>CM028131.1:697900000-699150000 GCA_016271365.2 Neoceratodus forsteri | reverse complement strand
ACAGTGGGATTACAAAGTTGTAATCTGTTTGATTTCAGTGGGTAATAAGGGCTACCCATACACTATAATTGAGTATCTGGCTCTAAAACAGGCCTTTGTTGTCTGTGTGTACAGTATGTTAGTAGAGGAACATTCTGCTAGTAGAACTGAGCAGAATTTTGAATCCCTGTATTCCATGGCAAACATTCCATGATAAACATTCCATTTCTTGAATGTGGGGAAACACAGAGGGAAAAACAACAGAATGAAGAAAGTAAGCAATAATACTATATAAACAATTAGAAAATGGGGAAACTAATTCCTCGTCTGTGATTGGCTGAACTCAACAATTACCCGGTCCAGTATGAGACGACAGAGACTGGCAAATAACTAGTGCAGTCTCTGTTGCCTTATACCGTTCTAAGTATTAGGGGGCCACTAGAACGTTGAACTGGCTAGCACTGCCATCTTGAATCATGTCGCTTAGCGAGCGACCCCCACCCCCCAAACAGCAATATAACCACAGCAGGTTTCACAATTCACATTTACACTGTCACACTGTTAACAAGTAAAAGTAAAAGTTAACTGCACCTCCAAACGTCCGCTCATATACACAGTCTCCCTGCTGCTGATGCTCCCTCTGCACAGCGATCTGTTTTGCCGTTACCTGCCACAAACCTTCACCTATCTCCTCCATTTTTTAAGCTGCCCCCACAGAGAGAATTGCTTCCCTCAATCTCCTCTACTCATTTAAATAATTTAGACAGTCGGCAATGAGCACTTGGAAGAAAATCAAAACAAAGTCGTCCAATCGATCAGCTTCACAAACCGCTTCTCATCATTTTGTTTTTTAAATGTGAAGCGCGTGCTTCTCCCTGGCTGCTTAGTATTACTGCAGTATGCAACTTACCACAATCGGTGATCAGGCACTCCATATACAAGAGAAGTACAGCTTTACAACTTTATTTTCTGTGTCTTGCATTCCTCTCACTTCTGCTGACAAGGAAATTAAAAAAAAACACTGGCAAGAATTCAAACTAAACAAGAATGGGACAGACTACTATCTCACAAGTGAAACCATTTGTGTGAGCCACACACTTAGTGGTACTGGATATTTCTTTCACGTAAATTAAAGTAAAGGAAGCAAAGAAACACTAACTCGTGTTGCTCGCAAAAGTGGGGGAGATGGGCAGTAACCAATAATCATGACAACCAGGACCCACAGCTACAGGGGCTCTAGAAGGACAAAACTCACTAGATAAAACACACACACACACACACACACACACACACACACACACACACACACACACAATTGTAATACAGGCGGAGGAACTATTTTATTTCAAAACTGATTTTAAATTGATTTTGTGTTAACATTTTATTATTAAACTTATTTTGTTTTACAGTGCCCATTTTCTAAGCGAAATAATACCCCCCAGGGTGGGCGGTATTGTGCTACACCGGACCTTCCGGGGCTATAAGGCCATCAGCCTGCAGCGTCGGGCCTCATTACGCCCCTGTGCGGTCCGGTATAGCACAATACCGCCCACCCTGTTGGGTATTATTGCTTACAGAGAAAAGGTGGTAAATGACTCACACTGCTGATTATCTTTTAGGACAGAGCGAGCAGTTCATGATGCTGTCAGTGAGTGTGGCAGTTTTGAACCACCCTCATGCTTGCAGCACCCGGGAACTGAGAAGAAAAAATTACTCACCTTAGTAATGTTGTTTCTTCTAATGGAGTCTTGCTATATTATGACTATTGCAGTTTGTCCCAGCCTTAGAACTGCTCCGGAGGTGAAAGAGTTAACTTCCATGCAGAGCATGGAGCTTAGAGCGCGAGCTCGGTTCAGAAGCTCTGTTAGGCTGGTTTCAAACCGAAACCGTCAGATCTTTACGAGCAAAAACTCACTAAGGTTCTGTGTGGAAGTTGTAACCTACACCAGCCAGCTGGCCACTAATATATTAACACATTTTTCCTAGTCCCAACACAAAGACTCAAGTCAGTGGACCAGAAAAATAAGATAAAATAACTAAATAAACACAACACCCAAACATGAAAGAGGACATCAATAAATGCCAACAGAGGACTACCCACCCCATACCCAAAGTAGGAGTTCTGAGAGGGGCAGGCTGGGGGGGGAGGTCATAATATAGCAAGACTCCATTAGAAGAAACAACATTACTAAGGTGAGTAATTTTTTCTTCAAACAACATGAAGTCTTGCTATATTATGACTATTGCAGACTACACAGCAGTACCTCCATGGGAGGAGGACAGAACCTACTTAGGAATAGGCTCGAAGCACGGTTGTGTTAAACCGAGCATCCCTCCTGGCCTGAATATCCAGGGAGTAATGCTTGGTGAAAGTGTGTACTGTCTTCCAAGTAGCTGCCTGACATATCTCCAAGATAGGGATGTCTCTAGCAGCAGCTAGAGATGCAGCTGTACCTCTGGTAGAGTGAGCCCTCAGGCCTGAGGGGGGAACCTTACCCAGCTTTTGATAGCAAAATTGGAAACAAGAAATGATCCACCTGGCAATGGATCTCTTAGTGGCAGGTCTTCCTTTTCCCAACCTCACCATAAGTGAGAAACAGTTGGAGGGAGTCAAACCTGTGACCCTTGGTACGCTCTATGTAGTAACTTAGGGCCCTCTTAACATCTAAGCTGTGCAGCCTCCTCTCACCAGAGGAGGAATGGTCAGTGAAGAACACTGGAAGTGAAATAGATTGGTTAAGGTGGAAATCTGAAACCACCTTAGGCAAAAACTTCCTGTTAGTCCTGAGGACTACTTTATCCCTGTGAAAGGAAATAAAGGCAGTTTCTACTGATAAAGCCTGTAACTCACTTATACGCCTGGCAGAAGTGATGGCTACCAGAAATACAGTTTTCCAAGTCAAATACTTAAGCTCTGCCGAAGACAGAGGCTCAAAGGGGGGTTGCATTAGCTGAGCAATGCATACATTAAGATCCCAAGCCGGGGCAGGGTCCCTGAATGGAGGATTGGTGTGAAGCAATCCTTTAAAAAACTTGGAAAATACAGGATGAGCAGAAAGAGAAGAGGGCTTCCCTGCTGAAATGAAGGCAGAGACAGCAGCCAAGTGAACTTTCAGGGTGGCTGGTCTCAGTCCCAAAGAATTAAGATGGACCATGTAGTCCAATACAGTGGGTAGATCAGCAGATTCTGGGGAAACATGCTTCCCAGAACACCATATGGAAAACCTTTTCCACTTGGAGTTATAGGTAGCCCTGGTGGAAGGCTTCCTAGCAGCCTTCAGGATTTCGAGAACACTTTGAGAAAGTTGCAAATCAGCAAACTCTAACTGCTCAAGAGCCAAGCCTTGAGGTTGAGGGATTTGAGATTCGGATACCAAACTCTCCCCTGAGCACAGGTTAACAGATTGTGGTTCCTGGGGAGACACAGGGGAAGATGGACTGCCAAGGACAGAAGGAGTGGGTACCAGGGCTGCCTGGCCCAGTCTGGAGCAATCAGGATCATCTTGCAGGGCTGAGACCTGATTTTGACTAGCACTTTGAACAGGAGAGGGAAGGGGGGAAAGGCATAAAGAAACTTCCCTTCCCAATCGAGGAGAAAGGCATCCAGGGGAACTGAGCCCAACACTGGGGGCCTGCAACAAAACAGTGGAAGTTGATAATTGTCTGGGGCTGCGAAAAGATCTATCTGAGGGGTGCCCCATCTGGCAAACACTATCCCCAGTACTAGGGGATCCAGTGACCATTCGTGATGGCCCTGGGAAATCCTGCTGAGAGCATCTGCCAGGACATTGTCCTTGCCTGGGAGGTGAACTGCTATGAGGGAAGTGTTCAGAGAGTAAGCTAGAGACCACAACTTCATCGCCTCAGTGCACAAGGCCGAAGACCGAGTGCCCCCTTGTTTGTTGATGTACCACATTGTGGTGGTGTTGTCTGTTCTGACCTGTACCACCTTGTTCTGAACAGATGCAGAGAAACCTGAAGTGCTAGAAAACAGCTCTGAGTTCCAACAGATTGATGTGGAGCAGAGATTCCTGAGGGACCATAATCCCTGGGTGGAGAGGTCGCCCATGTGATCCCCCATCCCAAGAGGGATGCATCTGTAGTAAGGGTCAAGGAGTGGGACAGAGGGATGAAAGGCACCCCCTGTCTCAGATTGCTCTGATCCTGCCACCACTGAAGGGCCTGGATCAGAGTTCGAGTCACTGGGATTAACTTGGATCTCTTCTTTGAGACCAGAAAGCTCTCAAATGGAACTGAATGTCCCTCATCTGAAATCTTGCTCCTTGCACCACAGCTGTGGAGGCAGCCATGTGCCCTAGGAGCTGCAGGAAATGCCTTGCTGGTCGAGAGACCTGCAGAGTGAAGGAGGCGGCCAGGGCCACTAAGGTCCTTACCCTTTCCAAGGGAAGGAAGGCTCTAGCCTGCTTGTGTCCAGTTCTGCGCCTATAAGGTGAGTACCTGGACAGGTTCCAAAACTGACTTTGGAAGATTGAGAAGAAATCCCAGAGAGGTAAGCAGCTGCTGGGTAACTAGCAGGTGTGATTTGACCTGGTCTGGAGACTGACCCACAATGAGCCAGTCGTCCAGGTAGGGAAAAATGGCAATCTTTTGCCTTCTTAGGTGAGTGACTGCTACTGCCAGACATTTTGTGAACAGCCTTGGGGCAGAAGTGAGGCCGAAGAGCATTGCTCTGAACTGATAATGGCCTGAGGGCAGTTCGAATCTGAGGTACTTTCGATGGGAGCTTCTGATAAGAACATGGAAGTAGGCATCTTTGAGGTCCAGGGAGGCTAGTCAGTCCCCTGGCCTTAGGGAGGGTAAAATCATTCCCAGTGTCACCATTTTGAACTTTGGCTTTAAAAGGTGCTTGTTTAGATATCTTAGATCCAGGATAGGCCGCCACTCTCCTGTCTTTTTTGGAGTAAGGAAGTACCTGGAGTACAGACCTTGCCCTGGTGAAGGGAGAAACCTTTTCTACAGCTCTGAGAGCCAAGAGGGTTGAGACTTCTGTTTCCAAAGCAAGAGTCTCTAAAGGGTTTGTAGGTGGAAAAGATCTGGCTCTCATCTTCGGAAATTTCTGGAAGCTGAGAACCAGACCCTGGCTCACTACTTCCAGGACCCACCTGTCTGAAGTTAAAGACTGCCAGTCCTGGACGAAGTGAGCCAACCTGCCCCCTACAGGTAGTGGAGAGCCAACCCTGGGCATCCCATCAGGGTGCCTGTTTGGCAGGGGCTTTAGGCTGAGGGGTGGGAGCAGGCCTGCTCGAACCCCGCCTGCCTCTCCCTCTGAAGAACCCCCTCTGTACATAGGCTGAAGAGGCGGAGGCCTGTCTGGTAAAAAGGCCTGTGAAAAGGCCTACCCCTACCCCTGGGGGGCTGCCTCTGAGGAGTGGCTTGCCATTCCTTGGCTTGTACCCCTGAAGTGGTTCTATATTCATCCATTTTCTTCATATAGTTCTCTGTCTGCTCCCCAAACAGAGAATTTCCCACCACAGGAAAATCCATAGCCTTAGACTGGGTATCCTGTGACAAAGTAGTACACCTGAGCCAGGCCAATCTCCAAAAAGCCACAGATGTAGCCATGACTCTAGAGGATACATCGTTAGAATCCACTGCAGCATGGAATTGCACCTTAGATGCCTCAATACCATCAAGAGCCACCTGCTCCAGCTCCTTTGCGAGCTGGCCAGGGACCTGTTTGGCTAAGGCCATGACAGTATCCCATCTAGATTTCTGGTATCTTGCAACATAAGCCATATAGTTAGCTTGTCTGAGTCCCAAGGATGCTGCCATGTATTGTTTTTTGGCCATGGCATCAATCTTCCTGGAATCCTTGTCAGGAGGATGTGAAGCCAGTGGAATATTAGCTTTATCACAGGCTGCAGCCTGAACTACCCCAACATGACTGCATTGCTGTGAAAGAAAATCTGTATCAGGACCTGACAAAGTGTACCTCCTGTCCATCTTTTTATCTACAGGAGGCACAGAATTAGGAGCTTTTAAAATTTTTATTGTTTGTTTTCTAAAAGATTTATGTAAAGGGATGGACAACCTCCTGGACTCTGGGATATCCATCATCTCCACAGTCAGGCTCCTCTTGCCCACCAAAGCCTCCTCTAAGGGAAGCTGGAGGGTCTCAGCAACTTTTTTATAAAACAAAAAATGAGAAGGGGACTCAGAAAGCCTAGGGGGAGACTCACCTGAAGGTCTGTATGGGGAGATGTCCAGTTCAATGGGCACATCCAGACTTTCAAAGTCACATTCACACTGATCATAATCCTCATCCCCCTCCTCTGGTTCATAGAACTCTTCTATATCATAATCCTGAACCACTGGAACCGACCGAACCGACCTTTTGCAAGACAGTGGCGGTTCGGAGGGAATCGAGGACAGGGACTGGACAATCTGTATTGCCCTGGCTATCTCTGCAGCAGTTGGAGAAGGAATTTTGGACTCCAAACCTGCTGATTTTTAGATTTCTTTGCTGGAACTGGCTCCTCAGAGCCAGCTTTTCGTTGCCGAGGAAGTCTCACCCTGGTCAGAGGGTACTCCCTCGGTTTGGTTGGCACCAACCGGCTGGCCATCCGGTCAGCGGACTTTTTGGCCTCTCGTTCCCTGAGCCTGCCTCTCTTGTCCAGGGTGGCTGCAGGAAATTTTACAAATCTGGCAGTCTGAATTGAGGTGGTCAAACCCCAGACCATAAACACATGTAGTGTGTGGGTCAGCCTTGGCAAAGGCTTCCCCACAGACACTACAGTGTTGAAACCCAGTGGGCCCGGTTTTTCTTTTGGGTTTCTCAGACATGATGCCAGCCTAACCAACAAACTTGCTCTTTTAATGGCAGTGCCAGGCAAGACACCCTTATCGGTTCCAAACCGTGTCACGGGTCGTGGAAAAAACCGTAATGAATTCCGTCTTTTTTAGAACCGATAAGAACCGTGAACTGCACTCTAAGAAGCCTTAAAAGGCTTTAAACTTATATTTTAATACAATTCAATCGGTTCAACAGAACCGATAACACTTTATAAGTTCCACACAGAAAAAGCCCTATCTATTACTTACGATTACCATAGACAGAGCCTGAACCGATCGGTTTTGCGGTTAAAATAATTAAATCGCGGTTAAATTAAACCAAGAATTAGCGCTTTAAACTGAAGAAATGAACCGAGCAACAGGAGGAATCTCCGGAGCGACTGTTCAGTGAGGCGGAGTAAAGACTGACGGTTTCGGTTTGAAACCAGCCTAACAGAGCTTCTGAACCGAGCTCACGCTCTAAGCTCCATGCTCTGCATGGAAGTTAACTCTTTCACCTCCGGCGCAGTTCTAAGGCTGGGACAAACTGCAATAGTCATAATATAGCAAGACTTCATGTTGTTTGAAGCCTCTGTTATGGCTTCCTTTTAGTTTTGTCTACAGAGTGAGGAGAATTAAATAACATGGGGGCTATGTGTCATACTTAGAATGAGAAAAACAGCATTTGTGAATTGTTGTGGCTGGCAGGGGAATATGAAGCTTAAGCAGGCAGGGAGGCACACACTGCATAACACTACTTTAATCTAGCACCAATAGGCAGAAGGACAATTTTATGTTAAAAGCATAGATTCACTTACATTTTTATTGATTTAAAAATGTGTTTAAAAATAAAAAAAACTTCTTCTAAAAATAAAGGGACATTTTATAAGCACAATAAGACACTCCGAGGTTGTGCATTACAGTGTGATAACCGCACTCCTAGGGACAACCGGCACTTGGCCTTCGGCCTCATGCCTAACTACGCCCCTAGGAGTGTGGTTATCACACCGTAATGTACACCCCGTCGTGTCTTATTGCTTACCTGCACTTTGTCCGACTATATATCATTGTATTGTACTGTCTCTGACATGGAACCTTTGTAAAAGAGCCATGGCTCAAAGGTATTTGTAATCCTAGAGGAAATAAATAAATAAAAATAATTTTTTTGGCAGTTTTATAGCTCTTTTATCCCTGGTATAGAGGATGTGCTTTTGCCTATGACCCAAAGAGTTGATGGTTCAGTACTGACTTTTGGTCCTTTACATAGTTAGAGCATAATGGAAATATATATATTTTTTTTTCATTTTAAGAGACAAGTAACACATCATAATGGAAATATTTTGACATTGCAACTTTTTGGACGTTTGTAAATCTGTTTTTATCTACATATCTCATTCATTATGGCTTTTTAGGCGCAAGACAGTGGTTATTACAATGATCTTGGGAACCATTACAGAGCAATAATATATGTATAGTTAAAGGTAGCTGTTGCTTAAAGTAAATGGCTAACATTTTTTTTTTCTGTTTTGGGCTTCATAGCCCCTTATCCTAATGCAGTGATAGTCTGTTTTTGCCAAAGAAACAATTTTTCATAGTGTCCTGCAAGGGAGGGAAGGGACTGTAAATCTGGCCAAAATGTCAGCCAGCCAAGCCCTTCCACTTCCTAGTCCACCACCCCGGCCCCGCATTCAGATATTTTATGATATCTTACCAGCGACAACCCGGGGACACACTGCATTGAAGCCTATGGGGAAGTTATCAAAATGTCATTATGCATGTTTAAGCTACTTTGATAAAAATGAAAGCCACCGCTCAACTAATAGTTGAACTATTAGTTCAGCAGTGGCTTTCATTTTTATCAAAGGTAGCTTAAATATGCATAATGAAATTTAATCCACTTTATTAAATTTTAAGAAAGGCAAACACAACAACCAACTACAGGTCAATAAAGGTAACAAACTGAACAAGGAGAATAAACCATCCCCCCATCACCTCCCCCAACAGAGTGCGTGTGTAACCCACAAGAGATAAACAAGCTGAAATATAGTAGAAACTAATAATATTCTAGATGGGGAAATTAGGATCGCTCAGAGGAAGTCAGGATAAGTAAAGGGCTTGAAGTTTGCCCCACTTCTTGCCAAAAAGGGGTAAACGATGATGAAGACTGGCAATCAGGTGCTCGGTCCTGAGAGAGAAAGAAAGCTTGTGTAACCATTCAGAATATGAAATATGGGATTTATCCAGCCAGTGTCTAAGGACCAGCTTTTTAACTCTAAAGGAGATAAGGTCACCAACAATGCAAATCTCCGGGGAGAAGAGGCCCAATAGTCCTAGAAGGGGATCCATACACTCCTCGATTTGTGTCCACAAGAAAGATACCTTTTCACAAATCCAGAAGACATGCAATAAGGTACCATCTTTTCCACATCTGGTGCAGGTGGGAGAAGGAAGGCGACCCATCTTAGCCAATCTAACAGGAGTGTAATACATATTATTCAAGATATGGTACTGGGCAAGTCTTAACTGGTCCTGTGTTAGATAGGTGTAGAGATCTCTCCAAAGATGTGGCCAGTTTAAATTTAGATCTGGCAGTAGAAAGTCCCATACCTTGGATCCTACTGGGGAAAAAGAATGAGAATTGGTGAGCAGCCACAAGTATAAACCAGAGATACCATGGGGTTTAAGGGCCAGATCTTTAGACTGGGCAAAGAGGTCCCTGAGTTTGGGGGGTTTTGGGGAAGAGCCAAATTGTTGCATTGACAGATGCCATAGTTGGTATATTGTGTAGATGCACGAAGGGTCCAGCTGGAATTTCTCTAGTAACTCCAGGGATGTAAGAAGAGAAGACTGAGAACAGAAGTCCGAGATGATAGTGTCCTGAAGCAAGGGGAGCCATCCTGGGGTTAATGGGCGACCCCCAGTCTTAATATTTAAGTTGGAGAAGATAGGTTGAACGAAGTCTTTAGAGGAAGAGAGTTTCACAAAAGTGCAAATTTGTGAGAAAACTTTAATGGCAACCCTGACTGAAAAAGCCACCAGAGAGTCCGGAATAGATTTCCATGGAGCATAAAGAACTGCCGCAGGTGAGAGGTTGTGACCAGCAATCAGACGGAGTTCTATCTGTAGCCAGATAGGAGAATATTCAGAATCAGGTAAAAGCTGGGAATTGGAAAGCCATTTTCCACATTTATAAAGATGACTGGCCCAATAGTAGAATAGGAAATTAGGAAGTCAGAGTCCACCGGATTCTTTAGGAAGCCCCATCTTCAGATAAGACCGTCCGGTGATTTATCCAGCCAAATAAAAGAGGTAGAGGTAGAGGTAGAGGTAATGATGGAGTGAATGCATTTGAAGAAGGAGAGAGGAACAGCAATATTAAGCATGTTTAGGGGGTAGAAAAGTCTAGGGAGAATGTTCATTTTAATGATGTTAATCCTGTCCAATAACGAGAGTGGGAGATCTTTCCATCTAGCTAAATCCTGTCATATTGCCACCAGAAGATCCTCCAGATTCATTTTCATCAATAAAGAAGGGTCAGAAGTAAGATATATACCCAGATATTTAATGGATCGAGGAGACCACCGCACACCAAAGGAAGTAAAATCCAGACTATAAACAGAGTGGTTCGGGGGTAAATTTCAGTTTTGCTGAGATTCAGTTTATAATTGGAGTGGTCACTTATTTGGTCGATCACCTGCAAGGCCTCCATGAGGGAGGATGCCAGATCGGCAAGGTGCAACAAGATGTCATCAGCATACACTGAAATGGATGGTGCCAAATTGTTGATGGGGATACCTCATACGTTGGGGGAAGATCTGAGATGTCGAAGGAGCGGTTCAAGGTATGGATTAAAAAGAAAGGGGGAGAGGGGCCAGCCCTGACGAGTGCCAGTATGCAGAGGAAATGTGGAGGAGAAAACACAGTTACAATAAATCCTTGCCGAGGGAGAGGAGTAGATCACTTTAAGCCAGTGTAGAAATGAAGAGGGGAAGCCCAACTTCTGTAGGGTAAGCCACAAGAAAGACCAATCAACTCTATCAAAAGCCTTTTTGGCATCAAGAAAGATTAGAGCCATTGGCTGAGGGGAAGCTTTAGCAGCTTGGAACAGATGACCGATTTTACAGAGATGGTCAGCAGAAGATCTCCCAGGAACAAAACCCACCTGTTCTGGACTGAGTAGCCCCAACTACACTTCCCTGATTCTAGTGACCAGTATTTTGGCTAAGATTATAATGTCACAGTTTAATACGGAAATTGGTCGGTAGCTCGCCAAATTGGAAGGAGGCTTATCTGGTTTAAAAAGGAGAACTATGGTGGCTTCCAGAAGTGAAGGGTCGACAGCCTTGGCTGAGACCATGTATTGGTAAAGACAGAGTAGAAGAGGAGCTAGATCTTTAATGAAAAGTTTGTAAAAGTTCGAGGCGAACCCATTGGGACCGGGGGCCTTGTCTAGGGTTAAACTGTTAATGGCAGCTTCCACCTCAGTCAGAGAAATATGCATAATGACGTTTTGAAAACCTCCCTCAAATTCTTAAAAGGGGCACACCCCCATACTATCCTTAGTAAGATTCAACAAAATGTTTGTGTAGGACAATGGCTGGCCAACAGTTTTGCCAGATCTATGATTTTCCCTCCCTTACAGAACACTGTGAAAAACTTCTTTTTTTTTAGCACAGACTATCACTGCATTAGGGTAATGGGCTATGAAACCCATTATATAATCTTAAAAATTTCCTTAAAAATATCTTTTTAACCTCTGAACCAAGGATGAAAAAACGTCAATATAATCTTTCTGTAATATAGGCAGAACAGTATTGGTAGCAAGG
The DNA here is from genome assembly GCA_016271365.2 of Neoceratodus forsteri. Taxonomy (NCBI): domain Eukaryota; kingdom Metazoa; phylum Chordata; order Ceratodontiformes; family Ceratodontidae; genus Neoceratodus; species Neoceratodus forsteri. Next base: position 699,138,403 of record CM028131.1, on the reverse strand, counting down.
TGGGCAAACTTGAGTGGGGTATTAAATCTGCCTTTAGAACCCCATGGTTATATCTGGTATAAGAAAGTGGCCAAGTGTCACTCCTGGGCAGTCATGTGAGCATAAGTAGCCATGGCTTAAGAGAAAGGCTAGCACCCTCGAATCAAAGGTGCACAGTTCGAATCCTAGAAAATCATCTTTTATCTTTTCTAACTAATGTTGCCTATACATTTAGCGCAACTGCAGTGACCTGAACAATAATATTATGCTCTTCTTAACAATGTCCTTTTTTGTATCCTCTTTTTTAGTATGTTAGAAACACAGTTATAACCATGAACAGTAAACTCAAGCCAAATGAACAAAGAACTGTAACGAGAATCAACAAAAATGTATTAATATCATGTAATGACAATATGTATTAAGTATCTGAATATTTGTGATGACTGTTCATTTACTTTTTAGCACTGTATGTAGCACCTAGTGTCTTTTAATAATCTTCTAATAATAACTATCAATTCACACTCGTGTATTTGCATGGCCACATTGAGGCTTTTTTTTTTGTACTGACTAGTAAGGTCAAGTTTTGTAGGCATTCTGATAACCTCTGATGAATCTCATTATGGAGGGAAAACATTAAGGTTGGATGTCTTGAATTTTCGGTGCTGATCTCACTGTGTTGCTGTATTGCGAGTTATTCTCCATGTTTATGAAACAAAAGTTATCTATTGGAATATATTTCCTGAACTGGTACACCTAGTATTTCTTCAGTGGGTGTATCCCTTTATATAGAGGTTGGCAGAATACCTGAACTTCCTCTAGAAGGAGGGATAGGTGCCCTAAGGAGAATGGCAAAGAGGAAGAGGATGCATGTGATGGGTACACAGTAACTCCAGGGCATGTCCCACTGAATAATGTCCAGGACCTAAGCGTCCATTGTGATTAACCTCCATTTTGACAAAAAGAGGGAAATTCAAGCTCCCAATAGAATACTTGGGTCTTTTAAATGGACCTGGGGAGGCATTCAGAAGGCTCCAGATGTCAAGGGCAGCATTGGCACCTGCACCTTTGGGAGCTCTGTCATGGGCACCAGGGAGTGAGGGAAGAGAGGTAGGGGCACACTAAGATCCATGCCCCTGGGTACAGGAATAGCCATGGTTAGGGTGGGAGCAGGGCCTACAAAAGGAACCCATACCACAACCACATGGCTGAGAGGTGAGAGCATTCAGGGAATGCAGAGTCATACTAGACAACTGAAGATCTCTCAAGCTCATTTCTATATAATGACCAAATAGTTTCTGGACACGGAAAGGGGCACTGAGCACTGATTTCTGAATGTCAGTAGCAAAACCAAACACACTAAGCCATAAGTAGCACCATAGGCAAATACTGGAGGCAGCTGCATGGGCAGAAGCATGATAGGCAGAACACAAAAGATGCTTCCCATCAACCAAACCATGGGCGACAGTTTGTTGGATCTCAGTTTTGATGGGTCCATCAGGTAGTTTTTTGGCCACAGCAAAGATGGATTTCCACAGGTTGTTCTGATATTTAGTCATGTAAACCTGTTAATTAGTAAATTTTGAGGCCATGAGAAGTCAGTGTATAAGTCCTCTTGCCCATAATGTCCAGTGTCTGGGACTCGTATGAGGGAAGGGAACTCATGAGTCGTGGTGCTTTAAATCAGTCACAGGCTGCCATGATAACCACAGTCGGTCTCAGGCTGAGAGGAGTAAAAGGTTTTAGTGGTCGGAGCCAGAAACTGCTTGTCTACCTTGGGGGGCAAAGCAGGAAGAGCACTGGACCTTCGCCAGGCAGCCATAATGGTATCCTCCATTGCACGGTAAATAGGAGGAATGAACACCATAGGCACTGTAAGAACCTACAGAAACTAATACAGGTTCCATTTGGAGGAGTCTTAACCTTGGCTGTAAAGCCAAAAGAGTCCTGTATCAGCTTAAAAAGGGACAAAAAATATACTTACCTGTAATTACAGATGTTCCAAGAATCAATTTTTGCCCTTTATTTCTACTTATGGTCTGGGCCGAATGGCACTTCAACAAGCAGGGCAAAGGTTTTGGCCAGGGAGCTGGCAATAGCTACTGGGCACAGCGCCTGCGCACCCCACATTTGCTGTGTGCTAGCCAATAACAACTGCCAGCTCTCACCAACCTCACATCTCTTCTGCTTACTGTCCCCAAAGTTTGACAAGAAAGGGGCTGTGTTGTCAAAAATAAAAAGCCAATAGCTGCCATTATGGGTTATTGCTCCTGTGGGAAACCAGTGGCTGTAACATACCAGCAACAGTCCTGTGTGGCCTGTCTTGGACCAACACATAGACGCATGAGACTTCTGCTTCTCAGCAGACCATCATACCCTTGAGAACCATGTGTTGAGGTGGAGTCATCCGATCTCCACCACTGGCAGCAGGCCTGCACATGTGCATCCAAGAAGAGGTCTTTAGGCCTTTCCCTTGCGCATCTTCCAGGAACCTCTGGTTCAGTGAAAGGACAGAGTTCTCCTCAATCACGCCAAGCTGAGGTGTCGGAGACTCCAGTGGGTGATCTAGTGGAGAGTTAACTCCTTCTAGGTGATCAACTGTGAACCCTCCACAGTCTTCCTTCCTTGTGCAGCGAACCCCTCCAGTGATGAGGCCACAGTAATATGCTCTGTCTATACTAGTGGACAACTCGACATTGTCTTCTATTGTCGCCCATGATGTTGTCACCATTCACGGTGAAGACATGGAAGATGGCACAGAGGATGACACCCTGCCCCCTCCTGACACAGTTCATAGTATCGGAAGAGGGACCGGCACAAAGACTGTTAATCATTCTGCTGCCAGTTCAGATGTTATCATTATCCATTGTCCTGCTAGTGACATCAATGGGGTGATGGCTTGGAGCATGGCGGTGACGATCCTGGGCACAGCTCCCAGTGAATTGTTTTGACCCCAACTTTTCCAATAGTCTCTTTATGACCAGATGTTATGATCAAGAAGGTGGAATTCTTAAACTCCCATTCAAAAGATGATTTCGCAGTGCAACTGTGAAAACAAGCTTCAGAGGGGATTTGAAAACTCAGGGATAGTATAGAATATTCACTTAATATGTACAGAAAGGCAAGAAAGGAACACATTTCCAGACAATACACCAGATAGCAGCAGGCTAGCCAGCGGATTGAGCGCATTCAGTACCAGGAGGCTCATCTCCTCAAACAGTAATGGCTGGGTTAGAATAGCCTCAGCCGGTCAGCTTGGACTAGGGAGGGCCCTTAAGTGCAAAGATAGTTGGATGCTAATTTGAGGAAACCCCATAGGGAGGATTTGAAACAGGAGTGGGAGGGGGAGGAGCGAGTGTTTACTGGGAGGGAGTTCCACAGTCTGAGCGCAAAGACAGGGAAGGCCCGATCACCCATTTGGGTATGGGTTTTGGGAACCTGGAGGACATGAGAGTCACCGGATCTTAAGTGGTAGGAGGGGGTAGCAGGTTTGAGGGACAGAGCGAGTGCAGGAAGTGTGGCAGTTCTGATGATGTTATCAATGAAGCTGCCGAGGACAAAAGTGCAATTTTTTTCTGGGGGGAGCCACTTGAGCCTGGTTTACAACTCACAGTGGTGCACGAGGCAGGGAGCAGAGAGCACAAAGCGACACACATTGTTGTAGATGGTGTTCCATTTTGAGAGACTGTTTTTTGGGATGGGGGCAAAGGAGACAAGCCCATAGCAGAGCGGGGGAAGGAGGACCCCCTTGGCCAGGGCGAGTCGTGCAGCTGGGATTAGATAGCTTTTTGCTCTGTATGCCAGGCCCATCTTGCAGTTTGCAGCCTTGTAAACACTGCGAATGTTGAACATTACGAATCAAAATCTACAAAACTAAAGTTAAGAGCAAACATTTGAACAATTCAACATTTCTTCATAACTTAGTTTTTTTTCACATTTTGACCTCAAATTTTCAACATAGTCTTTTCATGACCACTTCTTCTGAACATGACAGGTGTCATTTTTAAAACAGTGGCCAAAACATCATTTCGAGCAGCAAGTGTGAAAACACATTTTGGTCAGGATTTGAAAAGTGACAGCTGTCACATTCATGAGGCGGTGTTCAAAAATGGCTATGTTGAACATTTGGGTTCAAAATATTGAAGACTACCAAAGTTATGCGTGTGCATTGAAAAATGTCAACGTATGCTAATAACTTTGTTGTTTTTTAATATTTTTATCCCAAATGTTCAGCCTAGCCTTCTTATGACCCCAATTTATGAACAAGGACAAAGAAAAGTTTAAAATCCTGCCCAAAAGGTGATTTCGTGCCACAAGTGCAAAAACACACATTTTAGCTAGGACTTGAAAAATGACAGCTGCCACGTTCATAAGGTGGTGTGAAAGGCTATGTTGAAAAGTAGGGTCAAAATATTGGAAATAACCAAAGTTACGAACATACGTTGAAAAAATTCAACACATACCCATAACTTTGTTGTTTTTAAATATCTTATGACCCCACCTCATGAACAAGGGTGGAGAAAATTTTCAAATTTGGTGATTTCACGTAGTGATCACAGAATCACATATCAGGATGGATTTGCATAATTTCACCAGATTTGTTCATGAGGTGTGGTCCCAAAAAGGCCATGCTGAAAATTTGGGGAAAAATATTAAAAAATGACCAAGTTATGAGGACAAGTTCAAAACCCACTGAAATATATTGAACCACATACCTAATTTCCTCAGTTCCCAGTCCAACACTGAAGAGTGAAGACAAGACATGTCTTTGGTCCTGAGAGGATTATGGCACTGGACTGGCAGCAGTATTTGTTAGTCGGTGAAAAAAATTCATCATATAGTTGTTTTTAGCAAAAATGTATTTCTGATAACCTAAGACTCATGCTCAGTATATTTTTTGTTTTCTCAGATGTTGTTAAAACTTTTTTTTTTAGCTGATTTTGCAATTAATGACTCAGTCATTACAGATGACTGTCATTCTCCATGTTTAAAAATATCTTCCCCTTGTGTTACTTGTTGAATGTACATGCTCGATTCATGCTGTAGTTGTATTAGGATGGTTCTTCCGCATGTTTCTGATAGTAAACAGCACACAATATTTAATTTTTTTCATGATGGGTGTGTCATGGGCGTGGCATGGGTGTGGGAACTTTTAAAACTTCAAGACCCCCACATCTTAGTTCAGGAATGAAAGAAAATGAAAAGAAAAACGTGTCTCTTGATATTTTTGTCAAACAAACCTTATTACTGAAAAATGTGTATGGTAGTAACAAATATTGTTACTTTAAATCTCACAAGGCTAGCAGCCAGGATAATACCAGACGCATTTCAGATATCAAAGTGTCCTTTATCAACGGTATCTTTGATGTCTGAAATGTGTCAGGTGTTATCCTGGCTGCTAATAAAGATTATTTTAGCCCAATGATTTTTAGGGTGATGCTGCCTCAGTCTTTAACAACTGCCTCTCAGATTTCCAAGATTGGATGAGTGCCAACTGGCTAAAGTTGAATCTGGATAAGACTGAGGTGCTGGTTGTGGATCCAGGCCATCAGGTTGAGGGGTTGTTTGGTGGCCAGCCATCCAGGCTGTGGTTGGAGGGCAGCTAGCAGACGACCTCTGATGGGTGCGAAATCTGGACGTTATGCTTGATGGGGGACTGACACTTAAGTCTCAAGTGTCATCCATCGTCAAAACCTCATTTTACCATTAGAGGAATATCGCCCGGATAAAACACGTGGTCCCGCCTGATGACCTTCCAATGCTGGTCCACGCCTTTGTGACCTCCCGACTTGATTACTGCAATGCCTCATACCTAGGGCTATGGGGGTGGACCTCTGCCATCTCCAGCTGGTGCAGAATGTGGCTGCCAGGTTGTTGACTGGCGTACCAAGTTCTTGCCATGTCACAACTGTGCTCCGTGACCTGCACTGGCTGCCGGTTATGTGGAGGATCACCTTCAAGGTCGGATTACTGACCTATAAAGCCCTACATGGAAAGGGACCGCAGTATTTGCAAGATCTCCTCTGCCCCTACTGCCCTCTCTGTCCGCTCCGCTCTGCCGATGAGGGATTGCTAGAGGTTCCCAGGGTCCATTTGAAAACTTCGGGAGCAAGATCATTTGCTTTTGCAGCCCCGACTCTGTGGAATTCCTACCTCATCGGATTAGAGAGGGCCTGACCACTGAAGCCTTCAAATCTGCCTTTAAGACCTATTTATTTAATTTAGCATTTTCTGAAATTTGAAATTTCTGCTGCCTGCTTATTTATCGATTTTATATATGATGTATTTTATTGGTTTTATATTTGTACAAGCACTCAGATAATTATTTGAATTGCACTTTCAAGAAATAAACTATTAATTGATTGATTGATTGAATGGCGTAAGTCTCCGACTTTTATTTTTTCCAAGGTGGAGAGTGCTAATTTTTATTTTTGTAATTACACTTGATCAGTCTATGAAATTCCTGGGTTATATGTGAAATGGGTGACTCAAAAAGAGCGAGCCCAAAAACAGTGATGGCATTTCAGCAACTACAGAAATGGCAAGGGTACATGTCGGTGATCATTGAAATGGCTACAAATGCTTTTCTGTGGGGGGCTTTGCCCCCCACACCCCCTTACGAAAATAACCAACTCCAAGGTTGTAGCACCTCAGGGAGGGGAAAAAGCATTTTTTACTGTTTCAGCGAACGCTGACATGTACCCTCACCGTTTCTGTAGTCACTGAATTGCCGTCGCTGTTTTGGAGCTCGTTCTTTTGGAGACGCCCATGTCACAGGCTACCAAACTCCAGACATGGCCTCTTTTCTCTTTGGAGCTCATTCCTGAGATATTCCTCCTCACTTGCAGCTTGACTGGTATTGTGTGATGAGTTAACGGTTCTTTACACAAAGTCAGTTTTACAGCACAGTTCATGTTGGAGTACACTCAAAAGCTCCCAAGTTCCAGCTGCTTAGCTAACCTTATTCCTGACCCTTTACAACCAATCCAGATAACTTGTCGGGCTGTGGGTTTGTCTCACTCTTCAATAAAGTCAAAAAAGTCTTTTAACGCTGTCTTTATGGGTCATTAAGAGTCACATTCATAAGAGTGGTTACCTGGCAATCTCTGAATTAACCTCCAGTTATAAAATGACAGAGACCAATGGAGTACTCTGGTTGGTTATTTATAGTGCAATATAGGACTATAATGCACTATAAATAACTAGTCCTAGTAAAACAGCTGGAAAACAGAATCTGATGGCTCATTAATTCATTTTAGACATTCTATTTAGAATGTTTTGTAAGTCAGTTGTCACCTTTTTTTAGCCCACTAACATTTTAACTATATCACTTTAGTTGATTTCTGTGGTAGACAGGGGGCAGTTCTCTACCCTTCCCATTGTCTCATTGCAGTTGTGACCCTCCCCCCCCCACACACAACCCAATGAAGCAGCAGAAAGAAATAAAGTGTTGTTTCTTTTATTTTGTCATCCATGTGGTGGGGTTGTGGGATAACAGATGGACCAGACGCCGAACCTCAGATTCAACACACAATCTCTGTGTGATGTTTATTCAAAATACAGGAAATAAGTTTAAGCAATAGCATATTCCTTCTTCAGCACAGCAGTTTGCAGCAACAGACTATGAATGTCCTTTCTCTGTACTTAGCCAGCTCCTACTGACACTAATCTCTGATCTAACCACTTTTCAGTGAAAACCATTCATTCCTATGTGGGCCCCATTTGCTTGGGTAGTGGGGGCTCAAAAAGAAAAAAAAAAGCTAAACACAAAGAACTTCAGTGCAGAAACACTGAAATAAAGGGTTACCCCAAAGGGCACAGACAACAAATCACGTTTCAAAGAAATACATCATACATACTTCCATAATGCAATGTATCATGGGATATATGCAAATCACCATGACATTTCAGACTTGTTCAGTTTACAGCAATTTACATGCATTTTAAATAGCACAACTAACTTAATTTCTATAATAGTCACCTAGTACTTTTTACCATTATCAAAAGCACCTAGTGCCATGGTATTTTCAACATTTACATGTTTCATAAACATAAGGTATATTATGACATAGTGCTATTACATACTAAATCCAAAAACGATAAACACAACCTGTCTTACATATGCTTGGAAGTCACAACAATAACCTCCCTGTATGAGGACCTGAGAGGGAAAAGGAAAATTAAAGAGGACACTATAGTACAGTCAAGAAAGGGGGGGGGGTGCACATAGGTGGCCAACCGTACGGACTAGAAACTGTAAAGGATAGATTAGGCTAAGAAATAGAAGAACTGTTGCAATAGATTTAAGAAAAGGTCTGTCCTCAAGAGTGGCAGGAGCTTCCTGTCACATATCCCCCTCCTTAAGAGGGAAACAGTTATTGCATACTGCTTACCACTTTCCTGTCCCAGGAAGGGATAAAGCTTCCACCTATCCATCTTCAGAAGCTCTGTCTCAGGGTCCTTATTTTATTTATTTATTTATTTCAATCTAGGATTACAATACCTTTGAGCGAGGCTCTTTTACAAAGGTTCCACGTCAGCGTGTGCAACAGTCATCATTTTTAGTTACAAACATATAATCATTGACTTACAGACATGTATTAACCAGTACAAAGACTTGAGCTATGAGCAAGACAAGGAAGGGGGTGGGTTGGGGTAGTGAGGGTAGGAGATCGGGGAAGGAGGTGCAGGGGAAGGGGAGTCACGAGAGGTGGTTGGGGCGGGGGCAGGAGTGAAGATGGGGGGAAGGTGGGCGAGGGTGGGAGACAGTGCAGCCAGGGGGCCTTGTTGAGGGAATATGACAGATAAGGTGCTAGGGGTGCACAGACTGATTGTAAGTGCTGGGTGCTGGGGCATATGCAGCTGGAACAGTGGAAATATTAAGATGGGCAATCGCAGGATACAAGCAGTGAGAGGCGCAGCTTGGACTTTAAGAGGCCGAGTGTTGGAGCGGTCGCTGCCAAGAGAGTTGAGCCAGTTGGATGCCCGATAGGCGAATGATCTTTGTCCTTGGGTTGTGTGACATCGTGGGATATGTAGTAGATGGGAATTGGATCTCCTTGTAGTGATGTCCTAAGTCTGGGCTTAAGGAGGGCACAGACACCAGGTGGGGCAAGCCCCATTATAATTTTCTTGGCCGTGATGCAGGTTTGGTATTTTATGCGTTTGTCCAGTTGAAGCCATCCAGATTGGGAATAAAGGTCACATGTGTGGGTACAGCTATGTGAGCCAGTGATGAGACGACAGGCCTTATTCAGGGAGGTCGCGATATGTTTGAGAGAAGTGGTAGTTGCAGACCCATATATGATAAGACCATAGTCTATGATGCTGACGATGGAGCTTTGGACGGCCACTGATAGTGCTTCTGGGGTTAGGTGTTTCCTGTGCCGGAATAATATGCCTAATCTCGCATTGTCAGACTTTGTAACATTGCTGATATGGACAGCGTATGAGAGGTAGGGATCAAGGGTGATGCCGAGGTACTCGAACAATTGTGTTTGCTCTAGGATGGCTCCTTGTTCGGTTGCAATGGAGAGGTGGAGTTATTTGTTTTTGTAGTGGGGGCTGCAGAAGACCATAGACTTGTTTTTTTCCTGATTGAGAAGCAGTTTATGATTTAGGAACCAGGATTCAATGGAGGAGAAGGCCCGCTGAAGTTTATTTTGTAATTGGATTGGATCAGGGTCCGAGGTGAGGATCACAGCATCATCGGCATAGAGAATTATTTGTTCTGGGCAGCTGTCCAGTAGTGAGTTTAAGAACAGGCTGAAGAGGAGGGGTCCCAGAATGGAGACCTAAGGGACTCCCGAGCAGACCGGTCTAGGGTCCGAGAGTGTATCAGTGATTCTTACTGTTTGGGACCATTCTTCAGGATAGCTCTTAAACCAGCCAATGGAGTCGGTTGACAGCCCAGTGTTCTGAAGCTGGACAAGCAGGAGGCGGTGACTGACGGTGTCGAAGGCTTTAGTTAAGTTAATGTAGACTGAGCCTAGTAGTTCGACGGAGTCAAGTGCATTGTGGATTGCCCCGGTGAATTCAAGTAGGGCTGTGGAGGTGCTGTGACCTTTGCAGAACCCGTGTTGTTGCTTGCACAGGATGTTGTATGTATCCAGGTATTCTGTGAGCTAGTCTGAGACGATGCGTTCTAGTGCCTTGGAGAGTGGGGATAGAAGGGAGATAGGTCTGTAGTTATCATGGGCAGTTTTGTCACCACTTTTATGGATTGGGGTGACAGTGGCAGATTTCCATCTGTCCGGGAACTGGCTAAAGCTGAGGGAGAGGTTGAAAATTCTGGTCAGAGGACAAAGCACTTCATCAAGTGTGAGAGACAGGATTTTGAGATGAAGGGAGTCATTACTGAATCTTGATTTACCAAGGGCTTTGGTAACATATTTGTGTACTTGGTGAGCCTTGACTGCTTTGAAGTAGAAGTGGGGGGAGCTGGTGGGAGTAGTGTTCATTGCGGACAGAGGGGCTTCACCATCTTTGAAGTAGTCCTGGGGTAGGACAGCACCGAGGTCGGTAAAGGCTTTGTTAAAGGTATCCACAATGGTTTTTGGGTTGAGGGTTGTGGTTCTATTGATGCTGAGTATTGATGGGTTTTTTGGGGTGGATTCCCGGTGAGTTCCTTTATGTTCTTCCAGAATTCCCGACCATTGCCCCAGGAATTTGTGAGGGCATGCTTACATTAGGTAGACTTCGTTTGCCGGATGGTTTTGGTGCAGTCATTGCGGGCATGTTTATAGTTTTGGATGTTGTTTTGCCTTCAAGAGTTTCTGGCCAGCTCCCATAGGTGGTCTCTTGTTTTTAGCATCCTGAGGAGGTCACTTGTGAGCCAAGGGTTACTGAGTGATTTGACTTTGCGTTTCTTAATAGGAGCATATGTGCCACAGGCCAAAGTGAAGATGTTTATGAAGTGGTCAAGGGCAGTGTTTACGTTGGTTGCATTGAAGATAGGGACCAGTCTTGATGGAGGAGGTGGGATTTGAGTCGAGGAAGGTGACCATGGGGTAGAACCCTGCTGGTGATAGTTTTTGGCGGTCGTTTGATGAATTTATTTGACCAGGTGCAGCTAACAGGGGAGTGGTTGCTGAGAGAATCAGGGAGGACATTAGTGTTAGATATCCTTGATGGGTGACTGGTAAGGATCCTGTTCAAGAGTGTGCTGGTGCCGGTCCTGTAATTTTTCCTGGTTGGTGAGTCAACCATTTGTGTGAGATTCGCCGCAGCAATGGTAACCCTGTGTGCACCAGCATCGGCCGCAGTCCAGTTGATGTTTAAGTCGCCTAGGAGGATGGATTCAGTGGCCGGTGGGAGTGACTTTACAAAGTCAAGAACAGCTGTTAGACCAGTTCCCTGTTCTTTGGGAGGGATGTAGTTGGTGGCAACAGTGAGGGTTTTGTTTTGGGCTCCGAGGAGGATTCTCACTGGCAGCATCTGAGCAGTTGTGGGTTGGAGTGAGATAATGATGTGTTGCCCCTCTATGGAGTCTTTTAGGTAGAGGGCGCAGCCCCCGCCTCTTTTGGGGAGGCGATCCAGCCTAAAGACGTTGTAGCCAGGAAGGCTGATTGCATGGTCCGGTACTGATGGTGTGATTAACAATAAACATAGTGGATATCATCATTCTTTACCTTGAGGCATTAACACATTTCTCAACAGAGGATAGATTAGGCTAAGAAATAGAAGAACTGCTGCAATAGTCGGTCTTAACGGTAGCTTTCCTGAACTATCTCCTTTTAGGAAAAGTACGTCATATTTCTTAACCAAAAAATCTGGACGGCTGTAAAGTCCAGTACCACAGAAATGATTTCTCTGGGGTGAGTAATTATCTGCTCCAACCCCACCAGGCATGTCAGTTTTAAGCAGGGGCCCAGTCTTAGGTTCAACCCCTCTACATAAACCCACTATGTCTCTTGATTCATTTCACTTGCTACAGATAGACACCTGAGGGTAGACACTCTTTTGTTGTTACCCCAACACAGGTTCCAATCCATTCTCCACCCACCTCCTCCTTTGTAGGTTTTTCAACTAAAAAATAAAACACATGTACCACTGCCTTGATCGTAACATACTGTAACATTTTGGCAATATTAGCATATTTAGCCTGCAGTATACCCCAGTCAATACTGTTAATAGATTTAGCTGCATCAATACAAGAAAAAGTTCCCTCAGTCTCTTGGCTTCTTCTTGCTTGCTTGGAGTCTTCAACCCCAGCACAGTATCACTAGGCACAGTCTTACCTGGGGTCTCACATTCAAGTTCCATACTTGCATCTCCGACCTCCAACAGGTAACATCCTGGGAACACAGGAAACAAAGGAATATCCTGCTCAGTCAGGGGGTCCTCCTCAAACTGAGCCCACAAAAAAATCGTCTTCTGACTCTTTATCCAAACTCTCCAGCAGGAACAGCTTGAGCACCTGGCACCAGTGTTCCACCTCTCTGTGTAGTTGGTCAGTCTCCAGCCATTGCCCACTCATCCAGCGGATCATCCTCATCAGGATCGCTATCTCTGGGGTGTTGACTCTCGCACCTCCAGTCTGCCTTAACCTGCATCTCTTCGTTGTCTTCAGGCTTGGCCTTCCTCTGAGCTCTCAAGTCCAGTCCAGGCAGCAGCTTCTCTCCGTTTGTTGGCCATGGTTCTGGTCAGAACTCCACAGACTTTCTTCTCCAGCTTTCTACTCTGGCAACTCCTGCTGCATTGGTCCACCTGGGATATCTGGGCAACATCCACCAGAAAACGTCACTCTTCAGCCAGTCCAGACACTTACAGCAAGTTATCCACTTCTAACACCAAGTCTGTGGAGGGGTTGTGGGATAACAGATGGACCAGACACCAAACTTCAGGTTCAACACATAATCTCTGTGTGATGTTTATTCAAAATACAGGAAATAAGCTTTAGCAATAGCATAGTCCTTCTTCAGTACATCAGTTTGCAGCAACAGACTATGCATGTCCTTTCTCTGCATTTAGCCAGCACCTACTGACATTGATCTCTGATCTAACCACTTTTCAGTGAAAACCCTTCATCCCTATGTGGGCCCCATTTGCTTAGGTAGTGGGGGCTCAAAAAAAAAAAAAAAGCTAAAAACAAAGAATCTCAGTGCAGAAACACTGAAAAAAAGGGTTACCCCAAAGGGCATTGACAACAAATCAAGTTTCAAAGAAACCCTGGAAGGTCCGTTACATCCCATAACGCCCACCCTGGAGGGTATTATTACACTTAGATAATGGGTCAGAGATGCCAGTTTTGCAAAGAGTAAAAAAAAAATGTAGATATAAAAAAATAAGTAAGAAGTAACTAAACAATAATGTTTGTTGTAAAGTAGTCCCTAGTGTGAAGTGCTGGAATGACCACTAGAGGTCACTAATGTGTGTTTTTCTATGCAGTTTTTGAATTGGGTTTTGCTCCTGTTTTATCTCTGTGTGATACACACACACACACACACACACACACACACACACACAGACCGAGTGAAGAACGCTGTGCGAGAATGGGAGAAATGCAGCCTGCTAATATTTACAGACAGGTATTGGCGTTCCAATGCGGGATGGTTACATGTGTGGCGTGAGTGTGCAGTTGGGTATAAAAGTGAGGATAAGCGTTGAAGAGACAGCGAGTATACCGAGTGATCGAAAACAGAACACGGAAGGTCAGGAGGTTAAGCGAGCTGGTAATCTGTTTACATATAGCTTTTTTTCCCGGTGTCTAGGAGGAACACAGGCAGTTCTGGAGGCCATATCAGGTTTTTGGTATGATTTTAGTGCTGTAGCATGGTGGGGCTCCGGTGCGGGTACCCTCTCAGTAAGCGTGGAGAATAAAATGGTGGCTGCCAAGTTTACTTTGCTGAATGATTGAACTGGCACTTGTTTTGAAGCGGGCCATTGTTAAGAAATAACAGCCCGGGTGGCAGGGTGTTTCAGCCAATTAGAATGGTAGTTTTACTTTAGCCATTATCTAAGGTTTGATGATGGCACTCATATGGGGTGACCTGCACTTAGGCTTTGGCCTTGTGCCCAACTACAGCCCTAGAAGTGCAGTTATCAAACCATAATGCACACCACGCTGTGTCTTATTGCTTACATGGCTTGTAGATTCCTTGATGCTGCTTTCAAGATGTGCAGAAAATCAAGCTGGAAAATGTTCACAGACTGTTCTTTTTTCTAACACTTAAGGATGTTCCCTGGTGTTTCAGCAACCCCATGTCAATGTCATAATTTTTTGCCCAGTACATGATGGTTATTTAAACATTTTAAATCCACGACAAAAAAAGTACAGTTACGTAAGAACTTACCGTAACAGTAGATCTTCTAGAAGAGCTCTTGCAGCAGACAATAACTATAAGGACTAAGTCACAAGGTGCCAGGACCCCACGGAAATCTTCTAGCTAGCAGTCTCCAGCGAGGGACTGCCCTCCAACGTTGGCCCAAACCAATGTCAGCCAACGGTATAAAGGGGCGGTCCTCAGCCCCACCTCAGTTCTCCTGCCGGAGACCCAGAGTCTAGGATGAAAGGAGAACTGGCTAGGTTCTTGCCAAAAGGAAAGGCAGAAAGAATACCAGGGGGAAGGAGGGAGGGAAAGCAACGCCTGCTGTAAGAGCTCTTCTTGAAGATCTACTGTTACTGTAAGTTCTTATGTAACTGTACTACTTATCTTAATTCAAGTTAGAGCTCTTGCAGCAGGCAATAACCATAAGGACTGAGTCCCAAGCAGTCAAAGGAGAAGGAACAGACTAGCATGGGAGGAGGTAAATAAAAAAAAAAACTAGCCAGCAAGGATTTAGGAGAGCAGGCCCTGAAGAACTGCAAGGCCAAACCCAGTCCTATGCCTGGAAGCCACATCCAAGCTGTAATGCTTGACGAATGTTTGAACAGAGCTCCAGGTGGCAGCTGCACAAATGTCTGCAGTGGAAATGTTTCTCAAAGAGGCAAAGGAAGTCGCAACTCCCCTGGTGGAATGGCCTTTAACCGAGACAGGTAAAGGCTTGTCATACTTTTGGTAACAGTAAACTATACAGTTACCTAACCACTTGGACAAGGTCTGTTTAGAAACCGACGCTTCCTGAGTCTTGGGAGCAAATGATACAAACAACTGATCGGTCTTCCTCAAAGGGGCGGTACAGTTCAAATAAAAATAAAGCATCCAGTGGACATTCAGAGTATGCAATAACGCTTCTTCCTTGTTAGAATACTCTGGATAATAGATAGGTAGTTAGATGTCCTGGTTCAATGTACATTCGGACACCACCTTGGGCAAAAACTTAGGATTGGTCCGTAAGGACACCTTGTCCTTATGGAAAACCAAATAGAGCTCTTTACACATCAGAGCTTGGAGCTCAGAAATCCTCAAAATAGAAGTAACTGCAACTAAGAATAACACTTTCCGTGAGAGAAAGAATAGCTCACAGTTCATGGCTAGTTCAAAAGGGGGAAGCGTGAGTTTCTCTAACATGAAGAGGAGGTCCCATGGAGGAACAGGGTTCCTGATGGGAGGTCTCATATGCAAAATCCCCCACAGGAAGGTACAGGACAAATCCAGCTGAGTAAGGGGTTTAACCCCTACAGGTGCATGGTACGTAGAGATGGCAGAGAGATGCACCTCGATAAAGGAGTAGCTCAGGCCTGTGTCAAACAGAGAGAGGAGATACTCAAGAACGGAGTTCACTATGCAGGAGAAGAGACTGAGGTGAACGGGCAGTAGCCCACAGACAGAAACTCTTCTACTTCATGGCATAGGTGGATCTAGTGGAGGGCTTCCTTGCTGCCACTAGACCATCGGTCTCTCTGCAGGAAACCCCATACCTAGTGGCCACTAGGTCTGCAGGAGCCAAGTATGCAGATGCAGGGACTTGAGGTCCAGATAGACTAGGGTGCCTTGTTCCTGGGAGAGCAAGTGCAAGCTCAGGAGTAGAGGAATTGGAGTTCTGAGGCTAGCTGTTGGAGCAGAGGGAACCAAATCTGATGAGACCAGAAGGGAGCAATGAGAATCATCTCTGCTGTCGCTGCCTGAAGTTTGAGGAGTACCCTCTGAAGAATGGGAAAGGGAGGGAAGGCATAAAGAAACCTTGCTGTCCAACAGAGGGACAATGCGTCTTGCCAGAAAACTCCAGGCCCTGGATCTAGCGAGCAGAAATTCGGCAGTTTGGCATTGAGTGGGGACGCGAAGAGGTCCAACTCTGGTTGACTCCATCTGTCAAAAAACTACTCTGCCACTGACTGGAGGAGCTCCCACTCGTGGGCTTTGGACCAAGACCTGCTTAGGCTGTCGGCTAAGAAGTTTTGGATGCCTGCAACATGAACAGTGGTGAGTTCTATGCGATGTTCCAGAGCCCAATACCAGACCCTCATTGCCTCCCTGAAGAGGGGGTAGGAATGAGTCCCTCCTTGCTTGTTGATGTAAAACACCACAGACATGTTGTCCATTTGAATGAGGAGAGGGCCTACTAGGAGGTTGGTCTGAAATGACTGCAAGGCATTCAGGACCGCTCTTCTCTCCAGGATGTTGATATGTAGGGATTGCTCATCTAGGGACCAGGATCTCTGGGTCTGCCTGTCCTCCAGTTGAGCACCCCAACTGAGTCCCGAGGTGTTGGTCGTCAAAACACGCCTCAGAGGCACCTGTCGGAAGAGGACCCCTTTGGGCAGGTTGTCGGGGTCCATCCACCAGGTCAGGGTCTGACAAACTGGGTCTGAGAAGAGAACCCTCTGATCCAGGTCGTCTCGACTGTTGCTCCCATTGTACCGAGTGTCCATTGCGGGACCCTCATGTGGAGGAGAACCATAGGAATGGTGGGTATGGCCACCGCCATATGGCCTAGGATCTTGGACAGACTCAGGCCGGGATGTGAGGAGCTGTAGAAACCAATTGGGCCTATCTTCACAGGCGATCTGACCTGTCCACAGGGAGAAAGGCCTCGCCCTTCACTGTGTCGAGGACTGCTCCAATGAATTGGAGACTCTGGCTGGACCATAGGGATGACTTGGGGAGATTCAGGGTGATCCCTAATTCTCAGAAGGGGTAAAGGTGTCTCTGAGAGTGTGAAGCAGTTGACTCTTGGTGGGAGCTGTCAGAAGCCAGTCGTCTAGGTAGGGAAAGATGTAATGGCCTTGTCTCCTGAGGGCTGCGGCCACCACCACTAGGCACTTGGCAAATACTCTGGGAGCAGAAGCTAGGCCGAACGGTAGAGCCCGAAACTGGTGGTGTCACCCCTGGAAGAGGAAACTCGGGTACCTTCTATGGGGCAGAAACACTAGGATGTGCAGGTACGCATCCTGCATATCTAAATAGCAGAGCCAGTCTCCCTGGTGCAGGAGGGGAATCGACCCTGGTAGATTGACCATCCTGAACCTCCTGTACTCGATGTACTTGTTGAGTGAACTGTGATCCAGAATGGGACGAAGGTCCCTGGTCTTTTTGGGGATGAAGAAAAAGAGGAAATAAAATCCCTTTCCCCTTTGGTCCGGGGGGACTGGCTCTATGGCCCGCTTTTGTAGTAAGGCCTGGATTTCTCCTTTGATGAGGGAGACATGAGAGGGCGGATAATGGGAGGACACCGATGTTTTTTCTGGTGGCCTCTCCAGGAACTCCAAGGTATGTCCTCTCTCTGTTAATTGGAGGACACACAGGTTGGTTGTGATTTTGTTCCATCCCTCGAAATAGAGGGAGAAGCGACCTCCTACCGCTTCCCCACAAACTCCGCTGGAGGAGGGCTGTCAGGCAAGGAGGCACTGTGAGGCTCTGGGAGTGGGCATAGGGGCTTGGGAGGAAATTGAACTTACAGGGGTCTGGGAGGTTGCCTTATATTTGTAGACCCCTTCTGCTGAGGCTGGTTTCTGGACAGCTGACCTGAGGGCTTACAAAAAGGCTGCTTCTTGAATGGCCTCTAGTTAGTTTTATACATTTTCTGTATAGATCAGGTGGCCTTCCCCGAGTCCTGGAGACGGGTGATCAACTTTTCCGCCTCATCTCCAAAAAGAACTGAACTCTTGTAAGGGAGATGCATGATGCCAGCCTGCAGGTCCTGGGTGAGCCCAGAGACCCTGAGCCATGTGTGGTGCCGGAGGTAGACGCCCATGGCGGCTGCTCTGGTGGCTGTATCTGCAGTGTCATACGACGCACATAAAACACGGGTGCCCACATCTGACCCAGATTTAAGAAGGTCAAGGAGTTCGGTCTTTTGAGCTGAGTCTGGAAGGGCCTGAGGTATTTCTAGTCCCTTCTCCCACAGGGCATTTTGGTACTATACCATGTAAGACAGAAACATAGACTTTGATGGCAGATGAGGACCACTTGGCCCACCCAGTCTGCCCATTTCCCTACCTACTGGATAAGCTGCAGATTCTAGTTAACCAACAGCCTACTTCCTGCCACCCCCCACTACAATTGCCTTAGGTCTGTCCCATGCATGTTTGAATTCCCCCACTGTTTTAAACCCAACAACCTCCCCAGGAAGGTGGTTCCATGCATCCACCACTCTCTCAGTGAAAAATAATTTCCTCATATTACCCCTGAGCCATCCCCCTTCTATCTTTAAATTGTGCCCCCTTGTTCTTTCACATCTATTTTTCTGAAAGATGCTACCCTCCTGGACTTTGTTGATCCCCTTGAGGTACTTGAACATTTCTATCATGTCCCCCCGTCCCTTCTTTCATCAAGGGTATACATATTAAGCTCTCTCAGTCTCTTTTCATATGGTTTCTGATGCAGACCCTGCACCATTTTAGTTGCCCTCCTCTGGACTGCTTCCATCCTGTCTATGTCCTTGCGTAGATGAGGTCTCCAAACTGCACACAGTACTCCTGATGGGGTCTCACCAACTGTCTATAAGAGGGATAACCACTTCCCTTTTTCTACTTGTGATGCCTTCCTATGCATCCCAGTATCCCTGGCTCTCCTGCTGACTTCTCACATTGCTTACCAACCTTTAGATCATCTGATATGACTACCTCCAGGTCCCTTTCCATTTTTTGTTGTTAGTACCTCCCCTGCTATTGTGTACTCTTCTCCTGGGTTTTTGTTTCCCAGGTGCATTACTTTGCTTCTTTGCATTGAATCTAAGTTGCCATTATGTCTGACCATTCCTCCAACCTTGCCAAGTCCCTTCTCATCCTTTCTACCCCCTTGTGTATCAACTCTGTTACAGATCTTTGTGTCATCTGCAAAGAGGAATACCTTTCCTCAGACCCTCTGCAATGTCACCTATAAAGATGTTAAGAGGACTGGACCCAGTACTGAGCCTAAGGTACACCACTAGTAACCCCTTTCTTCAGAATGTGTTCCATTCACTATTACCTTCTGTGTCCTGTTGTGCAGCCAGTTTGCTACCGAGGCTACCACCCTGGGACCAACTCCCATGCTGGCTAACTTGATTATTAATCTTTTGTGCAGGACTGTGTCAAATGCCTTGCTAAAGTCTAGGTAGGCCATGTACACAGCCCCTTCCCGGTCTATTACTTTGGCCACCCAGTCAAAGAAATCAATTAGATTAGTCTGACATGACCTTCCTGCTGTAAATCCATGCTGCTTTGGGTCCTGTGCCCCGCTGGCCTCTAGGTACTCAACAATTCTTTCTTTTAGAAGTGATTCCATCATTTTCCCTACCACTGAGGTAAAACATACAGGTCTGTAGTTTCCTGCTTCTGCCTTGCTCCCACTTTTGTGAATAGGGAATCACATCTGCCCTCCTCCAGTCCTCAGGTGCCACCCATCCTCCCATGATTTGTTAAAAAGTGTGGTCAGTGGTGTCACTAGGTCCTCCCTTAGTTCTTTTAGGATTCTGGGGTGAATCCCGTCAGGCACCATTGCTTTGTCCGCCTTGAGTTTTAGGAGCTCTTTCAGGACTCTTTCTTCGGTAAATGGACTGGTGTCAACCCCCCTACCCAGAATGCTTCTATTGTCTGGTTTAGGTAACTCCTCCTCATCTTCTTTTGTGAATACTGAGCAAAAGTATTCATTCAGTATCTCTGCCTTTTCACTGTCTCCCTCTGCCCACCTCCCCTCTCCTTTATTAATCTTCACTATTCCTCCCTTAACCTTTGTATGCTCCCTAATGTACCTATAAAAGGTTTTATCCCCCTTCTTAACTGACTTGGCTATTTTTTCCTCGGTTTGAGCTTTTGCTATTCTGACTGCCTCCCCACTTCTTTCTGCTTTAATTGATACAGTTCCCTGTCGTACTCCTTCTGTGATTCCTTATACTTTTTCAATGCAGCCTTTTTCTCCTTAACCTTCTCTGACACCTCTTCTGAGAACCATAGTGTTTTTTTACTCCGCTTTGTTTTCTTTATTTGTTTCACACAAAGGCTTATTGCCTCTATGATGGCAGTTTTGATTTTTCTCCATTGTTCTTCCACCCCTCCTTTTTGGCCATTTGCTAGTGTATTCCTCAGGTATTCACCCATTTTGCCAAAGTCAGCCCTTCTAAAGTCCAGTATCCTTGTTTTTGTACTACTCGTCTCCATGGTTGTGTTTATTGTGAAGCACACTGTGCAGTGGTAAGCTTGTTCCCAGATGTCTACTGACTTCTAAATTGTGATCCTCTCTCCATTTGAGAGTACCAGGTCTAGTATTGCTCCTCCGAGTGGGTTCCAACACTAGCTGTCTAAGGCCTGCCCCCTGCAGGGCATCGAGAATGACCCTGCTCTTGGATGTGGCTGCAGTACATGTCATCCAGTTAACATCTGGCATATTCAGGTCTCCCATCAACAGTATCTCCCCTTTTTCAGCCATTTTGAGAATGTTCTCTATCATTTATGGGTGAGAAAGTTAAGGGACCTAATGGAGCAAGTAGAGGAGGAGGAGTATACCTTTATGCCCAGCTGGTCAATGATTATGGATGTCTGGTCAGGAGGTTGATTGCTTAAATGCTTAGGCCTCTTTGACCTGTCATGGGCAACGGTGATCACCACCGTAGGGTGCTCAGCCAAGAATGGTTCTTCTCTAGGCACCCTGTATAGCTGATCTAATTTTTTTAGAGAAGACCAAGGGGGAGGAAGGGTGCTTCCAGGTGAGCCTCATTAAATCCTGGAAGGTATCCACTAAAGGAGGAACCACAAAAGGCTTGGGTTCCTTCAGTCTCAGTTATATGGCTAACCTCTGCCTTTCAGAATCCAGGTCCTCCGTCTCCTATCCATTGAAGGCCTGGATGTGTCTCATGACATTCATAAATGACGGGTCATCAGGAGGCGACCTAGGGGTTTCCTTGTTATCTGGGGAAGACGGACGGCCGCTAGGCTCTGACCCTGAGGGAGATGAGCTCTGATTAGAGTCTTCTGAACTGCTGGGGGAGGAGGAAGAGCTGTGCTGGAGTCCACTATGGGACCGACGTAGGTGATGGCCTAACAAACAGGAGGAGGAACATCAGTGTCTCTGTCCCCAGTATTTGGACCTTCCTCTGTGCCTGTGACTGGGGCTCTGGAAAGGACTCTTGGGCTATGGAGTCAACTGTTTCAGTTCTAGCCCTATGTCAGGCTCTGGTTCCAACTCGACAACCACCAGTTCTGCTTGCTTTGGTGGGAAAAGATCCCCTTTAATTTCATTCCACCAAAAGTGGAACAAATCTTTCACCTCACTAAGAGGAATCTGGGGGCCCCAAGGACCAGCTAACGCCTGTGATGGGGCTGGCATCAGCTTGTCCGGCGCAGGGGTACTTGGCGTTGGTGTACCTGATGTCGGAGAGGCAGGCTTCGGAGGGGCCAGAGTAGGGCGATTAGGTGCCCTGTCGAGCCGTGGATTGACCGGCAAGGAACCTTCCTTAGAAAGGGGGGGAGATATCCATGTCGGCCAGAGACACTGAACGGACCGGCAATGGTACCGGTGTCATCGGGTCCGACATCAGGGTACTTCTTGGCTTGGTAGGCAGCGGCTGATGGTGGTCTGGGGTGGATGTAGCCTCCAGCTTAGCCAAAGCCCATGGTGTAGCCACCGGGAATTGAGGGGGAGGCATCACCGGGTCCTGTGAGGAGGCTGCCTACCACTGACGACGGTATGACTTGTCCGCAGACTTGGCAGGAACTGTTGTCAGGACCGGGCGAACAGGAGCCGACGTCTCACTGCCTGATTTGTGACTGGTCCCAGCCCCTGAGGTGGAGATGGATGCTGCAGGTGTGGCCTTCACCTTCAGAGCCATCAGAGCCAGAGCCGAAGCCCCAGACCCTGATTTACCTCCACCTGTCGCCAGCACTAAGGTGGGAGGTTTCACCACCAGCTGCCTGGAGCGAGTAAGGACAGACCGGGACAAGTGGTCTGTGAAGGGCTCTTCCTGTGATGGGGAGACCTGGAGTGGGAGTGAGTCCGGGCCTTCTCCCTATCTTTGTCCCAGGACTTGTGCTTCCAAGAGTCCTTCTTCTTCTCCTTCTTGTGTAGCTTCAAGGATGACCAGGTCGAAACCAAGGAAGATGAAGAAGGGCTTTTCCTCTGAAGATGGTTTCTGCATTACGGCAAGCTGGTCTTCAAGAAGGTGAGCCTTAAGGGCCTTCTGGCAGCAGATGCGAGTCCATTGGTTGAACCGCTGGCACTGTTCACAGGCCAAGGTGTCGTGGTTCGGGCCTAGGCAGAGAAGGCAGGCCTTGTGGCCATCTTTCGACGGTATCTGCTTGCCACACACACACTTCAATCTTTGTCGTTCGACTGAAGAAATGGACGATGCTAAGGAAGAAGACATGCAGAAATAAATTAATATTTATAAGAAACAATAAAGAAAAAATGCTGAAAGCGCGAAGGCGGTCAAACTGTAACAAGATGCGTTGGAGGAGCCAATGTGAATGGGTTAACTGCGGGAAAAGAAGTGAGGTGTGTCTGGGGACCACCCCTTTATACCACTGGCTGACGTCGGGGTGGGCCGACGTCAGGGGCGGGCCCCTGCTGGAGACTGCTAGCTAGAAGGTTTCATGGGGTCCTGGCACCTGGCAGCTTAATGCTTATGATTATTGCCTGCTGCAAGATCTCTAACTTGAAGTAAGATCATAGGTTGCCACGCTTGTTTTTAAGTTACATTGATGAGACTTAATCCCTCTTTATGGAAAAAATCTGGAACGGGTCAGATTGTTTCATGTGGTTATAACATCAATATTTTAGATATCAACATGAGTGTGAAAGAAAAAGTGAAGCAAGGACACATCATTTGTCATGATCATTTTTCCCACAAATGCAAAACTAATACTATGACACCCTCTTGAACCGATATTCCCCAAAAAAGGGTGAATATTTGTACGTTTTTATACATAAAACTATTTCAAACCCATGTCAATTTCATAAAACTTTTTTGATAGATGTAGAATACGGTTAAAAACATAGAAAAATAAAGAAATATAGGGGTTGCCATGCTTCTTTTGGTTATATCTGCTTTCAAAGTTGCATTAGTGGTCAGCTCAGGACAAAAATAATTGAAACGTCACAATAAAAAATAAAACTTGCAAGAAAGCTATTCAAACAATTCAAAAGTACATGCAGAAATGTCAAGGACTTTAACATAAAATAAACAGTGTAACCAAAGACAGACAGCTATGCAGGTAAAGCGTCTTGAATTATACCAACTGCTGTAATTGTGGGAGCGAATGTCTTTGCTGCCATCCTGTATATACTCTTAGCTGGACATGACATAATAGAATAAATCATTATTCTAATAATGATTCCATTTATTTAAGAATGTACTTATGCCAGAAAACAACCTTGAAAACTTTTTTGAGTGCATCAGAAAAATGGGAATTTGAAACACCAGGGAATATCTTTAATAATACCAAGGAACAAAAAATGAAAATTACGTACCAACCATAATTCTTCCTGTGTATCTTCACCATTCAACACTGTTGGTTGTCTGGCCAGAGACAGGCACCCCACAGGAGATTTTTTTTATATTTTTCTTTTCAGAAGGAGGAGCCAGCGCCCTCAGTGTCACCCATATGAGGCCAATGCATTGCGTGGCGCTCGTGGGTTCGCCAGTAATGGCTGTTGGATCCTCATCCACCTCAGTTCTGCTTCTCCTGCCATTAAGACAGCACCCCGCTCGAGAGTTCTCTGCGTGGCCTAGTCGACATCAATGCCTCAGAGCCTTTTGATGCTGTTCTTCAAATTCTCACCGCAATTCTGCCTCGGTTCTGCTGCCTACTCAATGCTGTTTCCAGACCGGTAAGATCTTTCATTTTTATTAAGCAGCATCGAGTCTTTTCTGGTTTGTTTTTGAGTTACTGTACATGTCATGCCTGGTCCTCAGGACAAGAAATAGTCGAAGAAAACAGGTCGGCCTCCCATGCATCGGTGTCCCTGCGGCCAGCAGATCTCCGTTACCGACCAGCATGACGTTTGTCTTTCCTACCTTGGACCTCAACATGACATGGACTCCTGTGATGCCTGCTTCTCAATGGACCGCCAAGTTCTGGAACACTGCACATTAAAAGTCGTCAGGGCTCCGCCGAATTTTGGGGGCGTCATTGCTCATGAGTGGGGCTCCTATAAGGGGTTTTCATTGGGTCTTCTGGTGGGCCTCTCCTCTATCCTGAACTGCTCTGTGGGGTGCAGCCATTCCATGAGTTCCAACTCTCAGTCATCCAGGATGAGGCGGTTCTCAGGCTGGCCATAACTCCCTTACTCCTTGTTGTCTTTTCTCTCTCTTACTTTCCCCTGTGGGGATGGGATCATTTCAGGGATTCCTTCTCTCCCCTCACTCTCAAAAACCTTGTTTTTCTCCTTACAGTAACTGTAGGGGGGAGGGAAGAGTGAGGATATTCCCCTCGGAGTTGGGATCAGGGCTAGGGAGAGCCTCAACCATCGGGATTATCCTAATCTTCGGAACCTCCCTTGAGTCCATCGCTTAGTGATCTTCTGATCAGCCATTGTCCTAATGGGTCTTGGCCTCCCTCTCTCATCCCACTCTCCTTCAAACCTCTTCTCTATCCCTCCCTCTCTCTTTCTCCCTTCCTACCTTTGGTTGTCCAGGGACTGGGGCCTTCTCGGCCCATAACATACAGGTCCCTCTCCTTCTCTGTCCTCTGGTCTGAAAAAAATAAAATAAAAAATCTCCTGCAGGGTGCCAGACACCCAACAGTAATAAATGGTGAAGACTGACACAGGTAAGATTAAAAAAGGCAGTTTCCTTTTTCTGTATAGAAGTTTCAACTATGTAGGACTACTTCTCCTTTACATACAGCAAGCAAGCTGCATGGCTTAAGGCTGACAGTTCAAGATCCCATAAGGACTGTTTATTTCCTACTCTGTTAATCCTATACAGTTTAGCAATTAGCAATTAATGTGTTATTCAGACCCTCAATGATTGGTCCTGTGCTTGCATATGACCATATTTGGACATACAGTTCAGCCTTTATCTATTTATTAGAACTGATCCAAAAAAATAGTACTGCATTCTTGCTCCTAAAATCCTGGCTGTTAAAAAGCGAAATGTCTAGCTACTACTCTAATTTTAGTACGAATGTATTACAAATGAGTGTCCAGTGCCTCTACTTGTCTTGGCTGCAGCATTTACTAAGGCCCTGTACACACTTGTGACCCGTTTTTTGAAACGGTTTTAAAAACGTTTTAAGCTTACCGTGCTTGTGTGTCTACATTGTAATTCCATTAATCATGTTAGGCTGCAAGAAATGGTTTAAAACATGGTTCCCCCATTCATAGTTAGCCGTAAGTCGCTTCAGAGGTAACTTGTTTGTCTACGCGATGAGTTATGTATCCCATGATGCCCAGTGGTCCCAGCATCCTTTGCGTTGTTTACAAATGCTGTGGAGACCGAGCTGTTATCATAGCACTCCCGTTGACAGCCTTAACACTGCATGGTAGCCTGTGTTACATTGCTAAGGTGAATTTCAGCTGCATACAGTATATCCTCGTTTTTCTCCAGTAGAATTTGTTTTAATATTTATAAAGCACCGCCGCAAGCCAATGATTGAGAGGCATGAGGCTTAACATAAGTGACATTACTAATTTTTTATGGCCCTGTCTGTCATGAGTGTTGCAGGTTATATGAGGATATGTGAGCAGCAGCATGATAAAATCATGCAATGATTGCCACATCTGTTTGAAGTTGCTGTGTATGGATATCGCACATTGCATTGTGTAAGATTAGATGTGAAGTGCATATCTTGCTGGAGATTCCTGAAGCTGACAACTGATGCTGTTACAGCATGTAGTCATGTCTTGTAAATTGCTTTCTGAAGCAGTTTACAAGACAGAGACTGACCAGTAGTTTAACTGTCACATTGACAAAGTACTGCTACATTTACCTTTTCCCTGTATTCCTGCAAACAGACAGTGAGGCTGTCAAAATATGTGAACCCTGTATTTATTTATGATTCCACAACTACACAGTGCTTTATTTCACCACTACTTAGCTCTTGGCCTACTGCAGGTGTGCATGAAGTGTATTTCTGCTGTTTTGCACTTTTACTAATGTGTCAGATTGCAGCAACCTGTACTGGCTATGGCAATGTACTACAGTGACAGTCTACTGTGGTGTGTGCAAACGTGAGAAAATACAGCAGCCTTACCTTCCTTGTGTTTTACAATTCTATGCATGATACTTGGTGCTCAGGGTAGGGTGAGGGATACAGTAATGAGCCAATGTTCTTTTTTGTTTGGGGGGGCTGAATAAACACACAATTATGCATGGATATTGCTTATTTGCAGATATTGAACATACTGGGAGAAGGTTCTACATGCTGTTTGGGTACCGCAGGTGGATGAGTACCTGTATACAGCAACCTGAGGAATAGACCCACAGTAAATTGTAAACAGCTGCAGACAGTTGTAATTTGAGAAAACTGCTGTTTTCTCCTTGTTGCTCATCCAGTGCACCACCATCTAATCCAACACGTGCATACCCAAAGTGGCTAGTGCACTATTACTATCCACAATGCTGATTAATTCTGAGCAGATAGCTTCAATTATGGCAGCATTCCGATTTCCTGTGCGGCAAAGGACCATGAGACAAAAGCTTTACATGATCCGCAAAGCTAGGGTGAACAGACAAAGAACCATTGTTCAACTAACAGTGACACTGGCTCAAAGTTTGTGCTACGTACAGAATTTCTTAACAGGCTACTACATGGGTAGTACAGTGCAGCGCACAGTATGGATCGTTGATCGCAATGACAGTTGGTGGGAAGAGATTGTTATGATATGGAGCCATGAACAATGGGTGTCGAATTTTAGAATGTCTAGGGACACATTTAAGTGGATCTGAGCAGAAACTGCACCACGAATAGAAAGGCAAGATACCCGACTACGAAAGGTAATTAAAGTTGAGAAGTGTGTGGCTATTGCATTGTGGAAACTGGCCACCAATATAGAGTACCGTACTCTAAGCCATCTTTTTGATGTCGGTAGATCAACTGTTTTCCATATTTTGCTGGATGTGTGCACAACTTTAGTTAAGATTCTTAAACCACGGGAGTGCTGTAGATGCAACACATTTCCCTATTATCTGTCCTTATTCAATGCTGCAGAGTACTATAATAGGACATGTTTTTATTCGATAGTGATGCAGGCATTGGTTAATCACAGATATCAGTTCCTTGATATAAATGTGGGATGGCCAGGAAAGGCCTACGATGCACGAGTCTTTAAGAATAGTGCATTATTTGAAAAGGGACAGAAGGGTGCTCTAGTCCCACTGCTGTAACAAGTGATTCAAAATGTGCAGGTGCCTACAATAATCATTGGTGACCCAGAGTATCCTCTATTGCCATGGCTTATGAAGCTGTACTCAGATTATGATGACACAGTAAAAAGACTGTTTAACTACAGGCTGAGTAGGGCTCACATGGTAGTCGAATGTGCGTTTGGTAGATTGAAGGGCAGATGGCGGTGTCTTCTGAAACGCAGTGACTTTCACATTGACAATGTGCCAATGATTATATCTGCCTGTTGTGTTCTGCACAACATTTATGAGGGAAAGGGTGAACAATTCAGTTCTGCCTGGATGGAGTTTGACAATCAGGACAGCACTTAGCAGTTGGACCAAGAAGTGTACGTCGCTGAGGACATAACTGTAGCTGCCCAAACAAGACAAGCTATGCTATAAGAGATGCTCTTGCTCACCACTTTTCTGCTGAAAATGGGCCTTGACTTT
This sequence comes from Neoceratodus forsteri, assembly GCA_016271365.2. Classification (NCBI taxonomy): domain Eukaryota; kingdom Metazoa; phylum Chordata; order Ceratodontiformes; family Ceratodontidae; genus Neoceratodus; species Neoceratodus forsteri. The sequence goes on along the minus strand of CM028131.1, from coordinate 699,110,353 downwards.
AATATCCTGTGCACATATTCTGGCAAATATCCTGTTTGTATATGACATGGCCATCTGTGGACTTCTATACTTATATGACACATTAATTGCAACTTATGTTATGTGTCAACTGTGCTCAATACTTGACACAAATTGACGGATGCCATTAAACAGGCTACAGATGAATACACAACACCAGATGTAACACCATCTCTACTATGGGACATGTTAAAAGCTATACTGAGAGGGAGGTTGATATCTATAGCGGCATACAAGAAAAAGCAACAAGAAAAGAAAATAGAAGCTTTAAAGGGAGAAATAGATAATTTGGAAACTCAACTTAAAAAGAAATATAACAAAGAGATTTTCAAAAAGTTAAATAAAATCAAACAAGAGCTAAATGGAGAACTAGATTACTATATTGCACAAAAATTATTATTCATTAAGCAGAGATATTATGAAGGAGGGCCAAGAGCCACCAGGTTGTTAGCAGCCAGATTACGTATCCAGAGGGAGGAGGCCCATATAGCTAGGATAATACATCCCCAAAACAAAGAAACTCTAGAAAATACACCAGAGATTGTAGAGGCCTTTAGAACATACTATAAAGAATTATATACGGCCCCCTAAACCCAAGATGAGATGGACATGGAACAATATTTATGAGATATCCCACTACCCAAAGTCCCAGAATTGGCAAGAAGGCAGCTTGTGAAACCTGTGTCTAGAGAAGAACTGGTAGAAGAGATATCCAGACTTAAAACAAATAAATGCCTCGGAATGGATGGATATCCAGCCGAAGTGTACAAACACTTCCAGAAACAGCTCATCCCTTTATTATTAAAAGTTTTCAATGAAACCCTCACATTAGAGGGACGCCTCTCAGAATCATGGGCACAGGCAGTTATCTCTGTAATTCCCAAGGGAGGTAAAGACCCAAAATTGTGTCCCTCTTACCGACCAGTCTCCCTCCTTAATACAGATTACAAGCTATTTATGCAGTTTTGTCACATAGACTACAATAAACTCCCCTGCTGTTAGTACAAACGGATCAAACAGGATTTATCCCAGGCAGACAGGCGCAGGATAACCTAAGACGGACCACACATATATTGGATCACTTAAATCGCACTAAGCAGCCTGCAGTCCTTCTCAGCCTAGATGCCGAGAAGGCTTTTGATAAAGTCTCTTGGGCATTTCTATGGGTGGTATTAGGAAGGTTTGGGTTTCTGGAGCAATTTATTAATATTAGAAAAATCTATGAGGCCCCCAAAGCTTATGTAACCCCCCTGCAAATGGGGGTTCCCAAAAGACTTCCAGGAGCTTGCTTGAATGCTCCAAGCCTGAATGGTGTTTGGCATTTAAGCCATTTATCAGTGAGTGTTTTTAGAACCTCTGGTACTGTCTCTTTAAGAGCTGTCTGCTTGCAGACATAATTAGTTTGTATGGGGGACTGTGTGTTTCTTTGATTGAGTACCACTCAAGCTGCTGCCAATTCACTTCATTTTGCAGTCACTAAGGGCAAAGGAACCTATCTGAAAGATGTAACTGTTTGCCAGAAATTATTTAGAGTAATAATGAAATTACAGTTTGTCTAACCTGCTTTCTTTGCAGTCAGAACTGTGTCTGCTAGTTCCCATTCTAGTTTTGAACTGCTGAACTGGACCAATCAGTGTGGGGTAAGCTAGCTCTAAAATGGTGCCTTGGACGAATCAGAACTTGGACTCATAATCTGAGCCAGTCACAAGAGGACTGTATGGGCAGTGACTCTGGGAGATGTAGTTTAGACTTCAGTGCCTTTTTGGACCAAGAGCAGCAGTCTATTGTGAGTGACAGCCAATCCAGTCAAGAACTGAGAGGAACTCAAAGGAAGTGCCCGGTTTTGTCGGTTGGAGATTCAGTTGAGCTTTGGCAGTGAAGAAGGAAGGAGCCCTGTGCTTTTTCAGTGTGCAGTTTTAGTCAAAACCATGTGAAGGCCCAGAGTTCCGGTCTGCAGCTTGTGTAACAGCTTGTTAGGACTGAATCCTTCCTGTGAAAAGAATCAAAGGATCTCTGAAGAGTAGAAACCAGGCTCACCCTGTAGAAGACTGGAGGAATTGCTAAAAATTGCACTCGGTCTGTCAGGAACTGAATCTGCTGTGTGTTCTCCCGGTATTGTGCAGTAATTGCGATCGGGATACAGATGCAGCCTGCCTGGTATAGTGCTTCTTTTATATAAATGTGTGAAGAGGTTTGTGTACCTCAAGTGAGCCCTGCTGACATTGAAGGACCCTATCTTATTTGGAGGTCGTGAGTACTAATTCAGGTCGTTCCTGTTGAATTGCCACATTAAATCCAAATGGAATTACTGTACTGCTGACTGTTTAATTCTCCTTTTCTCTGTGTGAAAGGGCCCTACCAGCTGCCACGGTTTGGACTAGCCACTAGGGCTTGGGTACCCAGGGACAGTAACTGATAGGGATAGGCCTGTGCACAGAGCCATAGATAGATTATTAGAGTGATAAGCTAATTAACCTGATTTCCCCGTCCTTGTTATATCCCCTAAATAAATCAGAGCTGCTTGTTTCAGCAAAGTTATACTACCTGAGGTATTTGTCTATGTTAAAGTACTGTACTGTGATTGTTGCACTGTATCTCATTTCAGGAGGTCCCAGTGCGGAACCAGACCTGGGGGTAAGTGTATACCGTGAAGGTAATTCTGATATATTGTGTGGGCCACTAGTGGGAAGAAAGGGGTTGCAGTGTCCCAGAGGGCTGTGACCAAGTTAGTTTAACTATTGCAAACCCTGACCTCTGGGTGAGGCACCACGCCATTGGATCCAGGCCCCTCAACCTGTTAGTGACAAATCAGGCAGGGGTAGTAGCCCCTGGGATAGCGCCATCTAGGGGTTACATCTTGGAGGCTCACCGCTGGGATTGTCCTCTAGTGGCCATATTTACGAACCACTGTTAAGAAAAAAATGGGTACCCCGACAGAAGTGGCTGTGCACCGGCTGGTGGAGTGGTGTACTGGGGAGGAGATCGACCCCCAAAATGCTATGCTTATCCTGGACATCCCCTGGGTATCAATACGGACACTGTGCAGGGAGTACTTTCCAAGGTGGAAGGTTTACAAAACCCTGTGGTGGTGGGTCGGCATGCTAATCTGCTCACCCACACTTTCCTGGCCCTAGTAGAGTTTAAGGATCCCATAGATAGCTCCAAAGTGCCACAGACCATTACCCCAGAGGAGCCCTCACTGCTTGGAGTGATAACTAAGGACAGTAAAGACCCGGAGGAATCAGCCCCACCACTATCTGAAACTTTTGAGGAGAAATTTGCTGAATGGTTGCTGGGAGAGGAAAACTGTGGAGGACTTGAAGAAACTATTCTTGCCACCTGGGGTGTTCCTCCCCAACACCCTCTCCTGCTCCAGTGCCCGTAATGGTGGCTGAACCAATGCAGACTCCTATTTCTGCACCTGCCATTAGTCACGACTCTTACAGAAGGTTGAGGATCTTCTCTGGCACCCTCCCCACCCCAAGGGAGGATGACTGGGAGACCTGGATGAACTATGTTGCCCCAAGTGCTAGAATGGCAATGCTCGGGCCAGGAAAGAGGGTTAGTGAGGAGCCTCTGAGGTCCTGCCCCCTGGCTACCATCCGTGCAAACGGGCCAGTAACCCTGAAGCGACTGCACAGGCCTATCTTGAGGCCTTGGAGAATGTATGGGAGCCCAGATTCTGATGAGGACCTATGGTGGAGAGTAAGAGATGCACAACAGTACCAAGGAGTTGTTGTCTGTGTATATATCTCGGCTGGAAAAATTGTTGCAAGAATGCCTCAGAAAAGGTAGTTTGCAGCGACTGAACTGGACCGAACCAGGCTGGACAGGATCCTTAAGTCTCCCCTTCTCAGAACTGCTGTTGCTTCAATTCGCCTGGCAGATCGACTGGAATCCCCACCCTCCTATGATGAGTTAATGAGAGAAATTCGAGGAGTTGAGAAAAGACGACCTCAGGAGGGACCTGCACCAATAGCTGCGGCTACGACCGAGTGACTGAGGGTGACCCATCAAGTGAAGTTCAGGGAGCAGAGGTTGGCAGTCAATGAGTGCTCTGACAAGAAAAAGATATGCCACAATGGGGCGAACTGTTGAGAGAGATCGAGAATTCAAAAACAGTCCTTTATGAAGGTCACGCCTGCAAGTACGGGCCCTGACCTACATCCGACTGCATCTGCTATGGGGGTTGGGGTACCCACCCATGTATCTCCTGCTGATAACAGCTCCAAACTCAATTCCTTGACCATGGAAGTGGAGAAACTGACGAGATGTCTCCAAATGCTTATCACGCCGCAGACAGAAATGGCACCCAGGTTTCCAGTTAGTAATACCCCTGCCCTGGCTCCCAGTGTGGCGCCTCGGCCAGCTCAAACTCCAGAAAGTATGTTTTGCTATAATTGTGGGAAAGATGGGCACATGAAAAGGGAATGCCAGTCCCCAAAAGACACTGACAAAGTTGCATATAGGCTACAAGGAGAGCTTCGGAGAACAAATCAGTGGTTAGAGAGTTTCTGAAATGATCCCAGTGAGGGCACCAAAATGCTAACTCACGTCCTTTTGTGGCAAGGTCAGTTGCCCAGGCCCCACTATCGCCTCTCCAGACTGGTCCAGAATAGTGGGTCCCTCCATGGAGACCACTGTAAAGGTGAATGGAGTGTCTACAAGAGCTGTAGTAGACAGTGGCTCCCAAGTGCAATTATGTTCCAAGATTGGTATCAAAGCATTTGTCAGGCGTACCCTTACAACCATTAGAAGGACTGCATGTATGGGGGTTAAGTGAGAAGGCCTACCCCTATTCCGGGTATATCCGAATTTGGCTGTCTTTCCCCACCTCCGTGGCTGGAGTGGCCGAACAAGTAGAGATCCTAGCCTTAGTGTGTCCCCCCACTGGACTGTATGATGGTGTCCCTTTGTTGATTGGAACAAATGCTCATATGTTCGGAAGGCTGGCACAGTTGTGTTATGAAAAACAGGGGTCAAAGACTAGTATAGCTTTAAGAGTTCCGGCTTTAATTAAGAAGGCCTATGAGGCACAGAGAGATGCTGAAAAAACAGAACCAGAGGAACCGGTCGGAATTGTATGGAAGAAGGATCCTGAGTCTCTGATCCTGGCGCCAAATGCCCAGTGTACCTTACAGGGAGAGGTCCGTATCAGAAAGGATGTTAAGAATAAAATATTAATGTTGGATGCACCAGGCGATGGAAAATTGCCAGAGGGACTGCTGGTCAAGCCTAGTATTTTGCCCGCTAGAGCCCATGCTTATGCCAGAAGGGTAATGGTCCAAGTTCATAATGTGTCTGAAAGAGACATTCGAGTAAACAGAGGTTGCATCCTGGCTAATGTGCATTGTGCAGACACTGCAGTGCTACCCAGCAGCAAGAGTTCAAGGAAGAATGACAGAGTAACGCCTGACTTGTTTGATTTCGGCGACTCCGCTGCCAGCTGAATGGAAAGTGAGGATCAGTGAGAAGCTTGCCCAGAGAGACCAGGTGTTTTCTTTAAAGGAATGGGATGTAGGATGCGTGCAAGGAGCTGAGCACAATATCCGTCTGCATGACGAAAGACCATTTCGTGAGGGTCTGACCCTGGCACCTGCTGACATAGATGATGTGAGACGGCATCTGCAAGAGATGTTAGCTGCTGGTGTAATACAAGAATCCAAAGCCCTTATGCTTCCCCATTGTGGTAGTGAGGAAAAGAATGGAACAGTAAGGATGTGTGTGGATTATCTACCTTAAACGGCGGACTATCCTGATCAGTACACAATGCCCGCATTCAGGATGCTTTGGACTGCCTAAACGGGAGCAAGTGGTTCTCTGTGCTGGATCTCCACAGTGAGTACTACCAGATCCCGATGGCCCCAGAGGACCGTGAGAAGACAGCCTTTATCTGTCCGTTTGGCTTCTGTGAATTCATGAGGATGCCTCAAGGGATTTCAGGTGCCCCAGTCACTTTTCAACGATTGATGGAGCGTGCAGTGGGGGACATGAACTTACTAGAGTGCCTGGTATACCTAGATGATGTTATTGTGTTTGGCAGCTCACTGGAGGAACATGAGAGCAGATCATTTAAGGTATTGGACCGACTGGAGGACTTTGCCTTAAACTGTCCATTGATAAGTGTCAGTTCTTTCAAACATCAGTAAAGTATGTGGGACACATAGTATCCACCGAGGAATAGAGACCGACCCAAGTAAAGTTGAGGCCTTGACCACCTGGCCACAGCCAAAAATCTAAAGAACTGCAAAGATTCCTGGGATTCTGTGGTTATTATCGGCCTTCATCAAGGACTATTCAAGAGTGAACTGCCCTTTACTTAACCTTACTCAAGGGTATCCCCAACCCACAAAAATACCAAAAGTCAGCGTCCTCAAGACTGAAAGAGTGTATTTTCATCCGAGTGAAGTATTTGGGGCCCGCTGGACTCCTGATTGTGAGACTGCTTTTCATGAGATCATATATCAACTTACCCATGCTCCAGTGCTGGCCTATGCCGATCCAAGAAAACCTTCGTCCTGCACACTGATGCTAGCTTGCAAGGGTTGGGGCTGTGTTGTACCAAGAGCACGAGAATGGCCTGAGACCAGTGGCCTTTGCCAGTAGAAGCCTGACCCCATCCGAAAGAACTATCCTGTACATAAGTTAGAGTTCCTAGCTTTGAAGTGGGCTATTGTTGACCAATTCCATGAGTACTTGTATGGGGCTAAAATACTAGTAAAAACTGACAATAATCCTTTGACCTATGTGCAGACCTCAGCTAAATTGGATGCCACTGGCCATAGGTGGCTTTCTGCATTATCTACATATGACTATGCTCTCGAATACCGAGCAGGTCTGAACCACATAGATGCTGATGCTCTCTCCCGGAGGCCTGTTCCCCAGAATGATTGGGTCCGATTGGCAGAACCTGACATTCTGGCACTCTGCCGGAAGTTTGACAGGGAGGAACAAATGTCCACGGACGCAGTGGACTGCATGGTGGATTGCTTGGGAGCCTCTGAGAATTGCATACCTGCTGCTTATTGCCACTTTTCTGCAATAGACATTGGTGCACTGCCTCAGCTGGACAATGACAGTATTCAGTGAGCTCAATCACGATCCCATGATCAAAGCAGCTTTAGAATCCCTCTATGCAGGAAAAGATGTGTCCAAATTACGCCCACTGATTTGAGAACTGCACTGTTATACAAAGAAGGTCCTAAGTTGAAACTGATCAATAAACTGTTATACAGAGAAACAGTAGACAGAGGGGACAAGTAGACAAACAACAACTAGTGCTGCCCACTGCCTTTCGAGACTCAGTACTGAGTCCTTGCACAACCACATGAGGGCACCTTGGTATAGACAGAACACTTGACTTGGTGAGATCCAGATTCTATTGGCCTAAGATGGGGCTGATGTGGAGCAACACATTCAAACTTGTAGGCTGCTTACAGAGGAAAGCTTTGCCCCAGAGGGCTGCCCCTTGTTAACATAACCACCAGTGCACCCATGGAGCTGGTCTGTATTGATTTTCTAAGTTTGGAGTCAGATCAAAGAAATATCAGTAATGTGCTGGTGGTCACTGACCATTTCACGAGATATGCCCAAGCTTTCCCCACCAAAGACCAGAAAGCATCCACTGTAGCCAAAGTACTTGTATAAAACTTTTTGCTCACTACGGGCTCCACAAAGAATCCATTCTGATCAAGGAGAGACTTGAGAGTCGTCTGATCAAAGAGATGCTTTCTCTGTGGGAGTGCGAAAGTCCAGAACCACTCCTTACCACCCCAGGGGACCCACAGCCTGAACGTTTCAACCGCACTTTGCTAGATATGCTAGGCACCCTGCACCCAAAGGACAAGCCTAGATGGAGCCAACAAATTAGCACCCTGGTACATGCTTATAACTGCACCAAAAGTGATGCCACTGGATTCTCCCCTACGCCTGATGTTTGGAAGAAGCTCGACTACCAGTAGATGTGTGTTTGGGGTCTCTCCTGATGGGGTTCAAGCTGACAACTATTTACAGTATGTGCAAAAGTTAAAGGCCCAGCTAACTCATACGTACCAACTGGCTCAAACCATGGCTGCAAAAGAAATCTGCCAACAAAGAAAGGTATGATAAAAGGTGAAAGCACAGGAACTCCAGGAGGGAGATCGGTATTGCTAAGAAATCTGGGACTGCATGGCAAGCACAAGATTGCTGACAGATGGCACCATCTCCCTCACATTGTAGTGGGCAAACTAGATGATCTGCCAGTGTACAAAGTAAGGCCTGAGAATAATTCAAAAGATGTAAAACAATGCATAGAAATCATTTACTGCCCATTGGACAAATCTTAATTGAGTCTGAGCCCTAGAAGATGCCCCCTCTGGACCAGTGACTAGAGCTGCTGCTAAGAAAAGATCAAGAAAGTCTGCACCTACAGAAGCAAAGTTAAAGTGTTCCCTCCACAAGTCCCAGTTGAGCATGACTGTCAGTCCATATCGGAAGAAAGTGAGAGTGACTTTGAATACTATCCTTCTTACGAACTGAGTCAATTGTTTCGGGGCAATCCCTGGTCAATACTGAGAGGAAGCTGGGCCTTCTGGACTGTCTAAGCCCCAGCTTCATCCCTGGAGCCAATGCTCCCAGAAAGTGAAGTCAAAGCATCAGCTCAGATGAAATGGAATCATTGTGCATGGCTGAACTGTTTGAGCTTTCAGGGAGGAAAATGATAGATTGGGGCAGACTGGTGATACACCCGAACAAGAAGAGTATTTTGAGTGCCCTGACAGTCCACTGCCAGTGTCCAAAGCTCTCCATGCGAGCCAAATGTTGTGGACTCAGAAACTGTAACTCCTGGAGCTGAAAGTGCCCCAAGTTCTAGCCTCTCTACCCCAGGAGACCCCTGACAAGTGAGGACAATGCTGAAAATGAGGCTCAGAGTGCAGAGACTATAATAGTTCCCCTAGAAAGACTGGTCGAGCTGTAAAGCCTGTGGTGCACCTCAGTTATGATTCCCTTGGGAGGCCTGTGGATTTGCCTCTCAATGTTGTCCATAAAGAGTGTATGTGTCCCCGAGCTCATTGCCCAAACTGAGTGTCAGTGCTAACTCCAAGTTACTTGTGTTGCCCTCTAAGTATGGTGCCCTTGCCCCGTCCAGCCCCAAGGTAACTGATAGGGAAGGGCCCCCTCTCTTCAGGTTTCATGTACAAGAGGTAATAACTTGAGTTATGGTACAATGTGTATGTAATACTGTGTAAAGAGTGACGTACTGCAATGTTTCAGAAATGTGTTCTTGGTAAAATGATATATTGACTGATGATTACATGTGCGAGCCTAATGCAAATGTATATGGTTGCAGTTGAAACTTATGGAGTACTTGCCAGCCTGGACGTCAAGCTTTCCCAAACCAGGAAGGGTGTAACCCCCTGCAAATGGGGTTCCCAAAAGACTTCAGGAGCTTGCTTGAATGCTTCAAGCCTGAATGGTGTTTGGCATTTAAGCCATTTATCAGTGAGTGTTTTAGAACCTCTGGTACTGTCTCTTTAAGAGCTGTCTGCTTGCAGACATAATTAGTTTGTATGGGGACTGTGTGTTTCTTTGATTGAGTACCACTCAAGCTGCTGCCAATTCACTTCATTTTTGCAGTCACTAGGAGTGCAAAGGGAACCTATCTGAAAGATGTAACTGTTTGCCAGAAATTATTTAGAGTAATAATGAAATTACAGTTTGTCTAACCTGCTTTCTTTGCAGTCAGAACTGTGTCTGCTAGTTCCCCATTCTAGTTTTGAACTGCTGAACTGGACCAATCAGTGTGGGGTAAGCTAGCTCTAAAATGGTGCCTTGGACGAATCAGAACTTGGACTCATAATCTGAGCCAGCCGCAAGAGGATTGTATGGGCAGTGACTCTGGGAGATGTAGTTTAGACTTCAGTGCCTTTTTGGACCAACAGCAGCAGTCTATTGTGAGTGACAGCCAATCCAGTCAAGAACTGGGAGGAACTCAAAGGAAGTGCCCGGTTTTGTCGGGTTGGAGTTTCAGTTGAGCTTTGGCAGTGAAGAAGGAAGGAGCCCTGTGCTTTTCAGTGTGCAGTTTTAGTCAAAAACGTGTAAGGCCCAGAGTTCGGTCTGCAGCTTGTGTAACAGCTTGTTAGGACTGAATCCGTCCTGTGAAAAGAATCAAAGGATCTCTGAAGAGTAGAAACCAGGCTCACCCTGTAGAAGACTGGAGGAATTGCTGAAAATTGCACTCGGTCTGTCAGGAACTGAATCTGCTGTGTGTTCTCCCGGGTATTGTGCAGTAATTGCGATCGGGATACAGATGCAGCCTGCCTGGTATAGTGCTTTCTTTTATATAAATGTGTGAAGAGGTTTGTGTACCTCAAGTGAGCCCTGCTGACATTGAAGGACCCTATCTTATTTGGAGGTCGTGAGTACTAATTCAGGGTCGTTCCTGTTGAATTGCCACATTAAATCCAAATGGAATTACTGTACTGCTGACTGTTTAATTCCTCCTTTTCTCTGTGTGAAAGGGCCCCTACCAGCTGCCACGGTTTGGACTAGCCACTAGGGCTTGGGGTACCCAGGGACAGTAACTGATAGGGATAGGCCTGTGCACAGAGCCATAGGTAGATTATTAGAGTGATAAGCTAATTAACCTGATTTCCCTGTCCTTGTTACATCCCCTAAATAAATCAGAGCTGCTTGTTTCAGCAAAGTTATACTGCCTGAGGTATTTGTCTATGTTAAAGTACTGTACTGTGATTGTTGCACTGTATCTCATTTCACAGGAGGTTCCAGTGCCGGAACCAGACCTGGGGTAAGTGTATACTGTGAAGGTAATTCTGATATATTGTGTGGGCCACTAGTGGGAAGAAAGGGGGGTTGCAGTGTCCCAGAGGGCTGTGACCAAGTTAGTTTAACTATTGCAAACCCTGACCTCTGGGTGGAGGCACCCGCCATTGGATCCAGGCCCCTCAACCTGTTGGTGGCAAATCAGGCAGGGGTAGTAGCCCCTGGGATAGCGCCATCTAGGGGTTACACTTATTTAAGAGCAAACAGACATCACTCAAATGCATTTGGTCTAGAGAGCAGAACTAGGCATGGATGCCCGCTGTCCCCATTGTTATTTTCCCTATACTTAGAACCCCTAGCCCAAGGAATTAGAGATAATCACAAAATTAAGGGTGTACAACTCAGAGGGATGCAGCAAAAATTAGCTTTATATGCGGACGATACTTTACTTTATTTAACTAACCCAAAAGAGTCTATCCAAAGTTTATTCAAGCATTTGAAAACATTTTCGAACTACTCTAGATATACGTTGAATAATACTAAAACATAGGTGCTGAAATTAAATTATACCCCAACCTCTCAGCTTAAAAATCGATACCCTATGAGATGGGAACTTCCCTGCATGAAATACCTAGGGATAAAATTGGATACTGCATCTACCCGTCTAACCCAGATAAACTACCCCACATTGGTAGAACAGATACAAGAGGACATACAAAGGTGGAGGCTTCTACCAATGTCTCTATCCACAAGGATACAGGCAGTTAAAATGAATGTCTTACCACGCTTTTTATTTTTATTTCAATGTGTTCCTGCCCCAATATCATCTAAACAATTAGGGACATTGCAAAAAATGATATGGAGCTTTATTTGGTTGAATAAAAAAAACAGAATTAAGAAACAAACTCTACATCTCCCCAAGAGACTAGGAGGACTTGTGGTCCCCCTACTGGCCGGATATTGGATAGCAACCCAGACTAGAATAATACTATTAATGCAACATATGGAATATATGGCTAGATGGAAGGAGATTGACCTAGAGGCTGTTTTGTCTCCTTCAATATTAGCACAGTGTACTACGCTGAACCCCAGAGAGGAGTGGGTGAATACACCCTACTTAGGGACAGAAACAGCAATACCGGGATATAAACAGGGACTTTCTAAAGGTGCTACTAAAGTATACCTTTGGAAGTATATATGGTGGTCTATGAACATAGAGAACAACCCAGTGGCTACTGACCCCTGGTATAAAAGGCAGGAAAGGCAAGGGTGTAGAGCTCCGTGGCAGTTCCTTAAGGGAGACTGTGTAATTTCATTTGCAGAAGCTCAAACCAAATTTAAGTGGACAGGGAGAGAGCTCATCTATTACTATCAGATTAGAGATTTCATAGGGGCTCAGATGAATAGCTCAATTCAAAGAGCTAGAGGCTATTTATCTCCAAATGTATTCGAGACAATTTGGAATTCGAGCAGAGAAGAAGGGGCTATCTCGATTTTATATCAGAATTATATAGAAGATCTCCAATATACAACAGATTATATAAAATTAAAATGGGAACAAAAATTACAAATTAAGTTAAATGACAGGGAGTGGACGACAGTTTGGCAAAACACCTGGAGCACCACACTGTCCCCAGAATGGAGGGAATTTACATGGAAAGTAAGATCTAGGTATTTCAGAGTGCCAATGTAGATGGCTAAATGGCATACAGCAATAACTGGATGTTGCTGGAGAAATTGCGGAGTACAAATAGCCAACCAAGCACATGTCTTCTGGAAGTGCCCTGCTCTAAAGGAATTCTGGGAGGGAATGCAGAGATGTATGAAGGCAATATTCAGTATAATGACACCATTAGGGCCAGAACATATGATATTAGGGTTATGTCCAATGGAGCTCAGAGGGAGGGAGACAAGATATCTTTGGCATATATTGATAGCTGCAGCTGGTAAAGCAACCACCAGAAAATGGCTCACTCCAACTGCCCCTACAGCAGAGGAGTGGAGGGAGGTGGTGGAAAAGATAAAAACATTCGAAAGAATCACCTACTCACTGAGGCAAAATCTACCGCAGTATCAAAATAGATGGACAAGATGGGAATTGTTTGGGACAGGAGAGCGGGGGGGGGGGGGACTTAAAAAATTAAATGGTAGGAACTTAAAATATAAAGGGGAAAACAAAACTGAACTGAAGGTATATAAGAAAAGTTGATATGGAATAGTGATGGACCTAGTAGAGATAATTGAGATGATGTCTCTGCTTCCCCTACCTCCTACAAAATTAGACAGGACTAGATATAAGCAATTTAAAAACAAAGGAGGAGATGGAAATAAAAAACAGAAACATAGGGAATAGAATATAATGATTGATTTACTGACAGTAAAAGGGGAATCAGGAGGCTAAGTGGAGATGGGTGGGAAACTGGGAAATGATAGGTTAGAGGCAGCAGAACATAAGAGAAATAAATATGGTATAGATAAAAGAATAATACATTCGAATTTTAAAGATGAGTAAATATAAACAAGATAAGAAATATGATCAAGTAAATGGAATTTAGGCTATAGTTTATTGTACTGAAAAGGTTGATGTACAAGATAGAGTAATGATTGAATATTGGAAATGTGGAAATACTGAAATGTATATGTTTGATGGAGATGAAATGTATGGTTATCCACAGCTGAAGAAAATAAAACTGAAGTATTAAAAAAAAAAAATAATTGACACAAATTACAGCAAACTGCCATTGCCAAAAATAGGACAAGAAAACACATGTACATTCTATTTCATAACCACAAATGTATTGTGCTAAAATGTTTAAAAACTTGCTAAATATTACCGTTGGTAGTACGAGACATGTGATTTTGCAACCAGCAATGCAAGTTATAAGGCATTGACAAACTTTAATTGTTGTACCATATGTTAACCTTCATAACATTGTTAAGTATCAAGTTTTAAAAACGCATTTATAAAGTCCAATAAGTTGTACTCATGTTAAACTGTGTACTTGATTATTTCACTTTGAACTGCATATACCATTTATGATACTGACAGTGGATGGGGCACTGAAGGATCGTGGAGCCCTTACCCGACCTCAGTTTATTCTACTCTGTTCTCCCACTTAACAGCTGCTGCTAAAAACCACAACTCCTGACAGCACATTGACATTTGCCTTTTTAATTTTTGACACTTTGTGTTAGTGAGGCAAACCGGAAGCTTAACGGAAAGCACTTCCGGTTTGCCGACTTAAAAGTACCCACGTAGCGAGCGGGAAACCTCGTAGGTTACTCTGAATACTGTTTATGAAACTTTAAAACTGTGTACTTGATTATTTCACTTTGAGCTGCATATACCATTTGTAATACTGACAGTGGATGGGGCACTGAAGGATCGTGGAGCCCTTACCCGACCTCAGTTTATTCTAATCTGTTCTCCCACTTAACAGCTGCTGCTGAAAACCACAACTCCTGGCAGCACATTGACATTTGCCTTTTTAAGGCTTTAAATTTAAATTTTTGACACTTTGTGTTAGCGAGGCAAACCGGAAGCTTAGCGGAAAGCACTTACGGTTTGCCGACTAACTGCACCCACGTGGCATTGAGGCGGCGTGCTGGGCCGTGGCGTGGAGATGGCGCGCAGAGACACGTGCGTCTAGCACGTGTCTACTGTGTCTCCTATGGAAACTGGGGAAAGGGGAACTAGCACAGACACAGGGGGTAAGTACATTTAAAACTGAAAAGACAACCTAATTAAAATTGTGACTGTTACAAGTACTTTGATTCCGCTCACTGCGATACAGTAAAGTTATTATACAAGTCAAACATTCCACGTGATTTTTGTATTATCAGTGGTGGGCTGTAATGGTGGCACCTGATAATTGCTGCCAAAAAAATAAATAGAAGAGGTGGTCAGGTGTATTCCAGTACTCCACAATTATTGCTGAGTAATAGATTTGATTCACTACAACAAGTAGACGACTTCACTCCTCAAACTACAGAGTTAAATATCTCTAACACACTAACAAAAACATACAGAACTAGTTAAACAGCACCACCTTCCACAGCAAATTTTGAACCACCAACACACCCTATAACAAAACCCAGAAAACAAATTTTATCGCAACCTAGATTAATCCAAGCAAATGATAACACAACAACCCCCATAATTGTTCATGGTCCTAAACCAGTCTTTGTTTTGGGAGACTCAATTATAAAGCACACAGACAGACTAATATGTAACCCTGACAAAATTAATCGTACCTGCTCCAGTTTTAGAGGGGCAAGAGTCTCAGACATCACATCCATGGCCAAATCCATACTAAATAACCAACCCCCAGAGACACTAGTAGTTGTCCATGCAGGGACAAATGACATTTACAGAACTACACTAACTGAACTAAAAAAGGATTTTGTAGCTTTAAATAACGTACTAGTTGAGAAGGGATGTGACGTATGCTTTTCCGAAATACCTCCTGTACCCATAGCTACTCTAGGCATCACAAATAAAATCAAAGCCCTAAATGAGTGGCTTAGGAAGTGGTGCCTTAAACAGAACATCACATGTCTAACACACTGGGAAGACTTTCTTGATAGACCCTCCCTCTATTGTTGGGATGGTCTACACCTAAGTAGAAGAGGGAGTACAGTTCTTGGAAAGAAATTTACTACATTCATTCACAAAGCTTTAAACTAAACACCTTGGGGGGAGAATGGATTTATTTCCACGTCTCTTACTAACAAAAACAATAACTATACATTATGTAATGTTCTTTCATTGAATGCAAGATCCTTAAATACCATTAAATTGGCTGAACTGGAGACCAAAATCATTAACCACAACATTGATATTATTTTAATCACAGAAACATGGTGGAATACTGATTCTGTTTGGACAAAACATGTATCTGGTTTTAAACTTTATCACAAAGACAGAACCCACAAAAAAGGAGGTGGAATATGTATGTATATTAGGGACCACATTCCCTCCTTTGAAAATAACATCTCAACAAACACAGAAAGTTTATGGGTTACAATTCAATTTAAGGGACAACCACAAATACTCCTGGGGGACATGCTACAGACCACCGAACGAAAACCTTGATTATACTAATCTACTTGTGGCTGAAACAAAAAACATAGCAAAAAAAGATAATGTCATAATAATGGGTGATTTCAATATGCCAAATATTAACTGGGACAATTTCAATGGTAAAACAGACACCGAAAAGATCTTCCTTTCTGGGATGATCGACCTGGGTTTAGATCAACTTATCTCAGAATCCACCAGAGGAAACAATATTTTGGATCTACTTCTTACCACAACTGATACACATATTTCTAATTTATCTTTGCTAGACCCTCTTGGGAATAGCAATCACAAATCTACAGTATATTTTTTAGTATACCCCAACATCAACAATATGTAAGAAACAACATATTACTCAAACAATATGATACAGCAGACTTCAAATTAATCAACAGCTACTTAAAAGACATAGAATGGGAACATATTCTTTCTTCTCTATCAGTAGAGCATGCCTGGATCAAATTTAAAGTAATTATTCTGGACCTGGAATCCAAATATGTACCAACAAAAAATAAATATAATCCAAAAGGATATATTCCCAAATGGCTAAATAAAAACATCAGGACATTAATTAAACAAAAAGAAAGATGTTTTTCTAAACTAAAAAAATATCCAAACAATAACAAAATTTTATTATCATATAGGGCTTCTGTAAAAAAACTCAAATTAGCAATTGTGAAATCTAAACGTAACTTAGAATTTAGGATAGCACATACAAAAAATGACCAAAAATCACTGTACTCCTATTTAAATAAGAGCAACGGTAATACTAGACAAGCTGGACCATTAATAATCAATAACATACCAACAATATCAGACAAAGCAACTGCCGATCACTTAAACAAGTATTTTTGTTCTGTTTTTTCACACACGGACACACATCTGCCTACAACACCAAAACAACCTAACAATCACAATTATCTGATAACTATTAATCAAATTAAACAGGCATTGAAAACACTAAACAAAAAAGGAAGTCCCGGACCAAATATGATCAATCCTAGATTTTTGACAGAAACTATTGATACAATATCCACACCACTGGCTATTATTTTTAATAAATCTCTCAACGAATCAACAGTTCCCACTGACTGGTTGACAGCACATGTGACACCAATTTTTAAAAAAGGGAATAGATCAAACCCAGAAAACTACAGACCTATAAGTCTAACCTCTGTGCCATGTACAATAATGGAAAAAATGATCGAAACCCTAGTGGAAGAATAAATTTTGTATCTAAACCTTCAAGATACCACACAATATGGTTTTAAACAAGGATACTCAACAACTGCAAATCTAATTGCTTTCTATAATCAAATTCACCATGAATTAGACGTAAGGACCCCAATGGACATTATTCTTTTAGATTTCAGTAAAGCTTTTGATCGTGTATACCATACAAAATTAATCAACAAACTGACACTCCTAGGAATTTCAGCATACCAAACTAATTGGGTGAAAAACTGGTTAACAGACAGGACCCAACAAGTCAGAATTAATGGAATACTGTCTGACGTGGGTGGGGTGACCAGAGGGGTACCGCAGGGCTCTGTGCTCGGGCCTGTCCTGTTTAACATTTTTATTTCCGATATGCAGACTAGTTCAAATACTTATTTATCAAAATTTGCTGACGACACCAAACTGGGAGGAAGGGTTGATACTCAGATAATATAAACTAACTGTGTACAGATCTACACAAATTGAGAAGAGGCATTATTAAGCGGTATGGAATTCAACAACAATAAATGTACCATACTTCACCTTGGTAATAATAATCCACATCAATTTTACAAACTAAACAATATATTATTAAAAACAACAAATTGTGAAAGAGACCTTGGAATTAATATTACAACAAATTATCTTCTAGTGACCACTGTAACAAATTAGCCAAAAACTCAAATGGATTACTCGGAAGAATAAATTGTACATTTGTATCAAAACTCGAAAACTGTATTATTCCATTGTATAGCACGTATGTTAGACCGCATTCTGACTATGGGTCACCATTCTGGAGCCCATATCTCAAAAAGGACATAGCTACCATTGAGAGCATGCAAAGAACAGCAACAAGGATGATACCGCACTTGGCACACTTCCCATATGATGACAGGTTAAAAAAACTAAAACGTCATTCATTAGAAACCAGGCGGTTGAGGGGAGATAGTACAGTTACGTAAGAACTTACTGTAACAGTAGATCTTGAGAGGAGGCTCTTGCAGTAGGCCAATTACATATCGACCCCGGCGACGGTGGCAGGGGACCACGGAAAATTTCTAGCTAGCAGTCCCTGGCAAGGGACCGCCCCCACATCATGTGACCGGCGTCAGGAGACGTCAGTATAAAGGGGCGGTCCCTGACACCAGCCTTCCAGTTCTTTCCTGCCATTGGCCAGGAAGGCCGGACAAGAGAGAAGCAGATATTTCCCTCACTGGAAAAGGAGCTGAAAAAGCCTAGGGGGATGGAGGGCCGGAAGGTATTACCTACTGCAAGAGCCTCACTCGAAGATCTACTGTTACAGTAACTTCTTATGTAACTGTACTATCTTACTTCGAGAGGGCTCTTGCAGTAGGTAATTACATATAGGACTGAATCCAAAGCAGTCTGGAACAAAGAGAGGCACCGGGAGGAGGAAAACTACTCCAAAAAGCGGTTCTAGCTGTGCAAGCCTCAAGATAAGAGGCCTTGCAGAACAGCCAGCCAAGCCTGCTCTATGAGGCAACATCAAACTAGTGTTTAGTAAAGGTATGGGACAGAAGTCCAGGTGGCGGCAGCACAGATGTCTCGCAGACACATTCTTGAAACAAGCCACTGAGGCAGCTACTCCTCTTGTGGAGTGGCCTCTTACTTGACCCGGGAGGGTCTTGTTGTATTTGTCATTACAGAAAGTGATGCAATGAGCCAACCACTTAGATAGGCATTGCTTGGAAACAGCATTGTCTTCCCTTTTATGAGCAAAAGAGACAAACAATTGATCAGTCTTTCTAAGATCCTTCGTCCTGTTGGTGTAGTATCTCAGAATCTGGTGAATATCCATAGAGTGGAGT
Source organism: Neoceratodus forsteri (assembly GCA_016271365.2). Lineage (NCBI taxonomy): Eukaryota > Metazoa > Chordata > Ceratodontiformes > Ceratodontidae > Neoceratodus > Neoceratodus forsteri. The sequence continues at coordinate 699,091,444 of CM028131.1, read as the reverse complement.
AAATACTCCCCTTGATTAGAGTACTGCGTGAAAAAGGCAGGTAACTCTATGGACTGATTTAAAGTAGACTCTGCTACTACTTTAGGAAGAAACAGGATTCGTGCAAAGAGCAACACATTCCTTGTGAAAAATCAAGTATGGAATTTTACACATCAGGGCCTAGAGCTCGGAAATTCTCCGAGCAGAAGTAATGGCCACCAGGAAGAGAGTCTTCCACGAAAGGAACTTCAAATCTGCAGAAGCTGCAGGTTCGAAGGGAGGGAGAGTAAGTTTCTTGAGGACAAAGTTCAAGTCCCAAGGGGGAGCATGAGTACGGATATGGGGCCTCAGATGGAGGACCCCTCTGAGAAAGGTCTGAGAGACCTCCAGTTGAGCGAAAGCTTTGTCTGCGAAGGGAACATGGTAAGCCAAGATGGCCACCATGTGTACCTTCAGAGAAGAATGACTGAGACCCAGGTCAAACAGATGACGTAGATACTCCAGCAGAAGCCCTGCTGAACAGGAGAAGGGTTCCACGTTCTTGGAAACAGCCCAAATAGTGAATCTTTTCCACTTCATGGCATAAGTGGATCTGGTGGAGGGTTTTCTGGCCTCCACCAAAATCTCAGCCACTTTGGGAGACACTCCAAAACAGGATTGGGCTAAGTCTGCAGGAGCCATGCATGCAGTTGAAGGGATTTGAGGCCTGGATGGGCCAGGGTCCCCTGGTCCTGGGTCAGTAAATCTCGAGAGAGAGAGGAAGAGGAAAAGGAGGATCCTCTGAGTATTGTTGTAGAAAAGAGAACCAAACTTGTTTGGGCCAGAAACGAGTGATCAGAATCATTCATGCTCTTTCTGAAGCTAGTTTCTTCAAGACTCGTGGGTTAAGTGGAATTGGGGGAAAGGCATAGACGAATTTATCCTTCCAGTCTAGAGACAGAGCGTCATTCCAAAAAGCGCCTCGCTCTGGAATGAGTGAGCAGAAGACAGGAAGTTTTGCGTTTAGGGGGGATGTGAACAGGTCGACCTGTGGTGTTCCTCAAAGTCGGAAGATATCATCTAGAACCCCTTGGTCCAGTTCCCACTCGTGAGTCAGAGCAGAAGAGCGACTTAGCTTGTCTGCAAGGGTGTTGTTGACTCCCAGAACGTGAATTGCCGTGAGGTGACGGTCGTGTTGTGTTGCCCAATCCCAAACCCTCATTGCCTCCCTGCAAAGAGGGTAGGACCGAGTCCCTCCCTGTTTGTTGATGTACCACACCATGCACATGTTGTCCATCTGGACGGCTAGGTGGCCGGGAAGGATGTATTGGTGAAGGGCTTGGAGAGCGTACAACACTGCCCGAAGCTTGAGCACATTGTTGTGGAGAGCTTGTTCTAGCTTGGACCAGGAGCCCTGGGTCCGACGAGGGCCTAGATGGGCTCCCCAACCTTCGCCCGAAGCGTCTGTGGTTAGAGTCTGGGAGGGGGGAGGACAAAAGAAAGGAACTCCCCAAAACAGGTTCTCTCGAACCATTCACCACTTCAAGTCTCGAAGCATCGGCGAGGAGACCAGAACTGGGTGATCTAGGTCGTCCACTAGCTGGTCCCATTGGGAGCGTACAGTCCACTGAGAAATTCTTATGTGGAGTCGAGAGCGAGGAACCGTCGGGATAGCAGCCGCCATGAGCCTGAGAAGGTGAAGGACCGACCTCGCAGAGACCGTCTTGCAGTCGGACAGCAGACTTATTTGGGTCTGGAGGGTGGACGCCCTGTCTGGAGGCAGGAAGGCCTTGCCTGTGGTCGTATCGAGAATCACCCCAATAAACTGTAGTCTCTGGAATGGGACCAGATGAGACTTGGAATAGTTGATGGTAATACCCAGACAGGCAAAAACCTGCTGGGTAAGGGAGAGGCAACGTAGGAGTTCCTACCTGGTTGAGGCCGCCAGGAGCCAATCGTCCAGGTACGGGGAAACCTGCACTCCCTTGGTACGCAGGTGGGCCGCCACCGCTGCCAGGCATTTGGTAAACACTCGGGGGCCCAAGGATAGACCAAACGGGAGCACCTTGAACTGGTAGTGGTCCCCCTGGAATGCAAAACAAAGGTATTTGCGATGGGATGGGTGAATGGGAATGTGCAGATAAGCATCTTACATATCCAGAGCACACAGCCATTGACCCGGCCAGAGGAGGGGCAGAAGGCTCTGCAAAGAGAGCATCCTGAACCTTTTATATTCTATGAAAAGATTCAGGGAACTGAGATCCAAAATTGGTCTGAGATCTCCTGTCTTCTTTGGGACCAGGAAGAAGTGGGAATAGTAACCCGTCCTGTGCAGATGAAGGGGGATAGGTTCTAGTGCTTTTTTCAGCAGGAGAGCCGAAATTTCTTCCTGGACCAAGAGAAGATGTTCCCTTGAATACAACGACTTCAGAGGGGGATGGCAAGGTGGTTTCTGGAGAAACTCTATCGAGTGTCCTTCTGCTATGAGCTGGAGCACCCAAGAATCTGTGGTTATCCTCTCCCATCCAGGAAGGTGGAGGGAAAACCTCCCTCCTACCGGTTCCTCCGGGGAGTCCGGAGACAGTGGGAGAGGGAAGGAGTCAGGTGGTGTGGGGCAGCGCCGCAGCTGAAGCACCTGCTGCTTTTTTGGGCGGGGGTCTTAGCAGCTGTGGAGGCCCGGCGTTTTGTGGCCCGCCTTCCCTGGGGTTTCGCCTTTGGCCGATTCCGTCTGCGAAAGGGACGGTGCTGCTGCTGATGGGGATGGTACATGGAATCAACTGACTTCAGTGCCGTCCCCTTCTCTTGCAAATCGGTGATGATGTCCTTGACATCCCAGCATCAACCCGGAGGGTGCTTCCTGGATAGCAGATTGCACCTCCGGAACCAACCCTGACACATGGAGCCAAGCATGACGCCGTAGGCCTACTGCGACAGCTGAGCTCCATCCAGCAGTGTCCACTGCATCGTATGCCACATGAAGCATGTGTTGACTGGCCGAACAAGCAGAGCGGACAAGATCAGCCAACTCCTGCTTGACTTGGGAGTCAAGCAGGGAGTCCAATTTGGCTTCCACCTGAGTCAGAATGGCCTTCTGGTAGTCCCCCATATGGCCGACATAGTTCAGGGCCCTGATCCCCAGCATGGAGGAAGCGTAAATCTTTCTCCCATACTGGTCCAGAAGGCGTGATTCCTTATCAGGTGGTGACGAGCTAAGGTGTTGGGGTTTGCCGACCGGCTGTGAGCGGCGCTAATCATGACTGAGTCAGCACGAGGGTGAGAATCCAGGAAATCAACACCCTCTGGAGTCTGGTATAGCCTGTTCAACTTCCTAGGAAGTGGGGCTAAAGCTGAGGGCTGTTTCCATATGGTGGTAACGAGGTCGGCGTGAGGCTCTATCCAGGGTGGCACCAAGGTAGGAGCTGTCATGGGCAGATCCAGATGTTCAGCGAGTTTCAGACGCTGAGGATCTGGTTCCAGGGAGTGCCACTGATGAACCTCCTGGATTTTCCTAAGCAACTCCGTAAAAGAAGGATCCTCCAGAGGAGACTTCGGAGGAGTCCTTGGCCTGGGCTTCGACGGAGAGCTTTGGCTCGTTGTCTCTCTCGGAGCAACCATCAGAAGAATCCTACGAGTCTGAGGGTGAAGAGGAGGATGTAGAGGAAAAAGACTCCCTTTCCCGACCCGGGGGAGGAACGGACCCCTTAGGGGCCCAGAGAGCATGTCCTGCCCTTCTCTGGATCCAGAGGAAGAACCCTAGAGTCCGAGGTGGTGAGAGGTGTGCCGCCTCAGACGTATGGGAACCTGGGATGGCACCATCGTTGGAAGATGGCTCTCGACCTCTTTGGTGAGCTGAGCCTTGGCCTCAGCCCACCAGGAGGCCAGAGACTCCTGCAGGTCCACCGGCGGCCGCGAGGGCGGTGAAGGAGGAGGAGGCGGGGGATAAGGATATGGGTTGTACCCGTATGGAGCGTATCCAAAAACCGGCTGCGGGTAGCTTGGTGTCGGGTACTGCGGCGTCGGGAAACCCGGCGTCAGGGACTGTAGCGCCGGATACTGCAGTCCCGAGTACGTCGGTGTCAGATAAGACAGAGGGTACCCGGGAGCCAGGGGACTGCCAAAGCAGACGGCCCAGCCGGTGGCCTCATGGGCGGGTCCATAATGGAGGCCGGAGGAGCCGGGAGTGGGATGTCTCCTGGAGTCGGTAGAACCGCCGCCAGCGTCGGAGGCCCGGTGTCGGGCTACCAGCATCAGAGGCTGGTGTCCAGGGCCGGCGATCAGATCCGACGCACAACTGGAGGACGGTCTGACAAAGGAGGAAGATCCCCAGTGTCGCCCGGGGATGGAGGGGAGAAACCCCCAGGGTCGGGCTAGTGGGACTCTGGGTCCCCAGACGGCAGTGAAGGCTGCAGAGAACCGGGTACGACGGACGTGGGAGGGTCCATCGTCAGTTCTTTTGCCAGGTGGACGTCGGACGAACCGATGTGAGGCTTGAGGGCGAGCTCCCGGCAGGCGCCGGAGGAGCCGGCGTCCGGCTTATGGGAGCCATCACCGGAGGCAGGTCGAGTAGAAGGATCGGCCTGGTCCAGTGGAGTGGAGAGCCGCGCCGCGCCCGAAGGGTCGGGCGTCTTACCGGCCCTCTCCCTGCGGGCGTTGGAGGAGCTGGCGCCCGACTTACCAAAGTCACCCGTGCTGTTGAGCGCAAGCCTGCGGCGAACCAGGCGGAGGCCTCAGTTGCCTGGAGAGCGCCTGCAAGGCCGGCGTGAGCCAGACAGGCAGGCGACACCCCTCGGAAACCTCAGGCGGCCGTTGAGGCGGTCCCTGGAGGATGTTACCTGTGTCCCGGCGACTCCCGAGGAGACCGCAGTAGAGAGCCCTTGTCCGGTGCCTCTACTTCTCCTTCTTCTTCCAATGGTCTTCGGGGGAAGTGGATGCCTGCCTCAGTTTTTTGAGCTCTTTTTCCATTGAACTCATTTTCTTCTTCAGAATATGGGCTTCCAGGGATTGCTGCCGCCTTTTCCGGGTAGCTGCGTTGAAGCTGAGGCAGTGCTGGCACTTCTCGACCGAGTGATCAGGGCCTAGGCAGAACAGGCACAGGGAATGGCCGTCCTTGTGTGGTAGTTGGGCGCCGTCTGGTGCACTTATTTTTGTGCTCGGAGGTTTAGGGATAACATACCCGGCAGTGGTACCTGGCGTTAGTCGAAAAAACAAATTATTTCGGTAAAAAGATGAAGCCACGAACTTTCTGCGAGGCACTGTATGACTAATGCGGGGAAGAACTGGAAGGTGGGTGTCAGGAACCACCCTTTATACCGGCGTCTCCTGATGCGGTCACCTGGCGGTAGGAGCAGTCCCTACGCCGAGGCTGCCTAGCTATAACATTTGGTGGGGTCCTGCAGCCTGCTGGCGTCAGTCCTATATGTAATTACCTACTGCAAGAGCCCTCTCGAAGTAAGATCTCCTGTTTCTTCATAAAATTTTGAAACAACCAAACCTGATGCAACAATGTGGACTAAACTACACAACAAGGAAACTAGTTCCCAGACTACACAACAAACAGTTGATTTTTCCAAAAGCAAATACTAATAAAAAGATTAAACTTTTTTACAATTAGGGCTCCCAGAATATGGAACAAATTACTCAATGACCTTGTTAATATTACCAATTTTAAAACATTTAAAACCAAATTAGATTCATGGTTAGACACTGTTAACAAACAATGATCCACAACATTGTGGGAGATACTCTCGATGGGCACCATGCCTTCTTGTATCTCACCTAACCAAGTAATACTCAACTTTAAAAACACATGCATTGATCAACATATATACAATAATGTATGGGGAAGTGTGCTTAATGAGAAATTAATGTTTGCCCGAGGGGTGGGATGCTTTAATAAACCCTGGGCCGAAAGCCGAGTTTATTAAAGCATCCCACCCCTCGGGCAAACATTAATTCTCATTAAGCACACTTCCCCATATATTGTTATTTATAATTGCTGGGCAGCAATTTTTTCCAGCCCTGTGTCTGACTCTGACACACAGACACGCTGATTTTCACACACACACACACACACACACACACACACACACACACACACACACACACACACACATGTGCGACTCCTCATTCGATTTTTTTTTCTTGTACTTTTAATTTCTACAGTTGCTTTTTTATTTTATTTTTTACTTTGGACAGATTTCTGTGTTGCGATTGGGATCGCGATGTTCTTACCTCAAGGAGGGAGGTCAGAGCCATTCTTCGTGGCAGTAGCGATCGAGACTTTTTTGCCTTTGTTCTTGGGAGTTGTGCGGTGCGATTTTGGAATGCTAGGATCAACCAGATAGTTCTTAAATAAGCGAAATGCGTTTTTCTTTTTTTAAAAAACCCCAACAAAACGAGTAGGCGTCCCAGTCTGACGGCTCCTCGCTCCGTGGGAAGAGAATCCGCCATGTTTTTTGAGCTGTTTTGCCCACCTCCAAGGAATGCAGAGCCAATCAGAATGCGGCTCTTACATGATTGAGGTGGCGTGTATTTGTCATTATAACCTGTGGGTTATAACGGCAAATAATAACTGGATCAAGCAATGGGAAAAATTGCTGTCCAGTTATTATATATAGGATAAAGTATGGGGAGAAGTGTGTTACGAGAATTTAACACACACCTGAGTTGTTGGATGGCGCCCTCGGGGTTTATGAATGCCATCCAACAACGAGGGTGTGTGTTAAATTTGAGTTTGACACACTTCTCCTCATATTTTATTTTATATAATTGAAGGGCTCCGTTTTTTCTATGGTGAGACTTATTAATTTAATTATAACCTATGTGCAGTAGGAGAGGCTACAAGATTGTGCAGCACCATGAAGAGTGCTGTATATGGACCATGACCGGCTGTGTGCTGTTCCCCACCCTGCCAGAGAGAGAGCGAGAGAACCAGACTTCCATTCACAATTACTGCATTTTCCGTTTTCTCTTGAGTTTTCCACCGAAAATGAGCACACACCTGCTTGCACCAAGAGAGAGACCGATAGCAAGAGAGACACCAAAACATGTAATTCAGCATTCAGTCAGTTTACCAGTGAGCCTAGAAGCACAAGAGTGTGTTTGGGATGGAGGTAATGCCGAAGTAAGTGTTTTTCTAATCAGTACTGTTTGGAAACAGGGACAGTTGAGCTTCAGCGCTCTGTTTGTTACTTGTCTCGGCAGCGTTGGTATGGAAAGGGAGCACGTGAATGCCGTAACACCTACTCAGGTGTTACGGTATTTAACACACGGTTTTGTCTATGGCAAAAAACGGAGACCGTTAATTATATAGTGATAATTGAACATGCTGTGATTTCCCTGGACTGCATTTCATGGCACAACTGCTTTGTGGACGTATCACTACATCAATATATGTTTGCAGGCCATTATATGCATCACATTTGTATGCCACTATGTTTTTCACCCTGATTACATTGTCCAGACGTACATGAGACAGATGTAGTCAGCACTGGAGTCCAAAGACAAGTAGACTCTTTATACATGATGGTACTCCAATTAAACACTCACCACCTCCATTAACACATGAAGATAGAGCAGGACAATGTGGGATACCAGCAAATCTTCCAGCAAGAGAACTATCAAAGCACCCTTTATTTGTATAACAATGGGGGTGGGGGGGAGACATCATGTCAGACTGAGGGAACAATTGTTGCAAACATTCCATCACTACTATCCAGACACCATACTCACTTGACTGATCGTGGAAAACTTCAGTTCAGGCACATTGAAATGTGAATTAAAAAGCAACTTCCACATCACTTGCAAGCATAAGGGTTTAGTGGACAGATGTACTACCACCATTGAAGGTGCACAATAATTTTGGCACGAATGAGGCATCAGAGGCACAGCACCAATACAGACAGAATGGCACATCATGATCTTTCCAGAGTATCATCAGGTGGAGAGTGGGATACTATGAAAGTAATTCTGCATACCTTCAGCATATACAACTTCATAAGTCACATCTTCAGTACGGGCATGCTCTTCTTCCTCATCAGCATCACCACTCTGTATCACAACAGGTGGTACTGAAGTGCGACGAGTTCCCAAAATCTGGTCTATCTCATCATAAAATCAGCATGTCACTGTAGCGGTACCCGACCTACAGTTTAAGTCTTTCACCTTATGGTATCGTACTTTCAACTGCTTGATTTTCTCTTGGCACTGCTTCGCCGACCGACCGTGACCACGGGCTACCAGATGAGCCAAGATTTGCTCAAAAATGTTACTATTTCGACAGTAGTTATTCAGCTCCTCTTGCACAGACTTCATTGACCAGTACTCTATTAATATTTTGGTTGCTTCCTCTTATCAGCTTGCGGCACGATGTCATGATGACTGCTTTGACAGCAACACAAATTTACCACGCTTTCACTTCCACCTTTGACCTCAGCTGATCACTTGGGAATTGTGGGATACTGAATGACTGGGACTGCTAGGCTATAATACAGTTTGCGTACACACTGAAAGGAAAAACTGTGCTTCACTTAAAACATTTTAAAAACCATGCTAAAGACTACCTCCTCAGTTGGGTTAAAGAACATTTTTTTTAAACGTTTTAAGTTCACTGTAAGTATGAACGCAAAGTGGGTTAAGCAGCTTTAAAATGCTTTAAGGCACTTAAAATGTTTTAAAAGCACAAGTGTGTACAGGGCCTAAGCCTCTGTCCTTAACATAAGAAGAACATGGCTTCACAATAGGCAGGCCAGGGCTCCAGATAAGGGGAGTACAGACCTGTTTTACTCACCTCATTTTAGGAAACATTCTTCAGAAAAAAATGTTTAATGAGTGCCAGTACTCGCCCAACATTTGTAAATGTTCCACACTCCAAAGAATAGTGCTTCATAACATAACTGGTGATTCAAAAGGAGCATTTTTTTCAAGATTTACAGCACTCGTATGCATCCCGATCTTGTTTTACTCACTATATTTTAAAACTGGTAAGTAAATTACTCCTGCCTGCCAACATTATCTGAAGCATTGCTGGCACTTGATCAGTTCTTATCTAGAAAAAAACTACATTGTTTTTAAAAATGTACCCCTTACTCCACTCTGTCCAGACATTTGTACGCATCTGAATTTGGTTTTACTCACCCCCCTTTCAAACTGAGAAGCATAGTACTCATCCCAAAAAATCTTATCTGGAGCCCTGCACAGGCCTGTTTAGCTTCATTCATTCATAACACTGAGGGGCTAGGCTCCACATAATCCCCCCTTTTTGGAACGCGGATTTGCTAAAGTCAGATTTGCGATCCAAACAACCTATACTGTGTTCCTATCATATCACAGTGAATCATGTATTATATTAAGCAGAACACTGGTGAGTCTGTGGCCACATGGTAGAATTACTAACTATACACTTCCTTTCAAATATATTAATTGGCTATTGCGATGCATAGCATGAATTATATCAAAGATAAAATTCAAATGTTTGTCAGTCAAAGTACATCACTGACATACTTGGTACGTGCTTAAATCAAAATGACATTGCAAACATAAGCAATATCTATAACCCGAAATTGTGATTTTCTTTCTAATTCTCCTCCACATTTACTGGTTAGTTCACAATAAGCCTGTGCTCTTCGAGGGGAAAATTCCCACTGAGCCCTGGTTTATGCATAGACGTTCTTCCAGCATAGTATTAGCCTTTTAATTGGCAGCATTTCTTTCCTTTCTAGTGTGATAAGTTTAAAGCAGCAGTGCAACAATCTGGTGAAAATTTTGATCTATACTTTTTTCTGCTAATTTAGTCACTTACTTCCTGACTTGTATGATACCCTTCTTTCCAGAATTTGAGTCTGCGTTAGTGTTTTTTTTCACATCTGAAATAATAAAAGGAGCGCTCTTTAATATGGCTCGGATCAGGTTTTCATCAGTATTTGCAGCCGTTTTTGAACAAATATTGTTCTGTAAGGTCAGAGAGCACTGCCTGCTGCATAATAATTTTAGTCACAACAGAAGTGACATATAAACAACTGATGGACAAAAACTGCTGAAAATACTGATGAAGACCTGGTCCGCACCGTATTAAAAGGAGCGCTCCTTTTATTATTTCAGACATGAGAAAAAGTACTAAAGCAGACTTAAATTGTGGAAAGAAGGGTATTATACAGGTCAGGAGGTAAATGGCATCTAAAATAGCATAAAAAAGTATAGGTCAAAATTTTCACCAGATAGTTGCACTGCTGCTTTAACCTGTTAGCTGGTGAGCTGTAGCATTAATGACGGTAGATTGCATATTTACTAATGAAGTAGCCTGCTCTCTTATCACCCTCATGCCTGTGTTTGGGGTGTCTACTCTTAAGCAATAAGGCATGACAGTGCATTATGGTGGGATAACAGCCTGCCTTAGGTGCGCTGAAGCACAAGGCAAAGCCTCATGCTTTCACCACCTGAGAAGGGTCATTAGCCCACCATAACGCACCCCAGGAGTGCCTTATAGCAATTATGAAATAGATCCTTTTTAGTAAATAGGATGTATTTTTTAAGCGTCTTTTAGTTGAACTGCCTTATGCCAGGTTGCTATGCTGGGATAATGACCCGACTACAAGTCCCTTTTGGCCAGTCTGGAGCCAGCATTCCTTCTATCCATTTCATAATAGATTGTATCAGGAATACAGGTGTGTCTCTCATCGTGACACTAGAGACAGGTCCTGGTTCAGCAATTTCAGGGTAAGGCTTCTGTTCCGCCTGGGTGGTGATAATTAGGACCCAAACCGCAATCAATAGAGACATCTAAAGGAAACATGCACTAAGCTAATCGTAATTAGCAGCAAGCCACATTGTCCTATTTACAATTCTTTATCTGCATGATATTCAGGTCTGTCTCTGAAACACTGTTACTTCCTGAACGAACTTATTCCCTTCTATTCTCCAGTGATCTACCTAGTTCAAATGGGTGGAAGGGTCATAACTGATTGACATGTACCCCGCTTGTGAAGGGGATCTTGTTGCCCTCTTGGTACTCCAGTTTCATAGGTCACAGGTGAGGTGTTTTCAATAATCTTGAAGGGGCCTTTCCAACTCAGTAGAAATTTCAGTGAACCCTTATTCTTTCAGTTGTAATTAAAGTAGAACACTCTTATCACCCACTTGGTATTCTTTTGGTATTGCCTTCCTATCATAATACTCCCTTACGTCCTTCGGCACTCTATCCTAAATTACGCTGGACAAATGAAAATATGCTCTGCAAGTGCTGTTTTAAGTTTGTGATATAATGGTGTATGTCCACTGCAGCGGACTTATTCTCCTGTAGGGTCGGGTGCAGTAGGTGCAGGAATAGCACCATTTGTCTGCCAGTCATAAATTCTAATGGCGTAAAACCTGTAGATCAACTGCAAGTTGAACAAATGACAAATAGTACTATTAGGACTACAGCGGAGACATGGCAGAGACCTGCAAGTACTATACCTCATGAGGGTATATAGGGTGCTGGAGGGGAGTCTCTTTCAAAGGGAGAAGAGCACCAGGACCAGGGGGCATGCAATGAAGCTGGTGGGGAGTTAAAGAGGAATGTGAGAAAGTACTTCACTGAAAGAGTAGTAGACGCCTGGAATAAACTGCCAGCAGAGTTGTGGAGGGGAAAACAGTAGGGCGCTTCAAGTATGCATGACACAGACATAAGGGAATATTATTGACTAGGCAGGGAGGAGGGAGAGTCGCTGGAGATCAGTTAGGGTCTGTGGAGGCAGACTAGTTAGGGACTGTTTGGGCAGACTAGGTGGACCAAGCTGTCCTTTTCTGCCAACAAATTCTATGTTTCCATGTAGGCTTGATATTCCAGTCTCTGCCATTCTGTTCAAGGTAATTTTTTAGAATAGTCACTATGGACTATTTCAAGCATTCTACCTGACCAGATGATTGACTGTGATAAGCTACGTGGAGCTTCCTTTGGATGCCTACCACGGCACAAAGGTTGGTAATTGCTTCTGAGGTAAAATGGGATCCTCTGTGTGACTCTATCCTAAGAGGTAGGCCCCACTGACTGAAAACATGATTTATCAACAATACAGCAGTCATTATGGCAGTGTCATTTGTGGCTGGAATACATTCAACCCATTTAGTGAATGAATAGGTCACTGTGAGTAGATACTTGTTACCTCGGGAAGACTGTGGAACTGGGCCTATCTAGTCTATCTGCATGTCGGACCAAGAGAAGTTTCCTGGTTTGCAAAGGTGCTCTAAATCTAGGTTTTGAAGGCTAAAATCTTTTGCAAGTAAGGCACCCTCGGGTGTAGTCCACTATACCTTGATCCATTCCAGGCTAGTATGCTAACTGTTTCAAAGACTCAGAGGTAGGTTTTCCCCAGGGTGACCTCTACATATCTCATTCTGAGTGTGATGTAAAATCATTCCCCTGCAGCTAGTAGGTACCACCCACCTAGGAAGGCAATCTTTTTCTTTAATATAATTCAGCAATCTCTTATAGATGCTGAACCGTTGCTTCTGCTCATACATAATTCTTAAATCTGTGTCATAAGCAACATCTTCAGGGGTGATGTTTATTTTTTTCTGTGTCTTCTATATAATGGTACAATTTAGCAACTGTAGGGTCTGTCAGTTGTGCCTGGACAAGTCTGAGTCAGGGTCTTCTCCAACTAGAGCCAATGACTCCTTGAGTGACTGATCCCACAGTTGCTTCTGTGGGAATGGTGTTAGTAACTGACTGGCAAGTTATGGCAGCAATGCTAGCATCAGGTCCCTTTTGAAAAAAACAATACAATTTAGGGTGCCTTCCTTGGCCACTTTTTTATTTATTTAAATCTTCAGAAATACCTTTGAGCTTGGAGCTCTTTTACAAAGGTCCCACGTCAATAGACAAAAAACAGTTAACACTGGCACAGTTTACAGAGACAAGGATACAGGTATCTAACATAGGATACTAGATGGACAAGACAGTATGCTAAGGTAACAGGTAACAAAAAGTTGCAAATTATATGACTAAGAGGTACCAACAGCTGCCTTCTCACCAGGCTTTGCCATTTGAATTAGTTTCTGTTATTTTATTAAATAGTTGCCAGTAGAGGTGTCAAAGCTGCCTGTAGATGTATCAGAAGCTGCCCCATCACCAGGCTATTGATTTAGTTTCTGTTGCTTAATTAAAGATTGACAGCAGGAGTAGGAGAGAGGGGTAAGGTAGCCATATCTTTTCCACGTTTATCAGGACCAACAGTAACCCTTTACTTTCTTCCAGTAAATGGTCATGCCGGTTTCTATTACCAACTTGTCAACAGGAGCAACCAAATCTTTATGTCTTATATCTTTGCCTTTGTATGTCTTATACCCTCTTTCCACCAGTGAAGAAGGCATGATAAGAAACCACACCTTACATAACTGGAATCGGTACATACTACTAGCTCAAGTAATGTGAGCTTCAAAGGTGATCTGAATGGTCAACAATATGCCTGCCATCTCGGAATATTGGCTTGATTTGGGGCCTAACTGGAATTTCTTTGGAAGCACAAACTGTTCTTTCTCCCAATACAATCCTACACCTGTGCATAGTTTCCCTTCTATATGGAAGGCACAACCATACATCTAGACCTTGGGGAGATCTGCACACATGCTGGTATCATAAGGCAGGTGTCTCACGTCTTCTGGAGGAGCCAGTGCATGGTTCTGTTCAGAGATCAAGGGCTCTATACTGTATGTACTGTGGTACACTGATGCAAGTCAGCTAGGCCATGGGCCAGTTGGTTCTTCTTATTTTTGGCATACTGCATCTCCAGGTCATATACTATACTGCTACTGGACACCTGTCCTTCTCTAATCTTAGTACTTTTCAGATAAGCTAGAGACTAATGGCAGGCCTCTACAATTATCTTCTCTCCACAAATAATACGGGGAAAATGCTACAAAGCCCACACAGTGTTGAGCAATGCTTTCTGATATTCAGAACACTTTTTCTCTATTGCACCGAGGCCCTTGCTGGTATAATGACTTGATTGTCTTGGTCACATTTCTGATACGGGACTGCACTAATGCTCTGATTAGTGTGCCCTATTTCCAAATAAAACTCTTCGCCTTTCTGGGAAAATGCCAAGCAGGGTGCTTGGCTAAGCTTTCTCCACAACTCCTTCATGGCTGTGTCCTGTTATGGACTGAGCCCTTTGCTTGATCTTTTTTAAGCAGTTTGGTTAGTGGTAGGGATAACTGGGCATAATCTGCAATGAACTGTTATGAATAATTGTACTTGTCCAGGAGACTGCACAATTCTGTCAGGATAATTGGTGTTTTCAGATTCAATAGGGCCTGAATTCATTCTGCTTGGGGCTTGAGGCCCTATGGCCCTATCTCTAAACTTGAGTAGTTTACCAGTTTTCTACACCACTGTTCTTTCATTAAGGAGAGCTTCTCGCCTGCTTCCTATATATGTGATAACACATATCTTCATTCAGCTTTATGTTTTTTCCCAGTATTACTGGCAGTGAGGCCACCATTCACATATATGGTGATCCCCTTGCTTCTGCATCAGGTAGGGCCTTACGCAAAAAATACATTGAATTCTTCTGGTGATTTCACAAAGCCAAAAAAGCACTTGTTCCAGATAAGCTGGTGCCTTCCAAAGGAAAAGGCTAGTTTGTGCTGGTCATGTGTCATAACCTCCATTGTCCAAAAAAACATTAGAAACATCTATAAGTTTGAAATACTTAGCTCTTGACAGTTTGGCTAGTTTTGGTCGATATAGGTCAGGGGCCACCTGGATGTGAGAACCTCTTTGTTTAACTGCCTGTAGTCAAAGGTTAGCCTCTATTTACCAGTACATTTTAAACCTGGCCAGATTGGGGGGGGGGGTTGTAAGCAGAGTTACCTTCTCATATTATTCCTCCTTCCAGGAGGGAATCTAAAATTTATTTTATTGATTCATGGGCAGCTAAGGGTATCCAATACTGCCTGATGTAGACTGGCTTGCTGTTAGGGAATATATCAGCCTTCTCTCTATGTATGTCTGTCCTACCACAATCAAGGTTGCCTTTGGAAAACATTTCCTGAAATTCTTGGAAAATAAGAGGAAGGTCTGCCATATATTCTGGCTAAACTACACTGCCCTAGTCTGTCTGGAACTGTACCTGGGTCTGGTATTCCAGGTAGTGTTCCCTTTTCCCAAATTCCACTTCTCCTCAATGGAGTCAGACATGTCTGTCTGACTCATTGTGGCAATCTCCCTGATTTGCATGGCCTCTTCAGGGATTACTTCCTCGAAAACTATCAGAAACTGGTTGTCCACCTGCCAGGTGTAGCTCTCTGTCAGAGACTAATCAAGAATGCATAGGACAGACATAAGGCAATTCTAGAGGGAGGTAGGAAGAGGTAGGCTGTTGGTTAACTAGGATCTGCAGCTTATCCAATAGGTAGGGAAATGGGCAGACTAGGTAGGCCAAGCGGTCCTTATCTGCCGTCAAAGTCTATGTTTCTATGACTGTATCACAATCTGCTGTGAGGGTAAGGTGGTAAATGTCACAATCTGTTATGAGGGTAAGGTGGTAAATGTCACAATCTGTTATGAGGGTAAGGTGGTAAATGTCACAATCTGCTGTGAGGGTAAGGTGGTAAATGTCACAATCTGTTATGAGGGTAAGGTGGTAAATGTCCCCCTTTTTCCTACGAGCTCTGGCTCCCATCCCACTACTGAGACAGTAGGCTTTAAGTAATTGTTTAATTAGTATTTCGGAAAGACCTTTGAGCGTGAGCTCTTTTACAAAGGTTCCACGTCAGGGCAAGTAAGTAAGGAAACTCAATATTAACAACACTCCAAAGATCCATTTGAGCTTGAAGAATGATAGGTTCTGGACCAGGATTGTTCACTAGGACATAAGAAATCCTTCCTTTGAAATTCAGGTGTCTCCTAGTTTCACTGCCAAAGTTAATCCGGACTCTATTAAAGGTTTAGCAGAATGAAAGAAGGCTCTTGTGTTAGTAAGATTGTTCACTATGCAAGTTAAGCCTTACAAGAAAACCACTAGTCCTCCTTAGTATGCTAACAGAGAGTTCACTGATCACACAGCATATATTAGGTATACTCTGCCCTGAGTGAGCCTGTTTTTTTTTGTTTCTTTGTACCCGCCAATGGTAGGGGATCTCCCTGCAACTCTGTGTAAATGTTTTTCTGGTTGCAGTTGAGTGAGACTGTTAATCTCACTAGGATGTCTGACCCAATATAGAGGAGTTGGTCCACTCCTTCAATTACATACAGATAATGGGTCATCTGTTGTCAGCAATCAAATTTAAAACAGCAGTTCCTCTCACTTTCAAAGGGTATTCAATTCTAGGTGGAACAGGCAAATAGTGTGTTTTATCATTACAACCGCACAATGTTTTTTCTTCAACCCTTGTTATGCCTGTCTGCTTATCAGGGTTTTTTCATAATTTATAAGCAAACATGCTTTAGAAAATTTTCTTTCATCTATAGTCACAGGGATACAAATTCTGTCATCTCACTCCATAGTTACCCTGCATAGCAAATGTCTGTTCGAGGGCTGGTCACTGACAGCATCCCTTCCCCTATGGACCACCTCAGGAAGTTTGTTAACAACAAGGATGTGCTCCACCACTACAGTGGACAGTTTTCCGTCACACAAAGGGAATGGACCAAATAAGTCACCTCTATCTAGTGACTGCATCAGCCAGTTTTCAAGTAAAACCACATTAATGAATTAATCTCTCAGCTGCCTGCCTTAGCCTGTTTCAGTAGAGACAACATCCTCTACCAAAGGTGCATTTTACCCGTTGGTTAAGCTTTCTGGTGAGACAGGCATTTCTGTCTATGGGATCGGATCAGCATACTGAGTTCTCTCCATTCTGTCTCAGGTAATCCACCCTTCCCTGGAATATGTCTCAGGACAAGGTAAAGGTGATTTTATTCCTGACCATAAGGTTCTTGCTGCCAGATAAGGGCAAGCCTGGAACTGGTGTAACACATCCATTACTAGTAATGACATTTTCTCACTGCTTTTATAAACATGCACAGGATGTTCTATGATGTTATTAGTAAACGCCAACCTTAGTATGCAATGCCCAAGGGTCTGAAAATTGGAATGGTTACAGTTTGACAGGGTAACACCCACAGGGATAATTTCTGGGTTCCATGTTATAACAGTGAACCAGAGGAGTGGCTATCTCTGCAAAGCAGTGTGCAAAAGATGGAGATTAGTGCCCAAGAGGTGGATAGGCAGAAAAGGGGCAAAATTCAGCGGAACGGCAGACAGCAAGGAGAACCAGGGATAAAGGACAGCCAAGGAAGGGGCTGGAGTAGAACAGCGAAACAGTCTAGGGAGGTCAAATCATGGAAAGCCATGTGTGCAAATGCCAGGAGCCTTAGCAACAAGATGGAAGATCTGGAGGCTGTCATGGTGCAGTCAGACCTGGCCATTGTGGCCATCACTGAAACCTGGTGTAATGATAACCACGACTGGGAGATGGCCATACCTGGCTACAACATATTCAGAAGAGACAGAGCAGGCAGGAAGGGAGGAGGAGTGGCACTGTATGTGAAAAATGACATAAGGGCCACAGAGATCCAGGAGGAACAAAATGGGGGAGAGATACTGTGGATTAAGCTGGAAAGGGAAATGGGGACAGCCATCGGCACAGGTGTGGTCTATAGACCACCAGCCCAGGAGGAAGAAACAGATAGGGAGCTGATGCTAGCCATCCAAAGTATGGCAGACAAGGGTGAGGTAGTACTGCTTGGAGACTTCAATATTCCAGACGTGGACTGGAGCATCCCAGCAGCAGCATCAACTAGGAGTAGATTTATCCTGGACTCCCTTCAGGGTGCCTTCCTAAAGCAACTGGTCATGGAACCAACTCGGCAGAAAGCAATACTGGACCTTGTGCTCACAAACAGGGACAGTGTGATGGGGGTAACAGTGGGGGAGCACCTGGGGAACAGTGACCACCAGTCATTGTGGTTTGAAATCACAGAAAGAGCAGAACCAAACCACATAAAAACACGTATCCTGGATTTTAGGGGGGCAGACTTTGGGAAAATGGGGAGATACTTGAAAGAGGCATTAAGGGGAATGGGACAGGAATCAAGGGTTGAGGAACAGTGGGCAGTATTTAAAATGAGGATTACAAGAACAACAGGATTATGCATTAAGCAGGTTAGCAAGAGGAAAAGGAAGAGGAGACCATTATGGTTTTCCAAAGAGGTACCAAAGAAAGTGAAAGCCAAAAGATTGCATTCAGGCAATACAAAAGACACAGGCAGAAGGGGATAAGGAGAAGTACCAGGAGAAGCAAGGGAGGCAGGGAGGTCAGTAAGGGAAGCCAAAGCTCAGACAGAAGAACACATTGCAAAATCAGTGGGTAGAGGGGACAAAACCTTTTACAGGTACATAAGTGAAAAAAGAAAGACAAATGGAGGGATAGTGAGACTGAAGGGGGAGGATGGGGGCCGCGTGGAGGATGACAACAGTAAAGCTGACGTATTTCTGCTCAGTCTTTACTGAGGAAGAGAAGGGTAATGGATCTGAAGGGAGTACAAGGGGTGAGAATGGTGCAGAAATGGACACAAGTCCCTTTACATGAGAAAGGGTCCTGAAGGAACTGGAAGTAATAAGAGTTGATAAAGCAATGGGGCCAGATGGGGTGCAGCCCAGGGCCCTTAAAGAACTAAGAGAGGTGGTGGCTGAACCTCTGGCTATCCTGTTTAGCCGATCACTGGAAACAGGGGAGGTACCCAAAGACTGGAGGACAGCAGATGTAGTCCCCTTATACAAAAGTGGGAACAAAGAGGAAGCAGGAAATACAGACCAGTCAGCCTCACCTCGGTAGTGGGGAAGATCATGGAAGCACTACTGAAGGAGAGATTGGTGGAACATCTGGTTGTCAATGGACTACAGGACCCAAGGCAGCATGGTTTCACCAGGGGGAGGTCATGCCAGACCAACCTCGTTGAATTTTGTGACTGGGTGACTAGGGAGGTGGATCAGGGGAGGGCAGTGGACATGGCCTATCTGGACTTCAGCAAGGCCTTTGACACTGTGCCACATAGAAGATTATTACACAAACTGGGGAATATGGGTGTGGGCAGGACAGTAGTGTGGTGGGTAGGTAACTGGCTGGGTGGCAGGACACAGAGGGTGGTGGTAAATGGCTGTCACTCCACAGAGGGAAGAGTGACCAGTGGGGTACCACAGGGATCAGTGCTGGGACTGGTCCTATTCAACATCTTCATCAGTGACATTGTGCAGGACCTAGAAGGCAGAATTTCACTGTTTGCTGATGACACAAAGCTCTGTAACAGAGTAGGCACACCAGAGGGTGTAGACAGAATGAGAAGGGACCTGTAGAAACTTGAAGAATGGTCAGGGTTTGGCAGTTGAAATTCAATGCAAGGAAGTGCAAGATAATGCATATGGGGCACAAAAACCCTGGCACAATATATCAGTTGGGGGTGAGGATATAGCATGCACCAAGCAGAAGGGATCTTGGGGTTATCATCTCTGATGACCTCAAGGTAGGGAAACAGTGTGACAAGGCAGCAGGTAAAGCAAATAGGATGCTGGGATGTATAGGCAGGGCATCACCAGCAGGAAAAGGAGGTCATAATTCCGCTATACAAGACACTAGTGACGCCCCACCTGGAGTACAGTGTACAGTTCTGGAGACCATACCTACGTAAGGACATAGACAGGGCAGAGAAGGTTCAGAGGAGGGCAACAAGATGGTGCATGGATTGCATCACAAGTCCTATGAAGACAGGTTGAAGGAACTGAACATGTACTCCCTGGAGGAGAGGAGGAGAGAGGGACATGATGAGAGACATACAAGTATCTTACAGGGAGGAACAGGGTGCAGGAAGAAAAAAATTACTCACCTTAGTAATGTTGTTTCTTCTATTGGAGTCTTGCTATATTATGACATATGCAGTGAGTCCCAACCTTCGAACTGCTCCGGAGGTGAAAGAGTTAACTTTCCATGCCAGGCATGGAACGCTGAGCACGAGCTCGGTTGAAAACTCTGTCTGTTGTTCTTCAAACTCAAACCGTCAGATCTTTATGAGCTAAACTCACTGAGGTCCTGTGTGGATGCTGTAAACCTACACTAGCCAACTGGCTACTAACATAATAACACATTTTTTGGTCCCAAAACAAAGACTCAAGTCAGGAGACCCAAAAAATGAAAAACACAACACCAAGTCACCCCAAAAAAGGAGGGGTGAAAACAACAAGGTGGGCACCTACTAAGTGCCAACACTGCACTGCTCACCCACATCCCAAAAACAGAGGTTCTGAGAGGGGCAGGCAGGGGGTAGGTCATAATATAGCAAGACTCCAATAGAAGAAACAACATTACTAAGGTGAGTAATTTTTTTTTCAAACAACATGAAGTCTTGCTATATTATGACATATGCAGACTACAAAGCAGTACCTCCATGGAGGAGGGACAGAACCTACTTGGGAAATAGGCTCTGAAGCACAGCCGTGCTAAACCGGCATCACTCCTAGCCTGGATATCCAGGGAGTAATGCTTGGTAAAAGTATGAACTGTTTTCCAGGTAGCTGCTTGACGATCTCTAGAATAGGATGTCCCTGGCAGCAGCCAGGAAGCAGCTGTACCTCTGGTAGAGTGAGCCCTCAGGCCTGAGAGAGGAACCTTACCCAGTTTTCATAACAAAATTGGATACAAGAAACAATCCACCTGGCAATGGATCTCTTAGTGGCAGGTTTCCCTTTACCAACCTCACCATAAGTGAGGAACAGTTGGAGGGAGTCAAACCTGTGACCCTTGGTACGCTCTATGTAGTAGCTAGGGGCTCTTTTGACATCTAAACTGTGCAGCCTCCTCTCGCCAGAGGAGGAATGGTCAGTGAAGTACACAGGAAGAGACATAGATTGATTAAGGTGGAAATCTGAAACCACCTTAGGCAAGAACTTCCAGTTAGTCCTGAGGACCACCTTACCTCTATGAAAGGAGATAAAATCAGGCTCCACTGACAAAGCTTGTAATTCACTTATGCGTCTGGCAGAAGTGATGGCTACCAGAAACACAGTTTTCCAAGTCAAGTACTTAAGCTCTGCTGAAGACAAAGGCTCAAAAGGGGGTTGCATAAGCTGAGCAATGCAAACATTAAGGTCCCAAGCAGGGCAGGGTCCCTGAATGGAGGGTTGGTGTGAAGCAATCCCTTGAAAAACTTGGAGAATACAGGGTGAACTGAAAGAGAAGAGGGCTTACCTGCTGAAATAAAGGCAGACACAGCTGCCAGATGCACTTTTAGGGTAGCTGGTCTCAGCCCCAAGGTATTTAGATGGACCATGTAATCCAGGACCATGGGTAAATCAGCAGATTCTGGGGAAATATGTTTTCCAGAGCACCATATGGAAAATCTCTTCCATTTGGAATTATAAGTAGCCCTGGTAGAAGGTTTTCTAGAAGCCTTCAGAATGTCCATTACACCCTGGGAAAGGTGTAAATCAGCAAACTCTAACTCTTCAAGAGCCAGGCCTTGAGATTGAGAGATTTGAGGTTCGGGTACCAAACCCTCCCCATAGCACAGGTTAACAGGTTGTGATTCCTGGGATGACAGAGGAAGATGGACTGCTAAGGACAGCAGGAGTGGATATCAGGGTTGTCTGGGCCAATCTGGGGCAATCAGGATCATCTTGCAGGGTTGAGATCTGATTTTGACTAGCACTTTGAACAGCAGAGGGAAGGGGGGAAAAGCATAGAGAAACTTCCCTTCCCAACTGAGGACTAAGGCATCCAGAGGGACTGAGCCCAACACTGGGGGCCTGCAGCAAAAAAAGGGAAGTTGGTGATTGTCTGGGGCTGCAAAAAGATCTATCTGTGGGGTGCCCCATCTGGCAAATACCACCTCCAGAACCAGGGGATCCAGTGACCATTCGTGTTGGCCCTGGGAAATCCTGCTGAGAGCATCTGCCAGGACATTGTCCTTGCCTGGGAGGTGAACTGCCATAAGGGAGGTGTTCAGGGAGAGCCAGAGACCACAACTCATTGCTTCGCACAAGGCCGTTGGACCCGAGTGCCCCTTGCTTGTTGATGTACCACATTGTAGTGGTGTTGTCTGTTCTGACCTGTACTACTTTGTTCTGAACAGACTTGGAAAAAGCTTGAAGTGCTAGAAAAACTGCTCTGAGTTCCAACAGATTGATGTGGAGCAGGGATTCCTGAGGGGACCACAACCCCTGGGTAGTGAGGTCGCCCATGTGAGCTCCCCATCCCAAGAGGAATGCATCTGTAGTAAGGATTAAGGAGTGAGACTGGGTGACAAAAGGAACCCCTTGTCTGAGATTGCTCTGATCCTGCCACCATTGTAGTGCCTGGCTCAGGGTTCGAGTCACTGGGATCAATTTGGTTAGAGGGTCTTTCCTTTGAGACCAAAAGGCTCTCAAATGGAACTGAATGTCCCTCATCTGAAATCTTGCTCCCTGCACCATTGCTGTAGAAGCAGCCATGTGCCCCAGGAGCTGTAGAAAATGCCTTGCTGGTCGAGACACCTGCAGGGTGAATGAGGAGGCCAGAGAGACCAGGCTCCTTGCCCTGTCCAAAGGGAGGAAGGCTCTGGCTTTCTCTGTGTTCAGCGCTGCGCCTATGAAGATGAGGAGCTGAACAGGCTCTAGAACTGACTTTAAAAGATTCAGAAGGAAACCTAGAGAGGTGAGCAGTTGCTGAGTTATCTGTAGGTGTAACTTGACTTGGTCTGGGGACTGGCCTACTATGAGCCAGTCGTCCAGGTAAGGGAAGATGGCAATTTTTTGCCTTCTTAGAGAAGCAACTGCTACTGCCAGGCATTTTGTGAACACCCTTGGAGCAGAGGTGAGGCCAAAGGGCATTGCTCTGAACTGGTAATGGCCTGAGGGCAGCTCGAACCTGAGGTACTTTCGATGGGAGCTTCTGATGAGAATATGGAAGTAGGCATCCTTGAGGTCCAGGGACGCTAGCCAGTCCCTGGCCTTAAAGAGGTAGAATAATTCCCAGAGTCACCATTTTGAATTTTGGTTTTAAAAGGTGCTTGTTTAAGTATCTGAGATCCAGGATGGGCCGCCATTCTCCTGTCTTTTTTGGGGTAAAGAAGTACCTGGAGTACAACCCTTTGCCCCGGTGTAGGGGTGGAACCCTTTCCACGGCTCTGAGAGCCAGGAGGGAAGAGACCTCTGCCTCTAGGGCAAGTGCCTCTGGAGGATTTGCAGGTGGAAAGGATCTGGTTCTCATCTTGGAAACTTTTGAAGCTGAGAACCAGTCCCTGGCTTACTACTTCCAGGACCCACTTGTCTGATGTCAGAGACTCCCAGTCCTGGACAAAGTAAGCCAGCCTGCCCCTACAGGTGGTTGAGAATGAGTCCCTGGCAACCCCATCAAGTGCCCTGTAGCAGGGGCTTTGGGCTGAGGGGTGGAAGCAGGCCTGCCTGCACCCCGTCTGCCTCTCCCTCTAAAGAACCCCCTCTGGGCAAAAGCTGAAGAGGAGGCCTGGGCTTGGTAAAAAGGCCTATGAAAAGGCCTGCCCCTGCCCCTGGGAAGCTGCCTTTGAGGAGTGGCCTGCCTTTCCTTGGCCTGTGCACTCCTACAGGTGGTCCTATACTCATCCATTTTCTTCATGTAATTCTCTGTCTGCTCCCCAAACACAGAATTACCCACAACAGGAAAATCCATGGCCTTAGTCTGGGTATCCTGTGACAGGCTAGTACATCTGAGCCAAGCTATCCTGTGAAGAGCCACAGATGTAGCCATGACTCTTGATGACACATCATTTGAGTCCACTGCAGCATGGAATTGCACCTTGGATGCCTCAATACCATCGGCAGCCACCTGCTCCAGCTCCTTGGCAAGCTGGCCAGGGACCTGTTTTGCAAGAGCCAAAACAGTATCCCGTCTGGATTTCTGGTATCTAGCAACATAAGCCATATAATTTGCCTGTCTGAGTCCCAAGAATGCTGCCATGTACTGTTTCTTTGCCATAGCATCAACCTTCCTGGAGTCCTTGTCCGGGGAGTGTAAGGCCAAGGGAATATTTGCCTTGTCACAGGCTGCAGCCTGCACTATCCCAACATGGCTGCATTGTTGTGTAAGGAACTCCGTATCAGAGCCTGACAATGTGTACCTCTTGTCCATTCTCTTATCCACAGGAGGTATAGTGTGAGGAGTTTTTAGAATTTTAAAAGTCTGTTTCCCAAAAGATTTATGCAAGGGAATAGACAATCTCCTGGACTCTGGGATATCCATCATTTCCACATAGTCAGGCTCCTCTTGATCATCCACAGCTTCCTCCATAGGGAGCTGGAGGGTTTCAGCCACTTTTTTATAGAAAATAAAATGAGAAGGGGACTCAGAAAGCCTAGGAGGGGACACTCCTGAAGGTCTGTCTGGGGAGATGTCCGGGTCAATGGGCACATCCAGACTTTCAAATCCACATTCATTCTCCTCATACTCCTCTTGCCCCTCCTCCGGTTCATAATATTCCTCTAAATCGTAGTCTTGAACCGGTGGAACCAGCCAAACCGGGCGCTTACCTGATGACATCAGTTCAGTCGGAACCGGAGAAAGCGACTGGACAATCTGAATCGCTTTGGCTATCTCTTCAGCGGTTGGGGAAAGTTTTGGCTCCACACCAGCTGATTTTCTAGTCCTTTTTGCTGGAACTGACCCCTCAGAGTCGGCTCTCCTTTTGCCCAAGGAAGTCTCGCCCTGGTCAGAGGACACTCCCTCTGGTTCGGTTGGAACCGAACCGGGCTGGCCATCTGGGTCAGCGGACTTCTTGGCCACCCTTTCCCTGAGCCTACCAACTCTCTTATCCAGGGTAGCTGCAGGAAAATTTTGACAAATCTGGCAGTCTGCATTGAGGTGGTCAAACCCCAGACAATAAACACAGGTGGTGTGGGGGTCAACCTTGGCAAAGGCTTCCCCACACAAACTGCAGTGTTGAAACCCCAGTGGGCCTGGTTTTTCTTTTGGGTTTCTCAGACATAGTGCCAGTCCTAACCAAACTTGCCCGTTTATGGCAATCCGCCAAGCAAGACCCTCTTATTGGTTCCCAACCGTGTCACGGGTCGTGGAAAAAAACACAAGAAATTCCGTTTTTTTTAGAACCGATAAGAACCGGTAACCACACTCTAAATGATAGAATAAAATATTTTTAAACAACCTGATCGGTTCAAGAGTGAACCGATAACAGTTTACAAGTTCCACACAGAAGAGAAATAATGTAAACCTATCTAGTACCCACAAATACCACAGACAGAGCTTAAACCGACCGGTTGCGGTTTAAATTCGGTCAAAAAAACGAGAAATTAATACTTTAACCGACAAAATGAACCGAGCAGAAGGAGAAATCTCCGGGAGTGACTGTTCATTGAGGCGGAGTAAAGAATCTGATGGTTTGAGTTTGAAGAACAACAGACAGAGTTTTCAGCCGAGCTCGAGCTCAGCGTTCCATGCCTGGCATGGAAAGTTAACTCTTTCACCTCCGGAGCAGTTCGAAGGTTGGGACTCACTGCATATGTCACAATATAGCAAGACTTCATGTTGTTTGAATACACTATTTTTAAGCGAAAAAGATGTTCCAGGACTAGAGGGCATGGGATGAAGTTGGAGGGAGGACGATTCAGAGGAAACATGAGGAAGAATTTCTTCACAGAATGGGTGGTGGACAAGTGGAACACCCTGCCAGAGGAAGTGGTGGGGGCTGAAACAATCACGGGATTTAAGAATGCATGGGATAGATATAAAGGAATTCTGGAGGTCAGGGGTAAGGGGCAACAGACTTCTAGGAAAACATAAACTGAACTTACGAGCTCAAATGGGCAGACTGGGTGGGCCATAGCCCCTTATCTGCCGACGCTGTCTATGTATCTATGTATCTATGTATTGACCTCGTAATAGCGATCGCAGTTTGGGTGAGTCTACATCACCAAAAATGAATTTGTGATGTAGACTTACGACCAAACAACAGGCAGCACCAAGATGTAAGGTTTTGTTTTATGTGGGGTGCTGTGCCCCGCACCTACTAAAGGATTCTCAAATCCATGGGGGTGCATGTCGAGGGTACAAAAGTAAAAAAAAAAACAAAACAAAAAAACAACCCGGCGCAAAAATGAGCACGTCCAGAACCGAACCTGGCACCCTCCCAACCCCAGCCTGCCACCAACCCACCACGCCACACGGCCAGCTCTGTAGCCCACCGCCGCACCACATCCCACAAACCCTTCCTCCCCTTCCACCCATCGCATGGGGTGGTCCCCCCCTCCTCACCCCCACTCCCCGCACACATGCATACATAGCGACATCCCGTCACTATATGCGCCGAATCCCCTATCCGGTCACCCTCCCTGCCAGGTAGCCCTGTGGAAAAGCGCCGTGACTGAGTCGCCCTTTTTGAAAGCATTCAATCGCAGTCGCTTTATACACAGGATACCTAATTTCTGCATGTTGATTTCTCCCTTTCAACAGCTGATTCACCTTCTGTAAAGAAGTACTTGACACAAGGGACATTTCTGCACCTGTGTCTATCCAAGCTTCCATGGGGAGTACATTTTGGATGGTCACTTCTATATATCAAATCTACCATTGTCCTGCACTTAAATTTCACTGTGGCTTCTGATTCCTCCCTTCCCCACTCTTCCTGAGCTACAGGTACGCACTTTACGTTTCCCTGTCTCTGCCTGGGAATTGCCTCCTTGCTGACTTAGCCAACAGCACTGTCATGTTTGTACATTATTAATCCTAATTGTGCATTTTTGGCCGTTTTAACATAAAAACATAGAATCTGACGGCAGATAAGGACCGCTAATCCCACCTAGTCTGCCCATTTCCCTACCTAACAGATAAGCTGCAGATCCTAGTTAACCAACAGCCTACTTCCTCCTACCCCCCCCCACTAGAATTGCCTTATGTCTGTCCCATGTATTCTTGAACTCCCCTACTGTTTTGACTCTATGACCTCTTCAGGAAGGCTGTTCCACGTATCTACAACCCTCTCTGTGAAGAAATACTTCCTCACGTTACCTCTGAGCCGTCCCCCCTCTATCTTCAAATTGTGCCCCCTTGTTTTTGCACATCTCTTTTTCTGAAAGATGCTACCCTCTTGGACTTTGTTGATTCCCTTGAGGTATTTGAAAGTTTCTATCATGTCCCCCCTCTCCTTCCTTTACTCAAGGCTATACATCTTTAGTTCCTTTAGTCTTTCTTCATATGTCTTCTGATGCAGCCCCTGCATCATTTTGGTTGCCCTCCTCTGGACAGCCTCCACCCTGTCTATGTCTTTGCAGAGATGGGGTCTCCAGAACTGTACAGAGTACTGCAGATGTGATCTTACCAACTGTCTGTACAGAGAGCCAACAACTTCCTGTTTTCTACTGGTGATGCCTCTCCCTATACATCCCAGTATCCCCCCAGCCCTCCTTACTGCCTTCTCACATTGTTGGCCCACCTTTAGGTCGTCTGATATGACTACCCCCAGGTCCCTTTCCATTTTTGTTGTTGTCAGTATCTCACGCCCCATTGTGTACTCTTCCCCTGGGTTTTTGTTTCCCAGGTGCATTACTTTGCACTTCTTTGCATTGAATCTAAGCTGCCATACATTTGACCATTCCTATAACCTTGCCAAGTCCATTTTCATCCTTTCCACCCCACCTTGTGTATCAACCCTGTTGCAGATCTTTGTGTCATCTGCAAAGAGACATACTTTCCCTTCCAGTCCCTCTGCAATGTCACTTATAAAGACATTAAAAAGGACTGGCCCCGGTACTGAACCCTGCGGTACCCCACTAGTAACCCTCCTTTCTTCACTGTGGACTCCATTTACTATTACCCGCTGTGTCCTGTTGTCCAACTAGTGTTTTACGCAGTCTCCCACCCTAGGACCCACTCCCAGGCTGGCTAATTTGTTTATTAATCTTTTGTGCGGGACTGTGTCAAATGCCTTGCCAAAGTCTAGGTAGGCCATGTCCACAGCCCCTCCCTGGTCTACTGCTTTGGTCACCCAGTCAAAGAAATCAATTAGATTTGTCTGACATGACCTTCCTGCTGTGAATCCATGCTGTCTTGGGTCCTGTGCCCCACTGGCCTCTAGGTACTCAACAATCCTTTCCTTTAGAAGTGATTCCATCATTTTCCCTACCACTGAGGTCAAACTGACAAGTCTGTAGTTTCCTGCCTCTGTCTTGCTCCCACTTTTGTGAAGGGGAATCACATCTGCCCTCCTCCAGTCCTCGGGTACCACCCCATCCTCCCATGATTTATTAAAAGGGTAGTCAGTGGTGTTACTAGTTCTTCCTTAGTTCTTTTAAAATTCTGGGATGAATCCATCAGGCCCATTGCTTTATTCACCTTCAGTTTAAGAGTTCTTTCAGAACCCTTTCTTCTGTGAAAGGACTAATATCAATCCCCTATCCAGAGTGCTTCTATTGACCCGATTAGGTATTTCTCCTGCTTTTTTCATTGTGAATACTGAGCAGAAGTATTCGTTCAGTATCCCTGCTTTTCACTGTCACTCTCTGCCCAACCACCTTCCTCTTTGTTCAGCCTCAGTATCCCTGCCTTAGTCTTTCTTTGCTCCCTAATGTACCTATAAAAGGGTTTCTCCCCCTTCTTAACCGAGTTGGCTATCTTTTCCTTGGTTTGGGCCTTTGCTAGTCTGACTGCCTTACCCACTTCCTTCTGCTTTAACTGGTACAGTTCTCTGTCCTGCCCCTTCTGTGTTTTCTTATACTTCCTGAATGCTATCTTTTTTTCCCTTACCTTCCCCACCACTTCTTTTGAGAACCATAGTGGTTTTTTCTTTCATTTTGATTTGTTTATTTGCATCACACAAAGACTTGTTGCCTCTGTGATGGCAGTTTTGATGTTTCCCCATTGTTGCTCCACTCCACCTTCTTGCCTGTTTGCTAGTGCTTTCCTTAGGCACTCTCCCATTTTGACAAAATCAGCCCTCCTGAAGTCCAGTACCTTCACTTTTGTGTGGCTTGACTCTACAGCTAAGTTTATTGTGAATTACACTGTTTGATGGTCGCTTGTTCCCAGATGACTACCCACTTCAAGATCAGAGATCCTCTCTCCTTCCCCATTTGAGAGTACCAGGTCTAAGATTGCTCTCTCCTGAGTGGATTCCAAAACTAGCTGTCTGAGGCATGCCCCTGTAGGGCATCGAGAATGGCCCTGCTCTTGGATGTGGCTACAGCAAATGTGCTCCAGTCAACATCTGGCACATTCAGGTCCCCCATCAGCAATATCTCCCCTTTCTCTGCCATCCCAAGGATGCCTTCTATCATTTCCTTGTCCATTTCCTCCCCCTGAGACGGGGTCTGAATACAACCTCTGTGCGGATTGTGGAGTCATTTCCAGTCTCCAGGGTGACCCACAGTGCCTCCTCTCCTCTCTGTTTACCCTTTAGTTCCGTTGCTTTTATCCCTTCTATTATAACGTGTGACATGTACCTCCACTATGTACCATGTAACTTACACCTCTGTATAACTGTTTGGAACTCCCATTGTAACAGCACTGGATATGTATTTGTTTTTACCTGTCTTTTATTTGTACTTTCCCGGGTCGTGCCTGAAAATAGGCAGTTCTGTCTAGTGCACTTACCCGGTTACCAAAAGCAAATAAATAAATAATCTATTCCCTTGCTGTTGTTGTTTTAGTCTCCCAAGTATAAAGTACATTGGGTTTTGGCTCTCTTTACTTCTCTTTAAAGTTTCCTTTTGGTTGGGAATGGTTAAGGCAGAAACACCCACCACAGACAACGTAGTCTGAGGGATCACTGCTGCAGTGGAATGCTGTGGCTGTGCTAGTGAACTCCTAGATGCAGAGACTGTGAAGGAGACTGCACCTCCCCGCCATGCCTCTCTCTCTGCCAGGGGAGCTGCTGAGGGGTTTTCTTCCCCTATTGTTGTAGAGACAAGGTTAGGAAATCAATCTGTTCTCTCATCTTCTCCATTTCTTCATCTCTCTAATTAAACCTTTGACATCTATAATTTGACTGTCTGCCTCTTTGTTCCCTACAACAGAACATTTAAGCAATAAACCATGACAGAGTGTGGGTTATGCTGGGAGTTACCCCACGCCTAGTGTAGTTCAGTCACGAGGCTGCAGGCTGAGTGAGTAAGCCATGCCAGAAGTGGGTAAATCCTAGCATAACCCACACCCTGGAATGGTTTTGCTGCAATTACACAATGTCCCTCTTTTTTGGTGAGCAACAAAAATAAAGAAAAATACTTTTTTTTTGTTTTTAAATTATATTTTACTGATTTTTTTTTTTTAACACATCTTTTTCCCTCTGGTCTGTGGGGTCTCTCTCAGGCATTCTGCCTGCTCCTGCCCTGCCTGAAGTCTTCCTACCTGTGCCTCCTCTCTCCTCCTCCTCTATCCACGATCAGCACCCCCAGCTTTTAACCCCTCTGGGGTGGGGCCGCCCCTCCTCTTTGGGCGCCCTTAACAGTCAGACTTCGATGTGGGAGAGGACCCAGGTGGAGGAACCTGGAAGGCCAGGCAGGATGGACCCAGCTGTGGGCATGGGGGCAGGTGCCGTTGCCTACCCCACAGACTGGGCTTTTCCTTGTTGTGGTGTTCACACCTCCCCCTCCCATGCATGTGCATGGCCCCCCCCCAACGCTCGGTGCACGGCATCCCCTGCCTGTGTCAGGTCACACCAATCACGTGCTGCCCAGTGTGCTACAGTGCCGCTGGTCTTCACCAGGAGCCGCTGGCATGCCGGGCAATCCCCAACCTCCCCCCCAAGGAGGTGAGCAACCCACCAGGTGCTCAATCCTCTGCCGGTGGCCCGAGCTCGCTCCCTAACTCGGGTCACCGGCGTGGCACAAGGTGTGGCGTCCAGCGCCTCAACCCTCAGCGCCACCAGGCCGGCACATTTTTTACTGATTTTAATGCACTACCAGAAAGAAATAGTTCTTTGTTGTTTAGGAGACCCTGCTTCCCTTCCTCAGTTCTCTGGACCAGCTGGTCAAAGTCCCCCACACTCAATCCCATCCCACACATACAGCAGACACACATCCCCCCCCTCACATGCACTGGACTATTTGTTTTCATGTCCTTTATAGTTGTTGTTTTTTTGTTTGTAAGAGTACAGTGGGACCGTGAGTGTTTCCTCCTTGAGAGAGTGGCGCAAACTGAGAATGCTGTCAGCATTCAGTTAGTGAGAGCCGATGGTGTAAGCAGCTCCTGTAGTTCAACTGCTGATTGTATTTTGGGAGGTATTTTCTTTTGTAGTTAGGTAGTGTGGGAATCATATTGAACTGTGGCCGGGTGTTACTTATGTGAATTCCACAGTTTAACTGAACTGCAGCTGAGAGTTGGAACTGTGACCAGCTTTTTATCCAGAGTGCGAGTGAGGTTTGGGGGGAGGCAGCGTTGCTAAAACTACAGTACAATAAGTGTAGAGGGAACAACGATATTTGGGAGAGAGCTGAGAGACAGTGCTACTGAACACCAGGTATTGTGGCACAGAAATACAGGTTACTCACCTGTAACAGGAGTTCTAGGAATGGTATATGTTGTTCATCCACACGACCCACCCGACCTCCCCGGCTTCGACGCACAACCTGGCTTCCAGCGGGCTAGATCTGGCGTCATGGGGCGGAGCCGAGAGTTTTACCACCCGGGTGGGTGGGAGGAGCCAGCTTGAAGACCTTCCGGCAAGATTTAAAGCAGCAAGGAACCTGCCAGACAGTGTGGATGAACAACATATACCATTCCTAGAACTCCTGTTACAGGTGAGTAACCTGTATTTCTAGGGACATGGATATGTTGTTCATCCACACTGTCTGGGCAGACTCCTAGCAGTTCTCCGGGAGGAGGGAGGCAAGGTGCACACCCCCTACTTAGGGAATAATGACTGGAGAACCGAGGCCCCTAAACCTGCATCCTGGCGTGACTCAAGGTCGATGTGGTAGTGGGTAATGAAGGTGTGTGCTGACTTCCAGGTAGCAGCCCTGCAGATTTCCTGGATAGGGACGTCCCTGGAAGCAGCCACCGGTGCAGCGGGTATGGTGGGTAGAATGAGCTTTTATCCCTCTGGGAGGCTCCATGCCCGCCAACCTATAGCAGAGATCTAAGCAGGAGGTGACCCACCTGCCTATCGTCCGCTTGGCTGCAGGTCTGCCAGGTGCGGCTTCAGCGTAGGTGACAAACAGCTGGCGAACCTCTCCCCGAACTTCAGCCGTCCGCTCCTTATAATAAGCAAGCGCTCTTCTAGAGTCCAAAGTATGGAGCCTATATTCGGCCTCCGAGGTGTGACTGGGGTAGAACACCAGCAGAGTCAACACCTGGTTAAGGTGAAACTCCGACACCACCTTCGGAAGGAATTTCGGGTTGGGGCGCAGGACAACCTTGTCCCTGTGGAAGACTAGATAAGAAGACTCGATGGAAAGCACCTGGAGCTCTCCCATCCTTCTGGCTGACGTGATAGCCACCAAGAAGGCGGTCTTTCATGACAGGTGAGAGATGTCACACCTGTGCATCGGTTCAAATGGCTTGCCCATAAGCTTAGCCAATACCAGCAGTAGATCCCATGGAGGTGGAGGTTCTCGCACCGGAGGGGATATGTGATCAAGGCCTTTGAAAAAGCGCCCGACCACCTTCTCCTGCACCACCGACTGCTTCCCGGCCCGCGCCCGGTAAGCAGAGATGGCTGCCAGGTGCACCTTAAGGGTCATCGATCGAAGCCCTTGCTGAGAAAGGGACCACAGGTAGTCCAGAATGCTTGCAAGGAACAGGAGGAAGGGTCCAGGCCCTTGCCCTAACACCAAATGGAGAATCTCTTCCATTTGAAGGCGTAGCATTTTCTGGTCGACTCCTTACGGGACGCCTCAACAACGTTGAGGACCTCATCGGAAAGATCCAAGGCCTGGGACTCTAGCCGCTCAGAAACCAGGCTGTCAGGTGCAGGGATTGAAGGTCCAGATGGAATACCTTCCCCTGATTGACTGAGATCAGGTCTGGGCGGGCTGGAAGCCGCCTCGGGAGCCTGGAGCGGAGACTGAGGAGATCTGGATACCAGAACTGGCGGGGCCAGTCTGGAGCTACCAGAATCACCTGCGCCTTGTCCCTCCTCACCTTGAGAAGCACCTTGTGGATCAAGGGAAATGGGGAAAGGCGTAGAAGAGACCCGGGGTCCACGGCCTCGAGAAGGCATCCTCCTGCAGCAAGCCCTGCTGAGGGGGGCGGGCATGAAACAGTCTCAGCTTCGCATTCTCCCTGGAGGCAAACAGGTCTGCCTGAGGCGTGCCCCAGTGGGAGAAGAGATCTTGTACTACCTCCAGCAGGAAAGACCACTCGTGAGACGCAGCCTCTATCCGGCTTAGGGCATAGGCCAGGGTGTTGGAGGCTCCTGCCACATGAATGGCGAGAAGATCCGCCTCCAGGCTGCGCATGAGTGACCAAATGCGGAGAGCTTCCCTGCACAGAGGCATGGAGGCGTCCCGCCCTAGCGGTTTAGGTAGTACATGGTCGTGGTATTGTCCGTCTGGACCTGAACTACTTGACCCCATAGAAACAGAGCGAAGGCGGTGAGGGCTAGACAAACCGCTCGAAGCTCCAGCAGGTTGATATGGCATCGGGACTCCCGAGGGGACCAGAGGCCATGCACTCTGTGCTCCCCCAGATGGGCACCCCAACCCATCAGAGAGGCATCAGTCGATAGCGAGACCGTCGGCTCAGGGTGGACAAACGGGATGCCCTCCTGCAGATGTTCTGGAAAGGTCCACCACTGGAGAGCATTCCACATCCCCTGGGTCACTGTCACTAGCTGATCCAGCGGATCGAAGTGTTGTGACCATTGGCTGGCCAGCCCCCATTGGAGGGGGACGCATGTACCAGCGGGCCCAACAGACCACGCTGGTGCAGGCCGCCATGGGCCCAGGAGATGCAGGAAGTCCAGGGCAGGGTGTGATTGCCCAACCTGAAATGATTGGGCAAAGGAGGAAAGAACCTCGGCCCTGTCCACCGGGAGCCGTGCTCTGGCTTGTAGAGAGTCGAGCTCTGCCCCGATAAATTGTATCATCTGCTTTGGCACGAGTTCCAACTTGGCCTCGTTGATAAGGAGGCCAGCCTGAGAGCAAACCTGGAGGGCCAGATCTCTGGACCGCTCCACCTCTGCTCTGGAGGGGGCTGCAATCAACCAGTCGTCCAGGTAGGGGTACACCTGGACCCTTCGGCGCCGCAGGAATGCTGTCACCACTGCTATGCATTAGGTGAAGACCCTGGGAGCTAGGGAAAGGCCGAAGGGCATGGCCAGGAACTCGTAAAGGGATCCCTCTGCTCTGAAGCGGTGGAATCTCTGGTGGGACGGATGGATTGGGACATGAAAGATCGCGTCCTGAAGGTCCAGAGAACAGAACCACAAGCCTCGTTCCAAGGATGGGATTATCTGAGCCAGAGTGACCATCCTGAAGGTCCGAGACCTTAGGAACCTGTTCAGGTCGTGCAGGTCGAGAATGGGGCGCCAGCCCCCCGTCTGTTTTGGGACCAGGAAGTACCTGGACACAAACCTCGGGTCTGGAGGAGGATCCGCCACCTTCCTGATCACCTCTTTTTCGAGGAGCAGGGCAATATTGGCTCTGCGAGCCGACAGAGAGGCTGTGGACCCCGTAGCCCCCCGAGGGGCGACGGCTCGGAAGGGTGGGGCCTGCTCGAACTCCAGAGGCAGGCCCTTTCCTACCACCTCCAACACCCACCGGTCCGTGGTGATAGCAGACCAGGCGGAAAGGAAGTGGCGGAGCCATCCCCCCATGGGGGAAACCCAGGGGGGAGTGACGAGGCTGGGGGCGACACCCCTCAACACGTCACTGGGCAGGCTTGGATGAGGGACCGGCCGAGGGACCTCCTGGCCTTTACCTCCCTGCTTCCTGTTGGAGGAAGCTACGGGCCTGGGTTTGGGATGCCAAGTGCAAGCCTGCTGGCCCTGGTGCTGGTGCTGTTGGGCCGGACGTGCCGCAGGCGCAGAAGGATGAAAGGGCTTGTGCTGCTGCTGTCGGCGGCCTTTGTCCTTCTGGGCGGAGGTGACCGAGTCCAGAGTGGCATTGGACTTTTCGATCCGCTGGAGGTAACCTTCCACTCCAGGGCCGAAGAGGTCGGTCCCCAAGAAGGGGACATCTGACAATTTGTGCTGGGTATCTGCTGTGAAGGTGGATATCCTCAGCCATGCTCTGCGGTGCATGGCCACCGCAGCCACAACTGATCTGGCACAGGAGTCTCCTAGGTCCAGAGCCGTCTGGAGCTGCTGCTTAGCCACTGCCCTACCCTGGTCCCACACCTGCCGGACCGTGGTCTGCATGTCGGCCGGGAGATGAGGGATCACCTCATCCAGGGAGCCCATGAGGGCATGGGAGAAGTGTGCCATCAGCACAGCCGAGCTGGCCTGGCGGAGGCCAAGGGAGGACGCAGCATACACCTTGCGCCTGGTGTAGTCCAGCTTTTTGGACTCCTTGTCGGGGGGCTTGACCACGTCCCTAGCATTCCCGGAATGCCGGAAAACGCTGTCGGTGACCAACCCCTCGGCAGAGGGGTGTTCCGAAAAACCGGGCAAAGAGCCGGTAGGAACTGCATACTTCCTGGCCATCCTGGCCGAAGGCACAGGACAGGAAGCAGACCACTGCCACAGCTCCAAGGCTGGGCTAACAATGGCTTCAGCCACCAGAAAGGCCTCCGTGGGTGAATCCCCTCGGTCCAGTATCTCCGTCAGGGGGTACTTGGCCTGCTTGGATACGGGCTTGAGCTGCATCCTGGTGGACTCTGAGATGAGCCGAAGCAAACCCATGATGGACGATGGGCTTTCGTCCATCGACTGGCCCCCGGAGGACTCCAGGTCAATGGGCCTACAGAACAGGGAGGAGTCGTCGTCGGACTCAGAGGAGTCCGCAAAGAGCTGCCTGGGGCCTGAGCCACCCTCCACCTGCCGAGGACGGTCGGGAGTGAGGGTGACCAACAACCTGTGTGGCAGGCCTTGACCCGACTGAGAGTCCTTGGTCGGTGCCCCCGATTTCGGTTGTGGAGGCGGAGGTTCCACCACAATCGGTGGCGCAGCTGGTTTCGGCCGAACAACCGGCCCAGGCTTGGGCACCTCGACTACAGAGAGGGGTTGTTTCAGCCACTCGGGTGATAGCCACTTGATGGCCGGGGAAGGCGACGGCGTCGGCTTGTTCCCAGACAGAAGTAACTGCTGCCACATCAGGTCCTCGTAGTGTCGACACAATTTGCGCTGAAGCCTCTCCTCTTCGGAGAAGGAAGATGAGGACAAGCGGCAGCCTTACCTCAGTGCCGGGACCGAGACCACCGATGTCGGCGGGATTGGCTGGACCGAGATGATGTCTGAGACTGAGACCGAGATCCTTGGTGTTTCCGAGGATAGGTCTGGGAAGGTGCGGGGGACACCCACTCTTCCCTCGGCTTGGAAGCCTTAACCGGGGACTGCGGCACCGGAGGGGAACCGGTGAAGAAGGGTTGTCGGCCTCACCAGTCGACAGCCCGTCTGACGGGTCGAGAAAAATCTCACCGCTGACGGGTGTCTCAGCCGGCTGGCCTGACGGGGACGCCGTGAAGCCAGTGGCCTTAGCCGCAACCTCAACCAAAGTCGACAGTCGGCTGTCCAGGGAAGGAGACCTCTCCCGCTCCCACGAACACCGACGCTGGGACTTACCCTTTGAGTCCTTCTTTTTGGACCGAGAGGAATATCCCAATGGCCCCTCTCCCTTCATGGAAAGGGATTGGCAAAGCTCCTTGAACGAAGCTGAATACGAGGTACCTAGTGAGAGCGGGATCAAGGAAGAGGATGATGCGGCCTGGGCCGCCTCCTCAAGCGATCATCTGCTCCAGTTGCTCAGCCGAGCCAGCACGTTCGGGTAACCGTACCAGGCCTCCTTTGACTTAACGCGGTAGCACTTCTCGGGGTGCCCAAGCTGTAACCGGGCAACGCGGTCCTCCAGGACATTGGCCGAAAATGAACGGCATGACTCACAGGCCTGCGGGTCGTGTTCTAGGCCGAGGCAGTAAACGCACGTGGAGTACGGGTCCGTCCTGGACATCTTCTGCCCACAAGGGCACTGCCGAAATCCGGGAGTCGATTTGTCCATCGCAGCCGCGAGGGAGAAAGATGACCGAAGTCTTGAAAATTTTAAAATGAGTTTTGGGCGAACCGAAGAATTAGGATCCAGTCTAACATGCAGAGCGTTAAGGAGGGAACCTGAGCTTCCAAGCGGTAAGGAAGATCTGGTGTCATGGGGCGGAGCCAAGAGTTTTACCACCCGGGTGGGTGGGAGGAGCCAGCTTGAAGACCTTCCGGCAAGATTTAAAGCGGCAAGGAATCTGCCAGACAGTGTGGATGAACAACATATCCATGTCCCTAGAAATGGATTTTAAAGGGGTTTTCCCCCTGGTTCCTGCTGTAGTTGAAAGGGAGTGGTGGGACAATCAGTGGATGAGCGTATGACTGATGTGCTCTACTTTCTTTTGGCTGGCTTTAGCAAGGAAAAAACAGGAAGCGGGTGTATTGATTTATTTGCTGTGCTGCTGCCACCCTGACTGACTGGCACTTTTTTGTGGGTTGTTGTGAGATTTACCCACTGCTAAAAGTGCCAGTTAGCCAATCAAAATGACGGATTCTGGATGCCTATTATATAATCTGCCATAACCTCTTTTTTGTCCTCTCCAATAGGGGGAAGCTCCTTCCTGTCAAGAATACCACATGTTGTTTGAATATCAGTTAAACTCTCTATCTCCGCTAACTTTCTCCTGAGGCGGAGGGTATGCACAAGTCCCACCTTCCATGTGCAGATCAGGGGTGATTGAACACGCTTCCCTGTCTCTTTATCATGGTGACGGAAGCGTCCTATTGGCCTTGAGGTATTCCCAAACTGACTGTGCTTTAAGTATGATCTCTTGAACTGTGTTGGCTTCTGGGTTGCAAGATAAGATCATTAAGTGGTGTACTTTGGGGAGCAAACACTGATAAAATGCCCTCTTAAAATCTATGTCTTCTGGATTCTCAGGGCCCTGGCCAGAGGAAAAACAACTTGCTTCATTGATTTAAAATGTTCCCTTACATCCTGATCTGCTTTCTGTCTCATTCACAGTGCTGCACTTCTGCCAAGTAGAGTTCTTAAATTTACTATATTCACGCCTTATTGCAAATGTAAATTTCCCTTTGTCTCATCCTGTTTTCCATCTATCCAGTCAAAACCGGGCCGGCACTTGCCAATTTTAGCAATCATATTTTCTACCTCCCTGGCACATCTTCGCCTCAGTCTTTCAAATGAGAGTTTAAACATTACCAAGTGTGAATCTGAATTACTGTTTGTCTCTATGATCAAACTTTATTATAGTTGATGGCTCTTGGTATATCCCATTCCTTAGCTGGTGTTCACACTGTACTGTGAGGTTTAGAGGTTTTGCTGCAGATCTCCCTGTCGGTTCTCCGTCTGGGGTTCAAGAGAACTAATGTTTCCAGTTCCCTGCATGAAATTTAGTGAGGATGCTAACACATTCTTGTGGTATAGAGCTTGACTGCATTATACTCCCATCTTCTTGAAGCTGGGTGTTCATGCTTTGTATCATATCTACTTTATCCTGCAACAGTTTGTTCTGCTTTTCTTGGTCATATTTCCTACCCTCTTCTATTTTAATATAGTGTTTCAACTTTTCTATTTCGTCATAAGCTGCTGCCTTCTGTTGGGCTGTGACTACTAAATTGCATTTCTCATATAAGAGTTTATCAGTACATTCTGCTGTGTGTCATCTAATTCCCAATGCAGTTTTTCAATTTCTTTATCTTTAGTCTCAAGAGCCCTCCTGCCAGCTTCTACCTCTTCTATTGCCTTTAGTTGGACTATTCATCCAGGAGCTGGGCTATCGTTTGCTTGAGTTTCTTTACTCGCTTTAACTGTTTAACATCTCTTTCACAGGCAACCAATCTCTCCAGGACTGGATCTCCTTCCCCTTCCTCTGTGCAGATTAACTTATCTTCTAACTCCTTCACTTGTCCTTCCAGATCCTTAACTTGATTCTGGAATTTTGCCTCCTGTTCTGCTAGCCTACATGTAAGCTCATCATCTTTTTCTTCGTATTTGACTTCTGACTCCTTGCAACTACACATCACTTTGGCAAGCTCATCTTGAGCAGCATGTAAATCTGCTTTGAACTGCTCTGCTCTCTTTTCTTGTAAATATCTGCCCCAGTATAAATTAGCTGCCAGATGCATATAAAGCAATGTTTTTTTTTCTGCAGGATAGTGGACTAGGTATCCTTTTATCAATGACTTCTCTTCTCAGCCTGGTTGAAGCTTGCAAATGGTGTAGTTTTTCATGTCTTATGAGAGGCCCAGGCAGCACACACAAAGTGTGTGAGCGTAGTCCTTGTAAAGTTTCACTTTGCAGCAATAACAGATACGGACTGAAGGATCCTTTGATGGCTGCACATAATAATACTTAGTTAAATAACAAACAAGTAAAGGGTTCTCTATAGCCTGCAAATATAGGGCGGTGGTTGTGGTGATCGAGGCTGAAGGTGTATTATTCCTTGGGCCTTCTATATATATATATATATATATATATATATATACACATACATATACACACACAGTACATATACATAAGTGGTTTTAAATAAGGTTTAGAGCACTGGTATCAAAACCAGGGTAGTAGTGCAATAAAGGATGATGATAAAAGGCAATTTTGGAGGATTTTATAAAACAAACTAGGCTGATGGCTACAAATATAGGGAGGTGGTAAAAAATATAGGGCGGTGGCCCACCGTGCTAAAATAATGAATGGGGAACACTGAAGTAATAAAAACATCAGCTTAAAGCACCAGCAAGTATCAGCATTTTTTCTCTTCTGATCCAATGAGTGGTTGACAGCTGCAGAAAGAACTAAGGAATGATGGGGTTGCCCCTGTTATATAGGTGCCATTGATGTATGCCAATGCAGGTGGCCTCAGTTAACAAAAGTTTCTGAGTGGTCCTGACACCAACAGCTTACAGTTCCATAGGTGTGGCTCAATGGAGAGGGATGTCCTTGAAGAAGATATAGTTTTCAAAGTTAAATACTTTATTTCAGCTGTTTACACGATTTACTAAGGTAGAAAAAGACCATAGGAACCATCGAGTCTACCTCCCCACACCATATGGGTCAATGAAGTTAGATGCCCATAAAGTATTCATCTAATTTATTTTTAAATTGTTCAAACTTTGTTGAGTCGACTATAGTCTGTGGTAGTTTATTCCATAGTTTTATTGTCCTAATAGTGTAATAATGTTTTCTTTTATTTCTGAATGCCCTCTGCACAAATAACTGTTTGTTACTGCAAAATTTTGAATAATAATAAAAGATCTCCTCTCTGGCGTCTAATTTCTAGATCATATAGTTGTTGTTCATTGCATCTGTCCTTATAGGATAGATTTTTTATTCTAGGAATAAGTTTTGTAGTTCTTCTTTGGATGTCGTCCAGAAGCTTTTTATCTTTAGAAATGTACGGGGCCCAAAAGGCAGCTCCATAATCCAAGTGGGGCCTAATATAT
The DNA here is from genome assembly GCA_016271365.2 of Neoceratodus forsteri. NCBI lineage: Eukaryota > Metazoa > Chordata > Ceratodontiformes > Ceratodontidae > Neoceratodus > Neoceratodus forsteri. Next base: position 699,050,961 of record CM028131.1, on the reverse strand, counting down.
GAATTGTACAAGGGCAGTATACAGGTCTCCTATCTGCAAATAAAGGATCTTCTAATGGAGGTGAGAATGTGGCTTGTCCTGAGTGCAATTTGTCGACAATGTTCCCCATGGATTAATTGTTCATTAATCATAATTCCAAGAATCTTTTTCAGTTTTAAAATGTTTTAATTCCTTATTATTTATATAATATTTAATATGCTGGTTTCTAGGACCAAAATGCATTACAACACATTTGTCTTCATTAAATGCCATATTATTGAAGATAGCCCAGTTCTCTAGGGTATTAATACCATTTTTAATGCTTTGATATTGTCAGAAGTATTGACTTCACTGCATAATTTTGTGTCGTCAGCAAATTTACTGACGAGATCCACAATTTCTTTATGCAGATCTGATATAAAGTTTCCAAACAGGATGGGACCCAGGACTGATCCCTTGGGGATGCCACTTGTTACCACAATAGAGTCGGAATAGGTATCTAAAATTCTGACCACCTGGGTTCTGTTAGTCAGCCATTCTGATACCCACTTAATTATATATTGGTCTAATCTTATGGTCTCCATATTTTTCACCAAAATATTATGTGAGACCTTATCAAAGGCCTTTTTAAAATCTAAAAAGATGACATCCACTGGGATGCCTTGATCCAGTGACTTACTGACCTTCTCATAGAAACTAATAAGATTTGTGGTACACGATCTCCCCTTAGTAAAGTCATGTTGTTTAATATCCTTCTGTCCCTTACATTCCATTTCTATTTCACTTCTATTTTTCAAGATTCTCTCTATAGTCTTACAAACACCTGAAGTGAGACTTACGGGACGATAATTTTCTGCTTCTTTTTTATTTCCCTTTTTATAGATTGGAACCACCACTGCTTGTTTCCATTCATAAGGTACATTTCTTTTGAGCAGTGAGATGTTAAATATAAATTTCAAGGGATCCAAAATAGTATAAATAGTGTTTTTTAGTAGTTTGGGACTGAAGCCATCCGGCCCTAACGCTGAATCTATACGGATGTCATTTATAGCGTTTTCTACCTTGTCTATACTGATCTCATTAAGTTGTGATTGATCCATATTATTTATTTATTTTTTTATCCCTCCATCGTGCTCCACAACCCACCACTCCTTTGGGCTACCAAGGTCCCCTTCGATCTAACCTGTCCCTTTCTGAGCCTCCATCCTCAATAGCAGCCACCCCCAGGGTAACCCGGATATAACCCTTCATCAGGTGGGTCCCCCTCCTCCGAGGGGGAAGGCATAAGGGGGGACCAGTGCAACTACTTGGCCCCTGGGTGCTGCTGAGGTGGAATGGCTCCTTCAGGGCATTGGTGGACCGACAGCCATCATCCGGTCGATTGTGGAGTGGGTTCTGGTTTTCTGTGTTGTTCCCCCTTGCGCTGGTTCTGCAGTGCTCCTGGTCTCCACCAGAGGCCGCTGCAGAGCGACACCATCCCACTACCCACCCCAGGAGAGGAGAACAGTCCTCCGGATGCTCAATCCTCTCATTCCCCTGCCAGCCCCTGGTGTCCCGAGTCCGTTCCCAAACCCGGGTCGCCAGTGTGGTTTGAGGTAAGGTGCCAGCGCCTCAGCCCTCTGTGCCACTGGGCTGATCCATATTATTTATTGTAATGTCCTTTCGGACATTAAATACTGAACCAAAAAATTGGTTCAGTTTATTATCCATGGACTAGTTATTTCTTTTCCGTTATCATTCAGTATTATTATGTTGGAGCCTTGGTGTTTACGATTATTAATGTAAGAGAAAAATGCTTTTGGATTTTTTGTTGGGGCTAATTTTAATTCAGTCTTTCTTATTTCTTTTTTAATTAATCTTTTGGGTTTTTTTTTTCAATTCAGATTTATAATTGGAAATGCTCAGTTGACTCTGACACTTTTTCATATTTTGAAATGCTTTTTCTTTATTACTAATTTGTGCTCTTACGCTTCTTGTTTCTTTTCTTCTAGGTTGCCAGAGCAAGGAAAAGGATTAAGGCTTTTTTTGACTAGGCAGATTTACTGTGTATTATTATTTTCTTTTGTACTCACAGGGATGGTTACTGTTTGTTGCTAACATTTTATTGCTTTATGTTTCTCTGATTCAAATAGTTGCTGCTGGGTATACCTTCTGCTGCATTATTACAGGGTGTGCCTACAGGTGTGTGCTTACAGATTATTGCTGTAATCTTCTGATTCAAATTGTCTATATCTTCTGTTACTGCTTTATTTTTCTCCGAAGCAAAGTGTTTCTTACAGGGTATATCTTCTGTTAAATTATTACAGGTGGTGTTTTACAGGTTTTACAGTTTTATCTATCATTAGGATAAGCTTTCAGGGCTACTGCATTTGTTTCTGGCCGATTGTTTCTGCTCTTACCTCCTCGTTTTGTTAATGGTTCTTCTTTTCCAGCAGGGGAAGGGCCCAGCTACTCACCCCCATCCCCAACCACCCACACTACACTCCTTTTATAGGGCAGCACAGTCGTGATATTTCCTGTAGCAAAGCAGGAAGGGGCGGATCAGAGGGGTATCCATAAAGTGACCTCATTTACAGGGACTCAAATAATTTAACTTGTTATAACAAGTTATACAAAAACAAACAAAACACAAAATCAAACTTTTGCTTTAATTTCCTCCTTCTAATTACTCTGATCAGGTCATAAACCCGGCAACTTATCTGGAATGGATATTATTAACTGCAAGTACTGCGTGACACTTTTCAGAAGGGCAGTTTTACATGATTTAGGACACTGTCCTACATGCTGGGCCACTGGAGATCTAAGGGCTCAGCTCCAGGCAGCATGGGCAAAGACTGCGTGCCTCAAATCGCATATTCAGGAGGAATTATATTATAAGAATTACCCGCCATTTCCCCAACATCCAACAGAAACACCTCGACCGCAGAGGGTAGTTTGTCCGGGAGGTTGGCAGGTGGTTAGGAGGAGCAAATTGGGTGCCCCATCACTCGGTGCTCTCCAACATATCACCTCCACAAACCATACAAAAACTACAAACAGGTATCTGCCTCTATCTCTGAACTCAAACAAAGGGGCAGAGGACACTGCAGAGCAGGACACTGCAGCACAGGAGCTAGCGCAACAAAACTTGCCCAAAACAGGAACCAAAACAAAAAAAAAGCAAAAAGCAAATCCAAAAAACTTCTGATCATAGAAGACTCCATGATTTGGGGAGTTGATACCTATCTCCAGCCAGGTGTAATGGTAAGATGTCTCCCAGGTACATCAGCATGGAGAGACACTGACTGCATTGCTAAAATTGTACAGGAAGCAGGAGAAAACATTGATGTCCTGGTACACACAGGGACTAACGATCTCGCCAGCCGGTCAGTTGTGGAGGCCAAGGAACACCTGACTAGGTTGGGTGACAAACTATCATCCATTTTGCCCAGCTTCTCCTTCTCTGAGATCCTGAGAGTCTGGGAGAGGGGGGCAGATGGATGCAAGGTCAGAGAAGGGGAGATAGGGGAGCTAAACATGTGGCTCAAGGGCTGGTGCCAGGAAAAAGGACACAAATTTGTAGGGAAATGGCAACAGTTTTGGGAGCGAAAGTTCTTAAAATTAGATGGACTGCATCTGACTAAGGAGGGAGTCAGTGCATTGGGGCAGAAGTTTGACGTCTTTGCAGAATAGCAAAAGGGGAGAGGGAGGCAGCACTTGATACGTCGAATGGGTAGAACACCTCTCCCCCCTCAGCTAGTGGTAAAACAGGAGTTCAGCATGTTTGCAGTTCATTTGCATCACCAGGTAAGGAAAAAGGTCTGGCTCCCCATACAATGCACAGAGGAAACGGCAGACCTCACCCAACAACTAACACACTGAAATCTGGCCAATGGAAAATCATGTACACAAATGCTCGCAGTCCGGGAAACAAGATCCCAGACCTGCAGGCAATAATGACAGAAGCTAAACTGGACATAGTAGCCATTAGCGAGACATGGTTTACCAGTAACCACACTTGGGAGGCTTCAGTACCTGGCTATGTACTGTTCAGAAGAGACCGAGGTGCAATAAGGAGGGGTGGAGTGGCCCTTTATGTCAATGATAATAGCAAAGCTACAGAAATTCAGAATACACATAAGGAGCCAGAAGAACTGTAGGTCACCCTGGAAACAGGAAATGGGACAGCCATATGAACTGGGGTTGTCTACAGGCCTCCAGACCAGGGGGAGGACATAGACACATTACTGTTTGAAGATATACAAAACATGACAGCTAAAGGGGAGGTTCTGATAATGGGAGACTTCAACATGCCAGATACAGATTAGTCAATACCAGCAGTAACATCTACCAGAACTAGACACATAGTGGATTCCCTGCAGGGGGAGGACCACAAACAACTGGTACAACAACCCACAAGAGACAGGGCTATCCTACATCTAGTACTGACTAACAGGGAAAGGATCACAGATCTCCAGGTAGAAGGTCACCTGGGGGCCAGTGACCATCACATGGTATGGTTCAATTTGGCCACTAGAACTAAATCATCCCATTCAAGGCAAAATATGGGACTTCAGAGGAGCTGACTTTGATAAGATGGCCAACAGAGTTAAGCTAGCCCTGGCAAGAAAAAATACAGGTGAGGGGGTACAGGCAAAGTGGGCAAGCATTAAGGATGCAATACTTGAAGCAACATTCCATTGTGTTAGAGAGAAAAGGAAGTGCAAAAGAACAAATAAACCACTTTGGTTCTCAAAAACAGTAGCAGAAAAGGTCAGAGCCAAAAGGCTGGCCTTCAGGAAATATAAGGGAACGTGGTGGGATGAAGATAGGAAGGCATACCAAACTTCCCTAAGGGAAGCAGGGAAGGCAGTAAGGCTGGCAAAGGCCCAAACCGAGGAAACACTAGCATAAACAGTAAAAGAAGGTGACAAGACTTTCTATAGATACATTAGTGAAAGGAGAAAGCCCAGAGGGGGTATTGCTAAGATCAAAGGGGACAAGGGGGCACGTGAGGAGGAGGACCATGTAAAAGCATCTATCCTAAATAGATACTTCTGCTCAGTATTTACTGAAGAGAAGGTAGGGCAGTACCCACAGCTCAGCACTATGGACACGGGGGGAGGAAGGTGTGCACTAGTCCCTTCACAAAAGGAAGGGTCCTACAAGAGCTCGATAAGCTCAGGGTGGACAAGGCAATGGGACCTGATGGCATACATCCCAGGGTACTTAAGGAGCTAAGGGTGGAACTAGCAGAGCCATTATCAGAACTGTTTAGTGAGTCTCTGAGCACAGGAGAGGTCCCAGAAGACTGGAGAAGGACTCACGCGATCCCGCTCCACAAGAGTGGTAGAAGGGAGGAACTACAGACCAGTCAGTCTTACCTCAGTAGTGGGCAAGATTATGGAGGCACTCCTTAAGGAATGGATAGTACAACACCTGGAATCCATAGGAGCACAGGATGCAAGACAGCATGGGTTTACAACAGGAAGGTCCTGTCAAACTAATCTCATAGATTTCTTTCACTGGGTAACCAGAATGGTGGACTAAGGGGGAGCAGTTGATGTCGCCTACCTTAACTTCAACAAAGCTTCCGATACTGTTCCACATGGAAGATTGATTAATAAGCTGGGTAGGCTCGGGTGGGTCAGAACTTGGTCAACTGGGTGGCAAACTGGTTGACAGGCAGAAAACAGAGAGTGGTGCTAAATGGTATACAGTCAGAAGAGATGCAAGTCACAAGTGGGGTACCTCAGGGATCAGTCCTGGGGCCAGTCCTCTTCAATATCTTCATCAGTGACATTGCAGATGGACTGGAGGGTAAGGTTTGTCTTTTTGCAGATGACACCAAGATCTGCAACAGAGTAGATGATCCAGATGGGGTGGACAGAATGAGATGAGATGCTGGGAGGGGAGTTGTTGGCAGTCACAAGGGAAGAAAGAGACGTGGGCATCATCATCACCAATGACCTGAAATCATCCAGGCAGACCACTAAAGCAATAAGTAAGGCTAGGGGGATGTTGGGGTGTATTAGTAGGGGTATCACAAGTCATAAGAGGGAGGTAATAATCCCTCTTTACAAGACACTGGTTAAGCCCCATCTGGAGTATTGCGTGCAGTACTGGAGGCCACACCTTCACAAGGACATTAACCAAATTGAGGCAGTCCAGAGAAGGGCAACCAAAATGGTGCAGGGACTGCATCAGAAAACATATGAGGACAGATTAATGGAGCTCAATATGTATACCCTAGAGCAAAGGAGGGAGAGAGGTGATATGATCAAACGTTCAAACACCTTAAGGGCATTAACAAGGTGAAAGAGTCTAACGTGTTTCAATAAGAAAATAGCAGGACAAGAGGACACAGCATGAGATTAGAGGGAGGCCGATTAAGGGGTAATGTGAGGAAGTTCTTTTTCACAGAAAGGGTGGTGGATGCATGGAATGGCCTACCTCAGGAAGTGATAGCTATGAATACAGTGCAGGGCTTCAAACAGGCAAGGGATAGGTATAAGGGAGCAATACAGATGAGTATGAATAGAAAGGTCATTGACAGAGCAAAGGCCGATGGCACATTCATAAGGTAGAACAAGAAATGGGCAGACTGGATGGTCCTTATCTGCCGTCAACATCCATGTTTTTATGTTGTTAACCAAGGTGGTATCTTACCCTTTTTATTGTGAGTTTTCTTTATTGGTTGCCATCACTTTGAATGGAGAACACATTAACTGAGTGAGATTCAGATTTAAACCCCATGAGAGGACTGGCTTTTTTACAGCTGCAGTGGGCAGAGCCTGCAGACATTTTGCATGTACAAAAGGGCTGATGCCATGTTTTCTGTCCGTGGAACTGGCTGAAGGTGTAAATATTCACTACGCCTCCTAGTCATGTGTTAAAGTGTCTAACACACACCCTGTCATGTCTTATTGCTTACTTATACCCCCACCCCAACACACACAGACACAGCTGAAGCACCCACCCAAATAGCTAGGGGAAGCTCTACATTTTTATCTCTCTCTAGGACCTGCAGTTTAGCAGTAATGTGTGAAGAGAATAAAGTCTTGTGTTTTGTGCATTTGAATAGGTTTAGTGCTTTGAAGTTAAAAGATAGAAATATATATACATAGTGTCATGGGCACCTGAAAGGGAAGGAGATACTACTGAAATAAATTTTATTCTGATGATTTATTTCTTTATGTGTAAGATTTTAAGCGTAGTTCTGCCTAGGTCACAGACACATACGCTATAAAAACTACATTTAAGGATGGATACGAACATACGATATTGCCAGCAGAGGCAGGCCATATGGTCTATCTAGTCTGCTTGAGTGTGCAGCACTTCAGCTGACCCCACAAAAAAAAACATGTTTACATGGATGTATTAGTCACAGCTTGTAGTAGCAAAATAAAGCAAGAAAAATAATATATTGTGTTTTTTTTCCTTTCAATTGTTTAACCAGGAGTGGCACACTAAACTGAAAGCTTGTTTACAGGGGCAATCTGGGAGCACATGGAAGTTAAGTGACTTGCTCAGGATCACCCAGTATGCAAGTGGGGGCTGTGGGATTCAACCCAGATCTCCAGATTTGCATCTCAGAGCCTTAAACCACTGTGCTATACTGCCTCTCTAGTTATGGCAGTCATCTGTTTTATGGTTCATTATGCTGGTGTAGTAAGCAGCAGTACATTGCATAGCAGGTGTAAAATGTCAATAAGTAGGTCATGCAATAGATGTGCTGAGCAGTTACTGAAGCAAGAAATGTATTTAGGATAGTAAAATATTCCTGTTAGAAAACTGATAAATGTGTGACATTTGCATCTCAGTTTCAAGGAGGTCCTTATGGGGTGTCAATGTGCAATATAAAGTAGTTATAGTTTTCAAGTTGTCTGGGTAATTGCTTTGTACTACCACTGTTACTAAATTAAAATTATTCTATGAAGAAAATTATTTACATGCCCCTAGGTGAAATGGCGTGAGTGTTATGGGCAACGACCCAAAGGCACACCCCAATGCCTGTAAATGTATTAAAAACATTTGCTTGTCCTTATAATGTAATGCATTAAATGCTGTTGCTAGGTTAAGAAGTCACATAACAACGCCCAGGGCATTAGGGTTTCTTAACATAACATTCTGCCCTGTAGGGACTGACAGGCACCAGGGGTGTGACTTGGGATTGTCAACAGTAATGATCACGCCATTCCACCCCCATCCCCACCCTGCAGCCAGTGACAGGTATCGAGGTGTGCCTTTGACTCTTCAGCCCCAAAGTTCACTCCATTTTCATATACAGTACTGTACCCATTTCAGTGCATTTCCTTATGGAATGGGGTGAGTGTAAAGCTTGAACACCCCAAGGTACACCTTGCACTTGTCTGTGTCTGCAGGGTAGGGTGAGGTGAAATGGCGTGAGCGTTATGGGCAATGGCCCAAAGGCACACCCCAATGCCTGTCGATCTCTGAGAAGTGGAGGTGGGGTTGGCGTCACTTCAATACTTCACTGCCATTCCTAGTCTGCCTGTCTGTCTGTGTGTCTGTGTGTCTCTCTCTATATATGTCTATGTAATTATCTATCTTTCTGTCAATTGCATGTATCGCTATTTTTACCTGTTTCTAAAACAAGCCTGCATATCACATTTGCCTGCACTCTGAGCACATATTTATAAAACTGTGCATATTTGTATTCCACTTCTGCACAGACCTTATACTTTCCTAATATTCCCATTACCACCAGCATTACTACCTTATCCTTATCAAAAGCGACCCCCTTCTGAAAGTTACTATCACATTTTCTCTGCTAACAGTCCATCATTACACCTGACTTCCTGACATCAACACATTGTTTAAATATAACTTACATCACCTCATGGACAAAAACCCTGTTTCTCTAAAAAAAAAAAAAACAACTGTGTAAATAATCCCAAGGCTGAACATATGCCAGCCATTACTTTTTCATGTACCATCATCCCGGATTTGCATATGTTTCCCATGACGCTTTGCATTATTGGGGTATATGCAATTGTTTTTTCTTTAAAATTTGGCTGTCCAGCCAATATCATCCAGGATAACACATACCTCAGTAGCATTTGCTCTGGGGTTCATTTGTAAACCTATATTGCTTCCTATTCCTTCCATTAAAATGTACACCTCCATATATTTTTCTAATAATGCGTATGCCTTCCTTAGTACAGAAACTAAAACAAATCTTACTACTTATAAATCATTGTGTTGTTTCTCCATACCTCCTTAACAATTCCAAACAACTTCACTAACTTCATTATGCAGCCGTGGTGGATCTGACCACAATTTGTTTAACAGGTGGCTGTAAGTGGGTCAGTCCTTTGAAACATCTTTTAAATACCGGGTGTGAGGCTAGGGTACTGTATTAGTCACAGATTTGGACTTAAGAGCTGAAATGGCAGATAAGTGAACTTTTAGTGTTGATGGCCTCAGACCACTGGATAGCAATTATAAAAGGTACTGTATTCCAAACCAAGGCAATATCTGCATTTTCTGTGGTTTTGAATTTTTCTGACATCAAAAAGAAAATCTTCATTGCAAAGAAAAAATTACTCACCTTAGTAATTATGTTTCTTCTAATGGAGTCTTGCTGTATTCTGACAATATGCAGTTAGCCCAGCACTTGAACTGCTCCGGAGATGAAAGAGTGAACTCTACACTGCCTAGCTGAGGAGCTTGTAACAGGGGACTGCAGAGAGCCTTAAGAGGTAAAGCCTCCTTCCTTCCAGCTTATGGAGAGCACTTACCCAGTCCACGCTGTGTGTGCCCCGATCACACCACCCACGCACGGCCGGCACTCCATTTATTGCTGCTTACAGGTCACATGACATATCACGTGACCTACCCCTCCTTTTTTTTTACTAAGTGCCCACTTTCCCATTTGCAGTTTATACACTCTGGCCACTAGGGGTTGCTGCACTATCATCACTGGCACCACTCCAACATCTCCACTCCTTCTTAACAACTAATATCAACCCCTATCCACTAGAAGTCACTACAGTTCTCTCCTAATCCTTTCTGCTGCCTTCCTCTTCTTCTCTAATCTCTACTTTCCACCTCCTTGCCCATTGTCCCACCATGGTCCCCTTGCAAGCCTCAAACCCTGTACCCCCGACTCCAGAGTCTGTAGCCCATCCACTAAGCCAACGAACCAGGCCAATATTTACCTCTATTTCAAAGCTTTTCACCCTTCCTTCTCCCTACTTAGAAAAAATACTTATCCTCTATCCCACTGCAGGTCTCAAACCCAGTGCCTTTGCTGTCAGAGTCAGCAGCTCTACCACTTAACCATCACATCTGGCTATTTTATCCTTACTTTCTAAGGCTCTCATAGTTTCTGACCCCCATAGTCTGCTAAAATAATATTATTGGTACCACTGCAGGCTTCAAACACTGCACCCTAGCTACCAGAGTCAGCAGCTCTACCACTCAGCCATCATATCGGACTATTCTTAACTATAGTTTTTAAGGCTCTCAAAGCTTCTGACCCCCATAGTCTGCTAAAATAATATTCTTGGTACCACTGCAGGCTTCAAACCCTGCACCCTTGCTACCAGAATCAGCAGCTCTACCACTCAGCTGTCATAACTGGCTATTTTTACCCCCAGTTTCAAGACTTTCAAAGCCCCCAAAGTCAGCTAAAATAACATTTCTGGTATTTCACTGCAGGTTCGACCCTGTGCCCTCCCACAGTATCCTCAGCTCTGCCTGCAGAGACAACAAAGCAGACTAACTCATGCTTAGTTTCTAAAGCTCTCAAAGCCTCTACCATTATAGTCTGCCTAAAATAAATCTCTCTGCTGTCCCACTGCGGGTCTCAAACCCTGTGCTTTTGCCACCATAGTCAGCAGCTCTGCCACTGAGCCTACAAGTCAAGCTATGGTATCGTGGCATATCTCAAAGCTCTTACATCTTTTCTGGCTCCCCCCACAACCTCTGTGTTCTGTCCCCAAAGCTATCTAGGCACCATGTCTGTTCACTTCCATCTTATGTGCCTCATCCTCATAACCACCCTGGGGTTCACCTCCCATCAGCCAGACCCCACCCCATGCCCTTTGTGGACTGCACCATTGCATCTCTCCAGAATTGGCCATCCCCCACCTACCTTGCCATCACACACTGGACTCCTACATCCACCTCCCACCAGCAACCCCAACCCCAGCACCCACCCGGGCCCCCCCTGGCTCCACCCCTTCTCGTCCACCCATCCCTCCAAACCCTGCCCATCCCCTGCTCCACTACATCCTCCCCCCTCAAGCGTACTCCCAAAATATAACAACCTGCAGCCCTATGGTTAGAGCCTTAGTCATCCTACTACTCCTCTCTGGTAATATCTACCCTAATCCAGGCCCTGCCCCACCACTCCACCTACCAGATCCTCTGGACTCCACATTGCCTCTCTGAATATACGCAGCCTGCCAAAGAAATCTGCAGTGCTCCAATGTTGGGCCGCCCTTCATCAACCAGACGTCATTGCCCTAGTGGAGACCTGGCTCTCCAAATCTACTCCCGACGCCTTTGTCTCACTCCCCGGATACACCCTATATCGGGAAGACAGGGTAGGAAAGCATGGGGGTGGTTGTGCAGTCTACATCAATAATAACATTATTGGTCACATGCTCCCACCCCCCAAACTCACAAATGGAGCACAAGCCCTCACACTAAAAATCACCCCTGACCCCTCCAGGGGCCCACTATACCTCACAGTCTCCTACATACCCCCTAAGAACCAAAAGCCTGCCATCACGTCCCTCACCGAATACCTCTTTATCCTACCACACAATGCAGAGCAGACACTAGTAGGGGACCTCAATGTCAACTGGCTTGGCCCCTCAGCCGCACCAACAAAGGACTCGTTCTCGGCCCTTGACATGGTCCAATTAGTTACCCAACCCACTAGACTTCACCCATCTACTGGTACCCACACCCACCTGGATATCATTATCTCTAACCGCCCCAACAAAATCCAGGACATAAAAGTACTTCCCGACTTCCTAAGTGACCACTCGTCCATCCTTTTCCAATAGACCTCTTCCACACCCAAACCCATAATCCAAACAACCTTCCGAAGGCGTCTCCGCCCAGGAGGGTTAATAAAACTTAAACAGCTGCTCACCCAAATAGATTGGTCCCCCATTAATATAGCCCCCAGTGTCGACAGTGCACTCAGCCTGTTTACACAGGTCTACACCAAGGCCTGTGACCTCTATGCTCCACTCACCAAACTCCGCACCAAAAGGCAACATGCTCCTTAGATAACCCCCTCCCTACTCCAAATGTTGAGAGACAGGGATAATCTCTGGCACAAAGCCACAGAATCTGGCAGGTTGGCAGACAGACAATCCTATAATGCCGCTCGCAACAGATGCACTCGAGCCATCCGTAAGGCCAAAGCAGACCACTATCAAACCACTCTCACAATCATGTGGGGATCTGCGAGGACCTTCTGGAGTAATATCAAAGAACTCAATGGGAAATCTCGCTCCCCACCTCCCTCCCAACTCACCATAAATGGCACTGCCTCCACAGACACACTCACCATAGCAAACTGTCTAAACACCACCTTCTGGGATCTCAGCACTGTTCTCCCCAGTTGTTTCTTTGACCCAGTGCCCCGATCCCAACCCCCAACCCTGCAGCATCCTTGTTTCCTCCTGCACAAAATATCCACCCATGAAGCTTGTCCTTACCTACAAAAAGCGCTAAACAGCAATAACCCTATAAATGACCCCCTAGATGCCAGGCTCCTTCGACTAGGTCGTAGTTCCCCTAACGGACGTGATCAACAAATCCCTATGCCTAGGGCAATTCCCTAGTGCCTGAAAAACAGCTGTCATTACCCCCATCCATAAAAGTGGTGACAAAGCCTCCCCAAATAACTATCGACCCATCTCCATTCTTCCCCCCTCTCTAAAGCACTAGAAAAAGTGGTTGCCACCCAACTTACCGAATACCTAGCTAAGTATGACAATCTATGCCCAGAGCAGCATGGCTTCCATTCGGGCCATAGCACCACCACAGCCCTCCTAGAATTCACCAACTTCCTGCACTCCTCCCTAGACGCTGGTAACACTGCAGGAGCTGTGTTCACAGACCTATCCAAGACCTTCGACATGGTCTGCCACCCTCTCCTTCTTGACTCCCTCCACCAACTCGGTTTCTCCACAGGCCCCCTAGCCTGGTGCTCCAGTTACCTTTCCGCCTGGTCCCAATGCATCAAAATTAATGGAACCCTATCCGACACACTACCCATCCGCTCTGGGTTGCCCCAGGGCTCTATCCTGGGGCCACTTCTTTTCTCCCTCTACCTAAACTCCTTACCAAAGGCCTGCTCCACAAAAATCTTACTATATGCAGATGATGCAGTGCTCTTTGCTTCGCATCATAAACCCACGCCCCTTCAGGACTCCCTCCAACATGCCTTCTCCCAGGCCAAAAAATGGTTTAAGGACCGCAAACTGGTCATAAACTTAAAAAAGACTAAATCAATGATCTTCTCTCACCGCCAAAACAAAGCAAAAAGTGCACCTCTCCGCATCCTCCCCAGCACCCAGCACCTCCTTGAACAGGTATCCAACTACAAATATCTTGGACTTACCCTCAACTAGGCCCTTACCTTCCATGACCACATAAACACCCTTGCTGCTGCAACAAACACCCGGATTGGACTCCTTTACCGACACAGGGACTGCCTCCCCCTCCACGCCCTTAGGCTTGCCATCACCTCATCAATACTGTCCCTAGTGGACTATGGGCTCCCTGTATACGGGGCAGCAGATAACTCTGCACTCCAGAAAATCCAGGTCTCCCTAAACAAGGCCTGCAGGCTCCTAACTGGTGCACTTAGGCTCACTCACACCTGCTCCCTCTATACCTCGGTCAATCTTCAGAACCTAGATGAAAGACTCCTCTACCAGACCTGCATACTGTCCAAGAAAATACTGCTCAGACTCCCCCAGGGTCACCACCTCTCTTCATCCTGCCACCCCCACTATCTCCACCCGCAACTCAGAGAAAGCACCACTGGTTGTGCCCAGGGTAAAAACCTCCCTTACCCAGAGATCTTTCCACTACAGGGCCCCTACATGGTTTAATGCACTCCCAACCACCATCACTAGTGCACCCAAGATCGCCCACTTCAAAACCACTCTTCGGAACCACCTCTTCAATATCCGCTCCTGTAACTGCAACTAACATTTCTCTCTCTCACCCACTCTGATCCAAATTCTCTAACAAAGTCCATTATGGATTGCAACCTCCGTCAACAATAACAAACCCATGAATAGGACTGACTACTCTGTTTAGATGCTTTCTCGAGCTAATAATGTCTTTCTGCTGTGATGATGTAAATAGCATCATCCAAATACTGTAAATAATGTCTGAAAATATCTACATCCAAATACTGTAAATAATGTCTCTAACTAATGTCTGTAACACATGCTTAATGTAATTGTTGTTATACCCTGTCTGTATTTAGTTTCTGTCTTACATGTGATGAGGTAGCTTTTTAAATGAGCCTCTGGCTCAAAGGTTGTAAACCCGATATATCAAATAAATAAATAATGCTGGGAGCATAGAACGTTGAGCTAGTGCTCGGTTCAAACCTCTGTCTGCTGCACTTTCAAGTGTAACTGTCAGATTCTTATGAGCCAAGACTAACTAAATACACCTATAGTCTGGAAATTGTAAAAAAACACTAGCTATAAGGGCAACCAAACGTTTTGGAATCCCAAAGAATCAAGTCGAGAACCCCAAAACAAAAAACTCAGGTAGTGAACTTAACATAACTTTATAATAACAAACAAACAAAAAGCCACTATGCCCAGCTCCTCCTAAAGGAGAGGAGCCAATGCACCTCTGAGGTGCAGCACTGTACCTCCAGCCCACTTCCCAAAAACCAGATTCTGAGAGGGAGGCGGGGGAGAATACAGCAAGACTCCATTAGAAGAAACATAAGAAAAAATTACTCACCTTAATAATTGTATTTCTTCTAATGGAGTCTTGCTGTATTCTGACAAGTTGCAGTTAGCTCCAGCTCTTGAACTGACCTGGAGAGTGAAGGGTTAAATTCTATGCCAGGCATAGAATGTTGGGCTCGAGCTCAGTTGAAAACTCTGTCTGTGTCCTTTCAAACCCAAACCGTCAGATTCTTATGAGCTAAAACTCACTGACTAAATGTGGAAATTGTAAAAACTCCTAGTAGCCAACTGGCAACAAAGATTTTGGATTCCCCAAAAGACTCAAGTCTGGAAACCCAAAAACCAAAACCAGATAGTAAGAACAAAAAACTCTTAATTAAACAATTACAAAGCACCCCACACAAGGAGTGGGGAAAAGACAACCCTTGGGGTGCAACACTGCACCTGCCCACCCACTTCCCAAAAACAGGTTCTGAGACGGGAGGCAGGGAAGGAGGTCTGAATACAGCAAGACTCCATCAGAAGAAATACAATTACTAAAGTGAGTAATTTTTCCGTCAAACAACATGAAGTCTTGCTGTATTCTGACAAGTTGCAGACTACCAAGCAGTACCTCCAAGGAGGAGGGACAGAACCTACTTTGGGAATAGGCTCTGAAGCAGTGCCGTACCAAACCTAGCATCACTTCTAGCCTGGATATCCAGAGAGTAATGCTTGGTGAAGGTATGAACTATTTTCCAGGTGGCTGCTTGACAGATTTCAAACAAAGGGATATCCCTAGCTGCAGCCAGAGATGCAGCTGTACCTCTAGTGGAATGAGCCCTCAAGCCTGAGGGTGCAGTTTTTCCCAGCTTTTCATAGCAGAATTGAATACAGGACACAATCCACCTGGCAATGGTTCTCTTGGTGGCAGGTTTTCCCTTACCTACTTCCCCATAAGTGAGAAACAACTGAAGGGAGTCAAGTGTGACCCTTTGTACGTTCCATGTAGTAACTAAGGGCCCTTTTAACGTCCAAACTGTGTAGCCTCCGTTCCCCTGAGGAGGTGTGATCAGTGAAGAACACAGGAAGGGACATAGATTGATTTAAGTGGAAATCAGAAACCACTTTAGGTAGGAACCTTCTGTTGGTACTAAGGACCACCTTATCTCTATGAAAAAAGATGAAGTCAGGCTCCACTGACAGGGCTTGCAATTCACTGATACGTCTAGCAGATGTAACAGCAACCAAAAACACAGTTTTCCAAGTCAAGTACTTGAGCTCTGCTGAGGACATAGGCTCAAAGGGAGGTTGCATAAGCTGAGCAATACAAATATTCAAATCCCAGGCAGGGGCAGGATCCCTAAATGGGGGATTGGTATGAAGCAAGCCTTTGAAAAATTTACAGAATACAGGGTGATATGAGAGAGAAGAAGATTTCCCCAGTGACAGAAAAGCAGAAACAGCTGACAAATGAACTTTGAGAGTAGCTGGTTTGAGGCCTAGGCCATTAAGATGAACCATATAATCCAGAACTGTAGACAAGTCTGCAGTCTCTGGGGATATATGCTTCTCTACACACCAAATGCTGAATCTTTTCCATTTGGGTTGTAAGTTTTCTGGTAGCTGGCTTTCGAGAAGCTTTGAGAATATCCAGAACCCCTTGGGACAGGTGCAAATCTGCATACTCTAACTCTTCAAGAGCCATGCCTTGAGATTGAGTAACCGAAGATTGGGGTAGCAAATCCTCCCCTGAGAGGAGGTTAACAGGTTGTAATTCCTGGGAAGAGACAGGGGAAGATGGACTGCTAGGGACCGCAACAGGGGGTACCAAAGTTGCCTGGCCCAATCTGGAGCAATCAGAATCACTTTGCAAGGCTGTGACCTTACCTTGACTAGAACTTTGAACAGTAGAGGGAAGGCATAGAGAAATTTCCCTTCCCAGTTCAAAATCAGAGCATCCAGAGGGACTGAGCCCAAAACTGGGGGTCTGCAACAAAACAGAGGCAGTTGGTGACTGTCTGGGACTGCAAAGAGATCTATCTCTGGAGTGCCCCACCTTGAAAAAATCACCTTCAATACCAAGGGATCCAGAGACCATTCGTGATGGCCCTGGGAAATCCTGCTCAATGCATCTGCTAGCACATTGTCCTTTCCTGGGAGGTGGACTGCTACCAGAGAGGTCTGTAGGGAATACGCCAGGGACCATATTTTCATGGCCTCCGTGCACAAGGCCGTGGACCGAGTGCCTCCCTGCTTGCTGATGTACCACATGGTGGTAGTGTTGTCCGTCCTGACCTGAACCACCTTGTTCTGTACTGACTGAGAGAAAGCTTTAGGGCAAGGAATACTGCCCTGAGCTCCAGAAGATTGATGTGAAGAAGGGATTCCTGTGGGGACCATAGTCCCTGGGCAGTGAGAGCCCTTAGATTGGCCCCCCACCCCAAAGGGGAAGCATCCATGGTAAGAACCACAGAGTGAATCTGAGAGACGAATGGAACACCCTGCTCAGATTGTCCAGGTCCTGCCTCCACTGAAGGGCCTTAATCAAGGTCTGAGTGACAGGAACTAGCTTGGTAAGAGGATCTTTCCTTTGGGACCAAAAGGCTCTCAGATAGAACTGAATGTCCCTCATCTGAAACTTGGCCCCTTGGACCACTACTGTTGAAGCTGCCATGTGGCTCAGAAGCTGCAGAAAATGCCTTGCTGGTCGAGAAACCAGAAGACGAAAGGAAGAGGCCAGCTGAGAGATGGCTTTTGCCCTTTCCAGAGGAAGGAAGGCTCTTGCCTTGAGGGTGTCCAACTCTGCTCCTATAAAAGTGAGGAGCTGTACTTGTTCGAGAACTGACTTGGGGAGTTTGAGAAGTAACCCCAAGGAAGTAAGAACTTTCTGAGTAACCTATAGATGTGACTTGACTTGGTCTGGGGACTGGCCCACAAGGAGCCAATCGTCCAGATACGGGAAGATTGAAATCCGTTTTCTTCTTAAGAAGGCTACCACTACTGCTAGGCACTTTGTGAACACCCTTGGAGCTGAAGTTAGGCCAAAGGGCATTGCTCTGAACTGGTAATGGCCTGATGGCAATTCGAACCTGAGGTACTTTCTGTGGGAGCACCTGATGGGAATGTGAAAGTAGGCATCTTTGAGGTCCAGGGAGGCTAGCCAGTCTCCTGGCCTCAGAGAAGGAAGAATTGTTCCCAGAGTCACCATCCTCAATTTTGGCTTTACTAGGTGCTTGTTTAAGTATCTTAGATCTAGGATGGGTCACCACTCACCTGTCTTCTTCGGAGTAAGGAAATACCTGGAGTATAGACCTTTGCCCCTGTATGGAGTAGGAACTCTCTCTATGGCCTTTAAAGCCAGTAGAGACAAAACCTCTGCCTCTAGGGCAAGGGTTTCTGATGTACTTGCAGGTGGAAAGGATCTGGGTCTTAGTTTCGGAAAACTTTTGAAACTGAGAACCAGTCCCTGGCTTACAACCTCCAGGACCCACTTGTCTGAAGTAACAGACATCCAGTCCTGGACATAGTAAGACAGCCTGCCTCTTACTGGAATGGGGGAGTAGACCCGGGCTGACACATCAGGGTATCTGCTTGGCAGGAGCCTTAGGCTGAGGGTGGATGCAGCCCTGCTCATCCCCTTTCTGCCTCTCCCTCTGAAGAACAGCCTCTGAGAAAAAGAAGAGGAGGCCTGTGCCTGGTAGAAAGACCTAAGAAAAAGGCCTGCCCCTGCCCCTAGACTGCTGCCTCTGAGGAGTTGCCTGCCTTTCCTTGGCCTGGGCACTCCTATAAGTGGTCCTGTATTCATCCATTTTCTTCATGTAATGCTCTGTTTGCTTCCCAAACAGAGAATTACCCACTACAGGAAAATCCATGGCCTTAGCCTGGGTGTCCTGCGAGAGGCTAGTACATCTGAGCCAGCCCGTTCTCCGAAGAGCCACAGATGTAGCCATGACTCTTGATGACACATCACTGGAGTCCACAGCAGCATTAAATTGCACCTTTGATGCCTCGATCCCATCAGCATCCACCGCCTCCAACTCCTTGGCTAGCTGGGGGGGAAGCCTATTTAGCCAGTGCCAGTACAGTGTCCCACCTGGACTTCTGGTACCTGGCTGTGTAGGCCATATAATTAGCCTGTCTGAGTCCAAAAGATGATGCCAAGTACTGTTTCTTTGCCATGGCATCTATCTTCCTGGAATCTTTGTCTGGGGGGGTGTGAAGCCAAGGGGATGTTTGCCTTGTTACAGGCAGCAGCCTGCACTACCCCAACATGGCTGCATTGGTGGTAAAGAAAATCCATATCCGAGCCTGACAAGGTATACCTCTTGTCCATTCTTTTGACAACAGGAGGTACAGAATTAGGAGACCTAAGAATTTTTAGTGTCTGTTTCCCAAATGACTTATGGAGGGGAATAGACAGTCTCTTAGACTCTGGGATGTCCATCATCTCTATGAAGTTAGGCTCCTCTTGATCCTCTACAGCCTCCTCAATAGGAAGCTGGAGGGTTTGAGCCACTTTTCTGTAGAACAGAAAGTGGGAAGGGGACTCAGAAAGCCTAGGAAGGGAAACACCAGAAGGTCTGTCTGGGGAGATGTCCGGTTCCACAGGCACATCCAGACTTTCACCATCGTAATCATCCTCTTCAAAATCCCCCTCCTCATCAAACTCTGGTTCATAAAAATCTTCAGGGGTATAATCCTGAACTGGGGGAACTGACCGAACCGAGCCCCTGCCAGAAGGCACCGGATCGGTCGGAACCAAATGAAGCGACTCCACAATCCAAATCGCTTTGGCTATTTATTCGGCAGTTGGAACATGCAGCTCTGGATCTGAACCGGCCGATTTATCCTTTCTTTTACTCTTCATAGGAACCAATCCCTCAGGATCAGCTCTCCTCTTGCCCGAAGGAGTATCGCCCTGGTCAGAGGGTACTCCTTCTGGTTCAGTCGGAACCGAACCGGGCTGGTCCGGCTCAGCGGATTTCTTGGCCTCCTTATCCCTAAGTCTACCTAACCTTTTCTCCAGGGTAGACTTAGGGACATTTTTGCAAATTTGGCAGTCTGAATCAAGGTGGTCAAACCCCAGACAGTAAACACAGGTGGTGTGGGGATCGGCCTTAGCAAAGACCTCCCCACAC
Organism: Neoceratodus forsteri; assembly: GCA_016271365.2. Taxonomy (NCBI): domain Eukaryota; kingdom Metazoa; phylum Chordata; order Ceratodontiformes; family Ceratodontidae; genus Neoceratodus; species Neoceratodus forsteri. The sequence goes on along the minus strand of CM028131.1, from coordinate 699,030,947 downwards.
ACACTGCAGTGTTGAAACCCAGTGGGCCCGGTTTTTTTCTTGGGTTTCTCAGACATGGCCAACCTAACCAACTTACCCTTTAAACGGCAACTGCCAGGCAGGACTCCCCTATTGGTTTCTCACCGTGTCACGGATGATGGAAAAAAATGCTAAATTACATTTTTTTTTAAAACCGATACGGACCGGTAACCACACACTAACTTTTTTCTTTTAAGCTTTTACTACAGGATCGGTTCAGCCAAACCGATCGAAAAAGTTTCACAATTTCCACACAGCAGCTACTAATCTAAGTACTTACGGTACCACAGACAGAGTCTCGAACCGAAAAACGGAACGAAAGTCGGACTAAAGCCGACACTTTAACCTCGGTTGAACCGAGCAGAAGGAGAAATCTCCGGAGCGACTGTTCAGTGAGGCGGAGTAAAGAATCTGACGGTTTGGGTTTGAAAGGACACAGACAGAGTTTTCAACCGAGCTCGAGCCCAACGTTCTATGCCTGGCACAGAATTTAACCCTTCACTCTCCAGGGCAGTTCAAGAGCTGGAGCTAACTGCAACTTGTCAGAACACAGCAAGATAGATATATCAGGGAGCGCAGAAAGACAAAGGGAGGGATAGTAAGGCTGAATAGAATGGATGGTGGGTGGGTAGAAAGTGACAGTGAGAAAGCAGGGATACTGAATGAATACTTCTGCTCAGTATTCACAAAAGAGGAAGTGGGGGAGGTGCCTAATCCAATTAACAGAAGCACTCTGGAGAGGGGAGTCGATCCCAGTCCTTTCACAGAAGAAAGGGTTCTGAAAGAACTCCTAAAACTGAAGGTGGACAAAGCAATGGGGCCAGATGGAATTCACCCCAGAATTCTAAAAGAATTAAGCAGAGAACTAGTGACACCACTGACTACCCTTTATAACAGATCATGGGAGGATGGTGTGGTACCTGAGGACTGGAAGAAGGCTGATGTGATTCCCCTTCACAAAAGTGGGAGCAAGACAGAGGCAGGAAACTACAGACCTGTCAGTTTGACCTCTGTGGTAGGGAAAGTAATGGAATCACTTCTGAAGGAAAGAACTGTTGAATACCTAGAGGCCAGTGGGGCACAGGACCCAAGGCAGCATGGGTTCACAGCGGGAAGGTCATGTCAGACAGATCTAATTGATTTCTTTGACTGGGTGACCAAAGTAGTAGACCAGGGAGGGGCTGTGGACATGGCCTACCTAGACTTTAGCAAGGCATTTGACACAGTCCCACACAAAGATTAGTAGTCAAATTAACCAGCCTGGAGTGGGTCCCAGGGTGGTAGCCTAGGTAAAACATTGGCTGAACAACAGGACACAGAAGGTAATTGTAAATGGAGTCACGCAGAAGAAAGAGGGGTTACTAGTGGGGTACCGCAGGGTTCAGTACTGGGTCCAGTCCTTTTTAATGTCTTTATAAGTGACATTGCAGAGGGACTGGAAGGAAAAGTATGCCTCTTTGCAGATGACACAAGGATCTGCAACAGAGTTGATACACAAGGAGGCGTGGAAAGGATAAGAAGGGACTTGGCAAGGTTGGAGTAATGGTCAGAAGTATGGCAGCTTGGATTCAATGCAAAGATGTGCAAAGTAATGCACCTGGGAAACAAAAACCCAGGGGAAGATTACACAATGGGAGGGAGGTAATAACAACAACAAAAATGGAAAGGGACCTGGGGTAATCATATCAGATGACCTTAAGGTTGGCAAGCAATGTGAGAAGGTGGTAGGGAGGGCTGGGGGATACTGGGATGTATAGGGAGAGGCATCACCAGCAGAAAACAGGAAGTTGTTATCCCTCTGTACAGACAGTTGGTGAGACCCCATCTGGAGTACTGCGTCCAGTTCTGGAGACCCCATCTCCGCAAGAACATAGACAGGATGGAGGCAATTCTGAGGAGGGCAACTAAAATGGTGCAGAGTCTGCAAGAGAAGCCATACGAAGAGAGGCTAAAGGAGCTTAATATGTATACCCTTGAGGAAAGGAGGGAGAGGGGGGACATGATAGAAATGTTTAAGTACCTCGGTGGAATCAACAAAGTCCAAGAGGGTAGCATCTTTCAGAAAAAGATGTGCAAGAACAAGGGACACAATTTGAAGATAGAGGGGATGGCTCAGAGGGCAATGTGAAGTATTTTTTCACAGAGAGGTGGTGGACACATGGAACAGCCTTCCTGAGGAGGTTGTGGTGTCTAAAACTGTGGGAGAATTCAAGAATGCATAGGACAGACATAAGGCAATTTTTGTGGTGGGTAGGAAGAAATAGGCTGTTGGTTAAATAGGATCTGCAGCTTATCCTCTAGGTAGGGAAATGGGCAGACTAGGTGGGCCAAGTGGTCCTTATCTGCCGCCAAAGTCTATGTTTCTATGTAAGACTTCACATTGTTTGAATTACTAAGGTGAGTAATTTTTTCTTCAAACAATATGAAGTCTTGCTGTATTCTGACAATATGCAGACTACCAAGCAGTACCTCCCAGGAGGAGGATACAGACCCTACTTAGGAAATAGGCTCTGCAGCACTGCTGTACCAAACCTAGCATCACTCCTAGCCTGGATGTCCAGAGAGTAATGTTTGGTAAAAGTATGAACTGTTTTCAGGTGGCTGCTTTACAGATCTCTAAGAGGGGAATATCTCTGGCTGCAGCCAGAGAAGCAGCAGTACCTCTAGTCGAATGAGCCCTCAGGCCTGAGGGGGGCACTTTGCCCAGCTTTTCATAGCAGAATTGTATACAAGAGAAAATCCACCTGGCAATAGTCCTCTTAGTAGCAGGTTTACCCTTTCCCACTTCACATAAGTGAGAAACAACTGAGAACAGTCAAACCTAAGTGCCTTAGTGTGCTTAGTGTAGTAGCTAAGTGACCTCTTAACATCCAAACTGTGTAATTTTCTCTCTCCTGAAGAAGAATGATCAGTGAAAAACACAGGAAGGTACATGGATTGGTTCAGATGAAAATCTGAAACCACTTTGGGTTAGAACCACCTGTTGGTGCTAAGGACCACCTTATCTCTATGGAATGAAATAAAATGAGGCTCCACTGACAGAGCTTGTAATTCACTGATACACCTGGCAGATGTAATAGTTACCAGAAACACAGTTTTCCAAGTCAAGTACTTAAGTTCTGCTGAGGCCAAAGGCTCAAAGGGTGGTTGCATAAGCTGAGCAATGCAAACATTAAGATCCCAAACAGGGGTAGGATCCTTAAAAGGGGGATTAGTAGGAAGTAGCTCCTTAAAAAATTTACAAAACACAGGGTGAGAAGCTAGAGAAGAAGGCTTTCCCACTGATAAAAATGCAGAAACAGCAGACAGATGCACCTTGAGGGTAGCTGGTCTGAGGCCTAAACTATTGAGATGAACCATATAGTCCAGAACTGCAGACAAGTCAGCAGAGTCTGGTGATATCTGCTTACTAGAACACCAAATACCAAACCTTTTCTATTTGGAGTTGTAGGTGTTTCTAGTGGCAGGTTTACAAGAAGCCTTGAGAAGGTCCAGAACCCCCTGAGACAGATTCATATTTGCATATTCTAGCTCTTCAAGAGCCAAGCTTTGAGACTGAGAGACTGAACATTGGGATACCAAATTCTCCCCTGAGAGGAAGTTAACAGATTGTGTTTTTTGGGGAGAGTCAATGGAAGATGGACCGCCAGAGACAGCAAGAGAGGATACCAAGGCTACCTTGCAAGACTGTGACCTTATCTTGACTAGAACTCTGAACAATAGAGGAAAGGGGGGAAAGGCATACAGAAATTTCCCCGACCAATCCAACAGTAGAGCATCCAGGGGGACTGAGCCCAATACTGGGGGTCTGCAACAAAAGAGAGGAAGTTGGTGATTGCCTGGGGCTGCAAAGAGGTCTATCTGAGGAGTGCCCCATCTTAGAAATATCACTTTTAGCACTAGAGGATCCAGGGACCATTCGTGATGGCAACTGAGAAATCCTGCTCAAAGCATCTGCTAACACATTGTCCTTCCCTGGAAGGTGGATTGCTACCAGGGATGTCTGTAGACAATAGGCCAGAGACCAGACTTTCATGGCTTCCGTGCACAAGGCCGTCGACCGAGTGCCTCCCTGCTTGATGATGTACCACATGGTGGTGGTGTTTTCTGTCCTCACCTGAACCACCTTGTTTTGTACTGCATTCGCGAAAGCCTGTAAGGCTAAGTATACTGCCCTGGGTTCTAGAAGGTTGACAGGAAGGAGAGACTCCTGTGGGGACCACACTCCTTGTGTTGTGAGGGCTCCCAGATGAGCCCCCCATCCCAGGAGAGAAGCATCCGTGGTCAGAACCACAGAATGAGTCTGAGATATGAATGGGACCCCATGTCTGAGGTTGTCCTGATCCAACCACCACTGGAGAGCATGGATCAAGGTCTGATGGTGAGAGGGTCTTTTTTCAGGGACCAAAAAGCCCTCAAGTGAAACTGGATGTCCCTCATCTGAAACCTGGCCCCTGGAACAACTGCAGCGGCGGCAGCTGCCATGTGGCCCAGTAGTTGGAGGAAATGTCTTACTGGATGAGAAACCAGGAGACGAAATGAGGAAGCTAGGTCTGTAAGGGCCCTTACCCTTGACAAGGGAAGAAAGGACTTTGCCTGGTTAGTGTCCAGCTCCACCCCTATGAAGGTGAGGAGCTGCACTGGTTCAAGAACTGACTTTGGAAGATTGAGGAGGAATCTCAGGAAAGTGAGCACTTGTTGGAACACTTGTAGATTTGACTTGACTTGGTCTGGAGACTGCCCCACAATGAGCCAGTCATCGAGATTTGGGAAAATAGAGATGTTCTATCTCCTTAAAAAGGCTACTACTACTGTTGGGCATTTTGTAAATACCCTTGGTGCTGATGTTAGCCTGAAAGGCATTGGCCTGAACTGACAATGGCATGAGGGCAGTTCGAATCTGAGATACTTTCTGTTGGAGCAACTGATGGGAATGTGAAAGTAGGCATCCTTGAGGTCCAGGGAAGCTAGCCAATACCCTGGCCTTACAGAGGGAAGAATTATTCCCCGAGTCACCATTTTGAACTTTGGCTTCAGTAGATGCTTGTTTAAGTATCTTAGGTCTAGGATGGGCCACCACTCCCCTGTCTTTTTTGGGGTAAAAAAGTATCTGGAGTACAGACGCTTGTCCCTGAGGGATGTAGGAACTCTCTCTATGGCTCTGAGAGCCAACAGAGAGGAAATCTCTGACTCTAGGGCAAAGGTTTCAGAGATGTTTGCAGGTGGAAAAGACCTGACCCTCAGCTTTGGGAACTTTTTGAAGCTGATGGACAGTCCCTGGCTTACTACCTCCAGGACTCACTTGTCTGAGGTCACAGACTTCCAGGCCTGGAAGTAGTAAGCCAGCCTGCCTCCTACAGGGATTGGGGAGTTGACCCGGGCTGACACCTCAGGGTGTCTGCTTGGCAGGAGCCTTAGGCTGAGAGATGGATGCAGCCCTGCTCACCCCACCCCCACCTCTCCCTCTAAAGAACCCCCTCTGGGAAAAAGGAGAGGAGGCCTGTGCCTGGTAGAAAGGCCTGTGAAAAGGCCTGCCCCTGCCCCTAGCCTGCTGCTTCTGAGGAGTTGACTGCCTTTCCTTGGCTTAAGCACTCCTACAGGTGGTCCTGTACTCATCCATCTTTTTCATGTAGTTCTCTGTCCCCCCCAAACAGAGAATTACCTTCAGCAGAAAAATCCATGGCCTTAGCCTGGATATCCTGTGAGAGGCTAGTATACCTGAGCCAAGCCATCCTCCGAAGAGCCACAGATGTAGCCATGACTCGTGATGAAACATCATTGGAGTCCACAGCAGCATGAAACTGAACCTTAGATGCCTCTATCCCATCAGCAGCCACCTCCTCCAGCTCTTTGGCTAGCTGGGGGGAACGCCTGCTTAGCCAGATCCAAAACAGACTCCCACCTGGACTTTTGGTATCTAGCTGCATAGGCCATGTAGTTAGCCTGTCTGAGTCCCAAAGAAGATGCCAGGTACTGCTTCTTAGCTATAGCATCTATCTTCCTGGAGTCCTGGGGGTGTGAAGCCAAGGGTATGCTAGCCTTGTTACAGGCTGCAGCCTGCACTACCCCAACATGGCCGCAATGCTGGTACAGGAACTCCGTAGCTTAGCCTGACAGCATGTACCGCCTGTCCATTCGTTTGTCCACTGGAGGCAATGAATTTGGAGTTTTTAGAAGCTTATGAGTCTGTTTCCCAAAAGATTTGTGTAAGGGAATAGACAGTCTCTTGAACTCTGGGATGTCCATCATCTCCACAAAATCAGGCTCCTCCTGTTCCTCAACAGCTTCATCCACAGGGAGCTGGAGGGTGTCAGCCACTTTCCTGTAAAACATAAAGTGGGAAGGGGACTCAGAAAGCCTGGGAGGGGAAACTCCTGAAGGTCTGTCTGGGGAGATGTCCGGTTCAATGGGCTCATTCAGACCTTCCCCACCGTCCTCTTCCTCATCATCATCAAACTCTTCTTCCCCCCATTCCAGCTCATAGTATTCTTCTAAAGAATAATCGGAAACTGGGAGAACCGACCGAACTCTGCGCCTACCGAGAGGTGCCGGATAGGTTAGAACCGAACGGAGCGATTCCACAATACTAATCGCCCTGGCAAGTTCCTCAGCGGTTGGATGGTAGGGATCCGAATCCAAACCGGCTGACTTTTCCTTCTTTTTCTACTTTGCAGGAACCAACCCCTCAGGGTCGGCTCTCCTCTTGCCCAAGGAAGTCTGGCCCTGGTCAAAGAGCAGTCCCTCAGGTTCGGTCGGAACCGAACCGGGCTGGCCATCCAGGTCAGCGGACTTCTCTGCTTGTTTCTCCTAAGCCTGCCAACCTTTTCTAGGGTGGCCTTAGGAAAAGTTTTGCATATTTGGCAGTCTGAATGAGGTGGTCAAACCCCAGACAATAAACACAAGTGGTGTGGGGATCAGCCTTAGCAAAGGCCTCCCCACACACACTACAGTGCTGAAACCCAGTGGGCCTGGTTTTTCATTTGGGTTTCTCAGACATGGCCACAGTAAATCAGAAAAAACGTACCCTTTACACGGCTTCAGGCCAGGTAAGACAAACTCATCAGCTCCTGACTGTGTCATGGGTACTGGAAAAAAACGTTAAACACATTTTGTTTGGAACCGATAAGCACCGGAATCACCACAGAATCAAAGAGTGATCAGTTCAGCCGAACCGACCATAACAATTTTAAACTTTTACAATTTCCACAGTATTTACTGCAGTACACTACCTCTACTACTTACTGTACCATAGACAGGGATCTGAACTGAGAAAAATTATGAAATTTGCGAATTAAACCGACGATTTTCACTAACGCGAACCGAAAGCAACAGGAAAAACTCCGGAGCGACTGTTCAGTTAGGCGGAGTAAAGAATCTGACAGTTACACTTGAAAGTGCAGCAGACAGAGGTTTGAACCGAGCACGAGCTCAACGTTCTATGCTCTCAGCATAAAGTTAACTCTTTCATCTCCAGAGCAGGTCAAGTGCTGGGGCTAACTGCATATTGTCAGAATACAGCAAGACTTCATGTTGTTTGAAGAGTATGTTTTCCTTGCAGCTGGTTTTCTGGCTACCATAACAACTTCTGTATCCTCATGAGATACTGTAAACCTAAGTCTGAAAATTCTAGCTTTTTAGGTTTCAAGTTTTTAGGGGAATGTATGTTGGTATGAATAACAAATCCTGCTCACTGAATCTGTTAACAATAAAAAACGACCACATGGGTGTCTGACAGTACTCCTGTTGGAGAGGTTCAGCAACAGGGAGTACAATGGCTATCTTGGCCATTATGGACAAAGAACTTCATAGTACTGTAGCTTGTTCCCTTAGCACTTTCTGAATGAGAGGAAAAAGTGAGAAAGCATAAAGGAATCTCCGTCTTAGGATGTGCTAAAACTATCCTCAGCGATAGTTTCCACAGATGGAGTCTGCAGCAGAATAAAAGTAGCTTCCTGTTTTTCCAGGACTCAAACAGTTTATCTGTGGAACTCGCTATGTTTTTTTTCTGAATAGTCACAGTTATCTGTTTTGTGGATCATTCATTGTTTTCATGGCTCATCCTGCTGAGACTTTCTGCTAATATACTGACCAGTCCAGCCAAATGTCTTCCAGATATGTCTCTGATTAAACTGTAAGCCAGACTCCAGGGATTTGCTGCACAGTTCTGAGGATTTGGCACCCCCTTGCTTTTTTCATGAAGAACATGATTGTAGCACTGTCTGTCCTGATTTGCTTGCAGCATGTTGTTGTGCAACAAAGAGGGTAGAGACCTTAGTGATAGGTAAACTGCTCTTAGTTCTAACAGACTGATGTTCTAATCTTTCTGTTAGAGACCAGATTTCCTTAATTGTTCTGACTCCTATGTGGCCTCCCAGCCCCAGCAGGGAGGCATCCATGGTTAACACTAAAATGTGCTGTGGCTTCTCAAAAGGTATGATTTTTTTTTATTTACAGTATATACTTGCCTATAATAAAGCGGTAGTAGGGGCCCTGGATTCCATTGCTCCTGTTCGTGTTCGTCCCCTCACTCTTCGCCCCAGGTCTCCTTGGTTTGATGAGACTCTGAGGGAGTTTAGGGGAGCTGGACGAAGGTTAAAGAGGTGCTGGCGGAAATTGGGCCTGGATTGTGACAAACTTAGTTTGATAGACCATTATGTGGTCTATCAATCAGCAAACTCTCGTAAGAAGGCAGAATTCCTGTCCAGAGAGATTGTTGCTGCACAGAATTGACCAGCTCAGCTTTTCAGGACTGTGGACAGATTGTGCAATCCAATCTGTCTTCAGACCAGAAGAGCCTTTTCTCAAGAATGGTGTGAGGAGTTTGCTCAATTCTTTTCAGATAAGGTTGCCACAATTAGGTCTGATGTCCGCTTGACCCTCCCTAATGGGAGCTGTGATGGTCGGCAGGAGATGTCGGACACCCAGTTTGTGTGGTCTGACTTCAGCCTTCCCACAATCAGTGACATTGTGATGGTCACCAGTCATTGCGTCCGACCAACTGTGGTTTGGACCCGGGCCCCACACGTCTCTTAGTGGGCTGTGTGGATAAAATCGGTCCGGTCCTTGCTGAGATAGTCTGGAGGTCTTTGGAGAGGGGGATTTTTCCAAATCCTCTGAAGGAGGCTGTGGTTCAGCCCTTCTTAAGAAGTCCTCCTTGGACCTGGATTGTCTGGCTAACTACAGACCTGTCTCTAACCTGCCCTTCGTGGGTAAGGTTACTGAAAAGGTGGTCGTGTCGCAGCTAGATGATCATTTGACCAGCCACAATGTCTATGATTCTCTCCAGTCCGGATTTAGGAAGAGACATAGTACCAAGACAGCTCTTGTTCGGGTATTAAATGACCTCCTAATAGCGAGAGATCGAAGGACCCATTCCATCTTGGTCCTTCCTGATCTCTCTGCAGCATTTGACACTGTGGACCATGGTGTGCTATTGGAGTGCTAGCGGTTTATCTGTGGGCTGTCTGGTACAGTCCTCAGTTGGTTTCGATCTTTCCTCGAGGGTAGGACTCAGAGGGTGGTGTCTGGGATTTTTTCCTCGACATCATTCCCCCTATCCTGTGGGGTGCCGCAGGGCTCCATTTTGGCGCCCATGTTGTTTGCGGTGTATATGCTGCCATTGGGAGCGATTATTAGGTGGTATGGTTTGAGTTTTCACTGCTATGCAGATGATACTCAACTGTACATGTCCTTTGTGCCCGGCCAAGATGCTGCCATTTTGGTCTTTAACAACTGTCTAGCCGAAATCCAGGATTGGATGAATGTGAGTTGGCTGCGGTTGAATCCAGAGAAAACTTATGTGTTGGTTGTGGACCCAGGTCGCTGGGAGGCGGGTTTGTTGGCGGATCACCCTCGGGTTTATGGCTTGGGGGTGTTCAGCTAACTACCGCAGACCGGGTGTGGAACCTGGGCGTTGTGTTTGATGACTGTTTGACACTTAAATCTCAGGTGTCAGCAGTTGTCAAAGCCTCTTTTTACCATTTGAGGAACATCGCCCGGGTGAAGCACCTGGTTCCTCCTGACGATCTTCCTACTTTGGTTCATGCCTTCGTTACCTCCCGCCTTGACTACTGCAACGCCCTTTATCTTGGGCTACCGGGGGTTGATATTCGCTGCTTGCAGCTAGTGCAGAATGCGGCAGCCAGGCTATTGACTGGTTCTTCTAAGACCAGTCATATAGCGCCTGTGCTCCAGCGGTTTACACTAGCTGCTCAGTATGCTAGCGAATCACCTTAAAGGTCGGTTTGCTGACCTATAAGGCCCTACACGATCAGGGACCTGGTTACCTGAAAGATCTCCTTTGTCCCTACTGCCCCTCCTGCTCTCTCTGATCCACTGACGAGGGATTGCTGGAGATTCCCAGGGTTCATTTAAAGACATCTGGGGCCAGATCTTTTAGTTTTATGGCCCCAACCCTGTGGAATTCTCTACTTTGTCAGGTGCGAGATTGCCCGACTGTCCAAAGATTTAAGGGGGCATTAAAAACATTTCTTTTTAGTCTTGCATATAATGATTTTTAATGTTGCTGCCTTGATTAATTTTAACATTGTTTTAATTATTTATTGATTTTTATCATGTTATGTACAGGCGCCTTGGTTTTGGAAAGGCGCCTTTTACAAATAAAGTTTGATTTGATTTTGATTTGATTTGATTTGATATGACCCTTTTGGTCTTTGGCTCCCCCTCTCAGGGAGACTCAACAGCAAAGGCTGGCTCTCCTTGTGTCTACGGCTCCACTACCCGCCCCTCCACAGAGCCACAGTTTGCCCACCTTGACAGGGTCAGGGCAGGGGGATATACCCCAAAATTCTAGGTCACAGCAGGCAACAGGCATGCTGGACACACAAATGACCTAGATGTATGAGGGGTCCTGTCACCTCAGGTGCTAGGGCAGACCTTTTTTCCTAGTTTTCTCCCCTAGTGGCTGCCAGCATGCAAGGGCTCAAGCCTACTCATGCATGCATGCACGAAGACTTGCGGTACGCAAGCTGGCTGACAACCACCCCTAACCTGCTTACCTCCACTGCACTACCACCCATCACCACCTGGGTGGCAGCACTGCAGCAGAGGCAGTGACCCTGCCTCCCCAGAGGAGGAGAGCATCCTCTAGTATGCTTCAACCTCCTCCCATGATGACCCTCGACAATCCAGGCTCACTTCCGAACCTGGATCACCGGCATCATGAGTGGTAGCACTACCACTGCACTACTGGGCCACCCCCAATATGCTTATTTTAAAATGTTGCATACACTCCCACCATACTACAGCTCTGATCAAATCTGATTTCAGTGGAAATATTTGAGTTAGTGAAGCAGCAGCTTGGCACCAGTGCCTTTTGCAGTACCACTACCTGTCTCTTATGTGTAGCCCTGCCCAAGAGATTCCTGCTGTAGTCAGGGACATTAGGCATACTTGTCTCAGAAAATCCAGTGCAAGGCTTTTTATCCCAGAGTGAATGAAAGCAGCACAGTAAATGAGATGGTGGACCCCCTCCAGAGGAAGATAAGCTCTTCCTTCTACTGTGTTCCACTCTGATCCTATGAGCTAGAAAACCTGTGTGGGTTCCAGACTGGATTTTTCCAGATTCAGTAAGAAACCCATATGTTGCATCAGGTCCATAGCTTCCTGTACTGCTACTATGGCTTGTTTTTCCATTTTCCCACAAATAAACCAGTTGTCAAAGTATGAATATGCAGTTATTCCATACGCATGAAGTGCTTCTGGCACTATTGACAGAACTTTTGTGAACATTCTTGGTGCTGATGTCATTACCCTGAGATGGTATTGGGTCTGATCTACCCTAAACCTTAAATACTGCTTGTGATTTTGCTTGGTCTGGATGTGGAAATAGGCATCCTTTAGGTCCACAGCACAAAACCAGTCCCCCATATGCAGTGAACAGATCATACTCTGAATGGATACCATTTTGAATTTTCCCCTCTTGATGTGTCTGTTTATACATTTAAAACCTTATATTGGTCACCACTCTCCTGCTTTTTCTTTGCTACCAAATACAGTATATGGAAAAAAAACCTTCCCGAACCACAAAGATAGCCCAATGGCAGTGTAGTATACTGCTGTGTAGATGACCCAGATTCAGGACTGAACTTGGTTTGTAGGGTTAAACATCAGGCATAGCTGAAAAAGCCACTGTGCTGACACAAAAAGGGAAAAGGGAGGAAAAATTACATCATAATTTTCTTTTCTGTTAGTTCCAACTCTGTCAATGGGGCACGTAGTTAATACATATGGGTAATGTGCTCCCCCACTGGGGTAGTGGTACAGCTCAAAAGTTGTAACCTCAGCACAGGCCCCCAGGACATGGTATATCCCAGCTACATTCCACCTCACTATTAACTATTATAAAATGGTATAGGAAAATCCTGTAATCTGACTGGCTGTCATCTATGAATCAATTATGTTCCATGCATAGAAATTAACAAGTGCTGTCAAATGTGGAACTGACTACTACTAGAATCAGCAAGCCAACAGCATGTTGAAATTTCAACTGGCAGCCATTGTTTTTTTGCCCACTAACTGTAAACATCACATTTACTTGCCATGGCTAGCTCTCAAGCTATAAATTTCGACATCAGCATTAACAGAGGATGAGCTAGAAGACCTCTTTAGACTAAGTGAAGATGAAGAAAATCCCTCAATAGTGCCCACAGCATCCCAGAGTACACAAGAGGTTCAAAATGCAACAGTGAGTACAGTAAATTTAAAACAGAATGTCACGACGGGAGCCAGTTCTGGCAGACATCTGACTTTAACAACATCTGAATTAAATGCAATTGAGGATTCAAAAAACGAGCCAAACACAAAGAAATCCACAGTTTGGGCTATGAAAGTATTTAATGACTGGCAAGCTGTAAAAGGTGTAAACATAGACTTAAATATGGCCAGTAAAACTGTCTTAAATGACACGAATGACACGTTCAGATCCTTTTATGCCAAGGTCCGTAACACCAACGGACAAGAGTACTCTAACAGCAGCTTTTGTTGTTTATGCTCTTCTCTAAGCAGACACCTGAACTCCCTAGAAATTGGCAGAAAGATAAACATTATGACTGATACAGATTTTACCAGTAGCAACAACATGTTTGTGGCAGTTACCAAGAGATACAGAAAAGCCCAAAAGGATATATCCAAGCACCATCCTGCCATCTCACACAGTGACCTGATCAAGTTAAAGAAAAGTGCTGTCCTGAGCACTGAGACCATGCCTGGTCTACTCCGCAAAGTCTGGTTTGATGTCCAGATGTACATGGCCAGGCACAGTACGGAGGGTCTCAGACAACTGACGCCCAACTGCTTTGATTTCAAGTTTGATGACAACGGGCACGAGTATGTGACCCTGCGTTTAATGAAGTAACCAAGAATCACAAAGACCCCATTGAGCAGAACAAAGAAAACCTCAGAGGATTTACCTACTCCGAACCTGGATCGGAGACATGTCCAGTGGGCAGTTTGAGAAAATATGTACAAAAACTCCCTCAGGATGCCCCCGTTTTCTACTGTCACCCTCGTAAATTTCCTCAAGCCTTCCTAGACACACAGTCTGAATGGTACACAAAAGCACCTATTGGCTTAAATTATCTCTCATCCATGATGACAAAAATAAGCAAGGAACCCGTGCTGTCTCAAGTGTACACTAATCACAGTATTCGTGTGACGGCAGTCCAGCTACTTTCTGATGCCGGTCTGGAGAGCCGCGAAGTAATGGCAGTTACAGGGCATCACTACAAGGCGAATCTGCAGGCTTACTGGCAGCCTGCATCGACGGACTGGAAGTGCAGGAGTTACATCCTGGGACAAGCAGAAGAAGAGGAGGAGACCAAGCGAGTGCATACCGAAAAAATGTTTCCAAATCCTGAAAGAAACGCCAGCACAATGCCCTCTAGCTCCAACTCTGGCCAAGCAAATATTATCTCTGAGCCCCGATCTTCCACAGACTCGGACAGAGTGACTTCTGGTGATCAGATGGTGACAGCGCAGCAGGGACCGTTCATCTTTAATGGTGCAATGACATTCAATGGAGCAGTAAGCTTTTATAGCCTGAGCAAGTAAATTTTTTTTATTTTGCAGTCATCAGGTTTTGAGTGCATCTCGAGAGTAAATGCATTTTAATTTATTTGCCCCAGTATATGCTTCTCCCCCTTTATTAATGGGACTCTTTTTTTGCGTAGGAATATGTGAAAAATTAAAATTAATGTTATGCATTTTACATATGTTTTTGTCATTGTTTTACAATGAAACAATGGTAGTGACATTTTATAAGCGCAATAAAACACTCCAGGTGTGAGCCTGGATCAGATTTTACTTCACGGCCAGGGGCTAAAGGCACTCGGCCAAGGCCTACTGCCTCGTCACGCCCCTGGCCATGTGGTAAAATCTGTTCCATGCACACCCTGTCGTGTCTTATTACTTACCTATTAATACCACATCCTTGGTTGAAGCCTTCCATAAACATATACCAAAAAAAAGAGAAACATAGAAACATAGACTTTGACGGCAGATAAGGACCGCTTGGCCCATCTAGTCTGCCCATTTCCCTACCTACAGGATAGGCTGCAGATCCTAGTTAACCAACAGCCTATTTCTTCCTACCCCCCACAAGAATTGCCTTATGTCTGTCCCATGCATTTTTGAATTCTCCCATAGTTTTAGACCCCACAACCTCCTCAAGAAGGCTATTCCATGCATCCACTACCCTCTCTCTGTGAAATAATACTTCCCTCACATTGCCCTGACACGCCCTCCTTCTATCTTTAAATTGTGTACCCTTGTTCTTGCAAGTCTCTTTTCTGAAGATGCTACCCTCTTGGACTTTGTTGATTCCACGAGTACTTTAAAGTTTCTATCATGTCCCCCTCTCCTTCTTTCCTCAAGGGTATACATATTAAGCTCCTTTAGTCTCTCCTCATCGGCTTCTCTTGCAGACCCTGCACCATTTTAGTTGCCCTCCTCTGGACTACCTCTATTCTGTCAATGTCCTTGCGGAGATGGGGTCTCAGAACTGGACACAGTACTCAGATGGGGTCTCACCAACTGTCTGTACAGAGGATAACAACTTCCTGTTTTCTGCTGCTGATGCCTCTCCCTATACATCCCAGTATACCCCGGCCCTCCCTACTGCCTTCTCACATTGCTTGCTAACCTTAAGGTCATCTGATATGATTACCCCAGGTCCCTTTCCTTTTTGTTGTTGTTACTACCTCCCCACCCATTGTGTATTCTTCCCTGGGTTCTTGTTTCCCAGGTGCATTATTTGCACTTCTTTGCATTGAATCCTAGCTGCCATACTTCTGACCATTCCTCCAACCTTGCCAAGTCCCTTTTCATCCTTTCCATGCCTCCTGTGTATCAACCCTGTTGCAGATCTTTGTGTCATCTGCAAAAGGCATACTTTTCCTTCAGTCCCTCTGCAATGTCACTGATGAAGACATTAAAAGGACTGGACCCAATACTGAACCCTCATGTACCCCACTAGTAACCCCTTTTTCTTCAGAGTGGACTCCATTTACAATTACCTTCTGTGTCCTGTTGTGCAGCCAATGTTTTATCAGGCTACCACCCTGGGACCCACTCCCAGGCTGGTTAATTTGACTATTAATCTTTTGTGTGGGACTGTGTCAAATGCCCTGCTAAGTCTAGAGTAGGCCATGTCCACAGCCCCTTCCCGGTCTACTACTTTGGTCACCCAGTCAAAGAAATCTACTAGATTCGTCTGACAAGACCTTCCCGCTGTGAACCCATGCTGCCTTGGGTCCTGTGCTCCACTGGCCTCTAGGAACTCAACTATTCTTTCCTTCAGAAGTGACTCCATCACTTTCCCTACCACAGAGGTCAGACTGACAGGTCTGTAGTTTCCTGCCTCTGTCTTGGTCCTACTTTTGTGAAGGGAATCACATCACCTTCCTCCAGTCCTCGGGTACCACACCATCCTTCCATGATTTATTAAAAGAGTAGCCAGTGGTTTCACTAGTTCCTCCTTAATTCTTTTAGAATTCTGGGGTGAATTCCATCAGGACCCATTGCTTTGTCCACCTTCAGTTTTAGGAGTTCTTGCAGAACCCTTTCTTCTGTGAAAGGACTGGGATGACCTCCTATCAAGAGTGCTTCTGTTAACTGGATTAGGCACTCCCCCTCCTCTTTGTGAATACTGAGCAGAAATATTCGTTCAGTATCCCTGCTTTTCACTGTCCCGTCTGCCCACCCACCGTTCATTCTATTCAGCCTCACTATCCCTCCCTTTGTCTTTCTCGCTCGCTGATGTACCTATAAAGGTTTATCCCCTTCTTAACTGAGTTGGCTATCTTTTCCTCAGTTTGGGCCTTTGCTATTCGACTTCCCTCCCTGCTTCCTTCTGCCTTAACTGGTACATCTCTCTGTCCTGCTCCTTCTGTGTTTCTTTATACTTCGGAATGCTATCTTTTCTTCCTGACTTTCACAGCCACCTCTTTTGAGAACCATAGTGGTTTTTCTTTCGTTTTGATTTGTTTATTTGCTTCACACAAAGGCTTGTTGCCTCTGTGATGGCAGTTTGATGATTCCCCATTGTTGCTCCACACCTCCTTCTAGCCTATTTGCTAGTGCTTTTCTGAGGCACTCTCCCATCTTGCCAAAGTCAGCCCTCCTAAAGTCCAGTACCCTCACTTTTGTAGGCTTGACTCTGTAGCTGAGTTTAACGTGAACCACACTGTTTGATGGTCACTTGTCCCCAGATGGCAACCCACTTCTAGATCTGAGATCCTCTCACTGCCCCGTTTGAGAGTACGAGGTCTAAGATTGCTCCCTCATGAGTGGGTTCGAAACTAGCTGTCTAATGCCTGCCACCTGTAGGGCATCAAGAATAGCCCTGCTCTTGGATGTGGCTGCAGCAAATGTGCTCAGTTAACATCTGGCATATTCAGGTCTCCCATCAACAGTATCTCCTCTTTCTCTGCCATTCTAAGAATACCTTCTATCATATCCTTGTCCATTCCTCCCCTGACATGGGGTCTGTACACAACCCCTGTGCGGATTGTGGTGCCTTTCCAGTCTCAAGGTGACCCACAGTGCCTCCTCTCCTCCTAGTTTACTCTTTTGTTCAGTTGCCCTTATCCCTTTCTTTACAGAGAGCTACCTCCCCTCTCTCCCCTGCCTGTCTCTCCTGTAGGTTATGTACCCTGTATGTTAACATCCCAGTCATGGTTCTCTGTGTACCATGTTTCTGTGGCTGCTCTGATATCCAGGCATCCCTCTTCCATCAAGGCCACCAGCTCAGGGAGCTTGTTGCCCAGACTACGGGCATTGGTACTCATTACCCTCCATTTCCTGATGGCCTTACTCCCTTTTGCCCCATCTCTGTCCTTCTTGCTCTGTCACTTTCTCCATTTACCCCTGCCCTTCTCCCTATCGACACCTCTATGTTGGTGTTTGCCGCACTTACTACCGTGATTATTTGGGGGGGGGTAGGATTTCCCTGCTCCTTTCCAGTGCCTCCCCCCTTGGCTAGTTTAAAAGCTTGCTAATGAAGCATTTAAACCTATCACCTAGGATCCTGGTTCCCCTCCCGGACAGATGCAGCCCATCATGCCAGTATAGGCTGCATCACTCCAGGTGGACCCAATTCTAATGAAGCCATCCCTGAGCTCCACACAGTTTTCAACCACTGATTGAATTCCATGAGTGGAGACACTAAGCCTCTAATATGCCATAGATGGGCAGCACCTCCGAGAAGGTTACTGTCGTGCTGCCTGGTAAGGCCCCTCCCAATTCGACAAACTCTTCCTCACTTCTCTAATCCCTTTCTTAGCCAGGTCATTTGTCCCTAGGTGGACAATGACATCCAGCTCCTCCCTGTGCAGCTGCTCCGGCAATCCTGAGGATTCGCTCCTTGTCCCTCAAGCCATGGCGTGAGGCGAGCACCCACCTCCCCCTTCCTCCTCCTCCAGTTCTAATAATGGAGTCCCCCACCAGGAGTTATTTCCTTCCTGCAGGGTCCCCTGCCACCCTCCTGTGGGTCTCCTTTGTGGAGGTTCTCAGCATCCTCCTTGGTCTCCACTGCGGGTGCCTCCATAGAGGAACCACACTTTTCCAGAATGGCATAGGGTTGTGGAAGGTACAACTGGAGGATGCGCCTCTGTTCCACCACCCTCACCCTCCCTGAGCCCACTGTGGTCCAACCGGCTCCTCTTTCTTGGCAACCTCTGAGGCAACGGCAGTGGCACTGGTGGTCCCTGGATGGAAGAGGAGGTCCCACAAATCCTGGCCAACTCAGCCTGGAGATGAGCAACCTCCTCCCTCAGCCCAGAGAGGTGCCTGCAGATGGGACAACACTGCATCCTCCATAACGTCTCCGGAAGACTGCTGCTCCACAGCCACTGCACTGCACTACTCCAATCATGTCTTATTTCTGGCCCTTAACTGTTTGCAATCCTTACTCTTTCCTCTGTTTTTCTCTCTCTCCTTACTTTCTGCCTGTGCCCTTTAAGCTCCTGATTGTCCTGCTCCTGAGACAAGAATATCCTATATTTCTCAGTAGACCACTTACTTGCTAGAGGCAGACCTCCAACTGCTAGAGGGGCGGAGCTACTCTTGCCCTTCTAGGATGGTGGGTCTTTGGTGGTTCTGTGATCACTCACTTCCTGCTCCCAAACCGGAAGTTCCTGTTGTCAGTCAAATCCTGTGCCTATAAAAATGGAACTAGCTTTGGGTGGAGGGGAGGGAAGGAGGGCTATATAGTCCCAGTAGAGAAGTTCAGTCACACAGCAGTCCTTTCTCCTGGTGTCTTCTGCCAAGCTATTAGCAGAATCTTTCTAAGGCAGTCTTTAAATGCAGCTTCCTTCTAGCTAAGCCACTCCCCCTACTTACTAGATCTTTCTACAAGTAATTTAAACCTCACAGCTATTAAGTCCTTTCTATCACCTGAGATTTACACCTAGATAACTGTTCAGATACCCATTCAGTTCAGTTAACCCAGACAAACACACACTTTTTTTTTTGTTTTGTATGTTAGTTTTTTTTTTTACCCTAAATTAAAGATCCAAGTACAAAAGTTCTTCTTCTTTAGTCCCAGCAGAGAAGTCCAGTCACACAGCAGTACTTTCTCCTGGTGTCCTCTGCCAAGTGTGGAAATGTTGTTAATGTTGCTGCTCATTGTGTTTGTTTAATACTATTGTTAGTCTGCACACCATAACTAGACATATACTTCTAGCAGCGGTTTTTAAAATAGCTACTTTATTCTACTGCCTTGTAACTGTTTACTTACTTATTAAGCCTATAGAAAAGACTGTCCTGCTTCACTTATATGTATGACTGCCGCATGCCTACAACTTGTAGATGTATTACTGCTTATTAAGTTTATGTACTATTATTCCCGGGTCGCCCCTGAAAAAGGGACCTCCGGGGCCCAGTGGGCCTACCCGGTCATCAAAATTCAATAAATAAATAATATAAATAAGAACTAAGCCTTTCAACCAGTTTTGCCGTTGACATTTTACAGTGATTATTTTACTCTCAGGTACACTCTTCACATTCAGTTTTGTCTGTGCCAGTTTGCTTGCCTACCGATATTGTTTTGTCTTTCATTAATTGAGTTTTGCCTATTATTATTACTCTTTGCTTGCTATTGCATCCCAACATTATGTTCACCTTGATTTAACTTGCTAACCTACTTTTTTATATTGTTTTTTGCCTTATTTAATCATGCCCTTTACTCATTCTGCTCATTTATATTCACTCCCTCCACAGCCTGGTGGCCTCACTTTCCTTCCTTTTCACCTTGCATTTGTCAATCTGTACAAACTCCCTGTTTAGGGTCCCCTTATCTTATCACTGTATACCTTCTGTTTAACCGGTTTTCTACTGCTCTTCCTGCCTACCCATTTCCTTCCCTCCTCTCTTTCTCCTCCTATTCAAATTCAAAGTTTGGTTCCACTGCTTCTTGCCTTACCTAATATGTTGTTTATCACTTTTTCCTTCCTTCCCCTCCTGGTTTCCCTCCCTCCTGCCAGCTTCTCTGTTCTCCTTCCCTTCTTCTCCCTTCCTACCTCTCCTTCTCCTGCCTTCCCCTCCTCCTGCTTTCTCCCTCCCTCCAATTTCCCCTGGCTTCCTGGATGCTCCCCCCTCCTCCTCTTGGCTCCACCTGGAGACTCTTAGAACTTATCTTCCCCTCCATCCCATACCCCCCTCACTCCCTTCCTCCTCCCCACCCTCTATGCAAACACTCTGTCTCCATCAAGCTCATCTTACTTCTGCTTCTTGTGGCCGGTGATACTGAAGTCTGTCCTTGCCCTTCATACTCACTCCCTACTCATCTCCCCAAAGGGCTGACACTGGCTCACATCAATGTCCGAAGTCTCTTCATTAAGACTGATCAGCTTCAACCTCTCATAGTATCTCTACAACCTGATGCGCTAATAATCTGAGTCCTGGACCCCCCCCCCCCAAGATCTCTGATGCTGCAATTGCCATTCCTGGGTACACTTACCTGGCAGGATCATGCACAGAGGGGAGGCGGTGCAGTCATTTACCTCTCCTCTACCATCCAACTCATCCCTGTACTCTCTGTCACCTCCCCATCTTCAAATGAACTTCTTCTCTCCAAACTTTCTCTCCCTTTCTCTGTCCCTATCTTTGTGGCTGGTGTCTATTGCTGCCCTGGCCTGTCCCCTTTTGCAGTCACAGAGCTCCTTACCACCATCTCCACTCATGCCTCGTCTGGTGAACTATTCATCCTTGGAGACTTTAATATTAATGGACTCTCCCCAGCACAATTAAAGCTCTGCCAAAATATCAAGTCTCTTCAACTTACTTAACTGATCTCAGACCCGACCCGGCTTAATCATTCTCTTTTGGACTGGGTTCTCACCTCTCACCTTCATCGCATCACTGAACCTCCCTGATGCCCTCAGTGACCACCATATGGTCTACTGCATATGCAAAATTCATCACCTGACGGCCCCCCCCCCCCCAAATCCTCCTGATCTGGTATTTCAGGTCACAGGGCTTGTCTTCACTCCATGCTGACCTGGTAGCCAATGACTGGTCCCCCATTTCTTCAGTCAGTGACATCAATTCTGCCCTCAGCTACTTTCATTCCTAATTTATGTCGATCTGGGATCTACATGCTCCCATCAGAAAAAACAGGGTCCGTGGTTCCCACCTCCCCTGGATCTCAGCAGAATTACTACCCTGCCTGCGTGCATGCGATCGTGCCTGGAAAATGTATAAGTCCTCTGGCTCCTTGACTGACCTTAACAGATATCAAGCCCTGTGGAATGCATGCACCAGAGCCAACAGGTTTGCCAATGCTGAATACTTTTATTTCACCTTCCAGGTTAACCTCAGTCACCCCTCCACGTTTTGGAAGGTCATTCATGCCCTTTTCTCCCTCCCAACCCAGTCCTCACCCCCAATCCTTAAGTTGGGTTACACTCTCATTTATGACCCTCTTTCTGTTGCCTCTGAGTTTAACTCTTTCTTCACCTCCTGTGCTCCCTCCCTTCTATCCTCCCTCCCCCATACCCCCTCATCCCACCTCTCCATCTAATTCCTTCTGCTTTTCTCCTGTTTCTCCTGTGACTTCCCTTAAGGATTTCTTGGCTCTCGACCATTTCAAAGGTAGGAGCACTGATGGGCTTGACCCCAAGCTCCTCCACGTCTCCGCCCCTGCGATTGCTCTACCAATCATATCCCTTCTCAATCTCTCTTTCTCCCTTGCATCTGTCCCTGATTCCTGGAAACATGCAATTGTTATACGCCTTCCTAAAGGAGGTGACTCGTCTAGCACTTGCAACTACCACCCTATCTCCCTGCTCCCCACCTTAGCTAAGCTCCAAGAACACATTGTTTTATCTCAAATCTCCCCCTTCCTAGACTCTTCCTCCTTTTTTACCACCTTCTAGTATGGCTTCCTTAAACATCACTCCACCACCTCCTCCATTCTTCAGCTTACGGACTCCATTCTCTCAGCCATGGATCAGGGCCTTATCATTTCTGCCATCTTTGTCAATTTGATCAGAGCCTTTGACACTGTTTCCCACCCTCTCCTTCTTGACAAATTTAAGGCTGCAGGGCTCTCTGACTCTGCAACAAACCGGTTTCGTTCCTACATTAAGGGCAGATCTCACTCTGTTAGAATTGGTGATTCTCCGCCACCCCTCAGCAGCACTGGCATCTCCTAAGGTTCCATCATTGGCCTGTTACTCTTCTCAGTCTTCTTGAATGACCTCCCCTCTGCTTGCTCATTTGTATCGATCCATATGTATACAGATGACACAGTCGTAGTTGGCTCTGGTTCCTCCCCCTCAGAGCTGTTGTCCAGGCTTCAACTGGACTTCAGTAATGTTCAGCACTGGTTCCACTCTAATCAGCTATTCTTAAATGCCAGAAAAACGATATCTGTGACCTCAAGCACTAAGCAGAAGCTCTCCAGGCTTGTTTCCCTCCCCTCCCTCCACACCCTTAATGGCACCCCTATCGATGATGTCCCTTCATTCAAGTACCTTGGGATCTAGTTAGACCAACATCTTGACTTTTTGGGGCACGTGGACGCCACCCGCAATAAACTTCACCCTAAACTCGGTGCATTATACAGGAACAAAGGCGGCATCCGTCTTCCTGCTCGTCGATCTATTATCCTGAAAATTAGTCTCCCCATTTTTGACGATGGTGACATTGTCTACAGTACTGCTTCAAAGACAACCCTTGCCAGACTGGATCCCCTTTTTCACTCCTTCTGTTGTTTTGCTTTGGATTGTTCTCTCTGCACTCACAATTACGTCTTATACTCCTCCCTCTCCCTCCCCTCCTTTGAAGCTAGGCGTCGCACTCATTCCGCCTCTTTTATCTCAAATTTCTGGCTTGCCTCCCTGCCTTCTTACCTGAACTCTTTTCACTCCCCCCCCACCCACATTCCTCGTATTCTCTCAGCAACTCTAGCTACTGTTCCTTCGCTTTCCCTGCTAGGAAATCCCTTGCTGGTCAGGCTGCTTTTTCCTACTGCTTCCCCAAACTTTGGAATTCCCTCCCCCTATCCATTCACTCCTCCTCTTCTTAACGCTTTTTCTCCTTCCTTCTCCATGACTTCACCTCTCACTCCTACAATTGCACCTGATACTACCCCTCCTCCCCACTTTCCGCCAGGTTGCACCTGTAAACAAGCTTTCGGCTTAGTGTGCCATTCCTGGTTAAACAATTTAAAAAAGACAATATTTTTGTAATTTATTTACTGTTTGTTTCTTGTGCCACCACCGAGGACACAGCTGAAATGAACTTTTGTTAGCTCAGTATGTCCTTCCTGGTGAAACTTGGAAATAAATAAATAAATGCAGGCCTATCTGACTTGATGTACAGGACCCCCATTTGAGACAAACAACTGCCATTCATGGACTCGAATACTGGACACTAGGTTCACGACTGGGTTGCATGGTCTTCTACTTCTTAGAGCTTGTGTTAAACACAGAGAAATGTTTGGTTAAAAGGTGTATTAATGAATGTACGTGATTGGTGGATACTCATGCAGGTTCCCAGGTAAACATAACCTCATATGTCTCACTTTGAAATCTATGTTTCATTACACAAACCATGAGTTATCGTACAAAAAAAGTCCAGATTCAGCTGATAAATCCTAAACCATGAAAAAGCACTGCAGGTGTCCTCCAGTACAAAAAACAATGTACACCTACCTAGATGTAGATATATGGCTCTAGGGAGAGGCCCCACTTGACAATATTCAAGCAAACAAAAAAAGGAAATTACAGTAGGTATGATGGAATTTTTCCTTTCTGTATAACTCCTCGTTGTCAATGGGGCAGGCAGTTAATACATATGGATTCTAAAAAGCAGTACCCATCTAAGGAGGGTGGGGGAAAATATTGCCCCATATAATTCCCTAATGGGTAACTACTGGATTTATTTGATAACTACTGCTTGCCAAACTAACTACTAAATGGCCGTGTCTGCTGACCTCATGGCACTCCTGAAGGGGCCTTGGAAAAGATAAGGTTAAAAGACTACATTACAGGTTGCCAAATTCAGCTGCAAACTTAGCTCTCTCAGCACAGGATGCCATGACCACCCTGAAAGGAAAAAAAAACTCTGTCCTGAGTATGGCTTGGTGGATTGTTCCACAGGAGATCCGGACCCCCGGATTGAACCCGTAATCCATGGACCCAGATAAATATGGACTTCGCCGCAGAAGTCTGGTTCCAGTTCTGTGGAAATGCCATTTCTGCCATTTTGTTTACTGTTGCCATGGGGATGCCGTTGGCATCCTCGCTCCACATACAGGCAGCTGGCGGCATCCAATCAGGCAACAGACAGTCACATGGCGCACTCACGGTATATAACTATGCTGAGTGCACAGCATGGCCCAGACAAGAGAGGAGGATGGTCAGAGGAGCAGGAGCACCTCGGCCAAGACGCCACCAGAAAAAGTTGCCAAACAAAACCAATAAAAAACCCACAAATGTAAAAAAAAATATATATGAAGGGAGAGAAGAGAAACTAGGGACAGTCAGAGAAAGAATACTTTTTTGGGGGAGAAACTGATCGTCGGGGAAGGGTGACGGCGGGTCAAGAGTCGGGACTTGGCGGGACTGGTGAAAGGAGGAATCCGGAGGGACTGGGGATATAGTGGTGCTACTGCCAGTCCTTCATCCAATTCTTCTGAGGTTGAACCCGACAAGGGTAATAATAAAGATGAAAATAACGATCAGGTAGCACAAGGTTTACTGGAGGGAAAGGAAATTGCAGATGAGTAAGAAACTAAGAAACAGGCAGAAATGTTTTGGTTGTGGAGAGGGGCAGTGGGAATAAACCACATGAGGAACAGGCCCAAGAAAAATCCGGGAGGGGGGGTGAGAGGGCCCAGAAAAGGTGACCAAGGTGCCATGTCTTCCTGAGAAAAAAACTTAAAATATATCATCTTTTGTTTGGTCATACTTTTCCATTAATGCTTCCAATAAGGTGGTAGCAACATGAGCTAGTTGTAAACGGCCAATCAGCAGGCGTAAAAAGAAAGGAGCATTGGGAACTTCTGCACTGAAAAGGCTCCTAGACAGATGTCATAACATTACTGAAAAGTCCAGTCGTGAGTCTCCAAGAGAAAGTGCCAGTGATAGCTCACTACACTCAGGGGTAACTCCCATAGATGAAAGCAGTGGTAGCTCCCGCAGCACTACTGAAACATCTCCACCACCACTTCCTGCCATTCAAAGGACTCCTCCAACTGTTACTGAAAGTGACCATGTGTTCAAAAGCCCTCCTCCTTCAAGGAGACAGCTTACCATCTCAGAAATATATGAGCGTAAAGCCAAATATGCCTCGACTCACCCTACTGCTGTTACACTAACCAAAACAATTTCAGAAATGATAGCTGTTGATTTGCTACCATATAATGTGGTTGAACATATAGGATTCAGGTGGCTGCTTAAGTACCTCGAACCTCGATATAGTGTACCATCATGGAAATACTTCTCAACAACAGGGATTCCAGATCTTTACAATGTTGTATGTAAAAAATTAAGACACGTCTTGTGCAGTGCTGTTGGGAGGGTGGTGCATCTCACAACAGATATCTGGACAAGCTGTCAGCCTGAACCCTTCATGTCTATCACGGCACATTGGGCATGTTTCGATAATTCACTTGGGACTGGGGACAGTGAAGCATCGCAGTTTGCTGTTCTAAGAATGTTTTATTTTCCATCTGATCATATATACGAACAAACGAAGAAGCCAGAAGAAGAAGGCCATTTGGTCTATCAAGTCTGCTTGTATTGCAGGATCCACAGCTTGAGCTAATGTCCCTGCCCTCCCTCCCCACTACTCCCATCCTCATTACCCATGATCCTTACCTTACCCCTATGCCTATCCCAGCCTCTCTTAAAGCTGCACACTGTCTTCAACGAGATGACCTCTTCCGGCACCACATTCCAGGTGCCCACCACCCTCTCTGTGAAGAAGTGCTTCCTGACCTCCCTCCTAAACCTCCCACCCTCCAGCTTAAGACTGTGCCCCCTCATGCTATGGTTGCCACTCAGCTTAAAGAGATTCTCCTTATCAACTTCATTTATCCCTTTCAAGAACTTGAAAGTCCCAGTCATGTCCCCTCTCTCTCTCCTGTCTTCCAGGGAGTACATGTTCAGTGCCCTCAACATCTCCTCGTATGCCTTACCCTGCTGATCCACTATATCTTTGTAGCCCTCCTCTGGACCTCCTCCAGCAGGTTAATGTCCTTTTTGAGGTGTGGGGACCAGTACAGAACTCCATACTCTAGATGCAGCCTTACCAGTGACTTGTACAAGGGCAGTATAACCTCCTCTGTCCTACTACTGATCCCCCTAGATATGTATCCAAGCATCTTGTCTGCCTTTGCTGCTGCTTTCTTGCACTGTGTGAAGTGCTTCAGGTCACTAGTGATCATTACTCCCAAGTCCTTCTCCTCCTCCTCCTCCTTCCCTTATGCAGATACCCGGACTTCACCCAGGTAGTACTCTGTCCTGGGATTCTTGGCTCCAATATGCATAACTTTGCATTCCTTGGCATTGAAGCCAAGCTGCAAGATCCTGGACCATCTCCCCAGCTTTTCCAGATCTTCCTGTAGGTCCTGTATCCCTTCAGCTGTGTCCACTCTCCCACAGAGCTTGGTGTCATCTGCAAAGAGGCACATTTTGCCCTTAATGCCATCCCCAGTGTCATTGATGAAGACACTGAACAACACTGGCCCCAGCACCGAGCACTGCGGGACCCCACTGGTTACCTCTCTGGTGCCAGATATCTCTCCCCCAACAACCACCCTCTGGGTTCTGTCCCTCAGCCAGTTTTCCACCCATCTGGCCATCTTTTCCCCAACCCCGAGATCCATGAACTTCCTGATCAATCTTTTGTGGGGCACAGAGTCAAGGGCCTTGCTGAAATCAAGATAGAGGATGTCAACCACTTGGCTCCAGTCTACTGTCTTAGTGACACAGTCAAAGAAGTCAATCAGATTTGACACAATCTCCCCCCCCATGAGCCCACGCTGCCTCGCATCCTGGAGACCATGCTCCTCTAGATATTCCACCAGCCTTTCCTTTAGTATGGTCTTCATAAGCTTGCCCACAGTGGAGGTCAGACTGAATGGTCTGTGATTCCCTGGGTCATCCTTTTGTGGAGGGGCACTACATGTGCTGTTCTCCAGTCCTGCGGTACCATGCCTGACTCTAGTGAACTATTAAATAGCTCTGCCAGTGGCCCGGCCAGCACCTCAGCCAGTTCCTTTAGTACCCTTGGATGTACTCTGTCCGGGCCTGGTGATTTGTCCACCTTCAATGCCAGCAGCCCCTCCCTAACTCTATCCTCCTCTATCACTACATCTGTGTTCTCCTCCCCCCTTGCTCCTCTTTTCCCTCCTGAAGGCACTGGTCTGTCCTTCTCCCTGGTGAAGACGGAACAGAAGTATTCATTTAGTATCTCTGCTTTTCCCCCATTATCCTCCACCCACTCCACCCCTTTCTTAAGCCTAACAATCCCTTCCTTCTTGTCCCTTTTCTCACTTATATAGTGAAAGAAAGCCTTCTCCCCCTTCTTAAGTCCTTCAGCTATCTGCAGCTCCTTCTGTACATTGGCTCGGCGGACTTCCTTACTTGCCTCACTAGCCAACCTTAGGTAATTTTCCCTATCCACCTCTCTCTTGGTCTTCCTGAATTTTCTGTAGGCCAACCTCTTTTCCCTTACTGCCTGGGCAAACCCAGAACTGAACCAGCTGGGCGCTTTGGCCCTTGTGTTCTTCCCCCAAGCCTAATGCACTCATCTGTGGCAACCAGCATTCCTTCCTTAATGATGGACCACCTTTGGTCCACCCCCATATCTGCTCTGATGCCCACCAGATGGCTCCTTAGCGCTTCACTCATTTTCCTGAAGTCCGCCCTCCAGAAATCCAAGATTTTGTTCTTAGTTGGGATGCTTTCCCTGCCCATATCCCACCAGAACCTCTCTGTGCAATGGTCACTTCCACCCAGTGGCACCCTGACCTTTATTTCCTGTACATGCTCCCCATTTGTGAGCACCAGATCAAGAATTACCTCATACAACATCAGTGAAGAGCTCCAAAAAACCAATACAGCAATGGTTCACTTCACAGGGACTGTCAGTTGGCTTTATACAGTAGTTGCAGATAATGCATCCAAAATAAGGAAGGCCTTGGATGAGGGGGTCTTTTTTCACATCCGCTGCTTTGCGCATTGCTTAAATTTAATAGTTCATGGTTTTCTCAATGACAACAGGGAGATTAAGGCTCTCATTAGCACTGCTAAAAGAATATGCACTCATTTCAGTCACTCAAGCAAAACCCGTCACTTGTTTGAAAAAATACAGCAGGAGCACAGTTTACTTTTGCACAGACTGATCCAAGATGGAATTTGACCTTTTATATGTTCCAAAGGCTGCTGGAACAAAAGAAAGCTGTCAGGCAGTATACCTTAGAAAATAAAATTGGTGATGCAGACGTCTACATTACTCCGCCACAGTGGGCCATGCTGGAGTTTCTAATTTTCCTGCTCCAGTCATTTAAGGAAATCACCGGGGAGGTTAGTGCAAATATAGCAACTCTCAGCCCGGTGATACCCCTAATACACGTTTTAAAATTCAGATTGAATCTGATTAGGGAAAAGTCAGAGAAGCAAGACAGATCCATGATCACAAAGGCTGCAAGTGGTGCTGCTGAAACATGCAGGTTGCCCCCCAGAATACAATAAGATCTAACAAGACGTATGATCAAAACAGTTGAAGAAGATGACAAACTATGTAAAATGCTTCACTCTGAGTACTACATTAAAGAAACAATCTTGGACCCACGATACAAATCGAACCAATTATTGAGTAAGGATGATGACACTTGTTTCGAGATAAAAAATAAATAATTGACGAGGTGCGTGGTGTCGTGAAACAGAGTACAACAGCAGCACCACATTCAGAATCTTCTTCACGACAGAGCACAACATCAGGTGGCCCATCCTCTACTGTTGCAGCATTTTTTCCCTCTTCCTCCTCAGCCACTGCAGCCAAATCTTCTTCTTCACCACCAGACAAGCACAGCATTGTCCCACAGTCACTTGGTTCAGCGTCATGTCTCTGGAGTCACTTAGAAGATGTAATTGCAACATCTACTTCTTCTGCCTCTTGTAACACAGCCTCAGCACAGACCATTGTTGAAACGTACCTATCAGAGCCCAATATCAGCTGGAATGTTGATCATTTGCAATACTGGAAATCCAAACAAAATTTGTGGCCTGCTTTAGTAAACATTGCAATGAGGTACATGAATTGTCCTTGACTAGTGTGTTCAGAATAATTGTTTAGTTCAGCTGGTAATGTTATTACTGACACACGATCCTGTTTGACACCAGAAAATGCTGAGCGCCTAACATTTCTCAAAGTCAACATTTCTCACTTTAATTTCAAATATAATACCTGAATAAAACATACACTGACTGCTCCGAGCAGACCCTATCCATAAAACACTTTCAAGAATTCATGCCTGTGGTGAAAATCTTTTGTGAATAGGGTCTACTACATCAGGTAGCAATTAATTGCAACAAGTCAGGTCAGGACAGACTAGGCCAGGCCACTATTACTTGAATGATCACATGAGCAGCAGAGTATAGGAAAAAAATAACATCAGTGGATTCAGAGTCCAGATACAGCAAGCAACTGCATTTCATGTCACAAACCTACCTGGTGGCACCTGGTACCACTATCTGATCTGGAAGGTAGGGTAATGCTGTCTACTACTACTACTATCACTTTTTGTCCTCACAAGTCATGACTACTACTTATCACTTACTGTCCTTACTCCAGTCCTTACTACTACTTGTCACTTTTTTTGCCCTCAGCAACTAAGTTGACGGTACCTTTTAATTTTCGTACAGTACATGGCTTAGCAGATGCCTGAAACCCAGAAACTGAATACTCTTTGTATATTTCTCATGTCCCCCATATCTGGCTGCAAATACTTCACAGAAAAGAATGCTGCTAAATTGAATAGTCATATAATTTCCTTATTGGGAGTTGTGTACAGACCCTCATCTCAGTGGGAGGGAATGGACAAGGAAATGATAGAAGGCATCCTTAACATGGCAGAAAAAGGGGAGATATTGTTGATGGGAGATCTGAATATGCCAGATGTTAACTGGAGCACCTTTGCTGCAGGCACATCCAGGAGCAGGGTCATTCTTGATGCCCTACAAGGGGCATGCTTCAGACAGCTAGTGTTGGAACCCACTCGGAAGAGAGCAGTCTTAGACTTGGTACTCTCAAACGGGGATGGAGAAAGGATCTCGGATTTAGAAGTGAGTACCCATCTGGGAACAAGTGACCACCAAACAGTGTGGTTCACAATAAACACAGCCACAGAGTCAAGCCATACAAAAGCAAGAGTATTGGACTTTAGGAGGGCTGACTTTGGGAAAATGAGAGAGTGCCTCAGAAAAGCACTAGCAAACGGGCAAGAAGGAAGGGTGGAGGTACAATGGAGAATAATCAAAATAGCCATCACAGAGGTAACAAGCCTTTATGTGAAATGAATCAATAAAACAAAATGAAGGAAAAAACCACTATGGTTCTCAAAAGAGGTGGCAGGGAAGGTTAAGGAGAAAAGGATAGCATTCAGGAAATATAAGGAAACACAGAAGGAGCAGGACAGAGAACTTTATCAGTTAAAGCAGAAGGAGGCAGGGAAGGCAGTCAGAATAGCAAAGGCCCAAACTGAGGAAAAGATAGCCAATTCTGTTACAAAGGGGGATAAAACCATTTATAGGTACATTAGGGAGCAAAGAAAGACCAAGTGAGGGATACGGAGACTTAATAAAGGGGAAGGAATGTAGGCAGAGGGTGATAGTGAAAAAACAGGGCTACTTAAAGAATATTTCTGCTCAGTATTCACAATGGAAAAGGAGGGAGCGGTACCTAAAACAAACAAGAGAAACACTCTGGATAGGGGGGTCGATACCAGCCCATTCACAGAAGAAAGGGTTTTGAAAGAACTCTTGGAACTGAGGGTGGACAAAGCAATGGGGCCTGATGGGATTCACCCCAGAATTCTAAAAGAACTAAGGGTAGAACTAGTGACACCACTAACTACTCTCTTTAACAAATCATGGGAGGATGGGGTGGTACCCGAGGACTGGAGGAGGGCAGATGTGATTCCACTTCACAAAACTGGGGGCAGGGCAGAAGCAGGAAACTACAGAATAGTTAGTTTGACCTCAGTGGTAGGGGAAAATGATGGAATCACTTCTGAAGGAAAGAACTGTTGAGTACCTAGAGGCCAGTGGGGCACAAGACCCAAGTCAGCATGGATTTACAGTGGGAAGGTCGTGTCAGATAAATCTAGTAGATTTCTTTGACTGGGTGACCAAAGTAGTAGACCAGGGAGGGGCTGTGGATATGGCCTACCTAGATTTTAGCAAGGCATTTGACACAGTCCCACATAAAAGATTAATATACAAGTTAGCCAGCCTTAGAGTGGGTCCCAAGGTGGTAGCCTGGATAAAAAATTGACTGGACAACAGGAAGCAGAGTGTAATAGTAAACGGAGTCCACAGTGAAGAAAGGAGGGTAACTAGCGGGGTACCGCAGGGTTCAGTACTGGGACCAGTCCTCTTTAATGTCTTTATAAGTGACATTGGAGAGCACCTGGAAGGAAAAGTATGTCTCTGCAAATGACACAAAGATAGGCAACAGGGTTGATACACAAGGTGAGGTGGAAAGGATGAAAAGGGACTTGGCAAGGGAGGAATGGTCAAATGTGTGGCAGCTCAGATTCAATGCAAAGAAGTGCAAGGTAATGCACCTGGGAAACAAAAATCCAGAGGAAGAGTCCACAATGGGGGGGGGGAGTGAGATACTAGCAACAAAAATCGAAAGGGACCTGGGAGTAATTATATCAGATGACCTAAAGGTGGGCAAGCAATGTGAGAAGGTAGTAAGGAGGGCTGGGGGATACTGGGATGCATCAACAGTAGAAAACAGGAAGTTGTTATCCCTCTGTATAGACAGTTGGTGAGATCCCATCTGGAGTACTGCGTGCAGTTCTGGAGACCCCATCTCCGCAAAGGCATAGAAACATAGACTTTGATGGCAGATAAGGACCGCTTGGCCCACCTAGTCTGCCCATTTCCCTACCTAGAGGATAAGCTGCAGATCCTATTTAACCAACAGCCTATTTCTTCCTACCAACACAAAAATTGCCTTATGTCTGTCCCATGCATTCTTGAATTCTCCCACAGTTTTAGACCCCACAACCTCCACAGGAACTGTTCTATGCATCCACCACCCTCTCTGTGAAAAAATACTTCCTCCACATTGCCCCTAGGCCGTCCCCCTCTATCTTCAAATTGTGTCCTTGTTCTTGCATCTTTTTTTCTGAAAGATGCTACCTCTTGGACTTGTTGATCCACTTGAGGTACGTTTCTACCATGTCCCCCTCTCCCTCCTTTCCTCAAGGAGTATACATATTAAGCTCCTTTAGTCTCTCCTCGTATGGCTTCTCTTGCAGACCCTGCACCATTGATTGCCCTCTTCTGAACTGCCTCCATCTTGTCTATGTCCTTGCGGAGATGGGGTCTCCAGAACTGGATGCAGTACTCCAGATGGGGTCTCACCAACTGTCTGTACAGGGGGATAACAACTTCCTGTTTTCTGCTGGTGATACCTCTCCCTATACATCCCAGTATCCCCCCAGCCCTCCCTACCGCCTTCTCGCATTGCTTGCCTACCTTAAGGTCATCTGATATGATTACCCCTAGGGCTCTTTCCATTTTTGTTATTGTACTACCCCCAATGTGTAATCTTCCCCGGTTTTGTTTCCAGGTGAATTACTTTGCACTTCTTTGCATTGAATCCAAGCTGTATCTTGACCATTCTAACCTTGCCAAGTCCCTTCTCATCCTTTCCGCCTCCTTGTATATCAACCCTGTTGCAGATCTTTGTGTGATCTGCAAGAGGCATACTTTTCCTTCAGTCCTCTGCAATGTCACTTATTAAGACATTAAAAAGGACTGGACCAGTATGAACCCTACGTGTACCCACTAGTAAACCCTCTTTCTTCAGTGGACTCCATTTACAATTACCTTCTGTGTCCTGTTGTTCAGCCAATGTTTACCCAGGCTACCACCTTGGGACCCACTCCCAGGCTGGTTAATTTGACTACTAATCTTTTGTGTGGGACTGTGTCAAATGCCTTGCTAAAGTCTAGGTAGGCCATGTCCACAGCCCTCCTCAGTCTACTACTTTGGTCACCCAGTCAAAGAAATCAGTTAGATTCATCAACCACGACCTTCGCTGTGAACCCCATGCTGCCTTGGGTCCTGTGCCCACTGGCCTCCTAGGTACTCAACAGTTCTTTCCTTCAAAGTGATTCATCACTTTCCCTACCACAGAGGTCAAATTGACAGGTCTGTAGTTTCCTGCCTCCGTCTTGGTACCACTTTTGTGAAGGGGAATCACATCAGCCTTCTTCCAGTCCTCAGGTACCACCATCCTCCCATGATTTGTTAAAAAGCGTAGTCAGTGGTGTCACTAGTTCTCTGCTTAATTCTTTGAATTCTGAGGTGAATTCCATCTGGCCCCATTGCTTTGTCCACCTTCAGTTTAGGAATTATTTCAGAACCTTTCTTCTGTGAAAGGACTGGGATCAACCCCCCTCTCCAGAGTGCTTCTGTTAATTGGATTAGGCACCTCCCCACTTCCTCTTTTATGAATACTGAACAGAAGTATTCATTCAGTATCCTGCTTTATCACTGTCCTCTCTGCCCACCCACCATCCATTCTATTCAGCCTCACTATCCCTCCTTTGTCTTTTCTACACTCCTGATATACCTATAAAAGGTTTTCCCTTCTTAACTAGGTTGGCTATCTTTTCCTCAGTTTGTGCCTTTGCTATTCCGACTACCCTCCTGCTTCCTTCTGCCTTAACTGGTACAGTTCTCTGTCCTGCTCCTTCTGTGTTTCCTATACTTCCTAAATGCTATCTTTTCTCCTAACCTTCACCGCCCCTCTTTTGAGAACCATAGTGGCTTTTCTTTTGTTTTGATTTGTTTATTTGCTTCACACAAAGGCTTGTTGCCTCTGTGATGCCAGTTTTGATATTGCCCATTGTTGCTCCACCCCTCCTTCTGGCCTGTTTGCTAGTGCTTTCTAAGGACACTCTCCCATCTTACCAAGTCAGCTCCCTCCTGAAGTCCAGAACCCTCACTTTTGTAGCTGACTCTGTAGCAGAGTTTATCATGAACCACTGTTTGGTGGTCACTTGTTCCCAAATGGCTACCCCTTCTAGATCAGAGATCCTCTCACTGTCCCCATTTGAAATCGAGGTCTAAGATTGCTCCCTCATGAGTGGGTTCCAAAACTAGCTATTTGAGGCATGCCACCTGAAGGGCATCAAGAATGGCCCTGCTTTTGGATGTGGCTGCCGCAAAGGTGCTCAGTTAACATCTGGCATGTTAGGTTCCCCATCAACAGTATCTCCTTTCTCTGCCATCCTAAGTATGTCTTCTATCAGATCCTTGTCCATTCCCTCCCCTGACATGGGGTCTATACAACCCTGTGCGGTTGTGGTGCCATTTCCAGTCTCCAAGGTGACCCACAATGCCTCCTCTCCTCCTATTTACTCTTTTGTTCAGTTGCTTTTATCCCTTCCCTTACATGAGAACACTCCCCCCCACCCTCCCTGTCTCTCCTGTAGGTTGTGTACCCTGGTATGTTAACATCCCAGTCATGGTTCTCTGTGTACCATGTTTCTGTGACTGCTACAATATCCAGGCATCCCTCTTCCATCAAGGCCACCAGGGAGCTTGTTGCCCAGACTACTGGCGTTGGTACTCATTACCCTCCATTTCTTGATGGCCTTACCCCTTTTTGCCCCATCCCTGTCCTTATTGCATTTGTCACTTTCTCCATTTACCCCTGTGCTTCTCCCTATTGACATCTCTATGTTGGTGTCTACCTCACTTAGTACCCTGATATTTTTTGGGGGGCTAGGATTTCCCTGCTTCTTTCCAGTGCCTCCCTCCTTGGCTAATTTAAATACTTGTCAATGAAGTATTTAAACCTATCACCTAGGATCCTGGTTCCCCTCCCGGACAGATGCAAACCATCATGCCAGTATAGGCCTGCATCCCTCCAGGTGGACCCTCAGTCTCCAATGAAGCCAACTCCCTGAGCTCTGCACCAGTTTTTCAACCACTGATTGAATCCCATGGTGTGGAGCACCCTAGCCTCACCCGTGCCATAGACAGGCAGCACCTCCGAGAAGGTTACCGTGTGTGCTATTTGTTCAAGGCCCCCCATCTCCACAAACACTTCTTGCACTGCTCTGATCCCTTTCTTAGCCAGGCCATTTGTCCCTAGGTGGACAATGACATCCAGCTCCCTCCCCTGTGCAGCTGCTCCTGCGATCCTGAGGATTCACTCCCTGTCTCTCCAAGCCATGGCGCCAGGCAGGCACCTTACCTCCCTCTCCCTTCCTCCCCCAGTTCTACCTTCTTAACAATGGAGTCCCCCACCAGGAGTTGTTTCCTTTCCCTGTGGGGTCCCATTCCACCCTCCTTTGGGTCTCCTTTGTGGAGGTTGCCAGCATCCTCCTTGTTCTCCACTGTGGGT
This sequence comes from Neoceratodus forsteri, assembly GCA_016271365.2. Classification (NCBI taxonomy): domain Eukaryota; kingdom Metazoa; phylum Chordata; order Ceratodontiformes; family Ceratodontidae; genus Neoceratodus; species Neoceratodus forsteri. The sequence goes on along the minus strand of CM028131.1, from coordinate 698,995,301 downwards.
GCCTCCATAGAGGAACCACACTTTTCCAGAATGGCACAGAAATTGTGGAGAGGTACAACTGGAGGGATGAACCTCTGTTCCACCACCCTCCCTGAGCCCACTGTGGTCCAACCACTCCTCTTTCTTGGCAACCTCTGAGGCAACGGCAGTGACCCTGGTGGTCCCTGGGTGGGAGAAGAGGTCCCACAAATCCTGGCCAACTCAGCCTGGAGATGAGCAACCTCCTCCCTCAGCCCAGAGAGGTGTCTGCAGATGGGACAACACTGCATCCTCCAGAACATCTCCCAGAAGACTGCTGCTCCACAGCCACTGCACTGCACCACTCCCATCATGTCTTTTTTCTGGCCCCCTAACTGTTATTTGGAATACTTACTCTTTCCACGGTTTGTTTATTTCTTTTTTTTTCTTCTCTCCCTACTTACTTACTGCCTCTGCACCCTTTTATCTCCTGATCTTCCTGTTCTGAGACAAGAAGTTCCTATATTTCTCAGCAGTCTCCTTACTTGCTCAGAGTCAGACCTCCAGCAGCTAGGGGGGATGGAGCGCTACTCTTGCCCTCCTAGGATGGTGAGTCTTTGGTGGCTCTGTGATCACTCACTTCCTGCTTCCAAACAAGAAGTTCCTGTTAGTTAGCTAAATCCTGTGCCTATAAAAGTAGAACTGGTTTAGGGTGGGAAGGGGGGCAATATAGTCCCAGTAGAGAAGTTTTAGTTATACCAGTAGCTCCTTCCTCCTGGAGTGCTGTCTGTCCTCTGGCAGAAGCTATCTAGAGCAGTATTTATATCTGGTCTTAACCTGGCTCCTTCTAGCCAAGCCACTCCCCCTACTTTGCAAATCTTCCTACACTTAGTTAATTTCACAGATAACAATTCCCTTCTGACACCTGTGACAAGCACCTAGATAAGTACACAGATAACAGATAACAATTTACCTCAACTACCTCTGACAAACACACCAACTCCTTTTTTTACCCTTAATTGAAGGTCCGAGTACAAGAGATCTAGTTCTTAGTCCCAGTACAGAAGTTTTAGTTATACCTGTAGCTCCTTCCTCCTGGAGTTCTGTCTGTCCTCTAGACAGAGTGGAGGCTGTTCAGAGGAGGGCAACCAAACTGGTGCAGGGTCTGCACCAGAAGGCATATGAAGAGAGACTAAAGCAGCTTAATATGTATACCCTCAAGGAAAGGAGGGAGAGGGGGGACATGATAGAAACTTTCAAGTACCTCAAGGGAATTAAAGTCCAAGAGGGTAGCACCTTTCAGAAAAAGAGATGTGCAAGAACAAGGGGCACAATTTGAAGATAATGGGGGGACGGCTCAGAGGTAATGTTGGAAAGTATTTTTTCATGGAGAGGATTGCGAATGCATGGAACAGCCTTCCTGAGGAGGTTGTGGAGTCAAGAACAGTGGGAGAATTCAAGAATGCATGGGACAGACATAAAGCAATTCTAGTGGGGGGTAGGAGGAAGTAAGCTGTTGGTTAACTAGAATCTGCAGCTTATCCATCAAGTAGGGAAATGGGCAGACTAGGTGGGCCAAGCGGTCCTTATCCGTCGTCAAATTCTATGTTTCTATTGTTTGTGTGTGTGTGATATTCTAGCCTGGTTACATCTCACAGTAACTGGGCTGAGATTGTTATATTACTATATTTTATTTTTCATACTTAAATTAGTTGGCAGTGGCTGGCAGCAATTGCGGAACTAGGAAGGATGCAATTGTGTTGTTTGTCTGTCATCAGGTCTTCAGGTGGCAGTGGCAAATTTTTTTATGACTCACTGCATTTGACCGATGCGATGTCTGACTGGCTGCCTGCCTGGGCGGTAATGATCACTACATCTTAAGTTTTTCTTCTTTAAGGATTCAGCGTGTTGATCAAATTCAGTAGAAGCAGTCATAGTACTAGAAAACATTACCACCTCTTGGACCAGGTAGTGTACCATATACCACAGCACACCGGGGCATGCGAAGCAGTTGCATCATTTACATGGAAGGGTGGGTGGGCTCTCTTAGTGCTGCTCATTCATATCCATTTCTTTGGCATCTTCGGCTCTGACTGGAACATCCATCAAAATAATACCTACACAGCACCATTAATAAAAAAAAAAATCTTAGCTGTCTGGCAGTGCCTGCAGTGCTTGGCGGTGCTATGATGTAGGTATTTGCATCTGTCTGTCTCTCTCTCTCGGTCTCTCCCAGCACACTCATGTCATGGACCGAGCAGGATATGCCACCCCAAGATTATAGGCCAGCCATGAAGGGGCTAGTAGTGAGTGATTGCTTTTTTATTTAGCAGTTTTACATTAATTTTTATACAAATAATTCATTAAATTATTTCCTTTGGGCCTCTGTGTCAAATGTGACCGACTTTGGCCACTTTTATGCATTTTTTCGCATTTTTTAAAATATGTCAATAAATTAGAACAAATCAGAACTTCACCGTGTTCCGGTTCTTATTTAATAAGGGTCAGAACTTCACCGAGTTCTCCCAGCCCTAGTCCCGAGTGGACATGTCCTTTTCAAGAGGCTTTATCCATCTGCTAATATGACTGCCAACTCTTTGCCCCCTTGCTGCTCAGATCAGAAACAATAGTAAGGCACTGAGAGAACAACAAAATGGAATTTTTGTCCTACTAACTATTTTGCCTTTCCCTGACCTTAGATAAATGTATTATCCTACCTCCATGCCTTATCAGGTATAATATTCAACTCAGAAGAAAGCATTCATCCATAGTCTTCCACTCTCCTGGCCAAGACACTACTGCCTGGTGGAATATAGCAGAGCTAACAGCGATAACCACCTACAACACACAAATATCAGAGATGTGTAGAATCATGGCCTTTAGGGTCCTAACACCCTAGCCTTCTGATCAACATGAGAAAAGGCAAATTTCACACTCTGGGTGGAGGCAGCTAATATGAACCTCTCCTAGAGCCCTTAAGGAGGATACCTCCTTGGTCAGGTACCCTTGCTTCTGGTGTCTAATCCAGTCCTGGGATAACCAGACTGCTACCCTTGTACATAGTTATGTTAACCAGTACTAAAAACTAAGTTATTTTTGACCAGTCTGAAGCTGTTAGAGAGAACTTTCTTCTGACCCCTAAATCCTTGACAAATGCAGTAGAATCGAGAGGCATAACACTAAGCAGGTATAGCTGACAAAGTTCCACTGCCAGGACAGGCATCTACTGTTTTCTCCACAGCCACTAGAATCGACTGACATACTTTAAAACCTGAAAGGTCTCCTATGGTTGAATAGATTGACCTGTGTCAGACCGACCATCTGCTCTGCAGGTTAAAATACTGCCAGGATCATAGGGTGCTCTCCCCCAGATGTATATAGTCACGGCCTAGACCGACTGTGTGACATTCTATTCTCCTCATGGGATACGTGGATACTGATGGTCTTGTACCTCTTGTGCACAAATCTGGTCTAGAAAAGGGCCTCCCATAGCAGCTGGCCAGCTGTCAATGGGGTTCACAGCAGTGCAGTGGAGATTTCATGGTTAGTTCCCCTGAAAACTAGCTTGGAGGTCTCTTAGCATGCCATCCAGAATAAGACTGTCCTAGACCAACCAAATCAAACAGCCTTCAGGTCAGGACTACACTCACAGGGGCCACACTGACAACAGTCCATCCTTGTGGGTCCTATGTGAACACTGCTCCATAGCACCAGTTTCCTGGCTGTTGACATGTCTTAAGGGTACCAACGGACAAGTTGCCGCTGACATGTCTGTGAGTGCTTATCCGATTTAGCATCTCTCTGGCTCCTAGTGCCCTGCCACCAATTGCTCTTCCATTGGCACCCTAACTTACTGATGAGTAATCATCCCAATAAGTGATGCCCCTCCTGTTTCAGAGATGCCTTAGTTAATAACATGACTTTCGTGAAAACATTCTGCACGACTGCTAACTCTCTGGGGAATAATTAACTGAACATGACGTCACTGGTTTGCAAATCTCTGGATGTCTTGCAGTTTTGCCTGGATCATCTCTTGGCCATTATGTGTTGGTCAACTCATTCTAAAGGAACAAAAGCCAGAACAGGCTGAAACAAACTTGTATTCTCCTAGTGACTCCAAGGAATGGTTTCATGTGGGTAGGGTTGCTGCCAGGAAAAGAGAAGTACCAATCTAGTACATTGTGGATAGCTGGCTCTTCCCCAGCACCTGCCAAAAAGTTAAACCACACTAAGGTTACCTTCCACCATGGATTGAGGAGTGGAAAGAAAAAATGACTCACCTTAGTAATGTTGTTTCTTCGAATGGAATCTTGCTATATTATGACATATGCAGTGAGTCCAACCTTCGAACTGCTCCGGAAGTGAAAGAGTTAACTTTCCATGCCAGGCATGGAACCTTGAGCATAAGCTCGGTTGAAAACTCTGTCTGTTGTTGCTCAAACTCAAACTGTCAGATCTTTACGAGCAAAACTCACTAAGGTTCTGTGTGGAAGCCGTAAACCTACACTAGCCCACTGGCTACTAACTACAAGAACACATTTCTTTTCTTGATCCCAAAACAAAGACTCAAGTCAGGGGATTCAAGAAAGAAAAAATTAAAAACATAACATCCAAGCACCCTAAAGAAAGGGTGAAAAATAAAGTGGGCATCTATGACGTGCCAACATTGCACTGTCCACCCACATCCCAAAAATAGAGGTTCTGAGAGGGGCAGGCGGGGGAGGTCATAATATAGCAAGACTCCATTAGAAGAAACAACATTACTAAGGTGAGTAATTTTTTCTTCAAACAACATGAAGTCTTGCTATAGTATGACATATGCAGATTACACAGCAGTACCTCCATGGAGGAGGGACAGAACCTACTTAGGAAATAGGCTCTGAAGCACAGCTGTGACAAATCGAGCATCACTCCTAGCCTGGATGTCCAGGGAGTAATGCTTAGTAAAAGTGTGAACTGTTTTCCAAGTAGCTGCTTGACATATCTCTAGGATAGGGATGTCCCTGGCAGCAGCCAGAGACGCAGCTGTACCTCTGGTAGAATGAGCCCTCAGGCCTGAGGGAGGAACCTTACCCAGTTTTTCATAGCAAAATTGGATACAAGAGACAATCCATCTGGCAATGGATCTTTTAGTGGCAGGTTTTCCTCTACCAACCTCACCATAAGTGAGGAACAATTGGAGAGTCCAACCTGTGACCCTTGGTACGTTCTATGTAGTAACTAAGGGCTCTTTTGACATCTAAACTGTGCAATCTCCTCTCGTCAGAGGAGGAATGGTCAGTGAAGTACACAGGAAGGGACACAGATTGATTAAGGTGGAAGTCTGAAACCACCTTAGGCAAAAACTTTCTGTTAGTCCTGAGAACCACCTTATCTCTGTGAAAAGAGATAAAATCAGGCTCCACTGACAATGCTTGTAATTCACTTATGCGCCTGGCAGAAGTGATGGCTACCAAAAACACAGTTTTCCAAGTCAGGTACTTCAATTCAGCCGAAGCCATAGGCTCAAAGGGTGGCTGCATCAGCTAAGCAATGCAGACATTAAGATCCCAAGGCGGAGTAGGCTCCCTAAAGGGAGGTTTAATGTGGAGCAGACCTTTGAAAAACTTTCTGAAAACAGGATGAGATGCCAGGGAAGATCCCTTCCCTGCTGAGAGGAATGCAGAGACAGCTGCTAGATGAACCAGATGAACTAGATAGTCTAAGGTTGGGGAAATGTCTGCAGAATCAGGCAGAATGCCTTTCTGAGAGCACCAAATACTGAACCTCTTCCATTTGGAATTGTAAGTTTTTCTAGTGGAAGGTTTCCTGGAGGCCTTTAGAATATCCAGAACTCCCTGAGAGGGAAGAAGTGCTGCATATTCTAACTCTTCTAGAGCCAGGCCTTGAGGCTGAGGGACTGGAGATTGGGGAACCAGATCCGCCCCTGGGAGGAGGAGAGAAGATTGTATCTCCTGGGAAGACACAGGGCGTGACACAGTCAAGGACAACAGAAGAGGATACCAGGGCTGTCTGGCCCAATCTGGAGCCACCAAAATCACTGTGCAGGGTTGAGTTCTTATCTTCATCAGAACTCTGAACAGGAGAGGGAAAGGAGGGAAGGCATAGAGAAACATGCCCTTCCAGTCCAGAATGAGGGCATCCTGGGGAACTGTCCCCAGGACTGGAGGTCTGCAACAAAACAGAGGAAGTTGATGATTGTCTGGTGCTGCAAATAGATATATCTCTGGGATATCCCACCTGAAGAAAATAATCCTCAGAATGTGAGGATTCAGGGACCATTCGTGATGTCCCTGTGAAATCCTGCTCAGGCCATCTGCTAACATATTGTCTTTCCCTGGAAGATGAACCGCTACCAGGGAAGTCTAAAGGGAATAGGCCAGAGACCAAATCTTCATGGCCTCCGTGCAAAAGGCCATGGACCGAGTGCCTCCCTGCTTGTTGATGTACCACATTGTGGTAGTGTCCGTCCTGATTTGGACCACCTTGCCCTTGACTGAATCTTAGAAGGTCTGAAGGGCTAGGAAAACTGCCCTGAGTTCCAGGAGATTGATATGAAGAAGAGACTCCTGCGGGGACCAGATTCCATGAGCTGTTAGGGCTCCCAGGTGGGCTCCCCAGCCTAGGAGGGAAGCATCCGTAGTCAGTACTACTGGTGGAACTTGAGGGAGAAGTGGAACCCCTTGTCTGAGGTTGTCCTGGTCCAGCCACCACTGGAGAGCTTGTACCAGAGTTCGGGTCACTGGAATCAGTTTGGAGAGAGTGTCCCTTCTCTGGGACCAAAAGGACCTTAGCTGGAACTGAATGTCCCGCGTCTGAAATCTGGTTCCCTGAAACACTGCAGTGGAGGCTGCCATGTGGCCCAGGAGTTGGAGGAACTGTCTCACTGGAAGAGAAACCTGAGGCCGAAAGGAGGAAGCAAGGTCTACTAAGGACTTCACCCTTGCCAGAGGAAGGAAGGCTTTTGCTTGGACAGTATCCAATTCCACCCCATGAAGGTGAGAAGCTGTACTGGTTCGAGGACTGATTTTGGCAGATTTAGAAGAAACCCCAAAGAACTGAGCAAGTCCTGGGTGGTTTGCAGAGCTGCCCTGACCTGATCTGATGACTGCCCTACCAGCAGTCAGTCGTCCAGATATGAAAAAATGGTGATACCCTGTCTTCTGAGGTAAGCCACCACTACTGCAAGGCACTTTGTGAACACCCTTGGAGCTGATGTTAGGCCAAAAGGCATGGCCTTGAACTGATAATGGCCTGAAGGCAACTCGAACCTGAGGTATTTTCTGTGGGAGCACCTTATAGGGATATGGAAGTAGGCATCCTTGAGGTCCAGTGATGCTAGCCAATCTCCTGGACTTAAAGAGGGAAGGATTATTCCCAGAGTTACCATTTTGAATCTGGGTTTTGATATGTGTTTGTTCAAGTGCCTTAGATCCAGGATGGGTCACCACTCCCCTGTTTTCTTTGGAGTAAGGAAGTACCTGGAGTGCAGGTCTTTTCCCCTGTGTTGAGTAGGAACCTTCTCTACGGCTCTGAGAGCTAGGAGAGAGGAAACCTCTGCCTCCAGGGCAAGGGTTTCTGAGATTGATGCAGGTGGAAAAGACTTGGCCCTCCTTTTTGGGTACCTTCTGAAACTGAGGGCCAGTCCCTGGCTTACTACTTCCAGGACCCACCTGTCTAAGGTAACAGACTTCCAGGCCTGAAAGTAGTAAGCCAGCCTGCCTCCTACTGGGATTGGGGAGTCGACCCGGGCTGACACCTCAGGATGTCTGCTTGGCAGGAGCCTTAGACTGGGAGGAGGAAGCAGCCCTGCTCATCCCCCTCCTGCCCCGCCCTCTGAAAAACACCCTTTGTGGGTAAGAAGAGGAGGCCTGGGCTTGGCAAACAGGCCTGTGAAAAGGCCTGCCCCTGCCCATGGACTGCTGCTTTTGAGGAGTGGCTTGGCTTTCCTTGGCCTGTGCACTCCTGTAAGTTGTCCTGTATTCGTCCATTTTTTTCATGTAAGCCTCTGTCTGCTCCCCAAACAGAGAGTTACCAACTACAGGAAAATCCATAACCTTAGACTGGGTGTCCTGTGATAGGCTAGTACATCTGAGCCAAGCATGCCTCCTGAGAGACAGAGATGTAGCCATGACTCTGGATGCCACATCGCTGGAGTACACAGCAGCGTGAAATTGTACTTCGGATGCCTCAGTTCCATCTGCAGCCACCTCCTCCAGCTCTTTGGCTAGCTGGGGGGAGGCCTGTTGAGCCAGTTTCAGAACTGTATGCCACCTGGACTTCTGGTACTTGGCTGTATAGGCCATATAATTTGCCTGCCTGAGTCCCAAAGAGGATGCCAAGTATAGTTTTTTGGCCATGGCATCAACTTTCCTGGAGTCCTTGTCTGGGGGTGTGAAGCCAAAGGAATGTTTGCCCTGTCACACGCTGCAGCCTGCACTACCCCAACATGGCTGCAATGTGAATAAAGGAACTCCGCAGCTCAGCCTGATAACATATACCTCCTGTCCATTCTTTTATCTACAGGAGGTAAAGAGTTAGGAGTCTGTAGAATTTTTTGTGTCTGTTTCCCCAAGGACTTATGAAGGGGGATAGACAGCCTTTTGGACTCTGGGATGTCCATCATCTCCACAAAATCAGGCTCTTCTTCCTCCTCAGTAGCTTCAACCATAGGGAGCTGGAGGGTTTGGGCCACCTTCTTGTAAAACAAGAAGCATGAAGGGGACTCAGAGAGCCTGGGAGAAGAGATATTAGAGGGCCTGTCTGGGGAGATGTCCGGTTCAATGGGCACATCCAGACCCCCCTGGTTGTCATCATCGTCATCATTGTCGGGATAATCTTTGTCTCCCTCCCACTCCTCATAGAAAGCATCTGGATCGTAATCCAAAGGAGCTGGTTCCAACCGAACTGACTGCCTAACCGGCGGTGCCGGTTTGGACGGAACCGGGCAAAGCGATTGGACAATACTAATCGCTTTGGCTATCTCATCCGCAGTTGGAGTATGCGGTACTGGATCTGAACCGGCAGACTTTCGTTTCTTTTTTGACGGAACCGACCCCTCAGAGTCGGCTCTCCTTTGCCGAAGAGGTATCGCCCAGGTTAGTAGGCACCTCCTCAGGTTCGGCCGCAACCGAACCGGGCTGGCCATCCGGATCCACGGACTTCTCGGCCTCCCTTTCCCTCAACCTACTCAGTCTTTTTTCTAGAGTGGTTTTGGGAAAGTTTTTGCAAATTTGGCAGTCTGACTGGAGGTGGTCAAACCCCAGACAATAAACACAGATGAGGTGGGGGTCGGCCTTGGCAAAGGCCTCCCCACACTCAGTACAGTGTTGAAGCCCAGTGGGACTGGTTTTCTTTTTGGGTTTCTCAGACATGGCCAACCAACCAAAATTACCCTATAGAAGCTTTCAAGCCAGGTAATACCAACTGATCGGTAACAACTGTGTCACGGGTTTGGAAAAGAACCGAGAAAAAGCCCGTTTTTTTTTTAAACCGATCGGTAGCGGAACACCACACTTATCCCAGAAAGATATTATTTAAAATTAGAGAATTCACAAGGTCGGTTCCTAACCGGACTGAACGAAAAGAAACCAAAGAGACAAACAATTTCCACAGTTAAATAAAACAAAAACACAGTCACTACCTATCTACAACACTACCTGTACCGTAGACAGAGCCTGTAAATCCAAACAAACAATAAAGAAATGGTTTTTAAAATCGAACGCTTTACTATACCGAACCGAGCAGAGGAAATCTCCGGAGCGACTTCACTGTTAGGCGGAGTAAAGAATCTGATGGTTACACTGGGAAGTACCACACACAGAGGTTTGAAAACCGAGCTTGAGCTCAACGTTACATGCTTCTGCATGGAGTTAACTCTTTCCTCTCCGGGGCAGTTCAAGTGCTGGGGCTAACTGCATTATGTCTGAATACAGCAAGACTTCATGCTGTTCGAAGCTGCAGATCCTAGTTAATCAACAGCTTACTTCCTCCTACCCCCCACTAGGGCTGCCTTATGTCTGTCCCATGCATTCTTGAATTCCCCCACTGTTCTTGACTCCATGACCTCCTCAGGAGGCTGTTCCATCATCCACAACCTTCTCTGTGAAAAATACTTCCTCATCTACCTCTGAGCCGTCCCCCTCTATCTTCAGATTGTGCCCCTTGTTCTTGCATCTCTTTTTCTGAAAGATGCTACCCTCTTGGACTTTGTTGATTCCCTTGAGGTACTTGAAAGTTTCTATCATGTCCCCTCTCTCCTTTCTTTCCTCACGGGTATACATATTAAACTCCTTTAGTCTTTCTTTGTATGTCTTCTGGTGCAGACCCTGCACCATTTTGGTTGCCCTCTTCTGGACTGCCTCCACTCTGTCTATGTCTTTGCGGAGATGGGGTCTCCAGAACTGCACACAGTACTCCAGATGGGGTCTCACCAACTGTCTGTACAGAGGGATAACAACTTCCTGTTTTCTACTATTGATGCCTCTCCCTATGCATCCCAGTATCCCCTCAGCCTTCCTTACTGCCTTCTCACATTGCTTGCCCACCTTTAGGTCATCTGATATAATTACCCCTAGGTCCCTTTCCATTTTTACTGTTGTCAGTATCTCACCCGCATTGTGTACTCTTCCCCTGGGTTTTTGTTTCCCAGGTGCATTACCTTGCACTTCTTTGCATTGAATCTGAGCTGCAATACATTTGACCATTCCTCCAACCTTGCCAAGTCCCTTCTCATCCTTTCCACTCCATCTTGTGTATCAACCCTGTTGCAGATCTTTGTGTTGTCTGCAAAGAGACATACTTTTCCTTCCAGTTCTTCTGCAATGTCACTTATAAAGACATTAAAAAGGACCGGTCCCAGTACTGAACCCTGCGGTACCCACTAGTAACCCTCCTTTCTTCACAGTGGACTCCATTTACTACTACCCTTTGCATCCTGTTGTCTAGCCAATTTTTTATCCAGGCTACCACCTTGGGACCCACTCCAAGGCTGGCTAACTTGTGTCTTAATCTTTTGTGTGGGACTTCAGGGTTTTATTTAACTCTAAAAATTGATTAGTGTTTTGCTCATAAAAGTTCTAAAACATTGTGAAAATGCATAGCACTTGCCTCACTGTGTTCAGCAAACATAACACTTCTAGAAAACCTATATAAATGCTTTCTGTACAGTTAGTATTGTCCCAAGAAAAAAACTGCTAATCAATTATTTAAAACCCTGGGACTGTATCAAAAGCCTTGCTAAAATCTAGGTAGGCCATGTCCACAGCCCCTCGCTGGTCTACTACTTTGGTCACCCAGTCAAAGAAATCTATTAGATTTGTCTGACACAACCTTCCCATCGTGAATCCATGCTGCCTTGGGTCCTGTGCCCCACTGGCCTCTAGGTACTCAACAATTCTTTCCTTCAGAAGTGATTCCATCATTTTCCCTACCACTGAGGTCAAACTAACTGGTCTAACATGGAACAATGATGAGTATTGTAATTACAGTTTAGAGTGAACCTTGCCAACCTGTTATATGATTTAACTAATTTGTCCAGGTGAATTTGCTCAGCACAGTTATAGACCAAATTACCATATTCCAACATGGGCAATACGAGTTGGGTAGCAATTTTTTTCCACAGCTGAATGTCTAATATTTGGGAGGACCTACTCAATGCTCCAATCCTGTAGTTTACCTTCTTAGACACACTGTTTATGTGGTCAGAAAATATCAGGGAGCTGTCTATTAATACTCCCAAGTATTTATATGATTTTGTGATAACTAATTGTTTCCCACTTCTTGTTAATATTCTCTTTTCAATTTTCATTTTATTGCTAACCCTATTTTGCTTTTTGCTAAAGTACATTATTTGTATTTTCTTTTCACTCAGTACTAATTTGGAAACCAAAAAACATTCTTGAAGGACATCAAAGTCAACTTGCAGTCTCACCAACATTTCTTCTTGAGTTTTTGCTGATGCCAATAATACAGTATCGTCTGCATAGAGACGAACATGAGTATTTTTTATATGAAGTGGCAAGTCGTTCACATATATCAAAAACATCAGTGGCCCCAGGATTGATCCCTGTGGCACACCTCTCGTTATTTTACCAGTTTCCGAATAATGACTATTTCAACTAATTGCTTCCTGTTTCCTACATAAGATTCAAACCATTTCAGGGTCTTAGGAGCGATCCCGATCCTCCCCATCCTTTCACACAGCAACTGGTGACCCACTAAATTGAAAGTTTTGGACAGATCGACAAACACCGCGCCCGCTGACTCCCCCCCATCTAAGGCCGTAGCCACTTTGTCTACAAAGTCCAGGAGCGCCGTGCCCATTGAATAACCAGCCCTAAAGCCATGTTGGAATTTAGTGAGTTTGGAATATTTTTCCAAATACTCATACAGTTGGATATACACCATTCGTTCCATTATTTTTGAGAGGATGGGGAGGACCGCTATTGGCCTATAGTTAGAGGGGTCATTTACATTTTCACCTTTAAAAATGGGTACAATTTTAGCTATCTTCCAAATTTCTGGAAATGTGCTCTCCAATAAGCTCTGATTTAATAAGTTTGTAATTATCGGAGTCAGTAAATCTACTGTATCTTTTATGAATTTCGAGTCAATTTTGTTCAAACCACATGACTTTCTGATGTTCAATCTTTTAATTTCACCCTTGACTTCATTTACAGAAATCTTTCTATAATAAAACTGGGGAGAACATTCCACAAAATCCTCTGATCTAAAAAGATATTTTGGAACATTAACTGGGATGTCTATATCTGGTAAGGTAACAAAATAGCAGTTTAGTACCTGCGCTGTTGGTTTTTTATCTAGTAGTTCACCCCCTTCATTTACCATTTGTATTATCTGTTTAGTTCTTAATGGATTGTCCATGTCTTTTATAATTTCCCAATATTGCCTTGAAACTTTCGTATTTTCAATTTTGTTGTTATAGAATTTTTTCCTAGCCTGCTTTATGAGTCGCTCGCATTCATTTCACTTCTGTTTATAATTATACCAGTCCACCCTATTTTTTGTTTTATGGGCTTTCTTCCAAATCCTATCCCTAATATGGATCTTTTTCTTTAAGTACTCATTTACCCAGAGGAGATGCTTTTTTTGCAACGTTTTAGTCTTAAAAGGAGCGTGTCTGTCACAAATACTCGTAAAAGTTCTTGTAAGCTCTACAACCCCCAGATTTATATCGGGTATTAAGCTCAACCTTTCCAGTTTTGCATTTCCGAGGTCTCTAACAAAATGTTCCTGGTGGTAATTTGTAAGGTCCCTTCTAACTACGACCGTCCCACACTCTTTAATAGGTTGGTCGAGAGTCATCTTACATAGTACCGAACTGTGGTCACCTAGATTTGGAGGCAGGACTTGACAACATTTTGCATGAAGTTCTTTTGACAGGGATACCAACTCAAGAATACTACCCTGATTGTTTATCCCATTTTTTCTTGTAACTTGGGTTACCATCTGTTTTATGTTTAAAATTTCAAAGCTTTTCTCTAATTTTAAACCCCTAGGCTGACCCCAGGCTGCATTAAAATCCCCAATAAGGACAATATTTTTCCCTCTGGCAGGGAGGCTAATTTTGTCACCAAAATGTCAAATTTATTAACGTGTACTTTTGGAGGGGAATAAACTACACCTATAAAAAGTTTTAATTTATGAGATTCAACACAAAAACATTCAATGTCTTCTATCTTTCCCTGGAATACAGACTTAAATAATCCTATTTTATTTTTAAAATACAGAAGGACCCCACCCCCCGTTTTCCTCTATCTTGCCTAAAAAGTGCATAGTCATCAATAAAAACCTCACTATCCTGTAGTTTTTGGGTTAACCAGGACTCTGTTATGCCTATTATATCAGGCTTTAAAATCTTGTACCCACATCCTGAATTCCTGCACTTTATTTTTTGTAATTTGTACATTATTTAAAACTATTTTTAAATCTGACTCTGACTCAGTGCAGGGGCCTGGATTTATTTCTATATCTCCTACTAAGGGCATAGCGAAATACCAAGCACTTGAATTGACTGAACTATGATTTGTCAAATTCAGACCCCTATCTTTAAAAGAAGAACATTTACATTGATTAAACAAATTCCAATTGTTCGTAAAAACATTACATCTAATTTTATGTGCAGTTACAAGACATGGAGGGGCTGATATCAACCACACTGCTACCCTGCACTGCAACTTTTCAGGAGACAGATCAATCTTGCTTGATAAATTTTCAGTTAACTGTAGTTGGCATACAATGCCGAGTAGTACTCATTTCAACAAACATTTCAACATTATTAAGAAGTGCTAAAACTGTATTTCAGTCCATAAATTATCTCAATAAGTATTCTATCAAGTTCTAATAAACAAGTACTGACTTTATCCCAGGTTTATCCCTCATTAAAACACAAATCCTATCCTAAATAAGCCAAGTCTCAGTGAACAAATTTTCTTATGCCAAGTGGCGTTCGCGTGATAGCAGCGTGAGTGTTTTAAACTCAATCTGCCCCTCCTTCTCCGCTGACGTGGTTACCAGGTAGCTGCCCCTCTCACCTGGCGGCTAAGTCTGGTGCTGGAAATACCGGGAGATGATACCGGGAGTTCTGTACTGCAGAGGGAGCAACGGCACAGGTCTTTAAAGTCCACAAACACACTAACAGGTACAGGCAGGGTGCACAGTCACAGAAATGATGGTACCTGATCTTTCACTGCAGCGTGAGCATTTTAAACACAATCTGCCCCTCCTTCTCTGCTAACGTGGTTACCAGGTAGCCACCTCTCTCACCTGGCGGCTAAGTCTGGTGCTGGAAATATCGGGAGATGATACCGGGAGTTCTGTACTGCAGAGGGAGCAATGGCACAGGTCTTTAAAGTCACAGAAATTATGTACCAGACCCTTGAAAAGTTTCTTGAAAACTGGATGAGATGCCAGGGAAGAGCCCTTAACAGCAGAAAGGAAGGCAGACACAGCTGCCAAATGTACCTTGACAGTAGTAGGCCGGAGGCCTAGACTGTTAAGATACACCAAATAGTCCAATACAGTAGCAATATCAGCCAGCTCTGGCAAGACATGCTTCTGGGAACACCAGAACCCAAATCTTTTCCATCCGGAGTTGTAAGTCCTTCTAGTAGCAGGTTTCCTGCTAACCTTTAAAATGTCCAAGACTGATTGAGAAAGATGCAGGCTTACATATTCTAGCTCTTCAAGAGCCAGGCTTTAAGTCTGAGAGTCTGAAGGCTGGGGTAAAGAATCTTCCCCTGAAAGGAGGTAAGGAAAATGAACTGTCTGGGAAGACACAGAGGCATTGTCACTGACAGTGGACAAGAGAAGGGGGTACCAAGGCTGTCTGTCCCAGTCTGGAGCCACTAGAATCACCATGCAGGGCTGAGACCTGATCTTGATTAGGACCCTGAATATCAGAGGAAAAGGCGGAAATGCATAGAGAAACCTGCTTGTCCAATCCAACAAGAGAGCACCCTGAGGGACAGGGCCCAGAAGAGGCGGTCTGCAGCAAAAAAAAAAAAAGTTGGTGACTGTCTGGGGCTGCAAAGAGATCCATCTCTGGAGTGCCCCACCTCTTGAAAATGACCTGAAGTATTAGAGGGTTCAGGGTCCATTTGTGGTGACCCTGGGAAATCCTGCTGAAAGCATCTGCTAGAATGTTGTCCTTCCCTGGGAGATGCACAGCCATCAGGGAAGCCTGAAGGGAATAAGCTAGAGACCATATTTTCATGGCCTGTGCACAAGGCTGAGAATTGAGTGCCTCCCTGCTTGTTGATGTACCACATGGTTGTGGTATTGTCTGTCCTGATCTGCACCACTTTCTCCTGAACAGCAGCTGAGAATGTCTGAAGTGCTAGAAAGACATCTCTCAGTGCGAGAAGGTTTATGTGTAGAAGAGACTCCTGGTGAGACCAGGTTCCCTGAGCTTTAAGCTGATCTAGGTGAGCCCCCCACCCCAGTAAAGAGGCATCTGTGGTGAGAATCTATGAAGGAACCTGACTTGATAAAGGGGACACCTTGTCGAAGACTGTACTCCTCCAGCCACCACTGGAGGGCCTGAACTAGGGTTTGAGGCACAGGAACCAATTTGGAGAGAGGGTCTTTTTTTCTGAGACCAATAAGATCCGAGATGAAACTGATTATCTCTCATCCGAAACCTTGCTCCCTAGACCACTGCTGTGAATGCTGCCATGTGAACCAGCAACTGAAGAAAGTGTCTGGCTGGACAAGAAACCAGAGGACGAAAAGAGGAAGCCAGAGTGACAAGGGACTGAACCCTTGAGAGAGGGAGAAATGCTCTTGCTTGAATAGTGTCTAGTTCCACCCCTATGAAAGTAAGGATCTGGGCTGATTCCAGGACAGACTTGTCTAGGTTCAGAATGAAACACAAGGAGTCTAGAAGTTTCTGAGTGACCTCTAGGGCTGACTTGACTTGGTGGGAGGACTGGCCTACAACAAGCCAGTCGTCCAGGCATGGGAACAGAAGGATACCCTGTCTCCTGAGAAATGCCACCACTACTTCAGGACACTTGGTGAACACCCTTGGAGCAGATGTTAGGCCAAAAGGCATAGCTCTGAATTGGTAATGGCCTGAGGGCAACTCAAACCGGAGGTACTTTCTGTGGGAATGTCTGCTAGGTATGTGGAAGTAGGCATCCCTGAGATCCAGAGAGGCTAGCCAGTCTCCTGGTCTCAGAGAGGGAAGAATTACTCCCAGAGTCACCATCTTGAATTTTGGTTTTGTTAAGTGTTTGTTCAGGTACCTTAAATCTAGGATGCGTCGCCAATCCCCTGTCTTTTTTGGGGTAAGTAAGTATCTGGAGTACAATCCTTTTCCCCTGTGACAATGAGGTACATTCTCTACTGCTTGCAGAAGCAGAAGAGAGGAGACTTCTGCCTCTAAGGCCTTTGTCTCCAAGGGAGAGGGAGGACAGAAGGACCTTGCTCTTATTTTTGGGAACCTTTTGAAACTGAGAGCAAGTCCCAGGCTCACTACTTCCAGGACCCATTTGCCTGAAGTAATAGATTCCCAGGCCTGGGAGTAGTGAGCCAACCTGCCCCCTACTGGAACTGGGGAGGCAACCCTGACCAACACCTCAGGGTGTCTGTTTGGCAGGGGGCCTAGACTGCGTGGTTGATGGGGTCCTGGTCATTCCATGCCTGCCTCTTCCCCTAAAGAACCCCCTCTGCTGGAAAGAAGAGGAGGAGGAGGCCTGAGCTTGGTAGAAAGGCCTGTGAAAAGGCCTGCCCCTGCCAGCCCTGAATTGCTGCTTCTGAGGAGTGGCCTGCTTTTCCTTGGCTGCAGCACTCCTATAGGTGGTCCTATATTCATCCATCTTCTTCATGTAGTTCTCTGTTTGCTCACCAAACAGAGAATTACCAGTTACAGGGAAATCCATGGCCTTAGTCTGGGTATCCTGCAAAAGACTGGTACATCTAAGCCAAGCAAACCTCCTCATGGAGATAGATGTAGCCATGACTCTGTAATGCATATCATTTGAGTCTACAGCGGCATGAAATTGCACTTTGGATGCCTCTATACCATCTACAGCCACCTGCTCCAGCTCCTTGGCTAGCTGGGGAGGGGCATTCTTAGCCAGCTCCAGTACCGTATCCCACATAGACGCCTGGTACCTGGCTGTATATGCCATGTAATTTGATTGCCTGAGCCCCAAAGAGGATGCCAAGTACTGTTTCTTAGCCATGGCATCCACTTTCCTGGAATCCTTATCTGGGTGGTGAGATGCCAGGGGAATACTAGCCTTATCACAGGCTGCAGCTTGCACTACCCCAACATGGCTGCAATGTGCTGAAAGGAATTCTGTGCCAGGGCCTGATAAAGCATACCTCCTGTCCATTCTTTTATCCACAGGAGGAATGGATGTGGGGAAATGGCATTTTTTGTGTCCGTTTCCCAGGGATTTGTGCAAAGAGATAGACACTCTCTTTGACTCTGGAACATCCATCATTTCCACATAATCAGGCTCCTCCTGATCCTAATCAGCCTCTTCCATAGGAAGCTGAAGAGTCTCAGCCACCTTCTTGTAGAACAAGAAGTGGGAGGGAGACTCAGAAAGCCTGGGAGGGGAAACACTGGAAGGCCTGTCTGGGAAGATGTCAGGCTCTACTGGCTCATCTAGGCCTTCAAACTCTCCTTCTTCATCTTCTTCCTCCTCCCCACCCACCCTCATAGTATGCCTCCGGATCAATATCTGAGGCAAAAACTTCCGACCGAACTGATCACCTTTGAACCGTTGTCGGTTCGGTCGGAACTGGGCAAAGCGACTACACTAGAGATTGCTTTTGCTATTTCCTCAGCAGTCAGAACATGAGGTATTGGCTCCGAACCGGCTGATTTGCTTTTTCTCTTTGACGGAACCGACTCTGCAGAGTCGGCTGTCCTCTTGCACGAAGAGGTATCACCCAGGTCAGTGGGCACCTCTTCAGGTTAGGTAGCAACCAAACCGGGCTGGCTGGAGACTGACAGGCACTGTTTTTAGATATCTGCTTTATTTATTAGAAATGGAGAATGGATGTCGCTTTTGAGGCAAGACTGGCAGATCTGCTTGGTAGCCTCTTATGCTTCAGTCATTTACGTCAGTCCTTGAATGACGTCAATGACTAACAGCGCTCAGCTGACATCGGGGGAAAAAAACAGGAGAGTTTGTGGAAACAGCATTCAATGAAAGCACCCTAAACATAGTTTTTGGAATGAATAAAGACAGGAACCAGTATAGGGTGACAAAATTAGATCTTTATTACTGTAGTGAGGCGAAAATCGATAAGATTCACAAGCAATCACAATGAATCATTGTCGTTGATCTTTAAAGTTTACAAGAAGGACACTGACCCTTTAATGACATGCAGAAGGATTACCAAACACCATCAAATAATGCATTAATAAATTAATATGCCAATAAATATAATCAAATCCATATTCAGTCACACGTATAAACTCAATCAACAACATTAGCCCCATTGTGGCGAACTTGCAAACTATACAGCTGTGCAGCAAAGTTGTCACAGTACAGACTGCCAGTTGTGCAGCTAAGATATCATAATACAGACTACCACAGTTAAGAAGAGGGGGGCAGACTTGCCAGGGCTCAACCCCCCTACTCCAAATAAGCCCTGTAGCTCACAGAACACTGCAACTGACTGACTTAGGAAGGAATGTGGTCTTCAATAATAGATAGGGCCCCTCTGGACCACCTTAGCTCCCAAGTCATAGTGGTGACACCCAGAATGCATACGTCCCTTCAAATGTGGAAGCTACTGTAGGTCTTCTATGAAGAGGTCAGACATCTCCCAGAAAAAAAACCCACCCTGGAAAAGTCGAGCAAAATTAATAAAGGAGAAGAGACTTACTGCCTTGTGGCTACAGTAAGTAGCAGTCCTCTGCAGGCTGCTCTACTTTGGAGCAAAATCAGTAGCTTTACTCTGCCTGGCTGCTCGCTCTGAGCAAACAAGCACTCCTCTGCCAACTGATAGCGAATATCCAAACATCTCCACACAGCAAAAAATGGCAGTGTTCTTCTGCCAGGCTGCTCACTCTGGGCAAAAACAGACTGCACACTCTGAGCCAACAACTTGAGACTGTGCTTGGAGGCTCTACACTCAGAAAACAGGATGTGTCTCTCTCCAAATAGGTGCGAGCATCAGACATCAGGTTAAGGTGCGCTTCACTCGTGCATGGCACCGCTCACTTCGCTGCCCATCAAAAAACAATGTGGCAAGTGGCCTGTTTTTTTGAGGGGTTCTTCATTTCTTTTATCTGCACTGGGGATCGGGGCGTCTCCCAGGAGTGTCCTTTCGACTCCAGCCTCTACTCCCTGCTGAAACCACCTTCTAACCGGGGATGCAATTGCTGAGCACCCTCTCCCCGAACCCAATTACCTTCCAGACCCCCAGGGGAAGGCCCACCTCACCTACCTGGCGGTCTTTCTGTCAGCAGAGGGGCGGTCCCTGGATTGGGTTGAAGGGCTCGGGAGACCTCGGTTGAAGGATGGTCCGGCCTCGAGATGTGGGCTGCAGCCCCTGAAGCCTCCATCGCCTCCTCTGGGGATTTCTGATGTGTGTTCTCTCCTGGAGCGCGGATGTGTAATGATGCCCGCACACTGACATGCTGGCATCCATCACCGCTCCACTCCTCTTTGCGGCGCCGCTCTCTGCCAGTGCTCCCGATCTCCTTCGAGGGTCACTGGAGAATGACGCAGTCCAACTACCCACCCCAGGGAAGGGAGAGCAGTCCTCCAGATGCTCAATCCCCTCTCCTCCCCACCCCTGATGGCCCGTGTTCGCTCCTGAACCAAGGTCACTGGCGTGGTGTGAGGTGTGACATCCAGCACCTCAACCCTCAGTGCCACTGGACCGGCTACAGCAAGTGGCCAGTTATGAGAGAAAAGCACAAGAAGCACTGTAGACATGGCTACTAGCCACTAAGGCAGAAACAAATTACAACCAGGAAGCGTATGAAGCGCTGCAGAAAAGAAAAGATTACTCACCTTAGTAATTATGTTTCTTCTAGTGGAGTGCTGTATTCTGACTATTGCAGTTAGGTCCTGCCTTTCAACTGCCCCGGAGAACAAAGGGTTAACTTTTCTATGCCTTGCATAGAACATTCATCACGAGCTCGGTTGAAGCCCCTGTCTGTTGTTGTTCAAACTGCAACCGCCAGATCTTTACGAGCAAAAACTCACTAGGTGTTCTGTGTGAAACTGTAAAACTTTTACAAGCCAACTGGCAAATATATAATGTTTCTGGTTTCAAAGGAAGACTCAAGTCAGGAAACCCAAAACAAAAACACATCCAAACACAACATTCCACCCAAACAAAAGAGGGTGTAAAAGGACACCCCTAGGGTGCCAACACTGCTCCTGCCCACCCACATCCCAAAAACTAGGTTCTGAGGGGAGGTGGGGATCAGAATACAACAAGACTCCACTAGAAAAACATAATTACTAAGATGAGTAATTTTTCTTCAAACAACATGAAGTCTTGCTGTATTCTTACTATTCTGAACTACCAAGCAGTACCTCCATGGAGGAGGACAGAACCTACTTTGAAATAGGCTCAGAAGTACTGCTAGTCCAAACTCAGCATCACTCCTAGCCTGGATATCCAGAGAGTAATGCTTGGTGAAAGTATGGACTGTTTTCCAGGTGGCTGCTTGACAGATTTCTAAAGAGGAATATCCCTGGCAGCAGCCAGGGAAGCGGCTGTACCTCTTCTGGAATGAGCCCTCAGGCCTGAGGGTGGAGTTCTACCCAGTTTTTCATAGCAGAATTGTATGCAAGAAACAATCCACCTGGCAACAGATCTCTTAGTGGCAGGTTTGCCTTTACCAACTTCTCCATAAGTGAGGAACAACTGGAGGGATTCAAACCTGTGACCCTTGGTACGCTCTATGTAGTAGCTAAGGGTTCTTTAAACATCCAAACTGTGCAGCCTCCTCTCCCCCAAGGAGGAATGGTCAGTGAAGAAGACAGGGAGAGATATAGACTGGTTGAGGTGAAAATCTGAAACCACTTTAGGTAAGAACTTTCTGTTAGTTCTAAGGACCACTTTATCTCAGTGAAAAGAGATGAAGTCAGATTCCACTGACAAGGCTTGCAATTCACTGATACATCTGGCAGAGGTAATGGCTATCAAAAACACAGTTTTCCAAGTCAAGTACTTAAGCTCTGCTGAGGACAAAGGCTCAAAGGGGGGTTGCATAAGCTGAGCAATGCAAACATTAAGGTCCCAAGCAGGAGCAGAATCCCTAAAGGGGGGATTGGTGTGAAGCAATCCCTTGAAAAACCTACAGAATACAGGATGGGATGGCAGAAAGGAAGACTTGCCTACTGACAGGAAAGCAGAAACAGCTGCCAAGTGTACCTTGAGGGTAGCTGGTCTGAGGCCTAGGCCATTAAGATGGACCATATAATCCAGAACCGTAGGCAATTCAGCAGAGTCTGGAGAAATATTCTTCTTAGAACACCAAATGCTGAATCTTTTCCATTTGGAGTTGTAAGTCTTTCTAGTGGAGGGCTTTCGAGAAGCCTTAAGGATATCCAGAACCCCTTGGGGAAAAATGCAGATCTGCAAACTCTAACTCTTCAAGAGCCAAGCCTTGAGATTGAGAGACTGAAGATTTGGGTACCAAATCCTCCCCTGAGAGGATGTTAACAGGTTGTAATTCCTGGGAAGAGACAGGGGAAGGTAGACTGCTAGGGACTGCAACAAGGGGTACCATGGCTGTCTGGCCCAGTCCGGAGCAATCAGAATGACTTTGCATGGTTGTGACCTTATCTTGACTAACACCCTGAACAGGAGAGGGAAGGGGGGAAAAGCATACAGAAATTTCCCTTCCCAGTTCAGGATCAGAGCATCCAGAGGGACTGAGCCCAAGACTGGGGGTCTGCAACAAAAGAGAGGAAGTTGGTGACTGTCTGGGGCTGCAAAAAGATCTATCTCTGGAGTGCCCCATCTCGAGAAAATCACTTTCAAAATCAGAGGATCCAGGGTCCATTCGTGATGGCCCTGGGATATTCTGCTCAGTGCATCAGCTAGGACATTGTCCTTTCCTGGGAGGTGAACTGCTATCAGAGAGGTTTGCAGGGAACAGGCCAGGGACCACAACTTCATTGCTTCTGTGCACAAGGCCGTAGACCGAGTGCCTCCTTGCTTGTTGATGTACCACATGGTGGTAGTGTTGTCTGTTCTGACCTGAACCACCTTGTTCTGTACAGATTTGGAAAAAGCTTGCAGTGCCAGAAACACTGCTCTGAGTTCCAAGAGACTGATGTGAAGCAGAGATTCCTGAGGTGACCACAGTCCCTAGGTGGTAAGATCCCCCAAATGGGCTCCCCAGCCCAGCAGGGAAGCATCTGTGGTGAGTATCACTGAATGAGACTGAGTGACAAATAGAACCCCTTGTCTCAAATTGTCCTGATCCTGCCACCATTGCAAGGCTTGGATCAGGGTTCGAGTCACTGGGATCAGTTTGGTAAGGGAATCCTTTCTTTGGGACCAAAAGACTCTTAAGTGGAACTGAATGTCCCTCATTTGGAATCTTGCTCCCTGGACCACTGCTGTGGAGGCTGCCATGTGGCCCAGTAGCTGAAGGAAATGCCTTGCTGGTCGAGACACCTGAAGGGTGAAAGAAGAGGCCAGTTCCATAAGGGTCCTTGCCCTTTCCAGGGGAAGGAAGGCTCTTGTCTTTACTGTATCCAGTTCTGCACCTATGAAGGTGAGGAGCTGCACTGGTTCGAGAACTGACTTTGGTAGGTTGAGAAGGAATCCCAAAGAAGTGAGCACTTGCTGGGTCACTTGCAGATGTGACTTGACTTGGTCTGGAGACTGACCTACTATGAGCCAGTCGTCCAAGTATGGGAAAATGGAAATCTTTTGTCTTATTAAGAAGGCAACAACTACTGCCAGGCACTTTGTGAAGACCCTTGGGGCTGATGTTAGGCCAAAGGGCATTGCTCTGAATTGACAGTGGCCTGAGGGCAACTCGAACCTGAGGTACTTTCTGTGGGAGCACCTGATGGGAATGTGAAAGTAGGCATCTTTGAGGTCCAGGGAGGCTAGCCAGTCCCCTGGCCTTAGAGAGGGAAGGATAATTCCCAGAGTTACCATTTTGAATTTTGGCTTTAACAGATGTTTGTTCAGATATCTTAGGTCCAGGATGGGTCACCACTATCCTGTCTTCTTGGGGGTTAGGAAGTACCTGGAGTACAATCCTTTGCCCCTGTGTAGGGTGGGAATTCTCTCTATAGCTCTGAGAGCTAGGAGAGAAGAAACCTCTGCCTCTAGGGCAAGGGTCTCTGAGAGATTTGCAGGTGGAAAAGATCTGGCTCTTATCTTGGGAAATTTTTTTGAAGCTGAGAACCAGTCCCTGGCTTACTACTTCCAGGACCCACTTGTCTGATGTAATAGACATCCAGTCCTGGACAAAGTAAGCCAGCCTGCCCCCTACTGGTATTGGAGAATCGACCCGGGCAGACCCATCAGGGTGTCTGCTTGGCAGGGGCTTTAGGCTGAGGGGTGGATGCAGGCCTGCTCATCCCCCTTCTGCCGCTCCCTCTAAAGAATCCCCTCTGCGAAAAAGAAGAAGAGGAGGCCTGAGCTTGGTAAAAAGGCATTTGGAAAGGCCTGCCCCTACCCCTGGACTGCTGCCTCTGAGGAGTTGCTTGCCTTTCTTTGGCCTGAGCACTCCTGTAAGTGGTCCTGTATTCATCCATTTTCTTCATGTAATTCTTTGTCTGCTCCCCCAAACAGAGAATTACCAACTACAGGAAAATCCATGGCCTTAGCCTGGGTATCCTGTGAGAGGCTAGTACATCTGAGCCAAGCCATTCTCCGAAGAGCCACAGATGTAGCCATAACTCTTGATGATACATCATTGGAGTCTACAGCAGCATGAAATTGTACTTTCAATGCCTCGATCCCATCTGCAGCCACCTGCTCCAGCTCCTTGGCAAGCTGGGGAGGAGCCTGTTTAGCCAGTGGTAGTACAGTGCCCCATCTGGACTTCTGGTACCTGGCTGCATACACCATATAATTAGCCTGCCTGAGTCCCAAAGATGATGCCATGTACTGTTTCTTTGCCATGGCATCAATCTTCCCTGAAGTTTGTCTGGGGGGGGGGTGATGCCAAGGGAATGTTTGCTTATCACAGGCAGCAGCCTGCACAACCCCAACATGGCTGCATTGCTCAAAAAGGAACTCCATGTCTGAGCCTGAGAGAGTGTACCTCTTGTCCATTCGTCTGTCCACAGGAGGTATAGAATTTGGAGACTTAAGAATTTTTTGTGTCTGTTTCCAAAAGATTTGTGGGGAGGAATAGACAGTCTCCTGGACTCTGGGATGTCCATCATTTCAACAAAATCAGGCTCTTCCTGATCCTCAACTGCCTCCTCCACAGGAAGCTGGAGGGTATCAGCCACCTTTCTGTAGAACATGTAGTGTGAAGGGGACTCAGAAAGCCTAGGAGAAGAGACACCTGAAGGTCTGTCTGGGGAGATGTCCGGGTCAATAGGCACATCCAGACTTTCACCATCACCATAGTCATCCTCATACTCTCCCTCCTCCTCAAACTCTGGTTCATAAAATTCTTCCAAAGTATAATCCAGAACCGGGGGAACCGACCGAACCAAGCCCCTGCCAGATGGTGCCGTTTCGATCGGAACCAAAGTAAGAGATTGCACAATCCTAATCGCCTTGGCTATCTCATCGGCGGTCGGAGTATGAGATTCTGGGTCCGAACCGCTTGATTTGTCTTTTCTTTTTCTTGGAACTGATTCCTTGGAATCGGCTCTCCTTTTGGCCGAAGAAGTATCACCTGGTCAGAGGGCACTCCTTCTGGTTCGGTCAGAACCAAACCGGGCTGGCCATCCGGGTCAGCGGACTTCTCGGCCTCCCTTTCCCTCAGTCTACTTAATCTCTTTTCCAGGGTAGAATTGAGAAAATTCTTGTAAATTTGGCAGTCTGAATCGAGGTGGTCAAACCCCAGACAATAAACACAGGTGGAGTGGGGATCAGCCTTAGCAAAGACCTCCCCACACACACTGCAGTGTTGAAACCCAGTGGGCCCGGTTTTCTTTTTGGGTTTCTCAGACATGGCCAACCTAACCAAAAACTTACCCTTTTTTCAGCAATCTGCCAGGCAAAACTCCCCTATCGGTTCCTGACCGTGTCACGGGTCTTGGAAAAAAACGTAATTAAAATCTGTTTTTTTTTAGAACCAATACGGACCGGTTACCACACTCTAAAGCAAAGCACAAGTTTTTACCTCAAATTGATCGGTTCAGCTGAACCGATCCACAGTTTACAAGTTCCACACAGAAACAGAACAAAAACCTATCTAGTACTCACGGTACCACAGACAGAGACTTGAACCGACTATGCGGAAACAACAATTCGGTAGAAACCGACCAAAAACTGACACTTCAACCAACTTTTGAACCGAGCAGCAGGAGAAATCTCCGGAGCGACTGTTCAATGAGGCGGAGTAAAGAATCTGGCAGTTGCAGTTTGAACAACAACAGACAGGGGCTTCAACCAAACTCGTGATGAACGTTCTATGCAAGGCATAGAAAAGTTAACCCTTTGTTCTCTGGGGCAGTTGAAAGGCAGGACCTAACTGCAATAGTCAGAATACAGTAAGACTTCATGTTGTTTGAACAACCGCAGTTCAGATAAGTCAGCTGGCAGAATGCCAGCAAATAACCCACTAGACTCAAACATTATGTTGCACCAAATGCTCTAAGAGCTACTGCTTGTCAATGCTTTGCTACAACTACCCACTACACTGCGGTGCTGCATCAGGGCCAGCAAATTACCTGTTGCTCCCAAACAAAAGTGCCAAGCTGCACCAAACGCTCCGCAGACTACTACTTGTCACTGAAATTAGTCACTACACTACAGCAGCATGGTGGGGGGGAGCAACTACAACAGACAAATAGACTTCTTGTGCAAATGAGCCACATAAAAAAACAACTTAACAGCCTAACATGACCCCCCACAAGCGAGCAACTCAGCAGTGGTGAAGCAGGCACTTCTCTAAGAGGAAAACAAGATAAAAAATTTACTCACCATAGTAATGTTGTTTCAATCAATCTTTATCAACCATCAATCTTTATTTTATACTGGCTGGTATGTGAGCAAAAATGCCCATTTTCACAAACGTTCAGGTAAGCACATAAAAAACAAACAACAAGTCAAATATTTCAAAGATACATACAGTGAACTCAAGGGATACACAATGTAACGGGGATAGAGAAATAAATAATAACAGGGACAAATATACAGAGTGGGGATAATGATGGAGGTACAATTTCTGGTCAGAAACATTGGATAATACGATTAAGACATAAATGTGCACAAAGGCCTTCAAAATGATGTAAGAACGCAACAGTTAATAAAAGCACAATGGCGAAAAAATAGACTTTGGCAATGAGTGAGAGAGATAATCAACCTAAAACTGTGGGAGAATTCAAGAATACATGGGACAGACATAAGGCAATTCTTGTGGGGGGTAGGAAGAAATAGGCTGTTGGTTAATTAGGATCTGCGGCTTATCCTGTAGGTAGGGGAAATGGGCAGACTTGGTGGGCCAAGCAGTCCTTATCTGCCGTCAAAGTTTAGGTTTCTATGTTTCAACCATGACAACCCCTAGAGATGAGAACAAAGCAGCAGCTATGGGGTAAGCATTGGGAGCGGGAGAAGAGTATGAGAGTGGGAGGGGAGGAGAAGAGGGAGTTTGGAAAGAAAGAAAAAAGGGTAGAGTGTTTCGGGTGACAAGCTATCCATGTTGTTTACTGTGGTGCTCCTGTCCGGGGCACAGACAAATGGGAGCACTAAGGAGGTGGTCCTTGAGGTAGATATTAAAGGAACTGACGGAGCTACAGGATTGGATGGTAAGGGGCAAGTTGTTATAGAGCTT
Source organism: Neoceratodus forsteri (assembly GCA_016271365.2). Taxonomy (NCBI): domain Eukaryota; kingdom Metazoa; phylum Chordata; order Ceratodontiformes; family Ceratodontidae; genus Neoceratodus; species Neoceratodus forsteri. The sequence goes on along the minus strand of CM028131.1, from coordinate 698,967,904 downwards.
CGGGCCCTTATACATGATAAAGTTCTGAGCATGAGAGGTGTGGTAGAAAGGGATCTCAAAAGTATGGCGGGGAGCCCCGCTTGTGTAGCACTTAAAACCCATTTTAGGGAATACAGAGGTGATGCTTGCCAGTAGTGTGTTTCTTCCAAAGGATCCCTCACCATGCTTAACTGCAATCATTCCTCTGGAATGAGCTGCCCTAGGGCCTAAAATTGTATGCTAAATTGTGACATCTTAGAATGAAACTCAAAACTCTACTGTATGGTCATGTTCACCTCTGCCCACAAATGCCAGATTTATTTCTGAAGCTAGAGTGAGCAGTGGCCACTAAACCAGCTAAATGACTATCAAAAAATAATCAAAAAGAAGAGTCTTAGGAAATTCTCAAATATGGCAGAACAGATTTTAAAAAGATTAGATCACCAAGTATCAACTGTAAGGTACTGTAACACATACTGCTCAAGCAAACTGAAAAGAACTGATTCTTTTGAGAACCGTTTCCAGGTTCTGGAAGGGGAAGCAGGGATGGGATTGTTAAGCATAGTGAAGGATCCCTTTGAAGAAACAACATTACTAAGGTGAGTAATTTTTTCTTCAAGCTCCAGGAATCCATCACTATGCTTAACAACTGCAGACTACAAACCAGTACCTTGGGAGGCTAGGTACAGAACCTGTTTAGTGAAACATTTCTACGAGACATCGGTGCCAAAACTGGCATCCCTTCTGGACTGTACATCCAGACAATACTGCTTTGTGAAAATGTATACTGTTTTCCAGGTAGCTGCGTTGCACAATTCCTGTAAGGAAGTACCTCTTGATGCTGCCACCAAAGCAGAAGTGCCACATGTGGTGTGTACCCTGAGACCCTGAGGTAGCAACTTGCCAGCATTGCTGTAACCGAACTGTATGCAAGAGACTTTACAATGAGAAACTGATCTCTTGGATGCTGGTTTACCTTTACCCACTTCACCACAAGTGACAAACAACTGAGTATTAGTGGACCTTACCTCCTTTGAGTGGCCCAAATAGTAGCTCAGTGCTCTCTTAACATCTAAACTGTGAAGCTTTTGCTCTCCCGAATTGGATTTTGCTGTAAAGAACACTGTAAGTATAAATGACCAGTTCAGATGAAATTCAGACACCATTTCAGAGAGGAATTTTCTATCAGTTCCTAAGACTACCTTGTCCCTGTGGAAAATTATATAGTTAGGGTCAGTGCATAGGGCTTGTAGCTTGCTTACCCTCCTGGCAGATGTAACAACCACCAGGAAAACTGCTTTCCAGGTGACATACTTCAAATCAGCAATTGCTATGGGCTTGAAAGGAGCCTCCATGAGTTGGGTAATGCACAGATTCAGGTCCCATGGTGGGCTGGATCCCTGAATGGAGGGTACAGGTGAATAAGGCCTTTAAAGAACTTTTTGAAAATGGACTGTGAAGCCACTAACCTGTTCTTGTCAGCTGAAGCATAGACTGACACTGTTGTCAAATGCACCCTCAGAGCTGATGACTTGAGACCCAGGGTCTGAAGGTGGACCAGGTAGTAGACTATAGGAAGGTCTGTTTGAATTGAGCTGAGCTGCCTGGAGGAGCACCACAGTGAAAATATTTTCTACTTTGATGCATAGGTTCTCCTTGTTGCTAGTTTTCTGAAAACCTTAAGCACTTCCAAAATCTTTTCAGAAAGGATCAAGCCAGAGAACTATAGCTCTTCAAGTATCATGCTCACAAACACAAGGTTCTTGGGTCTGGAAAAGTTATCTTGCCCTGGGAAAGGGTCAACGGATTATACCTCAGGGAAGGCTGATGGGATGCCTGCTGGAAAGGGACAGGAGCAATGAGTACCAAGTCTGCCAGGCCCAATCTGGAGCTTTTAAGATCATGGTTGCAGACTCTCCCCTCAGTAAGACTGGGAATGGGGAGAAGACATAGAGAAACTTCACTGCCCAACTGAGGACTAGGGCATCCGCTGGGACCGTCCCCACCGAGGGGGTTCTGCAACAGAACAGGGGAAGCTGGCAGTTTTCCCAGGATGGGAACAGGTCTATCTCTGGAGTATCCCACACCTTCTGAACACTGCAGCCAACACCTGCTTGTTAAGGGGCCATTTGTGATATCCCTGGCTGATTCTGTTCAGGGAATCTGCCAAGACATTGCCTTTTCCTGGCGGGTGTCCTGCTGATAGTTGCACCTCTGGGAAGTAGGCTAGACTGAATCTTCACTGCTTCTCTGCACAGCTTTGAAGATCTTGTTCCTCCCTGTATGTTGATATAATACATGGTAGTGGTGTTGTCTGTCCTGACCTATACAGGCTGACCTCTGATGTGGGAGGAGAAAGCCTGCACTCCCAGATACACTGACCTGAGCTCCAGTGGGCTCCACACCCCGCTTAGAGTGAAATCCTCCAGATGGGCCACCACAGCCCAGGAGGGAGGCATCTGCAGAGAGCACAACCGTGGGCGATTGCTGGAGGAAGGGAACCCCCATCTGAGGTTGTCTTCTTCATTCCACCACTCCAGTACCTTTAATATGCACTTTGACACAGGTACTAATTTTGACAGTGGGTCTCACCTTTGGGACTAATGGGACTTCAAGTGGTACTGGATGTCCCTCATTTGGAGTCTAGCACCTGGAACTACCTCTGTGTCATCGAGGCACAAGCCAGGAAGCATAGGAAAACCAGGAGCAGCTGCAAAATTTGAAAAAGTGATTTACTATTAACAGTAAAATGAAAAAAGATAAAAATTGTTCAGTATAATTATTTACAAAGGTAGTATAAACAGAGCAAGTCCATCTGGGTTTCTTCTCAATTTCCAGTCTCAGTCTCTGTGTCTCCCTGTTTTGCAAAACATTGCAGCTGCTTTTTATAAAACTGTGCAGGAGCTCGTTAAGAAAACAGCATGCTTCTCACACAGTGTTCTTGTAAATTTTCAATGTTCTTGTCAGTTTCAGCATTTTCATATGTTAACCCCTTATGTCCATCAGTCTTTTGTTGCCACTGTTTCTTCAGGCATTGTCTTTCTTTCCTGGACTTCCGGATCTTGGAGCTGTGCTCAAACAAGTCCAAATCAAAATCAGCGAAAGGAAAAGAGTCCCCACCATCTGAGATTTTCTTTGCCTGAGCTCTTGTCACCGCAGCTGCTGAAACATCAGGCTTTACTCTCTCTTTGATTAACTCAGAAAATCCTGGAAAGTCTTTTCCAATAATCACAGGTACAGGTAACTTAGGTACTACCCCCACTTTCAATTGGTGTGACACCCCATTAATAGTGAGAGTCACTTGGCAGGTGAGACAGTATCGAGTGTCCCCACGGATGCAGATCACACCAGTACTTAGTGCTTTTGGACATTGTTTTCCCAGCACTTCAGTATGTACTAGGGTCTGTTTGCTTCCCGAATCTATAAGTCCCTTTACAGTCTTATCTCCCACCTTCACATCTGTTATGTATTTGCCCCAATTTGCTAAGGACAAATCTGCTCCAGTGCCACTCTTCTTACAGCAATTTCTTGCAATATGACCTGGTTTATTACAGTTATGACAAATAACACCATTGGGCACAGATTTGTTACCCCCACCCAAGTTCTTATCAGACTTGAAGTTTAAATGGGAAAAAGAGTGTCTTACTGGTGCTTGGCTGTTACCTCACTGCTTTGGCATTTGTCTGGCCAACTGGTAGTCTTCGGACAAAGAAACAGTCTTTTCCCCACTTTCTGGTCAGTGTTCCTTTACTCAAAGCTCCACATCTGTAGGCAGGATGTTGATGAATTGCTCCATTGCAAATGTGTCGATGATCTGTGGAACTGTTTTGCTGTCTGGTTGGAGCCATTTTATCAGGAGTTCTCTGAGTCAGGTGAAGGCTTCTCAAGGATTGTCGACTTGAGTTGTACTTCAGAGATCGAAATCTCTGCCTGTAGGTCTCTCCAGAGATGTCATACCTTTTCAGGATTTTGCTTTTCACCACACCATAGTTTTCTGACTGTGCAGTGTCCATATTGCTGTAGGCAAGCTGGGCTTTCCCTGTCAGGTAAGGTACCAGTCTGATTGCCCATTGCTGCTTTGGTCACTGGCAGGCAACCCTTTCAAAAGTTGTCAGGCATGCTTCAATATCATCCGAGGCACACAACTTTGTAAGTTTAATGTATTTTATTTTTTTTGTATGTTCTTTTTACCTCCTCCTATGCACACACAGTCGTCCTTCAGATGGCCAATCCTTCCATTACTTCCCACCAGTCAGCTGTCCTGCTGCTCCAACACCCTGTTATCCCAGATGTATCCCTTTGCCGGGGGGCCCCCCCTTACCCGCCGGGGCCATCGAGAGGGGGGATCAGAGTGCATGTAGGCACTCCTTTACATCTTTGTGGGGCGCAGAAATGTAGCCTGGAGGCATTGCGGCTGAGCAGCGCGGGGAGGAGGAGCTACCATCATCCGGACGGCATGCGTGCCATTTTCACGCTTTTTCTTGTTCCCCTGCTGCGCTGTCCTTGTAGTGCTCCCGGGTTCCACCGGGGCTGCTACAGAGCGAGGCTACCCACCCAATCCACCCCAAGAGAGGAAAGCAGTCCTCTGGATGCTCAGTCCTCTCCTTCCTCTGCTAGCCCCCAGTGCCCTGAGTCCAATCCCGAACCTGGGTCGCCGGTGTGGCTCGAGGTAAGGCATCCAGCACCTCAGCCCTCTGTGCCACTGAGCCAATTAATCTATTTTAAGTTGTTAGTGTCTTGTTGCTCTGCTAGACCAGTGCCAGATCCTCCAGCTTTGATAACTCGCAAGGCATCCATCCATCGCTACATCTTTTCTCTTCTTTGCTGCTCCTGTTGCTGCATCTCTTCTTTTTGCTGCTAGAAACATAGAAACTTAGAATTTGATGGCAGATAAGGACTGATTGGCCCACCTAGTCTGCCCATTTTCCTACCTAACAGATAAGCTGCAGATCCTAGTTAACCAACAGCTTACTTCCTCCTACCCCCCACTAGGACTGCCTTATATCAGTCCCATGCATTCTTGAATTCCCCCACTGTTCTTGACTCCATGACTTCCTCAGGGAGGCTGTTCCATACATCCACAACCCTCTCCATGAAAAAATACTTCCTCACATTACCTCTGAGCCGTCCCCCCCTCTGTCTTCAAATCGTGCCCCTTGTTCTTGCACATCTCTTTTTCTGAAAGATACTACCCTCTTGGACTTTGTTGATTCCCTTGAGGTACTTGAAAGTTTCTATCATGTCCCCTCTCTCCCTTCTTTCCTCAAGGGTATACATATTAAGCTCCTTTGGTCTTTCTTCTTATGTCTTCTGGTGCAGACCCTGCACCATTTTGGTTGCCCTCCTCTGGACAGCCTCCACTCTGTCTATGTCTTTGCAGAGATGGGGTCTCCAGAACTGCACACAGTATGATGCCTCTCCCTATGCATCCCAGTATCCCCCCAGCCTTCCTTACTGCCTTCTCACATTGCTTGCCCACCTTTAGGTCATCTGATATAATTACCCCTAGGTCCCTTTCCATTTTTACTGTTGTCAGTATCTCACCCCCCATTGTGTACTCTTCCCTGGGTTTGTTTCCCAGGTGCATACACTACTTCTTTCAGAATCTGAGCTGCCCATACATATGACCATTCCTCCAACCCTGCCAAGTCCTTCTCATCCTTTCCACTCCATCTTGTGTATCAACCCTGTTGCAGATCTTTGTGTCGTCTGCAAAGAGACATACTTTTCCTTCCAGTTCCTCTGTAATGTCACTTATAAAGACATTAAAAAGGACCGGTCCCAGTACTGAACCCTGCCGTACCCTGCTAGTAACCCTCCTTTCTTCACTGTGGACTCCGTTTACTACTACCCTTTGCGTCCTGTTGTCTAGCCAATTTTTTATCCAGGCAACCACCTTGGGACCCACTCCAAGGCTGGCTAACTTGTGTCTTAATCTTTTGTGTGGGACTGTATCAAATGCATTGCTAAAATCTTGGTAGGCCATGTCCACAGCCCCTCCCTGGTCTACTACTTTGGTCACCCAGTCAAAGAAATCTACTAGATTCGTCTGACACGACCTTCCCATCGTGAATCCATGCTGCCTACGGTCCTATGCTCCACTTGGCTCTAGGTACTCAACAATTCTTTCCTTCAGAAGTGATTCCATCATTTTCCCTACCACTGGGGTCAAACTAACTGGTCGTAGTTTCCTGCCTCTGTCCTGCTCCCACTTTGTGAAGAGGAATCACATCTGCCCTCCTCCAGTCCTCAGGTACCACCCCATCCTCCCATGATTTGTTAAAGAGAGTAGTCAGCAGTGTCACTAGTTCTACCCTTAGTTCTTTTAGAATTCTTGGGTGAATCCCATCAGGCCCCATTTCTCTGTCCACCTTCAATTTTATTAGTTCTTTCAGAACCCTTTCTTCTGTAAATGGACTGGTATCGACCCCCGTCTTCAGAGTGTTTCTTTTGTTTGGTTTAGGTACCTCACCCTCCTCTTCCTTTGTGAATACTGAGCAGAAATATTTGTTCAGTATCCCTGCTTTTTCACTGTCACCCTCTGCCCACATTCCCTCCCCTTTATTAAGCCTCAGTATCCTTCCTTTGGTCTTTCTTTGCTCCCTAATGTACCTATAAAAGGTCTTATCCCCCTTCTTAACAGAGTTGGCTATCCTTTCCTCGGTTTGAGCCTTTGCTGTTCTGACTGCCTTCCCTGCCTCTTTCTGCTTTAACTGATAAAGTTCTCTGTCCTGCTTCTTCTGTGTTTCCTTATATTTCCTGAATGTTACCCTTTTCTCCTTAACCTTCCCTACCACCTCTTTTGAGAACCATACCGGTTGTTTCCTTCGTTGTGTTTTGTTGATTTGCTTTACACAAAGGCTTGTTGCCTCTGTGATGGCTGTTTTGATTACTCCCCATTGTTCCTCCACCCCTCCTTCTTGCCTGTTTGCTAGTGCTTTTCTGAGGCACGCTCTCATGTTTCCAAAGTTAGCCCTCCTAAAGTCCAATACTCTTGCTTTTGTATGGCTTGATTGTATGGCTGTGTTTATAGGAACCACACTGTTTGGTGGTAGCTTGTTCCCAGATGGCTACCACTTCTAAATCTGAGATTCTTTCTCCGCCCCATTTGAGAGTACCAAGTCTAAGATTGCTCCCTCCCGAGTGGGTTCCAATACTAGCTGTCTGAGGCATGCCCTTGTAGGGCATCAAGAATGACCCTGCTCTTGGATGTGCCTGCAGCAAAGGTGCTCCAGTTAACATCTGGCATATTCAGGTCCCCCATCAACAATATCTCCCCTTTTTCTGCCATTCTAAGGATGCCTTCTATCATTTCCTTGTCCATTCCCTCCCCCTGAGATGGGGGTCTGTATACAACCCCCATGCGGATTGTGGTGCCATTTCCTGTCTTCAGGGTGACCCAGAGTGCCTCATCTGCTCCCTGTTTACTCTTTAGTTCTGTTGCTTTGATCCCTTCCTTTACATAGAGAGCTAATCCTCCTCCTCCTCATTTACCCTCCCTGTCCCTCCTGTAGATTGTGTATCCTGGTATGTTGACATCCCAGTCATGGTTCTCTGTGTACAATGTTTCTGTGACTGCCACAATATCCAGGCAACCCTCTTCCACCAAGGTCACTAATTCAGGGAGCTTGTTACACAGACTAGAGGCATTGGTACTCATTACCCTCCACTTTTTGATGGCCTTACCCCTTTTAACCCCATACCTGTCCTTACTGCCTTTGCCTTTTTTTTACATTTACCTCTGTCCTGCTCCCTAATGACTTCTCTACCTTGGTGTTTACCTCACTAATTACCGTGGTTTGTGGGGGGAAGCTGGGATTTCCCTGCTCCTTTTCAGTACCTCCCCCCTTGGCTAGTTTAAATGCTTGCCAATGAAGCATTTAAACCTCTCACCTAGGATCCTGGCCCCCCGGTCAGATGCAGACCATCACACCAGTATAGGCCTGCATCCCTCCAGGTGGCTCCCCAGTTCCCAATGAAGCCAAAACCCTCAGCTCCACACCAGTTTTTCAACCATTCATTGAATTCCTGGTGAGAGCACTTCTTATCACCCTTGCCATAGACAGGCAGCACCTCCGAGAAGGTTACCGTATGTGCTACTTGTCTAAGGCCCCTCCCCAACTCTACAAACTCCTCTTGCACTGCTCTGATCCCATTCCTAGCCAGGTCATTTGTCCCTAGGTGGACAATGACATCCAGCTCCCTCCCTCGTGCAGCTGCTCCCACGATCCTGAGGATTCGCTTCCTGTCCCTCCAAGCCATGGCGCCAGGCAGGCACCTTACCTCCCTCTCCCCTTCCTCCCCCACTTCTATCCCCTAATGATTGAGTCCCCCACCAGGAGTTGTTTCCTCTTCCTGTAGGGTCCCATGCCATCCTCCTGTGGGTCTCCTTTGTGAAGGTTCCCAGCATCCACCTTGGTCTCCACTGCAGGTGCCTCCATAGAGGAACCACTATCCACAGAACAGCGTATGAATTGTGGAGAGGTATAGCTGGAGGGATGCAACTCGGTTCCACCACCCTACCACTCCCTGAGTCCACCCTGGTCCAGCCACTCCTCTTTCTTGGCAACCTCTGAGGTAGTGGCAGTGGCCCTGGTGGTCCCTGGGTGGGGGAGGAGGTTTCACGAATCCTAGCCAGGTCAGCGTGGAGACGGGCAACCTCCTCCCTCAGACCAGAGAGGTTCCTGCAAATAGGGCAGCATCGCAGCCTCCAGAATGTCTCCCGGAACACTGCCGCCCCACAGCCATTGCACTGCACCACTCCTATCATGTCTTATTTTGTGTCCCCTTTCCTGTTTCTCTGTATATTTATTCTCTCCTCTCCTTACAACTCTCACCCTTCCTGTTCTGGGACAGCAACTTTCTATATTCTTCAGCTATATTATTCTGCTGTTTGAGTTGTTGCATTTCTTCTTTTCTATGTGCTTCTAAATGTTGAATCTCTTTTTCTCTCTGTCTGTTTTTGTTGTATAGCCCACAATTTTAAAAAAGGCAGTCAGGCTTTCAGGTTCTGTCACTGCCTGTTCTTTTTCTAGAACTGGTGCTAGCTGTACAGTCTCAGCTTAGGCTTCTGTCTTTGCTAATTTGGCAGCCATTCTCCTGGTAACCACTCCTGGGCTTGCTGCAGCAGAATCCATACCTTTCTTCTATGCTTCCGTGGTATGAGGTCTAGTACCCGCGCACAAAACTCCTGGCTTAGAGTATGCACAGCGTAAATCCTACTGCTAACAACATCTGTCGTCAAGGCACAGATCAGGACGCATAGGAAAGCCAGAAGCAGTTGCAAAATTTGCAACAAGTGATTTATTATTAATAACAGTAAAATAGAAAAAATAAAATTATTCAGTATAACTATTTACAAAGACAGTATAAACAGAGAAAGTCCATCTGGGATTCATCTCAATTTTCAATCTCAGTCTCTGTGTTTTTCTTTTCTGCAAGAAATTACAGCTCTGTTTTTATAAGTCTTTGCAACCCCGCTCATTAAGAAAACAGCATGCTTCTCGCACAGTGTTCTTGTATGTTTCAACAATTGCAGCTAGAAGGACATTGTGAACCAGAACTGACCTCCTATTTACATCTTCTACAAAAGGCTTAAAAATTGCATTTCAGGTTAACCCCTTGAGTTCCAAATAGCTTTGCAGTCATTTCAGTAGTATAAGTATATACAGTTTTAGCTTTGCAATCATTTCAACAGTATAACTATATATAGTTCTAAACAAAGGGATCCCAGTATCAATTACATTTCCACAAAAAGATGCACATATGTTTTTTATAATTGCAGATACGCAAGGGGAGAGAAAAGACAGAACAGCAAGTGAGGGTAGAGAGATAGCGAGAGGCAGAGAATTGCAAGACTGTCAGGGTGATCAGGTCCTAGGTCTCACGAGAAAATTTGTTTGTGCAACCAGACAGAGAAGAGACAGAAAAGGAGAGAATAGAACAGATCCTTGCATTTAAACTCTTTCTCCATAACAACTGGGACAGGGCTGTATTCAACCCTGTCACACGCTGCAGATGAGGCCATGTACCCCACCAGCTGGAGGATGTCTCTTGCTGGTCTGGGTTGCCCTGCGTTGAAGGACCTTGCAAGCAGTATCAGGTTTTTCACTCTTTCTCGAGGGAGGAATGCCTTACCTTGGTGGGCATCCAATTCTACACCTATAAAGTCCAGAAACTACACAGGTTCTGTCTAAGACTTTTGATGGCTTATTAGGAAACTCAGGTCCTCCAGGGTGTGCTGGGTGAGAAGGAAGAGAACTGTGTTTCCTTGTGTGACTTTCCTGAGACTAGCTAGTCATCTAGGTAGGGAAAAACCACCACTCCTTGCCTCCTCAAATGTGCTGCTACTATGGCTAGGCACTTCGTGAACACTCTAGGAGCTGAGGACAGACCAAAGGGTAGGTCCGCAAACTGGTAGTGACAGTTCCCTACCCTGAATCTGAGATATTGTCTGTGAGTGGGCCTGACTGAGATGTGAAAGTAAGCATCTTTCAGATCCAGTGATCCCAACCAGCCTCCTTGCTGCAGAGATGGGATCACTGAGCCCAGTGTTCCCATCTTGAACTTTTCCTTTTTTAGCTGTTTGTTCAGGTATCTCAGGTTTAAAATAGGTCACCACTCCCCATTTTTCTTGTAGGACAGGAAGTATCTTGAGTAAAGATCCTTCCCCACTGTTAGAGTTTTCTTTCACCTGGCCCTAGGGTGCTGGGGCTGTGTCTGCATGCCTGAGACCCCTTCTGCCTCTACCTCTAAAGAAACCCCTCTGTTGGGAGTAGTTAAATGTAAAGAAAGCACAGGGAAAGCATTCCCTACCCCTAACCTCCCCACTTCCAGAAGGCCTGTTGGAAATGGAGGCCTTTTCCTTCTCAGTGTTGCTCATGTAGGTGGCTTTGTGTTCACCCACCTTTTTCATATAAGCCTCTGTCTTGTTGCGTTCACCCACCTTTTTCATATAAGCTCTGTCTTGTCATTAAACAAGGAGTTTCCCTCACAAGGGAAATTTGTGGCTTTTGTCTGGGTGTCCTGGGAGAGGTTTGTGGTTCTGAGTCATGTAAACCTCCTCAGGGACACTGCATGTGCCATGACTTTAGAAGCAGTGTCACTGGCATCCACTGCCATGTGGAACAGATACTTGGTGGCATCTATGGCAGTTTTTGCTGTATCTGCCAAATCATGTGCTAAGCACCAGTAGCTTTTTCACTCTCAGCCAAAACAGAGCTCCAAATGGCCTTTTGGTACTGAGCTGTGTAGGCCATGTATGCTGTCTGTCTTAAGAGCAGGAAAGCTGAGGTATAGACTTTTTTTGCCCATACTGTCCAGTTTCCTGGAATCCTTTCCCAGCGGCTAGGAGGAGAGGGGGACCTTGGCCTTGTCACAGGTGGCAGTCTGGACCACTCCCTCATGATCATGATGAGAAGACAGATACTCAGTGCAGTGCTTGTCCACTTGGTATTTCTTTTCTATTTTCTTGTCAGTGCTGGCAGCTAAAGTGGGTGCTGCCAGCGCTTTACAAGTGGTCTTTTTTAAGGGATTTACGGATGGGCAAAAGCAACTTTTTAGTGGATGTTAAGCCCATCATATCCAAAAACTCCACCTCATCCTAATCCTCAGCATTCTCTTGCATTTAGAGATTGAAGGTATTGACCATTTATCTCACAAAGGAATAGTGTGAGGTGAAATCATCTCGTGCATCAGGAGGAGAACTGAATGCCTATTCAGGAGAACCATCAGGCTCTATAGGTTCTCCTTCCTCCTTCTCATAGCAAAATTCAGCCTCCTCCTCCATAGGCACTAGAATAGGCACTGGAGCATGGGGGGTGGAGGGCAGACATACCCATGAAGGTCCCCATAGCCTGGAAGGCCTGGAGGAACTGCCATGCCTTAGTCATGTCCTCCACTGAGGGCATCTTATTTTTGTCCTCTGGTTTCTCCTTTCTTTCTTTAGAAGGAGGGACAGCAACATGTTTTCCTTTTTCTTTTGTTTTTTTAGCAGGCACTGTCTCTGGTATCTGCTTAGAGGCTTTCTTATTTTCACTGGAATTAGGGTTCCCTCATTGAGACACCCTGACTTCTGAACCATCTTTAGCAGCCTTATCCTTTTGCTTACTTTGAGGGGCTAAACCCTCTTCTGAGCTGCAGGTAATGTACAGGCAGACTGAGAAGATATAAGGACTTTTAATTTTTAACCTTTTTCTTTACTGTTTTAGGGCAAAACTGGAAACACAGCTCACGATCAGTAGAATCATGATCCGGACACAGGCACCTGAAACACAACTTGTGGCAGTCTGCCTTGGCCAGGAGTTGGAAACAAATTTAGCAATTTTTAAATCCTGTAGCTCCTGTCCTCTTTTTGTGTCTGTCAGTCATACCAGTCCCTGACAACCAAAAATCGCTTCGGTTCCCCACTATCAAAAAAGAAAATTACACTTTGGTTCCTTATTTAACATGGAAACCATAGGAAAATATTTATATTGAAGAAAAACAGTCAAGTATCATCTCAGTTCCACCAGAAAAAGGGAAATCTGGTAATAAAAACAAGAACTGTAAAGTGGTTTCTAAATATTTTTCTTTCTTTTATTAATATATAAGTAGAAATAATGTGGTGCTCTGAAAGTGGGAAACATGTCACAAAGGCCTTTCTCTAGTTTATGGGAACCAATGAGGAACCAGAGAAAAAGTAAGTAAAATTACCAGTCAAAAATACACCCTAACGCAGAGTTACCACAAAAGTAAAACTAAAATACTTTACTTAAAGAATAGGGGGAAAAAAACTGTAAACAACACTGATGTACTTGAGACCACTTCGGGGTGACTTCTTCCCCAGGCATAGAAATAAATCTGATGTTAGTGGGCAAAGGTGAGTGTGACCACACAGCACAGTCTTGAATTTCATTCTAAGATTCCATAATTAGCATAAAATTCAAGGCTCTGGGGCAGCTTATTCCAGGGGAATGATTGCAGTTGCTAAGCATTGTGAGGGATTCCTGGGGCTTGAAATTGAAGTTACAGTAGCTAGCAAGTAATTCAGTTTGAAAGCCTCAGGTTAACAGGAAGAATTACTAAATCTAGTGGTGTTCCTTGTCACCAGGAAGACCCAGTCTGCCCAGGAGTTACACAATCCTAACCAAAAAATAACAAATAAAACATTTAAATTGAACAAATCTTCTGTCAGGTTCTTCCATGCTGCTAACCCTATAGTGGTACAGCTAAAACTCAGGTGGAATGCAGCTACAGTACAATGTATCATGTTCCTGGGGATCTCTGCTGGGGTCACAGTTTTGAAGCTGTACCACTATCCCAGTGGGGGAGCACATTACTCATATGTATTAACTACCTTCCCCATTGACAACGTGGAGCGATACAGAAAGAGGGACTTGTCTAGTTTTATGCCATGGGCAGTGGACACATTTGGGTGAATAAAGACTTTCTTCTATGCAATCTACTGATAGTGCCTTTTGCAATCTTGAGTATATTTCTGAATCTGGAAAGCCTTGGCCTTGGTGCAACATACGACTATTATATAGTATCTTGGCAGCATGTGATTTTAATATAGTGGTAATGACTGTGACCTTCTGACAATATACGTCTGACAGGTAATTTGATTATGAATGGAACTGTATAATTTTATTATAACTTAAAGGGCAATTCTAACTGCGAACTTAGATGCTCTGATATAATGATTGTGTATGAGTGATAAATTAGTTATGTTATTGTGTTGTTTTCCTATATATATACTGTACGTTGGTATTTGTATTTCTTTGAGCGTGTAAATATTGTTTTGGTTGTATACTATTTGTATAAATGCAGCCCTTTTTTGGTGCTGCAATAAAAATACCTACATACCCACAGCATAGAGAGTTATAAGCGTGTTTTTTTCTAAGCTACGCATTTGGGACTTTCGGATTCTTCTGTCATAGACATTTGCCAGCAATTGAAACCTATTTCTTTTTGCAAGTCGGGTGTTTTGAACTTACCCTAATCTATTTGTGAAAGCTGATCCTGTGAGACTTTTTTCAAAGTTTTGAACATTCTTGAATGTTAATACAGTTGCAAGCTTGAACAGCTATAATGTTCTTGTATTAATGAAGTGGGTTCTATGAGGGAGGGAAGAGGGATGCAAAACACACAATGTAGTAACACAGAGCAGGGCCGTGACCATGTGGGTGCAAAAGATGCAGTTGTAGTAGGGCCCGCACTGTCAGGGGGCCCACAGCCTCAGAGGTCAGCATTATGAAAACCTTTTATTGTCACAGACAAGCTTGCAACTTTCTTTTTGTACATTGCTTATCCATTTGAAATTAGGGCTGTCAATAGTGACAGCAGTGGGGTCTGTGATGTAGATTTGAGTTCCAATTAAGGTAGAGAGTACAGAACAAAACAGCAAAATGGCCCGATACTCAAAACATCTGATGTGGGTGCCAATGTCCTCAGGAGGAGTAGGGGAAAATGATATTGTTCAGTTCTTTAGTCATGGTACCAGCAAGGGAAAGGAGGCAGCATGGACAAACTACAGATACCCAGCAGAACTGATACAAAATAATCCAAGAACCTACACTATAAATATGTTATATGCACTAATGGTTAGTTTACGCCTATTGGTGGGGAGGTAGGGCCCCACAAAATATTTAGGTGGGGAGCTCAAGACACAGAGTTTAGTTCTTTGACCACCAGCTGCATTAGGTCAGCTGAAACATTATCAGTGTTAATTTTTATGATTAGTTGGTCATCTTAATTATGCCTGATGCTTAGCTTATGTGTTACACAACATTCATGTATGCTTATTATCCACATGGGTAATTTCCCCCTGAATGCAATAACAAATTAGGTGATACAGTCATTTCTGCTATGACAAAGATATTTATTTTTCTCATTATTATTGCTACATATATTCACTGTGGATGCAAGCTGAGTTTGTACTTTGAAAAGTTAACAAAAATAAAATAAAAAAAAAATCCCTATTACTAGTACTACTACTGCTACTGTGTCTCAAACAGGAAGACTGGCAGCAGTTTGTGCCACCACAGTGACCTCTGTGGCTGGGCCAGGATGCTTGCTTCTCCTGCAGTGGAATGCAGTGAATGGCAAAGCCAACACAGGAATCACCCATTCCTGGAGAGGGTGAAGGAGAAAACCATGGGAGAAAAACCTAGCTGCTGTCCATAGAGTATACACCCCCATATGAACAGGTTATATATCTGCAGACAGACAGCTGCCCAGGAAATAAAATATATATTTGGGGGGGGGGGGGAGAGCTTCCCTGATTTTTTTTAAAAATAGGTACTTTTACCACAGTCTACAGAGTTATCAGTTTATGTACTAGCTGTAGCTGCAACATTTCCTCTTTTGAAATCGCTTTGAAAATTTTCTAAATTATCCATACTTTTCTACTGTTTTGAGGACCCAGATGTCTGTTTTATAATGAGAGAGATGACCCCCTACTATGAGGCTTTGTGGTGATGTGCAACTTGTCAGGGATTGGTTTTAGTTTCAGCAGGTAGTGACATGATGGATACCTACAGATACCTCACAGGGGTGAAAAGGGTGCAGGAGGGGAGTCTCTTTCAAATGAGAAAAAGCACCAGGACCAGGGGAATCTGATGAAGCTGGAGGGTGGGAAGTATAAGAGGGATGTGAGGAAAGAAAAAATTACTCACCGTAGTAATCGGCCCTGTCCACACTGCAGCCCGAAAACCCTTCTGTAACGTTACCGAGGGTGTAAACCGCATTGGTAATGGCATGCGTTTACACTGGTAACATTACAGGAGGCGTTTTCGTAAGCATTGTGGAAACCACATATGAGTTGGTTTCCACAACGGTTATGAATCCGGTCCCGCCCTGGTACCCGTTACTGGCGGTAGTGTGGACTTGCGGTAGCGGTCCCCTACCGAAACATAAGCGCTGGCCTTGGTTACGTGTGGGATGGGCACCGCTATAGCGGTCGCCCGGATCGATATGTGACCAGCGGTGCGGTCGTAATGGACACCGCCGAGGTGTGGACGCAGTGCACCACTCCGCGGCTGTAACAGATTGCATCCATTACCTGGCGCAAGCGGTGTAGTGTGGACGGGGTCATCTTCTTTCTTCCAAGGGGTCCATTAGCATCAGTAACAATAGCAGTTGGCTGGCTAGGTGCAACTTCCCCAGAGGTGTGGCTTTAAGATAACGAGCTTTGGGAATTAGCCAGTCAGAAAAGAGTAGGGGAGTGTGCTGTGGAGAGCAGCCTGAAGGGCTTCAGAATTTTTTCGAAGGTAAATGGGCACATGCCCCAAAAAGTGAACCAACAGGATTCAAAAAACATGCAAATGTCCAAAACTACAAAAACAGATATCAACAACCTCAGTAAAAAACATTTTAAATGCAGAGACAAATTTGGTAATAAAACTGAGAACAGAGCCCTTCTCCTAAAAGGTGAACAGGGGAGAAAGGGTGAGAGCTTAATGATGCTAAAGGACCCCTTGGAAGAAAGATTACTAAGGTAATTTTTTCTTCTCACCCTAGGAGTCCTTTAGCATCACTAACAATAGCAGATTACAAAGCAGTACAAAACTGGGAGGTGGGCAGAGAACCTTCTTAGGAAAAAGACTCTGCAGAACTGCCCTGCCAAATTTGGCATCAGATCTGGACTGCACATCCAAACTAATGTTTGATGAAAGTGTGTACAGATTTCCAGGTAGCTGCCTTGCAGACATCCAGAAGGGGTATGTCTCTTGCAGCTGCCACAGAGGCTGCAGTGCCCCTGGTAGAATGGGCTCTGAACCCTTCAGGAGGTTGCTGAGCAGCTTTTTCATAGCAGAATCTAATGCAAGAGACTAACCATAGGGACATAGTTCTCTTGGTAGCTGGTTTTCCTCTGCCTACTTCCTCACAGGTGAGGAACAACTGAGTGGAAGAGCCTCTGAACTGCCTAGTATGCTCTAGGTAGTAAAAGAGAACTATTCTGACATCCAGACTGTGAAGCTTTTGCTCACCAGGAGTGGATTTCTCAGTAAAGAAAACAGGTAGCGTAATAGACTGGTTAAGGTGAAACTCAGAAACAACCTGAGGCAGGAACTTCCTATTTGTCCCGAGATCAATTATGTCTCTGTGAAGAATGATGTAACTGGGCTCAGTGCACAGGGCCTATAACTCTGAGATCCTCCTGGCAGAGGTAATGGCCACTAGGAAAACAGTTTTTCAGGTTACAAACTTGAGACGGGCAGTGGTCATAGGCTCAAATGGTGGTTCCCTAACCCTGGCAATGCAGAGATTCAGGCTCCAAGGAGGAACCGGCTCCCTGACTGGAGGCTGAAGGTGCAAAAGGCCTTTGAAGAACTGTTTAAACACAGAGTGGGAAAAAACAGACCTTTTCTTTCCCACTGAAAGGTAGGCCGAAACTGCAGCCAGGTGCAGCTTGAGAGAGGGGGGCTTCAAGCCTGAGGCCTGCAGATGCACTAGGCAATCCAGCAGCTGAAAGTCTGAAGCTGTAAGAGGATTGACCTTTTTGCCCTTGCACCAGAGGGAAAACGTTTTCCATTTGGCTGCATGAGTCTTTTTTGTATTATGCTTTTTAGCCATTCTCAGGATCTTAAGGACCCGTTCAGAGTACTGAGAAACTGGAACTCTAGCTCCTCAAGAGCCAGGCTTTGAGGTAAAGAGCGTGAACGTCAGGATAATTCA
Source organism: Neoceratodus forsteri (assembly GCA_016271365.2). NCBI lineage: Eukaryota > Metazoa > Chordata > Ceratodontiformes > Ceratodontidae > Neoceratodus > Neoceratodus forsteri. The sequence continues at coordinate 698,950,267 of CM028131.1, read as the reverse complement.
CTCCTGTCTGGGGTGTTGCACCTGGGTTATGCCCCCTATCGTCCCACATACACCTTACACTGTATTCTTGGTCTGTTATGTAAGGAATAAGACATGACAAGGTGTGGTTTATGAAGCTGATGAAACACGCCCCAGGTGCGTAATGGGGAGCATGGTGCTTTGGCGAGTGACTTTAGCACACCTGGGAGAGTTCTCTTATCAAGCCATAAACCACACCTTGGAGGTCTTATTCCACTTATAAAAGGGGCACTGTATTTTGTAAATAAAAGTAGAAACAGAGTTGTGTGGTTTTTAAGTTGAACATATTTATTTGACAACAGTCTTAAAAATAAGATAAAATAGTTCCTAAGTTGATTCATTAGCAATCACTGAACAGTTAAATGACACTGGATTAAAACTGTTAACTACTTGTTTTAAATAACAGATCATATAGTGCTTGAGGAACATAGGATCCATTTCACACAGAGGGAGAGGGTGGTTTCATTGTAAGGGATGTAAGAGCAAGCCGGCAGTTTGTGCTGACTGATGTGGACAATTTTAGTAGGCACGAGTGTCTGCTCCCCCCCACACACACACAAACACACACAGAAAATCAAGCAAAGTATGTTTAGTTTACTTTATTTTTTTTGTTTTACTTTGCGAGTATTTCTTGCTATATGATAGACTACGTGGTTAATTTGAATGAGACCAAGTGGGAGCGAGCATGTCGCAGGTCGGCTGCTGTAGACAGCGGTTTTCTTTAGTAGCGCTTTGCCGAACTAATCGTGCCATTTGAAAAGAGTATGTTTCGGTTTTTTAAAAAAGAAAGAAGGCTCTTAATTATTTAAATGTTTTATAGTAGAGGCGATTTTCAAGTGATTTAAATGTAACGTTGCATAGTGACAGCACGCGGGACGCTGGCCAGATTGGAAGCAAGTTCTTTGAAGAGACGTGACAGAAATGATGTTAGTGAAGCAGAGGTCAGTGTTATTTATTATAAATGCTGTATTTAAAATGATGAGGAGGCAGATACAGTCATTTTTTAAAAAAGAAAGAAGGCTCTTAATTATTTAAATGCTTTATAGTAGAGGCGATTTTCAAGTGGTTTAAATGTAACGTTGCATAGTGACAGCACGCGGGACGCTGGCCGGATTGGAAGCAAGTTCGTTGAAGAGACGTGACAGAAATGATGTTTGTGAAGTGGAGGTCAGTGTTATTTATCATAAATGCTGTATTTAAAATGATGATGAGGCAGATACAGTCATTTTCGGCAATGAGTTCAGTGTTGTGACAGGGCGGGCGAGCGAGCCGGCGGGAGATGGAACAGGACTAGAGCACAACAGCAGAAAATGTTTTTTGTAAAGTGACATGCATGTATCTGTGGCTACAGTGTGTCCTGCTTGGCATAAGAAGTACCAGCTGCCATGTATATCAGCTGATAAGGACACGGCTACTGGTACCTGTTAGCCAATCAGGTTGTAAGTTTGGTCTTACCCATTTTATAAACTGTGATACTGCTATTTTGCACTAACATGTAGATTTAGGCACCCATCATATAAGCATGGGTGCCAGGAATGTGCTTTGCTACTAATATATGCTAATATTTACATCTTTATAGGATTATACCATGCAAGATTCATTATACCTCACTATAATGCATTTACCTAGATTACGTTTGCCTTTTATCTTTATTCTACGTATAATCTACCTAATTACTGATAAGGTGACTCTAGTGGATCATCTGTGATTACTGTATACACTTATATACTCATATAATAATATGTAGTGTGTGTCTTGCACTTAGGCTAGTATGCCATGTGTATTTGTGGTCTGTCAGCATTTCTCTTCGCTCAAGCTTCATGCTGACAGAGACATATTCTTTGTCTCATATTATACTCATTAGTAATTCTGTCTCCTAAGTCATTACCCAAGGGAAAATGCCTTGTTTATAATGTAGAACCAACACATTATGTTCCTTAAATCCGTAACCATGATGTTATCTCCGTTACCATGCTGTTATCTATGATATATAACCTTGTGTAAGCCAGCTCTCGTTCTTGAGAACTGTATATTCTTCAGAGACTAACGAGAACCCAACTCCCTTGTGATTTTCTCTGTCACATGCTTGGCATGAGTATAGTAATACATTATCATTATTACTTCTGCTTATGTGGTTGTTTCTTTGGCTGACACTGTAGACATACAAGAATCTGATTTATTGACCCCAGAGCTGGTTTCTGGGCTACATTTAGGGTGACCATGGCAAATGTCTGGGTGTTAGTCAAAGCTGCACTTTAATTTCCTCTGTAAATTAACCCATTAGGTGAGAAATCCCCAGTGACAAGCAGCTGTTAGTGTCGTCAATGTAAGTCTCTTCAGTCTGCTTCTGTTCCCCCAGTGTACGGAACTCAGACAAACAAATCTCCTACCAGATATTTAACCCTGTGTAGTGAGCTGTTTTTTTTTCTTCCCCTGTGGGAACACACTGCTGTAAAGGGATCCAAACAGACAGATAGACTGCTTTCATTTGTGGGTTTAAATCCTAGTGGGTTATACTCATTTAGGAGCCCACGTCAGCCAAAGCCTGTCTGTGTGCTCTCAGGAACTGTGGTTCGAAACGTACTTCCTGATCCCCAGTAAGAGAAGGGTTTCTCACTTAAACATTGTCATGTCTGAATCAATCAGCGCTGAGTTGAGGCTGGAAGCCTCACAATACCTTGCTGCCCAGGGTGGTTTTGAGGATTTTGCCAGTGAGACAAAAGGCAGAGATGACCTTATAAGGGCTATCTTTGAGCACTATGGTGAATTAAAAAATGATACCAGAAAAGTAAATCCTAAAGGATTATTCATTGCAACGATTTTTACAGGTTTTGAAGCTGCTTTACATGAATTGTCTGTTTTGAAATCTGAGAATGCTGCTTGTAGGCAGGAAATGGGTCTGATGGATGCTGACCATATAAGGAGGGCAGAGAGACTGGAATGTCAAATCCAGTCCCTGTGTCAGCAGAATGAGTCATTGTTACATGACTCAGCTAACAGCAGCAGCCAGGAACTGCATGCTTTGAGAGATAACTGTGAAAGGGCAGAACTTGATAGGAAGCAGGTTTTGCAAATGAATGGTGTCCTGTCTGACACCAATGATACCTTATGTTTTGAAAATGAGGATCTTAGATTAGACCTGACTGAGGTAAGTGCTGAGCTAGATCGTCAGATCAGGAAGAACTCAGAGCTTACTGCTGCATATAGGTATTTAAAGAAAGAGTTAGTGAAGTGTCTGGAAGAGATTCAGGCATTCACCATGTTAAATGTAAGAAAAAGGTGGTGAAACTGCACCATCAGAGGGAAGTACTTATGGGACATATCAGAGCCAGTGATGGCCTGATGCACATTGATTTTGCCTCCTCTGGTGATGAGGGAGTCTGAAAATGAGGAACCACAGGGTGCTGTGGAGTGGACTAGCCCAATGACTATCCATCCTCCTAGTGATTCACAAAATGGAGGATTGTTAGTGCCTCAAAATGGTGAACACAGACGTCATCACGTCACATCCTCATGTCGTCCCCAATATGGCCGACAGGATGTCAGTAGTGATGACGAGGTACAAGCTGTTATAACATAAGATGGCAGCACCCATGGGTCATCACCCCAAAATGGCCGACCATTAGATCATGGAGGTCAGAACACATGACCACAGACAGCTATAATTGCTGCCTTGTCTAATAAGGACAAGCTAGAGATTCAGGAAATGATTATGAAAGTTTTTGGTAGACTTCATGTAACTGAGGAGCAGAGAGAAGCACTTAGGCTGGAAGTGGATCAGTATATACAAGAGGCTAGTAAACAACCAAACATTGTGAGAGCTGTGGCAGATGCTGCAGCAGAGGCAGCAAAAAATGGAGCCACTCTAGCTGTTCCTGGAACAAAACCACTGCCACCTAATCCCATGAAGTCTGCTCAGTTTGCACAATAGATGGCTGACAGTATTGGGCACATGAAGCCCTCTGATAATTTGAGTTGTCACCTTGCTAAGGTTAAAGCACATTGTGAGATGCTTGGTTTGCCTCCGAATGGCTGTGTACAGGTGCTGAGGTTAACTACAGACCCCAGCCTCTGGTCCAAACTTCCGTCAGACATCAGAGACGGTACAAAAAAAGAATGGGCTAGTATTCGTTCAGCCTTGATGGCAGCACAGTACCCAGGAATAGTCGGAGCACGACTGGCATACAATGTGATGCAAGGGGCTAAGGAATCCCCTGCAAACTATCATGGACATTTGTGGATGGCTTATAGTTCAGGCAAAGCTTTAGCAAATTAAAAATGTGATGCTGATAGTTTAGAGTATAAAGATTTATTCCTACGTAACATGACACCAGACCTCCATGACAGGGTTAAGTGTTCTATTTTTCCTGAGGAGGATAATTTTGCAAAAATGTTGAAAGTGGTTGAAAGAGCATTTTAGGCGTACCTGCGCATACTCAGTTCTGGCACAAAAAAACCAAAGTTGCTGCTATCCAGTAGCCTTCTGGAGGGGCAACCCACTATACAGTGGAAATGGGTGGGGGCACAGGGTAAGAAGGCTCCTGCCCCCAATAATGCAAAACACAATAAAAACTGGAAGGAGAGAAAGTATAATAACAAAGGGAATAGCCAGGGTGGCAAGTATCAACATATTGGGCCATCCTACAGGGAGACTGCAGAGGAGAACAGAAACCTCCGAGAAGCCCTGCAGTCTAGGAAATCTAGTAACCCTATTCCCAAACATCATGTGGCTGTGATAATTCCATCATCACAGGACACCTGTGGGGGGAATGCAGGTCTGATTTATGAACCTATACTGCCGGCTGCTAGAGCAGCACCTCCTCCAACTGAGTGTACTGCTGCACTGCCAACTGCCAGAGCAGCACCTCCTCCAACTGAGTGTACTGCTGCACTGCCAATTTCCAGAGCAGCACCTCCTCCAACTGAGTATACTGCTGCACTGCCAACTGCCAGAGCAGCATCTCCTCCAATTAAGCATACTGCTGCATTGACAACTGCCAGAGCAGTACCCCCTCCGACTGAGTATACTACTGCACTGCCAACTGCTAGAGCAGCATCCCCTTCAACAGAACATACCACTGAAACACAAACTATAGCTGAAGCAGTACGTGCCTTTTTCACTCCGCTTTTAACACATACAGTACCACCTGTATGTGCAGCACCATCTTCATATGAACCACCATATATGCAGGAACCACTACATGCACAGGTAATACCACCCGTATATGCAGCACCATCTGCACACACCCACCACCACCTGTATATGCACCACCACATTTACAGGTACCATCACCAGTTCATGCAGAGCCATCTGCATTGCACCACCACCTGTAAGATCACCTCCACCAGTGCCTCTGCAACCATCCTACATAGTGGCAGCAGTATCAGGCAAGAGACAGGAACTGCATGAGGCAACCCCCACAGCAGGCACTTCTAACAAGAAGGTGCAAGATATTGTAAATAAACTTGAGAAAGGGACCTCTAATAAAGGACAATGACAACTAGAGACCCCAGTCCACATTACATCCCTTATTATAGTGGGTATAAGCGGTAGGCTGTGTGTAAAGGCCAAGGTTGGGGGCCGTCAACTAGTAATGCTGATTGATTCTGGAGCAGCCATGTCAGTATTACATGATGACAATCCTGAATTCTCACGCTGGTCTACCAGACAGGAGACTTGCGCACAAGGGGTGGATGGTACTGCCCTACAGACAGATCAATCCAAACCCATCCCTGTAGTGGTGGGCAACCTCACCACAAAATTCACCTTTGACCTCATGGTGTTACATCATCATCCCAGTATTTTGGGACTTGATTTTCTAGGACAACACGGATGTGTTGTGGATCTGGCAAACAGGCTCATGATCCAAATACCAGGACAATAGCATTCTGTCAGGATATGTGATTCACATACACTGGCAGCTATAACACACAATCACACTGAGTATGATGTCAGAGACCTCGTCAAGGATCATGACGAATACAGAGACTTACAGCCAATCATTGTCAGACACAAGGATGCATTTGCAAAGGATAAGCACGATTGTGGTAGAATGTATACTACCATTGAAGTAACAGGACCAGACCCTGGTAGGCAAAGGCAATATCCCTTTCCTGCAGAGGCTCTGCCATCTTTAAGAAAGACCACAGAATCCCTGCTCTAACAGGGTGTAATTAGGCCATGTGTCTCGACTGTTAACTCACTCATTTGGCCTGTCCAAAAGCCAAATGGGGCCTGGAGACTCACAATTGACTACAGAACGCTCAATCAGGCAACCCCAAGTTGTTCACCTACAGTGGCATCAGCCCCTGATGTCATTAAGATGCTGACCCCAGACCATAAATGGTTCACTGCACTGGATATTTCCAATGGATTTTGGTCCTTACCACTGGCTAAAGACAGCCAGTACAAATTCGCCTTCACCTTTGAAGGTAGACAGTAGACGTGGAGATATCTCCCCCAGGGATTCCACAACAGTCCATCCCTCTTTCACCTATACATAAAAGATGCATTACAGGGATTCTCAACCCCTGAATGCCTACTGCAGTACATAGATGATTTGCTCTTGACTACTGCCACAAAAGAAGAACACTTGGTCCCGCTAGAAGAACTACTGACTATCCTACAGAAGTCAGGCCTCAAGTGCAACCCTTCTAAAGCACAACTGTGCCAGAAGGAGGTTCTCTTCCTAGGACTCTGAAAAACAGAAAAATGAAGAAGCCCTGACATGAAGAAGATTCAGGGATTGCAGAGTTTACCCCTGCCAACCAGTGTAGCAACACTGAGATGTTTCTTGGGTATGGTAAACTACTCCAGAGACTTTATTTGTGACTTTGCACAAAAGGCCGCACCTCTGTATGAGTTACTAAAAAAAGATGTACCTTGGACATGGGTTCCATTACATACCACAGCTGTAACCAGTTTGAAACAATCACTGGCAACAGCAGGGGCAGAAATAAGGTTTTGGCAATGGGGAGCCAAGAATAGCTCCTGGTCATCGGCATTTTTTGGTCAACCAGGAGCTACTCAGGCCAACCAGGAGCTATTCGACCAAAAATGTAGAAAAATGTAGTCGTATTAGAAAACAAGAATATTTATGTTTTTTTTGTTTTTGTTTTGCTTTGGCAGGGATAAACAGCCAAGACTAGCACTAGGCAGAGCAAGAGTAGTGCTAGGAAGAGAGAAGAGAACGCAGAAAACCAGATTTGGGCCAGAAAGTCAGGCAGAGAGCAAAATTATGTAGAAGAAGTCAAGCAAGCAAAGAACAACAGTTGCTCAGAAATGCTGCTTGGAAGATATTAAACTTCACAAAGACAGACAGACTCATTAAATAAAGAATATATACTATTTAGTGTCATTTTTTTTGCATATGTATTTTATACATTTTGTGCAATACAAGTCATTGTGGGGGGGGTCCAATAGTTTAAAAAGAACAAGTATCACAAACAGCTAAAATTCCCCACAGGTTATTAGTCTTCATCTGAATATTGTTCCAAAGGATGATGGAGGTTCTCCTCATTCTCGCTTTCACTAGATGACGTGATGTGAACTTCCTCCACTACTACTTTGCTTTTGCCTGCTGTTTCAGACCTGTGAGGTTTTGCTCCCAACCTGCATTTTGTTTTTACAAACCACTGTTTTACTGATGGTGTACTGCAAAAATCTTGTGGTTCTGGGCCCTCCATGGAGATTAAAAGTAAGTCACCGATGGTGCTGGTCTTCATGTTAGCCCTCCAGTCTGAAAAAATCCTTTTCATAGCTGAAAAGAAAAAATTACTCACCTTAGTAATTATGTTTCTTCTAATGGAGTCTTGCTGTATTCTGACTATTGCAGTTAGCCCCAGCACTTGAACTGCCCCGGAGAGTACAGGGTTAAATTCTACGCAAAGCATAGAATGTTGAGCTCAAGCTCGGTACCAACTTCTGTCTGCTGCACTTTGAAGCGTAACCGTCAGATTCTTACGAGTTAATACTAATTAACTACTATGTGAAAATTGTAGCATTTTTACTAGCCAAGATGGCAACCAAATATTTTGGACCCCCAAAAGACTCAAGTCGAGAAATCCAAAAACCAGGTAGTGAACAACTGAAGATTAAAAAATTAACAAACATAACCCACTCCCCCTCTCTAAAAAGGGGAATGCCCAAACGCACCCCTGGGGTGCAACACTGCATGAATACAAATGAAATGAGCACTCTGGAGCGGGAAGTTAATTATGCTTGTTTATTCCAAAAACAAGAGACAGATCCAAGACCCCTGCACTTCGGCTTACGCCTTGAAAAGGACTGCACCTGCCAGCCCACTTCCCAAAAACAGGTTCTGAGAGGGGAGGCAGGGAGGGAGGTCAAAATACAGCAAGACACCATTAGAAGAAACATAATTACGAAGGTGAGTAATTTTTTCTTCAAACAACATGAAGTCTCGCTGTATTCTGACTATTGCAGACTACCAAGCAGTATCTCCATGGAGGAGGGATTCGAACCTACTTTGGGAATAGGTTCTGCAGTACTGCTGCACCAAACCGAGCATCACTCCTAGCCTGGATATCCAGAGAGTAATGTTTGGTGAACGTATGGACTGTTTTCCAGGTGGCTGCTTTGCATATCTCTAGTAAAGGAATATCCCTGGCAGTAGCCAGGGAAGCAGCTGTACTTCTAGTCGAATGAGCCCTCAGGCCTGAAGGTGGTATTTTGCCCAGCTTCTCATAGCAGAATTGTATACAAGAGACAATCCACCTGGCAATAGTTCTCTTAGTGGCAGGTTTGCCCTTTCCCACCTCTTCATAAGTGCGAAACAACTGGAAGGAGTCAAACCTGTGTGCCTTAGTATGCTCAATGTAGTAGCTAAGGGCTTGTTTAACATCCAAACTATGTAATCTTTTCTCTCCTGAAGAAGAATTATCAGTGAAGAACACAGGCAGAAACATGGACTGGTTCAAATGAAAGTCTGAAACCACTTTAGGTAAGAACCTCCTATTGGTTCTAAGGACCACCTTATCTCTACAGAAAGAGATAAATTCAGGCTCCACTGACAGAGCCTGTAATTCACTGATACATGTGGCAGAGCTAATAGCTACCAGGAACACAGTCTTCCAAGTCAAGTACTTAAGCTCTGCTGAAGACAAAGGCTCGAAGGGTGGTTGCATAAGCTGAGCAATGCAGACATTAAGATCCCAAGCAGGAGTAGTATCCCTAAAGGGGAGATTGGCATGAAGCAATCCCTTGAAAAATTTACAGAAAACAGGATGAGATGCCAGTGAGGAGAGCTTTCCCACTGACAAAAAAGCAGAAAGAGCTGACAAGTGTACCTTGAGAGTAGCTGGTCTGAGGCCTAGGCCATTGAGGTGAACCATGTAATCTAGAACTGTAGACAATTCAGCAGTATCTGGGGAAATATGCTTCTTGGAACACCAAACACTAAATCTTTTCCATTTGGAGTTATAAGTTTTTCTGGTGGCAGGTTTTTGAGAGGCTTTGAGAATATCCAGAACCCCTTGAGACAGAAGCAAATTTGCATACTCTAACTCTTCAAGAACCATGCCTTGAGGTTGAGAGACTGAAGGTTGGGATACCAAATCCTCCCCGAGAGGAGGTTAACAGGTTGTAATTCCTGGGAAGAGACATGGGAAGATAGACTGCTAGGGACAGCAACAGAGGATACCAAGGCTGCCTGGCCCAGTCTGGAGCAATCAGGATCACTTTGCAGGATTGTGACCTTATTCTGACCAGGACCTTGAACAGTAGGGGAAAAGGAGGGAAGGCATATAGAAATTTTTCTTCCCAATTCAGAATCAGAGCATCCAAAGGGACTGAGCCCAAGACTGTGGGTCTGCAACAAAAATAGAGGAAGTTGGTGACTGTCTGGGGCTTCAAAGAGATCCATTTCTGGAGTGCCCCACCTTGAAAAAAATCACCTTTAACACTAGGGGGTCCAGGGACCATTCGTGATGGCCCTGGGAGATCCTGCTCAATGCATCTGCTAGCACATTGTCCTTCCCTGGAAGGTGGACTGCTATGAGAGAAGTCTGTAGAGAATAAACCAGGGACCATAATCTCATGGCTTCCGTGCACAAGGCCGTAGACCAAGTGCCTCCCTGCTTGTTGATATACCACATGGTGGTGGTGTTGTCTGTCCTGACCTGAACCATCTTGTTCTGTACTGACTGACAGAAGGCTTGCAGGGCCAGAATAACCACCCTGCATTCTAGGAGGTTGATGTGGAGAAGATACTCCTGAGAGGACCATACTCCCTGGGCTGTGAGAGTCCCCAGGTGGGCTCCCCACCCCAGGAGAGAAGCATCTGTGGTAAGAACCAGAGAATGAGACTGAGTGATGAATGGGACTCCTTGCCCGAGGTTGTCCTGATCCTGCCACCACTGGAGAGCCTGGATCAGAGTCTGAGTCACTGGAATTAGTTTGGTTAGAGGATCTTTTTTCTGAGACCAAAAAGCCCTCAGATGAAACTGAATGCCCCTCATCTGAAATCTGGCGCCTTGGACCACTGCAGTGGAGGCTGCCATGTGTCCCAGAAGCTGAAGGAAGTGCCTTGCTGGTCGAGAAACCAGAAGGTGGAAGGAGGAAGCCAGCTCTATAACAGCCCTTACTCTTTCCAGGGGAAGAAAAGCTCTTGCTTTGACAGTATCCAGCTCTACCCCTATAAAAGTGAGAAGCTGTATAGGCTCGAGAACTGACTTGGGAAGACTGAGAAGAAATCCTAGGGAAGAGAGCACCTGCTGGGTCACTTGCAGATCTGACTTGACTTGGTCTGGAGACTGACCCACAATGAACCAGTCATCCAGGTATGGGAATATGGAAATATTCTTCCTTCTTAGAAAGGCCACTACTACTGCTAGGCATTTTGTAAACACCCTTGGGACTGATGTGAGGCCGAAGGGCATTGCTTTGAACTGGTAATGGCCTGAAGGAAATTCGAACCTGAGGTACTTTCTGTGGGAGCACCTGATGGGAATGTGGAAGTAGGCATCTTTTAGGTCCAGGGAGGCTAGCCAGTCCCTGGCCTTAGAGAGGGAAGGATTGTTCCCAGAGTCACCATTCTGAATTTTGGTTTTAAAAGATGTTTGTTCAAGTATCTTAAGTCTAGGATAGGTCGCCACTCCCCTGTCTTTTTCGGGGTAAGGAAGTACCTGGAGTACAGAACTTTGCCCCTTTGCACTGTAGGAACCCTCTCTATGGCCCTTAAGGCCAGTAGAGATGAAACCTCTGCCTCTAAAGCAATGATTTCGGAGATGCTTGCAGGTGAAAAGGATCTGGCTCTCAGCTTTGGGAATTTTTTGAAGCTGAGAACCAGCCCCTGGCTTACTACCTCCAGGATCCACTTGTCTGAGGTAACAAACTTCCAGTCCTGGAAGTCGTAAGTCAGCCTGCCTCCTACAGGGATGGGGGAGTTGACCCGGGCTGACACATCAGGGTGTCTGCTTGGCAGGAGCCTTAGGCTGAGGGGTGGATGCAGCCCTGCTCATCCCCCTTCTGCCTCTATCTCTGAAGAACCCCCTATGAGAAAAGGGAGAGGAGGCCTGTGCTTGGTGGAAAGGCCTGTAAAAAGGTCTGCCCCTGCCTCCATCCTGCTGCCTTTGAGGAGTTGCCTGCCTTTCCTTGGCCTGTGCACTCCTATAGGTGGTCCTATATTCATCCATCTTTTTCATGTAATTCTCTGTCTGCTCCCCAAACAGAGAATTACCCACCACAGGGGAAATCCATGGCCTTAGCCTGGGTGTCCTGTGAAAGGCTAGTACATCTGAGCCAAGCCATCCTCCGAAGAGCCACAGATGTAGCCATGACACGTGATGACACATCACTGGAGTCCACAGCAGCATGAAATTGTACCTTCGAAGCCTCAATCCCATCAGCAGCCACCTCCTCCACCTCCTTGGCAAGCTGGGGTGAAGCCTGCTTAGCCAGCGCCAGTATAGTGTCCCACCTGGACTTCTGGTACCTGGCTGTATAGGCCATGTAATTTGCCTGCCTGAGTCCCAAGGAGGATGCCATGTACTGTTTCTTTGCCATGGCATCCAGCTTCCTAGAGTCTTTATCTGGGGTGTGTGAAGCCAAGGATATGTTAGCTTTATCACAGGCTGCAGCCTGCACGACCCCAACATGGCTGCATTGTTGGTACAAATACTCCGTACCTGAGCCTGATAAAGTGTACCTCTTTTCCATCCTTTTGTCAACAGGAGGTACAGAATTTGGAGCCTTTAACAGTTTTTGTGTCTGTTTCCCAATAGACTTATGAAGGGGAATAGACAGCCTCTTGGACTCTGGGATGTCCATCATCTCCACATAATCAGGCTCCTCCTGTTCCTCAACAGCTTCTTCCAAAGGGAGCTGGAGGGTTTCTGTCACTTTTTTGTAAAGCATGTAGTGGGAAGGGGACTCAGAAAGCCTAGGAGGGGAAATACCAGAAGGCCTGTTTGGGGAGATGTCCGGTTTGATGGTCTCATCCAGACCTTCCATACCATCATCATCACATTCGTAATTCTTGTCACCCTCCAAATCTGGTTCATAAAAATCTTCAGGGGCATAATCCTGAACCGGAGGAACCGACCGAACCGAACGCCTGCCAGAAGGTGCCGGATCAGACGGAACCGGATGAAGCGATTCCACAATCCTAATCGCTCGGGCAATCTCCTTGGCAGTCGGAACATGGGTCTCCGTATACCAACCAGCTGATTTGTCTTTATATTTTCTTTTCGATGGAACTGATCTCTCAGAATCGGTTCTCCTCTTGCCTGCAGAAGTATCGCCCTGGTTAGAAGGCACTCCTGGTTCGGTCAGAACCGAACCGGGCTGGCCATCCGGGTCAGCGGACTTCTCGGCCTCCTTAAGCCTGCCCAACCTTTTTTCCAGGGTAGACTTAGGGAAGTTCTTGCAAATTTGGCAGTCTGAATCGAGGTAGTCAAACCCCAGACAATCAACACAGGTGGTGTGGGGATCAGCCTTAGCAAAGACTTCCCCACACACACTGCAATGCTGAAACCCATTGGGCCCGGTTTTTCTTTTGGGTTTCTCAGACATAGCCATCCTAACCAACATACTTACCCTTTTTACAGCAACCGCTAAGCAAGACTCCCTTATCGGTTTCTAACCGTGTCACGGGTATTGGAAAAACCTGCAAGAAAATAAGTTTTTTTTAAACCGATAAGGACCGGTAACCACACACTAAAGAACAGGGGAAAAAAATACACTAGATAACCAGTTCAGCCAAACCGGTCAAAATATCACTTTACAATTTCCACAAGTTTTACTACGGCTAGTTCACTACCTAGTACTTACTGTACCACAGACAGAGATCTGAACTGAAATCAGACAAAATAATCGGTAAAACCGATGACTTTAACCGATCGTTGAACCGTGAGCAAAGGAGAAGTCTCCGGAGCGACTGTTCAGTTAGGCGGAGTAAAGAATCTGACGGTTACGCTTCAAAGTGCAGCAGACATAGGTCTGAACTGAGCTCGAGGTCAACGTTCTATGCTCTGCATAGAATTTAACCCTCTACTCTCCGGGGCAGTTCAAGTGCTGGGGCTAACTGCAATAGTCAAAATACAGCAAGACTTCATGTTGTTTGAATGCCCTTTCTAGTGTGGCATTTGATATTGTTTACACAAGTACTATAGCTATGACATGAAGAATGTTGCTGAAGTACTGAGATTTTCTCTGGAAGATTACACACCATACCTCAAGGCATGAGAGCTGCTTGTGATACTTGGTAATATTCTGATTCAACAGTTTCCATTCTGCCTTGCAGTATGCATATCGCATCCATTTTGCAGCAAGACAAGAGAGAAGCAGTTAATAAGAAACTGGATCTCCTCATTTTCAATTCCAAAAGCTCATGATCATTGTCAAGGCAGTTTGCAGGGTCAATGACAGTGTCATTCTTTAACAATGGGTCTTCGGGGAGACCCAAGAAGCGCTGGTTGAGACACTCCATTACACTGTTTACAATCACTTCATGTTCCCTTGCAAGGGCTGAAAAAGCATCCCTTATTTCCCCTTGGAGCTCAGTTTCTTTAAATACTGCTGTCCCTTCCTCATTAAAAACCATTTCTCTCCTAAACATGGCCAGTGTGGTTGCATCCTGTGCCATGAGATTTTCTATTTCTGAGAGTACTGTACTGACAGTATCCATTACTATGGGAAGGGATACATGTGTATCCTGGAATGTACGGGAGACAGTTTAAAGCCCTGTGAGTATGACAAAATAGAAGTGTGAGAAGATCAGAAATTTTACATTGCATATTTGTTTTCTAAATACCTTAACTTTTGCCTTGTCTGTTGCTGGAATATCCCGTCTGGTGTCAGACGCAAGCTCATCCCAGTGACCCAGTATGCTGCTCTAATTATGAAGCACAGCATGGAGAGAGTCTTTTTTTATGTGAGAGCCACTGTGTTCCTTGTGATTTTTCAAACGTGATGCAGGTGGTTCGATTAGCTTCCGCCACTCTTTTTAACTCTCTAGGACGTTTTGGTGAGTTCTCATAGAAATAGAATATTGATATTATTATGCTGTCAATGGTCTGTGAAAAATAGGTGTTCTTAAAAGCATCTTCAGCTGCTAATTCAAGCCCATAAGAAACACAGTGAAAGGCAAGAAGCCATGGGCACTCTTCTTTCAACAATGCCTTCAAACTCTTATTACGTCCAAAGTTGACAGACGCACCACCTGCTTCTGCATTAATGCAGGATAACTGTTTTAGGTCGACCGTGTCCTGTCCCAACAATTGTGAGTATGAAGAAGTCATTGCAGACCTCAGACCACTTGTATCACCAAAATCAACATCAATTAATCCTATAAACTTCATAGTAGGTTGCCCATTTTCTAGAATTTTGGCATACACAATCTCCTTATCCGTGGTGGTTCTGTCAGTAGTCCCATCCATAAAGACAGAATGATATCTGTATGGTGTTGCTTCTCCTGTGAAGTGACTCACAGCTGGATTTCTTAAGTGATTGGCAATAGCTGCAATGAATGTGGCACACGCTTTCTCATTGGCATAAGCATCACCAAGTTCTACACCACGTCTCTTTTCCAGTGATATCAGTCCCTTGAATTTCAGGAAGGGGTCCTCCTCTTTAGCAATGTATGTAGGCAATATCAAAAAGTTTCTCTTATTTGTATAGAGATTTTTTATTCATTTTTAAGATACATTTTTCAATTTCACCGTCTGAGGGCATACTGTCAGCTAAAGCAGCAGCCACTGCTTGTTTATGGCCTTCTGATACAGCATGCCTTTCACAGGGTATTTTCCGGTTTTCTGTGGTTTTCCCCTGTCCCAGACCCCTGAGATGCCGGCGCAAGGACGCAAGCATCCAAAGAAGAGACATGCTGATGCATGTCCCTCTCAAGCGCCTACAGACGCCCCCCGACTCCGTTAGATGGTGCCGCCAACCCCTCGAGAGCCCGGTTTCCACCAGCGCTTTCTCAGGGCGTCGGGTGCATACTGCACCCCTGGTATCCACCCAGAGGGAGGAGAGCATCCGTTGGGATGCTCAATCCTCCCTTCCCCTGCCGAACCCGGGTCGCCGGCGCAGCGCGAGGTGTAGCTTCCAGCACCTCAACCCTCAGCGCCACTGAGCCGGCTCCAAAATCCAATTTGACAAAACTGTACATCCTGTAGACTGGCAAGTTGGGGACCAGGTAATGGTACTCAGATTTGCACCACCTACACATCCGTTTGTAAACAAATGGGAGGGGCCCTATCCCATTGAAAACAAACTCAGTCCAGCAGTCTACCAAGTTAGACTGCCTCACAATAAAAGACTCATTGATAAATGGCTACATGCTAATCAAAAGAAACTGTTTAAAGGAGATTAAATTACTTTTCCCTACCCAAATGGGCGTAATAGTACTGAACTATGTTTTCTTTTCTCTGTTCCTTTTAGGTTCCAGAGAAAGATGTCTGCTTTCTTTTATTTTTATTTTTAGAAATGTTGGTCTTCGTAGAAGCCCAAATTATATATTACAATGCAGATAAGAAACCAGTGACCCCTAACCTAAACAGCTTGTTGAAGCAGAATATCTCGCAAGCCCACAGGATCTGAAGGCATCCTGTGGTGTGCATATGGAAGTCCTTGAAGACATGGTCATAATCCAGGAGGGCAGTGAGGCCCTGCTGCATGTTATGATCATTGCTTTGGATCAATCCAGTCTTGAAACTGCATGGTATGCAGTTCATAATAAAGATCTAATCCAGTAAGCCGCCTTTACAAAGGCACTTTCCAATGGTGGCCTAATGTCAAAATTTATCCTGATGGTACCCTATCTATACAAAAGGTACACCCCACAAATTCTGGAATATACAATTTTACAGCTAGGATTGATCCGGACTCTTGTTTACATCTTGTTGATCAACAGGAATTTTGTATTCAAAATTATATGGCAACAAAGGCTATTGTCCTTAAGGTTTTACCCTATGATGCCCCGGAATTTGTGACACCAGATACTGAGTGCCCAAAGCAGAACCCTGGCCCACCCAGTGGTCTAGTTGCAACTTCCCAGCCAGGCGCCCTAGTTAATAATGTGCAGTTTATGCATATCCTAGAGGTCCTGAATCTTACCCATTGGAATTTAGAGGAATTTGGCCTATGTTCCACAATAAATATTTCTCATTTCTTTCAAATTATGTTATCAGATACCTTGGCAGAATACCAGGTATGCAATAATGACCCCTATACTGGGGCTGATAGTACCCCACATACAGGATTTTCAAACCCTAAACCTATTGGTACTCTTGACAAAAGTAAGAAAACCCAAATGCACTAAGTGTTTTATAGCAGAATCAGGTATGGCCTCTGGCCTATTTGGTTCTGGAATGTCAATTTGGAACAGGGCTGATATAGCTAGTATTCAAGCACAAATGACAAAGGTTCATGATAGTATGAAATATAATATCATACCTCCCCTTTCACATGGTGTAGATGGTCTCGCTCAAGAGGAGCATTTTACAGTTTATGACATGAAGGATATTGCGAAGGGATTTGACCTGACAATGGACAAGATTAATGAATTAATCTCTGCTAACAATCATGAAGCAGATGAGCAACACATAGCCAGGGAAGTCCTTTGCTCTACCTATGGCTTTTATGTTTTTACAGCCATTGGTAATCTCTTCTGGGATCTGGAATTAGGACATATCCCTGATCTCATACATGACAGACATATGGGTCAGTGGTACTACCCCAAATGCACTTCTACTGCACGTGTTAACAAATGTTTATCAGGAACTAACACTACTCCCTTGTCAACGGCAAGGAACCTTGGGTGTGTCACTATATACACTAGTATTGCTCCATTTTGCGAGACTTATTCTTGTACAATCAAAGATGCCATGTTTGCGACTCTCACAGTGTCACTGCCGCAGTTTGATCTGGCAACCTCTATCTTTGACCGTCCATTCTATTGGTTATCTTGATGAGAACATTTATCATGAAAGGTTGGAACTACCTTCTTTGTTGGTTTACCATACGTGTCTGAGCTATTGGTTGTCTCCAGATATTGACTTCTGTACCTGGAAAGGCTATCACCCTTTATGCAGATGTGACATCTTCGAACTAGTCATTCCAATTTGAGGTTATTGGCCCAATAATTGGGATTGGGCCTCCTCTTTGGAGCTATCTTTGAAGAATCTTTATGGATCTAACTTGAACTATGAAACTCCATCTAATACTGGAAGAAACCGTGGATTTACACCTGGAACTGTCAGTGGTTTATGGCTTGTGGACAAAGATATCTCCTGTCCTGTTCAACTTACCAACTGGAAAATGCCATCCTCTAAAGTGGTTTATTCTGCTGATGGAGAGTACTGTGTGGTGACCAATTATAAATTCTATTGGTATGGACAAAAGTTATGCAAAATGGCCTTTTCTAACTTCTATTTTTTCCTAAACAGCAGGTTGTTATACGTCGTACTGTGATTAAACCTGTTCCCATCCCGGAACCAGATACCATTGAGTCTAGTCCTGACTATCTGGATGCTTTGTCTCAATTTTTTGCCTATTTTTAACATTCATATTGGCAACTTAAGTTTGTCTCTCCAAACTCATCTCAATAGAACAGATACCCATATGATTTATATCAGTAACAATGTTACCAAGGCTCAGGAAGCACTTGATGATCTGATCAGTGATGACATTGCTATGATATTGGAACACCCAATTATGAAATTTGCTTTTCAAATTTTTGTGGCAATTCAATTTTTATTAATATTAGCCCTTACAATTACATTTTGTTGTATAAGGAAAACCCTGAAACACCATCATGACCAGTTAAAATTCCTCTATCAGGCTTGTGCCTGTAGACGAATGGTGCCTAACCATCATCTTTTTGTTGTGTTGCCACTTTTGCAATTAGGGCAACAAAGACGGGACTGTTGTACCTGGTTATGCTCCCTATCGTCCCACATACATCTTACACTGTATTTCTGGTCTATTATACTGTGATACTGCTATTTTGCACTAACATGTAGATTTAGGCACCCATCGTATAATCATGGGTGCCAAGAATGTACTTTGCTGCTAATATATGCTAATGTTTACATCTTTATAGGATTATACCATGCATGATTCATTATACCTCACTATAATGCATTTACCTAGATTACGTTTGTTTTTTGTATATATTTTATACGTAATCTACCTAATTACTGATAGGATAACTCTAATGGGTCGTCAGTGATTACTGTATACACTTATATTCTCATATAATCATATGCAGTGTGTGTCTTGCACTTGCCACGTGTATTTGTGGTCTGTCAGCATTTCTCTTTGTTCAAGCTTCATGCTGACAGAGACATATTCTTTGTCTCATATTATACTCATTAGTAATTCTGTCTCCTAAGTCATTACCCAAGGGAAAATGCCTTGTTTGTAATGTAGAACCAACACATTATGTTCCTTATATCCGTAACCGTGATGTTATCTTTGTTACCATGCTGTTATCTATGGTATATAACCTTGTGTAAGCCAGCTCTCGTTCTTGAGAACTGTACATTTTTCTGAGACTGGCGAGAACCCAACTCCCTTGTGATTTTCTCTGTCACATGCTTGGCATGAGTATAGTAATAAATTATCATTATTACTTCTGCTTGTGTGTTTGTTTCTTTAGCTGACACTTTAGACATACAAGAATCTGATTTATTGACCCCAGAGCTGATTTCTTGGCTACAGCGGAAGGGTCAGTAGAGAGTGAGTTGGTGGCAGGTGAATGGGCCTGCTGCAGGACAGTGAGAGAAGGAGAGGGTACCAGGCTTGTCTGGGCCAAACTGGAGCCACCAGAATCATAAATGTAGGCAGCTGTCTGAGTTTCAGCAACACCTTGAATATCAGAGGAAAGGGAAGGAATGCATATAGGAACCTCTCTGACCAGTCCAGAATCAGTGCATCCAGTGGAAGTGTTCCCAGGACTGGAGGCCTGCAGCAGTACTGAGGAAACTGGAAACTGAGAGGGGAAACAAACAGATCCACTTCTGGTGTACCCCACCTCCTGAAGACTATGGCTAGCACTTGCTTGTTCGGAGTCCACTCGCTTTAGCTCTGACTGATACGACTGAGAGCATCTGCCAGAGTGTTGTCCTTGCCTTGGAGATGGATAGCTGAAAGGCTGAGTCCCAGGGAGTAGGCGAGAGACCACATCTTTAGAGCCTCTAAACAGAGCATCCCTGATCTGGTAGCACCCTGCTTGTTTATATAAAACATTGCAGTGGTGTTGTCTGTCCTTATCTGTACAGTCTGCTCTGTTATGACAGGAGCAAAGGCCTTGAGTGCCAGGAAAATGGCTCTGAGCTCCAGAAGGCTTATGTGCAACTGAGACTCCTGAGGAGTCCAGGTACCACTTACTGAGGCACTGCCTAGATGAGCCCCCCAGCCAAGGAGGGAGGCATCTGTGGTAATCACCTTTGTGGGACGAGGAGCCTAGAAGGGGATGCCCACTGTCAAATTTGCAGGGTCCTTCCACCAAAGCAGAGCCTGAAGAAACTGTTCTATCACAGGTATCAGTTTTGATAAGGCGTTGCTCTTTTTAGACCAGCAAGCTCTGAGATAGAAGTGCAGGTCTCGCATCCGGTACCTGATCCCTGAGATCACTGCAGTCATTTATGCCATGTGTCCCAAAAGCTTAAGAAAATGTCTGGCTGGTCATGGCTGTCCCTAGGCGAAAGAATCTGCCACTGACAGGAAATTCTGAATTCTCTCTGGAGAGAGTAAGGCAGATCCTTTCATGGTGTCCAGCTGAGCTCCTATGAAAGGGAGTAACTGAGTGGGCTCCCGGTGGGATTTCTTTAGATTTACCAGGAAGCCCAGTGAGTGCTCTGTGAGGGAAAGAGACTTCTTGACCTGATGAAGAGACTTTGCCACTGTGAGCCAGTCGTTCGAATAGGGGTAGAGTGACACACCCAGCTTTCTGAGGTGTGCTGCTACCACTGTTAGGCACTTGGTAAAAACTCTTGGAGCAGAGGACAGGTCAAAGAGCATGGCAGCAAACTGGTAATGACCTGAAGAAAACTTGAATCTGAGATATTTTCCTGTGAGACTTCCTTATGGGTATGTGAAAATAGGTGTCCTTTAAGTCTAGGGAGGCTAGCCAGCCTCCCTGCTGAAAGGACTGAATGACCATCGACAGAGTGACCATTTTGAATTATGGTTTTAGCAGATGTTTGTTCAGATATCTGAGATCCAAAATAGGCTGCCACGACCCAGTTTTCTTTTGTGTCAGGAAGTACCAGGAGTAGAGGCCCTTGGCCCTCTCTTGGGCAGGGACCCTCTCCACTGCTCTTAGAGCTAAAGGGGTTTTTTACCTCTAACTCCAACAGGATGATTTGTGTTGGGGTAAAAGGCTTTGACACCTGGGTATGCCTGAGGTCTGGCATTTTTTGAAGACCTGGACACTCACATTAGGGCTTAGGCTGAGAGGCTGCTGGCTGGGCAGAGGTGGCTCTTCTTTGACACCTTCTGCCCCTTCCCCTGTAATATCCTCTGTACTGAGAGAAATCAAACTGAGAATAGGGAGGATAAGACCTAGGAAAGTAGCCCCTGCCCCTGTTATCCCTGGGCTGGGTTTTTTGAGGGTCAGGAGGCTTTGGTTTAGTGGAATGTCTCTGCCAAGAAAGCTTGTATTCATCCACTTTCTTCATGTAATCCACAATTCTGGAACCAAACAGCATATTTTGGTCACAAGAGAAATCCATAGCTTTTGACTGGGTGTTTTGTGACAGGCTAGCAGCCCTGAGCCAAGCAAAACACCTCAAAGAGATGGGAATGAGCCATGGCCCTAGAGGCTGCATCATTGTTGTCATATGATATATGGAACTGGTACTTAGTAGCTTCCAAGGCAGATTTTGCTGTGTCAATAAGGTCCTGAACCATTGTGTCCGAGCCACTCTGGGCAACGGCCAGGACTGAATTCCATAATGCCTTTTGATACTTGGCTGTAAAAGCCATGTATGAGGAACGGCAGATCAGCATAGAAGTTGTAGTGTACACCTTTTTGCAATGAAATACATTTTTCTGGAATCTTTGTCGGGAAGCAGAGAAGACAAAAAGACCCCGGCTTTTTCACATGCAGACTGCTGTACAATACTCTCATGGCTAGGGTGTACAGTCAGGAATTCTGTGTCATGGCTTGACAATTAGTACTTTTTGTCACAGCGCTTGTTAACCCCTGCTAGGGATGTGGGGGTCTTATGCAGCTTCATAGTATTTTTCCTAAAAGCACCGTGAATAGGGAGGACCAGCTTTTTTGGGGAGACCTTTCATTTCCCTATAATCTCAGTCATCATCATCAACATCCTGGTTGGTCTCCTGGGAAGGGAGGTCCAGAGTGTCTATCATATTTTTAATGAAAGTCAGCATAGAAGGGGCATCCTCCTGTTCAAAAGGGGGTGCACCAAAATGAGGATCAGGGGACGCATCTGGCTCTAAGCCCTCTGAATCCATGTCATGAGCATCTAAATATTCTTCTTCCCCCTTCCCCTCGTGAACCCCTGCCAGGGAGGGCGCAGCAGAGGGAGGTTTACTAGAAAATGCAGAAAAGACAGACCCCATGCTTTGCAGGGTCTGAAATACGTGCTATGCTTTTGCCATTTCTTCCAGAGAAGGCAGTTCTGCACTGAAATATGGTGGACTGACAGTCTGTGGCTGTATATGTTTTGTTTTTTCTTTATATGTTTTGCTATCTGTTGTCTCGCTATTGGCTTTCTCAGGAGGAACAGGAGCATTTTTCTCTTTCCACAATTTCTTTGAAGCTACTTCATCAGCAGCTTTATCTTGCTTCCTTTTCAGTGAAGACACTTCATCAGTGCCTTTTTATCATTATTTTTAGATTTTGAAGAAACTTCATCAGCCCCTTTGGAAGCTTTATTCTTTGGCACCTCATCGGCACCAAATTTATTATTTCTTTTCTTGGCACTTCATCTGCGCCTGACTGGGATTTTAAGGATACTTCAGCACCCTTATTTGAATTTTTGTTATCATTATTTTTGTTTTTTGAAGGCCCCTCATCGGCAACCTTGGGTCTTTGCCCATCCTCAGCCATCATTTTCTTTAGTCTTTTAGCCTTACACAGACAGAGCAGAAATGATCTGGACCTAAGTACCTTAAGAAAACATTACTTACCATAGTAATCGTGTTTCTTCCAAGGGAATCTTACTGTATTCTGACAAATGCAGTATGGTCTCACCATAGGACTGCCCTGGAGCCGAAATGTTTAATGGAACCTATGCAAATGGTGAAATGCTAGGCTCGAGCTTGGTTTTCAAGCCACTGTCCCTGGTTGCACTTCCTGCAACCGTCAGATTCTTACAAAGCATGCAGAAGCTAACAAATTAGCTATCTAATCTAATCTAACAAAAACAATTCAAACCCCCTCCTAGGGGTAAACACCTCTTAAAAAACAGAGGGCATCTCCCAAGACTCAAGTCAACAGATACCCAAGAAAGTAATAGGTACCCACAGGTTTCCAATATCATTTGTACAGACAATATGTAGGTCCAAGCAGGGGAGGAAGGGAGGGAGCTCAGAATACAGTAAGATTCCCTTGGAAGAAAGAAGATTACTATGGTAAGTAATGTTTTTTTCAAACCACAGGAAATCTTACTGTACTTTATTTTTTTATATTATTTTCTCTTTATTCTCCTCCCCGTACGGCCACCATCTGACCGACTCCCCCAGCTCCATCCCTCGGAATTACCGGGGCTTACCTTACGCCCAGTCCGGGAGCGGTGCCTGCGGAGAGTCGGTCGCCATTCTGCTGCCGGTTTTTCCCATTTTTCTCCCTATTTTCCCCAAGGACCCCAGGAGAAGGACGCATGCGTTTGGAGGTAACAGCCCTCCTCTGCCCATCCCACTGGCCTATTGCTGGCACCATGCTTGCGCTGCCCCTTGGCCTCCACCAGGGGGTAGCCGTGAGCGACGGATGCCACCCCACCTCCCCGGAGAGGACAGCTGCCTGACGACCACTCCATCCAGCTCCACCTGCAACCCCTATGCCGACCTCCGATGACCCAGGCTCGTTCCTGAACCCGGGTCACCGGCATGCCACGAGGTGAGACGTCCAGCGCCTCAGCCCTCTGCACCACCGGGCCGGCAATCTTACTGTATTTTGACAAATGCAGACTACCCAAGCAGTGCCTTTGGAGGCAGGCAGAGGACCTATTTAGGAAACAGGCTCTGCAGGACTGCTGTGCAAAACCTGGCATCACTCCTAGCCTGGGTATCCAGGCAATAATGGTTGGTAAATGTATGAATTGTTTTCCAGGTAGCTGCTTTGCAGATTTCCAGCAAAGGGATATCCCTTGAAGCTGCTATTGATGCAGCTGTTCCTCTGGTAGAATGGGCCCTAAGCCCCTGTGGGGCCTGCTTGGCTACCTTGGCATAACAGAACTGGAAACACGCCATGATCCACCTGTCTATGGATCTTTTCATGGCTGATTTACCTTTTCCTACTTCCCCATAGGTCAAAAAGAGTTGGGATCTGTCCCCTCTGTGGCCTTTTGTATGCTCCAAGTAGTAGCTGATAGCCCTTTTTACATCCAGGCTATGCTGTCTATATTCCCCTGATCTAATGGTTGGTGAAAAAGACTGGTAGTGTAATGGACTGGTTGATGTGGAAATCTGAAACCACCTTAGGGAGAAACTTATTGTCAGTCCTAAGGATCACCTTATCCCTGTGGAATGCAATGTAGTCAGTATCCATGGACAAGGCCTGTAGCTCACAGATCCTTCTGGCTGAAGTAATAGCAACTAGCAACACAGTTTTCTAAGTTACATACTTGAGATCAGCTGAAGCCAAGATTTGAAAGGTGGCTGTATGAGCTGTGCAATACATATGTTCAGATCCCACACTGGAGTGGGGGTTCTACGTGGGGGGGTGCAAGTGTAGCAACCCTTTAAAGAATTTCCTGAACTTTGGATTCAAGGCCAGAGACGCTGCCTTGCCTGCTGACAGGTAAGCTGAAACAGCTGCCAAATGCACTTTCAGGGTGGCTGGTCTCAGACCCAGGGAATAAGGTGGGTTAAATAATCCAGGACAACTGGAAAACCCGCCTGAGTATGGTCCAGACTCTTGTTCTGGCACCAAACAGAAAATCTCTTCCACTTGGACTTGTAGGTCTTCCTAGTGGAGAGCTTTCTAGAAACCCTAAGGACCTCCATGACCCCTCCCGAGAGGTGCAGGATGGCATACTCTAGGTCCTCAAGAGCCAGGCCTTGACCCTGAGAAACTGAAGGCTGAGGTACAGGATCCTGCCCTGGGAAGACATCAGCAAATTGTGCTTCCTGGGGAGGTTGACTGGTTTGGCAACTGATAGTGCCAGAACCAGGGAGTACCATGGCTGCATGGCCCAATCTGGAGCAATAAGGATCATTGTAGCCAGCTGGGATATGAGCTTGTTCACGACCCTCAGCAGCAACGGAAATGGAGGGAAGGCATACAGAAACTGCCTTGTCCAATTCAGGATCAGTGCATCCAGTGGGACTGAGCCCCTTCCTGAGGGCCTGCAGCAAAATTGGGGAAGCTGGTAGTTGTCTGGGGCTGTGAAGAGGTCTATCTCTGGAATGCACCATCTTTTGAACACTACCTGCAACATCTGACTGTTCAGGTACCACTCGTGGTGGTTCTGATGTATCCTGTTCAGGGCATCTGCCAGTACATTGTCCTTTCCTGGCAGGTGGACTGCTGACAAGACAATTCCCAGAGAGTAAGCCAGACTCCATATTTTCATGGCTTCTGTGCACAGGGGGGTTGACCTTGTGCCTCCCTGTCTGCTGATGTAGTACATTGTGGTTGTGTTGTCTGTCCTGACCTGCACCACCTTTCCCTGCAGCATGTTGGCAAATGCCTGAAATGCTAAGAAGAGTGCTCTGAGCTCCAGTAGGTTGATGTGAAGCAATGATTCATTTGAGCCATATGACGTGAGCTGTGTGCTCCTCCAAGCGTGCCCCCACCCTAGAAGGGAAGCATCTGTGGCTAGCACCAAGGAAGGTTTTTCCTGTAGGAGTGGCACTCCCTGCCTGAGGCTGTCCATGTCCAACCACCATCGAAGTGCTTGCTGGAGCATTTGTGTGACTGGCATCAGCTTTGATAGTGAATCTCTTTTCTGGTGCCAGTAAAGTCTGAGATGATACTGGACATCTCTCATCTGAAACCTTACCCCTGACACTGTAGCTGTTGGAGCTGCCATATAGTCCAACAGCTGCAGGCAATGCCTGGCTGGCCTTAGGCTTTGTAGCTTGAAGGTGCTTGCTAGCTGTACCAGACTGTCTGCCCTTGTCTGGGGAAGAAGAAAAAATTACTCACCTTAGTAATTGCTTTTCTTCTCATGGAGTCTTGCTATATTATAACATTAGCAGTCAGCCACTGCAGCTGAACTGCCCCGGAGAGGAAGGAGTTAACTCCAGAGGATCTGGAGTTCTACAGCGCGAGGGCGCTGTGCCCAAAGCTCTATCTGGCAGTTTCAAATGAAACTGTCAGATCTTTACGGCTAACATCAAAGAACAGAAAGTCTGTGTGGAAAACTACACTAGCCCATGGCTACCTACTAGTAGTAGTAACAACAATATAAACAACAAAGAACACCCAGAACCATAATAACAAAAATTGATGGTATTATGGTTCGTTTTACCACCCTTGACAAGCACATTATGAACCCCCCCTTTCCCCCAAGACTCAAGTCCAGGAAGGGGGCAATATAAATAACCTAAATGAAAGCAACCAGATCCCTAACCCAAAGGAAAGAGGGTAAAGGGATAACTACAATGGCATGACACAGTGCTTGCACCAATTCGCCACCCCTACCCAAGTAGAGGTTCTGAGAGGGGCAGGAGGGAGGGTGGTTATAATATAGCAAGACTCCATGAGAAGAAAAGCAATTACTAAGGTGAGTAATTTTTTCTTCAAACACCATGAAGTCTTGCTATATTATAACATTAGCAGATTACACAGCAGTACCTCCATGGAGGAGGGTCAGAACCTACTTAGGAAATAGGCTCTGAAGCACAGCTGTGCCAAACCGAGCATCTCTCCTGGACTGGACATCCAGGAATAATGCTTGGTAAAGGTGTGAACTGTCTTCCAGGTAGCAGCTTGACAAATCTCCAGAATGGAATGTCCCTAGCAGCCGCTAGAGACGCAGCTGTACCCCTGGAGTGGCCTCAATCCTGAGGGGGTACTCACCTAGTTTCTGATAACAGAATTGATACAAGAAACAATCCACCTTGCAATTGTTCTCTTAGTGGCAGGTTTTCCTTTGCCAACCTCGCCATAGGTAAGAAACAGTTGGAGGGATTCAACCTATGACCTCTGGTGCACTCTAAATAGTAGCTTAAGGCTCTTTTGACATCCAAGCTGTGCAGTCTCCTCTCACCTGAGGAAGAATGCTCAGTGAAAAATACTGGGAGAGAGATAGATTGATTCAGGGGAAATCAGAAACCACCTTAGGCAAAAACTTTCTATTAGTCCTAAGGACTACCTTATCTCTGTGGAAAGAGATAAAATCTTCTTCCACTGACAGGGCCTGTAACTCACTTATGCATCTGGCAGAGGTGATAGCTACTAGGAAAACAGTTTTCCGTTAAATACTTGAGCCTGCTGAAGACAGAGGCTCAAAGGGGGTTGCATTAACTGAGCAATGCAAATATTCAGGTCCCAGGCGGAGCTGGTTCCCAAAAGGAGGGTTAGTATGAAGTAACCCTTAAAAAACTTGGAGAACACAGGGTGAGAAGAAAGGGAGGCAGGCTTCCTGCTGACACAAAAAGCAGAGACAGCTGCCAGATGAACCTTCAGGGTAGCTGGTCTAAGGCCCAGGGAATCAGATGGACCAAATATTCCAAAAGAATGGGAAGATCAGCAGATTCTGGGATAATCTGCCTCTCAGAGCACCAGATGGAAAACCTCTTCCACTTAGAATTATAAGTGGCTCCTAGTGGAAGGCTTCCAGAAGCCTTTAAAATATCCATGACACCTTGAGAAAGGTGTAAGTCAGGAATTCTAGCTCCTCAAGAGCCAAGCCTTGAGGTGGAGGGATTTGAGGTCCGGATACCACACTCTCCCTGTGCACAGGCCAGTAAGTCGTGGACTCTGGTAGGCTCAGGCAGGGTGGACTGCCAAGGACAGAAGCAGAGGTACCAGGCTGTCTGGCCCAATCTGGGGCAATCAGAATCACTCTGCAAGG
The DNA here is from genome assembly GCA_016271365.2 of Neoceratodus forsteri. NCBI lineage: Eukaryota > Metazoa > Chordata > Ceratodontiformes > Ceratodontidae > Neoceratodus > Neoceratodus forsteri. The sequence continues at coordinate 698,922,571 of CM028131.1, read as the reverse complement.
TTGAGATCTGATTTTTACTAGTACCCTGAAAAGAAGAGGAAAGGGAGGAAAGGCATACAGGAACTTCCTTTTCCAGTCCAACAGAAAGGCGTCCAGAGGGACTGAGCCCAGTACTGGAGGCCTGCAACAGAAAAGAGGAAGTTGATGGTTGTCTGGGGCTGCGAAAAGATCTATCTGAGGAGTGCCCCATCTGGCAAAGACGGACCCCAGCACTTGTGGATTCAGAGCCCATTCGTGATGGCCCTGAGAAATTCTGCTGAGGGCGTCCGCCAGGACATTGTCCTTCCCTGGGAGGTGAACCGCTATCAGGGAGGTGTTCAGGGAGTAGGCCAGAGACCACAACTTCATTGCTTCGGTGCACAAGGCTGAAGACCGAGTGCCCCCTTGCTTGTTGATGTACCACATTGTGGTGGTATTGTCTGTCCTGACTTGAACCACTTTGTTCTGGACAGAATCTGAAAACACCCGAAGAGCTAAAAAGACAGCTCTGAGTTCCAACAGATTGATGTGGAGCAGAGATTCCTGAGGAGACCACACCCCCTGGGTGGCAAGATCGCCCAGGTGAGCCCCCCACCCTAACAGGGAGGCATCCGTGGTGAGGGTGAGGAGGAGAAATGGGAATGAAGGAACCCCTGTCTTAAATTGCTCTGGACCTGCCACCAGTGGAGGGCTAGGATCAGAGTTTGAGTAACTGGAACCAACTTGGTAAGGGGTCCTTCCTTTGAGACCAATAGGCCCTCAAATGGAACTGAATGTCCCTCATCTGGAATCTTGCTCCTGCACGACAGCTGTGGAAGCAGCCATGTGCCCAAGGAGTTGCAGAAAATGCCTTGCTGGTTGAGAGACCCGCAGGGTAAAGGAGGATGCCAGGGCGATGAGTCTGTCCACCTTTCCGAGGGAAGAAAAGCCCTGGCTAACCTTGTGTTCAATTCCAGCCTATGAAAGTTAGGACCTGAACCGGTTCCAGAACTGACTTTGGTAAGTTTAGCAGGAATCCTAGGAAGTGAGAAGGCTGGGTGACTTGCAAATGGTTTGCCACCTGACCTGGAGACTGACCCACAATGAGCCAGTCGTCCAGGTAGGGAACACAGCAACCCTTGCCTTCTTAAGTGAGCCACTACTACAGCGAGACATTTTGTGAATACCTCTGGCGAGAGGTCAGGCCAAGGGCATTGCCCTGAACTGGTAGTGGCCTGAGGGCAGTTCGAACCTGAGGTACTTTCGTGAGAAGGCCTGATCAGAACAGAAAATAGGCATCCTTGAGGTCCAGGGAAGCTAGCCAGTCCCCTGGCCTTAGGGAAGGCAATATCATTGCCAGAGTCAACATTTTGAACTTTGGTTTCAAAAGATGCTTGTTCAGGTACCTTAAATCTAGAATGGGCCTCCATTCTCCTGTCTTTTTTGGGGTAAGAAAGTATCTTGAATAAAGCCCCTTGCCCTGATGGCAAGGAGGAACCCTTTCCACTGCTTTGCAGTCCAGAAGAGAAGAAACCTCTGCTTCCAAAGCAAGGGCTTCTGAAGGATTTGCAGGTGAAAATGTCTGACTCTCATCTTTGGAAAGTGTTTGAAGCTGAGAACCAGACCCTGGCTCTATTACCTCCAGAACCCATCTGTCCATAGTTAGGGACAGCCAGTTCCGCTGAAATAGGCCAACCTGCCCCCACTGGTACAGGAGACCGGCCCTGGGCACCCCATCAGGGTGCCTGCTTAGCAGCCTTAGGCTGAGGGGAGGGGACGGTCTGCTTGTGCCTCGCTCTACCCCTGCCTCTGAAGAAACCTTCTAGTAGACAGCAGAGGAGGCTTGAAATTGGTAAAAAGGCCTGAAAAGGCCTGCCCCTACCTCTGGAGCATGCCTTGTGGCATGGCATGCTTCTCCTTAGCCTGGGCACTTTTGTAGGTAGTTCTGTATTCATCCATCTTTTTCATATAGTTTTCTGTTTGCTCCCCAAACAGGGAATTTCCCACTACAGGAAAATCCATAGCCTTTGACTGGGTATCTTGGGACAGATTAGTGCATCTGAGCCATGCCAACCTACGGAAAGCTACAGAAGTGGCCATGACCCTAGAGGAAACATCATTAACATCAACAGCAGTATGAAATTGAACTTTAGAGGCTTCAATGCCATCAGCAGCCACCTGTTCCAACTCACTAGCCAGCTGGCCATGGGCCTGCTTAGCTAACTGCAATACTGTGTCCCACCTAGATTTCTGATATCTAGCCACATAGCCATATAATTTGCCTGCCTGAGTCCCAAAAGAAGCTGCCATATACTGTTTCTTCGCCATGGCATCAATCTTCCTGAATCTCTTATCAGGAGGATGTGAGGCCAGAGGAATATTAGCCTTGTCACAGGCTGCAGCTTGTACCACACCCACATGACTACACTGTTCAGTAAGGAAGTCTGTATCCGAGCCTGACAAAGTATACCTTCTGTCCATTTTTTATCTACAGGAGGGACAGAATGAGGATTTTTAAAATCTTTGTTGTTTGCTTCCAAATGACTTATGCAAAGGAATAGACAACCTCCTAGACTCTGGAATATCCATCATTTCCACATAATCAGGCTCCTCTTGCTCATCCACAGCCTCTAAAGGAAGCTGGAGGGTTTCTGCAACCTTTGTAAAAATAAAGAAAGAAGGGACTCAGACAGAATAGGAGGAGATTCTAAAGGTCTGTCTGGAGAAATGTCCGTTCAATGGGCACGTCCAGACCCCCCAGCCACAATATATTGATCAAATTCCTCCCTCCTGTGGTTCATAAAATCCTCAACTTAAAAATCCTGAAACACTGGGACTGAACGAACCAACCTTTTACCAACTGTTGGTGGTTCTACAGATCCCTGAGACAGTGACTGGACAATCTGAATGGCTTTAGCTATCTCTGCTGCAGTTGGAGACACAATTTTGGACCCCAAACCTACTGATTTCCTTGTCTTTTACTCGGGACTGGTTCCTCTGAACCAGCCTTCCTTTGCCCGAGAGAAGTCGCCTGGTCAGAGGGCACTCTCTGGTCCAGTGGGTACTGGACCAGGCTGGCCATCCGGTCAGCGGACTTTTGGCCTCTCGCCCTGAGCCGGCCCAATCTCTTTCCAGGGTGGCTGCAGGAATTTTTCACACCTGGCAGTCTGACAGGAGGTGGTCAGCCCCAGACAATAAACACAGTGGTGTGGGTCAGCCTTGGCAAAGGCCTCCCCACAGACATCACAGTGTTGAAACCCAGTGGCCCGGTTTTCTTTTGGGTTTCAGACATAATGCCAGCCTAACCAAAACTTGCCCTTTTGATGGCAGTGCCAGGAAGACACCCTTTATCGGTTCCTAACCGTGTCACGGTATTTGAAAAAACGTTATAATTCTGTTTTTAGAACCGATAAGAACCGGGAACCTGACTCTAAAACCCACTGTACACTTTTAAAATGTAGAAATAATAGTGATCGGTTCAAAACCGAACCGATAATTAATTTTCCACACAGACTTAAAATTTAGTACTTACGGTTACCAGATAGAGCTTTAAAACCGAAATGCGGTAAAAATAATGACTTTTGCGGTTCAAATGAACGAAAAAATAAGCGAACCGAGAATGAACCGAGCTGGAAGGAGCTGATCTCGGAGGCGACTGTTCAGTGAAGCGGAGTAAAGAATCTGACAGTTTCATTTGAAACTGCCAGATAGAGCTTTGGGCACAGCGCCCTCGCGCTGTAGAACTCCAGATCCTCTGGAGTTAACTCCTTCCTCTCCAGGGCAGTTCAGCTGCAGTGGCTGACTGCTAATGTTATAATATAGCAAGACTTCATGGTGTTTGAAAAGCCTTTCCTCTCACTGAATCCAGCTCGGCTCCTATAAATTCCACTGAGCTGTACTGGCTGCAGCATTGGCTTTTTCAGGTTGACTAGGAAGCCCATTGACCATAGCAGTTCCTATGTCAGTGCCACAGACTCCCTTACCTGTTGAGGGGATTGCCCTACAACTAGCCAGTAGTCCAGATAAGGGAAGACTACCACTCCTTGTCTCCTGAGGTGTGCCACAACCACAGCCAAGCATTTTGTAAACACTCTTGGAGCAGAAGTAAGTCTGAAAGGCATTGCCTTGAAATGGTAATTGCCTGATGGCAGTCTGAATCTGAGGAATTTTCTGTGGGACTGCCTTATGGGGATGTAGAAATATGCATCCTTTAAGTCTAGAGAGGCCAACTAATCCCCCTGTCTTAGGGTCAGAAGGATTGTTGTCAGGGTCACCATCTTGAACTTTGGCTTCACCAGATGCCTGTTTAGGTGCCTGAGATCCAGTATGGGTCACCACTCCCCTGTTTTCTTTATTGTGAGGAAGTACCTTGAATAGAGTCCTTTCCCTCTCTGTGCCAGAGGAACTGGTTCTATTGCTCCTAAGGATAGGAGGTTTAATACTTCCTCTTCCAGTAACACTGTTTGTGATGGGGAGAGGGTCTGAAGACCCTTGCTCTCAGCTTTGGCCTGAGCTTGAAGCTGAGAGCCAGGCCTTGGCCCACTACTTCCAGAACCCACTTGTCTGTGGTGATGGTTTGCCATTCCTGGAGTTAGTGGGCCAGCCTGCCCCCTACTGGGGTTGGGGAGGCGACCCAAGCAGACAACTCAGGGAGTCTGCTTGGGCTGGGATGCTGTCTGAGTGCTGGGGCTAGTTCAGTTGCCACCTCTTCTGCCCCTGCCCCTGAAGTAACCTCTCTGCTGATGATATTGGGGATAAGCCTGAGGCTGGAAGAATGGCCTATAGTGACCCCTACCCCTACCTCTACCTCCCCTGCCTTGTTGCTTTTGGGGAGTAGATGCCTCCTCTTTAGCAGCAGCACTCTTATATGCTGTCTTGTACTCATCCATATTTTTCATGTAAGCCTCCATCTGTTCCCCAAACAGAGAGGTAGGCTCACATGGAAAGTCCAAAGCCTTGGAGTGTGTGTCTTGGGTCAGGTTAGTAGTCGTGAGCCAAGCAAACCTCCTAAGTGACACAGAAGAAGCCGTTTGTTTAGCTGCAGTGTCACTGTTGTCCACAGCCATCCTAAACTGGGCTTTTGAAGCCTCTATACTCCTCTTTGCAGCCTCCTCCAAATCAGCTGCCATAGGCGCTGGGATACATTTTGTGATTTCTATCACAGTGTTCTACAATGTTCTCTGATATCTGACAACACAGGCCATGTATGAAGCCTGCCTGATGATCAGAGAGGATCCCAAGTACATGTTTTTTGCCATGGAATCCATCCTCCTTGAATCCTTGTCTGGAGGGTGAGATGCCAAGGGGATAACTGCCTTATCACAGGCAGCAGCCTGCACCTCTCCTTCATGGCTAGGGTGCCCAAACAGGAACTCTGCTCCACCCTTAGCCACCCAATACTTCTTATCCACCTTTCTGTCAACCCGTGACACAGAAGTGGGGATCTGCAGGACCTTGTTAACCTGCTTATTCAGGGATTTATGGATGAGTAGTAACGGTCTTTTACAGACTGGTACAGCCATCATTTCCATGTAGTCCTGTTCCTCCTCCTCGTCGGTTGACTCCTGGGTAGGAAGGTCCAGGGACTAGGCTACTTGTTTAATGAAGGCAAAATGAGAGGCATAGTCCTCATTCCCCTTGTCAGGGGAGTCAGCATGATGAGGATCTGGAGAAATATCTGGTTCAATCGGTTCCCCATAATCCTCATCCTCATCATCAGCAGCAGCATCCTCTTCTTCATCCTCACCAAATGGCCCCTCTTCGTGTTCCTGGGAACCAAAGTAGTTCCAGAGGCAGATGAACACGGCCACTTCTCAACCGGAACTGGAGTACTCGGTTGGAGTGCCTGAATAATTCTGATAGTGTGTGCTATCTCTTTAGCAGTCGGAACTGATGCCTTCTTTGGTTGTGGTTTAACCGTGGTATGCTTTTCCTTCTTTTTTCTTTTCCCTGCAGTTGCCAGGTTAGCGACAGTATCTGCAGGACATTTTTTAGAAGAGGAACCATCACCCTGGTCAGAGGGCTGTTCCTACGGTTTATTTTGGCTGATAGCCGGTTTGTCTTTAGCTGGGTCAGCAGACTTTTCAGACATCTTCTCCTGCAGTCGTTTAAGTCACCTCTCAAGCATTGACTAACGGAAGTTCTTACAAATTTCACAATCATCCTTGAGGTGGTCAAACCCCAAACAAAATACACAAATTAAATGAGGATCTACTTTAGCGAACGGTTCCCCACACTCTGTACAATGTTGGAAACCTGTGGGGTCCATTATTTTCTTAGTCTGTGACATTTATCGGTCTGTTAAACCGATGAACCGAGAATTAACCCGGTAAACCTTGTTAAATTTTATTAAATAAATGTATACCGCCTTACTGGACAGCAAAAATAACAGAATAAATTCTCAGAAACTTTAAAATAGAGTAAACAGTATTGGTTCCTTCTCAGTTGAAAGAACTGATAAGGAACAGAGGAACTCAACAAAAATTCACTCTAATCTAGTCTACCTGTGAATCAAGGACTGTGCTTCAAAAATCGAAATAAACGGACTTCGATAAACCGAGACAAAATAAAATTCTTCAGGTAAAGTGAAGGAGAGCTCTCCGGAGACGTCTTACTGAGGCAAGTGGAGCAAAGAATTTGATGACTGCAGGAAGTGCAACCAGGGATAGTGGTTTGAAAACCGAGCTCAAGCCTAGCATTCCACCATTTGCATAGGTTCTATTAACCATTTAGGCTCCAGGGCAGTCCTATGGTGAGACCATACTGCATTTGTCAGAATACAGTAAGATTTCCTGGGGTTCGAAGCACAGGTTGTGAGAATGTGCTTTAGCAAAAATCCTGTGGCTTTTAACACAATTTTTTTAAAACCTGAAGGTCCAGTTTTCTTTTTAATTGGGGTACCTCCGACATGCCAATTTACAGAGGAACCCGGTAGTAATAGTGTAGATATGAAAAGTCCGGTTCCCTCACGGTAAGGAGCTGTGTTTCTGAGGTAAAAATAACAGAAAAAAACACTGGAACCATTGGTTCCCTTATGAAAAAGGGAACCGCGATTAAACTGAAAGGGAACTGAAGAAAAATACTCAGATGCGGTTAAAATATAATAAAAATAAAGTGGAGGGAACCAGGAACTGACCGAAAAACTCGGTTCCCGGGAACCAGCGGGAACACAGAAAAAACACTCAAAATGTATATACACTAAAATAATAAGTTTCTGAAGAAAACTTTATCAAGAAAAGCAAAAAAAAGGCTTTTAGTAAGGAAAGTTGAGAGACATCCCCTGAGGCAGTGTTGCTCAGTCAGCCGGAGAAAAAATTCTGAAGCCCTTCAGGCTGCTCTCCCACAGCACACTCCCCTACTCTTTTCTGATTGGCCAATTCCCAAAGCTCATTATCTTAAAGCCACACCTCCGGGGCAGTTGCACCTAGCCAACTAACTGCTAGTGTTACTGATGCTAAAGGACTCCTGGGGTGAGAAATGAAAGTTACATACTTATTTTAGCTGTTGATTTTCCAGAATATCTTCAGCATTGATTACCACTTGTGGGTCTGTGTCAGAAGTGCTGGGACCCTGTGTAAGCCAAAACTTTTCTGTTGGGAGTTGGTGACATCACCGTATGCATCCACTGGTATACAATGGTACCATCCCCCAACCATCTCAGTACCTTTCTATCAAGGAGGTGAGCTGCATGAACCTAATGAGTAACCTATGCACTTAACTTAAGGGCATAAGATATCTCTGATGGCTCATGTAATACGGGCCACCAAACCCAGTCATGTAGTGTCTTCATAGCTCAAACCAAGTACTGAGGGGTGAAGTCCAACACAACAATACTGGAGTGAGTCCGGGGATGGTGGGTGGGTTTGGTAATCAATGATAAAGATATTCTGGAAGAACAACAATTAAAGTAAGTTGATAACTTTCATATCTTCCAAGACTCAGTCTTCTCTACTGATTTACACTTGTGGGTCACAGCACTAAGTTCAGAGAAAGTTCCCTGGACCAGAGAGGCTGAAGCTCAGGGCTCACTCAGGATAGTAATCCATTCAGAACTGTCCTTTCAATGGTTACATGCTGTCTGGTATGGACAGCCAGGGCACAGTGCTTGTAGAAGGTATGCACTGTGCTCGAAATTGCAGCTCTGCAAATTTCTCCAATAGGCACACAGCATGTCTCTGCCAGGGAAATAGCAACCACTCCGGTGGAGTGGGCAAGTACTTTGCCCTCAGTTTAATCTAGTCATAACATAATAGTGGCGAACACACTTTACAATCTAGGCAGAAATGCACTTAACTGTAACAGGTTGTCCGTTTTGATTAGGGGCAAAAGAGACAAAGAGCTGTTCCGATTGTCTGAAGTCCTTAGTTCTGTCCAGGTAAAACCTAAGGACCCTCTTAACATCCAGTAAGTAGAGTCCTTTATTCCTCATTCTGGAAATTGGCAGGGTATGTAGGCAGGATTATAGCCTGGTAAGATGGAACTCTAACACCACCTTACGTAGAAACTTGGGGGTGCATATGGAGAACTACCATATCTTTATGGAAGACAGTATACAGAGGATCTGTGACCAAAGCATGGATTTCTGATACTTTGCATGTAGAGGTGATAGCTACCAGAAATGCTGCTTTCCAAGTAAGAAATTTCAAGTTACAATAGGCTTGAAAGACTTGGAAGTGAGTATATCCAGCACAAGGTTGATATCCCAGGGAGCAACCAGCTTCCTCATAGGAGACCTTGTGTTCAGAATACCCCGAGGAACCTTGTAAACAGTGGTAAATGTGTCAAGTACAGGGTACCTACAGGTTCATGGTATGCTGAAATAGCACAAAGGTGGACCATAACTGTGGAATACTGCAGGCCAGTATCAGAATGGTCCAGTAAGTACTCCAGAACCTTTTCAGGTGCTCCTCTAAAGGGCTCTACTTGGGTTTTGGAGCACCAGACAGAAAATCTGTTCCATTTGGCTGTGTATGTCTTCCTGGTGGAAGGTTCACATGCAGCCAGAAGTATTTCAGAGACCTTCTAAGAAACCCTGAACCTGTTCACTTCCATCTCTTCAGGAACCAGGCTTGAAGGCCTGAAGGAGAGCAGGATGTGAAGGACCAGCTGACCCTGGGTCAATAAGTCCATCCAGAGTGGCAGAACTGTCAATTTGCTGACTGAAAGTCAATTCGATAGAGGAAACCGTATCTGCTGAGGCCAGCAGAGGGCAACTAGGATCATCTTGTGTGCATGTGCCTCCAGTTTGAACAACACCCTCTGGATGAGAAGCATTGGAGGGAATGCATACAGAGACAAATTTTGCTGTCATAGTCTGACCGAATCCTGACAGAAAACGCCATGTCCTGGATTTCTGGAACAGAATCAAAGCAGTCAGATATTGAGTAGAGACTCAAAAAAAAGACCACATCTAGGGTGCCCTACTCATCAAACAGTGATCTCACGACATCTGGTGCTAGTGACCACTCTTGAGAATCTGTCTCTGTTTGACTTACTTGTCAGACATGTTTTAAATATAAAGACTGGCACAAGGATGGTGGTGCAACTCCAAATACTTAGATTCAACAAAACATAAAAACGCACACACCCCTTCACAAAACCACATGAACAGCTGCTAGTTCAATGTCTTTAAAGTTTTATTTGCAGCACCAGCCCCATGCCAGTTGCTGCTCCCAGGATAGTCTAGGACTATCCTGGGAGCAGCATTCGGCATGGGGCTGGCACTGCGAATAAAACTTTAAAGACACTGAATTAGCAGCTGTTCGTGTGGTTTTGTGAAGGGGTGTGTGCACTTTTATGTTTTGTTGATTACTTGTCAGACAGTGTGTTCTGGACTCCTGGCAGGTATATCACTTGGAGCCAGAACCCCCATTCCAGGCACCATTCCCACACTCGCATCACCTCCCTGCAGAGAGGGTAAGAGTGTGCTCCTTCTTTGCTTGTTGATGTAATACATGACAGACTTGTCTGTTTGGAGGAGCACTACCTTTTGGTTGAGAAAGTACACTAGAGCTTACAGACGGTACAGAACTGCTTGCATCTGCAGCACACTGATGTGGAGATATAATTCTGATGGGTACCAGACACCTTGTGTCTGAAGACTCTGGCAGTGGGCTCCCCACCCCAGAAGGGAGGCATCTGTGGTGAATCTGTGGTGAAGGTAACTTCTGGCTTTGGTGGGGAGAAGGGGAAGCCTTGGAGGAGGTTGTCCTCCACTGACCACCACATCAAGCACCTCACCAGGGGTTTGGTCACCTGGATGGGGTAGTTTTAAGGGTATGATGCCTGTGACCACTGAGTACCAAGCATCCAAGAAGTTGTCCTGAAGTGCAGCCTTGTGAGGCGCACTGTAAACATTGAGGAGGCTATTAGGCCCAGCATGCGTTGTGTGGAATGGGCTGGCACAGTCTTGCATTTCATGATAAAACAGGCCATCTGCAAGACTGCTCATAGCCTGCTGTCTGGGAGGAAGGCCCTAGCCCAGGTCATGTGAAGAATGGCTCCTATTAACAGCAGTTTCTGGGAGATCACCAACTGAGATCTTGAGGGGCTCAGCAGGATTCCAATGGACAGCAGGACTTGAGAAGCAATGGCCACTGCTTGCTCTGTCTCCTGTCTGGATGGGCTTGAGATTAGCCAATCAACCAGATACGGGAAGACTTTTTGAGTCCTAGCTTTCTGAGGTGTACTGCGAGTAGTGCAAAGCACTTTTCAATACTCATGGCACTGAGGAAAGCTCCAAGGGTAGGACTCTGAATTGGTGGTGCTGTCCATCCACGCAGAACCAGATGTACTTGTAGTGGCTGGGGTGCACAAGTATGTGCAGGTATGCATCCTGCATATCCAGTGATGCTAGCCAGTTCTGATGTTTCAGGTAAGGTAGAAAAGATCCCAGAGAAATCATCTGGAATTTTTCTCCATCCGTGTACTTGTTCAGATTTCTGATGTCAAGAATTGAGCACATACCTCCTGATTTCTTTGGTACCAGGAAGTACTGGGAGTAACACTCTGTGTTCCTTTCTGACTCTAGCACTATTCCCCCTGCTCTGTTTCTCAGAAGGCCCACAATCTCCAGTGCCAGAAGCTCTGACATGTGAGCCAACAAAGGGAGTTGCCTTTCGGAAGGATTGTCTGGAAGGGTTTACAACAAAGTTACCCTTCTCAGATGAAACTGAGAATCCATTTGTCCATTAATATGGATTCCCACTGATGGTAAAAATGCATCAGGCTCCCCACTACTGGGGAGGAGTGGTCCGCCTTGGACAGCTGAAGTGGACCTGAGGCCATAGCTTCAGATGGTGGCACAGAGCACTTTCAGCATCTGTGCCTTCGGCTGCACTTTCTTCTGGGACTGAGGAGGCTGGGCTTTATTGTTTTGGGCTCCCCTGTCCTACAACAAAAAGATTGCTCGATGTGAAAAAAGCTGTGTCCTCTACCCCTTTGTGGATTATAGGGAGCCAGCCTGGAAGTTTTAAGAGTCATTCTAGCTTTGTTAGACTCTTCAAGAGACTGCTCCACTGATTGTCCAAACAGACAAGTGCCATTGAAAAGCACGTTTTTTTTTAAATAAAATCGTTTTTATTTGATGCAATCATAGATAACATCTAAAGAAAGATGGTGATGCCGGCCCAGGAACATAGAGGGCTGAGGCGCCAGATGCCACATCTCCTGCCACACCGGCGACCCGCGTCGGGAATGGACCCGGATCGAGCGGGGCCGGTGGGCTGGGGAAAGATTGAGCATCCACAGACAGCTCTCCTTCCTTGGGGAGGGGGGGTTGGTGAGCCACGCTGCTTGCCTGACACCCAGCAGTGGCTGGGTGTCGGCACATGCACGCTACAACGTACGGGAAGGGACCCCACGTTCAGGACACCGGGACCATCTCTGTGGAGGCAGAGCTTGGACATTGCGTCCATTGCATAGCCATGGGCACGGGGAGAAAACAGGAGGAAACTCCCCCCCCCCGAAGGCAGCAGGATGACAACCAACCCGCTACAGGCTCCGAACCGGTGGCCGGGCACAACCGAGGGTCCTGTGGCAGAGGACCAAAGGGGTAGGTAAGTCCGGAGGAACGAGGTAATGGGGCTGGGGGGTGGTAGATGAGGGCTGCCAGGGGTGAAATAGGTGATAAAATGTATATAGAAAAAAAAAAGGATGGCGATACAACCAATAGGATGGCTGAGACAATACAGACAATGAGCTATTCGGAATTGTTGATACAACAGTTACATCTTAGGCATACACTACTTTTGTAAATGGCAAATATATGTCATAGGAGATCAAAATCTTCCTTTGACCATAAAGGTGTCTCCTTGTTGAATACTCTTCATATGTCCCCACCATCCTGTAAGAAGTTGTTACAATAAAGAGAAGTTAAAAAGAGATGCTTCTATTCACTGATGGGAAATGCCAGCAAACAACTAGAACATTTCCAGTATTTTAAAATAATTCTTTTAACAGAAATAAGACTACCTTTCATCAATTTCATAGAATTACCTTTGTATAGACTCACAATGTCATGTTCCAGGAGAACAGAGACCGTGATCAAATTCAAAAAAATTCTGGATCCCTATCTGACGCAGCAAGTGAAAAGAGGCACATCACCATTTTTTAATAAGCGGGCAAACCCAGAATCTGTGAAAAAAGGCTGCTATGGTGTATGAAGAGTGCCAACAACCTGAATCAGCAGACAGTTTCATTTATTCAGTCTGGAAGGGGTATAGTAGACTTGATTTAACATTTTGAATTATATCATCCTGTCCATGGATAATTTATAATAATTAAGAGCTTTACACGTGCAGGACCATTGTGCAGGGCACATTCATGACCTGTTGTTGGACGCCTGGAGTGAAGCCATCAGTCCGCAGCCAGGATTGCCGCCTGATGCAAATACCTGCAGCCACAGAGTCAACTGCTTCATCAAATGCATCCATCCATAGAGGCTTCAAGCTAGGAGCCGTTAAGAATCAATACCTTGTTTAACAGCAAGCAGAAAACTGTACTTATTTTGCCTCTGTTTCTAGCAGGGTCTCTACAAGAGGCTTCAGCTTGCTCCAGAGGGCATACTCATCCTGAAAGAAACGACCCTGGTAGTGAGCTATCCTCATGCCAAAAGTAGCCAAGGCATAGACCTGCTTACCCATGGTGTCCACCTTATGCAACTCCTTGTTAGTGGGGTGTGCAGTGACCTCCTTGAGCTCTATGGCTTTGTCATTCTCAGCCAAAATAACAATAGCATCCACTATAGGCTGAGTGAAATAGATGAGTGAGACATAAGTGCTGCACATTTCTTGTCCGCCTCCTTGGGGACAGCTTGCACAGTTGTGGGCCTCCTCCAAGCCACCGGATGGATGGGAAGCACTAAAAAGACTGGGATAAAAGGCACGTTTATAAACTCCAGTTGGAGGCATCTAGCCTGGTCTATGTTTGCTGGCTCGAAATTCAACGCAAAATGAATAATTCTAGCAGAGCCTAGAAGGAAAGATCCTCCTAATGTACAGTCACAGGAACTGATTCATAGTTCTCTGGATCACAGTACGAGCCACCCTCCTCACCGTCAGAGATGAGGTCAAGGTCTGACTCATCCCCATCTACTCCTTCCTCACTTGGAGAGTAGTGAAGAGGAGGGATTCAAAGAGCTGACAGCACAGGCCATGGCCTCAGCAACACTGGTGACACCGGACCCAGAAGCAGCCTCAGGAACAGTGCCAGTGGTGGAGTTGAGGATGTCCCCATGACTGTCCCTGAGGGGAAAGACCCCAACATTGAAGGCCGTACAACACCATCAGTGATGCTGGCACCGGCACCAGAGCAGGCCCCAAAAAGCTCAACACCAGCACCTGATGCAGTACCACCAACAGTGTCGACGACCTCACTGGCACTGAAGTAACCAGCAGCAGCACCGTGGCTGCCCCCATCACCAGAGGGGACAAAGGCAACACCACAAGTGGGGCAGACATCAGCTGCACCAAGGGCTCCCCCAGCCCAGGAGACTGGAGTCAGAGTCAGCCACATGCCCACGTAAAGAGGCACTGAATAAGGCACCTGCATAGCCAACCTCAAGGGATCAGGAGCCGGCATCAAAAATGGCACTGCTTGACTTATACACTGCACCCACTACTCCATAAGAGCTGTCCAATGGCCAAACTGCCCATTAGAGTCCCTTCTAATGGACAGAGAGAGGCTCTGCGACACAGATACAAATTTCACAGGCCCAGGCACCCTTGTTGCCATCTATAACGATGGTGGGGAACCCAGGCCTGTGGACATTGAGTGTCTCACAGCAGAACCACCAGAGGACGGCCTTGACCAGTGCCATTTCTCCCCCTTTTTTGCCTGACTGCCAATTTCCTACCCACCCAGAAAGAGGTGGCGGCCAGACACTGCCCCATTGCCACAGCAACTAGCCTTTTCAGACTTCCTATCTTCTTCCATAGAAACATAGAATTTGACAGCAGATAAGGACCGCTTGGCCCACCTACTCTGATCATTTCCCTACCTAATGCATAGGCTGCAGATCCTAGTTAACCAACAGCCTACTTCCTCCTACCTCCCACTAGAACTGCCTTATGTCTGTCCCATGCATTCTTGAATTCCCCCACTGTTTTTGACTGCACTACCTCCTCAGGAAGGCTGTTCCATGCATCCACAACCCTCCAGAACTGGATGCAAATCTCCAGATGGGGTCTCACCAACTGTCTGTACAGAGGGTTGACAACTTCCTGTTTTCTACTGGTGATACCTCTCCTTATGCATCCCAGCATCCCACCAGCCCTCCTTACTGCCTTCTCACATTGCTTGCCCACATTAAGGTCATCTGATATGACTACCCCCAGGTCCCTTTCCATTTCTGTTGTTGTTATTTTCTCATCCCCCATTATGTACTCTTTCCCTGGATTTTTGTTTCCCAGGTACATTACTTTGCACTTCTTTGCATTGAATCTAAGCTGCCATACATTTGACCATGCCTCCAACCTTGCCAAATCCCTTTGCATCTTCTCCACCCCACCTTCTGTATCAACCCTGTTGCAGATCTTTGTGTCATCTGCAGAGAGACATACTTTTCCTTCCAGTTCCTCTGCAATGTCACTTATAAAGACATTAAAGAGGACCGGTCCCAGTACTGAACCCTGCGGTACCCCACTAGTAACCCCCCTTTCTTCAGAATAAACTCCGTTTACTATTACCCTCTGTATCCTGTTGTCCAGCCAATTTTTTTACCCAGGCTACCACCTTGGGACCCACTCCAAGGCTGGCTAACTTGTATATTAATCTTTTGCATGGGACTGTGTCAAATGCCTTGCTAAAGTCTAGGTAGGCCATGTCCACAGCCCCTCCCTGGTCTACTACATTGGTTGCCCAGTCAAAGAAATCTATTAGATTCGTCTGACATGACCTTCCTGCTGTGAATCCATGCTGCCTAGGGTCCTGTGCCCCAATGGCCTTTGGAACTCAAAAATTCTTTCCTTTAGAAGTGATTACATTATTTTCCCTACCACTGAGGTCAAACTAACAGGTCTGCAGTTTCCTGCCTCTGTCTTGCTCCCACTTTTGTGAAGGGGAATCATGTTTGCCCTCTTCCAGTCCTCTGGTACCACACCATCCTCCCATGATTTGTTAAAAAGGGTGGTCAATGGTGTCACTAGTTCTACCCTTAGTCCTTTTAGAATTCTTGGGTGAATCCCATCAGGCTCCATTGCTTTGTCCGCCTTCAGTTTTAAGAGTTCTTTCAGAACCCTTTCTTCTGTGAATGGACTGATACTGACCTCCCTACCCAGAGTGCTTCTATTCTTTGATGTAGGTACCTTCCCCTCCTCTTCTTTTGCGAATACTGAGCAGAAGTATTCATTCAGGATCCCTGCTTTTTCACTGTCATTCTCTGCCCACTCTCCCTTCCGTCATCTTTCTTCGCTCCCTAATGTACCTATAAAAGGTTTTATCCCCCTTCTTAACTGAGTTGGCTATCTTTTCCTCAGTTTGGGCTTTTGCTATTCTGCCTGCCTTCCCCACTTCCTTCTGCTTTAACTGGTACAGTTCTCTGTCCTGCTCCTTCTGTGTTTCATTAAACTTCCTAAATGCTACCTTTTTCTCCTTAACCTTCCCCGCCACCTCTTTTGAGAACCATAGTGTTTTTTTCCTTCGTTTTGCTTTGTTGATTTGCTTCACACATAGGCTCACTGCCTCTGTGACGGCCGTTTTGATTTTTCCCCATTGTTCCTCCACCCCTCCTTCTTGCCCATTTGCTAGTGCTTTTCTGAGGCACTCTCCCATTTTCCCAAAGTCAGCCCTCCTAAAGTCCAACACTCTTGCTTCTGTATGGCTTGACTCTATGGCTATGTTTATCATGAACCACATTGTTTGGTGGTCACTTGTTCCCAGATGGCTACCCACTTCTAAATCTGAGATCCTTTCTTCATCCCCATTTGACAGTACCAGGTCTAAGATTGCTCCCTCCCTAGTGGGTTCCACCACTAGCTGTCTGAGGCATGCCCCCTGAAGGGCATCGAGAATAAAACTGCTTTTTGATGTGGTTGCAGCTAGGGTGCTCCAGCTAACGTCTGGCATATTCAGGTCCCCCATCAACAGTATCTCCCCTTTTTCTGCCATTCTAAGGATGACTTCTATCATTTCCTTGTCCACTGCCTCCCCCTGAGATGGGGGTCTGTATACCACCCCTGTGCAAATTGTGGTTCCATAACCTGCCTCCAGGGTAACCCACAGTGCCTCCTCTACTCCCTGTTTATCCTTTAGTTCCATTGCTATGATCCCTTCCCTTACATAGAGAGCTACTCCTCCTCCTCCTCTTCTTTTAACCTCCCTGTCCCTCCTGCAGATTGCGTACCCTGGTATGTTGACATCCCAGTCATGGTTCTCAGTGTACCATGTTTCTGTGACTGCCACGATATCCAGATGTCCCTCTTCCATCAAGGCCACTAGTTCAGGGAGCTTGTTACACAGACTACGGGCATTGGTACTCATCACCCTCCATTTGTTGATGACCTTACCCCTTTTAGCCCCATCCCTGTCCTTACTGCCTTTTTCTGCATTTACCCCAGTCCTGCTCCCCATTAACTTCTCTACCACGGTGTTTACCTCTCTAACTACTGTGTTTTATGGGGGGAGGTGTGGTTTTCCCTGCTCCTTTTCAGTGCCTCCCCCCTTGGCTAGTTTAAATGCCCATGGTCATCAATAGGTTTGCCAGGATTTGATTTCCATGGTCATCAATAGGCTTGCCAGGATTCGATTTTTTATTTTTTTAACTTTTCGACCGAAAATATCAACGTTTATTTTGTAGCCTTTTACCGGAATTTTATCGATGTATTTAGTTACCCATGCACAAAATTCTGCCTTTTTAATCATAATTATCAATTTTTTCTGATGTTAAAAAAAAAATTTGTAGCTTCAATATTTTCGCTCACCAGGTTAAAAAAAATACAATCCGTGGCTTGTCTTTTTCCTCTCATCGTGTCTGCAATCAGTAGTGTGGCTTAGTGGTCTAACTTAGAGAACACCCTGAGTCACTGAACCCTTGCAACTGCTGTGTGGGAGTTACCTGTGCTGGCTCCTTAGAAAACAACCTGAGTGACTCTGAGTGACTGAGCTTTGGTGGGGATTGCAGCAGTTCTGTGGTTTGTAGACTAGAATTCAGCTGAGTTGCAGTATGCACAGCCAGGAGAGTGAGTTGAGTTGAGTAGGGCGATGTTCAGCAGCATAACAGAGGTACGAGCGGATCTAAAACCCTGCCATTGACAGAGCCGCAGTCCACCGGATCCAGGATTCCTAAAGCTGGAGGGGATTTCTTTAGGGATTTCTTTAGTGCATTTAATTGATCATGACATGTCAGCTCTCCCACGGCAAAACTCAAAGGTGGCGCGGCAGTCTGGCTGAGTGCCCGGCTTCATATATAGCACTTTTCAGAAGTTTTATTCGAGTGGAGCTGAAAACTGTCTGCAAGTTCTTCTATTTTCTCCCCGTTTTTAACTTACAGATTGTAATAAATAGCATAATATGTGACTCTGGTGCCCACAAAAAACAGATCAATATCGAGGTTTATTAATTTTCGTCGATTTCAGGACTTCTTACAAATTTGATTTTTATCGAATTTTACCAATTTAAATGGAATCCTGGCATGCCTAGTCATCAACCACTGGCATGAGGTATGGCTGAGAAAAGAAAAAACTACTCACCATGGGGGCTATGCATAAAGTAGGCACAAGTATGCGTCAAAGGCACATACCCTGCCCACGTAGCTCTGCACCTGGGGACAGGTGCACACCTGGCAGCATGCACGACCACTGGCCACCTGTTCACGGCCTTGCCCCCTGGCGTGCAGGGTCACGCAGGGCAGACGGGGGCAAAACTGTGGACCTAGGCGGACATCCAATCAGATGCCTGTCCCAGGTCCCTCAGCAGATCCCTTATGCGGTGGGGCATGTGCTGGACATGCGCACCCCTGTGGATGACCGGACAGTCTGTGGCCATGGAGGTGAGAGGAGGGCAGTGCCGCCGGCCGGCCCAAGTTGTGGCACTGGTGTACCTGTAAGGGGTTGTCAGTGCCGTGGGGGGAGGGGACCTCGGGCCAGGCCCATACTGTGTGAGTTGGGGGGCAGCTCTCACAGGGGGTCAGGGAAGACCTGTGTGGGCGGGGGGGACGGCCTGCCATGCTGGCCATGTGGGATGTATCCAGCAAGTTGAAGGGGCTGCATTGTACTGCTGTGTGTGTGGGGGATGTTCCAGTTCATGTGTGGTAGTGGGAGGGTCACCCGGCCAGACACAGGCACCAAGGCGGGTGGTCTGTGGGGGTGGGACACAGCGTCAGAGGCACTTACGCCAGGGTTCCCCCGCTAATCCTGCGCCCGCTCCACACTCACGCGCCAGCACTACGCCGCTTTTAGTAAAGAACACATAGTGCTGGCATGCCCCGACATCCCTCCCACCTGCCCCGCACACTGCTCAATGAGCAGCCATGGGATCAAACGCATACCCTGGTTTGTGAATGCCGCGCAGGGTCCACAGGACCCCACTCCACGGCATTCAGCCATAGCGATGCCAACGCGCCCGGTTTATGCAGTGCATTGGCATCGTGCACAGGGCCCCATAATAATATTATTTCTTCCAAAGGAATTGCTCACTAAGTTTAACAAGTACAATCATTCCCCTGGAATGAGCAGCCCTGGATCTTTTAGCGTTTTATGTGAATTTTGGAATTTAGAATGAAATTCAAATGCTGCTGTGTGTTCACTCACACCTCTGCACTCTAATGTCAGATTTAATTCTAAAGCCAGGGTAAGCAGTGACCACTGAAACTAGCTAAATGGCAACCACAATTTCTTGAATTTTTTTTATCAAAAAAGTTTTAAAATTTGTTTAAACAAGGCAGAACAATTTAATTTGCTAGGAAAAAACTAAAGTCACTTTGATAACTTAGCAACAATTGTTGAATCACTGTAACAAGTAATGCTCAAGGACATTGAAAAAGAACTGATTCTTGTATGAATCTTTTTCCAGGTTCTGGAAGGGAAGGCAGAGATTAGAGATTGTTAAACTTAGTGAGAGATCCCTTGGAAGAAATATTATTACTACAGTGAGTAATTTTTTTCTTAATCCCTCACTTAAGTTAAACAAGTGCAGACTCCATAGCAGTACCTTGGGAGGATGGGTACACAAACTATTTAGGGAAAAGGTTCTGCAAGACAGCAGTGCAAAACTGGCATCCTTTCTGGACTGTATGTTCAGGCAGTAATGCTTTGCGAAAGTGTGAACTGTATGTTCAGGCACTAATGCTTTGTGAAAGTGTGAATTGTATTTTCAGACAGTAATGCTTTGTAAACGTGTACACTGTTTTTCAAGAAACTGCTTTAAAATTTCTTGCAGGAGGGCACCCCTTGCGGATCCGTATGAAATCCCCGACAGTGAAAACCAGACACCAGAATCCTGTCATGGTTTAAATCCCGTCACACGAATGACCGTCCTAGAAAATCCCGACAAACTTTACAAAATTACTTTGTCTCTGGATAACCTTAGAATAAATATCTGTATTTATGGCTCTGACATGTGCCCTAATTAATTTGGTAAGCTTATATTACTGAATTTAAGGAATACCTCAATAAAATACAGTCTGATAAAAATTGTATTACCTCTTGTTCAGTGCTGAATGATATTTAAATGTTTTAATAGTTATAACAGCCCAAACATCTATTTGCATCCAGTGTGGCTCACTGACTAGAAAGTAAACGCTGCTAATACACTTTTCAATGTAATTATTGCTACTGCATAGAGGATGCTGTATAGTTACTGTAGTTAATGATTTCAGTCACAGTACATTATAACTGGACCGTGTAATCCTTTCTTCAACAACAACAAAAAGTTTACTATTTTTCCCTGAACTTTAACCACATAATTCCACAGACCTTCAGGACAGCAACAGCACACATTGTTTAGCAGCACTTTTTTACATCGATAAGCCACAGTGGCGTAAAGCTTCAGGTCGCCACTGAAAAAGGGCCTCTAGAGGTCCAGTGGGTTCATCTGGTCAACAAAATCTAAATAAATAAATGAAAGAACAGCAAGGGAATTAGTAATTTACTCCAATCTCACCAGAGAAAAAAGCCCATTCATTGGCAACACTAATTAATTGAAGCATTAAGCAGGCAAAGCAAATGTTCCGCACATGTTCAGCACCACTTCCCTTGCACTGAGTCAGTCAGAAAGAAAAACTAATTCCACCTGCCAGCAGCTTAAAACTAGAAGGCAGTACAAAAATGCAGTTGCAGTCTTCAGTTTTCAGCAGCTTTAGCTGCTAATTAAAATTTAGAAATTTAAAGTCAGCAGAGCCCTCCGCTGTCAGGATTTCAGCGTGTCAGTGTTATTTACTTGTCGGCATTTTAAAAGTCGGGATTGTGATTTTGGGCTCACGTCTGTCGGTATTTCGGGTGTCGGGAATACGTACCTAACCCCACCCCTTGATGCTACCACAGAGGCAGAGGTGCCTCCTGTAGAGTGTGCCCTGAGACCACTTGGAGGCAGTTCACCAGTTTGTTAGAACTGTATACAAGATACTACCCAGCGAGAAACTGTTCTCTTAGATGCTGGTTTGCCTTTCCCTACTTCACCATAGGTAACAAACAGCTGAGTGCTAGTGGACCTGACATCTTTTGTGTGGTCCAAATAGTAACTCAGTTTCCTTTTTACATCCAGACTGTGGAGCTTTTGCTCGCCTGAGCTGGATCATCCTGTGAAGAAAACTGGGTTGGCAATAGACTGATGCAGATGAAATTCAGATACCACTTTTGGGAGGGAATTCCTGTTTGTCCTTAGGACTACCTAGTCCCTATAGAAAATAATGTAGTTAGGATTTGTACAGAGGGCCTGTAGCTCACTTACCCTTCTGGCAGATGTCAGTGTCACCAGGAAAACTGTTTTCCAGGTGACATGCTTCAGTGTAGCAATGGCCATGGGCTCAGAAAAGGAGTCTCCATCAGCTGGGCAATACACAGGTTTAAGTCCCATGGAGTAACAAGCTTTCTCACTAGAGGGTATAGGTGATTAAGGCCCTTGAAAAGCTTTTTGAAAAAGGGTTGTGAGGCCAGTGATCTGTCTTTGCCAGCTGATGTGTAAGCTGACACTGCTCCCAAATGCACCTTCAGAGTTGAGGGCCTTAGTCCCAAAGGTTGGAGGTGGATTAAGCAGTACAATATCATGGACAGTGCTACCCAGAAGGGGTTGATATCAGTTTGGGACAGCACCATAAGGAAAATATCTTTCATTTTGAAGCATAAGTTTTTCATGTTGCCGGTTTCCTGGAAACATTTAGCACTTACATTACTTTCTCAGACAGATTCAGGCCAGAGATCTCTAGTTCCTCAAGAACCATGCTCGGAGGTGTACAGTTCTCGGATATTAGAATGTTAGAATGTTATCCTGCCTTGGGGCAGTGTCAACAGGATGTACCTTAGGGTCATGCTGATAGGCTGTTTGTTGGAGGACAGGAGAATGGAGTACCAGGTTTGCCTGGCCCAGTCCAGAGCAGTTAGAATCACTGTTTGCCGATTCCCTTCTCAGTTTTATCAGAGTTTTCAGTAACACTAAGTAGGAAAGGAAGGGAGGCACAGAGAAACTTCCCCGACCAGCTGAGGACTAGTATATCCTCTGGAACCAAACCCACTGCTAGAAGTCTGCAACAAAAGAAGTGGGAGTTGGCTGTTCTACCAAGAGGCAAACAGATCTATTTCTGGTGTGCCCCACCATCTGAAAATTGATGCTTGCACCTACTGGTTCTGGTTTCACTTGTGATTCCCCTGGCTAATCTTGTTCAGGGAGTCTGTTAGTACATGATCCTTTCCAATTGGTGTACTACGGACAGCTACACTTTCAGAGAGTAGCCTAGGTCCCAGATCTTTATGACCGCTGTGCACAGCTTGGAAGATCTTGTTCCTCCCTGCCTGTTTATTTGGTACATATTTGTGGTGTTATCTGTTCTGATCTGGACAGACTGACCACAAGCCTGGGAGGAAAATGCCTGCACTGCCAAGAACACTGCCCTGCATTCCAGGAGATTAATGTGCTCTTTGGTGGGCCAGCCCAGTGGCACTGAGGGTTGAGGCGCTGGACGCTACACCTCGCATCGCACCAGTGACCCGGGTTCGGGAACAAGCCTGGGTGCTGGGGGTTGGCAGGGAGGGAGCAGGATTGAGCGTCCGGAGGACAGCTCTCCTCTCCCTGGGGTGGGATCTGGGGGCTTCTTGGTGCAGTAGTGGCCTCTAGGGGTGACCGGAGGTACTACCAGCGCTGGGAGCACATTGGGGCCATACGCGATGGACGTCCACGTCTAGCGTGTTAACGTCATTACACGATCACGCGTAGGGGGTTAAAAAAAAGGGAAAAACCTCCTCGCGTGCTGTATGATGGCCGGCTTTGTGGTGCCACCGACTCCTTCCCTGGATGCTCCCTCTGATCGGGGCCCCCCCGGATCCTGCGGTGGTGGCTGCGTGCCTGCCATGGCAAAGATCATTGAGCAGGTACCGAAGGGTTAGAACTTGGGGTTTGGGTGGTGCAGGGGGGCTGTGTGGCCGGACTGGACTGGGGAGGAACCATAGGTAACACCTCTCCAGCCGCAGAGGAACAAGAAAATATGTAACAGAAAATAAAAATGTGCTCTTTGGTGCTAGGTGTCAGTGTGGCTCAGTTGGTAGCACATCCACCTCTGGACCAGAAGATCATGGGTTCTCATCCCACACCAGGATTGGACTTGCACCTAAAAATCGCTGGCATCCGAGTGCAGTATTGGGGGGTGCTGTACTGCTGGGGTGTACTGTCCTTCGGATGAGACTTTAAACCGAGGTCTCTTCTGCCCATCCTGGTGTTGTCCTGGTGGGTGTCCAGGTGGAAGTAAAAGAACCCAGGGCACTCTTTGCAAAGAGTAGGGAACATTCCCGGTGTCCTGGCCAACATTCCCCTTCCCATAAACCGGTTCATGCAATTATCCAGGCTGTGTGTGGGTGATGATGTGCGATACACACATTCAGTCACTTCACTACCAGTCTAGCATTGCTTGTAAGGCGCTTTGGGATACACTGTGTATGAAAAAGCATTATATAAATACTGATTCTTCTTCTCTTGAGTATTCTGTGTACTCCAGGTGCCACTTACAGTAAGATCCTCCAGGAGGCATGTGTTGTGACAATAACTGTATGGGGATTGCTGGAGGAAAGGAATCCCCTCTCTGAGGTTGCATTCCTCCTTCCACCAGTCTAGTGCCCTTAACAAGGTTTTTGTAACAGGAACCAATTTGGATACGATGCCCCATCTCTGAGACCAGTGCTCCCCTAGGTGGTTCTGAATATTTCTCATCTGGAATCTGGCCCCCTGGTACCACTGCTGTGGAGGAAGCCATTTGTCCTAGCAGCCTTAGAAAATTCCATGCAGACTCTGGCTGATCTGCTCTGAAGGATTCTGCAGTTGCAGTCAGATGTGCTACCCCTGCTAGAGGAAGAAATGCCTTCCCTTGCACAGCATCTAGCTCTGCACCGATAAAGTCCACAACTTGTACTGGTACTGTGTGAGACTTCTGGAAGTTAATGAGGAATCCCAGATCCTCCAGTGCATTCTGGGTGCAAATTATGGAGGACTTTGATTCCAGCTGTATTTCTCCTGAGATCAACCAGTCGTCCAAGAAAGAAAAAGCCTCCACCCTTTTCCTTCTCAAATGTGCTGCCACCACAGCTAGGCACTTTGTGAATACTCTCGGAGTTAAGGTGAGGCCAAAGAAGACTGTGAACTGGTAGCTGCAGTTCCCTAACTTGAACCTGAGGAATTTTCTGTGACTTGGCCTTACCGGTATATTGAATTAGGCATCTCCCAGATCCAGTGATTCCAGTCAGTCTCTCACTTGTAGAGATGGAATCACTGAGCTCAGTGTCACCATCTTAAATTTTTCTTTCCTTCCAGTGCTTGTTCAGGTATCTCATGTCTAAAATCGGTTGCCACTACCCATTTGTCTTGAGGGTTAGGAAGTATCCCTTGCCTTTTTGTGCTGCAAGTACTTTTTGAAGAGCTCTAACTCCAGCAGTATTCTGTTTTGTCCTGGGTTGTAGGGCTGAAAAACATTTGGGTTCTGCAGTTTTGGAAACTTTCTGAACTACAGGTGTACACCCTGACCCAGTACTTCTAGAACCAACTTCTTTTTGGTAATTTGTGTCCATTTCTGGAAGTAGTGGGCCAGTCTTCCTCCCACTGGCAGTGGGTGGGCAACCTTGGCAGCCTTGTCAGGGGTTCTGCTTTGGCTGGAGTTTGGATGCTGGTGTTGCAGAAGCACGCCTAGTTCCCCTTCTACTGTACCTCTGCTCCTACAGCAGCCTCTCTGTGGAGGGTAGCCATAGGGAGAAACATAGAAGTTGACAGCAGATAAGGACCGCAAGGCCCATCCAGTCTGCTCATTTGTTCTACCTTATGAATGTGCCATAGGCCTTTACTATGTCAATGGCCTATCTATTCATACTCATCTGTATTGCTCACTTATGCCTATCCCATGCCTGTTTGAAGCCCTGCACTGAATTCATATCCACCACTTCCTGAGGTAGGCCATGCCATGCAGTCACCACCCTTTCTGTGAAAAATAACTTCCTTACATTACCCCTTAATCGGCCTCCCTCTAATCTCATGCTGTGTCCTCTTATCCTGTTATTTTTCTTATATTGAAACATGGCATAGCAGCATCAGAGGTTAGATGACAAGGAAGGATTTATCTTGTTGGCAGTGGCTGTGGAGTTCCTCCCCCTGAAACGCAGCGGAGACCTGCAGTGAGCAATTTGCGATAGTGCTTTGCAGCATCAGGGGTAAAAGGGAAGGAACAGAAGAAAAAATGACTTACCATAGCAATTATGTTTCTTCCCAGTGATGCTCAGATATTCATAACTTTATGCAGTAAGCCTGAGGGGTTGGACTGACCGGAGAGATGGAACACATACAAATGATGGAACACTTTGCATGTGAGCATCTTTCAAACACTGCCTCTACTAACTGCCTGTGTTCTAACCTCTTCATATTTTATAAAGGAGCCTGAAAAGATAGGCCCAGGATAATGCAATACTAAAGGTTATCATTAAAATTGGGGTTACCCAACAATATGGATTTACTAAAAATAGGCCTCCAACTGGAGGAACAAACAAATAAGTAAAGTTAGAACAACATGCCAGAAAATACCAAAAAGATAAACACAATGAACTCTGTTCACCTAAGTAATACAGGTGCAGAGGAGAAATTTCATTCCAAGGATGTATAATGACATGGTGGCACCAGCATGCGGAGTGCAGAGGCTGAAGTTCTGGAAGGGGAGGTAGGGAAGGAAGTTATGAATATCTGAACATCACTGGGAAGAAACATAATTACTATGGTAAGTAATTTTTTCTTCTAACCCCAGTAATGCTCAGTATATTCATAACTTTATGCAGACTACCAAGCAGTACCCCTGGAGGTGGGCACAGGACTATGTTTTGGAAAAAGACTTTGCAGGACTGCTGTGCCAAACCTAGCATCACTTCTGGATAAAATATCCAGGTTGTAGTGTTTTGTAAAGGTGTGTACTGTTTTCCAGGTAGCTGCTTTACATATATCCAGTAATGGGACATCCCTGGCAGCTGCTAAAGTAGCAGCTGTCCCGCTTGTAGAATGAGCCCTCAATCCTGATGGGGGCTCTCTACCAGCATTAGTGTAACAGAATTGGATACACTGGACTATCCAATGAGAAATTGATCTTTTTGAGGTTGGATTATCTTTTCCCACATCCCCATAGGTCAGACACAATTGCTTTCTATCCTGCCTAAGGTCCTTAGTGGCTGTCATGTAATAACTAAGAGCCCTCTTTACACCCAAACTGTGCAGTCTGCTTTCACCAGAAGTGGTATGCTCAGTGAAAAAGACAGGAAGAGTGATAGACTGATTTAAGTGGAAATCAGAGACCACCTTGGGGAGAGAGTTCCTGTTTGTTCTGAGGACTACTTTATCCCTATGAAAGGATATATAGTCCTGATCAATACAGAGAACCTGAAGCTCACTGATTCTTCTTGCAGAAGTCATTGCCACTAGGAAAACTGTTTTCCAAGTGACATATTTCAGATGAGCTGCGGCCATGGGCTCAAACGGAGCAGACATCAGTTTGGCTATACACACATTCAGGTCCCAAACTGGCACTGGTAGCTTGTGAGGGGGATGCAAATGACACAGGCCTTTAAAGAACCTTTTAAAAATAAGGTTAGAAGCCGATGTTACCTTTTTCCCAGCAGAAAGGTAAGCAGACACTGCTGCAAGGTGAACCCTCAAAGAACTGGGTTGTAGACCCAGAGAGTGTAAATGGATGTGATAATCCAATACCTCTGACAAGCCAGCTTGGGCTGGTACCAGAGTCCTGCCCAAACACCAGATAGAGAATCTCTTCCATTTGGAAGAATAGTTCTTTGCAGTAGAAGGTTTTCTGTAACCTCTTAGAATACTTAAGACAGCTTCAGAAAGTTTTAGGTCAGCGTATTCTAAGTCCTCAAGAGCCAAGCTTTGAGACTGAGGGACTTGAGATTCGGGTACAACAGAGTTCCCTGGTTGGAGGTCAAAAGGTTGTGCCTCCAAAGGAGATGTATAGGATTTGCAACAGACATTGAGAGCAGAAGAAAGTACCATGGCTGCCTCGGCCAGTCTGGAGCTATCAAGATCAGTGATGCTGTATGGGATCTGAGCTTGACCAGTACTCTGTAAATCAGAGAGAAAGCATAGAGGAACCTCCCTGACCAATCCAGACTCAGAGCATCCAGAGAAAAAGTTCCCTGATCTGGTGGTCTACAACAATACTGTGGCAGGTGGTGGTTCTGGTGGGATGCAAAAAAGTCTATCTCTGGAGTACCCCACCTTCTGAAAATAACCTGTACCACCTGTTTGTTTAGGGTCCATTCGTGATGGGCCTGATTTATTCGACTCAATGCATCTGCCAGGGTATTGTCCTTCCCTGGCAAGTGAATTGCCTGCAGAGACACTTTCAATGAGTAGGCCAGAGTCCAAATCTTTATGGCTTCCGTGCAGAGGAGGCCTGACCTTGTGACTCCCTGCTTGTTTATGTAATACATTATGGTTGTATTGTCAATTCTGACCTGTACCACCCTGCCCTGGACTAGGTGAGAAAACGTTTTTAGAGTCAGCAAAACTGTCCTGAGTTCCAATAGATTTATGTGCTGAAGGGACTTTGTGGCTGACCAAGTGCCCTGGGTTGTGTGATCCCCTATATGGGCGCCTCAGCCCAAGAGGGATGCATCTATTGTGAGAACCACTGAAGGGTTCTCTTTC
Organism: Neoceratodus forsteri; assembly: GCA_016271365.2. Classification (NCBI taxonomy): domain Eukaryota; kingdom Metazoa; phylum Chordata; order Ceratodontiformes; family Ceratodontidae; genus Neoceratodus; species Neoceratodus forsteri. The sequence goes on along the minus strand of CM028131.1, from coordinate 698,894,791 downwards.
TGAAAAGGAACTCCTTGCCTTAAGTTGGATTCCTCCTTCCACCACAAGAGGGCCTGTAGCAGTGACTTTGTTACTGGGATAAGCTTTGAGAAGGAATCTTTTCTTTGACACCAGTGAGACCTGAGATGAAATTGAGTGTCTCTCATGTGGAATCTGGCACCCAGCACTGTGCCTGTGTGGAAGCCGCCATGTGGCTTAGTAACTGGAGAAACTGTCTTGCAGTTTTTAAGTTGTCCAGCTTGAAAGAGTTTGCTATTAGCTGAATGTTTTTTACCCTTTCCAGAGGCAACTATGCCCTGGCTTGTAGGGTGTTGATTTCTGCTCCTATGAACTGCAACACTTGTGTAGGAGTGAAAACTGACTTTTTGTGATTGATCAGGAATCCCAGGGGCTCCAGGAGGTCCTGAGTGATTTTCAGATCTTGCTGCACCTACAGGGGAGATTTTCCCATGACCAACCAGTCATCTAGGTAAAGGAAAACACATATTCCCTTTCTGTGAAGATGTGCCACTACAGCTGCCAGGCACTTTGTGAATACCCTTAGGGGCCGAAGAAAGACCAAAATGCAGGGTTGAAAACTGGTAGTGACCTGAAGCAAGTCTGAATCTGAGGTATTTTCTATGAGATCCTTTTATGGGGATGTGAAAATAGGCATCTTTCAAGTCCAGTGATGCCAACTAGTCTTCTTTTTGCAGTGTTGGCAGAATCAGAGCCAAGGTTACCATCTTGAACCTTGTTTTTTTTTTAAGAACTTGTTTAGAGCTCTTAGATCCAGCATAGGCCACCACTCCCCACTTTTCTTTGTGGTCAGGAAGTATCTGGAATAGAAGCCCTTTTCCCTTTGAGATTTTGGAACCGGTTCCACTGCTTTTAACTGTAGCAGGTTCCGAACCTCTGCCTCCAAGAGCACCTTTTCTGCTAGGGAGGGAGAGCCGAAAACTCTGGATTTTTGACGAGGAAAGGCCTTGAATTTCAGAGACAGACCCTGCCCCACCACCTCCAACATCCACCTGTCTGTGGTGATTTTCAGCCAAGTTTGGAGAAAGTGGGGAAGTCTGCCTCCGACAGGTAGGGAGGAGGCAGCCTGTGGTTCAGGGGGTCTGTTTGGTTTGTGACTGAGGCTGGGTAAAAGACCCTCGCCTCGAGCCCCCTTCTGCCCCTGCCCCTGGAGTAACCCTGCTGCGGGTACTGCTGATACTGGGGTAATGCCACCGGTTGGAAGAAGGGCCTGGTGTAAAAGGACCTGCCCCGGCCTCCCCTTCCATAAGGCCTGATGGATGGAGAAGCTCTCTCCTTAGCAGAGCTGCTTCTGTAAGTGGCCTTATATTCATCCACCTTCTTCATGTACACCACAGTGGACTCCCCAAAGAGAGAGTTTTCCTCTAGGGGGAAAATCCAAAGCCTTTGATTGTGTATCCTGAGTAAGGTTTGTGGCCCTAAGCCAAGCAAACCTCCTCTGTGCCACTGTGTTTGCCATCCATCTGGCTGCAGTATCATTAGTGTCAGTAGCCATTTGGAACGGGTACTTAGCTGCCTCTAGCCCAAACCTGGCAGTTTCAGCCAGGTCATCTGACAAGAGCGAGGGAGCTTTCTGGGACATGGCAAGGACTGACTGCCACAGGAAGTTTTGATACTGGGCAGCATATGCCTGGAAGGTAGACTGACGAATAGCCAAAGAGGCTGACAGGTACCCTTTTTTGGCCATACTCTCTATTTTCCTAGAATCCTTGTCCAGAGGATGTGAGGACAGAGGGACCCTAGCCTTGTCACAGGCAGCCTGCTGTATGAACCCCTGGTGGTCGGGGTGGGAGAAGAGAAAATCAGCTCCCTCCCTTTCCAGCTGGCACTTCTTGTCCATCCTCCTGTCTATAGGAGGGGTGGAATTTGTTGCCTGTAAAATCTTTAGTGCATCCTTTTTAAAGAATTTATAGACGGGGGAGGAGGAGAGCCTTTGTGGATGTTAACCCCATCATCTCTAAGTACTCCACCTCCTCCTCATCTTCGATTTGTTCAGTGGTGGAGATGCCAAGGGCATCTGCCATCCTCCTGACAAAAGTGAAGTGGGATGAAAAATCCTCAGACACCCTTGGAGGAGAACCAAAGTCCTGTTCAGGGGACACGTCTGGTTCTATTGGTCCCTCCTCCTCATCATGATCATCAATAGTATCTCCTCGGACTTCCGGTGACGTCAGAGGGCAAATGGCAGCATAGATTTTCAGCTCCGTCTCCTCCCAGGTCATCATCTATTTAAATCACCCTTTAAATGTGATGTCTTCACCAGCAAAAAATAAAAGAAACAAAACAGGGAGGCTACAGTTGACGCCGATGCAAAGATTGAAGGAAATGATGCAGGGAGAGGAGAGAACTGACTTGCAGGAGAGAGACGCAAGGGAGGGCCTGCAACGCACCGAGGCTCGGGCCGAAGAGATCCCACAGAGCCTCAGAGAAACCATACTCCAAACAGCCCGAACAGTCGCAAAGATCGATCAGACCCTCTGTGGACTCAAATCGGATCTAGTCAAAGTGGACCACAAAACAGATAAGCTAGAGCTTTGTGCCAACCAATTGATCGTACAATCAGATCGCCAGGACAGGCTTTTGCTTTATCTACTTGCCAGAGACCGAGAACTTACTAGTAAACTGGACGATCTGGAGAGCCGCAACAGAAGACAAAACATAAGATTTTTTGGGATCCCGGAGGGCTCCGGAGACAAGTCCCAAAGTGTGGCCACTTTTCTACAAAAGATGCTCAAGCAGATCCTCCCGTTGCCCTCAGATGTTGACTTAACGATGGATCGGGCACACAGGTCCCTAGTCTCCCGCCCCAAAAATCCTGACGCGAGGCCTCGCTCCATAATTGCCAGATTCACTAGCTATCGAGCTAAGGAAGAGATTTTAAAGTTGGCCTGGAGGCAAGGTGCGCTGATCTATGAGGGCCACCGAGTTTTTTATGGACAACGATCATACCACGAGGGTCCAAGAAGCCAGGAGAATGCTATGGCCGGTCATGAAACAGCTTAAAGCCCGCAACACGAAAGTACAAATCCTGTACCCAGCGAGGTTGAGAATCCACACGGATGAGGGAGTAAAAACCTTCCAGGACCTCTTGTCTGCTACTCCTTACCTGGAATCGATTGGGCTAACGGTCCCCTCTCTCATGAAGGAAAGGTTAGAGAGGGATCTACTTGCCTCAGCTTGGACCGTTGCGCAGAAGGGGCCATCCCACCGAGGAAACTCCCAGGGAATCCATAAGCAGAATCTGAGAGCGGATGTCTCGGCCTTGATAGCCCAGCTGGGAGATCCTGCAAATATTAATAAAAAGGCTCCTCACTTGCTGGACGAACAGGGGAGACTGTCTGCCATCTGAGACGGCTGAATCAGACGACGTGACATGAGGCGCGAGGCACGAGAAGAGAAGCCGGAAGGAATCATCATCTCTCCCCATGTCTTCTCGGCGGTTTTTTTCTGAAAAGGCACTGGGTTCCCCACCTGGCACTGAGCGGGGATGTCTGCCTGGTCTCTCTACCTCCCTGCTTTCCATGGGCGATGCGATGTGAGTATAATAATACGTCTTTTTTTTGGCGGCCAAGTAAAGTGCACACATCTGGGGAGGCCACATCGTGTTGGTTTCTTCGAGGTGGATGTTTCCTCGCCACTCCATCAGTGTGACTAGATGGCATACAGAGACTGCATCGCGATTGTTACTGGCGAAGTGGGGGGGGGGGGTCACTGAATGGATAGGCCAGCTGCTCTGTGAATCGAACTGATGGGGAACCCGAAGAGTTTTAAAAACTGGTGAAGTAAAAGTGCTTATGTTAAGGAACACTTATCCCAAAAGCTTTGTGCTGCTGAAAATCAGACTAGGAGGGCTCTCAGAATGCGTTTACTTGTTAAAAGGATCACTTTAAGCCCTGAATCTCATGGAGGAGGCGAACTCTTAATCATTTGGACAAAACTAGACTGGCTGAATATGAGCCTCTGAAGTTAACTCAAGCAGTACAACTATATATAGTTGGGGCCATGCTCATCTTAAAATGCTTGTTTCTGGGTTTAGTGTTCCCCAGTGAGTTTCCTCCCCCCCCCTTTTTTTTTTGGGGGGGGGGTGATTTTCCAGGTTTAAACAAATTTCCAAGGACCTTGGAGGGAGCCGGATTATGGCTGCTTGATGCCGCCCACTGACTATGTGGCACCCCTTATAGGGGATTTTCCCCTGGGAAGAAGGGTACATACCATTTTAAGGTGGTACACCCTCCTAAGTAGCGTTTTTACGCTTGCCCTTCGGATGGGATTTTCCACCCATTCACCCCTAGGAAGCCGATGGATAGCTAGTTCAGGAGGGCTGGGACGGTTTCTTAAGACCTCACCCACCCCAATCCTTCTCTTGTCCAGGCCCTTACATCAGAGCGGCCTTGGACACATGTTTCTGACAGTTGTTCAGACCTTCTTGTTCTTGTTGAAAAAGTTCTTGTTAATAGCTTTGCTTCAGTTATACGGGTACTTATTGTCTCTTTTGGAAACTTTTAATATTTCAGGCATGTCTAGATATTTCAACATTCTGCAGATTAGTAAGCAGAGTGTGTTTGAATTACATCAATGGCACACCATAATGTAAAAGTCCTCTCATATAACATTAATGGCTGCTCCAGTCCAGTGAAGAGAAAACAAATACAGAAATACATTGCTAGGCAGAACTGTGAGGTAAACTTCATACAGGAGACTCATCTGTCCCCTGCTGAGGTCCTAAAACTTAGAACCAAGGCTTACCCACAGGTTCATTTTGCCTTGTTGGAGTCAGGGCGTAGAAGGGGGGTTGCCATTTTGCTTGAAGTCCTTCCCATTTGAGGTGGAAGATACGGTGACAGATAGTGCCGCCAGATATATTATGTTGGTGGGGAAAGTGCGGGACACCCCGGTTACGCTAGTTAATGTTTACGCCCCCCCGGGCTCCCCTACTGTATTTTACACCTCCCTTGCCCGCTTGGTAACAGAAAGATCTAGAGGCCTCCTGATTATGGGGGGACTGGAACTTGATTTGGGACAGAAATTTGGACACCACGTCGGGCATTCAGAACCCTGAATACCGTAAGGCTCGGGCAGTCAAGCAAGCCTTTTCCCAGTTGGGACTGGTGGATGTGTGGAGGGAGAAATATCCCAGAGCTAAGGACTATACATGCTGCTCCCCTAGGTTCAAGGTATATTCACGGCTGGACACCTTCTTTACATTTAGAGATGGTGGCCCCGCCCTTCCCTCTATGTGTGTTGGAGTGTCAACCCTGTCGGACCACAGCCCAATATTCTTGGAGGTTGCTATTGTCCTTCCTAAAAGAGCTACACACTGGAGGTTGAATACCTCCCTTCTCCAGGATAGGGAAGTAGTTGATAAAATTAAACAGCACATAATAAACACCATTGCCGAAAACTCCACTCCGGGAGTTACGCCTCAGATTTTATGGGGCACATTAAAGACATCAATCAGGGGTCAATTAATAAGTATAGCCTCAAGGAAGAAAAAAGAATGCCTGTTAAAACAGCAAGATTTGCACAAAAGACTATCAGAGATGGAGTCCCAACAAAAGGTGACTTGGGATAGGCAGAGGGACCTGGAGCTAAAATCCCTGAAAGCAGAAATACAAAAGTTACAGAGGGAGGAGGTCGAGAGGAACCTATTCTTTCTTGAACAGAAATATTATGAAGGAGGGCCCAGAGGCACCAAAATGTTGGCAACCAGATTAAGACAATTTAGAGCCAAGGCCACAATAACTAAAGTTTTTTCCCCGCGCACTAGTTCTATCACTCAGAAGCCCGAGCAAATAGCAGAGGCCTTTGTTTCGTACTACCATAAACTGTATACACCTCAGGTGTCGGCACCAGGTCATGAAACCAGGAGCTATCTTGGAGCCATGTCCCTTCCCGCTCTTCAGCCAGATAAAGTGCAAGCCCTAATTAAGCCTATTACCCTAACAGAAATCATAAAAACAATAAAAGCACTGAAGACGGGGAAATGCCCGGGCCCAGATGGTTTCGGAGCTGAATTTTACAAAGTGTTCGCCCCAGATGTAGCCCCATTACTTCAGAATGTTTTTGTGAGGTCTGGCAGGAGGCGAATCCGATCCCTCCCTCCTGGCAATATGCAACGACACGCTTTATCCGAAAGAGAATAAAGACCGCTAAGTGCGAATCCTACCGCCCAATTTCCCTCTTAAATTCAGACTATAAAATCTTTACAGCGATAATAGCATCTCGACTGAATATCATCCTGCCCGACTTAATTAACCCGGATCAATCAGGATTTATATTGGGTAGGCAAGCCCCTGATGGTGTTCGCTCTGCCATTAACATAGTAGATGCCATACATCGGGTCCGTCTCCCTGCATGCCTTATGAGTTTAGATGCGGAAAAAGCTTTTGATAAAGTCTCCTGGCCATTCCTGTTCATAGCCTTAGAACACATGGGATTCCCACAGATATTCATTGATTGCATTGTCTTTATACGCTGACCCCCAAGCGTATATCAGGGTCAACGGAGGTCTTTCTAGGCGATTCACTTTAGGGAGGGGCACTCATCAGGGCTGTCCCCTGTCGCCACTTTTATTCGCCCTTTATATAGAGCCATTGGCAGAGGCAGTTCGTGCCTCCCCAGTAGTTCATGGTATTGAAGTGGGGGGACAGCAGAGAAAAATATCACTTTATGCGGATGACGTTCTGCTCTGCTTGTCCAACCCTGAGACCTCGATCCCCAACATCTGGTCCATCCTAACGGAGTTTGGTAGACACTCGGGTTATACATTGAATAAGACCAAAACTGAGGTCCTATCTTTTTATTATACCCCCTCACATAGGGTTACGGAAGCTTTGCCAGTGAACTGGTCGGCACTTAAAATGTCATACCTGGGTGTCTGTCTAACTAAACACAATTCGCACCTTTTCAAGGCTAACTATGTTCCACTCTCAGGTCAGGTGCAGAAAGATTTTGATAGGTGGTCACTTCTGAACCTCCCGTTATACCTAAGAATACAGACTGTAACCATGAACATTCTTCCTAGATATTTATACTTCTTCCAATGTCTCCCAACATATATAACTAAATCACAATTTGATGTGTGGCAAAGAATGATTTCTAAGTTTATTTGGAACAATAGGAAACCTAGAGTAAACGACCAAATCCTCCGGCTCGGAAGGGTGAGGGGAGGTAGGGCCCTTCCGGACTTTGAGGATTATTATCTTGCTACACAGATTAAAAGGGCGCTTCAGTGGTCTGTCCCTACCTACGAAGCTAATTGGAAGGACATGGAGAAATCAGAGGAGGAGGAGAGGGGACCTCCACTGGGAGTCCGCATTGTACATATGGGAGTCCACGGCCTCCCACCCCACTCTGACTACTGTGAGGGACACTATAAGGACACACAGAACGTGGGCAGAAATATAAAATAAAATTCTCCCTCTGGCCGTTTTATAGGCCAGCGTGGGATGCTACTTTTATCCCATCCCGCTTGGACCACACCTTTAGATCCTGGGAGAAAATGGGCCTGATCTATGTTAAACAATACTTGTCAGAGGGGGAAGTGTTGGACTTTAAGACCCTTAGAGACAACTATGGGCTGCATTTCTCTGACTTTTATCGTTACTTACAGGTTAGAGACTACATATATAGATGCCGTGGATTAGACCCCCAGTTGAGCGGGACGACCACCCTGGTGGCGAGTCTCTCTACAATTCTTTCCGCACAGAAAACCACAGGCCTGATCTCTATATTATACAAAACCCTTGCAGGGTTAAAGAAGGACTACTTGGAAAAGGTTAAACACAGGTGGAGGGAGGAGGGGGCAGCTGATAGTGGGGGAATAGACTGGGATGCGGTGTTCAGGTTGGCTCCCAGGACTACCAGCTCCCCCTTCTGGCAGGAATTTAGTTGGAAAGTGACGATACAGTACTTCCTGGCTCCCCTCTCACTCAGCCGGAGGGATCCTGAAAGAGACCCCTCCTGCTGGAGAATGTGTGGGGAAGGAGAGGCAAACTATTTACATAATATGTGGCTATGCCCACGATTGGGTCGGTTTTGGGGGGTTGTCTCTCAGGCACTTACTAACATTTTTGGCTTGGAGCCCCCCCTAGATTGGCCCTGCCTTATTCTGGGCGAGCCACCACAGAACTTGACTGGAGCAGATTCAACATACCTATGGTCCCTCCTCCTGGCGGCAGCCCACAAAGCAATTAATAAATTATGGCTAAAAAAGGATACTCCCACCCTAGGTAACTGGATACAAATAGTCCAGGGAATTGCAGAAATGGAAGAACTAACATACAAAATAAACCATAAAACAACAATATATACCCAGAGATGGACTAGATGGTTACTCTGGTGTCAAATTTCTCCGGCCAGCTCAGGAACCCAACCATAATGACCACTCCTAAGGGCCGGGGGGGACAAGGCAGACTAATTGAATCAAGTTGCTGGAGTGCTGCTGCCTGGGTGGGGTGCTATTTGACCTAATGAAGAAGTAATGATGTTAAAATATAAAAATGCCTGATAAATTTGTATTAACTGTACCTGTTGGTTATCAATAAACTTAAATTTAAAAAAAAAAAAATAGTATCTCCTCCTTCTTGGGGGAGAGGATGCACATTACTGCCAACCTGGGGACCCTGGGGGGGGCAGGAGGCTGTAGAGGAGGAACTATTGCTTGCAAGGACTGAATGATTTTAAAGGCCTGAGCAATCTCTTGGGCTGTAGGTACACGCAGAGCAGTCACAGAAATCCCAGGCTTGACAGGTGAGGGTTCTGTGTGTTTCAATTTTTTGCCTTTTTTAGCAGGAACCGGGGAGTCAGGCGGTTCAGTAGCTCTTTTTGTTCCCTTTGTGCCAGCCTCAAGGGCAGGAACAGAAGAAAGTGTGGGTTCAGCCACAATATCTTGGGGTATCGGCTGGTTAGAGCCAGAGGAACCCCTTGGAAATTTTTTTTTTAGCCTTTCAAGGTGTTTCTCAATGGTCTTCTCAGGGAATGTTTTACACACATCACATTCCTCTTTTAAATGATCAAAGCCCAGACAAACTACACAAAGTGTGTAGTTGTCTGCTTTTGCAAACACCTCTCCACATTGAGTACAGTTTCTGAAACCGGGCTCACCAGTTTTCTTTTTGGGTTTTTCCGACATAATTCAAAAAAGAGCAACCGCTAAAGAAAAACCCTTCTCTCTCTCTTTTTTTTTTTTTTTTTTTAATAATCAGTTCAGGAACCGAAGGGGATCCGATGGAACCAGACCGTTTGCTAAAACGGAACCGGATTAGCGGTTCAGTAACAGAGAGTTATCGGTTACAAAAAGTGAATGAATTTAACTCTTTTAAGACAAATAAAGGTGGTTCTTTAGTCAGAGAACCCCGATTTTAAACAAAACTATCCCGGTTCCCCCACGGTTATTCCGAACTGAGAGGAACCAAGAAAAACAATAAATTTAACATAATAAAGATTAACTGTACAAAACAACTAGTAGAGGCAGTAAATGAAAACAAAAATATATTTATGGTCAGTATTTGATGTTTTCTTCATATAGGAGAAAGTGGACGAACGGGACTCCAAGCGACCAGACTTTTCAGGCAGAGAGAAAAATCTGAAGAGGTTAGAACACAGGCAGTTAGTAGAGGCAGTGTTTGAAAGATGCTCAGGTGCAAAGTGTTCCACCATTTGCATGTGTTCCATCTCTCCGGGCAGTCCAACTCCTCAGGCTTACTGCATAAAGTTATGAATATACTGAGCATTACTGGGGTTAGAAACAATACTTTCCAAGTTACAACCCTGCAGTGGAGTGGAGCAGTCATCTCCATACACAGTTCTGGACTTAAAATATATTGTGGATTACGAAACTGAAACTTACAGCAATAAGTAATCATTACTGTTTGTGTGAGGCACTAAGGAGCTACACTGGGCACTCGAGTTGTTTTTGACCCACGCTCCCACCCCCCCTCCACCTCACATATTAAATGCTCAGCTAAAAGGGGTGGAGCAATTAGGTACCATCTATAGGTGGTCCTTGTAAATTCAAAACATTATTTAAAGCTATAAGAGACTTTTTTTTTTTTAGGGATCTAAATTATATTCTGTAAATATTATATTGCAAAACTGATTTTGGCTGGGCATATATTTTTGTGAGAAAAAGAAAGGATAGAGGGATAAGAAAAGTGCATGATAATCTTGGATTTAAGAAAATATGAGTACATTTTTAATTTCAGTATAATTTAAACAGACAGATAGTATATACATCTTTTTAGCTTCAATATTCATTGTACTGGTGGAACATGAACAAAACTAGAAATGGACAAAGGAAGGGTGCATGGGAGTGTGATGGGCTTCCTTCTGAGTGTGGGGGGATGCTGGTGGGCGAATAGAAAGATGGGTAGATTGGTAGGATGCAACAACTGTGGAGCGCCAATCTTTCTTAGAATTTTGTGGAGAGTGGGGGGTTGTTTGGTGTGCAGGCAAATAATGCAGCTTAAAAATGAGATCAGAGGTCTACAGGAGCAGCTAATGAGGGAACGGCGGGTGGCAGTGGATAACAACCCAAAAGGTGGAGTAAGCAGATGGGAAACTGAGGAGGAAGGACAAATAGAACCAATAGGGGGAGGGAGCAGGAAAAGGGTAGCAGATAGGAAACGGAGACAGGGGGACACAGGTCAAGGGTCAAAAGAGAGTAGAAAAGGGGAAAAAATGGGGAAGGGGAGATAACAGACATAGAAGCAGTAGCGAAGGGGGCTGGTAATAGGAAGAAGGAAGTATGTGGTACTGAGGGGGCATCAAAAAATCGATTTACAGTACTGGAAAGACTAGGTGATGTGACAGAGGGTGCGATCAGAGGAGGAACTAAAAATAGACTGGAGGAACATGGAACGGGCAGGAGGACAATGGGATGATTCAACAGGGGCGGAAGGGGGAACAACTGTGCTAGAGGATGAGGGGGAGTCCAGTGGAAGGGGTTGGGATGAAGGGAGACCAGGGAATGTGGCTCATGAAAAAGAGGATGGAATCCTAGTGCTGGTAGACTCAATACTAGGAGGAGTCAGATGGGGAAGCAAGGGAGAGAGACATAGTCGCATATGGGTGGAGACCATGCCAGGAATGACAGTGGAAAGAGTGGGTCAGTCTGTTCTAAAGTTTGCTAGGAGGGGTAGAGTGAAACCACATATAGTTCTGCATGTGGGGACAAATGACCTAGCGAGAGAGACGATTAAGATAGTTCAGGGAAGATTTGAGGAGCTAGGACCAATATGTGAGGAGGCAGAAAGAGCAGTAGCTTTCTCGGAAGTGTGTCAAGTGCCCAGGACGGGCACTGCAAGGAAACTGAGGATAGAGGAATTTAACAAATGGCTAAGAACCTGGTGCCAATCCAAAGGTTATGGGCTGGTGGGTAAGTGGGGAGGGACCTGGGAGGTCAGTGATCTTCACAGTAAGGATAGACCTCACCTAAGTGAGGAGGGCAAGAAGGTAGTGAAGCAGAGGATGGGGATTACATAGCAAAAGAAGGGCATTTAAAGTAGGAGTGGGGGGTGGCAAGTGGGCAGGAGGCATGCAGAATACACAGGAAGGGAAGCCGAATGAGCTTACCCCCCCCGTGCTAGAAGCAATGGGAAAAAAAGGGAGTACTAGAGAGGATGCTAAGAAGGGAGAGCAGGAGGGGGAAGGAAAAAGGGTGGAGGGTGGTCACTTTGAATGCTAGGAGCCTAGGGAACAAAACAGCAGAGCTACAGGCTCTCACGGCAGAAGAGGAGGTGGACATGGCAGCCATCACCGAAACATGGGCCACCCATTACCAGGACTGGGACCTCGCGTTACCAGGTTATAAGATATTCCGCAGAGATAGGGTAAATTGGAAGGGTGAGGGGGAAGTACTGTATGTGAGAGAAGGACTGAAGTGTGTTCAGGAGGAGGGAGAGGAGGGCAGTACAGAGTCATTATGGATGCAAATCCAGGATTCCAAGAATAGGACTCTCAGGATTGGAATAGTGTACAGAAAACATCTCAGACAGAGGAGTTAGACAAGGAACTAGCAGGACAGATCAGAAGGGCATGCAGAAAGGATAGCATGGTGATTGTGGGGGACTTCAACCTGCCGGGAGTGGACTGGAGTACCCCAGCCACCAGGAATAGAAGGGAGCAGATACTTCTGGACACGTTCCAGGATAGCTTCCTAATGCAAATGGTCAGCGAGCCAACCAGGTTAGGGAACATCCTAGACCTTGTACTGGCAAATGGGGAGTTTGTGAGGGAGCTGGGGGTGGAAGAACCACTGGCAGGGAGCGACCACCGCTCAGTGTGGTTCACATTGAAAATGGGTAAGGAGGGATTAGAAACAGGTACAAGAGTGTTGGATTTCAGGAGGGCCAACTTCGAGAGGATGGAGGAGGTAGTTAAAGGTTATCTAGCCAGAATCTAAACTCATATAGACACTAACCAGAGGTGGGAGGTCATAAAACTGGGGATTGAGGAGGCAACCAAAACCTGCATCAGGGTCCAGAGTAAAAGAGCTAGGGCCAAGAAACCTAGCTGGTTGAGCAAGGGGGTCATGGAGAAAGTAAGAAATAAAAGAGCTGCCTTTAGGAGATTTAAAAAAACAGGGAGAGGGGAGGACAGAGAGGATTACCTGAAGGAATCGAAGGAGGTGACGAAGGCAGTAAGGGCAGGAAAGGTGTATGAGGAGCTCAGGCTGGCGCAAGGCATCAAGAAGAGGGAGAAGGAATTCTTCAGGTACATCAGGGAGAAAAGGAGTTGTAGGGACAAAATAGTAAGGATTAAGAGGGATGGGGTGGGCGGAAACAGGGGCAGAGTAGGCAGAAGCACTTAATGAATACTTCTGCTCAGTGTTTACTAAGGGAAAGGAGGGGCGCCACGGGGGTGGGAGGTCAGGCTCAGGGGGGGAGGAGGTGACAGATAGGGGAATCACAGAGGGCAGGGTACTGGAGGGCCTGAGGGCACTGAGGGTGGACAAGGCACCAGGGCCAGATGGCATTCAACCCAGGGTACTGAGAGAGCTGGCAGAAATCCTGGCGGGGCCCTTGGTAGACCAATTCAATGCCTCCCTGGTCTCAGGAAGTGTAACTCAGGACTGGAGGATGACTCACGGGCTACCCTTCCATAAGAGCGGTCCCAAAGATGAACCGGGAAACTACAGGCCTCACATCCAGCATGGGAAAGCTGAGAGGCCGGTGTCCCTTCTGGAGACCAACGGGCTGCAGGACGTTAGGCAGCATGGGTTTGTCATGGGCAGATCATGTCAGACCAACCTGGTGGATTACTAAGACTGTGTAACTAGACAGTTGGACAAGGGCCATGCAGTGGATGTCCTGTTTCTTGACTTCAGTAAGGCATTCGACTCAGTGCCACATGGGAGGCTTGGTAGTAAGCTGGCAGGTACAGGTGCAGGGGCGAAAATGGTGGGATGGGTAGTAAACTAGTCGGGTCCCTGTTTGTGTAGGGCTTTAAAGGTAAGCAAGCCTACCTTATAGGTGATGTGCCACTGAACTGGCAGCCAGTGCAGTTCGCGCAGTAAAAGTGTAATATGGCTGCAGCGTTCTGCACTAGCTGTAAGCAGCGGATATCAACCCCAGAAATCCCTAGGTAGAGGGCATTACAGTAGCCAAAATGGGTAGTAATGAAGGCATGGAAAAATGTTGGAAGGTCACCCGGTGGAATCAGGTGTTTCACCGGGCGATATTCCTCAGATGGTAAAATGAGGATTTAACCACAGTTGACACCTGAGATTTCAGGGTCAAACCCGTCGTCAAAATAGCATGGATTCGCACCGATCTGAGGTAGTAAGCTGGACACTATCGCTCATAGGCCCCGACACGCGTCCAGCACCCAAACCTTCTCCTGGGGGCGACCCGGGTCCACAACCAACACCTCAGTCTTATCTGAATTCAGTCTCAGCCATCTTGACCTCATCCAGTCTTTGATCTCGGAGAGGCAACTATTCAGCATAGAGATCACATCAACCTGATGGCCAAGCTGCTAGTGGCTTATCCCTCCACGCCACGGGAGCAGCTCGGCCAACCACCGGATTTTTCCCCTTCTTGCGGTGCACAGCTAGAGGCAGGGTAGCAGTTCGTCACATCAGCTACCTTACTCCTGCCGGCACCAGCATCAGTCTGTTGGGCAGGTGTGTGTCGGGCAGCCAAACTCGGGATCCTGAATTTCGGGATCCCGACTTTCGGCTTTTTGTCGTACTCCCCCTAAGCCGACCACCTTTGAAACTGCAACTCTGAAAGCAGATATACAACCGAAGGAAGCATGGCAAAACCTACATTTCTTTCTTTTTCTATATTCATAACCATATTCTACATCTATCAAAAAAAGTTTTATGAAAATTACATGGGTTTGAAATGATTTTATGTATAAAAACATACACATATTTCCCCTTTTTGGGAATATCAGTTTAAGAGGGTGTCATAGTATTTGTAACTTACTCTTTATTTTTGCAATACTGGAAAAAAAATGAAGCAAGCATCATGACAAATGATGTGTCCTTGTTTCACGTTTTCTTTAACACTCATGTTGACATCAAAAATGTTGATGTTATAACCACATAAAACAATCAGACCCTTTCTGGATTTTTTCTATAAAGAGTGATTAAATCTCACCAATGTACAGTAACTTAAAAACAAGCATGGCAACCCACGTTTTTTGTTGTGGATTTTAAATGTTTAGATGACCATCATGTGCTGGGCAAAAAAATATGACTTTCACATGGGGTTGCTGAGACACTAGGGAACGTCCTTAACCCCGGATACAGTTTGTCCACTACAAGCTAATTTGCTGAGTTGTCAACTGGAGATTAGTTCTGGGACAAAATGTTCTATTTTATTGCACCTGCAAGGAAATAAACTGACAATGTTCTGATACATTTTGTGAGAAACAGGATGTCTCTTAAAGAGCTCAGGATGCAGAAGTTAATTGCCAGGAAGAAAACATTACTTACTATAGTAATCTTGTTTCTTCCAAGGGAATCTTACTGTATTCTGACTTCTGCAGTATGGTCACCATAGGACTGCCCCAGAGCCGAAATGGTTAATAGAACCTATGCAAATGATGGAATGGTAGGCTCGAGCTTGGTTTTCAAACCACCGTCCCTGATAAACAGTTCTAAACCAACAGATTCTTACAAAGCATGCACAAAGAACAATCTAACTATGCTACTACTAACAACTCGTCCCCCTTCTTATCAATTATCATTTACCCCCAAATAGTTCAAATTGGCACCACTAAGACTCAAGTCACAGATCCCCAAGAGGAAAAACATACCCACAGGTTTGCAACATCCTTCTCACAGCTGGAGTGCAGTGACCATAGGTTCTTAGTAGGGGGGGGGGGAGGAAGGGAGGGAGCTCAGAATACAGTAAGATTCTCTTGGAAGAAACAAGATTACTATGGTTAAGTAATTTTCTCTTCAAACCCCAGGAAATCTTACTGTATTCTGACTTATGCAGAATATCCAAGCAGTATCTTTGGAGGTGGGCAGAGAAGCTACTTAGGAAATAGGCTCTGCAGCACTGCTATGCCAAACCTGGTATCCCCTCTGGCCTGGACATCCAAACAATGCTTGGTAAATGTGTGGACTATCTTCCAGGTAGCTGCCTTACAGATAACCACCAGGTGAATATCCCTAGCAGCTACTAAATAAGTCGCTGTACCCCTGGTCAAATGGGCCCTGAGGCCTGTGGGTGGCTGCTTACCCACCTTGTTGTAGCAGAAGTGAATGCAAGCCACAATCCATCTTGCAATGGATCTTTTAGTAGCTGGCTTCCCTTTTCTCACCTCTCCATAGGCGAGGAAGAGCTGAGTTTGATCCTGCCTATGACTATTTGTGTGGTCAAGGTAGTAGCCGATTGCCCCTTTTACATCCAGGCTATGCAGTCTGCGTTCACCTGAGGTAGAATAATCAGTAAAAAAAGACAGGTAAAGTAATGGACTGGTTGAGGTGGAACTTGGATACCACCTTGGGCAAGAATTTTCTATCAGTCCTCAGGACGACTTTGTCTCTATGTACGGCAATGTACCCAGGCTCTGTAGATAAGACCTAAAGCTCACTAATCCTTCTAGCAGAAGTCATGGCCACCACGAATAGTGTTTTCAAAGTCACATACTTGAGGTCTGCCGAAGACATGGGTTCGAAGGGGGCCTGCATGAGCTGGGCAATGCAAATGTTCAGGTCCCACATAGCAGTTTGTTCCATATGTGGAGGATGCAAATGTAGCAATCACTTAAAAACTTTTTAAACACTGGGTTTGAGGCTAGGGAAACCTCTTACCCTCAAATAAATAAGCTGAGACAGCTGCCAGGTGCACTCTCAGAGTAGAAGCCCTTATGCCCGTAGAATAGAGATGGGCTAGGTAATCCAGGACTACTGGCAAACTGGCTTGGCTGTGGTCCACATCCTTACCTTGGCACCAGATGGAAAATCTCTTCCATTTGGAAGAACAGGTTTTCCTAGTGGATGGTTTTCTGGATACCCTAAGTATTTCTATAACCCCGTCTGACAACTGCAAATCTGCATAGTCTAAGTCCTCAAGAGCCAGGCTTTGAGCCTGAGGGACTGCAGATTGGGATACTTGATCCTGCTCTGAGAGGATGACAGTAGGATGTGCCTCCTGGGGAGGCCGATTAGTTTGGTTACTGACATTGATAGAATCATGGAGTACCAGAGCTCTCTGGCCCAGTCTGGGGCAAGGAGAGTCATTGTTGCTGGCTGGGCTCTGAGTTTGTTCAGCACCCTTAGCAGCAAGGGGAAGGGAGGGAATGCATATAGAAACCTCCCTGTCCAATCCAGCAGAAGTGTGACCAGAGAGATTGTGCCCTTGTTAGGAGGTCTGCAGCAGAACTCTGGTAGCTGATGATTGCCTGGAGCCACAAACAAGTCTACCTCTGGAGTGCCCTATCTCCTGAAGGCGGCCTCCAGGACCTACTTGTTCAGTGACTACTCATGGTGGTTCTGGTTGATTCTGCTGAAAGCATTTGCCAGAACATTGTCTTTTCCTGGGAGATGGACAGCTGAGAGGGAAACCTCCAAGGAGTATGCCACGCTCCAAATTTTAATTGCTTCCATGCACAGTGGCAGTGAGCTTGTGCCCCCTTGTTTGTTTATGCAATACATGGTGGTTGTATTGTCTGTTGTGACCTGAACCACCTTGCCCCTTACTAGACTGACAAATGATTGGATACCCAGGAGTACTGCTCTGAGCTCCAGCAAGTTGATGCGTAGGAGTGATTCCTGTTTTGTCCATGTGCCATGTGCTGTGTGAGCTCCCAGATATGCTCCCCAACCCAGGAGCGATACATCTGTGGTCAGTGTCAGTGAAGGAGCTTGCTGCAAGAATGGTACCCCTTGCCTGAGGTTGGCCTTGTCTTGCCTCCAATGTGGAGCTTGAAGAAATGTTACTGTGACTGGCACTAGCTTTGACAGAGAATCTCTTTTTTGAAGCCAGTGAGCTTTTAGGTGGAATTGAATGTCCCTCATTTGGAACCTGGCTCCTGACACAGTTGCTGTGGATGCTGCCATGCGGCCTAGTAGTTGCAGAAAATGCCTTGCTTGGCCTTGGGACATGTAGTTTGAAGGAGCTGGCTACCTGTATCAGGCTGTCCACTCTGTCTTGAAGGGGTAAAGCCCTTCCTTTTTGTGTGTTCAACTCTGCTTCTATGAACTCGAGTAGCTGAACTGGTTCCAGCACAGACTTTTTTAGGTTCACTAGAAACCCCAGTGAATGCAGGGTATGCTGTGTGAGTGCCAATGCCTCTTTCACTTGCTGATATGACTGACCTGCTATCAGCCAGTCATCCAGATAGCAGAACACTGTTATTCCTTGTCTCCTTAGGTGTGCCACGACCACAGCTAGGCATTTTGTGAACACCCTTGGAGCAGAGGTTAGTCTGAAGGGCACTGCCCTGAACTGATAATGGCCTGATGGCAGTCTGAACCTGAGGTACTTTCTGTGTGACTGCCTTATAGGGATATGAAAGTAAGCATCCTTTAGGTCTAGGGATGCTAGCCAGTCTCCCTACCTTAGGATTGGTAGAATAGTAGTCAGAATCACCATCTTGAATTTTGGCTTTGACAAATGTTTGTTTAGGTGTCTGATATCCAGAATGGGTTGCCACTCCCCTGTTTTCTTTATTCTGAGTAAGTACCTTGAGTACAAGCCGTTTCCCTTCTGGTCTGAGGGAACTGGCTCTATTGCCCTTTGTAACAGAAGGCCTGAAACTTCCTCCTCCAGCAAGGTTGTTTCTGATGTGGAAGAGGGTTTGAAGACCCTTGACCTTAGCTTTGGCATAAGCTTGAAGCCGAGGACAAGACCCTGGGGCCCACTACCTCCAGGACCCACTTGTCTGTGGTGATATTTTCCTACTCCTGGAGGTAGTGGGCCAGCCTGCCCCCTACTGGGACTGGGTAGGTGACCCGGACAGGAACCTCAGGGTGTCTGCTTTGTCTGGGCTGCTGGCTGAGCACTGGGGCTAGTACGGCCACTGCCCCTTCTGCCTCTGCCTCTAAAGTATCCCCTTTGCTGCTGATACTGGGGAAGCTTGAGGCTAGAAAAAAGGCCTATAGTGAGCTCTGCCCCGCCACCTCTGGTCTGGTGTTTCTGGGGTGTAGATGCTCTCTCCTTTGCTGCTGCACTCTTATAGGCAGCCTTATATTTATTCATTTTCTTCATGTATGCTTCTGTTTGTTCCCCAAACGAGACATACGGTCACAAGGGAAGTCCATGGCTTTGGTTTGTGTGTCCTGCGTCAGATTAGTAGTTCTGAGCCAGGCAAACCTTCTAAGGGACACTGATGCTGCCATCTGCCTGGATGCAGTAATATTAGCATCCACTGCCATTCTAAATTGCGTTTTAGCAGCCTCAATTCCTCTTTTTGCAGCTTCTTCCAGGTCAACTGCCATGGGAGATGGGATTGCTTTTGAAATCTCTAGGACAGTAGACCAGAGATTCTTTTGGTACCTGGCCACATATCACATGAATGTGGCCTGTCTCATGGCAAGGGACGACCCCAGGTACACTTTTTTTTGCTACTGAATCCACCCTCATAGAGTTTTTGTCCAGAGGGTAAGAGGCCAGGGGGATGCCAGCTTTGTCACAAGCTGCAGCCTGCACTACCCCCTCATGACTAGGTTGCCCAAAAAGGAATTCAGCCCCATTTTTCACTACCCAGTACTTCTTGTCCACCTTTTTTTCTGTAAGAGGTACTGAAGTGGGTGTCTGCAAAAGCTTAAATGTCTGCTTTTTAAGGGACTTGTGGATTGGCAGCAATAACCTCTTTGATGCTGGCACATCCATCATTTCTCTATAGTCCTCTTCCTCCTCATCTTCAGTTGATTCCTGAGTATGGAGGTCGAGGGTCTGGGCTACTTGTTTCATGAATAAGTAGTAAGAGGTAAAATCCTCGGTTCCCTTGTCAGGGAAATCTGGTTGGTGAGGAACAGGAGAAATGTCCAGTTCAATGGGCTCTCTGAAATCCTCATCCTCCTCTTCTTCCTCCTCTTCTTCTTCCTCTTCTCCAAATTGGTCACAACCGAGGTCTAATGAACTGGAGACCTGGGTTGAACCGGGAGTATGGACTGCTGTAGGTAACAGTTGTTTCCCAACCGTAACTGGGGTTCTGGTCTGAAGAGACTGAATAATTCTGATCGCATTAGCGATCTCTTCTGCAGTAGGGGCCACAGCTTTTTTCAGTTGCGGTTTCTGATGTTTTTTTCTCCTTTTTTCCCTCAACGGCTGTTCAGCAGCTGTGTCTGCGGTCCATTTTTTGCCTGAAGAGCTATTGCCCCTTTCAGAGGGCAGCTCCTCCGGTTCTTTTTGAGGAGGAGCCGATTTTTCAATGGCTGGGTCAGCAGCCTAGTCAGTCATCCTTTCCCGCAGCCTTTTCAACCATCTCTCGACCGTAGACTGGGGAAAGCTTTTGCAGATCTCACAGTCTGTCTTGAGGTGTTCAAGCCCCAGACAGAAAACACAAATTAAATGTGGATCAGCCTTGGCAAAAGGTTCCCCGCACTCAGTACAGTGCTGGAAACCTGTAGGTCACATTCTCTTCTTGGCTTTCTGTGACATAACCCAGAAGGAAACTACTCTATAAGCTTCACTACATGTAAACAAGTATTTTTTTTTTCTTCGGTTATGCTAACCGATAAGAACCAGGAGTTATCCCAGTAAGAAATTAACCAAAAACCGACTTACGCCTGAGTTGGTACAATTTAAATTAAATCAGGCTATCAAATTTTTATTTATATGAAGAAAATTAGGGAGATGCCGGTTTCCTCTTGGTTAGAGAACCGAAAAGAGAACAGGGCTACTTACCCAATGAACACTCAAATCTAAACTAATTCTACCTGAAAACCAAGGACAGTGCTTTAAATACCAAATAAACTAAAACAGTACTAGATAAAACTGAGAAAAAACAAATTTTTTGAAGCGATGAAGGAGAGCTCTCCAGAGACATCTTGCTGAGGCAAGTGGAGTAAAGAATCTGATGGTTTAGAATTGTTTACCAGGGACAGTGGTTTGAAAACTGAGCTCAAGCCTAGCATTCCATCATTTGCATAGGTTCTATTAACCATTTCGGCTCCGGGCAGTTCAATAGTGAGACCATACTGCATAAGTCAGAATACAGTAAGATTTCCTGGGGTTTGAAAATACATTATGGGCCCGATATTGAGAAGTGCACCTTGCAATGGCGCAAGTGGTTGTGCAGCGCAACTGAGTTGCGCTGGAGCAACAAAGGGATACATTCAAAGGAGATATGCCATGGCGCATCTCATCTGAATATACCAAAAAATGCCCGTGGCACAAATACAATGTGCCGGCGTATCCCCCCAACAGGTCTGAATACCAGGAATAGGAAATGCGCCAGTGCATCAGAGATAACGCCGTGTGCAAATTCCTGATATTCAGACACAAATATGCAAATGGAGCCATACTGCATGCAAGGCGAAAAAGGGGCCATTTGCATGTCATTATAGCCCCATTTGTATGAGTCGTGCAGGACTGGCCAGCACAATGCACCTGGCGCCCTGCACAGCATGCAGTCCCGGTACCAGGTACCGTAGTAGTACCCCTTCCCCATTCCATGCCACCAATTGTCATTGTAAAGTACTGTATATTGAAACTCCCTGGTGGTCCAGTGGTTCCCCCCCCCTCCACATCCTGTACCACCAATTGCCCAAAATAAATGTTTATAAATTCCCTGATAGTCTAGTGGTACCCCCCTCCCCATCCCGTAATACCGTTCACCCGAAATACATGTTTTATATTCCCTGGTAGTCTAGTGGTGCCCCATCCCCACCCGTAACCTCAATCACCGTCATTCTGATTCATTCCTGTCCCTGAGTCTCGTGGTACCCCCAGACCATAACCCTGATCGCTGTCATTTTGATTAATTCCTGTTCCCTGGTAGTCTAGTGGTACTCCCCCACCCACACAGGACCCCCAGCCCACCAGCTTACCCCCGGTCATCGGCGGGCAGCATACCCACCAGCATACCTCTGCGGCTGCCTGCCGAATGACAGCTTACAGTATGTGCTGCAAGCTCACTGGTCACACTGTGGACCAATGGGCTTGCAGTGCATACTGTAATAGTCATTCACAACTTTGTGAATGAATGACTTCATTCACAAAGTTGTGACTGACTATTACAGTATGCACTACAAGCCCATTGGTCTACAATGCGGACCAATGAGCTTGCAGCACATACTGTAAGCTGTCATTCAGCAGGCAGCCACAGAGGTATGTGGGTAGGTATGTTGCCCACCGATGACCGGGGGGGAACTGGGTGGGCTGGGGGTCCTGTGTAGGTGGGGGGTACCACTAGACTACAAGGGAATAGGAATGAATTAAAACAATGGTGATCAGGGTTACGGGCAGAGAGGGTGGTAACCACTAGAATACCAGGGAATATAAAAACATTTATTTCGGGTGATCGGTGGTATGGGATAGGGAGGGGGAACCACTGGACCACCAGGGATCTTAAAAATATATTATTACGGTGATCGGGGGTATGGGCAGTGAGGAGGGAACCACTGGACCACCAGGGATTTATGTGGGTGCTTGTGTACAGTGTTCTGGAGGGGGGAGCCACCCACGGCTGGCAGCTGCTGTGTTGAGCCTTGCATTACGGCAGCTTGCCTGTGGGTGGCTTCCACTTGAGCATGTTTTTATCATGCTCAACTTTGTGCCCAGGTATGCGGCACATCTCCAGGATGTGCCGGCATATGCGCCGCACATTTCGGCTGAATATCGAGATGTGCTGGCAGTATAACCTAGAGGTTAGAGGAACAAGGTGTGAATGAGCTTGGTACATCCAGCAGCCCAGACTTGAGTTTAATTCTCACAACCTCCACTTGCATACTGTGTGATTCTGAGTAAGTCACTTAAATGCCCAGTACTCCAAGGTCGCCCCTGAAAACAGGCACTTGTGCCTAGTGGGCCTTAACCGGTTACCAAAGACAAAAACAAAAAAATGTGCCACATATGCATGGGCACGCCCCCTGGAGATGTGCCACATACATTATCTTTGCCCCTGGCACATCAGGAATTGCGCTGTGTAATTCCCCGTTTGAATATTGCCCCGAGGCGCATTACTGGGATTGCGCTGGCGCAACTCAGTTGTGCCAGGCACAACCCTTTTGAATATCTCGGCCTACAGTATATATAAAAAGAGCAATCTTTTGTTAGAGAGGGAGAGAGACTGAAATTTTGAATTAGAGATACACTCAGATGAAGGACTGTGTTTTGTCTGAACTGCCTGTAAATGAGCCATCCTGCACAATTTTATTTTTTATTTTATTGTTATTAATAATAATAATAAAACGCTACTTGTGAATTTTACAACCACTTCTGGTTTTCCTATGCTTCCTGACCTGCACCTCGATGACAGATGGTGTCAGACTCAGTTTGATTTACACTGTGTATACTCTAAGCCAGGAGTTTTGTGCGTAGGTCCTAGACCTTGTATCAGGGAAGCACAGAAGAAAGGTATGGATCCTGCAACAGCAAGCCCAGGAGTGATTACCAGAACAAAAGCAGCCAAACTAGAAGCATAAAAAAAGGTCCAAACTAAAACTTTATAGCTGGCACTTGTGATAGAAAAAGAACAGGCAGGGACAGAACCTGAAAGCCCGTCTGCCTTATTAAAACCAAGGCCCTTGAGAAGATTGTGGCAGACCAACTAACAGACTACATCAGCAAATACCAACTGCAATGCCCCAACCAGCATGGGTTCAGGCAGGGGCATAGTACCACGACTGCCCTTGTAGAGTTCACCGACTATGCTCACAAAGCTATGGACGAAGGCAAACTAGTAGGGGCGGTGTTCATAGACTTAACAAAAGCCTTCGACACCGTCAACCACACCCTCTTACTGGCCCAGCTTCAAAGCCTGGGGGTGGCTACCAATGCAACACTCTGGTTCCGAGACTACCTGTCCCTCAGGTCACAATGGGTAAAAATGGGACAAACAGTGTCTGACCCCAGGGAAGTCACTCTGGGGGTCCCCCAGGGATCCATCTTGGGACCACTGCTCTTCAGCCTGTTCCTAAATAATCTCCCTCAAGCCTGTAATGCCAAGATAATCCTACATGCGGACGACGCTGTCATCCTCAATAGCAAATCTCGAACTGAGCCACTCCAAGCAGCACTTTAGCACTCCTTCAGTAAAATAGAAGACTGGTTCTGCGAGCACAAACTTCTGCTCAATTACAAAAAAACAAGACCATGCTCCTATCCAGCCCCCAGCTCAAGAAATGGGTCCCCACTATAAACATCGCCAACAATGTATTTGCCCCCTTGGAACAGGCACACTCCTTCAATACCTTGGAGTCACCCTTGACGACAACTTATCCTACACTCAACATATCGACCAGGTGGTCAAAACAGTCAACACCAAGCTTGGTGTGCTTTGCAGGCACAGAAAACACCTTACCACAGCAGCCATCCGCCTATCAGTCACGAGCTCCTTCCTCTCCACCACTGACTATGGCCTGGTTGTCTACAGTGCAGCATCAGACTCTGTGCTAAGAGGGTGCATTAAGCTGTCAACAAGGCCTGCAGGCTCATCCTGAACGGCGATCGAATGACCCACACCTGTTCCCTCTACGAACAGACACACCTGCTGTCTCTTGGGTGCAGGACTAAATTCCTCACATGCCTCCTAGGCAAAAAAGCATTACTGGGGAAAGCCCCCCCCCGCCCCGTGCGCAGCAGGTATCTTCTCCCTCCCAGGCTCAGAATATATAACCAGAAACAGAATGCAGGGGCCCTCGTGGTGCCATTCCAACGCACAGCTCTCGGACAGCACGCCTTCTCCTACAGAGCCCCTCTCTGGCTTAATGAGGTACCCGAGTCCATTCGGGAACTCCACTAGCCTGTCCGGCTTCAAATCAGACCTTAAGCACTACCTGACCTCCAGCTCTGTATGCACCTGCTTCTCCAACAGCTGATAGACTCTGGATGACAAGGCCTGGCTCTGCTAACAGCAACTATTCTCAGCACAAGACAGAAGCCACCCTCCCACACGCTCCTTGACAATGCCTCTGAATCACTCTAAGGGGCTGCCCCTGTACGCCCCTCAACCCCCCTCTCCCCCCGTCTCCATACTAGGATGGGTCTATGCCTCCCTGGCCTCAGCCCTGCCTCCTTGAGCATTTTTACTAGAGGCCCCCCCTTCCCTACCAAAATCCTGTCCTTACTGACCCTCTGCCCAACCTAATCTAACCTCTAGTGCCTCTGCACCTTACCTGCACTTGTAATCAACTAAAGTTGATGTCCATATGCTGTATGGTGTTTTAAATGTCTAAGAAACTCTGTAACCATTTCCTGATTGTTGTGCTGTTCAGTGTCTCAAATGTCCTAAAACTCTGTAACCTTCTTGATTGAATGTCTATACTCTGTTCACATGACGTGGAACCTTTGTAAAAGAGCCTTGGCTCAAAGGTTATTTTCCGAATACCAAATAAATAAATAAATAAATAAGTATATGGTGGGCTATACAACAAAGAGAGACAGAGCAGCAGAGAAAAGAAGAGATGCAGCGACAGGAGCAGCAATGGCTGGATGCCATGCAAGCTATGAAAGCTGGAGGAGCTGGCATAGATCCAGCAGAGCAAAAAAACACAAACAACTTGAAGCACATTAAACTTACAAAGTTGTATGCCCCGGATGATATCGAAGCATACCTGGCAACTTTTAAAAGGGGTGCTGCAGCCTGCCAGTGCTCAAAGCAGCAATGGGCAATCAGGCCAGTACCTTGCCTGACAGGTAAAGCCCAACTTGCCTACAGCAATATGGACACTGCACAGTCAGAAAACTATGACCTTGTGAAAAGAGAAATCCTGAAAAGATATAACATCTCAGAAGAGACCTACAGGCAAAGATTCCGGTCCCTCAAGTACCACTCAGTAGACAATCCTTGAGAAGCCTTCACCCAGCTTACATAACTCCTCATTAAATAGCTTTCACCAGATGGCAAAACAGTCTCATAGATCATTTGACATATTTGCAGTGGAGCAATTCATCAACATCCTTCCTTCAGACGTGCAACATTGGGTAAAAGAACACCGACCAGAAAGTGGGGAAAAGGCTGTTTCTTTGGCCAAGGAATACCAAATGGCCAGACAGACCAAGCGGCAGTGAAGTAATAGCCAAGGACCAGTAAGAACCTCTTTTTCCTGATTAAACTCCAGATTAGATAAAAACTCTGGTGGGGGTAACAAATCTACACCCAAAGACTTTATTTGCTATAACTGTAATAAGCCAGGCCATACTGCAAGAAACTGCCATAAAAATAAGGATGGTAACACTGGAATAGATTTGGCCTTAGAAAATTGGGGCAAGTATTTAATGGCTGTCAAGGTGGGAGATAAGACTGTGAAGGGACTTATTTATTTAGGAAACAAAAGACAGACCCTAGTGCTTGTTGAAATGCTGGGAAAACGCTGTGCAAAAGGACCAGGTACTGGGGTCATCTGCATCCACGGGGACACGTGATACTATCCCCCCACCCAAGTCACTGGGTATTAATGTGGTGCCACACCAACTGAATGTGGGGGTAGTACCTAATCTACCTGTACCTATGATTACTGGAAATGACTTTCCAAGATTTACTGAGTTAATCTCAGAGGCAGTGAAACCTGCAGCTTCAGCAGCATTAGCGACAAGAACACAGGCAAAGAAAATCTAGGATGGCAGGGACACTTTTCCTTTTGGTGATTTTGATACGGACTTGTTTGCGACCAGCTCCAAGATCTGCAAATCTAGGAAAGAAAGAAGATGCCTGAAAAACAGTGACAACAGAAGACTGTTGGGCATAATGGGTTAATATATGAAACATCAGAAGCTAAACTAATAACTGACTGTGATTTTGTTTCAGAGCAAACTAACACTGTTTCTCTCCAAGGTTATTTTAAGCAGCTGGGGATGAAACAAAAACAGGGTAACCCAACAGTTAAAAAATGTAATGGGCTAATGTACAGAGTTTGGGATAATCCTCAGACACAGGAACAGACAGAACAATTGGTCATACCAAAAAGTATGGAAGTGAGTTGTTATGGATAGCACATGATAGTCCTGTGACTGGTCACTTGGGGAGGGACCGCACACTTGCCAGATTGCTGTACAGATTCTACTGGCCTTGGATTCATGAAGATGTTGCTACCTATTGCAGTTCTTGTGATGAATGTCAGAAAGTAGCCAAAGTGACTACAAAAGACAAGGTGCCCCTGGTGCCCCTACTCTTGATATATGTACCTTTTGAGAGGAGAAGAAGAAGAATCAGCATTTATATAGCGCTTTCATACACAGTGTATCCCAAATCGCTTTACAAGCAATGCTAGACTGGTAGTGAAGTGAGTGAATGTGTAGTGGCAGCCATATCGCACATCAACACCCGCACACAGCCTGGACAATTGCACGAACCATTTTATGGGAAGGGGAATGCTGGCCAGGACACCAGGAATGTCCCCTGCTCTTTGCGAAGAGTGCCCTGGGTTCTTTTACTTCCACCTGGACACCCACCAGGACAACACCAGGATGGGTAGAAGGGACCGCGGTTTAATGTCTCATTCGAAGGACGGCACACCCCAGCAGTACAGCACCCCCCTAATACCTCATTCCTTCCTGATGATGCCATATGGCGTCATAAAAAAAATACCTCTTTTTCCTGATGACGCCATATGGCGTCCTAAATCATGTGCTGTAGTGCCTGATGATGCCGATTGGCGTCCATATCTTTCTCTTGGTGCAGCTCAAGCATTTGTTTACATTTGATGAATTGAGTGGTACCAGCTATTAGGGGACATCGTACCCTTACTGATTTTACCTAATATAATATGCATTCCCATTGGCTATTTTTGAGAAAACCAGCCTTAATACATAAAAAAATAAATTTACTATTTTTTGCATGTGCTGTGTAAGATGTATTAAGTTCATTCTGCCATTAGCTTGTATTGTAACAACAAATCATCTTATTTTAGTGTAACATGTTAAGCTGATCAGGTTGACACTATAATTTCATAACTTATATTTTTTTTTTATTCGAGCAATCCAATTGGCCGTCACCACTTTTGTGTATTTTTTTTATCTTTTGGGGTATTTTTCTACAATAACATGTTGTAACTGATATCATGATTGTTATAACTATTAGTCCATTTATACCACTAAGTGAGCTGAATATTTCTGTATTTAAAAATCGAGCTCTGTGATTGGTCGGATTTTCTGACATCACCAATTCTGAATTTAATTGGTATAAAGGGATTGTCTTAGATGCAGGCACCATTCCCTGATGAAGCCTTAGTTGTCAAAGCACCAGGGAACCTGCATGCAGATCTTTTGTTGTGCCTTCCACTATTCTATCAATGTGTGAGCCTGAAATGTTAGACTAAATCCTTATTTAGCATTCAAGCAAGGACTCATATTTTTTTACAACCGTCACTGGAAGGAAAGTGGCGCTCTGGGCTCTGGAGTGTACAGTGATTTTTTTTTTTGATGTTTCATTTAGGGGTCACAACCCTCACCTGCACCTGCCCTAGCTCTGTAGTGCATCACCAGCTGGTCATATTGATCCTCACTGTTGCCATGCTTGCTCTATGCTTATTGCACACATCACTATTTCCACTAACCAGTCAGAGTGCACACTGGAGCAGGAAGAGCATGGTGACTGAAAACTTAGTTTCAAGATGGAGGTGTTGCTCTTACCCTAAAATACTCACTTCATTTTGGTACCAAAACCTTGATTTGTAATCTGTATTTACTTTATTTGTTTTTATTTTTATTTATAAGTTTTTCATAGTTGTTACTTTGTTCATTTTGGGATAATTTCTGGTCATCCTGTGTGATCACATCTTATGGATCCGGCTGGCATTCCTGATGGGAGAGAGTGTTTCTTATGCATGTACTAGATGAGGTCACATGAATTCAGTGCCTTTTGTTACTTTTTAAAGAGTTTATGTTCGGATTATAGCTATGTTAAAATCTATGTGGCATGTTGCTCCCTGCGTTATGGATGATAAGTGGGTTAGGGTCAGTAGCATGTTTGTCTCATGCTCTGTACTTGAGTTTTCTCCCTAATACGCAGTTGCTGATTCTTTAAAATGAAAAAATAATGGTGTTGCCTTCAACTTATCTGGCATCAGTCCAGCCCCAATCTCTGATGCATTGTAAAGGCCAAATCAGTTTTGAATCCCTCCACAGTCACTGGTGTTGTCTATCGACTCGTATGACGTCAGTCCAGACTCAACCTCTGATGCACTGTAAAGTGTTCTTCAGGTTAAAATACCTTCACAACCACTTGTAAGTTCTAGCTCCTTATCATGCATCAGTCGAGCCCCAAACTGTAGTGAACAGTGAAGTGCATTTCAGGTTCAGATCCCTCTTCAACTGATGGTGTTGTCCATTGACTTACCATGCATCAGTCCAGACCAATCCCATAATGCACTGTGAAGTGCATTTCATGTTCAAAACCCTCCACATCCACTGGTGTAGTCCATCAAATCATATGACACCAGTTCAGCCCCAATCTGTGATGTACTATAAAGTATTCTTCAGATTCGAATCCCTCCACAGCCACTTGTAAGATCTGTCTCCTTATCATGTGTCAGTCGAGCCCCAAACTGTAGTGAACAGTGAAGTGCATTTCAGGTTCAGATCCTTCCACAGCTGATGGTGTTGTCATTGACTTACCATGTATCAGTCCAGATCAATCCCATAATGCAATGTGAAATGCATTTGATGTTCAAAACCCTCCACATCCACTGGTGTAGCCCATCAATTCATATGACATAAGTTCAGCCCCAATCTCTGATGCACCGTAAAGTATTCTTCAGGCTCAAATCCCTCCACAGCCACTTGTAAAATTTATCTCCTTATCATGCATTCGTCGAGCCCCAAACTGTAGTGAACAGTGAAGTGTATTTCAGGTTCAGATCCCTCCAGAGCCAATGGTGTTGTCCATTGACTGATTTGGTGTCAGTCCAGCCCCAACCTCTACTGCACTGTAAAGTGCTGTCCAGGTTCAAATCCCACCAGAGTCACTGATTTAGTCCATCTGTTCATCAGTCTTCAGTCCAACCTTTATCTCTGACACTCTGTGATGTGCATTACTGATATGGATCCCTCCTCAGTCACCATGGTGTAGTCCATTGTGCACATCAAGATTCATTCCAACACTACCCTCAGATGCACTGTAATTTTCTATTCAAGTTTGAATCACTCCACAACCACTTTAGTCCCTTGTGCTCATAATGCTTCAGACCAACCCTTACCTCTGATGCACTGTGATGTGATCAGTGCCAGTGTATGACTTATACAGTCCATTCAAATGAAACATAGCACACAGTACACATGTGCACCAATGAGTATTATTCCATGGTGCAGGCATACCCACACTCCTTCCCACCAACACAGTGCCCATACTGAATGTTGCAACATATCACATGTGTATGCAGGCAAACCATGTGACACAGCACATGCACAACCCTTACAGATGCCCATGTCATCACCCTGTATGTGTACCCACAATGTTTCTGCATGGCATATGAACACCTTTACCAGGTGCAGGCAGCCCCACCTGCTTCCCTACAATTGTGTATACCCCAAGGGCAGGTGCCAATTCATGACGCAAAATGACTGCAGTGCTTATGAGCATCATTCCTTGGTACAGGCACACCCACCTCCTTCCCCATGATACAGTATACCCCAAATTACCAGTGTCTTTTCAGCAATTTCATCATCCTATACGTATACCCATAATGTATCTACAGTGTATATTAGCACCATTATTACAGGCATACAGCCCCTCTCATTTCCCCAGAACATATGAAGTGCATCTGAGCCTGTAGTATGAATGCAGGCTCCCCACAACACACAGTGCTACATCATACAGTCATTCCTCACCTTAAACCATCCCATAATACAACCCCCAAATAAATTATACCAGGAAATTAAATACACAGATTTATGTAGCATGATGTTTACTGAAAGACTACGAACCTTTACATGAACAGCATCATGCTTCATTTACAGTATGATAAAGCAAACAGCACAAATAAAATACAGTTCCTATTCTTATTATGGGATTTTATTACAAAAATAAAATAGTTTATTTCAATTAAATTATACATTTTAACTACAGCAAATATGCAATTAATCATAGAGAGACCTCCAGCACTAACAAATGTCTCCATTTCCTGTGTCAGCTCACTGACCTACACTGGAGGTGTTCTTCCTATTTACATCACTTGACCTCACAAAGCGCTTCCTTCCTGCATCACTTACGGATATGTCTTTCTAAGGTAATGTGTAAATATGTTCTTACTAAACTGGGGGGAAAACAAAAAAATTGATAATCAGATTCATAAACTAAAATCAGTGGTAAGAAGAATTAAACACTGCAAAAATTCCAACCAGTGGAGTGGAACAAAAAAACTCAAACTGTAATAACAAGTGATTCAGATATTGATTTCTGACTAAAAAAAATTGTAAAAATCTTGCAAAATTTATATTTAGACAGTTACAGATGTTTATTGTATATTTTTAACAATTTTAATCGACAATTTTACAGAAATTTAATATTTTTGCATGACTAACTCAACAGGGCATAATTATATTTAGATAAAATCATCAGAATTTATTAAAATATGAAAACAACCTTACACAACAATAAATCCAGTTAAACAGACATTACCAAACCTCGCTCATTTTCAAAAACTTTTTGTCCTGAAAAACTTTTCTTTTTACAGTTTTAAAATTGGATGTATGTTTTTTAAGATATGTAGATTTAAGCACAGTGTGTTTGTATGAATGCTGCAGATCTAAAATCTCTTCAGGCACACAGGTGTTCTAGCAGCAGGCAGAGGGTATCTGAACATTCTAAGTGACAATAGGATAGAATGACATACTGCCCTCATATGCCAACATTTTAGGTGCAAGTCCAATCCCGGTGTGGGACGAGAACCCACGACCTTCTGGTCCAGAGGCGGATGTGCTACCAACTGAGCCACGCTGCAATGGATGTGGTCGGCCTCTTAGACAAAAGTAAAAAGGCTAATTGATTCATTTTGGTAGTGTGTGACTGTTACTCAATACCCAGAGGCAATTCCAATGCATACTGTCACAGCCCCAAAGGTGGCAGCAGAGCTTGCCAAAATTTTCAGCAGGGTGGGCATATCTAAAGACATTATTACTTACCAGGATAGTAATTTTGGTGCTGTAATACTGAAGCAGCAGTACCGACTACTAGATTTCACTGCAATAAGAACCTCCCCTTATCACCCTCAGACAGACGGTCTTGTTGAGCATTTTAATCAAACCCTAAAACACATGTTAAAAAGGTTTGTAAAAGAGAAAGAGAAAGATTGGAACCAGTACTTACCTCACCTGCTTTTTGGTTAGAAGTGCCACACGCATCAACAGGTTTTTCACCATTTGAAATGCTGTGTGGATGACAACCTAGAGGGCCACTAGATGTAATAAAAGAAACATACATATGAAGAAGCCAGCAGAGGGAGGACATTTGGTCTATCAAGTCTGCTCGTATTGTAAGGTCCACAGCTTGAGCTAATGTTCTTGCCCTCCCTCCCTCCCCACTCCTCCCATCCTCCCTACCCATGACCCTTACCTTTCCCCTATGCCTATCCCAGACACTCTTAAAGCTGCCCACTGTCTTCAATGAGGTGACCTCTTTCAGCAGTGCATTCCAAGTGTCCACCACCCTCTCTGTGAAGAAGTGCTTCCTGACCTCCCTCCTAAACCTCCCACCCTCCAGCTTAAGACAGTGCCCCCTTGTGTTATGGTTGCCAGTCAGCTTAAAGAGATTCTCCTTATCAACCGTATTTATCCCTTTCAAGTATTTGACAGCCCCAATCATGTCCCCTCTCTCTCTCCCATCTTCCAGGGAGTACATGTTCAGTGCCCTCAACCTCTACTTGTATGCCTTACCCTGCTGACCCACTATCATCTCTGCAGCCCTCCTGTGGACCTTCTCCAGCAGGTTAATGTCCTTTTTGAGCTGTGGGCACCAGTACTGAACTCCATACTCTAGATGCGGTCTTACCAGTGACCTATACAAGGGCAGTATAACTCCTCTCTCCTACTACTGATCCCCCTAGATATGTATCCCAGCATCTTGTTTGCCTTTGCTGCTGCTTTCTTACACTGCATGGAGTGCTTCAGGTCACTAGTGATCATCACTCCCAGGTCCTTCTCCTCTGATGCAGATACTCGGACTCCACCCAGGTAGTACTCTGTCCTGGGATTCTTGGCTCCAATATGCATAACTTTGCATTTCTTGGCATTGAAGCCAAGCTGCCAGATCCTGGACCACCTCCCCAGCTTTTCCAGACCTTCCTGTAGGTCCTGTATCCCTTCAGCTGTGTCCACTCTCTCACAGAGCTTGGTGTTATCCATGAATGGGCACATTTTGCCCTTAATGCCATCTCCAGTGTCAGTGATAAAGACACTGAACAACACCGAGTCCTGTGGGACCTCACTGGTTACCTCTCTGGTGCCAGATAACTCTCCCCCCACAACGATCCTCTGGGTTCTGTCCCTCAGTTTTCCACCCATCTGGCCATCTTTTCCCCAACCCCGAGATCCACCAACTTCCTGATCAACATTTTGTGGGGCACAGAGTCAAAGGCCTTGCTGAAATCAAGATAGAGATGTCTACCACTTGGCCACGGTCTACTGTCTTAGTGACACAGTCAAAGAAGTCAATTAGATTTGTCTGACACAATCTCCCCCTCTCCCATGAACCCATGCTGCCTGGCATCATGGAGACCATGCTCCTCTAGATATTCCACCAACCTTTCCTTTAGTATGGTCTTCATGAGCTTACCCAGAATGGAGGTCAGACCGACTGGTCTGTAATTCCCTGGGTCATCCTTGGGGCCATTTTCATGGAGGGGCACTACATGTGCTGTTCTCCAGTCCTGTGGTACCACGCCTGACCCTAGTGAACTATTAAATAGGTCTGCCAGTGGCCCTGCCAGTTCCTCTGCCTGTTCCTTTAGAACCCTTGGATGTACGCTGTCTGGGCCTGGTGATTTGCCCACCTTCTTGCCAGCAGCCCCTCCCTCACTCTATCCTCCTCTATCACTACACCTGTGTTCCCCTCCCCCCCTTGCTCCTCTTTTCCTTCCTGAAGGCACTGGTCCATCCTTCTCCCTGGTGAAGACGGAACAGGAGTATTCATTTAGTGTCTCTGCTTTTCCCCCATTATCCTCCACCCACTCCACCCCTTTCTGAAGTCTAACAATCCCTGCCTTTTTGTCTCTTTTCTCACTTACATAGCAAAAGAAAGCCTTCTCCCCCTTCTTAATTCCTTCAGCTATCTGCAGCTCCTTCTGTGTCTTTTCTCGCCGGACTTCCTTACTTGCCTCACTAGCCAACCTTAGGTAATTTTCCCTATCCAGCTCTCTCTTGGTCTTCCTGAATTTTCTGCAGGCCAAACTCTTTTCCCTTACTACCTGGGCAACCCCAGAACTGAACCAGCTGGGCTCTTCGGCCCTTGTGTTCTTCCTCCTGAGCCTAATGCACTCATCTGTGGCAACCAGTATTCCTTCCTTAATGATGGACCACCTTTAGTCCACCCCCATATCTGCTCTGATGCCCGCCAGATGGCTCCTTAGCACTTCGCCCATTTTCCTGAAGTCCGCCCTTGTGAAATCCAAGATTTTGGTCTTAGTTGGGCTGCTTTCCCTGCCCATATCCAACTGGAACCACACTCTGCAATAGTCACTTCCACCCAGTGGCTCCCTGACCATTTTTTCCTGTATATGCTCTCCATTTGTGAGCACCAGATCAAGAATTGTCTCAGCTCTTGTTGGTTCAGTGACACCCTGAGTCAGGAACCCACTCTTCAGTCCTTCCAGGATCACCTGACTCCTAGCACATGTTGTGGAGGGTATGCTTCGGTCCACCTTGCGCACAATTACCACCTCTCCTTTCCCCACAGCTTCCACTATTTGTGTGCTCAGTTCCCTGTCCGTCTCCTCATCCTGATTGGGTGGTCTGTAAACCACCCACAACCTTACCTTTCTCCCTTTATTGGACCTTAACTGAACCCATAATGCCTCCAGCTTCCCTTCCTCTGACTCCTCCCTCCTGCAAGTTATTCCCTCCCTGATATAAACTGCTACCCCTCCCCCCTTTCCGACTAACCTGTCCCTCCTGTATAGTTTATATCCAGGGATTGCAAGGTCCCAGTCATGGTGTGATGTTGCACAAGTCTCAGTTACTGCAGCTAAGTCCACCCTCCTATCTGCTAATAGTGCCTGCAGGTCATCCATCTTGTTTCCAAGACCCCCTGCATTCACAGACACCACCCTCCACCTAGAATCCGACCTTCCTTCTCTTCCCTCTATTCTTCTATTCACATTTATTCCCTCTGTGTGCACCCCTCCACGTACACTTGTTATGTGTTCCTCATCCCCACCATCCTTTGCTAACTGTGTTCTCGCCCCTTCCACCTCGTCCCTTCAGACCTCATCCATCACTGTGAGAGGGAGGTTCACTGACCTCCTCCTCTCGGAGTCTGTGGGCCTGCACGCCCGCTGCCCCCCCCAGTAGTTTAAATTAAGTGTAGTGGTTATGTATTCCCCCAGTTTGTCCCGGAGTACCCTCAAACCCTCCCTACTGAGGTGAAGCCTGTCTGGTGAAAAGAGTGCTTTGTTTGACCAGATCTCCTCCCAGTCCCCAAAACAGATAAACATCTCCTCCCTGCATCATTTCCTCAGCCAGTCATTAAAATCTTCTATTCTTCTTTTCCTGTGAAACATAGGAAACATGTGAAACATGGGAAGATCGTCCCACTCAGAAAAAATCTATTACATCTTATCTGTGTGCCCTGAGAAAGAAACTGGCAAAATATGTTGAAACTGCCCATAATAATCAGGAAGAGGCCCAAAACCAGCTGAAGATGTATTATGATCATGTGGTAAAAGAAAAAGTTTTTGAGCCAGGTGAAAAGGTCTTGCTACTGTTACCCACTACAGAAAATAAACTGTTAATGAAGTGACAAGGGTCTTATAAAGTGCTTAGACATACTGGCAGTTAACTATGAGATTCAGACCCCAATAGGAAAAATCCTACCAAGATATACTATGCTAATCTCCTTAAGAAATTAACTGAAAAAACGCTAAAGGCTGCATTGTTATTTTTACCAAAAACTTCTACAGAAGATACTGATATAGCTTATGACAGACTGGAACAAACTGTAATTGTTGATGATGTAAAGGCGAATGTTTCCTTAACCTCCAAACAAACCGCAGAAATTTGTAACTCAGTAAAGACATTTAACAGTACTTTTACCATAGTGCCAAGCCAAGCAAAAAGGGTCAAGCACTTAATAGTGACAGGGAATGATCGCTCCATCAGACAAAAGACATACCGATTACCAGAGTGGTTAAGAGCAGACGTGGTTAAGGAAATACAAAACATGAAACAGTTGGGTATCATAGAAAAGTCAAGAAATGCTTATCATCACCAATGGCGATTGCAAATAAAAAAGAAGGGGTGTAATAATCTGCCTTGATTTTAGGAAACAATCAAGTGTCTGAATTTGACAGTTATCCTATGACCAGAATAGATGATATGGTGGACAGACTGGGAAGTGCCAAGTACATCAGTACCCTCGATCTCACCAAGGGTTGCTGGCAAATTCTCTAGCTAAAGGCTCCAGAGACAAAACTGCATTTGCCACTCCTATTGGATTCTATTAGTTCACCACCATGCTGTTTGGTTTACATGACGCACCCGTTACATTCCAGCAGTACATCGGTGTAATTTTAGCTACTCACACTGGTTATTGTGCTGTTTACCTAGATGATGTTGTGATATACAGTCCAGGCTGGAAAAGCCACCTGGAACACCTATGAGCAGTTGTCCAATCTATCAAGAAGGCAGGTCAGACCATTAATCCTACCAAATGTGCACTGGGCATGCAGGAAATCAGACATTTGGGTTGTGTTTTGGAAAATAGAGAAGTAAAACCAGAGATTAGACAGAAGCTGTAGCTAACAGTCCTGTCCCTAAAACAAAGAAACGTGAGGTAATTTTTAGGGCTTGCTAGTTACTATTGGAGATTTGTTCCCAACTTTTCCCAATTAGCTATCCCCCCCTCACTGAACTCACAAAGAAGCGGTGCCTGAATAATATGAAATGGACCCCAGAGTGTGATGAGGCTTTTTGGATCATCAAGGTTGTATTATGTTCAGCCTCTCTTTTAAGAAGTCCAGTCTCTGAGAAACAATTTTGTTAGAGACAAATACATCAGAGGTAGGCCTAGGTGCAGTTTTGAATAAGAATATAGATGGGAAGGAACATCCTATTCTTTATTTCAGTAGGAAATTGTGTGACACAGAAAAAGGTACACCACCATTTAAAAGGAATGCCTTGTGGCAAAGTGGGCCATGGAGTATCTTACGTTTTATTTGCTAGGAGCCAACTTATTTATAACTGATCATAATCCTCTCTGTTGGCTTAATTAAATGAAGGATAATTCCAGAATCACAAGGTGGTACCTGGCACTACAGCCATTTAAATTCAAAGTCATGCACAAATTTGGAAAACAGAATGTCAATGTTGATTTACTGTCAGGATATGGATTAGGAATTGAGCATTCCAAAGGTTTAAAAAAATGTCTGGGTTTAAATTTGCCTGTTTGCTGTACTGGTTGTCATGGAAAAAGGGACACAGCATATGCACAGAACTGTAAAGTTTATAAGGTAATGTTACAAGAGAATTAAAAGAAAGTTTTGGAAACCTTTTTTTTTTTTTTTATATAAACAGGTTCCCGCTTAAAGAGGGAGCATGTGACAGGGCTGAAAAAGCAATGATCTGTTCTATCCTCTCCTTTTCTGTCTCTTGTTTGTTGGATTGCACAATCAAATGTTCTTGTAACACCTAGGAACTGATCATTCTGACAGTCTCACAATCCCCCCCCCATCTCCCTGCCTTCACTTGTTGTTTCTATCTTTTCTTCCTCCTTGCTTATCTGTGGTTATAAAAAATATATGTGGATCTTCTTCTTTTCTATAGAGCTGTTTGCTCCCCATGGCCATCTACTCCTGCCATCTCCTGCCATCGGGTCCCCACTGTCCCCAGCCCCATCTGCCTCTCCCCACACCATCGTGCCAGTGGGGGATCCGCAAGGAGCAGGGACTGAGAATGGAGGGGGCCATAATATACGGTCACAGGGAGACATGGTGTTTCTGGTTTCTCCATGCCCCCCCCAGAGCAACGGTGGACACAGCGAGCATGCGTGCATGGTGGCACATGCACACTCCTGCAAACTGAGTGCTCCTTCCACCCTCCCCTACGTTACATCAGTCCTCGACTCTGCTCTGACACCTGGCCTCCACCAGGTGTCAGCTGAGAGTGAAGAACTGTACCTTCCCAATCCGGGAGCTGAGAGCAGCCCAGCAACCACTACAATCATCTCCCAGGCCTCCACCTAGGCAACTCCTGGTGGCCTGAGCTCGCTCCTGAACTTGGGTCATTGGCGTGGTGTGAGGTGTAGCATCTAGCGCCTCAACACTCAGCGCCACTGGGCTGGCCCAATATATGTAGATCTTTATGTGAAACTGGGTTCTCTGGCTTGAAAATGTATATACAGTAGTTATATTGTTGAAATGCCTGCAGAAAGCTATTTGAAACTCAAAGGTTAACCCTGAGATGCAGTTTGATCTCCACAAGCTAATTTGCAGAGTTGTCAACAGGAGATTAGCTCTGGGACACAATGTTCTATTTTGTTGCACCTGCAAGGAAAGAAACTGACAAAGTTCTGATACATTTTTTGAGAAACAGGATGTCTCTTAACAAGCTCAGGATGCAGAAGTTAACTGACAGGAAAAGACGTTATATATAAAAAGAGCAATCTTTTGTTGGAGAGGGAGAGAGATTGAAATTTAGAATTAGAGCTACACTCAGATGAAGGACTTTGTTTTGTCTGAACTGTCTGTAAACGAGCTATTCTGCACAATTTTTTTTTTATTTTATTGCTACTGATAATAATAAAACGCTACTTGCAAATTTTATAACTGCTCCTAGTTTTCCTGTGCTTCCTGACCTGTGCCTCTACAACAGGAGTATAAACACAAGGGTAGTATCCCCTACCACTACCTCCACATCAGTAAGGTCTGTAAGAAGTGGAGGCCTTTTCATTCTCATTATTGCTCTTGTAGGTGGTTTTATACTCATCCATCTTTTTCAAGTAAGCCTCTGTCTTGTCACCAAACAGTGAATTTCCCTCACAAGGGAAATCCATAACATTTTCTGAATGTCCCGGGATAGATTTGTAG
The DNA here is from genome assembly GCA_016271365.2 of Neoceratodus forsteri. NCBI lineage: Eukaryota > Metazoa > Chordata > Ceratodontiformes > Ceratodontidae > Neoceratodus > Neoceratodus forsteri. The sequence goes on along the minus strand of CM028131.1, from coordinate 698,855,973 downwards.
TTCTAAGCCAGGCAAACCTTCTTAAGGTCACTGCATGGGCCATGACCTTAGATGCAGTGTCGTTAGTATCCACTGCCATGCGGAACTGGTACTTTGTGGCTTCTATGGCTGATCTTACTACGTCAGCCATATCCTGTGCCAAGACTCCAGTAGCCCTTTTGCTCAGTGGCAGGATGGAGTTCCATAAGCTTTCTGATACTGTGCTGTGCAGGCCAGGTAAGCCGCCTGCCTTAGGAACAGTGAAGCTGAAGTATAAACTTTTTTGCACATGCTATCCAGTCTCCCGAAAACTTTCCAAGGGTCTCATGAGGCTGGGAGGAAAGCAGCACTTTGGCCTTGTTACAGGTAGCAGCCTAAGCCACTCCCTCATGATCAAGGTAGGAATACAGATACTCAGAGCCCTGTTTGTCAAGCTGATATTTTTTGTCAATTTTTGTATCTATGCCAGCAGCTGATGTGGGTGCTGACATGATTTTTAAAAATAGCTTTCCTGAGGGATTTATGAATGGGCAGCATCAACCTCTTAGTGGGAGCTAAGCCCATCATATCCATGAATTTGACTTCATCGTCATCCTCATCAGTTTCCTGTGAGAAAATATTGAAGATATTAACGATATGCCTCACAAGGCTATAGCGGAAGATATAGTCATCTGAAAGCCTAGGAGGTGAGCCAGATTCTTGCTCAGGAGAACCATCTGGCTCTATGGGTTCTCCTTCCTCCTCCTCTTCTTCATAATAAATTTCTACCTCCTCCCCTACAGGCACTGAGAATGGAACTGGACCCTGGGGAGGTGCGTCAAGCATATTAGTGAAATTCCCATTCCACGGAATACCTGAAAGAACTGCCATGCCTTAGTTATGTCCTCCAGTGAGGGCATTTTATTTGTGTTCTTTGTTGACCCCTTTCCTTCTTCAGAAGGAAGGACAGCTACATCTTTTTACTACATTCATGGTTCCCCCATTAAGACACCCTGAGTTATAAACCATCCTTTGCAGCTTTATCTTTTAATTCTGTCCCCTATGACAGGGACTGCTGCTTATTCTGAGGGGCTGGACCCTCCTCTGATCATTTACAAGATGTGGAAGTAGACTGTGACATCATAAGGTATTCCATTTCTTGCCCTTTTCTTTTGTGTTTTACAGCAAAACTTAATACAAAGCTCACAATTGGCAAAATCATAATCTGGACACAGGCACTTTAAACACAACTTGTCACAGTCTGCTTTTGCCAGGAGTTGAAAACAAACTCTACAATGTTTAAAGCCTATAGGTCCTGTCTTCTTTTTGGGTCTATCAGTCATACCGAACACTGACTGCCCTGAGAAGACATAGAGGTTCCCAAAAGGAAAGATTTTATGTTGTAAAAAAAAACTCTACAAAGGTTTAAAATAGCATAAATGTGGTTTGGTTCTCTTTAAATTCAAATCACAAATGAAAATAACCGAATGCATCTTTTTGTTAGGTAAAATAGTCAAATATCAGCTCAGTTCCCAAAAATATGAAGAGCCAAGAATAACAATGAATAAAAAACTGCAAAGCAGTTCAACCTTTTGGTATTTTTACTGAAAAAAATAGTAAATTAGAGAATTTCCTAAAAGTGGGAAGTATGCAGAAAATGGTCTTCAGGAACCGGAGAAAAAAATTAAAATTTACACCAAACAACCTAATGCAGAGTATCGATAAAGTAACACAATGATAATTAAGCCCTGGGGCTGCTCATTCTAGGAGAATAATTGCACTTGTTTAACATAGGTGAGGGATTCCCGGAGTTTGAAAAGTACAGTTACATAACAACTTACCATAACAGTAGATCTTTGAGAGAGGCTCTTGCAGTAGGTAATCACCTTGAGGACTGTGCCCCCTGGCATCAGGACCACACGGAAACTTTGGCTAGCAGTGTCTGATGGGGGACTGCTCACCCAATGTCACGTGACCAATGTCAGCGTGACACTATACAGTGGGTGGTCCCCCATGCTCACCTTCCAGTTCTCCTGCTGGAGACCTGTGAGAAGGAGCAACAGGAGAATGGAAAAAGAGGCTCCTGGAGCCCAAAATGAGTTCATAGAGAAAGAGCAGCAAAGAAACTTGGGGGACAGAGGGAGGGAAAAAGGTTACCTACTGCAAGAGCCTCTCTTGAAGATCTACTGTCACAGTAAGTTCTTAAGTAACTGTACTATCGTACTTCGAGAGGGCTCTTGCAATAGGTAATCACCTTGAGGACTGAGTCCCAAGCAGTGTGAATCAGAAGGAAAAGAAACACAGGAGGCAGGAAAAATGTACAGACTACAGAGAAATTAGGACAGGAGGCCCTGGAGGTCAGCTAGTCCAAAGCCATCTCTGCGTCTAGAGACAATGTCCAGACTGTAATATTTGGTGAAAGTGTGGACAGAGCTCCAAGTGGCCACCACACAAATGTCAGCGGCTGACACATTCATGAAGCAAGCAGTAGAAGCAGCCATGCTTCTGGTAGAATGCCCCTTAACCTACCCTGGGACGGTTTTACCATACTTCTGGTAACAGAAAACAATATAGTTTGCCAACCATTTGGATAAACACTGCTTGGAAACTGCCGACCCTCTCTCTTGGGTGCAAAAGAAACAAAAATTTGGTTTGTCTCCCGGACAGACTTGGTTCTGTTGGTATAATAATGCAAGATTCTGTGAACATCTAAGGTATGCAGAACAGCCTCCCCCTGATTGGAATGAGCAGGGTAATACACTGGAAGTTGAATAGACTGGTTGAACGTGAACTCAGAAACCACCTTCAGTAAGAACTAAGGATTGGTACGTAAAGCCACCCAGTCTCTGTGAAAAATTAAATAAGGCTCCTTACACACCAGGGCCTGAAGCTCGGAAATCCTTCGGGCAGAAGTGACTGCAACTAAAAAGAGCACTTTCCATGATAAATAGCGCATATCACAACTACCAGCCAGTTCAAAAGAAGACATGGTCAGTTTTTCCAAAATAAAATTGAGATCCCAAGTTGGCGCGGGAATGCGCACTGGGGGTTTCAGGTGGAGGATTCCTTTCAGGAAGGTTTTGGAATCCTCCAGCTGAGCTACAGCTTTGCTCTCCACTAATGTGTGCTAGGCAGAAATAGCAGACAGGTGAACCTTCAGTGAAGAGTAACTCAGGTCCAGGTCAGAGAGGTGTAGTGGATACTCCATGACCTGAGGAACAGGGCATGAAAAAGGGTCCCAACCCTTTCAAGTGGCCCAAATGGAGAAACACTTCCATTTCATAGCATAGGTCATCCTTGTAGAAGGCTTTCTGGCCTCTACAAGGACCTGAGTCACTCTGGAGGAAATTCCACAGCGTGAAGCAGCTATGTCATAAGGTGCCACACATGAAGGTGAAGGGACTTCAGCCCTAGATGGACCAGCGTGCCCTTCTCCTGAGTCAGGAGATCGTGGCAGAGAGGCAGGGGGACCGGAGGCTCCACTGCAAGCTGCTAAAGCAGAAACCATATTTGGTGAGACCAGTATGGGGCAATCAGAATCATGTGAGCCCCCTCTGTTTGAAGCTTGAGCAGCACCCTCTGCAGAACTGGAAAGGGAGGGAAGGCATACAAAAACCTCCCTGTCCAACAGAGAGATAGTGCATCTTGCCAGAAAGCACCATGCCCAGAAGTGAGCGAGCAAAACCTGGGTAGTTTTGCATTGTATGGGGAGGTGAACAGATCCAGTTCTAGATGACCCTATAGGTCAAAAATTTGTTCGATCACCTCTTGCTTGAGCTCCCATTCGTGGGCTCCTACTCTGGTGCAGCTGAGACTGTCCACTAGGACGTTTTGCATGCCCGTAACGTGAACAGCTGTGGAGTGAACTCGATGCTGAACTGTCCAATTCCACACCCACATTGCCTCCCTGCAGAGGGGATGCAAGCGAGTGCCCCCTTGCTTGCTGAGGTACCAGACTACACACATATTGTCCAAATGGACTAATAGTAAGACCTGGCAAAGCAAATGCTGGAAGGCTTGAAGAGCATACAGCACTGCCCTCATCTCCAGCATGTTTATGTGCAGGGAGAGCTCCGACTGAGACCACAGACCTTGAGTCCCGTGGTTCTCCAAGTGAGCACACCAACCCATCCCCGATGCATCTGTAGTTAGGGTCTGGGTGGGAGGAGGGGACTGGAAGGGAACCCCCTTGGTGAGTTTGTTAAGATCCTGCCACCATAGAAGATCCTGCTTCATCGAACTGGAAATGTTTGGAAGGGGCAAGCTGGGACTTGGGATGATTGACAGTAATCCCCACTTGTGAAAAAAAGGGCCAGGGTAGCTGAGAGGAGAAAGTTCTAACTGCTCCTTCAACGGGGCTGACAGAAGCCAGTCGTCAAGGTAGAGAAACACATAGTGGCCATGACACCTCAGGGCCGCCGCCACTACCACAAGGCACTTGTTAAAAACCTGGGGTGCCGAGGACAGGCCAAAGGGATGGGCTTTGAACTGGTAATGCTCCCCCTGAAAGGAGAACCTGAGGTAGCGGCAATGGGCCTGAAAAACTGGGTAAGCAGGTAGGCATCCTGCATATCCAGGACAAAGAGCCACTGTCCCTTGTGCAGGAGGGGCAGCAGACCTGAGAGGGTCAGCATTCGAAACCGTTTGTACTCTATGTACAGGTTTAGAGTGCTGAAGTCCAAGATGGGACACAAATCTCCCATCTTTTTTGGAACCAGAAAGAAGTGGGAGTAATACCCCTTTCCTACCTGGTTTGACGGAATGAGCTCTATTGCTGTCTTTTGCAGAACAGCCTCGATTTCTTCCCTTAAGAGGGGAATGTGTGCCTCTGGATAATGAGACACCCCTGGAGGCTTGTCTGAGGGTTTCTCGAGAAACTCCAAAGTGTGGCCCTGTCTGATCAACTGAAGGACCCTCGAGTCTGTGGTGACTGTCTCCCACCCCGGCAGGTGACTGGCAAACTTTCCGCCCACCGGCTCCCCTGATGGAAGAAGAGGAGGAAGGGGGCAGGCCACGAGTCAAGAGGCGGAGGGAGGGTTGGGGAGAGCCGCCCCTGAGGCTCTCTGAGCTTTGGCTGGAGGGGTGGCTATGGCTGAAGGTGCCCAACGCTTGGACTGGCATCTGGCTGTTTGCTGCTGTTTCGTCTGCTGCTTGGTCTGGCGATGAAATGGCTGTTTGGTCTTGGATCTAGGGTGGTACATGGTGTGAAATGATCTCAGGGCCTTGCCCTTATCCTGAAGGCTGGTAATAATATCCTGGGCATCCCCCTCCCTGAACAGGACAGAACCCCTGAAGGGGGCATCCTGGATAGCTGCCTGGACACTGGATGCCAAGCCTGACACCCTGAACCAGGAAAATCTCCTGAGACAGACAGCCATGGCGGTGTCCCTGGCTGAGGAGTCTACCAACTCATAAGTGGGCCTCAGAGAGTGGCGACAGGTGACTTTGGCTGACCTAATAGTGTCAGCCAATACAGACTTGGATTCAGAGTCCAGTATGGCCTCAATGACAGGCTCCAACTGGTGGAACAGCAACTTCTGATACACCAGCATGTGTGCCACATAGTTAAGGGCACACATGGCAAGAGTGGAGGAAGAATAAAACTTTCTTCCAAACTGATTAAGCAGCCTCGACTCCCTGTCAGGAGGGGAGGTCCGCATGTGCCTGGGCTTGGTGGACCTATCATGGGCCACCGTGATGACTACTGAGTCCGCCTTAGGATGGACACTGAGGTGATCCTTTCCCTCAGGAATCCTGTAGGTCCTATAAGCCTTCTTCTCCACAGCTGGAATGGAAGAAGGCATCATCCATATAGGGGAGGCCAAATCCTCATGAGGCTCCAGCCATGGGGGTGTGAGGACAGGTGCAGTCTCTTGGATGTCTAAGTGCTCAGCAAGTCTCTGATGTTTGGGGTCCTGAGCATCGGACTTCCATCCATAGACCTCCGCGATCTGTTTCAGGAGATCTGCGAAAGAAGGGTCCTCTGGAGGTAATTTGGGGGAATCCTTCAATTTAGGTTCCTCCAGACGGGGAGTCTTAAACTCCGAAGCAGAGGAGGAAGACCTGGACTCAGATTCTGAGTCCAAAGAGTCTGAATGTCCAATGTCTGGGCAAGAGACCTCCTGAGACCTAGGAAGAATACTACCCAACATCAGGGTTGACAGAGGACCTTTCATCAGGCCCGACATAGACTGGCATGGTTCCAGTAGGGAAGCAGACCTGGGAGTCTGATCCCAGCGAACCGGGGAGAAGTTCTCACCTGGTGTCAGCTGTCCAGCTCTGAGGCAAGCTGAGATTTGGTTCCGGACCACCAAGACTGGAGGATGGCACTAAAATCCACCTGGGGTTGAGGAGGAGGCGGAGGGGGTGGAAGCAGCTGGTAGACTGGCTGGAACCATGAAGGGTACCCCATCATTGGGTATCCCAGCTTGTGAAACTCATAGGCCGGGAACCCAGCGAAGGGTACGAAGGAGCATACCACGACGTCGGGAAGCCTAACGTCTGGTAGCCTGTTGGAGGGTTCCCAGAACCTGATGAAAGGATGGGTAAACAGGCGGAGGGTAGCCCGACGGAGGCCCCGATGGAGAAGCTGTGGGGGCCAACATGAGACCCTGAGACCTGAAATACGGATTGGAAGGCCAGAAGGAGCAGTCAGGCAAGGGGCTGGCAGGAGGCAAGGCCTGCGGCAGTGCTGGCGGTCCCGCCAGAAGAACTGGTGAGGAAGGGGCCTGCGGAGGCTCCAACGTCAGGTCCGGGGGTGAACCAGGAACAATGGCACCCAACAGATGGCCCTGTCCTGCGGATCTGGGGAGGGCTGAGGGAGCTCCACAAAGGGAGAAGAGGGGGTATCTCCAGGGGAAGAACCCACCGGAGAATGCTGTCCAGAGACCAGCAACTGGCTTTCATCTGGCTGGACATTGTCGCGGCTTGAGCCGGAGCCCGACGTGAGCATGATGGCCGGATGGTTGTTGGAGTACCAGACAGCCAGCTTATCAACCTTGGCCATGCGGGCAATGGAGTCCCCAGTGCCCGACTTATTGGCCCATGTCGGGTGTTCATCGGAGGGCCCGACAAGCGGCTTATCAGCCCCACCAGCCTTCTTAGACCCAGTGGTGAAGATGGGGCTAAGGGAGGTGGCAGCCTCAGACTCAGCTGAGGCACCTGTGGCCACCGTAACCAGTGGCGTCGGGGGAACCAAGGGCTGCTCCTGGTAAGGTGGGGCACACTTGGAGGTAGTGGCGGTCTTCCCGGAGGAAGAGGACCGCTGTTCACCTGAGGGGCCCGAGGGCAGCAGCAACTGAGAGGGGGACCGTTCCTGGTCCCGGTGCCTCTCTTTGTCCCTCTTCTTATGTTTGTGGGAGTCAGTCGGTGAGGAAGAGGCACTCCTTAACTTTTGCAGCTCTTTCTCCATGGATGCCATCTTCTTTTTTAGAAGATGGGCTTCGAGGGCCTGCTGGTGACACTTCCGTGTGGCCTGGTAGAAGCTGGAACAGGCCTCACAATCCTTGACCTTGTGCTCCAGGCCTAAACAAAAGAGGCAGAGGGAATGAGAGTCATAGTGTGGTAGCAGCTCGCCGCAAGAATCACACTTATTTTTATGCGACTCAATGGAAGACGGCAAAGATATGCACAATATAGGAGTTTTTTTTACAGAAAGGCAAGAAAAAATGGATACTCATCCGAAAAAGGTGGTTGAACTGCAGTGACAATCTCCATGAGGTCCAACGTGCTCAGGTCAACGGCGGGAAAGAACTGGAAGGAAGGTGTGGGGACCACCCATTATTAAGTGTCACGCTGACATCGGTCACGTGATGTCAGGTGGGCAGTTCTGCGTCAGGCACTGCTAGCTAAAGTTTCCGTGTGGTCCTGACACCAGGGGCCGCAGTCCTCAAGGTGATTACCTACTGCAAGAGCCCTCTCGAAGTAAGATCTGTAGATTGTGTGTGTTTAACAAAATGGACACAAAAATAACAAATTCTAGTGTATTTTAAACTAAAGCCAAAGAAGTGAACACTGTCTTCATGTACACAGTGAAATTCTGGAATGAAGAGGAGAGTGGCAATGCTAGCGATGTGCACTCAAAGGCAGGAAAGAAAAAATTACTCACCTTAGTAATTACGTTTCTTCTAGTGGAGTCTTGCTGTATTCTGACTATTGCAGTTAGGTCCTGTCTTTCAACTGCCCCGGAGAACAAAGGGTTAACTTATCTATGCCTAGCACAGAATGTTCATCACGAGTTCAGTTGAAGCCCCTGCCTGTTGTTATTCGAACTGCAACCGTCAGATCTTTATGAGCAAACTCACTAGATGTTCTGTGTGGAAACTGTAAAATTTTTACTAGCCAACTGGCAAATATATAATGTTTTTGGTTCTCAAAGGAAGACTCAAGTCAGGAAACCCAAAAACAAAAACACATCCAAAAAACAACATTCCACCCAAAGACAAAAGAGGGTGTAAAATGGACACCCCTAGGGTGCCAACACTGCTCCTGCCCACCCACATCCCAAAAACTAGGTTCTGAGAGGGCAGGTGGGGGGGGTCAGAATACAGCAAGACTCCACTAGAAGAAACATAATTACTAAGGTGAGTAATTTTTTCTTCAAACAACATGAAGTCTTGCTGTATTCTGACTATTGCAGACTACCAAGCAGTACCTCCATGGAGGAGGGACAGAACCTACTTTGGAAACAGGCTCTGAAGTACTGCTGTGCCAAACCGAGCATCATTCATAGCCTGGATATCCAGAGAGTAATGCTTGGTGAAGGTATGGACTGTTTTCCAGGTGGCTGCTTGACAAATTTCTAAGAGAGGAATATCCCTAGCAGCAGCAGCCAGGGAAGCAGCTGTACCTCTTGTGGAATGAGCCCTCAGGCCTGAGGGTGGGGTTTTACCCAGTTTTTCATAGCAGAATTGTATACAAGAAACAATCCACCTGGCAACAGAGCTCTTAGTGGCAGGTTTGCCCTTCCCAACTTCCCCATAAGTGAGGAACAACTGGAGGGATTCAAACCTGTGATCCTTGGTACGCTCTATGTAGTAGCTAAGGGCTCTTTTAACATCCAAACTCTGTAGCCTCCTCTCTCCCGAGGAAGAATGATCAGTGAAGAAAACAGGGAGAGATATAGATTGACTGAGGTGGAAATCTGAAACCACTTTAGGCAAGAACTTTCTATTAGTTCTAAGGACCACTTTATCTCTGTGAAAAGAGATGAAATCAGATTCCACTGATAGGGCTTGCAATTTACTGATACGTCTGGCAGAAGTAATGGCTACCAAAAACATAGATTTCCAAGTCAGGTACTTAAGCTCTGCTGAGGACATAGGCTCAAAAGGAGGTTGCATAAGCTGAGCAATGTAAACATTAAGGTCCCGAGTAGGAGCAGGATCCCTAAAGGGGGGATTGGTGTGAAGCAATCCCTTGAAAAACTTACAGAATACAGGATGGGATGACAGAGAGGAAGACTTGCCTACAGACAGGAAAGCAGAAACAGCTGCCAAGTGTACCTTAAGAGTAGCTGGTCTGAGGCCTAGGCCATTAAGATGGACCATATAATCCAGTATACCGTACGCAATTCAGCAGAGTTTGGAGAAATATTCTTCTTAGAACACCAAATGCTGAATCTTTTCCATTTGGAGTTGTAAGTCTTTCTGGTGGAAGGCTTCCAAGAAGCCTTAAGGATATCCAGAACCCCTTGGGAAAGATGCAGATCTGCAAACTCTAACTCTTCAAGAGCCAAGCCTTGAGATTGAGAGACTGAAGATTCAGGTACCAAATCCTCCCCTGAAAGGATGTTAACAGGTTGTAATTCCTGGGAAGAGACAGGGGAAGATGGACTGTTAGGGACAATAACAAGGGATACCATGGCTGTCTGGCCCAGTCTGGAGCAATCAGAATCACTTTGCATGATTGTGACCTTATCTTGACTAGCACCCTGAACAGGAGAGGGAAGGGGGGAAAAGCATACAGAAATTTCCCTTCCCAGTTCAGAATCAGAGCATCCAGGGGAACTGAGCCCAAGACTGGGGGTCTGCAACAAAAGAGAGGAAGTTGGTGACTGTCTGGGGCTGTAAAAAGATCTATCTCTGGAGTGCACCATCTCAAGAAAATCACTTTCAACACCAGAGGATCTAGGGCCCATTCGTGATGGCCCTGTGATATTCTGCTCAGTGCATCTGCTAGGACATTGTCCTTCCCTGGGAGGTGCACTGCTATCAGAGAGGTTTGCAGGGAAAAGGCCAGGGACCACAACTTCATTGCTTCTGTGCACAAGGCCATAGACCGAGTGCCTCCTTGCTTGTTGATGTACCACATGGTGGTGGTGTTGTCTGTTCTGACCTGAACCACCTTGTTCTGTACATATTTGGAAAAAGCTTGTAGTGCCAGAAACACTGCTCTGAGTTCCAGTAGATTGATGTGAAGCAGAGATTCCTGAGGTGACCACAGTCCCTGGGTAGTAAGATCCCCCAAATGGGCTCCCCAGCCCAGCAGGGAAGCATCTGTGGTGAGGATCACTGAATGAGACCGAGTGACAAATGGAACCCCTTGTCTCAAATTGTCCTGATCCTGCCACCATTGCAAGGCTTGGATCAGGGTTCGAGTCACTGGAATTAGTTTGGTAAGGGAATCCTTTCTTTGGGACCAAAAAACTCTTAAATGGAACTGAATGTCCCTCATTTGAAATCCTGCCCCCTGGACCACTGCTGTGGAAGCTGCCATGTGGCCCAGTAGCTGAAGGAAATGCCTTACTGGTCGAGACACCTGAAGGGTGAATGAAGAGGCCAGTTCCATGAGGGTCCTTGCCCTTTCGAGGGGAAGGAAGGCTCTTGCTTTTACCGTATCCAGTTCTGCACCTATGAAGGTGAGGAGCTGCACCGGTTCGAAGACTGACTTTGGTAGGTTGAGAAGGAATCCTAAAGAAGTGAGCACTTGCTGGGTCACTTGTAGGTGTGACTTGACTTGGTCTGGAGACTGACCTACTATGAGCCAGTCGTCCAAGTATGGGAAAATGGAAATCTTTTGTCCCCTTAGGAAGGCAACTACTACTGCCAGGCACTTTGTGAAGATCCTTGGGGCTGATGTTAGGCCAAAGGGCATTGCTCTGAACTGACAGCGGCCTGAGGGCAACTCGAACCTGAGGTACTTTCTGTGGAGCACCTGATGGGAATGTGAAAGTAGGCATCTTTGAGGTCCACGGAGGCTAGCCAGTTCCCTGGCCTTAGAGAGGGAAGGATAATTCCCCGAGTTACCATTTTGAACTTTGGCTTTAAAAGGTGTTTGTTCAGATATCTTAGGTCCAGGATGGGTCGCCACTCTCCTGTCTTTTTGGGGGTTAGGCAGTACCTGGAGTACAATCCTTTGCCCCCATGTAGGGTGGGAACTCACTCTATAGCTCTGAGAGCTAGGAGAGAAGAAACCTTTGCCTCTAGGGCAAGGGTTTCTAAGAGACTTGCAGGTGGAAAAGATCTGGCTCTCACCTTGAGAAATTTTTTGAAGCTGAGAACCAGTCCCTGGCTTACTACTTTCAGGACCCACTTGTCTGATGTAAGAGACATCCAGTCCTGGACAAAGTAAGCCAGCCTGCCCCCTACTGGTATAGGATAATCGACCCTGGCAGCCCCATCAGGGTGTCTGCTTGGTAGGGGCTTTAGGCTGAGGGGTGGATGCAGGCCTGCTCATCCCCCTTCTGCCTCTCCCTCTAAAGAACCCCCTCTGCGAAAAAGAAGAAGAAGAAGAGGCCTGAGTTTGGTAAAAAGGCCTTCGGAAAGGCCTGCCCCTGCCCCTGGACTGCTGCCTCTGAGAAGCTGCTTGCCTTTCTTTGGCCTGAGCACTCCTGTAAGTGGTCCTATATTCGTCCACTTTCTTCATGTAATTCTCTGTCTGCTCCCCAAACAGAGAATTACCAACTACAGGAAAATCCATGGCCTTAGCCTGGGTATCCTGTGAGAGGCTAGTACATCTGAGCCAAGCCATTCTCCGAAGAGCCACAGATGTAGCCATGACTCTAGAAGATACATCACTGGAGTCTACAGCAGCATGAAATTGTACTTTCGATGCCTCGATCCCATCTGCAGCCACCTGCTCCAGCTCCTTGGCAAGCTAGGGAGGAACCTGTTTAGCCAGTGCCAGTACAGTGTCCCACCTGGACTTCTGGTACCTGGCTGCATAGGCCATATAATTATCCTGCCTGAGTCCCAAAGATGATGCCATGTACTGCTTCTTTGCCATGGCATCAATCTTCCTGGAGTCCTTGTCTGGGGGGTGTGAAGCCAAGGGAATGTTTGCCTTATCACAGGCAGCAGCCTGCACAACCCCAAGATGGCTGCATTGCTGAAAAAGGAACTCCATGTCTGAGCCTGAGAGAGTGTACCTCTTGTCCATTCGTCTGTCCACAGGAGGAATAGAATTGGGAGATTTGAGAATTTTTTGTGTCTGTTTCCCCAAAGATTTGTGAAGGGGAATAGACAGTCTCCTGGACTCTGGGATGTCCATCATCTCAACATAATCAGGCTCTTCCTGATCCTCTACTGCCTCCTCCACAGGAAGCTGGAGGGTATCAGCCACCTTTCTGAAGAACATGTAGTGTGAAGGGGACTCAGAAAGCCTAGGAGGAGAAACCCCTGAAGGTCTGTCTGGGGAGATGTCCGGTTCAATAGGCACATCCAGACTTTCACAATCACCATAATCATCCTCATACTCTCCCTCCTCCTCAAACTTCGGTTCATAAAATTCTTCCAAGGTATAATCCGGAACTGGGGGAACCGACTGAACCGAGCCCCTGCCAGATGGTGCCAGTTCGGTCGGAACCGATCAAAGCGATTCCACAATATGAATCGCTTTGGCTATCTCATCTGTGGTTGGAATATGGGATTCTGGATCCAAACCGGTCGATTTTTCTTTTTGTCGGAAACGATTCCTCGGAATCGGCTCTCCTTTTGCCCGAAGAAGTATCGCCCTGGTCAGAGGGCACTCCTTCTGGTTCGGTCGGAACCGAACAGGGCTGGCCATCCGGGTCAGCGGACTTCTCGGCCTCCCTTTCCCTCAGTCTACCTAATCTCTTTTCCAGGGTAGATTTGGGAAAATTCGTGCAAATTTGGCAGTCTGAATCGAGGTGGTCAAACCCCAGACAATAAACACAGGTGGTGTGGGGATCAGCCTTAGCGAAGACCTCCCTACACACACTGCAGTGTTGAAACCCAGTGGGCCGGTTTTCTTTTGGGTTTCTCAGACATGGCCAACCTAACCAAACTTACCCTTTTTTCGGCAATCCGCCAGGCAAGACTCCCCTATCGGTTCCTGACCGTGTCACGGGTCTTGGAAAAAAATATACTTAAAACCTGTTTTTTTTAGAACCGATACGGACCAGTAACCACACACTAAAGTAAAGCACAAATTTTACCTCAGAATGATCGGTTCAGCTGAACCGACCCACAGTTTACAGGTTCCACACAGAAAACAGAACAAAAACCTATCTAGTACTCATGGTACTACAGACAGAGACTTGAACCGACTATGCGGAAATAACAATTCGGAAGAAACCGACCGAAAACCGACACTTCAACTGACTTTTGAACCGAGCAGCAGGATAAATCTCCGGAGCGACTGTTCAGTGAGGCGGAGTAAAGAATCTGACGGCAGTTCGAATAACAACAGGCAGAGGCTTCAACCGAACTCGTGCTGAACATTCTATGCTAGGCATAGAAAAGTTAACCCTTTGTTCTCCGGGGCAGTTGAAAGGCAGGACCTAACTGCACTAGTCAGAATACAGCAAGACTTCATGTTGTTTGAAAAGGGAACTGAGGCGCTTGGGAGCTGGTGCTGTTGTATACCAGCAGGCGTGTGCAGTGACGCGGGTGCAGGGCCTACTCCCATCACCAAGTCTTACCAGAAAGTTCTGGCTCCTGTGTGGTCCTACTGCCTCACAGATGCGAAAGTGGGAATCGATGATGAAGCTGATTCATGGAAGATTACTACTTCACTGGAAAGGTGGTAGATGCTTGGAATCGAATGCCAGTGAAAGTGATGGAGGCAAAAACATTGGGGGCTTCAAGCATGTGTGTGACAGATGTAGAGGTATATTAGTAAATAGGGAGGGTGGAAGGACAGTTGCCGGAGACCAGTCAGGGTCTGCAGAGGCAGATTAAGCAGGGAACCTCTGGGCAGACTAGGTGGGCCAAGCAGTCCTTTTCTGCTGACAAATACTATGTTCTTTTCTTCCACTACTTCTATAAGAACCTCTCAGAGCACCGTAACTATGCTGGTGGTACTGCTTGCTGAAGTAGTGCCTTCTGTTCCATGGGGTCTATAAAACCCTCTGGATTTGTCTTTTTCTACTACATTTTTAAGAGGTTGTATTTTTATTCACTTTATTCATGTAGGATTCAGTTTGATTGCCAAAAGGAAGTATGGTATTTTCAGAGAGGAAATTTGTAGCCATATTTTGAAGGTCCACAGATAGGACAATAGTTCTTAGTCATGCATACCTCTCCGAATTGAAATGACATTTGCAAGGACCTCTCAGTAGTGTAATTTATATCCCTTGACATCTGGAGCTGGTACTTTGCAACATCAAGTCCCTGTTTGATATTCTTGAACAACGAAGATTTTACCTTGGGAGTAGACTATTAGTTAAAGGGACCATGGTTTTCTAAAGGGCTTCCTGGTAATGTGCAGTGCTGCTAAGGAAAGCTGTTTCTCTTGATTTGATTTTTTTATTTGATTTTTATTTGCGCATGGATTGGCACTCTGGAATACAATTTCATTTACAGGTGTGACCCGTGGTCATAAATACATACAATTGTACAGAGGCAACATTGCAAACAATATATAGGAAAAAACGATCTCCATGTCTTATAGATAAAAATACACTTAAAAACAACCACATATCATCTGATTCTTGTAATGCATCATTAAATTACCAGAAAAAAAGCTTTATAACAATTTAAACTCCTTATGTTTGTAGGAATGTCATTCCAAATTGTTGATGCAACATGTGCAGAGGTGCGTTGCAAGGCATAACATAAGTGGGTTCACATCGCAATATGCGACCCAAGATCGGTAAAAAGCGAGTCAAATCTGGCAATGACTAGCAGTCATTGCTAATCATTGGCAATGATCCTGGGTCCTGTAAAAGTGCCTTATCGGGCACTGTCACTTTAATTATTTTATTTATTTTGTTTGCCCTAGTATCCATTTTTTGCCCTCCTCCATGCCCCGCCCCCATGAATCCCGAGCTGTTCCCTGATTGGTCCAGTGATGCTCCTGCTCCCCCCCACCCTGGTCTCCACACGAGAGAAACATGACTGAGTCCTTTTGCAGCACACCTAGAAGAGGAAGCAGGTGTTGGGAGGTCAAGCAGGAGTCCAAAGGTGAGTTTTCTTTATTTTATTTCAATTTTTTTTTCTTATCGTCGTTGCGCCATTGTCCAGTTAACTTAAATTGGGTCTTTTTGTTATGCAGGTGGTCGGAGACAAGCTGGAAGGAGTGGTGGCCGCAGCAAGGAGGAGCTGGAGGGAGACAGCCTGGCTGAGACCGTGCGAGGGCACGAGAGTGACCTGAATGGAGCAGAAAGCAGGCAGCTACATTGTGGGGTGAGGCACAGTCGGACAGGCAGATTCGGCGACTGCAGAGTAGAGGAGGAGTGCAGCAGAACTGGGGAGCAGCAAAAAACAAGTAAACATTTTCATTTGGTTGGGGAGCCTGGAGGAGGGAAGAGGGATACACAGACTTCAGGGCACAGACAGGGGGACAGCGTAATGGCAATGAATGGGCAAGGCCTAGAGCTTGACTGTGAGTGGTGGGAGAACAAGGGCATGAAAGGGTGCCCTGCCTTGAACTATAAGTTTATGCCCGGCTTGCAGTGAATTTGGGAACAAACAGTGAACGTAATTGCAGTGAACATTTGAGAACAGAATAAAGACTATGGCCCGGATATTCAGACTGCGCCAGGCTGTGGCACAAGCCTGGGCACAGCGCAACTTGGCTGCACAGGGCCGTTGACAGGGTGATATTCACCGGAGCTGCATCATGGCACAGCATTGCTGAATATCGCACCCTGGCTACCCGCAGTGCACATGGTGCTGTGGCACTGTGCCAGCGCAAGTGGCCAGAGTGGAGCAGGGGGATGCGCTAGCGCAAGTTCCGTTGCGCTATGCGCAACAACCGTGATATTCAAAAGTGCACATGCAAATGGGGCCATAATGCATGCAAGGCGCAAATGGGGCCATTTGCATGTCATTATGGCCCTATTTGCATGCAGGTGCGCCGATCCCCGGCGACTTGCGCCTGGCGCCCTGCCAGGCTGCAGCCATCAGGGACCGACGCCCCCTGCACATTGCGGAAAAGTGCCCCAATGCCCGATCGCGGGCATATGTTGAATAATAGAATCATCCTATATCTCTGGTGGTCCAGTGGACTGCTTCCCACCCGATCACAGGCTTAAGTATAAAACTTAATCATCCTATATCCCTGGTGGTCCAGTGGACCGCTCGCAGCCCGATCGCGGGCTTCAGTATGTAAATAAATAGTCCAATATCCCTGGTGGTCTAGTGGACCACTTCACGCCCTATCGTGGGCTTCAGTATGAACATAAATCGTTTATATCCCTGGTGGTCCAGTGGACCGCTCGCAGCCCGATCGCGGGCTTCAGTATGTAAATAAATCATCCAATATTCCTGGTGGTCCAGTGGTACCCCCCTCCCCACTGAGCCCCACCGCCCCGCTCCCCCCCCG
Source organism: Neoceratodus forsteri (assembly GCA_016271365.2). Lineage (NCBI taxonomy): Eukaryota > Metazoa > Chordata > Ceratodontiformes > Ceratodontidae > Neoceratodus > Neoceratodus forsteri. The sequence goes on along the minus strand of CM028131.1, from coordinate 698,839,287 downwards.
GTCAGCGGCAGGCGGCAGCACCCCACCATCTGCCGCCCGCTGCCCGCTGACTGACACCGTACGATAGGGCTGTGCCCATTGGTCCTGGCGTGGAGCCAATGGGCGTGCAACTCATGCCGTACACACAGTCCAGATATGGAATGGATCCATTCACATATCTGAACTAGATAATAATAATGCGGGCTACACACCCATTGGCTCACGTTGTGGACCAATGGCGACAGCCCTACTTCGCAGTATCAGTTGGCGGGTGGCAGGCGTGTGGGTGCTGCCGCTGACGGGGTGGGAGCAGGGTGGTGGGGCTCAGTCGGCGGGTGGGGAGGGGGGTACCACTGAACCACCAGGGATATTGGACGATTTATGTTCATACTGAAGCCCGCAATCGGGCGTGAAGCGGTCCACTGGACCACCAGGCATACTGGACGATTTATGTTCATACTGAAGCCCGCGATCGGGCGTGAAGCAGTCCACTGGACCACCAGGGATATTGGACGATTTATGTTCATACTGAAGCCCGCAATCGGGCGTGAAGCGGTCCACTGGACCACCAGGCATACTGGACGACGATGTTCATACTGAAGCCCGCGATCGGGCGTGAAGCAGTCCACTGACCACCAGGGATATTGGACGACGCTTTCATACTTAAGCCCGCGATCGGGCATGGTGGGGTGCCGCCACGGCGTGCAGTCGAGCCGGTGGCCACCCGCTGGCGTGGCAGCCGCCGTTGTTGCGCCTCTGCAATACGGCAGCTCACTTGTGGGTGGCCAGCCGTTGTTCCTTTTTTTTTTGGCTCACCTCTGTGCAACGCAGGTAGGGGTTGCGCATGCATGGGCTCAGCACATCCAGGGCTGAATATCGGGATGTGCAGAGTATGCATGGGCACGCCCCACCTACCTGCGCCGCATACATTACTGATGTGATCCGGCGCATCGGTATTTATGCCAGGCTCAATCTCCATTTGAATATCGCGCCGGGGTGCATCAGTGGGTTGCGCGCGCCATGTACAACCCTTCTGAATAGTCAGGCCTATGAGTTCTGCTTTGCACAGATTATGGGGGAACCAGAACTTAATGTGCCCTGCTACTATGCTGTGTGCCCTGCATCTTTGCAGTGAACATCTGGGAACAGATAAAGACTAAGTGAGCAGCCCTGCCTGCTTTGAGATCTTGGTAACCAAGAAGTAATGTGCCCTGCTAGTTGTGTGCCCTGCTCTTGGCATTGCAGTGAATTTGGGAACAGAAAAAGAGACTAAGTAAAAATGTGCCCTGCTTTGCAGAGATTGGAGGAACTAGAACTTATTTATGTGCCCGCTTGTGTGCCCCTCATCTGCAGTGAACATTTGGGAACAGAATAAGACTAAGTTAATGTGCCCTGCTTTGTAGAGATCTGTACTGTGCCCAATATTTAATGTGCATTGCTTATGTTGTGTGCCCTGCGTCTGCAGTGAACATTTGGGAAAAAGACTAAGTAATACTTTGCAGAGATGAGGGGAACCAGGCACTTAAGAATTATGTGCCCAGTGCTTATGTTGTCAGTGTGTGCCCTGCTCTTGCAGTGAACAATTTGGGAACAGAAAAAGACTAAGTTATGCCCTGCAGCTTTGCAGAGAATCCAAGGGGACCAGAAAATGTGCCCTGCTAAGTGTTGTGCCCTGCTCTTTGCAGTGAACTTGTGAACATACAGAATAGACTATGTGCCTTCCCTGCTTTGCAGAGATCCATGAGGGAATTAAAAAGACGTGTGCCCTGCTTTGGCAGTGTTGGAAAAAAAAACTATACCCCTTACTCACTGTTTGCCCTTTTTCTGGGCAGAAAATGAAAAATTAAGTGTTGTCATGCCCTGCAACTGCAGAGATTTTAACTTGAACTCACTGGGTTGCCCCTGCTTTTTAGAGGAAAGAACCAACTGTGCCCTTGCACTCTGATTTGGACACACTACTTGTCTTATTGTGGCAGCAAGCACACAAAAACTTAAGTAATGTGCTCTGCTATGCAGTGACTTCGCTGCCTGCAGCACAGTCACAATGGGAGGGACTGCCCCACTTAGGAACAGGGTTTGGTCTGAGAAGTGCCAGCGACTGGGCTGGGTGGCTGGCGGTCACACATCTGCTCACTGCCATTTTCTTTTTTCCAGGAAAAGCCTCATCATGTTTTAATTTAAGCAGCTGCACACCCTGAAACCTTGTTTTGCTAACTTCAAACTTTTTTAATAATTACAGTCTGATATGACTGGAGTTAAATTAGCAACTGCAGGGGGATGGCGCCAATAATATGATCCAGAAAAAAACTGGCTACAGATTAGCAGTGAGGGAGACTGTGCAGTGCATGTTAGTTACAAATTGTGCTGTTAGTGCAGAGATGAGCTACATGGGTTGAGGAACTTCAGTGAGGTATTAATTGCAGGGATTACAGGCCCCCAACCAAAAGCTAACACCATCCAGAAACATCTTCTGACAGTGCAGCACAAGAAAGCTGTTTACATTTCAAAATTTGGTAGAACAAGGTCACCACTTGATATATATTGCCATACCACAATTGGTAAGTTTAAAATAGGGGGTTGGGTTAGGGGTTTGGACCAAGACTTGAAACTTATTTATTTGCAGGGACATGTTTCAGTAATGCAGAGGAACAGCATAGAACGATTCTAGGCAGGCTGATGGAGATCCTGTACATGATGGCCAAAGAGGACATCCCTATTAAAAAGTTTGAAGCGCTAGCAGAACAAGAGAAGCGCCATGGAGTTCATTTGGGCAATAAATACATTAACGCTGTTAGTGGGAAAGAACTCACAATGTGTATTGGCAAAAACCTAGAAGAAAACCTGCCGGCAAATGTCAAAAATGCAAATTATTTTTCAGTGCTTATGGATGGTAGTACTGACAGTGGTGCACTGTAATTGAAAAGGAACTGGTTTACGTAATTTATGTAAATTCCATCAGTGGTCACGTGGAGACTAAGTTTTTACGAATGAAACCTGTATCAGATGGCTCAAGTCAGGGATTGAAACATCTCCTTTTAGACAATTTTACAGAGTGTGGCTGTGACAGTATAAACACTACACTGGGAAACAAGAGGTTAACCTCTTGTTTGAGGCTGAGGAAATGCGGGGAATGCAACATGAACAGGTGGGGGGCTCCCCAGGTGTGGCTAATTAGAGGGATTGCTGAAAGGAAGAAAGAATCCAGCAAGGAGTTAGAGGCTGGAAACTGTTGCAGGGAGCAGAGACTCCTGTGCAGAGAACCCTGCAAGATGGAGGGTGGAATGTGAGACAGGAACCAGAGCAGAAAGCCAAGGAGAATGATTAAGTACTGGAGAGAGCCTTTGGGAAAACTTGAAACCTGTTACTGAGAATCAGACCAGCTCTAGAGCAAAGAGTCCTGAGGTAAAGGATTAGACTAGCCAGCTGGGCCAAAAAAACAGTGAGTGGAATGTACTGCTGATAGCCTACAAATAAGGCAAAAAGGGAAAACTATTTGTGTTTTATTTGAGACTGTGCATTCAAAACTGCTGGCCCACAAACCATTTGTTTTGTTTGAGACTGTATATGGAACAAACTGCTGGCCCACAAACCATTTGCTTTGTTTGAGACTGTATATTGAACAAACTGCTGGCCCACAAACTGTTTGTTTTGTTTGAGATTGTATACTGAACAAACTGCTGGTCCACATAGGTGGTTCAAAGATTCCTTTGTCAAGTCAGCCTGAAAGAACTTTTTTGTGTTAACCTTTATGTTACCTGACCAGGCTGGAGAAGTTGAACTGACTGATTATGCTTTCCTGCAGCAACAACTTATATTTGAAGCAATAAAAGTAAATTTTCTTCTGTGAACTTTAAACCCAGCGTGTTGCCTCTCCATCTACCATAAGCCAGCTTGTCACACGTGGTGTGAGAATTGGGATTTGAACCCCTACTGGAATGAGCAGGACTAGTTACATTCTGGAAAAATGGATATAGAGAAATTGCTGAAGTTCCTCGCTGAACAACAACAGGCATTCAGGCAGCATGGACAGCAGCAGCTGGAGGTGCAACAGTGGGCGCAACAATCATAACAGGCTCAGCAACAACAAGTTCTCACCCAGCTGGCTCAGCAGCAGCAGGAGGCGCAACAACGGGCCCAACAAGCACAACAGGAGGCACAACAGCAGTTTCTTATATAGCTGGGACAACAACAACAGCAGCTCCTGCAGTCCCTGGTGCAACAGCCGCAACAAGATCCTATTGGTGAGGCTGGTCTGGCTAATGTGGGGCCAGGGGTTCCTAGGATGAACGCCATGCTGGCCAAAATTATGTCTGAGGATGATCCTGAGGCCTTCCTGGTAACGTTTGAGCGAGTGGTGGAAGCTGCTGGTGGCCCAGACCCCAGTGGGCTGTCCGCCTTGCCCCATCTGACCGGGGAAGCCCAAGCAGCCTATTGAGCTATGAACAGTACCACAGCCGGGGAGTACACAGAGGTGAAAGTAGCAATCCTGGACTGCCTAGGCATCAGTGCAGAAAGTTACCTACAGAGGTTCCGGAGCTTCAAATTTGCAGCAGGTGCATGACCTAGAGCAGTGGGATAACAATTGCGGGACCTGTGTTGGCGTTGGCTAAAGCCCGAAGGGCGCAGTGGTCCCGAGGTGGCTGAGTTAATTATCCTGGAACAATTTCTGAACATCCTATCCCCGGGAATTCGGAGCTGGGTCCGCAAACAGAAGATCATCACACTAGCAGAGGCTATGCAGATCTCAGAACAAGTGTTGGATGCTGAACTTTCCACCCGCCCCATGATCCAGCTTACAAGGCCACCTGGGAAGATGGGGAATCATCCCGGGAGCCAGACTGAAGGAATATTGACTGGAACTGTGAAGGGACCTTGGGCATGTAGGGAAGGGGGTTATGGGACAAATAAGTGTCAGACTATGAGGAAAGATGACAACCCAGCAGCACAGGGAGACATTTCCTGAGGGCCTGCTGTCTAAACCCAGAGGCTCACCCCATAGCCGAGACATGGGGGCATGTTTCTCATGTGGACAGAAGGGTCACTTTGCAAAGAACTTCCCCCACATGGACTGTATCTTCATAGACAGCACATTTACAGATGTGTATTCACTGTACAGTGGGGGTGGGGGCTCTGAATCCCGAGATTTTGTAATCCCTGTAGAGCTTGAAGGGATAGAGACGGAGGCTCTGGTGGACTCAGGAAGCCGCCAGACCCTAGTCAGGGCAGCCCTTGTGAACCACCGATGCTGGCAGGACCAGAACCCCATCCCTATCTGATGAGTGCATGGAAATGTAAAGGCTTACCCTGGTGCTATGGTTACACTTACTCGGGGGGGGAACAGAGACTATAAAGGTGGGGGTTGCGCTGGGGTTACCCTATCCGGTGTTACTGGGGAGAGATTGGAAATGGTTTGACAACTTATGTAAAGCAGACTTATCTTTAATAATTACCCGGTCTCAGGGTCATGGGGGGGGGGCCAGCCACCTGCAGTTGGGGGAAGTTTTTCCTTTCCCAGACCCTGGGATTTTTAATGCCCAGACAAGACCCCACAAATCTAAGCAAGAACGTAGGGCAGCAAAGGAAAGGGGTCCCGAAGGGGCAGGTGCACAGGAAGGAGGTGAAGCAAAGGCAAAAGTGGGTCCAGTCCCACAGCCCGACCCTAACGCTGACCCACCTAACCAAAGTCCCAGAGGGCCATCCCTATCAGAGCAAGATGTGTTAAAGCACTGCCAGGACATTGCCAAAGAACAACAGGCCGATGGTATACTCAGCCTGGTATACACCCAGTTGGCTGTCATGGAAGGGGTAGTGGTAGATGAGAATCGAGCAGCACGCTATTCTTATTTTGAGTTACACGGGGGTATCCTGTATCAAGTGAGTAAGGAGGCCCAGACGGGGGATACCCGGCATCAGTTGCTAGTCCCTCGAGTCTTTCAGGGGGAATTACTCCACCTCGCCCATTCTATTCCTGTGGCAGGACACTGTGGGGTAGAGAATACATTAGCCCGACTGTTGCCCCGATTCTTTTGGCCAGGCATCTATTAACATGTTAAAGATTATTGTGCATCTTCTCCCGAGTGCCAGTTAGTAGCTCCAAAGAACAATCCAAGGGCCCCTTTAGTGCCCTTACCTGTTATGGAGGCACCTTTTGACCGGACTGGGGTTGATATACTGGGACCCCTTGAAAAGAGTGCGGGGAGGGGGGTACCAATACAGTCTGGTGATTGTAGACTATGCTACTCGGTACCCCGAGGCCATCCTGTTACAAAGCATTTCGGCCAAAATTGTAGCCAGGGAGCTATTAAAGGTCTTTAGTCATATGGGAATACCGAAGGAAATGTTGACTGACCAGGGAATTAACTTCATGTCCCGCCTGACTCAGGAGATTTGTACTTTATTGGGAATCAGCTCCATAAGGACCTCGATCTACCATTCCCAGATGGATGGCCTCGTGGAGCGATTCAACAAAACCCTTAAAACGATGCTTTGAAAGTTCATAACCACTGAGGTCAGGGACTGGGACAAGTTACTTCCTTTATTGATGTTCGCAATGCGGGAGGTCCCTCAAGCTTCTACAGGGTTTGCTCCTTTTGAACTCCTCTATGGGCGCCACTCACGAGGTGTTCTTGATGTACTAAAGGAGATGTGGGAGAAAGCCAACCCCAAGACTGAAAATGTGGTGCAATATGTCCTGCAATTGAAGGAAAGATTAGATCGGGTGGGGAAATTTGCCCGAGAAAATCTGGTGAAGGCTCAACAAAGACAAGAGTATTACTATAGCCAGGGAGCCCGGTTGAGGGAATATAAACCAGGGGATCAGGTACTAGTTTTGTTGCCGAGCAGCCAGAATAAGCTTCTAGCCAAATGGAAGGGGCCTACGAGGTTACCTGGAGGGTGGACCCAGTTGACTATGAAGTTTGCCAGACAGAGAGGTGAAAAGAGACCCAGATCTACCATGTCAATTTGCTAAAATTCTGGAACCAGAGGGATAGCCTATTGATTTCCCCTGAACCAGACATAGTGGATCTGGGACCTCAAGTGCCGAATGAGAATCTAGGGATACAAGCCCCAATGGGAGAACAGCTATCTCACAAACAGAAACAGCAACTAGGAGAGTTGGTAAGCCAGTTTTTGGATGTTTTCTCCTTCATCCCGGGGACAACCCAGATGATAGCTCATCATATAGAAACAGAGCCAGGGGAGAAGGTGCAGCAGCGACCATATCACTTGCCAGAAGCCGTACGAGACACTGTTAAGAAGGAGTTACAGGACATGCTAGAGTTGGGGGTGATTGAGGAATCCAGCAGTGACTGGTGTAGCCCCATAGTGTTAGTACCAAAAGAAGGTGGAGCTACCCGCTTCTATATTGATTTTCGCAAGGTCAATGCCATCTTGAAGTTTGATGCCTACCCCATGCCCCGGGTAGACGAACTGTTGGATAGACTAGGAAAAGCCAAGTACATCACAACTTTGAACCTAATGAAAGGGTACTGACAAATCCCTTTGACCCCAGAGTCTCGGGAAAAAGCAGCATTTGTTACCCCCTTTGGGCTATACCAGTTCCATACCATGCCTTTCAGCTTACATGGGGCACCTGCAACCTTTCAGAGGCTCATGAATCACTTGCTGCGACCCCATGCCCACTATGCAGCTGCTTACCTAGATGATGTGGTGCTTCACAGCACTGATTGGGAGTCCCATGTATTCAAGGTGGCAGCTGTACTACAGTCCTTACGAGAAGCAGGGCTGACAGCCAATCCAGCGAAGTGTGTTTTGGCCAAAGCTGAAACAAAGTACTTAGGGTACTGTATAGGCAATGGACAGGTGAGACCCTTGGTCAGTAAGGTCCAAGCTGTAGCCGAGTGCCCAGTACCCACCACAAAAACCCAGGTGAGGGCCTTCTTAGGATTGGCAGGGTATTACCGCCGGTTCATACCGCACTTCTCTACCCTTGCCAGACCCCTTACAGACCTCACCCGGAAATCTGCCCCCAGTAAGGTCCAATGGTCAGAGGAGTGTGACCAGGCCTTCACACAACTCAAAAGACACTGTGCAGACAGCCAGTGTTACACAGTCCTGACTACAACAGGACCTTTATCCTGCAGATGTACACCTCTGAAGTCAGGCTAGGAGCCGTGCTCTCCCAGGAGTTTGAGAAGGAGGAACATCCTATCCTTTACCTCAGTCGAAAACTCTTTCCCCGGGAGAAAAACTATGCGGTGATGGAGAAAGAGTGCCTCGCAGTCAAGTGGGCTGTAGACGCCCTTCGCTACTACCTGCATGGCCAGCAGTTTATCCTGATCACAGATCATGCCCCTCTGAAGTGGCTACAGGTGATGAAGGATGACAACCCCTGCATCACCAGGTGCTACTTGGCCCTCCAGCCATTTTCCTTTATGGTGCACCACCGGGCCGGGACCCAGATTGGAAACGCTGACCTCTTATTTGAGGCTGAGGAAATGCAGGGAATGCAACATGAACAGGCGGGGGGGGTGCCTCCCCAGGTGTGGCTAATTAGAGGGATTGCTGAAAGGCAGAGAGAATCCAGCAAGGAGTTAGTTAGAGGCTGGAAACTGTTGCAGGGAGCAGAGACTCCTATGCAGAGAACCCTGCAAGATGGAGGGTGGAATGTGAGACAGGAACCAGAGCAGAAATCCAAGGAGAATGATTAAGTGTTGGAGAGAGCCTTTGGGAAAACCTGAAACCTGCTGATGAGAAACAGACCAGTTCTAGAGCAGAGAGTCCTGAGGTAAAGGATCAGACTAGCCAGCTGGGCCAAAAAACAGTGAGTGGAATGTACTGCTGATAACAGCCTACAAATAAGGCAAAAAGGGAAAACTGCCTGTGTTTTATTTGAGACTGTGCATTCAAAACTGCTGGCCCACAAACCGTTTGTTTTGTTTGCGACTGTATATTGAACAAACTGCTGGCCCACATAGGTGGTTCAAAGATTCCTTTGCCAAGTCAGCCTGAAAGAACTGTTTTGTATTAACCTTTATGTTACCTGACCAGGCTGGAGAAGTTGAACTGACTGATTATGCTTTTCTGGAGCAACAACTTGCATTTGAAGCAATAAAAGTACATTTTCTTCTGTGAACTTTAAACCCAGTGCGTTGCCTCTCCATCTACCATAGATTAGCTTGTCACAGTGGCCTTAATATAAAAAAAAACATGGCTGGGTTTGGGGCTGATGGGGCATCTGTCAACATGGGTGTAAGACAGGGTCCTGCTGCCCTTTTAAGGGAAGACATACAGTGGTTAGTTGGTGTTCATTGTTTCTCACACAGATTAGAACTGGCCATAAATGATGCCTCGGATAACACCTGTGTAACCTCCTTGTTCCCAGGGGTTACTAGAATCTCAGTTAGAACCAGTGGCAGGCAGGGATAGGCAGCTTGTGAAATGCCAGGTAAATGGATTCTACAGTGTCACACACTGTTTTTCAGCCTCAGCTGAGCTGGAGTGATGATGTAATCTTAGAACTCTTGCAGCTGCATAAGCCACACTTGTCTAGCTCCAAGGGAGATAGCTTTGGAATGTTCATGAGTCTGTAGAGTGGAGTTCCAGGACGAGGCTGCAGCCTGCAGCAGCTCCTCAGTTTTAGCTCTGACAGAGAGCTACTGCTGTGTGTTTGGGTAGTTTGTTCTCACCCTAGAAGAAGAAAATAGAAGACAGAGATTGAAGTGGGTGAAACCGTTCCAAGTGGGTTTTCCTTTGCCCCATCCCAGGAGGGATGGATGCAATCTTCAGGATTCAGGGGTAATCCCCTCACCCAGTCTGTCTAGTGAAGCTGCCTGTGACAACTTCAGAAACTGTGAGTACTTTTGTGTTCAGTCCAGGAGGGGCACCTGCATTCCTTGGTGAATTTTCTCTGACAAAGGGACTCTGTCACCTACACTGTTTCTGTTTTAAAAGTGTCTGCCTACTATTGAGTCTAAAGAAAGAGACTGTCCAAGTACAGAACTTTTAGTTCTGTCTGTTTTTAAAAGTGTCTGCCTACATTGGAGTCTAGAGAGAGACTGTCCAAGTACAGAACTGTTATTCATGTAGTATGTTAAGTGTGAAAAACATTTCAAGAAAGCATGTGCAAGTTTTCTGCGAGGGTGTTATTAACCATATGAATGGCAGAGTATAAACTTGGAAGCAAAAGGTGGGAGACGCCCCATCTGGAGTAACCAGTTTACCTCTCCGGGTTCAGTTTGGGCACCAGTTCAATTTTCATTCAGTGCATTTGGCCAGTGCCTGAAGAAAATAGTTTACCCAAGCCCTCCAAATGCTGTCCCGTATAATGATACAACTGTCCAGGTGTCTGGTGGTCACCCCACTCTCCAATTGCCATCCCGTATAATTGTAAAACTGTCCTTGGTGTCCAGTGGTCCCCCGCCGCCCTCTGATTACCATCCCATATAATGTTACAACTGTTCCTGGTGTCTTGTGGTGCACCCTACCCTCTGATCACCATCCTATATAATTTTAAAACTGTTGCTACTGTCTAGCTGTCCCCAAGCCCCCCAAATGCCGTCCTGTATAATGATACAACTGTCCTGGTGTCTGGTGGTCTCCCCACTCTCCAACTGCCATCCCGTATAATTGTAAAATGGTCCCTGGTGTCCAGTAGTCCTTCCCCACCCTCCGATCGCCATCCCGTATAACATTACAACTGATCTGGTGTCTAGTGGTCCTCCCACTCTCCGATCGTTGTCACTTATAACTGTAAAACTGTCCTTGTTGTCCAGTGGTTCCCCCCCACCCTCTGACTGCATAACTTTCCCTGGCATCCAGTAGTCCCCCACCCTCCAATCACTGTCTCGTATAACTGTAAAACCTTCTCTGGTGTCCAGTGCCCCCCCACCCTCTGATCACCCTCCCATACAATTTTAAAACTTTCCCTGGTGTCTAGTGGTTCCCACCACCCTCCGATCACTGTCCCCTGTAAGTTTATAACTTTCCCTGGTGTGTAGTGGCCCCCCCACCCTCTGATCGCCATTCTGTACAATTTAAAAATGTTCCCTGGTGTCTAGTAGTCCCCTCCACCCTCTGATCATCATCCCGTACAATTTTAAAACTCTCGCTAGTTTTTACTGATCACTGTCCCATATACATTTAAAATGTTCCCTGTTGTCCAGTGGTCCCCCACTCACTCCCCAATCGCCAGTCTCGTATCATACCATATATTCCCTGGTGTCTGGTGGCTTCCCTGCACTGCAGGCATCAGCCAACCCATCCTGCCACCACCTCCCCACACTTTACCGGTTTTGCTGGCGCTGCAACAGCCCATATGGCGACCAGCAGAGCCCTCCTCTCATCATCTTGGCCAGCTGCCATATGCGTGTGCTCCCTGCCATCGCATATTGTGGCCAGCCAAAGTGGTGAGAGGAGGGATATGAAGGTCACCATATGGACTCCCACAGGGCCAGTGAAACTAGTAAGGTAGGGGTGGCAGGGTGGGTTGACCAATGCCTGCAGTGTGGGGGGGCTGTTAGACACCAGGGAATATGTGGTATGATATGGGACCGGCAATCAGAGGGTAGGGGATCACTGGACACCAGGGAACATTTTAAACTTATATGGGACAGCAATCGGAGGGTGGGGGGACGGACCACTAGACATCAGGGAAAGCTTTAAAATTGTATGGGAATATCTGGCCCCTGGTGTCTTATTTTTGTGGACCACTCATCAATAGAAGATTAATGTTTACTGCCAGATTTTTTTGTGGCATCATGTGTTGGTGGCATCTCTGAAGGACTGCTGTCACTGGAAATTTTATTAAGAAGGTTCTCAACCTGTCTAATAGGGAAATTTCTTTATAGTTTGTTATTGATGCTGGAGCAGACAAAGCCATCTAGTTTCTCTCTTTCTTGTGTCTTTGGGCAAACATTTTTACAGGATTCACTATTTCTATAATTGTGGTCTTGGCCAAAACATTTGTAGTAACGGGTAAGCCTATCTGACAGAAGTACACTCCTACGTACACTTTTTAAGACTTGAGGGTCAAGTTCCTTTTTAGCATAAAGTTCAGCCCCCAACATGATAAGCAACAACATTTGAAGGCAAACACTTTTGTTTTTAAAAGCAGCCCCAGTCACTGAGAACCACTTATAATTATTTATTTTTGTGCTTTAAAATATGGCGGAAGCACTTTGTTATTTTATGTGGCCACAGCTGGGAACCAGTTTCCGGGGAGAATGTTTAAAGGGCCTAGCATGGCACATATACTACTAAGCAATGGTGCCGGAATGGTTTGAAAAGTGGTAGGGCCAAGGACGTAAGAGGCAAATTTCCCCCTATTAAATATATTACCATGATAGCAAAAAGTGATAGGGCCACTAATAAAAGTGGTAGGGCCATGGCCCTAGTGGCCCCCCCTGTTCCGGCACCTATGCTACTAAGTCCTCATGCACAACTCTCCAGTGTGAGCAAAGATCCTAGCACCAGAGAAAATGCTATTTTCAGCATTTTGTGAGCACAGGCAGCATTTCCACAGGTATGCAAAGCCACTATGCATGGTAATATCAGGCACAGCTTCTGTGCAAATTGCAAAAATGCTACCTTTTTGAAAACTGTAAGCAGGTGGCAAACACTGTGGTCACTTAATATTGTTTTTTGATTTTTTTTTGCACTTGTATAATTCTTACACTTTAGAAAGTCCAGTCCTACATGTCCTTCCTGGCATCTGTCTTGCAGCTCCTGCTGACGCAGCCTGTCTAACTGGACTCTGAGGTGCATATGATGTATTTTTTCTCTGTTTCAGGAGATACTCAGACTGTGGCTTTGTTTGTGGCTCTGAGCCGTGTATACCTTGTAAAATTGTACTATTCCTAGCCTTCGTGTCTCTATGTATATATATTCCTGTACATATTTTAACTGTGCTTACTGTCTACTGGTTATGTTCATATGGTTCTATTCTGACTCTATATACTGCCTAACTTGTGCCATGTTGTCCTCTGTATGAACCTGTATCTCACTGTATCCGTATCTCATTGTACTCTCCCGGGTCGTACCTGAAAATAGGCATATAACGTGTTTAGTGTACTTACTGGTCAACAAAAGCTAAATAAATAAATACAATTTTTCATAGTTTTTGCTTTTCAACCACAGTCACTGTGAGCTGAAAGTTTCTGCTGCCATAGTTATAGTTCTTGGAATGGTTGTGTAATCAGGAAAAATCAGAAAAATTGTCAAAAAGATGAAGAGTACACTGTGCAGGACCCGAGAGAGATGCAGTTACATTTTAAGTGAACAGACTTTTTAATACACACTGTAGATACAAACATAGAATTTGACGGCAGATCAGGACCACCAGGCCAACCTAGTCTGCCCATTTTCCCTACCTGCTGCAAAGATCAAAATAATAAATAAATAAACTCTGCCAAGCTTTCTGGGGGACAACGACCTAGGGTGACCACTCTGTTCAGCAGAAACTAATGATATGATGTTGGGTCACAGTGGAACTCATGACCAATGCAGTATAGAGAGCATAATTCAAATACTGAAGGTTCCAGGATATTGCACATGTAAGGGCTAGTCGCAGAGGTTATAGTGTGACATCATCCATCCTATTCATGTTAGAATGCTTCAACTGTACCCTTGCCACACCCACTGTGAGAGGCAGGATTTGGTGGTGCTAGGTTACAGGTCATCAGCAACACAAGTTATAGGACTGCCATGACATATTCTGGATATAGCCTGCACAACTAACTGAAGGTTGGCCTCAAGAAGAAAGCTTGTCAGTTCTGCATGGAGTTTCACCTCTTTGGGCATGCGAAAGTAATCACAAAAAGGAATCTGAAAAGCAGTGCACTGACTTAATTAATTAAAGATTGCACAACAAAAACTCCAGCGAGGTGAGGAATACACCACTGTCAAAAAGGATATGGTTGGACGGCCCATCGGCATAACAGCGACGCTACCACTCGCAATAGCAGTAACCCACATCTGGAAGTGAGCCTGGGTTGTTGGGGGCTGCCTGAGGAGGCAGGAGGATTGAGTGACCCAGCAGATGCTCTCCTCCTCCAGGGAGGGAGGGACGCAGGCTTCACTGCTATAATGCCACCTGGGTGACCACAGGTGGCAGTGCTAGTGCAGCAGCTTCAGGATGGGAAGGACGATGGCTGTGATACTCTCTGCACATTCATCTGTGAGCTTGCTCACATTGCACATTGGTGTTCGGGGGACCAAACAGCAGTAGTAAATCCAATTCCTGGTCCTACAGGATAAAGAGTCTGCCTCCTGCAGGCCCCACATCGGCGATGAGGGCCCTCCTCTGAATTTTAGCCATTCTGCTGTGGGTGTTGGAGGAGCCCTGCTACCCCTGCCACTGGGGGGTAAGCTATGGGGAAGATGGAGCTGAAGTAAGGCCCCAGGAAGCCAGATGATGATGCTTGGGGGCGACCCAGAAGGGGGTAGAACCAGCTTAGGGCAAAAAAAGGTATGGTTAAGGCCCTGTTTCTGTAATAAACACTGCTGATTTAAAGCAAAGAAGTCTACAGTACCTAAAACTGACCCCAGCTTATGTCTATTGTACTGTTAAGCACAGATGGAATCCAGTAAATTTTGAAACTAAAATCAGTAATCTACCATTCTAGACAAAGAACCTCAGCACAAAAGCACTGAGGCAAGGGTAACACAAAAAGGGTAGTGGCAACAAAGGCAGGTTTTCAAGAAATACAATATCACACATACCCCCATAATGTAGAGTATCATGGAATATACTATATATGCAAATCACCATGAACATTTAGGCTGGTTCTGCTTTAAGCAGGAATGCATGGTGCCAAAGGGTCTCTCATACAATCTGCAAAGGGTAAGAACAGAAGACACAGACACATGCTGGCACCATGCATTCCTGCTTAGGGCAGAAACCAGCCATTTTCATACTGATTTGCACATATATCCCATAATGCTCTGCATTTTGGGGATATGTGTAATTTTGTATTTCTTAGCATTCTAAATACTGTAGATATAGGCATCAAAACAATTAGTATTACCATATCTCCACCTTCTAATTCAAAGAGGTATCTTAGAACACTTCCAGTCATCCTTTTAAGCTTTGGTTTCACTGATTCGTCCACAAACATATCCCTAAAGCAAAACAATAAAAAAGAAATATAAATCAAATGATCTGTGCCTATTCCTGTTTGTACTGCTGTAAGCTATTACCAGTTCTGTACTTCTGCTGATCTGGAAACAAGCTATTATGGCTTAGTAGGCCTCTCCTGGTAAAACTCTTTCATAGAACATAAAAACATAGAAACATAGAATTTGACGGCAGATAAGGATCGCTTTGCCCACCGCAATAAATATGGAGAATAATGTATAAGCAACCATACACAACAAAGCTGTATTTCCATCAAGGGGTGAGATGACATCCTAGACCTCGAGAGCAAAGTATTTATACATCTGCATATAGCTGCAAATGTAATTTGCTTTGTCAATAAGCATTTTTTAATCAAGGTTTTTCTATGATGATGTCCTCCCACTCCTCTGGTTGGGGTTTCCCTACAACTTGTCAATTACTACCCTAGCTACCCCTCCATCAGGGATCACTGCAGTGCAGAGCCTGAGAGCTAGTAACCATCATCTACTTAAGCAATAATGCTCGACAGGTTGGGCGTATTGGGCAATACCGGACCGGCCAGGGCGTAATGAGGCCAGCACTTGCGGTGGAGGGCCTTACTCTGGCAGTCCGGTATTCCCATACCAACACCCTGGAGGGTATTATTACGTAGAAAATGGGCATCGTTGTAAATTTTATTAAGTGCTAAGAAAAAGAAGAAATTGTTTGTAAATAAAGACAAAGATTACAAAATATATAGTTTTGATTAAATAGTCCCTGTAATTTTGTGCTGTTCCATCTGCTGTTGCACCCCAGCCATTCCCTTCTACTTGTCGTCTCCCACTTCGAGGCGACACAGATATATTGTACCACCGTCCCCAGCTGCCGTCGTAGTGTAGAGGTTGAAAAGTAATGAAACTCTTACTTCACTCCTCTGTCCCCCTAAAGTCTTTCGTCGCTCTAACTCCTCGGCTTTCACCCTCGGTCGCGCATTTCTGACTCTGCACTTCCTGGTTATGCGATGCAGGGTCAAGGCTATCACGTAACCTTGCGTGACCCTGCACGCATGACCAGGAAGTGCAGAGTCATAAAATGCGCGAATCGAGGGTGAAAGCCGTAGGGAGTTTACAAAAGACTTTATAGGGTACAGCAACGACAGAGGAGTAAGTGACAGTTTTGTTTGATTACTTTTGAATGTATACAGTTCCACGGCAGGTGGGGGACAGTGGTACAATATTTCTGTGTCGCTTAGCGAGGGAAAAAAAATGGCGGCTCGACAGATGCCAACTCGGGGTGCCCAAAGATATTTTATGGTAATGGGGCACCTCGAATTGGCACATCTTTCGAAGCGGGCGTCTATCGATACTTAATGTACCCCCGTGTGAAGGCTTTCAGCCAATGAAATTAAAGCTAGTATCTAGCCCATTTTCTAAATAGTTTTAAACTTTTTGCAGTACAGGAAGGATGCTGTTAATAAGACTCACTATATATAAATATTTTTTAAGAGGTACAACCCTCAGAAAAGCCTTTCAGCTCACCTAGGAAGGAGGAATTGTGCTAGGGAGCACAGTATCCAAAGGAAACCCTATCCTACAAGAGAAGTACAAGTCCAGGAGTTAATAGTTCTCAACAACTACTGGGAAATGAAAATTACGTACTCACCATAACTCTTGATCTTCTTGGACAGCCTTCACCATTTATTCAGACTATTGGGTTCTTAGCCAGAGGTGCTAGGACCCTGCAGGAGCCAAAAATCTTCAGGGGGCTGGCACCGAGGTAGGCTATGCGCATGCGTGGCACCACGAGGGCTGGCTTCACACTACATAGCCTGTCTCAGCAATGGCCTCCAACCACCTCAGTACCTTGTTTATCAAGGAAGTGCAGTGTAAGTTAAGTAAGCAAATAAATCTAATAAAGGCATAAAATAGCCCTTTGGACCCGTATAAGAAGGGTCAACAATAACAACAGTGTCTTCACAGCCCAAACCGAAACAAGGGAGGTGATGCCTAGGATACAGAAAGAGTGAGCTAGGGGGATCGCAGGTGGGCGTGTGAATAAATGGTGAAGACTGTCCAAGAAGATCAAGAATTACAGTGAGTACGTAATCTTCATATTTTCCTGGATGTAGTCTTCACCATTTATTCACACTGCTGGGTAGAGTACCAAGCTCAGACAAAACTCTATTGTGCAGGGTGGTAGGAGATGGCGCGCACTCAGCACAAAAGTCCATTAAGGACTGTCATGCCAAAAGAGGTGTGCTGCCTGGCAATGACATCCAGGGCATAGTGCTTAATGAAAGTGTGCACTGTGCTCCAAGTTGCTGTTTTGCAAACTGCAGAAATGGGGACACAGCGCATTTCTGCCAAGGAAGTTGAAACCACTCTAGTGGAGTGGGGTTAGGTACGAAATCCCGTGTAAAAAAATACCGAACAGTACATTACCGCAGAAAACATCCTGAACTGCTGATTTCCCGATACAGTCGTAATCCCACTATGAAAAATACTGAAAATCGGAATTTGCTGCAGACTGACCAGATGACTGACCCAGTGTAATGGAGCATCAAGGAATTCAGTTAGCCTCAGGCGCAGGTGCAAGGCTGTAATCCGCTCTTGTGTCTTCAGGATTTCAGGACTTTTAAATACTTTTTTGCTCACTTCATCAATGTTTTATTAAGTGCTGCTATGATTAATTTAACTCTGAGCCTCCCCATCTAAATTATGTTACTACTGAAGTTTTTTGCTACAAAGTATGGAGTATGATTGGCATTAACATTTGCATTACTTTGCGTTATTTTGCAACAGTTAATTTGAGCATGCTGACTTAAAACACAAACAATTCTCCCTTTGATGGATTTACAATATTAAAACGGTGGACGTCAGAGGAGCGAGCAGGTTGCTAAGCTTTTGAGGAGATAATAACTGTAGCAGGAGTCAGTGAGAAGAAGCCTCAAAGTTTTTAACTAAAGGTATGCCATTGTTGCCACATTCATTTTAATACTCACTGACCTTTCCAGGTCAGCTTTGTGCTCACTGGACCTCGAAAGGAAGGAGCTTAGTGAGAAGGGATAGGCGGCTGGATGCCACACTGGAACCTGTAGGGGTTTATAAGGAATAAGAAGACGTCTCTCCTTTGTCACTCTTTCACACGGACACTCTTATTTTTAACATGTTACTTGTTACTAGAGTTACACTCATTCTAGAATAAAGTGATAGACTGTACCCTCACTTTATATTTATATTTCAGATTTTGAGAATTTCTGTGTGCTGTCTTACACCTGTAAAACCACACAATAGATGTGTTTGTAAACTGAGATATTGTACACCGAATCTATCTTAAAGAGAAATACTTGTTAACATAAGAACTTAAGGACTTAGATGGAAAAAAGATCACCACCTGAGTTTACTGTTTACATGTAATGAGGCGGGATTTGGTTATTCGGTATTTTTTTCGTTCTTTATTTCGACTAATCGAGATTTTTTTTTTCGGGATTTCGTCACTTGGTATTTTACACAGCGGGAATTAGGACGGATCCCAGTGGAGTGGGCATGAATTTGACCATCCAATTTGACCTGAGCCATAGAGTAACAGTGATGAAGGGAAGTCACTATCCAAGCAGAGATACATTTAATCGTAACTGGCTGGCCCAGCCAGTTAGCACTGAAGGAAACAAAGAGTTGCTTGGAATGATGGATGTCCTTGGTTCTATCAACGTAGAACCGGAGGGCACTCTTTACTTCCCGGGAGTGGAGAGTTCTTTCTCCCTTGTTCAGGAATTTAGGAAGGTACATGGGCAACACCAAGGGCTGCTTCAAATGAAACTTCGAAAACCACTTTGGGCTAGAACTTAGGGTGTGTGAGGAGAACCACCTTGTCTCTGTGAAACACCATATATGGAGGGTCTATTACCAAAGCATGTATTTTATTTCAGAGACCCTTCAGGCTGAGGTGACAGCCACCAGGAAAGCTGCTTTCCAAGTTAGAAATCTGAGATCACACATAGCCAGGGTTCAAAGGGCTTGCGAGTGAGCATGTCCAATACAAGGTTTATATTCCAGGGAGCAACAGGCTTCCTAACTGGGGGCCTTGTGTGCAGAATGCCTTTTAGTAACCTCTTGAAGAGAAGTAGTTGAGCTAGTGTAAGGTTCTGGACCAGCTCATGATAGGCCAAATGAGCACAAAGATGAACCTTTACAGATGAGTACTGTAGTCCCGCATCAGACAGATGTAACAAATACTCCACAACTTTGTCCAGTGGACACTGGAATGGGTCCAAACGAGATTTGGCACACCATCCAGAGAAATGTTGCCATTTGGCTGTGTACGTCTTTCGGGTAGAAGGCTTGTGTGCAGCCAGGAGGATCTTGGAGACCCAAAACCTGCTCACCTCTATCTCTTCAGGAGCCAAGCATGAAGATGAAGGGAGCACAGGTTGGGATGGACCTGTCCGCAGGGGTAGAGGCTTTGGAGGGGCCACAGATAACGTGTTGATCAATGGAAAACAGATTTGCCGTGGCCAGGATGGGACAATTAGAATAATTTTTCCCCCTTAGGTCTCAACCTTGAGCAGTACCCTCAGAACTAGTGGAAGAGGAGGAAATGCGTACAGAAAGTGATTTGTCCACTGCAGTCTGAATGCATCCTGACAAAAAAAATGCCAGGCCCTGGATTTTGGGGGCAGTTTTGTAGTGAGTGGGGATGCAAAAAGGTCTAGGTCTGGAGTTCCCCACTCATTGAAGAGTGACTGTGCGACATCTTGTGCTAATAACCACTCAAGAGGATCTGCATCTATCCAGCTGAGTTGGTCCACCAGATCACTCTGCTCTCCTGGCAGGTATACTGCCAGAATAAGAGCATTCTGCTCCAGACAAAACTCCCATACCCTCACTGCTTCCCTGCAAAGCTGGTAGTAGTGTGCTCCACCTTGCTTGTTGATGTAGTATATCACTGACTTGTCCATCTGTAGAAGGATTACCTGGTGACTGACCAAGTCTGCCAAGGCTCGGAGTGCGTAAAGGGCTGCTCTCATTTCCAAAACACTGATGTGGAAATGAGACGCCATCTGAGTCCATATTCCCTGGATGTGATCGCCCTGACAGTGAGACCCTCACCCCAGGAGACACACATCTGTGGTGAAAGTTATTTAAGACTCTGGTGGAGTGAAGGGGAGACCTCAAAGAAGGATGTCCTCCTGTGTCCACCATGTTAGTGACCGATGCAGCGGTTCTGTCATTTTGATGGGCTAAGACTGAGGATGTGTGGTCAGCGACCACTGAGTAGTCCACATGTGCAGCCGTGCAAGAGGTACTGTGAAGACTAAAGCGGCCATAAGGCCTAGCATTCATTGTATGGAGTGAGCCCACACAGAGCCGTTCTCTATGATGAAATACGCCATCTGAAAAAAATGACCTTCTGTCTTCTGGGAGGAAGGCTCTTGCTTTGGTAGTGTCCAATAGAGCTCCTATGAAGGGGAGTTGCTGCAAGGGCTAGCAGATGTCCTCCATGTCCAAGGATGCCAACCAGTCCTGAAGTTTGAGAAGCAGAAGAAGGGTCCCCAGGGAGACCATCTTGAACTTCTCACAGTACATAAACTTGTTTCATTTTTTGTGGTCAAGGATGAGACAGATGCCCCCTGTCTTTTTCGGACCTAGAAAGTGTGTAATAAGAGTAGAAGCTTATGTTGCATTCTGCTTGAGGTACTACTTTCACTGCCCTGTTTATCAGTAGGCCCAAAATCTCTGAAGCGAGGATGTATGATTTGGCGGTCGATAAGATGGGCTGCCTCTTGAGTGGACAATCTGGAGGGGGGTTCTGAAAGGTTCACTAAGTACCCCTCCTGAATGATCCTCAGGACCCATTTGTCCATCATGATGGAGTTCCACTTATATTAAAAACAAGATAGATGACCTCCCACCAGAAAAAGAGATCCGCCATGAGCAGCTGAGGCAGAGTCATGGCTGGTGACTCAGAGGGTGGCACTGGGTACTTTCTTTTGTGGCTGAGGGAGGCTGGTGCTTGGCTGGAGCTCCTCTGCCCCTCCCATGAAAGGGCTGCCGCTTATGAAAAAACTAACGCCCTCTTCCTCTCTGAGGGTTTGAGGGGGGCCGGTCTAGCAAATTTCATAGTTGAGACGGCATCCTGCTCATGGACCTAGAAGGCCTCTTGGACAACATGCCGACGGGTGATCTCCAGCAGTACCATTTCTTCCCCTTCCAACAGGAAGAAGAAGCTGAGGTTGAGTGGTGTCGGGTCCCCAACCTGGATTGGAAGCGGGCCCGCTTAGGACTGCCCCCCAAAAACACCGACTGCCGCAGTCAGATATCCTCCGAGAGAGCAGCGAACCAGATTCAGCCTAGCTGCCAGAGTAGCCTTCCAAAGGAGACTCTGTACCATCATGGTCACCATCCATGATTGACTCTTGTTTGGCACAGCTGAAGAAACTGACGAATTTTCTTCATTTTTTCTTATCTCAAGAAAAATAATAACGCAAAGATGAATACTGAACAAACTAAATGCTGTTGTCATATAGACGTAAAGATCTGACTCCTGGCAGGTTAGCATCATCATCACTGAAATGCACTCGACAGCAGGGGAAAAAAGGAACTGAGGAGGTTGGGAGCCATTGCCGAGATAGGCTATGTAGCACGAGGTCAGTCCTAATGGTGACACGCATGCGCGCACCCCACCTCGGTGCCACCCCCTGAAGATTTTGGCTCCTGTAGGGTCCAAGAGCTTCGGGATAAGAACCCAGCAGTGTGAATAAATGGTGACGACTATGTCCAGGAAGATCTTCAACCAAACATTGTGTTGAGAACCACTCTAAGGTGTTGACTACCT
This sequence comes from Neoceratodus forsteri, assembly GCA_016271365.2. Taxonomy (NCBI): domain Eukaryota; kingdom Metazoa; phylum Chordata; order Ceratodontiformes; family Ceratodontidae; genus Neoceratodus; species Neoceratodus forsteri. The sequence goes on along the minus strand of CM028131.1, from coordinate 698,817,419 downwards.
TGGGGAAGGCATTTAATTACCACAAAACACTGATGTGTTAAAAGGCTTTTCTGAGAGATGTACCCCTTGACAAATAAAAAGAATATATATTTGATCTAAATGCCTGGTAAGTGAGTCATATTTTCGGTGTCCTTCCTGTATTGTACTGTTCGGCCTGCACTGGTACAGACTTCTCCCTTATTTGAGTTTCCCACTATTCCAGGTTAGTGAAGGCTGCACCAGACCCACTCACTGCTTGCTATGTTTTCATTTATTGCCCCGCTGTCTCCCTCTAACCTGTGACCATCCCTACTTCCCTGGCAGTGGCACACCAACCTAGCCATGTACACGTGCAGCACCTTCTCAACAGAGGAGCAAACTCTCTGGTCAACTAACAGGGTTGCTGTAGTAGCAAAAGAAGAAATTAACTTCATACTTACTATAATTTCCTTTTCTGTTAGCTCCAACATTGTCAACGGTTAATCATAACAACTGGGTATAGTGCATCCCTACGAGGGGAATGGCACAGCCTAAGCTTTAGAATGTTGGGCATATGATGATTCCATGCTGCAGCAACTCCCAAGTTACTACTTACCTTGCAATGCCATAATAGCTACACATTTTTATACATTATAATTTATTGTCAACATAAAACGTTTTGCCACATGTAAGTAAAAAACTGTCTTACCTTCCAGGCAGATGTCCGATGAGGAGAAGGCTTTCCACTGGACTCAAGGTTTGGACAATTCGATCCTCCTTACTGGAAGAACCATCCTGTACAAAAGGCAGGTTTCAAATCTTTCACATATGTGGAAACCAGGCTGATCACCCCTAAGGTAGAACTTTCAGGCAACAACAGGATGCAGTGAGGCCACCTGTAACAAGGAAAACACCTCAACAGTTATCAGTAAAGCTGTTAACCTGTGGTAACAGACTGATCCAAAAATAAACCTTTGATATATATATATATATATATATATATTGAGAGAGACAGAGAGAGAGAGAGAGAGAGAGAGAGAGAGAGAAATCTTATACTTATGAGTACAGTGCAGCAAGAAAGAAGGATGTCCGAAAAAATAGTAGGGGATTTTTACAACAGAACATCCTTCCTAGCATACAGAATAAGAGTCTCCCGCAGGAGCAGGCTCCTGGGAGGCCCCCATTGACAATGTTGGAGTTAACAGAAAAGGAAATTACAGTAAGTATAAAGTAAATTTCTTCTTTCTGTAGCGCTCCACGTTGTCACTGGGTAATCATAACAACTGGGTTCTAAGAAGCAGTACTGAATTTAATACTTTTGTCTCTCAGTGAGCAGGGAGCTGGGGAAGAGCCGGCTGCTGAAGTCACAGTAAAGGGGCGGGGTACTCCAATTTAAAACACCACGCTGCTCGCTAGCACGAGCGATAGTGAGTGGCGCGAGCACTACTCGATACAGAAAAAGAACTTTGGTTTTGTTTTGAGGTCTTTCATCTTATAAAGAAGGTATCTTAAACCTTTATTTATTTATTTATTTATTGGAACATCAGTTTAACAACCTTTGAGCCAGAGGCTCATTTACAAAGGTACCTCGTTACAGTGAGGACAAAACAGTGCAGGAAAACAAACAACCAAGCAGACAAAACATCTGAGAACAATAGGAAGCAGCCAGAAAATGCAGGCATTTGTCAAACACAGTATACAAACAGGCTTACATGTGCACTTTACAGAGTAGACAATATACAGTAGTTACATGGAGATTGATTCAGTGGGAAGAATAAAGGTAAGGCTGGGTGGGAGGTATCAGAAGAGGAGTGTGGGGAAGATAGTAGCAAGTAAAGGTAGAGCTGGACAGAAGGTCAGAGAGCGGCTCAGTGAGCTTTGTCTGGGAGGATAGGAGTAGGCTTAGAGGCAGGTACAGCCTGTTGAGAGCAGGTAATTTCTAAGACTAGTTTTGAAGTACGATAACGAGGCGGCATCAGTGACTCGGCAGGGAGGGCGTTATACCAACGGGCTCTGTAGGGTAAGCCTTTGACCTTCATGTAGGTTCTTGCCCTCGGTAAACAGTGCAGTTTTATGGGATATGGGTATGCACTGTAGGGTTAGCACGGTGGATAGTGGTTGACAGACCCGTGGGGATAGCCCAAGGAGATTTTTTGTTAGGAGGCAGGTTTGGTATTTGAGGCGCCCATCTAGGTTGAGTAGATTAGCCATGGTGTAAAGATGGCAAGTGTGGGTTAGACTAGGAGCCCCAGTTATGAGCCTGCAGGCCTTGTTTAAGGTGAGGCGGATCTTGTTCAGGGCAGTCTGGTCTGCTGCACCATACACAGGTAGGCCACAGTCTACCAGAGATAGAACAGAGGATGTGACTGCAAGTCGGAGGGTATCCGTGGGGAGGCAGTTTTTGTGACGATAGAGGATACCCAGCCGAGAGTTAGAGGCTGAGGCAAGGGCAGAGATGTGGGCATGAAAAGAGAGGGCAGGGTCAAAGGTTATACCTAGGTATTTATAAGAGTGAACTAGCTCAATAGGGAGTTTAGAGGTGGAGTGGACTGCGAGAGGATAGTTACTGGATTTGTTTTGGGGGTGGGCAAAGAGCATGGTTTTGGTTTTCTTTAGATTAATTACGAGCCTGTGCTCAGTAAACCAGGCTTATTACCTTAAGTGTTTGAAACAGTGGGGTAGTTTGTGTGGATGAGGGTATAAATAAGAGTATAGTACACCAGTTAATTCTGAGTTTTAATTTAAAACCAATATTACTCTCACTCACAAATTATTTAAAATACATTGAAGCCGGCCCGTCGACGCAGCGGTTGGATTTCCGCTTGCGACGCCAGCGACCTGAGTTTGGGAGCTAGCTAATGCTGGAGGTCAGGCTGGGGAGGCAGTTTGAGCGCCCCACAACTGCTCGCTGTCTTCAGGAGGGAAGGGGCTGCGATCCGGTGTTGAAGCGACCACTGGTGGAGGCCAGGGGTACAGCAACATGTCAGGATCATTGGGGTGTTGCATGACAGACGTTCAGCTCTTGCCTTGACGTCTGGACGTCACACACCTTAAGAAAGCCAGGAAATATCGCTCGCTGGCTGCTAGATGACGGCTCTCTGTTCCCTGAGGGCCTCCAGCGCCTTCCCCCTGTTCCTCAGCAGCATCCCTGGGACCTAGAAGTATGTGTTGGTCACGCCTTCCCCGTGCCTTCCCCGAGGAGGGGACCGCCCGTGAAGGGATATGCCGGGATATCCCGGGGGTCGGTTGCAATATGAGGATCAGAGGAGGGCTGGGTAAGGACAGTGGGGGCTGGAAGGGAACTTGGTAGAGTCCGAAGGAGTGGTGGACCAGCGAGCACGGGGCGGAAAAATAGATCACACAAAAAAAAAAAACCACATTGAAACATGGGCACTAGACAGTGATATGCACTTTAGCATTGATAAGTGCACAGTCTTACACTTTGGCTCAACAAACCCATTTCAGACTTATACCCTTAATAACATCCCTCTGAAAGTATCTGCCTGTGAAAGGGATTTAGGAATGCAAATTAATAATAATCTGATTTATAGAGACCATTGTCTCAAAACAGCAAAAATTTCTAATCAACTATTTATGTGCATAAAACATACCTTTGTTACGAAATCTGAAGAATGTATTATTCCCCTGCAGAGAACATATGTAAGACCTTATATGGACTATGGTTCCCAGCTTTGGAGCCCATACTTATTGCAGGATATTCAAGGTCTGGAAAAAGCCCAGAGAAGAGCAACGAAAATGGTTCCCTATCTAGCTTTAAAAAATTATGCCTCAAGACTGCAGGACACGGGCCTACATTCACTACAGAAAAGGAGAATCAGAGAAGATCTTCTACTACTCTATAAAGTCCAACAGTCTCCAGAACTAATGCAGCAATTTGGATTACACTTTAGCAATAGACGTATTGTTCCCAGATTGCATAATAAACAAATTAATGTAGCAAAAGCAAATACAAATAAACAATTAAATTTCTTCACTTTAAGGACTCCCAGACTTTGGAATTCCCTGTCCCAGGAACTTGTGGACTCACCTTCTTTTGTTGTATTCAAATCAAAGCTTGACAAATGGTTACAAGATAACTTGACTTTGGATTAATGTGCCACACATATTGTGGGGGACAATCAAGATAGACTTTGGCCTTCTTTTGTCCCAAATACACCAGGTAGCAAGTGTTTGTACACTGGGGCCTGGATATTCAGACTGCGCCAGGCAGTGGCGCAAGCCTGGGCGCAGCACAATTGGGCTGCGCCAGGGCATGGACCAGGCGATATTCAATGGTGCTGCGCCATGGCTCAGCACCATTAAATATGGCACTGAGAGTGCATGCACTGCACACGGTGCAGTGGCAGAAGGGGAGCGGGGGATGCGCCAGCGCAGGTGCGGTTGTGCTAGGGCATCAACCGCGATATTCAGCACTGGGCATGCAAATGAGGCCATTATGCATGCAGGGTGCAAATGGGGCCATTTGCATGTCATTATGGCTCCATTTGCATGTGGTGCGCCGATCCCTGGCGACTTGCGCCTAATGCCCTGCCAGGCTGCAGCCGTCGGGGACCAATGCCCTGCTGACCCATGGCGGTCTCCGCTCCCATTCACCCGATCACGGGCATATGAAAGTAAAAGGTCCCTGATGGACCTGTGGATCCCCTCCCCTTTGCCCGATCATGGGCATATGAACGTAAAAGGTCCCTAGTGGTCCAGTGGACCGCTCTCCATCGCCCGATCATGGGCATGTGTAAAAGAAAGTCCCTGATGGTCCAGTGGACCGCCCTCCATCGTCCGATCGTGGGCATATGTATATTAAATCCCTGGTGGTCCAGTGGAAACTCCCCCCCAGCATCCGATTGTGGGCATAAGTAAAGTAATGGCCCTGGTGGTTCAGTGGAACCCCCCCCCAGCGCCTGATCATGGGCGGATATAGCGAAAGTAGCCCTGGTGGTTCAGTGGTACCCCCCTTCCCACCTGCCCACTGAGGTCCCCCACCACCCAGCGGCGGGCAGATGCACCTCACCCGGCCGCCTGACATCGTACAGTACAGTCTGTACACCTATTGGTCCACTGCGTTCATTCACATATCGGGCCTGTGTAGTACAGTATGGTCTGTATGCCCACTGGCCCACGCAGTGGACCAATAGGCGTACAGACCATACTGTATGATGTCAGTCGGCAAGAGGCCTGGCGGCATGCGGGCGTGGTGCTGCTGCCTGCCGCTATCTGGGGGGATGCTGTGTGGCGGGGGGTCTCAGTGGGCGGATAGGGAGAGGGGGTACCACTGGACCACTAGGGATTTAATATACATATGCCAACGATCGGATGATGGAGGGCGGTCCACTGGACCACCAGGGACATTCTTTTACACATGCCCATGATCGGGTGATGGAGTGTGGTTCACTGGACCACCATGGATCTTTTACATTCATATACCTGCGATCGGTCGAAGAGGGGGGAGCCATAGGTCCACCAGGGACCTTTTACTTTCATATGCCTGCGATCAGGCAAAGGGGGGGACTCACAGGTTCACCAGGGACCTTTTACTTTCATATGCCCGCAATTGGGCGAAAGGGAGGGGATCCCAGGTCCACCAGGGACCTTTAACTTTCATATGCCCGCAATTGGGCGAAGGCGGAGATTCACAGGTCCACCAAGGACCAGCATAATACCTATGCCCGCGATCAGGCAAAGGGGGGGTATCCACTGGACCACCAGGGTTTTAACTGTACAGTTGCCTGCAATCAGGCGACAGGGCAGGGGGGCACAATGCTTCTGGGGCAGGGGGCTTAGAGTCAGTGTTCTGGGTGGGCGGGTGGCCAGCGGCTGCCCATATTGCACCCTGCAATACAGCGGCTCACCTGTGGCTGGCCTGGAGTTGCTCCTGGTTTTACCAGGCATCTTTGCACCCCATGGTGGCACAAGGTGGAGTTTGTGCCAGCATATGCATCCCGGGCTGAATATCGGGATGTGCACTATACGTAGGCACGCCCCTCGCACTACGCTGCATACATTACTATTTAGCCCCCAGCGCATCGGGAGTTAACCATTGCAACTTGCCCTTTCATTGACAACAGGGCGATTGGGTTGCGATGGCGCAAGCCTGTTGCAGCATGCGTAACCCTTTTGAATATCTAGGCCTGGGAGTAATATACAGAAGCTAAATAAGAGTATAGTACCAGTTAACTCTGGGTTTTAATTTAAAACAAATATTACCAAGTGTTTGCACATTGGAAGTAATATAAAAATATTTGAAAGTTGATAGGTAAGAAGTGTAAAATGTGCTATTTGCTAAGTAGTTTGGTTTTATCAGGAGTACACTTAAAGTGTGAATATATTTAACTTTTGAAAGTTGATAGGTAAGAAGTGTAATAGGTGTTATTTATTAAGCAGTTTGGTTCTATTAGGAGTACACTTAAAAGTGTGAATATATTGAAAAAAGTTTGTTCTTTGTGTCTTAATGTGATATTACATACTGCATTATAGATTTAAAATTAAAAAAAGAGAATATATAATTACAGTAAGAGGACAAATAGAGGTAATTATGTATTTTCTCCAGATTAAGTGGTTGGTATTATTATGCTGTTTGGTTAGTTATACCTAACAATTTGGAATTTTCAAATGAAACTAGATCTTTCTTGCTTACTCATAGTGGCTATAAATTGGGAGGAAACACAGACAAATGTAAAAATCCGGAGAAACTTGTTTTCTAATAATTGGAGGAAGTTTTGTTTGGAAACACAGATTAGAGTATTGGATCCTCGCCGTTTGCATGGAAAGGGGTGTGAGGAAAATGATTTATATATAGTTTTATTATTGTTAAGGGGAAATATTGAATTAAATCCAGGCTCTAAGGAAGATAATAAAGAAGTACATTTTAAAATAATACAGGATAATGTGAGGAGTCTAGCTTCCAAAACAGATATGCTAGAGACTGTATTTCAAGAGCAATACCCAAGTTTAGCAGGTTTGTCAGAAACATGGCTCACGGAGAAGGTGGAAAATAGTGAAATAGGAATATCAGGTTACCAGTTTTTTCATTCTGATAGATTAAATAAAAGGGGAGGGGTGATGTTATATACAACACACACCTTGGGACTATGAGAAATCTTAACAAGGGGTAGCCTAAACAGCATAGAATTTTTAGTGATATATTTACAAAATTTGAAACTGGCTGTAGGGATTATTTTCTCTCCACCAAACATGCAGATGGAAAAAAATTGAACAAGTGTTAAATATAATACATGACAGTATAAAGAATAAAGAGCTTATTTTAATGGGGGATTTAAATTCAGACTGGTATAAAACTAGAGAAAGGAAACTGAAAGAGCTAGTGGCACCTTTGGAAGTAAAGCAATATATGAAAAATCCCACTAGGTTTACAAATGCCTCATCTGAGGGAACCGTGTTAGATCTTATGTTTGCCTCCGCTCATGTTGATGTAAAATCTGTAGGGATATTGCCACCTTACCTTGGAGATCACAATTTAATTTTTACTATTGTGAATTGCTCTCAATATAAACAGTATGAACCTAGTATAGGTTGGGTTAGAAATATGAGTTTTTTCTGCAGATAGATTTAATAAGGACATCCAAAATGAAAATTGGGAAAGATGTTGTTTGATTCCCGATCTGGATTTGGCTATTGAATATTTTGTAGATACATTTACAGAGTTATGTAATAAACTTGCACCAAAATGTAAAGTACAAAAGAGGAATGGGATGGCTCCATGGATTAGTGGTAAATTGACAAAAGTCATAAGAGTAAAAAACAGGTCATGGAAATTAGCTAAAAAAACAAAATCAAGTAGGGATTGGGAGAATTTTAAATCAAAAAGAAACTATTGTAGAAATCAGATAAAAAAAGCAAAGAGAAATTTATTTAGGAATAAGGTGGAAAGAAACGAAGATGCCAAAATTTTTTGTCAGACAGTTACTGATATTATTAGTCCAGGACAAAAAGACAAGCAACAAATAAAGCAAATAATTAATGAAGGGATAAAAAAAGAAAAACCAAAGGAAATCGCAGATACATTAAATGACTGTTTTATAAATCTACCAGAAATTGATGTCAAAATGTTACCAAACTCTATAGTGCAAGAAAATAGGATATACATAAATGGATAGCCCCTTTTTGATTTAAGAAATTAAGTGTATCTGAAGTAAAGAAAAATTTAAGACAGATAAAAATACACAAATCTCCTGGCCTCGATGGAATCGAAGGGAATTTTCTTAAAATAGCAGCCGACTACATTGCACCAACTGTAACATACTTGTTCAATTGGAGCCTAAATTTAGGTACTTTCCCAAATATATGGAAGCAGAGTAAAGTTATCCCAATTTACAAGGGGGGAGCTCATTGTGAGCCTGGAAACTATCGCCCAATAGCGTTGTTATTAATATTTTCAAAAAGTTTGGAGAAACATGTACATGGGCAGATAATGGCATATTTAGATAAGAATAATCAATTAACACCTTACCAGGCAGGTTTTAGGACTGGCTACTCAACTGAGTCAGCTCTAACAGAGCTGAATGATTTGGTGGCCATCTCATTGGATGCAGGTTTGGAAACAGCAGTCCTCTTTGTGGACTTATCAAAAGCTTTCGATCTGGTGGACCACTCCCTACTACTGCAGAGGATTTGGCAAATGGGTATTACCGATGGCCCCTGGAAATGGTTTAAATCCTATTTGACGGAACAATCGCAGAGGGTGGCGGTATCCCAGGTTTTGTCTAATAGTAAAGGGATAACACGAGGAGTCCCGCAGGGGTCCATATTAGGACCCCTGTTATTTCTAATATTTAATAATGATCTACTACAAGTGGCAACATTTTTAAAATTAAGACTCTATGCTGATGATACAGCACTGGTCACTAGTGGAGTGGATACTTTGGACCTAGAATCTAAAATCCAAAAATATTTCACAGGGGTGGGGGAGTGGTTCACCAGGTCAAGGCTTGTCATGAATACAGGGAAAACAAAAGTACTATATTTTGGCTCAGAAAATAAACCTAAACTGAGCATAGTATGGTTAGAAAATAAAATAATCGAGCAGGTGAATGAATATCGTTACTTGGGAGTGACATTTGATGCTGAGTTAACCTTTGTAAAACACATATCAGAGATGATTAAAGGAGCAGGTAAAAAAATAGGTGCACGAAGACAAGCTTCAAAGTGCCTGGATAGAAATACAAGGAAATAGATAGTAGAACAAATGGTCATACCCACTATGGAGTATGGTAATATTGTTTATAGGGTTACATCCAAACTTATGCTGGAGAAAATAGATAAAGTTCAATTTAGACTTGCCAGATTTATACCAGGCTGTAATTTTAATACACAACATTGTATTACGCTCTTCAGCCTTCCTCACAACTACACCTTCATAGCTACTTACTCCCCTCTCCTTCCCCCCACCTCACCTAAACCACCCCCCCAAACCCCTAGTGTTTACTAGCTACACCTCCTCACCCCCTATCTTCGCTCCCCTACTCTTACTGCTAAACTGGTGTACCTTGCTTCAGCTTATGTTCTGTTACTGGCACTCAAGTGCTGTTACTGGCACTTATGTAACCATGTATTGTCCTCGATGTGCACCCTTGATATGTATACCTAGCCCTTGATGACCATGTTCTGTTCTGTGCTCCTTTATGTAACAAGATCAGATGTAATGTACATTTCTGTATTGCTCCACTTCTAAATTCAACTACTGTATGTACACCTGCCTCCACTGTAACCCCCCCCCAAGTGAGACGAGCATCTTTTTGTTCAGTGTGCCTTTCCTGGTGAAACATTTTCAATAAATAAATAAATAAATAAATAAAATGTTGAAAGAAGCAGGATGGCAAACAATGGAATCTTGGAGAAATGTGAGATTGCTAAGCCTGATTCATACATTTTTGATAAAGTATCCTGAACATTATATTTCAGTTGTCTGTGAGTCAAGAAGGGAGAAACAAACTAGAGTATTGGCTAGGTCTGTACATGAAAATAATATAAAAATAAATGTATGTAGGACTAGACAAGGAGAGAAAACATTAAATTATCAAATTGCTAAACTTTGGAACAAACTTCCTCATTCAATGAGAACAACAATTTCATTAACATATTTTAAAAATGAATTGAAGCATATTTATCCTATTGTTTGTAGATGTTTATGAATTAAGGATTTTTTGTATGTGTATGTTTATTATTATCTTTTGTATGCTTGTGTTTATGTATTTTTGTATTTCTGTTTTAACTGATGTAACATCTTACACAGTGCTGTCTTGTAAATAGAGGTTTTCCCTTATGGCAGGTACTCCTGTATAAAAATAAAGCTTTTTATCTATCTACCCAGAAACAATGGGAGGGGGAGAAGATTATCCCATGTGCCAGAGGCAAGCACTGAGAATTACTTGTGAACTGCTGCCTGTAGCACTCTGCGAGCAAACTGCATCAGCCAAACTCTGAACATCAAGATGGACATTTTGTGCACGTGTGGACGTGAGACCACATAACTACGTTGCATAACCTTAAAACCAATGCTTCACCTGTCTTGCCCAGGGTGTCACCTTAGCCCTGGAGTGGTGAGCCTTGAGGAGAGCCGGGGACCTCCTCTTACTACAACATTGGCCTGAACAATGCAGGCCTGCACCCTTTTAGTGAGGGTGGCCTAAAAAGGAAGGCCTCTTGACCCTGCTTGTCTGTTCCACGAAAACAAACAAGACTCTCAGACTCACGGAACACAGCTGTTCATTTAGGATAGATCCTAATGATGCACGATAACTCCAACTTGTTCAGTTCCTTCCCTTGGATTGAGGCGGTTGCAGACAGGTGGACAGAAACCTATGTCCTGGACTTCTGAAAGGCAATGAGCACCTGAGGGACAAACTTGCTTTTGCAGCCCTCCCCAGCCCAGCCAAGGACAGTTCGCCACTGGAATTTGCCCCACAGGTACGGACATGGAGGAGCCCTGAGTGCACTGTGTGTACCGAAACTTTTGAACTTGGCACCTTTTGTGGTGCAGTAGCCCAGTTTCGTGGAGCTTAAATTTCATTGCTATTCAGAGGGAGCGGCTTGCATTTACCTTGTGTGAACTGTGCTCCTTCAAGCTGAAATTTTCACCCCCCCCACCTCCTCCATCTATTAAATACTCCTTTACTCCGCCCTGTGCCCTATCTGACTGGCCTCTGGTGATAAAGGGGCAGGGCACATAACTGTGGGCAGTCCTAGAACCTGCAGTATACTGTGTTTGCTGCCTCAGTCCTGCTTCTGGAAAATATCAGATTCTATTACATGATCATGCAGCCCCCTCTCTACCTGCTAGTCCTACTGACTCCTCCCTGTTGCTGCATTGCCCTAGAATACTTCACCCCCACTCCCCCAAACTGCTGCTCTTCCAGGCTTTTCTGCAGACATGAAGGACATTACCTTCTCTAATATGCTATTGCTTCCCAAGCGACTCAATAGCCATATCGAACACTCTTGCCCAAAACTGGTTCTCCGCCTGACTAGGTCTTACAGCACATCTAAACTCATCTCCAAAGCTAGGACCATCCTCGCCTTTTTGATTGCTGCTACCTGGATTATTGTCCTCTCCTTATCTTTGGCAGGTGATGTGGAAACTAACCCTGGCTCCATGGCCACAGGGCTCCCTCACTATTCAGTCAGTTCTTCCCCTGGGCCCCGTTCCAGAGGACTAAAAATTGCCCACCTTAATATAAGAAGCTTGGTAGCTAAGAAAAATTACTCACCTTAGTAATGTTGTTTCTTCTAATGGAGTCTTGCTATATTAGGACATATGCAGTGAGTCCCAACCTTCGAACTGCTCCGGAGGTGAAAGAGTTAACTTTCCATGCCAGGCATGGAACTTTGAGCTCGAGCTCGGTTGAAAACTCTGTCTGTTGTTAATCAAACTCAAACTGTCAGATCTTTACGAGCAAAACTCACTAAGGTTCTGTGGAAGCCAGAACCTACACTAGCCAACTGGCTACTAAATATAAGAACACATTTTTCTTGGTCCCAAAACAAAGACTCAAGTCAGGGGATCCATAAAATTAAAAACATAACACCCAAACACCCCAAAAAGGAGGGGTGAAAAATAAGGTGGGCATCTACTAATTGCCAACACTGCACTGCCCACCCATATCCCACAAGTAGAGGTTCTGAGAGGGGCAGGCGGTGGGGAGGTCATAATATAGCAAGACTCCATTAGAAGAAACAACATTACTAAGGTGAGCAATTTTTTCTTCAAACAACATGAAGTCTTGCTATATTATGACATATGCAGACTACACAGCAGTACCTCCATGGAGGAGGGACAGAACCTACTTAGGAAATAGGCTCTGAAGCACAGCTGTGCCAAACCGAGCATCACTCCTAGCCTAGATGTCCAGGGAGTAATGCTTGGTAAAAGTGTGAACTGTTTTCCAGGTAGCTGCTTGACATATCTCTAGGATAGGGATGTCCCTGGCAGCAGCCAGAGACGCAGCTGTACCTCTGGTAGAGTGAGCCCTCAGGCCTGAGGAGGAACCTCACCCAGTTTTTCATAGCAAAATTGGATACAAGAGACAATCCACCTGGCAATGGATCTTTAGTGGCAGGTTTCCTTTACCAACTCACCATAAGTGAGGAACAGTTGAGGAGTCAAACCTGTGACCCTGGTACATTCTATGTAGTAACTAAGGGCTCTTTGACATCTAAACTGTGCAGTCTCCTCTCGCCAGAGGAGGAATGGTCAGTGACGTACACAGGGAGAGACATAGATTGATTAAGGTGGAAGTCTGAAACCACCTTAGGCAAGAACTTTCTGTTAGTCCTGAGGACCACGTTATCTCTATGAAAGGAGATAAAATCAGGTTCCACTGACAATGCTTGTAATTCACTTATGCGCCTGGCAGAAGTGATGGCTACCAAAAATACAGTTTTCCAAGTCAAGTACTTAAGCTCTGCTAAAGACAATGGCTCAAAAGGGGGTTGCATAAGCTGAGCAATGCAAATATTAAGATCCCAGGCAGGGGCAGGGTTCCTGAATGGAGGGTTGGTGTGAAGCAATCCCTTGAAAAACTTGGAGAATACAGGATGAGCCGAAAGAGAAGAGGGTTTACCTGCTGATAAGAAAGCAGACACGGCTGCCAGGTGCACTTTTAAGGTAGCTGGCCTCAACCTCAAAGTATTCAAATGCACCATATAATCCAGGACTGTGGGTAAGTCAGCAGATTCTGGGGAAATATGCTTGCCAGAACACCATATGGAAAATTTCTTCCTTTTGGAATTATAAGTAGCCCTGGTGGATGGCTTCTTAGAAGTCTTCAATATATCCAATACACCTTGGGAGAGGTGTAGGTCAGCAAACTCTAACTCTTCAAGAGCCAGGCCTTGAGATTGAGAGATTTGAGATTCGGGTACCAAACCCTCCCCTGAGCACAGGTTAACAGGTTGTGATTCCTGGGAAGACACAGGGGAAGGTGGACTGCTAAGGACATAAGGAGTGGGTACCAGGGCTGTCTGGCCCAATCTGGAGCAATCAGGATCATCTTGCAGGGTTGAGATCTGATTTTGACTAGCACCTTGAACAGAAGAGGAAGGGGGGGAAAGCATAGAGAAACTTCCCTTCCCAACTGAGAAGGAAGGCATCCAGAGGGACTGAGCCCAACACTGGGGGCCTGCAGCCAAAAAGGGGAAGTTGGTGATTATCTGGGGCTGCAAAAAGATCTATCTGAGGGGTGCCCCATCTGGCAAATACTACCTCCAATACTAGGGGATCCAGTGACCGTTCGTGATGGCCCTGGGAAATCCTGCTGAGAGCATCTGCCAGGACATTGTCCTTGCCTGGGAGGTGAACTCGCCATAAGGGAGGTGTTCAGGAATACCAGAGACCACAACTTCATTGCTTCAGTGCACAAGGCCAGAGACCGAGTGCCTCCTTGTTTGCTGATGTACCACATTGTAGTGGTGTTGTCTGTTCTGATCTGTACAACTTTGTTCTGAACAGAGGTGGAAAAACTTGAAGTGCTAGAAAACTGCTCTGAGTTCCAACAGATTGATGTGGAGCAGAGATTCCTGAGGGGACCACAATCCCTGGGTAGTGAGATCGCCCATGTGAGCTCCCCACCCCAAGAGGGATGCATCTGTAGTAAGGATTAAGGAGTGAGACTGAGGGATGAAGGGGACCACCTGTCTCAGATTGCTCTGGTCCTGCCACCACTGAAGGGCTTGGATCAGGGTTCGAGTCACTGGGATCAATTTGGTCAGAGGGTCTCTCCTTTGAGACCAAAAGGCTCTCAAACGGAACTGGATGTCCCTCATCTGAAATCTTGCTCCCTGCACAACTGCTGTAGAAGCAGCCATGTGCCCCAGGAGCTGCAGAAAATGCCTTGCTGGTCGAGAGACCTGCAGGGTGAAGGAGGAGGTCAGAGAGACCAAGGTTCTTGCTCTTTCCAGAGGAAGGAAGGCTCTGGCCTCTTTTGTGTTCAGTTCTGCACCTATGAAGGTGAGAAGCTGGACAGGCTCTAGAACTGACTTTGGAAGATTGAGAAGGAAACCTAGAGATGTGAGCAGTTGCTGAGTTACCTGAAGGTGTAGTTTGACTTGTTCTGGAGACTGGCCTACTATGAGTCAGTCGTTCAGGTAAGGAAAAATGGCAATCTTTTGCCTTCTTAAGTGGGCAACTGCTACTGCCAGGCATTTTGTGAATACCGGGCAGAGGTGAGGCCGAGGGCATTGCTCTGAACTGGTAATGGCCTGAGGGCAGTTCAATCTGAGGTACTGATGGGAGCTTGATAAGAACATAGAAGTAGGCATCCTTGAGGTCCAGGGACGCTAGCCAGTCCCCTGGCCTTAGAGAGGGTAAAATAATTCCCAGAGTCACCATTTTGAATTTTGGTTTTAAAAGGTGCTTGTTTAGTATCTGAGATCCAGGATGGGCCGCCATTCTCCTGTCTTTTTGGGGTAAGGAAGTACCTGGAGTACAACCCTTGCCCTGGTGTAGGGTGGAACCCTTCCACAGCTCTGAGAGCCAGGAGGGTAGAAACTTCTGTTTCTAGGGCAAGTGCCTCTGATGGATTTGCAGGTGGAAAGGACCTGGCTCTCATCTTTGGAAATTTTTTGAAGCTGAGAACCAGTCCCTGGCTTACTACTTCCAGGACCCACTTGTCTGATTTGTTAGAGACTTCCAGTCCTGGACAAAGTAAGCCAGCCTGCCCCCTACAGGTAGAGGAGAATCGGCCCTGGCTACCCCATCAGGGTGCCTACTTGGCAGGGGCTTTGGGCTGAGGGGTGGAAGCAGGCTTGCTTGCACCCCGTCTGCCTCTCCCTCTAAAGAACCCCCTCTGGGCATAAGCAGAAGAGGAGGCCTGGGCTTGGTAAAAAGGCCTATGAAAATGCCTGCCCCTGCCCCTGTGATGCTGCCTTTGAGGAGTGGCCTGCCTTTCCTTGGCCTGTGCACTCCTATAGGTGGTCCTATATTCATCCATTTTCTTCATGTAATTCTCTGTCTGCTCCCCAAACAGAGAATTGCCCACAACAGGAAAATCCATGGCCTTAGACTGGGTATCCTGTGACAGGGTAGTACATCTGAGCCAAGCCATTCTGTGAAGTGCCACAGATGTAGCCATGACCCTTGATGACACATCATTAGAGTCTACTGCAGCATGAAATTGCACCTTGGATGCCTCAATACCATCCGCAGCCACCTGCTCCAGCTCCCTGGCAAGCTGGTCAGGGACCTGTTTTGCTAGAGCCAACACAGTATCCCATCTGGATTTCTCGTACCTAGCAGCATAAGCCACATAATTTGCCTGTCTGAGTCCCAAAGATGCTGCCATGTACTGTTTCTTTGCCATGGCATCAATCCTCCTGGAGTCCTTTTCAGGGGGGTGCGAAGCTAGAGGAATATTTGCCCTGTCACAGGCTGCAGCCTGCACTACCCCCACATGGCTGCACTGCTGTGTGAGGAACTCCGTATCAGAGCCTGATAATGTATACCTCTTGTCCATCCTTTTATCAACAGGAGGTATAGTGTGAGGAGTTTTTAGAATTTTTACTGTCTGTTTCTGAAAAGATTTATGCAAAGGAATAGACAGTCTCCTAGACTCTGGACTATCTATCATTTCTACATAATCAGGCTCCTCTTGGTCATCAACAGCTTCCTCAACAGGGAGCTGGAGAGTTTCAGCAACTTTTTTATAGAACATAAAATGAGAAGGGCACTCAGAGAGCCTGGGAGGAGAAACCCCTGACTGTCTGGAGAGATGTTCGGTTCAATGGGCACATCCAGACTTTCAAAACCACATTCACTCTCCTCATACTCCTCTTCCCCTTCCTCCGGTTCATAAAAATCCTCAAAATCATAATCTTGAACTGGTGGAACCGGCCGAACCGAGCGCTTCCCTGATGGTGCCGGTTCGGTCGGAACCGGGGAAAGTGACTGGACAATTTGAATTGCTTTAGCTATTTCCTCAGCGGTTGGAGAGAGAACTTTTGGCTCCACACCAGCTGACTTTCTAGTCCTTTTAGTTGGAACCGCCTCAGAGCTGGCTCTCGCTTGCCCGAGGAAGTATCGCCTGGTCAGAGGGCATCTCCTCTGGTTCGGTTGAACCGAACCAGGCTGGCCATCCGGTCAGCGGACTTTTGGCCTCCCTTTCCCTGAGCCTACCAACTCTCTTTTCTATGGTGGCAGCAGGAAAATTCTTACAAATCTGGCAGTCTGAATTGAGGTGGTCAAACCCCAGACAATACATACAGGTGGTGTGTGGGTCAGCCTTAGCAAAGGCTTCCCCACAAACACTAGAGTGCTGAAACCCAGTGGGCCCGGTTTTTCTTTTGGGTTTCTCAGACATAGTGCCAGCCTAACCAAACTTGCCCATTTATGGCAATCTGCCAAGCAAGACTCTCTTATCGGTTCCCAACCGTGTCACGGGTCGTGGAAAAAACTGTAACAAAATCCGTTTTTTTTAGAACCAATAAGAACCGGGAACCGCACTCTAAATAAGGACTAGTAAATTTTGAAAATAACCTGATCGGTTCAAACCGAACCGGAAAGCGTTTACAAGTTCCACACAGAATAAAGATAAATGTAAGCCTATCTGTTACTCACAATACCACAGACAGAGCGTGAACCGACCGGTTGCGGTTTAATTTCGGTCAAAAAAACGATAAAATAATACTTTAACCGACAAAATGAACCGAGCAGAAGGAGAAATCTCCGGAGCGACTGTTCAGTGAGGTGGAGTAAATAATCTGACAGTTTGAGTTTGAAGAACAACAGACAGAGTTTTCAACCAAGCTCGCACTCAAAGTTCCATGCCTGGCATGGAAAGTTAACTCTTTCACCTCCAGAGCAGTTTGAAGGTTGGGACTCACGGCATATGTCATAATATAGCAAGACTTCATGTTGTTTGAATCATGCAGAACATGTAGTTTGGACCACCACTCAAAGGCCTGATCTTGCAATTTCTGAATCCTGGCTTAAGCCTTCTCTCCCCGCCTGTCTGTGTTTTCTCCCCGGATACAACTTGTTCCGGGTTGACTGGCCCACATCAAAAAGAAGTGGCAGTCTGGCACTATTTTACAAGTCTCGTCTAAACCTAACTTTACTACCATGCCCTCGCTTGTGTCCTGTGAGGTTCTTCATGCACTGCTTCTGCTGGGTGACTCAAAAAAACTGCACATTGTTTGCACCTACATGCCTCCAGTTTCCCGCAAACATGGGCTAGAGGAGTTCCTCCCCCGGGCCATCAAAAACAATGAAGTAATTTGTCTAGGTGACTTCAATCAGAATTGGCTCAGCCCAAACCTCCCTGTCCTTGACTCTAATATAAGCAAGACCAACCTAACCCAGCTTGTCTCAGTGCCTATGCGACATTTCAGCAATGGTAATAGTCACACCCTCCTTGACTGGGTACTTACCAACAGGCCGGACAGAATCTCTTCCATGACCATGCTACCGGACTCCATTAGCGACCATTCACCTGTCACCTGTGTCTGGGATGCCAGGCCCCCATCCCTCCCACCCAAAATCATCTCCATGTCTGACTTCCCTGCCCTTGACACCTCAGCTTTTCTAAGGAATCTTCAGCACGTCGACTGGTCCCCCATATTCGTGACAAATAACATTGACTTGGCTGTAGAATACTTTATCAACTCTCTGCACTCCTTGCAGTCCAAGCACATTCCTTCCATCAGGCGCAGGGTACAGGGCTTGCCTACCAAATGGTTAACTAGCCCTCTTCTACCTATGCTTAAAGCATGGGACAAACTCTGGACCAGATGGAAAACCTCCTCCCTGCTCTCTGACTTCATCGCATATCGTTAGAAACATAGAAACATAGACTTTGACGTCAGATAAGGACCACTTGGCCCATCCAGTCTGCCCATTTCCCTACCTATTGGATAAGCTGCAGATTCTAGTTAACCAACACCCTACTTCCTGCAACCCCCCACTATAATTGCCTTATGTCTGTCCCATGCATGTTTGAATTCCCCCACTGTTTTAGACCCCACAACCTCTCCAGGAAGGCGGTTCCATGCGTCCACCACTCTCTCCGTGAAAAAGAATTTCCTCACATTACCCCTGAGCCGTCCCCCCTCTAACTTTAAATTGTGCCCCCTTGTTCTTACACATCTCTTTTTCTGAAAGATGCTACCCTCCTGGACTTTGTTGATTCCCTTGAGGTACTTAAAAGTTTCTATCATGTCCCCCTGTCCCTCCTTTCATCAAGGGTATACATATTAAGCTCTCTCAGTCTCTCTTCATATGGTTTCTGATGTAGACCCTGCACCATTTTAGTTGCCCTCCTCTGGACTGCTTCCATCCTGTCTATGTCCTTGCGTAGATGAGGTCTCCAAAACTGCATGCAGTACTCCAGATGGGGTCTCACCAACTGTCTGTACAGAGGGATAACCACTTCCCTTTTTCTACTTGTGATGCCCCTCCCTATGCATCCCAGTATCCCCCTGGCTCTCCTTACTGACTTCTCACATTGCTTACCCACCTTTAGGTCATCTGATATGACTACACCCAGATCCCTTTCCATTGTTGTTGTTAGTACCTCCCCTGCTATTGTGTACTCTTCTCCTGGATTTTTATTTCCAGGTGCATTACTTTGCACTTCTTTGCATTGAATCTAAGTTGCCATATGTCTGACCATTCCTCCAACCTTGCCAAGTCCCTTCTCATCCTTTCTACCCTCCCTGTGTATCAACTCTGTTACAGATCTTTGTGTCATACTGCAAGAGGCATACCTTTCCTTCCAGACCTCCTCAATGTCACCTATAAAGATCGTTAAAGAGGACTGGACCCAGTACTGAGCCCTGAGGTACTCCACTAGTAACCCCTTTCTTCAGAATGTGTTCCATTCACTATTACCTTCTGTGTCCTGTTGTGCAGCCAGTTTGCTACCCAGGCTACCACCCTGGGACCCACTCCCAGGCTGGCTAACTTGATTATTAATCTTTGTGGGACTGTGTCAAATGCCTTGCTAAAGTCTAGGTAGGCCATATCCACAGCCCTCCCTGGTCTATTACTTTGGTCACCCAGTCAAAGAAATCGATTAGATTTGTCTGACATGACCTTCCTGCTGTGAATCCATGCTGCTTTGGGTCCTGTGCCCCGCTGGCCTCTAGGTACTCAACAATTCTTTCTTTCAGAAGTGATTCCATCATTTTCCCCACCACTGAGGTCAAACTAACAGGTCTATAGTTTCCTGCTTCTGCCTTGCTCCCACTTTTGTGAAGGGGAATCACATCTGCCCTCCTCCAGTCCTCAGGTACCACCCCATCTTCCCATGATTTGTTAAAAAGTGTGGTTAGTGGTGTCACTAGGTCCTCCCTCAGTTCTTTTAGGATTCTAGGGTGAATCCCGTCAGGACCCTTTGCTTTGTCCACCTTGAGTTTTAGAGTTCTTTCAGTACTCTTTCTTCTCTAAATGGACTGGTGTCAACCCCACTATCCAGAGTGCTTCTACTGTTTGGTTTAGGTAACTCCTCCTCTTCTTCTTTTGTGAATACTGAGCAAAAGTATTCATTCAGTATCTCTGCCTTTTCACTGTCTCCCTCTGCCCACCTCCCCTCTCCTTTATTAATCTTCACTATCCCTTCCTTAACCTTTCTATGCTCCCTAATGTACCTATAAAAGGTTTTATCCCCCTTCTTAACTGAGTTGGCTATCTTTTCCTCGGTTTGGGCCTTTGCTTTTCTGACTGCCTTCCCCACTTCTTTCTGCTTTAATTGATACAGTTCCCTGTCGTGCTCCTTCTGTGATTCCTTATACTTTTTGAATGCAGCCTTTTTCTCCTTAACCTTCCCTGACACCTCTTTTGAGAACCATAGTGTTTTTTATTCCGCTTTGTTTTCTTTATTTATTTCACACAAAGCTTGTTGCCTCCATGATGGCAGTTCTGATTTTCTCCATTGTTCTTCCACCCTCCTTTCTGGCCATTTGCTAATGCATTCTCAGGTATTCACCCATTATGCCAAAGTCAGCCCTTCTAAAGTCCAGTATCCTTGTCTTTGTATGGCTTGTCTCCATGGTTGTGTTTATTGTGAAGCACACTGTGCAGTGGTCGCTTGTTCCCAGATGTCTACTGACTTCTAAGTTAGTGATCCTCTCCATTTGAGAGTACCAGGTCTAATATTGCTCCTCCCGAGTGGGTTCCACCACTAGCTGTCTAAGGCATGCTCCTGTAGGGCATCGAGAATGACCCTGCTCTTGGATGTGGCTGCAGTCCATGTCGCCCAGTTAACATCTGGCATATTCAGGTCCCCCATCAACAGTATCTCCCCTTTTTCAGCCATTTTGAGAATGCCCTCTATCATTTTCTTGTCCATTTCCTCCCCTTGAGACGGGGTCTGTATACAACCCCTGTGCGGATTGTGATGCCATTCCCTGTCTCCAAGGTGACCCAGAGTTCCTCTTGTCCTCCCCCTTTACTTTTTAGTTCTGTAGCTTTGATCCCTTCCCTTATGTAGAGAGCTACTCCACCTCCTCTTTACCCTCCCTGTCCCTTCTGTAGATTGTGTACCCTGGTATGTTGACATCCCAGTCATGGTTCTCCGTGTACCATGTTTCTGTGACTGCCACAATATCCAAGTGTTCCTCTTCCATCAGGGCTACTAGCTCTGGAAGCTTGTTTCCAGACTACGGGCATTGGTACTCATTGCCCTCCATTTAATGTTGGCTTTATCCTTTTTTACCCCATCCCTGCTCTTATTGCCCTTGTCCATTTTTCCATTTGCCCCTGTCCTGCCCTCTGTCAAGCTCTGTACCTCAGTGTTTACCCCACTACCTGCCATGTTTTGTGGGGGGAGGCTTGAACTTTCCTGTTTCCTATCAGCACCTCCCCTTGGCTAGTTTAAAAGCTTGCCAAGGAAGCCTTTAAACCTGTCACCTAGGAGCGTGTTTCCCTTCCTGGACAGATGCAGACCATCATGCCAGTATAGACCTTCATCTCTCCAGGTGGACCCCCAGTCCCCAATGAAGCCAAAGCCCTGTGCTCTGCACCAGTTTTGCAACCATTCATTAAACTGCATGGTGTGCAGTACCCTAGCCTCACCCCTGCCATAGACTGGCAGCACCTCTGAGAAGGTTACTGTGCTTGCTACATGTCTGAGGCCCCTCCCCAATTCCACAAATTCATCCTGCACTGCACTGATCTCATGCCTAGCTAGGTCATTTGTCCCGAGGTGGACAATGATATCTAGTTTCCTCTCCTGTGATGCTGCTTCTGCAATCCTGAGGATTCGCTTCCTGTCCCTCCAAGCCATGGCACCAGGCAGCCACCTTACTTCCTCTCCTCTCCCTTCCCAGGTCTACACCCCAACAATTGAGTCCCCTATCAGAAGCTGTTTCTTTCCCTGTGGTGTCCCTTGCCACTCTTTTGTGGGTCTCCTTGTGGATGTCCCAGCATTTTTCTTGGTCTCCAATGAGGGTGTCATCATAGAGGAACCTTGATTTGCCAGGCTGACATATGATTTGTGTAGAGGTGCAACTCGGGGGCTACGCCTCTGTTCCACCACCCTCACCCTCCCTGAACCTACTGTGGTCCATCTGCTCTTCACACATGGCAACCTCTGAGGCAGTGGTTGTGGAACTGGTGCTCTTTGGGTGGGGGAGGCCTCCTTAGTCCTTGCCAGTTCAGCCTGGAGGTGGGCAACCTCCTCCCTCAGAGCTGACAGTTGTCTGCAAATAGGGCAGCAACACAGGTTCCAGAATGTCTCCAGGAAAATTGCTGCCCCACAGCCAGTGCATTGCACCACTCCCCACATGTCCCTCTTCCTTATAATATACAATGAGTAATATATATATTTTTTTTTTTTGTGTGTGTGTACTTACCCTGTATGCACTGTGCTGGGTAATTAAGAATATGACAGTTCTGCTCCAAGACCTGTTGAGGAAGTGATGTCAGAACCTTGGCTATAAAGGAAATGCCACGCCTGGGGCAGTTCCCTCCATAACTCTTATAAGAAAGTGCTACAGACTGCCAAAAGCAATTACTATAGAGGTCTTCTTCATGCCACTTCTAGTAACCCAAAAAGGTACTGGGCACAAATAAACCACATAATGGGATGCTCCACGTCCTAAACCTCCCATGACTTTGTAATAAATAACATCTCCTGTAACAACCCTAATACCATAGCTAATGCTTTCAGCTCACTCTTTACCACACTCCCTAGTTTTGATGCAGACGGTTCCCCCCTCGCCACAGCTCCCCCCCCCCGACTTCCCCCATCCCATCCTTCCCTGATTCTCCACCCAGTCTCCAGGCTGGATGTCCTACGAGCTCTTAACATGATGTCTCCCCATGGCAGCGCGGGCCTTGATGGATTGGAACCCAGAATTCTCAAATTAGGCGCGTCTGTTCTTGCCACCCCCATCATGCGATTGTTCAACCTCTCCATTAGCTCGGGAACTGTGCCCCTCTCCCGGAAAATTGCTAAGGTTATCCCAGTCTTCAAAAAGAGTGATCCAAAAAACCTAACAAACTACCATCCTATTGCACTCCTGCCAACCCTCACTAAACTCCTGGAGAAGCTTATCCATCGCCAGGTGTCTAACTTTATTGCCAACTTTAAACTGCAATCTCCTGCTCAGTATGGCTTTAGGCCAAACCACAGCACCATGATGGACCTAGTGCAATTCACCAGGGACATCAAATCTGCTATGGACCAAGGCCAGCTTACTGGGGCTGTTTTTATTGACATGTCAAAGGCATTTGACTTGGCTAACCACAACCTGTTCCTGCATCAACTAGGCTCTATTGGTGCCTCCCAATCCACACTTGCCTGGTTTGCCAGCTATCTGTGGAGCCGCTCCCAGTCTGTCTCCTGTCATAAAGTTCTCTCTGCCCCTGCCCTGCTTCGTTCAGGCATCCCACAAGATTCCATACTTGGGCCCTGTCTCTATTCTTTGTTCATCAATAACCTACCTTCGGTGCCCTCCCACTCTCTCTCTCCTTACTCTATGCCGATGACTTGGTTCTCTATGTCTCCTCCAGCTCTATTCATAAAATTAACTCCCCCCTCTCCTCTGATCTTCATCGCATCAAAACTTGGCTTATGTCCCACCGCCTGGTGCTAAATGCTGCCAAGACCCAGGCTATGCTCTTTGGGTCACAAAGGAAATCTGTCACTTCAGCTCTGTCTCTCCAGGTTTCTTGTCTTGATGGCTCCCTTATGGAAGTAACTCAGTCCTTAAAATACCTAGAGGTCATGCTGGATCCATCTCTTAACTTCCCTCTGCATGTCAAAGCTGTCTGCAAATCAGTCAATGCTAAAACTGGACTGGCTTACCAAGTCCATCAGTTTCTGACCCCTGCCACCTGGATCTCTGTCGCCCAAGGCCTTCTCCTCCCTGGACTCTGCTATGCTCTGCCTGTCTTCGCTATGGCACAGGCAAGTATCTTGCAAATTTGGGACGTTGCCTACAACAATGTCTGGAGATTTGTGCTATCTACTCCTCGTCTTAAGCACCACTGTACTCTCTACTCTGACCTCCACTGGTTGTCTCCTTCCTCGCGTCGAGCTTATTCATTAGGTTGTCTGACAACATTATTCATTCTTCTATCCCCTCCACACTCGCTGCTATGCTCACCCCCATGGACTGCCCTCGTTCCCTCTGTTCCATGTCTTTAGCTCGGTTATCTGTCCCAAAATTCTCTACCAGGATGGGTGAACTTGCCTTCTCCTTCTATGCCCCAAATTTTGGAACTCTCTCCCACTTAATCTTAGGCACTCCAAATCCAACCCCACTTTCAAGAAAGTCCTCTCCAATTACTCTCCTCTCTTGACATTTGTAAATATCCTTAGCTTCATGAGTCATGCAAATCTACCATTGTCCTGCATTTAAATTTCCCTGTGGCCTCTTGATTCCTCCTATCCCCACTATTCCTTAGCTGCAGCTACGCACTTTATTCCCTGTCTCTGCCTGGGAATTGTCTCCTTGCTGACTTACCAACAGCACTGTCATGTTTTGTACATTATTAACAGTAAATTGTGCCTTTTTGTCTGTTTTGTTCCTATCATACTGTGTGATATGTACCTTCTCTATGTACTATGTAACTTGCACCTCTGCATAACTGTTTGGAATCTCCTATTGTACAACACTGTATATGTATTTGTTTTTACCTGTTCCTTGATTTGTACTCTCCCGGGTCGTGCCTTAAAATAGGCAGTTCTGTCTAGTGCACTTACCCGGTTACCAAAGGCAAATAAATAAACACTGTTCTGAGTACCACCTGTACTTATGCCTATTAAGGTATGGCTCCCTAATAGGAAGCCTGTAAAACAACACATCTAGCGATGTGGATGGGAGTGGTTTGAAAAACTCCTTGCAAAGAGCATTCAGAACCCAATTCAGATCACACAGAGGACCAGAGATCAGGACAGCAGATGTGTCCTACAAACACGCGCCTATTAGTTCCTAAGCCAAAAAAAACCCGGGGCTGTGAGAGAAGAGCCTGGCCTCTCAGTGAACTCAATGTCAACCTCTTCGCCGCCTTCTTGTAGAAAACCAAAAAACTGCAGAATAGAGGCTGTCGAAGGAAAAAAAAACCTTCTCTGCTGACCCAAGGTAAAAAAGACAGGTGGCCCCTACTGGACCATAGGCTGCAGACATAGAGGATTTTTGGCAGCCATCAAGGAGTCATGTAGTTTTCTCGGGAAAAACTATAATTTCATAGGCTCCTCTCTTTCAGCTCACTAACTGATAGCGTTATTAGATGTGGCACCCCTGCATCGCTTGCTTCTTTGCTGTCCTGGCAAGCCTCCTCTCATGGTCTCAGGTCGGCAGACCAAACTCTCCTGCACATACCGAGGAATAAAACAACGAAGGGAGCCCATGCTTTCTCCTATGCCGCCCCTCGTCATTGGAACTCGATTCCTTTAGATGTTCGGGCTGACCACAAGTCATGACCTCTTTTAAAAGTGACTTCTTGACCACCTAACCAACTTAGCCCCTTGTTCATGTTTTAACCCACCTTAAGTTCCCTCCTTACAATCATGGCTGTTGACTACACTCCCCCCTCCCTCATCCTTCATCTTTCTGCCCTGCCTGCTCTGTTTTAAGGTTTCTTCACCTCTATGGCACTTCTATATGTCAACATTTCTGCATTTTGCTATAATCCTAGGTACTTTATTTACCCTTGCTGTTAATTTGTGCTACTGACTGTACTTATTCTGTTATTGTACCTGCTGTACTTTCTGGGTTATATATAAATGCCCCTGTTGCATATTTTGTTTTCCTGACTGTATCTTTATCTGTTATTGTATCCCATCTCAAGCCTATTGTTGTACTGCCTGTTATGTTGTTTCACTGTTGTAACCTCCCGGGTTGTGTCTGAAAATAGGCATCGCCATGTCTTGTGCACCTCACCCAGTTACCAAAAACAAATAAAATAAATATACTTTTTTTTAGTATGTGGAAGGGCCTTTTCCTCTCAGGACAGCACGAGCTGCATCATTCCTGGATTTTTTTGAGTGGAGAGAGAGAGAGAAAGAGAGAGAGGGACCCTGATAGCAGGTCTCTACACACCAGAAAGCGTAAGGGTGCTTGCTGAGCAAGATTCACTAAGTCTGAGAACTACAGTCTTCTCCGCCACTCTGCAGCTATCAACATGTAGCTCCTTCCAGAGTGCCTTTTATTTCTATTACTTTTTAAAGACTTTGGAAAAAGAGTTAGTAGAGGAAAAATATGCTCTGCTGAAGGTCCACTCTTGAGGCAGAGCGACCACTGTCCTTGGCTGTGGACACCAAAAAAGACTGAAGAACCTTCTCAGATCCAAGCATTGCGGCTGGATGTAAACAGATTGATTTGAGGTCGACCAAACCGGTTGCACAGGAGTTCAGAAACCTTTGGTTCAACCTCCACTTCACGGGATGAACATTGTGTGGCTTAACCAGTCCGTCTAAAGGTTCAGTTCCCCTGCCAGGTGAACTGACGACAGTTTGGTGACCTCTCAAAACATCTCCCATGCTTTAATGGTTATGTACAAGTGCACGCCATGTTTCGCATCATGGATGAAAACTAAGGGAAGCTAGGTGGACCTTCTCCATCTCCTGATCGTTGAGGTGGAGATGCTGTTCATAGACTGACCAAGTTCCCTGAGTGGGAAAGTGGCTCTGACCTGCCCCCATCCATCTAGGCTGACATTTGCTGTGAGAATTAACTCTGGAGGTTCTAGTGGAACTTGCTCAGATCTTGCACATTCACTCACAATCTCAGGGAGTGAGGAAGCTGAAGGGTAAGGAAAACTGGCTGACAATCCTCCAATGAGGGATCCCAGGCCTACAGTAAACCCATTGAATAGGCCGCATGTGGAAGCAAGCCCACAGGATTAAACTATCGCTGCATATCGTGAGGCTGAAACTGCAGTGAGCCAGTGGACTTCTGACAAAGATCATCTTCCGAGGAAAAGGTGGCGAAAATTTTCCTGACTTTGTGCCAGAAATTACCACCAGACATTCAAGGTCTGAGATGGCTCAGGAGAGCTCTTTTCCTGGTTCACCCTTAGCCATGCGATTCTGGCATAGAGTGCTGAGTACCAACCTCTTACTAAGGACAATGTTGGTGCCTCAATAGGCAGGTCATTCAGTCAGGATAGAGATTAAGCCACCAGGACTACCAACACCTTCAAAGAACTCAGAGGGGCTGATTCTCAGGTGAACAGATGTGCCCTGTGCTGGAAGGTTTGTCCAGTATCAAAAACCTGAGATACTCCGAGTAGGACTGACTGACGGAATGTGGCAGCAGGCATCAGTTAGATGTACTGGGGCTTAAGAAAACCCCTTGACTGAGCAGCACAGTGATTGACCTCTGGGGCTCCATCCTGAAAGGTTAGTGGAGCACAAACTTGTTCAGGCATTTGAATTTAGAATGGGCCTGATAACTCCCTAACTTTCTGGGGACCATAAAATAAAACCAACAGGACCCCTGAACTCATTGATTAGTGGAACCTGTACTATGGCCCGAAAGAAAAAAGGAGAGCCAGAAGCTCTGATGACATCTGGCCTTTTTGTTACCCTTAAATGGGGCAGAGAAGTGATCCCAAATAAGGCGTCTGACATTGTTCATTGTTCTGGCCCATCTTGAGGAAAACTCCTCTAATCTGCCACCAAGAAATGGAGTCAGGGATGGGCTGTGTGCTCTCTTGTGAGGCACCATGCTTGTGGTGGTGGATTTCTTCCTTGGTGCCTGGCCAGTGCTCATCTCGATACCATAACCTTGTTACCAGAGTAGGTTCCTCCATTCTCAGGAGCCAATTTCCGAAGGAATGGACCCCCCCCCCCCGGAACAGTCTGTGCCAGCCATTACCTTGATCCCATTGGGTTATGGTAGTCTTGCGACGTTGTTTGACACTGGAGAAAGCCCTTTTTACCACTTTTTTTTTAACAGTATCCAGTGGAATCAAAGCATAGGCATCCCTCAAGGGGATGTTAAACAGGTTAGCTTACGAAGCTTGACCAGACCCAATGACAAGCCACATGGCCCTCATGGTCGAAAACAATGAAGTAGGCTGAGCGGTCTGACATGAATTATCCAGTGAATAACCACCTGCAAGGCAGATCCATGGCCATGAATCTCAAAAAAGGCTCACGCCTTCAGAAAGGCGGAACAAAACTGGTCAGGGTGGTGACCTGTATGTTGAAGGCTATGGCCAATTAAAGAAGCATAAGACGTACAACTGTTGTGTGCCGATAGAGGCAAAACCCCTCCTGAAGGCAATGCTCACCCATTGAACATGAAAGACTGTTAGGGCCAGAGCATTTTACAGGCAGGGCAGTGTCTTTTCAGAAATACAAATGGCCTTTTCTTTCAGTGGAGGAGTTTCCCACCTGCAAGATCTTTTCCTAAAAAAGGAAGATCCATGCCATGGTTGGGAAGACACTTTTCTGATCCACACTTGCCCAATGTTGCTCAATAATTTTGGTCACATAGTAGCTGAAGAAGAAGCAGAGACAGACTGACATCCACCGTCTCTACAGGCTGTACCTCCTGAGCTGTAAGGGACTACATACCTCAGCTATCCAAAAAGACAAAGACTTATTATGAAGCAGGGGAGAAAAAAGCAGTTTTCTGTGAAAGCATGGGAACAATTGAAAACAGACTGGTACAAGTAAAAATCCACTATCTGCTACTGGCAGTGCACTGATGACTATCTGCTGGGTAAGGGATGGGTTGCAACTTGCAATCGTTTCAAATTATACCTTCAGCCACGTCCCAGACAAACCTCGCTGTTGGTGTTGCTGCTGCTCCAGTCCAGTTCCTTTTTGACTGCCTCCCTGACCTAGGCCTCTGAAGCTGCAAGCTGGCTGCTCCCACCTTGTCTCATCTCCATTCTCTGCTGCTACCCCGGCCTGCCAGGCCTCCCAGTTGTGTCTGTCTCCCAAATCCCCAATTCCATGGACGCCGTCGAGTCGAGTGCAGAGTGCTCATGTATGAGTCAAGCTCTTGCTCCTCCTTACCTGTCGCCTCATGCTTAGGGGGTCCATGATCGACTGACAGTGAGGAGCGACTAATGATGTCCTTAGAGTGGCCTCGATGGGAACAGAGGGAGAGAGTGATGAGCGAGCGGAGCAAGGGAACCAACAAAAAGGAACTGTGCTTGTCCATGAGACTGTGCCCACTAAGGAAGAGCCAGTGGGCAGAGAAAGTTACCGCCTATCCCGCTGAAAATCTGAAATGGCATCATGTGACCCCACATGCCATGATTGGTCCTCCTCGTCCTCCTCACAATGGTGCACACAGATTGGCTGGGCTGGAAGGGAAATTAAAGAGAGTGCTAGTGGCTGGCTGATGAGGTGGAATGGCGTTGGGCCATCGGCATGCATTTCGGGACTGTTTTGCCCCCGCCCTGTTTAACCCCTCCTTGCCAATGCTGCAACGTTGTTAAATTCGGGGGTGGCAGAGCCCCATCTCATTTTCTCTGGGGACTTAGCCTCAGCCCCCCATAGTCAGCGCCTATGGTGCCCTGAAAACAGGAAGTCCCAACCTGCAGTGCAGAACTGCAGCCCCAAATGAAGTCTTGAAATCTTGAAACTTGAAATTCTTGAGAGAAAAGTAGCTCTGTCCCCTTCAGATGGCACAGCTTAACTGGAGAGTTGCTGCAGCATAGAATCCTAATATGCCCAACATTCTAAAGGCATGTGCTGTGCCATTCCCCTGGTAGAGGTGTACTATACCCAGTTGTTATGATTACTCATTGACAATGTGGAGCGCTACTGAAAATGTTGGTAGTCGGTGCTGATATGTACTACTATTTTTAACTTCAGTAAAATTATTTTGTGATAATCCTACAACCAGGTCCTAGTCTATTTTTGCAGTTCCAGTGTCCATTTAAGGTCTGCTTCTTTTATGTTTGACAGATCCATTTTGCAGCGACTTCAGACATGGATCCTCTTTAGCCACCAGTTTGCATTTAGACTAGGAGGGTAGCCTATTAGAGCATTACACAACTTGTGGATTTATGAGTTCTTTTTTTCCAAATAGCTTCATAGCTTTTGCTCCATACTGTTGTCTGTCTGCCCAGTCCTCATGTCTGGGGCATAGCCCTCTGACAGAACCTAAAGATTCATTCTCCACTAACCTAGCCATCTCTCAGGTGGCAATTCATGGTGCCGGACTCATGGCTGCTGCTAGCTATCATCACAGTGACAGCATTTTTTTTCCCTTTTTGCTCCTGTTTTTCCCTCCCTCATCTGACAAGTCTCTGGCATAGCCTTCTGGTGGCCTAATGCATTACCAGCATACACCCATGGTGAAGCAAGCTCCCTGGCTTATCCACAGAGATTGCTGTGGTGCTAGAACCCGACACTAACCCTCCCTCTGCTGAAACACATTGCTATCAGCAATTCCTCCCTCCACAGTTCTGGCCTGCCTCCAAATACTAGCAAGATAAGCCCACTCGCAAACTCAGGTTACCTGCACAGCAGTGCACTGAGTCACTGTGGTGGCCTACAGTAAAGATTTCTTGTTTTTAATTTATATTTTATTGTATTTTTAAAATAAACACATATGCATACGTATATACATATATATATATATATATATATATATATATATATATATACACACACATATATATGTACTACATCCAAGACATGGCAGCACACAAATTTAGTACTTCAAAATACAATAATATAGGCACAACTGTGTCACATTTGTTCATGTTCATGAGTAGGGTCCTCAAGAGAGGCATGCTCAATTTCTTTAAAGCAGCGATCACCCATATTGATTGATCACCGATGGAGAAAATTCAGGACATTGGCCTTGCCCTTCAGTACTTCACAGACAAATTCAACGCAACCTGTAACATATTTGCACTGCTAAGAAGGAGAAAATCCCAGGGATCCTGTAATGACTGGATCACCAGAGAACCGCTTGACCTCATGAGGGATCGGGACAACCTGTGGAGCAGGGCCAAGGACTCTGGCAAAAAGGATGACTACCAGAGATACAGAGCAGCCAGGAATAAGTGTACACACCTCATAAGACTTGCTGAAGCAAAGTTCTATAAGAACAAACTTGAGAGGTCATTGGGTGATGCTAGGAGATTCTGTGGGAACATAAGTGAACTATTAGGAAAGGGGGAGAGAAAAAGCATCTTTCTATGCTCAACGTAAACAGAACAATCACCCAAGACTTGCTCACCATTGCAGACTCTTTTAATAAAACTTTTACAGACCTTAGCTCTGTTCTACCCCTGGACTATCTTAATGCCTCTGAATCCCCCCCAGACTTCACTTATCAAGGAAAACAAACACCCTAACTTCTATTTTAAATGCATCTCCATCAATGTGGCTAGAAAACATGGGCTGGCCTGCCGGCTCAGTGGTTGGCTTTCTGCTTGTGACGCCGATGACCCGGGTTCAGGAATGCACCCGGGAGTCGGAGGGCCAACTGGGTGAGAAGGATCGAGCGTCCTAGGGACTACTCTCCTTCTCCAGGGCAAGAGAGGGAAAGAGTGTCCAGCATATCAAGGACCACTAGTGGAGGCTGGGGGTACCGCCACCAGCCTTACGCTTGGGGTGGGGGGGCGGACGTGATATCATTGTACATCCCCACCAAAGGATCAAAGCAATGGAAAAAAGCCACCCCCGTGATGGATGCCCCGCTCCGGCTGCCCACTGCCTCCAGCATCCACTGGGGGTCCCGGCCTCCTGTGGCCCTGACCTGGGGGGTAAGCCAGGGCTTTGCCCATAGTGTCCATTGTGGGGAAGCCTCCCCCAGAGGCCCTGCCCATAGGGCAAGCCTGAGAACGGGGTCACAGGCACAAAGGGTACGAATTCAAAAGGGTGGAAACTGTAACAAAAAAAAAAAGGCAGCTAGAAAATATGTAAAAAAGGTATTCAGTAAAACCAGACAGGATGGCAGTAAAATCTACATGAAAATGGTTGCTCTCACCCTGGAAGAAGCGCTCACTCCCATCACTAAAATATTTAATAAATCCCTCACACTTGCTAAATTCCCAGCAGTGTGACAACAAGCTCTAGTGACCCCCGTTCACAAAAGGGGATCACACAAGTACCTCAAACTACAGGCCCATTTTGATCCTCCCCCAAAAGCACTGGAAAAAATAATAGTTGACCAAATCACCAAATATCTGCAGAAATACAGTCTTCGATGCCCAAAACATGGCTTCAGGAAGAGCCATAGCATGTCTACTGCCTTGATTGAATTCACTGAATTTGTCCACAGGGTCTTGGATGGTGGCATGCTAGTTGGGTCAATGTTATTGACCTCACCAAAGCATTCAACACTGTCAGTCACTCTCTTCTTACTCAGTAGCTGCAGTCTCTAGGCCCGTCAACTACCTCAGTTAGTTGGTTCCACGACTACCTCTCCCACTGATCACAGAGTATTAAAATAGAGACTGCTGTCTTATCTGTGAGATATGTCTCCCTAGCATACCTCTCAACCTCCTGCCTCATGATTCAGGGACAAGGCTTAAAAAAATCAGGGACAAAGACCCCAAATCAGGGACACATCTTATAAATTGGTACTATTCACTCAGAAATGTGATAGAATTAAGGGATGTGTATTAAGATGCATTTTCCAAAGAAGAACAAGTCTATAACTTTAATGTTTGACATTATTTTGTGATTTTAATCCCCACAGTTCTGTCACAAAAACACAAATTTTACGAGGGACAGAGGAAATTTTTGAGGCAAAATCAGGGACATCCCTGAAAATCAGGGACAGTTGAGAGGTATGCTCCCTAGGAGTCCCACAGGGGTCAATACTGGGCCCGCTGCTCTTTAGTCTATTTCTCAATTAACTTTCTGATGCCTGTACTAGCAAAATCATTCTCTATGCCGATGACGCAGTCATTATCAATCGCCACAGCTTGCTCAACTCCAACAAAACCTACAGGCAACTTTCCACGAACTTGAAGACTGGTTTCAACAACATAAGCTTCTACTCAGCTATAAAAAATGAAACCAATGCTCTTCTCTAGCAGCCAATGCAAGGCTAGAAACCCTTCTTTCTTTATTACTAAAAACAAGATCGCTCCCCAGAACAAGTGGACTGCTTTAGATACCTCTGGGTTTTAAGAGATGACACCCTGTCATTCTAAAGCACATTGACAAAGTGGTAAAAGCAGTCAACACCAGACTAGGTGTCCTGTACAGATACCAGCAATACCTTACACTCATAGCCCTCCGCTTATCCGTCACCAGCTCCATCCTATCAGTAACTGACTACAGCCTGGTCGTGTACGGTGCTGCATCAGAAACAGCCCTAAAATGGGTGGCTATAGCTCTCAACAAGGCTTGCAGGCTTCTCCTCGGGGCTGATAAGCTCACCCACACGTGCACCCTGTACAAACTCATTAGCTGGCTTAACTTGAAAGACAGGATCAATTTTCATACTTGCCTACTAGGTAAAAAAGCCCAATTAGGCCTAACACCCCCCGCATCCAACATATAATCTTACCTGTACACCTGCAGCACAACATGAGGGGCATGGTTAGTGGTTCTCTTTGCATCCTCTTCATGAGGACATCTTTAGGCCAGCGTTCATCCACCTACAGTGCTCCCCTCTGGCTAAATGAGCTCCCAGGTGAATTAGAAAACTCAGAAGACCTCCCTACATTTAAGCATGACCTGAAGCAATCCCTAACCAACACAAGATCCTGTGATTGCAGGCAAGCCTAGGTGCTTACACCCCACTAAAGGCATTCTTAGTCCCCAGAAGTTCTTCTCTGAGGATTTCTGACATCCATACTCCACCCGTGTTGACAGTAATGCCCTGTAGACTAGCTCTTTTTTTAACCTGTGTTCCCACCTGCTCCCCCCGTTTCCAACTGTTCTCCTACCCTCTCTCCACAATCCTTCTGCTCAAATATCCCTATTTTTTCCACACCTGTATTCCCTTACCCCGCCTCTCTTAATCCAGTGTTACCACTCTAACTACCCCCACCTCACATCCACTCTACTCCTTCTGTCACCTGCTGCACAATAAGTCCCAGTTTCCCCACCCATCTTCGGGACTGAGCCTGCAGATCGTCTGTTCCACACCCCCCCCCCCTCTCTTTCTGAAACTATGTTATAGAATTAAGGTCCTGAAATGAGTGACAATACCTGGTCCCAAGGCAGCTATTTTAATAATTTTTTGAACTGCTTCTAATTCAACCGTTTAGCTCTTGTCTTGAGTCTCTTGACTATTGGTAGTCCTATGTATGAAGCCTGTACTTCTGTCTTTGTGAATTTGTAAACACTGTATCCATCTTACTGTCTACTGACATGGAACCTTTGTAAAAGAGCTCCTAGCTCAAAGATATTCTGATGAGTCAAATAAATAAATAAATAAAATGTTACAGCATCAGGCGAAGGCACCTAAAAATAACACTGTTTTGTTTCACGTTTTGAAACCACAGATGCTGCCATTGCACTAAAATATATTGCTATAAGTAAATTTCCCCAAGTTATTGTATCAGCCAAAACTGATTATTTATAAAGTCCACTACGGGCCTTGCACCAAGCTCCTGTGGTGAACTAGCCTCTGCAAACTCGTCTGCAAGTTAAAATGTATAACATTTATAACTTTAGACCAGAACAACTTCATATATAGAACAGATCAAAATTGACTTTATGAACTAGGTGAGCTGAGGGTATACCCCACTCTTCCAGTGTGGTTGTAAGGGGTTCAGCATGGATAGTATTAAAATAATTGGCATTATGTTCAGGGACCCGGTTTAACACAACAATGGGGAAAAGATTAAAGATTTTTAAATACCAATTTTTAGATGTGCAACCTTTGTCTCCAAAAAGAAAAGTTACTTACCTGTAACTCCTGATTGCCTAAAGTATCTCCTCCACAGAGCAACACTCTGGGCTTTGCCTGGAGGCACTAGGACCCAGCAGGAACCAGAACTTCTCACCCCAGGAATACTCCAATATTCCTAACTCTTATGCAGTATGCCTTTAAGCCAGATCTTTTCGGAGATGTAACGTTATACTAATAATGATGGAATCATTGGCTCGTGCCACTTTTTCAAATGCTGCCACCTATCAACTGCCTACCTTCTAACCCTCAGATTTCTCTCTCTGCCTGTCAAGACTAGATGCTCGGAGATTCAATCCTCATCATCTTGCTGTGGATGCTCTGGATATCTCTATCACTGAGGTGATAGAAGATGAGGAGGAGGCTGAGTACTTGGAAATGATGGGGTTAACACCCACCAAAAAGTTACTGCTCCCATAAATAAGTTTTTTTAAAAGGGATGCAATAAAGCTCCTCCAGACACCTAGGTCTGTCCCTCCTTTGGATAAAAGTTTGGACAAGATGTACCAGCTAGACAAGGAAGGGGCTGCATTTTTATTCTCCCACCCTGACCACCAGGGGGTGGTACAAGCAGCAGCATATGACAAGGCAAAAGTACCTCTTGTTTCTCATCCACCAGAGAAGGATTCTAGAAGAATAGCCAGTATGGCCAAAAAGGGCTACTTATCAGCTTCTTTGGCCATAAGACAGGCTAACTTCCAAGCTTATGCAGCCCAGTACCAAAAATCCCTCTGGCAATCTGTCATGGCCATGGCAGATAAGGCTCCTTCCAGTCTTTCAGCAGACCTTGCTGAGACTGCCAGATTTGGCTTAGAAGCTGTCAAATATCAATTTCAAATGGCAGCAGACACCAGTGATACTGCTGCCAAGAGGATGGCCAATACAATTGCCCAGAGAATGTTTGCCTGGTTAAGAGCCATAAACCTTACTCAAGACATTCAGAATAAGGCTCTAGATTTCTCAGTTGAGGGTAATTCTCTCTTTGGAACTCACACAGAAGCCTATATGAAGAAAGTGGACGAGTACAAAGCCACTTATAGAAGTAACTCGGCCAAGGAAAAGACTTCCCTGTCCACTAGATCTTATGGAAGGGGAAGTAGGGGCAGACAGTTCCATTCCAGGCATTTTTATCAGGTCATGGCTGTACCCCAAGTGCAACACTACCCTCAGCAAGGGTACATCAGGGGTGGGGCAGAAGGGGTTCTGGGCGTGGTTCCCACTCTCATCCCCAGGCAAAGCAGGACCCCTGACTTGTCCTCCCAGGCCGCCTCCCCACTTCCAGTAGGTGGTAGACTGACTCACTATTTCTAGGCTTGGAACCAGATCCCCACAGAAAAGTGGGTCCTGGATGTAGTGAGTCAGGGCTTGTCCCCAAGCTTCAAATCCCTTCCCTCTCTAAGAACCAGAGTGTTCAAAACAACTTCCAA
Source organism: Neoceratodus forsteri (assembly GCA_016271365.2). Taxonomy (NCBI): domain Eukaryota; kingdom Metazoa; phylum Chordata; order Ceratodontiformes; family Ceratodontidae; genus Neoceratodus; species Neoceratodus forsteri. The sequence goes on along the minus strand of CM028131.1, from coordinate 698,781,270 downwards.
TGTGGAAAGAAAGCTATTAGAAAAGGAGGTTCGAAACCTATTATTGGCAAAAGCAGTGGAACCTGTGCCTTTACAGCAAAAGGGAAAGGGGTTTTACTCAAGATACTTCCTCACAACAAAGAAGAATGGGGAGTGGTGGTCTATCCTAGACCCAAGGGTGCTAAGCAGGCACTTACTAAAGCAAGGTTCAAAATGGTAACCTTTGTCTCTGATCCTGTCAGCTCTCCAAAAAGGAGACTGGTTGGCATCCTTGGACCTAAAAGATGCTTATTTCCACATCTCCATAAGGGAGTCTCACAGAAAGTACCTCAGGTTCAGACTCCCTTCAGGTCATTACCAGTTTTCAACCCTGTCTTTCGGTCTCACTTCAGCTCCAATGGTGTTCACAAAGTGCTTGGCAGTGGTTGTGGCACACCTGTAAAGGAAAGGTGTCACAGTGTTCCCCTAGCTGAACGATTGGTTGGTATGGAAAATCCATTCAACAGGTAGAGGAACATCTTCAGCTAACCAAAGGACTCTTGGAGTCCCTAGGATTCCTGGTAAATCTCAAAAAGTCATTCCATCTCCCTGCACAAGTACTGCAGTTCATAGGAGCAGAACTAAATACCCAGGAGGGCAGGGCTTACCTACCTCTGGACAAGGTAAAAAGTATCCTGCAGATAGCAGGCTCCTTCAGCTTAAACAAACCAAAAACTGTAAGACAGTTCCTACAGTTACTGGGCCACATGGCAGCCTCCACTGGCACAGTTCTAGGTCCCAGGTTCCAGATGAGAGACACCCAATTCCACCTAAGAGCTCACTGGTGTCAAAGAAAGGATTCTCCTCAAAGCTGGTTCCAGTAACAAAATTTTTTTTTTCTAGCCCTTCAGTGGTGGAAAGAGGAAGCCAATCTCAGAGAAGGGGTTCCCCTTCAAAAGGAGCCTCTGTCAGTGATTCTCATAATAGATGCATCACTACTAGGGCAGGGTGCCCACCTAGGGGATCACACTACTCATGGCACTTGATCCAGTGCAGAATCTCTCCAGCACATAAACCTACTGGAGCTCAGGGCGGTGCTCCTGGAACTCCAAACCTTTACACCACAAGTTTGGGGAAAGGTGGTACAGGTCAGAACAGATAATACCACCACCATGCGTGACACTTGACCAACTGGCTATGATTATTGTACGATATTGGTATTATAAATAAATGGTCAGTGTATGGAATGTCAAGTCTGTGAGATTTGGCCCTTTGAATTACAAGGTGTCAGCAGCTGAAAACCAGGATGTAATTAGACAGACCAGAAGGAAACAGTTAATTGGAACATCCTTCTAAAGAGACAGTTTATGGCCCTCATCACCTGCTGCTGCTTTTGAAGTTAGAACTTAAATACAAATTTTATTACATCAGGAAAAGATGTCATTTAGCTGATTCCTGTTGGCTATTTCACACCTGGGTGACGGACTGCAGGGTTGTAAACCTCAAAGGAACTGGTTGATCAAAGACTCATAATTTGGGAAATGTGTTTTTGCTGATGTTCACATTATGTAACATACCTCCTGGTAGGAAATCATGTTTGTAATTTTTAATTCTAAAAGGAGGAGCTAGATGACTCACAGAAGGGGTGTGGAGACACAGAGTATAAACTGATACTTGTGTCTGAAATGTAGGTCATATTATTTTGGGACTCCAAGAGGAAACAGTTCTCTGATCTAACTTAAGCACTTCCAGAGGTAATACCTTAGACAGCAAAGGTCTAATGTGTTGTGGTAGGAGTTTTTGTTTTGTACTTTTCCCTTGTTCTTTTATGTGATTGTGAGCTCTTTGATATATTGTTCTGTTTACATTTTTCATATTTTTATCATCTTTTAGTAAAGAACTTTTTCTTTGAAAGACTGCCTGGGTGTCTTTCAGTTCCTTTTTGCATGTGACGTATAGGTGGTTAAGTCTGACAACTGTTTAACAGCTTGATGGTGTTACTGAGCTAGAGTAAAAGGTAAGAATATACCTAAGGTCTCTTATAGAGTTTTAAGGGTTCATTTTGGAGACCTGGCTTAGTGCCCCTGGCGAAAGATTATACTGCAGTCCCGAAGAGGGTACATATCTAAGCCTGTAATTGGGTATCCTAGCATAAGGTTCATAGTTTGAATCCCCACAGAACTTGAGACTAAAGGTGATTCGGACCCAAAAGCAGACAGGAGGGTTACCCTGTCTGTTACCTGTTCACACTACTGCGCTCTGAGGTTGGCACTGTGGGAGCAGAGGGCCTGACCTGCGGAGTGCGTTTGTGACAGATCTGGTTGGCAGCAGTGCGATAAATTTGGTAACACAAGCTTTAACTGTTCAGTGTGTCAGCTTAATACTGTACAGCTCACTTGCAAAATAAGGCAGTGATTTATTTTTAAAAGAGAAAACAGAACGATATTTTGCTTACAAAGTTAGTACCTGTTTTATTTTTTTTCAAAGTGCAAGTTAGATTAGCCACAGTTAGGGAAGAAGATGGCTGCCAACTACAGTGAGTACACTGCAGACTACTTGAAGCAGTTGTGCAAGGAGAGAGGAGTCCTGCACAAGGGGAGAGCCACCAAGCAGAACCTCGTGGATGCTCTGATGGCCGCTGATGCCCAGATTGTTGAGTCACAGAATGTGACTGTAAAGGACCAAACCTTGGGCGTGGAGGAGCAAGCGGCCAGTGCAGTATCCAGATCCAGTGAGGAGGACAGCAGGGCCAGTGCAAGGCAAGGGCCACAGCAGCAAGGGAAGGTCACCAGCATTCTGGAGCCAGAAGCCATCAGGCTGCAGATGAAGATGCAGAGGATAGAACTGTAGTTTCAGAGAGAAGAGATGCGAGAACAGCGAGCCGCAGAGGAGAAGAGGGAGCAAGAAAAGCGAGAAGCTGAACATGAACAGTGAGAGGCTGACCGTGAAGAGCCAGAGGCGACATGAACTGGAGAAGCTATGACTCCAACCACCAGCACCAGAGCAGGTAAGTGGCTTGGGTTTAACTGGAATTACAGGACTTGCTTACAAATTAAATTCCAAATTGATAGCTGAATTTAAAGAGGGGGAGGATATGGATGCTTTTTTAAATTCCTTTGAAAAAGTTTGTATTCAGGCAAAGATTCCTAGAGGGTCCTGGGGCTTCCAGCTATCCCAGCTACTTACCGGGAAAGCGTGGGATGCATTGGGTCAAATGGACAATGAGGACAGTAGTGATTACAGCAAACTTAAAGCTGCACTTTTAAAAAAGTTTGATTTAACTGCAGAAGCATACAGAGCTAAATTCCGTAAGTTCAGGAGAAGCCCTGACATGAGCTACGAGGAGCTAGCCACGAAACAACGTCAGTGTTTAAAACGCTGGTGGGACGGAATTGAAGCAAACTCTGTAAATAAAATTGAAAATGCTATATTGTTAGAACAGTTTTTTTGGGCATGCTCAGCAGAGCTGAAAACCTGGTTGGAGGACCGAGATCCCAAGACAGTGCAAGAGACTGCTGAACTCTCGGACTGCTATGCCAAGAGTAGACCTGCTCTGAGAGCGAATGAGGTGGGCATGGCAACGCAGAAAGGGAAAAGCGCACCTTCAGGGCAGCTAAAACCATCACTGCCTCCACCGAAACCAGTAAGCCCCAGGTTTCAAAGAAAACATTTTTCTGAGAAAAGAAATGAATGTTGGGTTAGCAAAGTAACTGGGCATATTGCCAGACAGTGTCCCAAAAGGACAAGCAAAACGCAAAATGGGGCTAAGAAAGCCCTGGAAGCATGCCTGTGAACATGAGGAAACGCATGCACCCAGTCACTGTGAATGGCGTACAGACACAAGGGTTAAGAGACACGGGCTTCCTTGATGTTGGTAAAAGGGGATCTGGTAGAGCCTGGTCTGCTTATACCCAATAAATCTGTAACTGTACAAGGGTTCACTGGGGAGGAGACAACATTGCCACAGTGTTCTCCTAGACTGGGGTCAAACAGGGGGAACTGTGCAACAAGTGGCTGTAGCCAAAACTTTAGCAGTTGACGTCATCCTTGTCAACGATCTCAAACTGGGAATGGTGTGTGCAGTTACCTGTAGCCAAGTGAGAAGGGGAAATTGTAGTTCCCTGGACCCCAAACGGCTACGGAGGGTTACTCCAAAGAAGGAGGGGTGACCCATTGTCGGAGGGTTAATGATGACAGTGATCCAGAGTGCCCTGACGCCTGAGTTAGGAACCCTACTTTAGATACTGATGGGGACCTGCCCCATGCCTTGGGAATGTGTAAGGAGCTTGCAGCTGCTCAGAAAAGTGATCCTAGTCTAGAGAAGCTGAGGGCTTGGGCAGACTCTGATGGAGCACAGGGAGGTGATGGAAAATATAAAGTTTATTGAGAAAATGGACTGATGTATACTCAGGATGCTAAGACCGAGGGAGGGGTGATAGGCAGGCAGCTTGTCATTCCCCAGGGGTACCGTGAGCAGTTGCTCAAGATTGCATACGATATTCCCTTGTCTGGTCATCTGGGAATCGCGCACACTACGCAGCAGTTGGCCCAGAATTTTTATTGTCCCAACTTCACCCAGCAGGTGAAGAAGTATTGCAGGTCTTGTCACCGGTGTCAAGAAATAGGGAAGGCAGGTAAGAAAACCCAAGCCATCCTAATTCCACTGCCAAATAGTGGAGGAGCCATTCCAGAGGGTGGGAATGGATACTGTGGGGTCTTTAAATACCCCCAACTTCTCCAGGAAGAGGTTCATCCTGATTGTGGTGGATTATGCCACCCGGTATCCAAAGGCGGTCACACTATCCTCACTGAGGACAGACAAAGTGGCAGATGCCTTACTTGGGATTTTCTCTCATGTTGGGTTTCTGCAGGAGGTTATCACCAATCGAGGGGGTTCCTTCATGTCAGACCTGATGAAATGTTTGTGGGAGAAGTGTGGGGTGGTGAAGAGGTGCACGACACCTTATCACCCACAAGCCAATGGGCTTGTGGAAAGATTTTATGGTACCCTGAAGTCAATGCTCCAAGCGTTTGCTGAACAGCATGGGAGGGACTGGGAGAAATACCTTCCTCACCCGTTGTTTGCATACAGGGAGGTGCCCCAAGAGTCAACAGGATTTTCCTCCTTCGAGCTGTTATATGGACGCCGGGTATGTGGACCCCTAGACATGATCCGGGAGGACTGGGAAGGCAAGCAAGCCACCCAGGGAACTCCCATAGTGGATTACGTCCTTAAGTTTAGGGAAAGGCTGAAGGAGCTTATGGGGACAGCCCAGAGCAACCTGGCAGCTACCCAACAGAAACAAAAAGTATGGTACGACTGCATAGCCAGAGCTCGCTCGTACATGGTGGGTCAGGAAGTCATGGTCCTTATCTCGGTCTGGAAAGACAAGCTGCAGGCTGAGTGGGCAGGACCATACAAAGTAGTTAGAAAGGTAAATGACATGAACTATATTATAGAGTTACCTGACAGAAGACATACAGAAAGAATGTGCCATGTCAACATGATGAAGCCATATGCTAATAGGGCTGACGTGGTGTTTGCAGTGTGTAGTCCTAGGGAGGGGACGGATGAAGGAGACCCCTTTCTGGACTTGCTGGAAGAAAGCAAGCGGGAGTCCTCTGTGGAGGCAGTTAAACTGTCACCCCAGCTGGCCCCGGACAAGATCCAGGAAGTAAGGGAGGTTTTAGCAGACTTTGCCCCACTGTTTAGCATCAAGCCTGGACTAACCCCTTTAGTGAAGTATGATGTAGAGACAGGGACACAGACGCTCATATCGTGGACAGCATATCGGGTGTCAGAGGCTGTCCAAAAGGACATTAGGAGGGAGGTGGAGGAAATGCTGGGTTTAGGGGTAATGCAGAAATCCCACAGCCCCTGGGCCTTACATGTAGTCCTTGTGCCCAAACCAGATGGCTCTACTTGTTTCTGTGTGGACTATCGTGGACTGAATGCAGTCACGAAGTCAGACGCGCACCTGATGCCCCGCATGGACGAACTCCTGGACAAGTTGGGAGGGGCAACCTACCTTACGACTATTGACCTGACAAAGGGGTACTGGCAGGTAGAGTTATGCAAAAAGGAACTGACACTATATACTACATAAACAAGCAGGGAGGAACGAGGATCCTCTCTGCATAGAAGCTATGATAATTTGGACTCCAGCCTACTCTCAGGGAGTTTCTCTTCAGGCCATTCATCTCCCAGGCAAGGAAAATATCCTAGCAGATGCCCTGATCCGAATAAACCAGGCCCATCATGAATGGACCTTGAACAGAAAGGTGGTGGAAGTGATTTTCAAGAGGTGGGGCATGCCAGAGATAGATCTCTTTGCATCCCACGAAGGTCACCGCCTGCCACAGTATTGTTGCAGACCCCCAGCTCGGGAAATGGTACCCTTGGATGCTCCGATTCTGGACTGGTCAGGGAAGTACCTGTATGCGTTCCCTCCATTCCTTCTGGTGTGCAGGGTGCTACTCAAGCTCAGGGCCCAGCCAGCCTCAATGATCCTGATAGCCCCATATTGAGCCAGACAGCCATGGTACTCTCTGCTGTTCTCCATGTCTGTAGCCGAACTAATAAACCTTCCTCGGAGGCACAACCTGCTAACCTCCAGTCAAGAGAGAGTCCTGTACCTGAACGTCAAATCACAGCTCTTGAGGACCTACAGTATGCAGGCCTGCATCTCTCTGAAAGTGTTCTGGATATTTTAAGGGGGTACAGGAAACCGTTCACCAAGAAAACCTACACCTCTAAATGGAAAAGGTTTTCTATCTGGTGCTCCACCAGGGATATGGTGCCAGCTCAGGCAGGGGTTCCAGCTGTGGTGGACTACCTTACTCGTTTGCATTCACTAGGCCTGCAGCCCACTACTTTAAAAGTTCACTTAGCTTCAGTGTCTGCTTACACTTCAGCTGGGAAGAATGACTCTGTGGCATCAAATCCTATCTTCAAAAGGTTCTTTAAAGGTCTGGCTCACCTGCAGCCCTCACAGGGAACCGGTGCCAGCCTGGAATTTAAATGTCTGTATCACTAAGCTCATGGGTCCCCCTTTCGAACCCATGTCTTCAGCTCCTTTGAAATATGTCACATGGAAAACAGTTTCCCTAGTGGCAATCATTTCTGCTAGAAGGATCAGTGAGCTCCAGGCTTTCTGCATTGAGCAGGACTACATTTCATTCCACAGGGACAAAGTAGTCCTACGAACAAACAGAAAATTTCTTCCAAAGGTGGTTTCGGACTTTCATTTGAACCAGTTCATCACTTTATCTGTCTTCTTTACTGAGCATTCAAGCTCTGGGGAGCACAGACTACACAGTCTTGATGTCAAGAGAACTCTTAGGTACTACATGACAGTCACCAAGGCCCATAGACAGATACATAGATACAGAGACACTGTCGGCAGATAAGGGCCTATGGCCCACCCAGTCTGCCCACGAAACAACTCTTCCTGACTTATGGGGATGTGGGAAAAGGAAATCCTGAGAAAGAAAGGAGGTGGGGTACTCAAGGGAAATCGTCAGTTTTTCTCAATATAAATGTCTTGTTCTTTTATGGTGGAGCTGGCCCAGTTTCAGTTCTGGTAATCCAAAAGACAGTCTGTGCGGTCTTCAGGCAAAAGATGATCAAACTTTGTACTAATTTTTCTTCTATTTTATTTAAGGACTTGGCTATCTTAAATAAAAAACAGAAGAAAAAATGCTACAGAGTGTTAGAGCATCTTTTTGCCTGAGTAGGCTGCACAAACTGTCTTTTGGAAAAGGAAATCCAGCATCTAAGAGGTCCATTTCTCACTGAATAGTTCAGTGTATTCAGTTTTTGCCATTCAAATGCTGGGAAGGAGGCACCAGCAGGACTGAGAGCCCATTCCACAAGGGGTACAGCTGCTACCATAGCAGCTTCTAGGGATGTTCTTTTGGCGGACATCTGTAAAGCAGCTGCCTGGAGAACAGTGCACATCTTTACTAAGCATTACAGCCTGGACACACAGGCTAAGGGTGGTGCCAGGTTTGGCACAGCTGTCCTGCGGAGTCTATTTCCAAAGTAGGCTCAGTGCCCACCTCCAAAGGTACTGCTTCTTAGTCTGCATAACAGTTAGAAATACTGGAGTATTTCTGGGATGAGAAGAAAAAATTACTTACCATAGTAATCTTGTTTCTTCCAGGGATACTCCCAATATTTATAATTCTTCCACCCTGCCTCCCCTGATAGAACCAGTGGCCTCTGCACTTCATGCTGTATTACCAAGGGTATGCATGCCACACACTGGCTTTTGTATTTGGAACTGTGTTCTCATTGGTTTTACCCTCTTCAGGTGATTCTAACACTGGGGGGTGTTTTGTTAAATTTTTTCTCTCCTGACCAGGCCCAGTGGTGCTGAGGGTTGAGGTGCTGGATGCCACACCTCGTGCCATGCCGGCGACCCGTGTTCGGGAATGGACTACGGTCGCCGGGGGCAAGCAGTGGAAGAGGAAGGATTGAACATCCCACAGCTCCTCTCCTTCCTCTGGGGTGGGCATGGGACATGCACTGCACTGCAGCAGCACCTAGCGGAGACTAGGTACACTGCCAGTGGTGGGCATACTAAGGGGAGGGAGCGCGGTGGGCACATGCATGTAGGTGCATCAGACACCATGGCACGTCCGGCTCTCTTAGGGGTTGTAATGGCAGAAAATTGTGGGGTGGGGACTATGGCGGCTCATGGCCGAGCCCTGTGCCCCCAGACACGAGAGGCGTGGCCACCTGGATCCTGGTACAGGCCCCTGTGGGGGTCCTGCTTATGAACCAGGCCTGTGTGAGTCAGACTCACAGATGCATACACCAGACCTGGTCCAGCTGCCGGTGGTTGCTGTGACTCGCTCCGCAGAGGAGGATAAAATGTAATAATAAAAAAAATAAAATCCCTCCTGTTGGAGGCTTCTAGGTGTTTTATTATTATTATTATTACGATTATTATAGATAACTATTAAATTCCTCTCGGGTCCTGTCTTGTCAGGTGTCCATGAAATCTGAGGGTTAGAAGGTAGGCAGTTGATAGGTGGCAGCATTTGAAAAAGTGGCACGGGACAATGATTCCATCATTAGCATAACGTTCCATCTCCAGGCAGATCTGGCTTAAAGGCATACTGTATGAGTTATGAATACTGGAGTATCCCCTTGAAGAAACAAGATTACTATCGTAATTAATTTTTTTCTTTTGGGGCCAGCAACGTCAGTATATTGCATCATCAACTTATACAGCAGTGCCAGCCTTAGCCACATCAATACATTTTTGACTAAGAAGAACAGATAAACATTACCTAATGACAAACTATTTAAAATTTTATTGCACAAGGGACTCCTGGTTATGTCTTCGCAATGATGACAGCCTGGGGAAGAGTGCCGCTCCCAGCCCTATTATTTAATTATCCTCTGTAGCCATCATTTATCATGGTTAAATGCAGTCTACTAAGGAAGGAAGCATGCCCAGACACAATCACACTCCAGAAAAGTTTTCCGAATATTGGAAATAGGTAGATCACAGAGTGGCCATTGAAACCAAAGTCACAGCACCTAACCTGAGAGTTCCATGGTCCATACTATGAGAAAGAAGGGTAGCAGGAACAGGTTTGAAATCTTGTTAAAAGAAATCAAAAGTTTTCAGAGGGAAAATCAGTGTCAGTGGCTCACCAGGTAGCACACTCGCCTCTGAGGCCGAGTGATCAGAAAGCTGTAGGTTGGGAGATCACGTGATGTTTGCAGCCTGGTAGCAGCCTTCCTAAAGAGCTCTCACTTCTCCGTCCTTTCAACTAAATTTTTTGCAAAGACCACCAATTCTTGTAGCAATCAATTTCTAGCTATACAGTTACCTGCCTGCCTGCCTGCAGCTACATCTTCTAGAGTCTTTACATTGCCAAAGGCACCTTATCGCCATGATGGAAGCAGATATGAGGCAGGCCCCACCACACCATATTCTGCTGACCTCTCCTATGAAGGTGCTGAAAAAAGTCTAAGCTGCAGGGGTCCCAGGCAGCCCATCCGACAGCTCAACCGATGGCATCAGGACTGCTAATGGAGGATCGTTTTCTACAAGAAATGCTCCCCTTTCAGGAAACTCTGACAGACATCTCCTCCAAACTTAAGTCCATCCGAGCTGACATGGGTGAAATGAACCACAGAGTCGGGGATGTGGAAGCTTGCACGGCCGCCCTCGAATCCTGGAAAGACGGAACAGACCCGGAGCTCGTCAAACTCCGCCAGCTTATATCCAAACTTCAAGCTAAGGCTGAGGACCTGGAGGGCCACAGTCGGGGAAATAACATTTGAATCTTCGGGCTGCCCAAGTTAGAAGAAGGCCCCAACATGGTCATTTTTGTTCAGAAGCTGCTGACTAAAATAGTTGGACCATCCCCATTCAGCCCTGGCTAGCAGATCGAAAGGGTTCACAGGTCGCTGTGCCCAAGACCTCCTCGACAATGCTCCCCCCAGGCCTATTATTCTTAAATTCCTAAGCAACCATGAGAAGCAGCATGTATTGATGAAGGCCTGAGAGCTGCAGGTGATCCTATGGGAAGGGAAGCCTCTTCATTTTGCCCAAGATCTGCCCAGCGAAACCCAACAGAAATGTACGGACTTCCATCCTGCAGTCTCTAAACTGATCGCAGCTGGTATCAAATTTTGGATGTCTTACCCGGCCTGACTGCAAGTTTTGCTGAATGACTCCTGGATTGCTTTAGACACCTCAGATATGGCTAAACAACAGCCTAAACTGCGCCTCCCTGAACTTTTCTCAGACACCCGAACTGCTGTCTCCATAGTTTGGCTGAGTTGCTGTTAGTGAAATATTGTTTACTTGTTGTTTTTTCTGTGCTGTCTTGTGGTTCTTTGGAAAGATGAGGGGAAGATGCCTCCTCGTGCTTGTTGTAGCTCTCTGGCTGCCCCCCCCCCAATTTTTCTGGCTAAGCCTCCTGGATCGCTGGCTCAGTGGCCAGGCTCGCTCCCTATTGTTGTGGGCCTTGGGTGGAACTGGCAGCACCATATCCCTTTCTTTAGCTAGGGCCCCTTCAATGGGGATCGTTTTCCAGGGGACCATGTAGCAGATGCACCTGTCGTGCTCTATATTTGGTCCCAGGTGCAGTACCAATCATTGTGGGAGATGGACTATTCCATATCCTTCTCGCATTATCTGGAAATTAGGCTTAAATACTGAGAATGGACCCCACCCTTCTTTTTACTCTGCCAACTGCCATGATGTCTTAGGGGGCAAGGGAATCTGCTCTCAGTTTTCCCCTCTTTTTATTTAGCCCACTCTATATTTCTCGAAGCCCCCACAAGTGATCCATAAGTGGTCCTACCCAGAGTACAGCCTTGCTTATGGCCACGCCAGTCAGCAGTTTGGCTGATCTCCAGACAATGGATGCCTCATCTCTGCCTAATCGCATATAGAGGGGCCATAGGAGTAATACTTATTTTCCCTCATGGTAAGCACCATCTTTTTTCCATTTGGTCAATGCAATTAAATATATACTACTACAGTGTGTAAAAAAGGGGGGGGGGTTGCTCTGTCCTGTGGGTTTGCTTCATGCTGGACAGCACCATGCACTGGGTGATTTATGGGGTTAAGCTTACTTCTCCTCGTTCTGGGTCTCATTCTGCCTCCTAGTCTAAAGGTTTATGGTTTGTTTCCAGGCAGCTCCGATAACTCTGGGGTTGCAGTAGTGCCATACCTCTTCCTTCTCTGAGCTCTCTGGTACCCATTAACTGTACCTCACCTTCTAAATCAGATTCCAGGTCGAGCCAGTACCAGGGTTATGGAGATTGAGTCCCTCCTTGTTTTTATCGCAAACAACATACACTGGATTTATGTCGGAAGAGGGGCCAATGTATATACCTGTAGTTATAATGTTTTTGGGATGCTGGGACCTAGGGGGGAGGGTTTCACTTTTAGATCAAATACCGTCTTGTTGGATTATGTCTCATGGGTGGGCTGGGGGTTCTCCAACAATCAGTGGGATAATGGGGGAATGGAGAATATAGGTAGGATCCTGTCGATTTTCTTCTACCAATTACTCATTGGCTCACTACAGTTTTCTGTTCCACTGGTTTATTTTCTTGCAGTGGACGTTGGCTATCCTACTGTTTCTGTCAAGTTCATTGTTTTTTTGGTATGCGGGAGGTGGAGTTGGGGGGTGGGATGGAGCGCGCCAATCCCTGGTGGTTTCTGGTTTCTTTGTTACCAGCCAACATGACTATGGCTAATGCTGCTGTTAAAATTATCACTTGCAATGTCAGGGGTGCGAGAGAGAAACTCAAAAGATACCAAATACTGAAACATATTGCTTTTTTACAAGCCTGAATCATTTTTCTATAAGAAACTCATATACTTCCACAAGAAGCAACCTGGTTATGTAGACAGGGTGTCAATCAGGTGTTTGCTGCTGAGGACTCCACCTTGAGCAGGGCTGTAGCAATCCTAATCATGCAGAATACCTCCTTCCAGGTAGCCCAAGTCATTTCAGATCCGCAACGACGGTTTGTCCTGGCCAAGGGTCTCCTAGACCGTAGTGAGGTGATACTAGGTAGTATATATGGCCCAGTGGGGGGGGGAGACGCTGCCTTCTTCATGGATCTGACCGATAAGATCGCACCCCCTTTCTGTCAACCTCCTTAGTCCTGGGAGGAGACTGGAATATTCCTCCCTCACAAGAACTAGATCGTTCTAACCAACCTCTCAGACCTCTCTCTCCTGCCCAAAGGACCTTAGGAGAGTTTATGGCCCTCCTTGGACTTTGTGACCCCTGGCGGATTCTCAATCCAGTTGGTCATGCCTACTCCTTCTCTACAGTACACCACACATCCTCATGTCTAGCTCTTCTACCAGGAGTGTGTCAGGCTGGCCTCAAGCCCATTCTACTTTCTGACCATGCTGCAGTCTGGCTCCTTCTTACCCCAAATGAAGACTTGCAACGAGACATTAGCTGGATGCTAAATACCCAGCTTCTCAAGGACAGTCCCATTGTCTCAAAAATAAAATCTTTCATCCAATTCTATGGTGAATCCAATCAGGGCTCTGTTCCCAGGGGTGATCATGAGTGGTGTGCCTTAAAATGTTTCCTGTGTGGAGAATTTATTCGTCTTGCCTCTAAGAGGAAAAAGCTCCACGAATCCAAGGCCTTATCCCTTTTAAATCAAATATGATCTATCGAATGGTCTCAATCCCCTTCCTCCCCATCAACCTCTTTAACTATTTTACAAATGCTTTAGTGCATACACAAAATGAACGGGTGCTTGAATCAGAACATGAAAAAAAGTCACAAATAAACAAACATTCCACCAGCCAAATGAGCACACCAGAAGCGTCACATTAGGAGCAAACTAATCCACAGCACTAATACCCTCAGCGCTTCGTGTCCACTCTGGGACACTTTGTCGGGAACCTCTTTACTTTGCTGTCGCCGAGAGATAGGTATGCTGACATTCTAAGGGAGAAAGCTGAATTTGCTATTTTAAAGACACAATTTAGATACATTGAACAAGGGGAGAAAGCTGGGTGTTTGCTGGTTCTTCGTTTGAGAACGTTAGAGTTTTCCAGGATTATTACCTCTTTCTCAGACCCAGATGGCTCCATCAAAACCCTTCCCAGAGACATCGCTTTAGTCTTCAAAAATTTTTATCAAACACTATGACCGGCGAGCCTCCCCACTGAGCCCTGATGAAAATAGGGCCTACTTGGACTCAGTCCCACTTCCCTGTCTCCAGGAACATCAAAGAGATTTCCTGTCTTCTCTCATTTCTCTATCTGAAGTAGAATCAGCCATCAATAGCTTAGCTCTGGACAAAGCACCTGGGTTTCCCCTCCAATTTTTATAAAACCTTTGTTAAAGAATTATCCCCCCCTTCAACTTCGCCTTTTTCAATTCATGTTATCTGCAGACTCTTTGGATCCCTCTCTCTTGGAAGCCACTATTGTGTTCCTCCTCAAACCTGACAAGCCTCCCTCTCAACCTGCCAGCTATCGGCCTATCTCCCTGTTAAATTGTGACATCAAAATTCTCACCAAAATCCTGGCCACATGAATTCAGAATGTCTGGTCACATCTTCTCAGCCCGGAGCAGGTTGTCCCCGGTAGATCCTCTGCTGACCACCTACGTAAATCGAGTCATATTTTCCAAACCACTAAGCTTTCTCCTAACCCCATGGCCCTAGTCTCACTGGATGCAGAGAAGGCTTTTGATAGAGTCGACTGGAATTTCCTACGGTCCACTCTATAGAAAATGGCCTTCCCCCTTACATTTCTGCAATGGTTGCAAGTGATTTATTCTTCTCCATCTGCCAGGATATACTGTAACAGGGTTTTTTCCTTTCGTTTCTCCCTCCATTCTGGTATACGCCAAGGTTGTCCCTTATCTCCCTTTCCTTCCAACTTATATCTAGAACCTTTGATTAGACAACTTTAGCTTTCTCCAGACATCTCGGGCGTAACAGTTGCAGGCTTAACATTAACCCTCTCAGTTTATGCTGATGATATCCTGCTGCATCTCTCACACTAAGTCACCTCTCTTACCTCAGCCTTACAAGTGATAGACTCGTACAGTTTCTACTCCAATTACAAGTTAAATCATTCTAAGACAGAAATATTCCCCCTTAATCATTTCACTTATAAATCCAACTTTACTTAATTCGGCATGCGCTGGTCCTCTAGATCTACCAAATATCTAGGGATCTCGTTATCTACTGATTCCTCCCTCACCAAAAAACTAAATTTGGATGACCTGGTAGCCACATTGCAGCAGGATCTTCTGAGATGGAAAGCTCTTCCAGTTTCCCTATGGGGAAGGATCAATGTTGTTAAAATGAATATCTTATCCAGGCTATTCTACCCTTTAAAGTTCTGGCTCTCTCTATCCTCTTTCAGATGCATTCACTCACTTGTTTCCACTTTCATCTGGTTAGATAAGACCCCCAGGCACTCCTATCTTAAACTTAGTCTTCCTGAAGATTCTGGTGGTCTCTGGCTGCCGAACTTGGTCAGCCATCTCTATAAATGTGGCAAATGACTTACCATTCCTCAAGAAGAGGACTATTCCCCCCTTTGGCTTCAAGTAGAATCTCAATTACTTCATGCTTTCAATCTTTCTGCTTCCTTGATCTTCTTTTCCTCGTGGAAAGCCTTACCAACTCCCCTTCGTGACTCAGCTATTGGTACATCCGTTAAAGTCTTCTCCCAGTTATACGCTTCCCTCAAGCTCTCTCCTTCTAAAGACACCTCTCAACCTATTCTATCTAATCCCAATATCTAGATCGGGGCTAGCTCTCTCCCCCCAATTGGATCCCCAACTACTAGGAACCGTCGTTTCAGACTTTTATTCCCAAGAATCTCTTCTCTCCTCTTCCGAGATTCTAACGAAATTGCATTTGAGACAGCTTCACATTTACAAGATTTTCCAGTTGAGACATCTACTACTGCAGCAACTTGGGGCCATTCCAGGTGTGTCAGGTTTAGACACCTTATTGGCTCAGATCCATGAACTGGCAGCTAAGCCACATGGGACCTCCCTATTATATTCATCCCTCCTCACTGCACATCACCCTGCCCCCCCCCCCTTCAGGCCCTCAGACTTGGGAGGGTTTACTACCTGATTCCACAATTAACTGGACAAGCATCTGGAAAGACCTGTACCAATATATTACTCAAGACAGGCTGAGGCTTACTCAGTACCACATTCTGAATAACATGTAATATACACCTGTCAAGCTGGCTAAGATGGGCTGCCTTCCCTCACCTGTCTGCTCCAGATGTAGCAAAGAAGAAGGAACGATACTTCACATCCAGTGGGCATGTGAGAAAGTCTCACCCCTGTGGGATTTGATCGAACATCAGGTTGACCCTCTCCTGGGCCTAAATGGCCTATTCACCCCAGAAATATGTATTATAGGTGATTACACCCAGGTCACAGTCAAAGAAAGGAGATATCACATGGCTCTTATATCCATGGCGGTTAAAAAATTAGTCCTCAAACATTGGCTAGACCAGTCATCAATCTCATATCATGAATGGCTATATGAACTTTCCTTCAGTCTCCAGACAGAGCGCCTGATTGCCAGCACCCTGCATAGAATGCATCTTTTCAACAAGAAATGGGGCAAGCTTTATGCTTTATATCTGAATTAACTTCTTTTGGGTTCTCTCAATCCTCTGATATTGCACCAATTTTCTGTACTTAATTATATTCCAAGCCCGCAATGTTGGGCAAATTAGCACACTCCATGGGGAGGGGGGAAGAGATGAGGGCTGGGGAAGGGGAGAGTAATTTGCTCTGTCAGTTATCTGATTCTGTTGCTCTCATTCTTTGTATGTTTTTGAAACTTAATAATTTAGTTGAATTAAAAAAAAAGGCTGTAGGTTCTATCCCACACTAGGCATTTGGGTTAAATCCAATACTGACACTGTAGTGCAGCATGGGGAGGGTGCTGCACTCCTGAGGTGCCATCTTTCGGATGAGATGTTAAACTGAGGTCCCATCTGCCTGTTCTGGTGGTAGTTCAGGTGGGTGCTAAAGATCCCATGGCACTTCTTGAAAAGAGTAGGGGTGTTTTTATTGACAAAGCACATACTGCATACATCGGTACATAACGTCATGAATTATGGAAAATAAATTCACATGATAAATACAGAGAAAACCAAAAACAATACATTTTAGTAATCAGAACAAATTAACGCTATATTATTGCTTCAAAGCTACATGTATAAAATCTTAATTTACAATAAGAATTGATACTATTGAAATTACAAAATACTATCTGAGAGGGAAAAACATATTCTTCCTGTACAAAAGACCCCCAAAAAATATTTAGTGTTTTTCACAATATTCTTAATATCCCCTTATTTATATTTAATGAAAAATTTAAACCCTTTCCACCATTTAAAAACTCTGTTGGAGGAATACAGACTTAAATCTTTATGATATACTTTCCCCATTGCTTGAGAAACTAGATGGCTTAATACTGCATAAGGCATTTTCCTTTGATGTATGACCCATTGGCACCTAGCCTGTCATAAATAAAACCGCAAACAGAAACAAAATCATAAGAGTATCCTGATGAAACTGTGATAGCCCATGAGAACAATTACCCATCACCAAAATGTCATGTGTTAGGCTCTTAAACCATCTCATGTTCCATTTTGAAGCTAGAAAAATCCATAGTTGTTTTGAATATGAACATAATAATAGGAATTATACCATGGACATAAGTGAACAGCCAATGAAATGGTCAGACTGGCAGTTTACCAACGTTGTAAATTTAAGCAATAAGGCACAACGGGGTGTGACTTAACCACACAAGAAGTGGGTAAATTCCCAATAACTCGCACCCTGGAGTGCCTTATTGCAATTATACAATGGACCAATGTGTAACATGTGCTTAATTATGTTGTTTTATAAATGCATTTCCTCAGCCATGGGTAATACAGGAGTTTCCCGCAGTCATGTGACATGTTTTGACCAATGAGGTTACAGGATTTTCACACACCATTGTATAACCTCTGTTATAAAATGGGTAAAAGAAATCCTTCACCCTGATTGGGAAAAAATAGAAAAAAACACAGGATGAAAAAAGTAGGCAATACAGTAATACTTTATAAACAAAAAGAAAAGGTGGGAAAACACAGTTACAGAGGCTGACCCAAACTGCTCAAATAATACATTGCTGTCCCTCCAACTCACTGGTTCAGCATTTTTCAGTGAGTTGCTGTTCAATCAACTTTACCGCTCCTCTGCCCAAGTCTGGGGACTATTTTTCACCATATTTAAATAAAGTAACATATGATCATTAAATCTTTAATAATGCATCCAGAGTTTTGTTTGATTGTTATAGAAATAGTTGTTATCTATTTTATAAGAGCAATAAGAGACTTCAGGGTGTGGGTTATTAATTGATAAGAGCTATACCCAGCTGCTGTAGTCACTCGGCGCAACTGCCTCATGCCTAACAACACACCTGGGGGCGTGCTCTTATCAATCAACAACCCACACCCTGTTGTGTCTTATTGCTTGCATAACCAACGGCTGTTGAGCAAATAATAATGTAATAATGGTACAAATGGTCATCTACATCCTAATCATCTGCAGCCCAGGAATAAATACAATAAAAATAAACACACACACAGCAACCTCTTTAAAAGTTATATTTTATTATGGTAAAAAAATGAATCTTGGTATAATCGCAATAAGCCACTCAGAGGATGTGGGTTATTGGGGGATTTACCCATCGTGGTAAATCCCCCGATAACCCACACCCCCTTGTGGCTTATTGCTTAAATGTTCCATAGATTCCTCCTTATCATACACTCCGGGTATGGACAATTCCTTTCAGCTAACACTTTGTGCTTAGCATTTCCTCTGATATTCAATCTCCCATATACTGTGAGCCATAAGATTTCCCAATATGTGGAGGGACTCTATCATGCGCAAGTTGTTTCAATACTAAAGGATTAGAACTAAATTTTAAAAACTAGGTTCAACAGGGTACATCCGCGCCATAATTTCCTGATATAAGTTTGTACCTTGTATAATTGACAATTTTGTTATATTCCATTTAAGAAGTTTTTGAGCTGCTGGCCGAAAATAATCAGGTATATGTAAATGGGGATTTAATTTAGGAGCAATATTATGCCATGCGGAAAAATATCATCCTAATGTAAATTTCACCCAATGATGAGCAGTAGAAGATATTGGGGATAAGCCATATTTGACAGTATGTGAAAAGAACAATGTACATAGGAACATTATAGGCTCTATCATGCCCATCCCTCCCTTTTCTTTACTTAAATAGGTATAGCACCATTTGATGGGATTTAGTTTATTGCCCCATAACATTTGGAAGAAAATTCCATATATTTTTGTTTCCAACTGTACTGGAGGTGGAAAAATAGTAGCCACATATTGCAATTGAGGTATAATAAATTGTTTCAAAATCTGAATTATCTTTAGTTTTGATAATTTCCAGTGTCTCCACCTCTGTATCTCACAATCCACCTTATGCGAGATCTCCCAATTATCATGAGGAGGATTCTGAGGTCTGAAAAGGATACCTAGAATTTTAATAGGAACTGTGGTTAATGCTGTACCACGTACATAGCAAGGAGTGTGGTTTCCTGCACCCACAAAAAGTCCCTTACTTGTTGAATAATTCAATTTAGAATTGGAAAAATGTGCATACAAGTTCATTTCTGGAAAAAATTTTAGGTGTTTATAATTAGCAAAGAGCCCACAGATAACATCTGCATATGCTTGGACCAATAAGGTTTGCTGGTTTCCTTATCCCGGCAAACCCTCCCATTTGGGCCGCGATCGGGCACATAGCGGTCCACTGGACCACCAGGGATATTGGACCTATTCCTTTCTTTTGTACACATGCCCGCAATCGGGCACAAAGCAGTCCACTGGACCACCAGGGATACTGGACCTGTTCCTTTCTTTTGTACACATGCCCATGATCGGGCACATAGCGGTCCACTGGACCATCAGAGATATTGGACCTGTTCCATTCTTTTATACACATGCCTGCGATCGGGCACATAGCGGTCCACTGGACCACCAAGGATATTGGACGAGTTTTGTTTTACAGAAGCCCGTGATCGGGCAGATTGCAGTCCACTGGACCACCAGGGATATTGGATGAGTTTTGTTTTACAGAAGCCCGCGATCAGGCAGATTGCGGTCCACTGGACCACCAGGGATATTGGACGAGTTTTTTTTATACAGAAGCCCGCGATGGGGCATGGGGGGGCACCGCCAGGTGCAGCCGGAACTCTGGTGGCCACCCACAGGTGGCAGCTGCCATGTTGCTCCCTGTAATGCGGCAGCTCACCTGTGGGTAGCCATCAGTTGTTCCTTTTTTTTTTTTTTTTGGCGTAGCTTTTTGCTGGCGCAGGTAGGGGTTGGCAAGATATTGCCTGCACATCCCGGGCTGAATATCGAGCTGTGCAGGTTGTGCATGGGCACGCCCCCCACCTGTGCTAGCACATTACTGATGCGCTCTGGCACATGGGATTTGTGCTGTGCACTTTTTCCCTTTTGAATATCGCACCGGGTGCATCAGTGGGTTGCGATGGCGCAACACCGTTAAGTGCGCCATGCTAACCCTTTGAATATCTGGGCCTGAATGTTTAAAGTTCCCACAAACAAAGAAGCCATCAATATGACAAGAAAAAACCTTTACATTCTTCTTTCTATTTTTTTCCTTTATAATCCCCCTGCTCCACACCCTTAGGGGCTGATCTAACCCCACTATTTGGGAATCAGAGTCACCTTGCTCCATTTCCGAATCTCCCTCAGTTGTAAACAAAGCTGCATAGGTGTTGTTTGACTCAAATGATAAAGGAGAAGGAAGTGATTTAGATTTCAGGTTCCTAATGGACCACCTCCTAGGTAATGGAGGTAGCACGGGGGGGTTCAAAGGTTCTCCTTTGGTTATGTCAGGGTCCATGTAACAGACAGGGTTAGTATTGCTGGGTCAGCAAAGATACCAGGTACAGGTTCCACTGTGAGAGGAGCCTTGGGCAAGTCATCAGGTATGACAATCAATTCTTCCACATCTAGGGATGGGGGAGGGGTGGGGTGGTGAGACGACAGAAGAGGGATGTTTAAACCGGAGAAGTGAAGCTGTAGCTGTGTCTTGTGCCTGTTGAATCAATAGTTCTGGACTAATACAAGTGGCTTTATTTTTTGGCCCCCAAGGACACTCCGCTAAAACGTGACCATATTCCTCACACAAATCACATTTTGTATGATTGGCACATTGCATAGTGTTGTGACCAATCTCTCCACAATTATTACAATGAGCCTTATCACATGTGCTGGATAAATGGGTCCTAGAGCCACATTTATATCAGGCTCTTGGTTGCCCAGCATAACCCCGATCCCTTCGAAGCATAAAAGAATTAGGAATATGCTCCATGCCTGTATCATTTTGTCATAGCTTAATTTTGTACTGCCATCCCCCCACCCAGAACATTTCTGAATCCAAAATAGCTTCTGGTTCAATTAAGATATCACACCTTTGGGATAACCAATATGTGATGTCCTCCATATGGACCCCCTCATTACGAAACATTATTGTAACATATTTAATGAGGGGCTTGGTTAGTGGAATTACTAAAAAGGGGGTCCATGTGGGGGAGAACTTCACCTGAGAGTAACACCCCCAAAATAGTTCTAAAGCATAAGTAGTTCTAAAACTAACATCGTAGTTATCCTCCCCCCTTCCGATATATTAATGAAAGTATAAACTTCCCCAGGTGAAAAATGCAATTAATATTTTAAAAGGTTTTTCCTCACAAATTGTCTGTCAGGTCTATCTATAAGCCCCCTTTATATCAAATATGAACGGCATTTCGTCTAGGGGCCACCTCTTTCTTTGTTTTTGTAAATAAATCAGAAAGAAAAAATTACTCACCTTAGTAATGTTGTTTCTTCTAATGGAGTCTTGCTGTATTCTGACAATAGCAGTGAGTCCCAACCTTCGAACTGCCCCGGAGATAAAAGAGTTAACTTTCCATGCCAGGCATGGAACGCTGAGCTCGAGCTCGGTTGAGACTCTGTCTGTTGCTGTTTAAACTCAAACTGTCAGATCTTTATGAGCTAGAACTCACTAAGGTCCTGTGTGGAAGCTGTAAACCTACACTAGCCAACTGGCTACTAAACATAAAACACATTTTTTGGTCCCAAAACAAAGACTCAAGTCAGGAGACCCAAAAATGAAAAACACAACACCACTCACCCCAAGAAAAGGGGGTGAAAACAACAAAGAGTGGGCACCTACTGAGTGCCAACACTGTTTCTTACCCACATACCAAAAACAGAGGTTGTGAGAGGAGGGCAGGCAGGGGAGGTCAGAATACAGCAAGACTCCATTAGAAGAAACAACATTACTAAGGTGAGTAATTTTTTCTTCAAACAACATGAAGTCTTGCTGTATTCTGACAATAGCAGACTACAAAGCAGTACCTCCATGGAGGAGGGACAGAACCTACTTAGGGAATAGGCTCTGAAGCACAGCTGTGCCAAACCGAGCATCACTCCTAGCCTGGATATCCAGGGAGTAATGCTTGGTAAAAGTGTGAACTGTTTTCCAGGTAGCTGCTTGACATATCTCTAGAATAGGGATGTCCCTGGCAGCAGCCAGGGAAGCAGCTGTACCTCTGGTAGAGTGAGCCCTCAGGCCTGAGGGTGGAACCTTACCCAGTTTTTCATGACAAAACTGAATGCAAGAGACAATCCACCTGGCAATGGATCTTTTAGTGGCAGGCTTCCCTTTACCAACCTCACCATAAGTGAGGAACAGTTGGAGGGAGTCAAACCTGTGACCCTTGGTACGCTCTATGTAGCAGCTAATGGCTCTTTTCACATCTAAACTGTGCAGCCTCCTCTCACCAGAGGAGGAATGGTCAGTGAAGTACACAGGAAGAGACATAGATTGATTAAGGTGGAAATCTGAAACCACCTTAGGCAAGAACTTCCTGTTAGTCCTGAGGACCACCTTATCTCTATGAAAGGAGATAAAATCAGGCTCCACTGATAAAGCTTGTAATTCACTTATGCGTCTGGCAGAAGTGATGGCTACCAGAGAAACACAGTTTTCCAAGTCAAGTACTTAAGCTCTGCTGAAGACAAGGGCTCAAAAGGGGGTTGCATAAGCTGAGCAATGCAAACATTAAGGTCCCAAGCAGTGCAGGGTCCGTGAATGGAGGGTTGGTGTGAAGCAATCCCCTTGAAAAACTTGGAGAATACAGGGTGAGCTGAAAGAGGAGAGGGCTTACCTGCTGAAATAAAAGCAGAAACAGCTGCCAGGTGCACCTTCAGTGTAGCTGGTCTCAGCCCCAAGCTATTTAAATGGACCATATAATCAAGGACTGTGGGCAAATCAGCAGACTCTGGGGAAATATGCTTCCCAGAGCACCATATGGAAAATCTTTTCCATTTGGAATTATAAGTAGCCCTGGTGGAAGGTTTCCAGAAGCCTTCAGAATATCCATATACACCCTGGGAGAGGTGTAAATCAGCAAACTCTAACTCTACAAGAGCCAGGCCTTGAGATTGAGAGATTTGAGATTCGGGTACCAAACCCTTCCCTGAGCACAGGTTAACAGGTTGTAATTCCTGGGAAGACACAGGGGAAGATGGACTGCTAAGGACAGTAGGAGTGGATACCAGGACTGCCTGGCCCAGTCTGGAGCAATCAGAATCATCTTGCATGGTTGAGATCTGATTATGACTAGCACTTTGAACAGGAGAGGGAAGAGGGGAAAAGCATACAGGAACTTCCCTTCCCAACTGAGAACTAAGGCATCCAGGGGGACTGAACCCAACACTGGGGGCCTGCAGCAAAAAAGGGGAAGTTGGTGATTGTCTGGGGCTGCAAAAAGATCTATCTGCAGGGTGCCCCATCTGGAAAATATCACCTCCAAGACCAGGGGGTCCAGTGACCATTCGTGATGGCCCTGGGATATCCTACTGAGAGCATCTGCCAGGACATTGTCCTTGCCTGGGAGGTGAACTGCCATGAGGGAGGTGTTCAAGGAATAAGCCAGAGACCACAACTTCATTGCTTCTGTGCACAAGGCCGTAGACCGAGTGCCTCCTTGCTTGTTGATGTACCACATTGTGGTGGTGTTGTGTGTTCTGACCTGGATAACTTTGTTCTGAACAGATTCAGAAAAGGCTTGAAGTGCTAGAAATACTGCTCTGAGTTCCAACAGATTGATGTGAAGCAGAGATTCCTGAGGGGACCACAATCCCTGGGTGGTCAGGTCGCCCATGTGAGCCCCCCACCCCAAGAGGGAGGCATCTGTAGTAAGGATTAAAGAGTGAGACTGAGTGACAAAGGGAACCCCTTGTCTCAGGTTGTTCTGATCCTGCCACCACTGTAGGGCCTGGATCAGGGTTTGAGTTACTGGGATGAATTTGGTCAGAGGGTCCTTCCTTTGAAACCAGAAGGCTCTCAAATGGAATTGAATATCCCTCATCTGAAATCTTGCTCCCTGCACTACTGCTGTGGAAGCAGCCATGTCCCTCAGGTGCTGTAGAAAATGTCTTGCTGGTCGAGACACCTGCATGGTGAATGAGGAGGCCAGAGAGACAAGGGTCCTTGCCCTGTCCAGGGGAAGGAAAGCTCAGGCCTTTTTAGTGTCTAGCTCTACGCCTATGAAGGTGAGGAGCTGGACAGGCTCTAGAACTGACTTTGAAAGATTCAGAAGGAAACCCAAAGAGGTGAGCAGTTGCTAAGTTATCTGTAAGTGTAACTTGACTTGGTCTGGGGACTGGCCTACTATGAGCCAGTCGTCCAGGTAAGGGAAGATGGCAATCCTTTGCCTTCTTAGAAAGCAACTACCACTGCCAGGCATTTTGTGAATACCCTTGAGCAGAGGTCAGACCAAAGGGCATTGCTCTGAACTGGTAATGGCCTGAGGGCAGCTCGAACCTGAGGTACTTTGATGGGAGCCTCTGATGAGAATATGGAGTAGGCATCCTTGAGGTCCAGGAACACTAGCCAGTCCCCTGGCCTTAGAGAGGGTAGAATAATTCCCAGAGTCACCATTTTGAATTTTGGTTTTAAAAGGTGCTTGTTTAAGTATCTGAGATCCAGGATGGGCTGCCATTCTCCTGTCTTTTTTGGGGTAAGGAAGTACCACGAGTACAACCCTTTGCCCTGATGTAGGGGTGGAACCCTTTCCACAGCTCTGAGAGCTAAGAGGGAAGAGACCTCTGCCTCTAGGGCAAGTGTCTCTGAGGCTTTTGCAGGTGGAAAGGATCTGGTTCTCATCTTTGGAAACTTTTTGAAGCTGAGAGCCAGTCCCTGGCTTACTACTTCCAGGACCCATTTGTCTGATGTTAGAGACTCCCAGTCCTGGACAAAGTAAGCCAGCCTGCCCCCTACAGGTAGTTGAGAATCGGCCCTGGCAACCCCATCAGGGTGCCTGTTTGGCAGGGGCTTTGGGCTGAGGGGTGGAAGCAGGCCTGCTTGTACCCCGTCTGCCTCTCCCTCTAAAGAACCCCCTCTGGGCGTAAGCAGAAGAGGAGGCCTGGGCTTGGTAGAAAGGCCTATGGAAAGGCCTGCCCCTGCCCCTGGGATGCTGCCTTTGAGGAGTGGCCTGCCTCTCCTTGGCCTGTGCACTCCTATAGGTGGTCCTATATTCATCCATTTTCTTCATGTAATTCTCTGTCTGCTCCCCAAACAGAGAATTACCCACAACAGGAAAATCCATGGCCTTAGTCCGGGTATCCTGTGACAGGCTAGTACATCTGAGCCAAGCCATTCTCCGAAGTGCCACAGATGTAGCCATGACTCTAGAAGACACATCACTGGAGTCCACTGCAGCATGGAATTGCACCTTGGATGCCTCAATACCATCAGCAGCCACCTGCTCCAGCTCCCTGGCAAGCTGGCCATGGACCTGTTTTGCTAAAGCCATAACAGTGTCCCATCTGGATTTTTGATACCTAGCAGTATAGGCCATATAATTGGCCTGTCTGAGTCCCAAGGATGCTGCCATGTACTGTTTCTTTGCCATGGCATCAATCCTCCTGGAGTCCTTGTCCGGGGGGTGTGAAGCCAAGGGAATATTTGCCTTATCACAGGCTGCAGCCTGCACTACCCCAACATGGCTGCATTGTTGTGTAAGGAACTCCGTATCTGAGCCTGACAATGTATACCTCTTGTCCATTCTTTTATCCACAGGAGGTATAGTGTTAGGAGTCTTTAAAATCTTAAATGTCTGTTTCCCAAAAGATTTGTGCAAGGGAATAGACAGCCTCCTAGACTCTGGGATATCCATCATTTCCACATAGTCAGGCTCCTCCTGGTCATCCACAGCTTCTTCCATAGGAAGCTGGAGGGTTTCAGCCACTTTTTTATAAAACATGAAATGGGAGGGGGACTCAGAAAGCCTAGGAGGAGACACTCCTGAAGGTCTGTCTGGGGAGATGTCCGGGTCAATAGGCACATCCAGACTTTCAAAACCACATTCACTTTCCTCATACTCCTCTTCCTCTTCCTCCGGTTCATAAAATTCCTCTAAATCATACTCTTGAACCGGTGGAACCGGCCGAACCGAGCGCCTGCCTGAAGGTGCCGGTTCGGTCAGAAACGGGGAAAGCGACTGCACAATTTTGATCGCTTTGGCTATTTCTTCAGTGGTTGGAGAGGAAAGTTTTGGCTCCACACCAGCTGACTTTTCTTTTCTAGTTCTCTTAGCAGGAACCGACTCCTCAGAATCGGCTCTCCTTTTGCCCGAAGAAGTCTCGCCCTGGTCAGAGGGCACTCCTTCTGGTTCGGTTTGAACCGAACCGGGCTGGCCATCCGGATCAGCGGACTTTTTTGGCCTCCCTTTCCCTGAGCCTACCAACTCTCTTTTCCAGGGTAGCTGCAGGGAAATTTTTACAAATCTGGCAGTCTGCATTGAGGTGGTCAAACCCCAGACTATAAACACAGGTGGTGTGGGGGTCAACCTTAGCAAAGACTTCCCCACACACACTACAGTGTTGAAACCCAGTGGGCCCGGTTTCTTTGGGTTTCTCAGACATTGTGCCAGTCCTAACCAAACTTACCCTTTTAATGGCAATCCGCCAGGCAAGACCCTCTTATCGGTTCCTGACCGTGTCACGGGTCATGGAAAAAACCGCAATAAAATCTGTTTTTTTAGAACCGATAAGAAACGGTAACCACACTCTAAAAGTACAAATTAAGATTTTTAGCAGCTTGATCAGTTCAAACCGTACCGATGAACCGTTTACAAGTTCCACATAGAAAAGAATAAAATATAACCTATCTAGTACTCACAAATACCACAGACAGAGACTGAACCAACAGGTTACGGTTTAAATTCAGTCGAAAACTGAGAAAAGCGGTACTTTAACCGACAAACTGAACCGAGCAGAAGGAGAAATCTCCGGAGCGACTGTTCAGTGAGGCGGGGTAAGAAATCAGGCGGTTTGAGTTTAAATAGCAACAGACAGAGTCTCAACCGGCATGAAGCTCAGCTGCTCCATGCCTGGCATGGAAAGTTAATTCTTTCATCTCCAGGGCAGTTCGAAGGTTGGGACTCACTGCTATTGTCAGAATACAGCACGACTTCATGTTGTTTGAAGAAGAGGCTTCTGTGGTGGTAATTCATCAGGCTGAGTTTCTTTTGGGTCAGTTAGTAGTTCTTTTGCAGCCATAATCTGCTCCGGTTACTGTGGTATTATCACGTGCAGCTTTCCTGCACCTTCTGATGGTAATACTAGATCCTGTGGAGTAATAGCAGTACACCCTATGGTGGTATCCATAGATGTCTGCCATATAGAGGGCGTGTCTCCTGATTTTTCTAAAGCTTTTTGCTCTGGTAGACGTGGCCTCCACTCTGGGGAAGCCTGTGAGAAGTTCAAGGTAGGGTCCCAGTCTGGATTTGGCAATCAGTTCCCACTAGGTGTCTGCTTCCAACCTGCATTTTGTAATGCTTTCTGAGGGGTCCATACTGCACCAGTGGAGATTAGGAAAGGGTAGGTAGCGGCTGCCTGTGGTGCTGCACCCCATGAATCCCTGTCTTTATTGGGGCATTTCTCAGTTTGGTATCAAGAGCTATATTTCTGTTAGCTAAAGTTACAGCAGCTCACTTTCCCTTTAAGTCTTCAGTTTTCCCTGTTTTTACAGGCACCCCTTTAGCAGCAAAGGAAAAAATTGTAGTCCCTTCTTGAGAATCCTTATTGGTTTGGTATTTAACATTTTGCCCATCAGGCAAAGGATTCGCTGTACCAGGTAGTCCTGTGGATTGTTTAAAAACAAACCCAGCTGCTCTTGTCATGTTATCCATACTACGTTCCTCTGTCCCGCCTTCTTGAGTTTGTTTAGGTTCTCCCAGCCCCGACTGTGATCCAGCGGGGTGTTCTAACAGGATTTTAAAGTCACCAGTTGTAATTTCTGCTGCCATTTCCATAGTTTTATCAGGCTTTTGGCACACGCTCGTAACTGCGCTTGAACTGACAGCCTGCAAATCACTTTTAGTACTGCATGCAATTACTGTTACCATTTCCACAGATTTAGCCGGCTTTTGGCACACGCTCGTAACTGTGCTTGAGCTGCCAGCCTGAGCATTGACACCATCAGAAAAGACATTCCAAGTGCATGACTCACCCGGCCTGGTCGGGGCCTTTGAAGTGACTGCGTCAGCCGCCGTTTTGACAGGCGGGTCTGGTGGCTGAACATGAGAAGCTGCTATGAGATATTTTGCAAGCTGTGCAGTTAGTTTGCCCTGTGCTTTTAGATGTCAATCCTCCTCCTGTTTTAGTTTAAACATCACCCTTTCCACTGCCATTTTTTCATCTGTTACATCAGGTTGCTTAGTTCCTGCAGCCAAATCTTCCGTCGATAAGTATACATCAGCAATTTCATCGTCCGATTCCTCTGCTTCAAAAACTCTCAGTAAATTACTGCTGACCTCTTGCAAATCCGAGGCAGGAGAGGAGGCTGACTCCCCCACCTCTGCTACGTCCCTGTTCTCTGAAGTCTTGCCCCAAGTGCCCATTTCCTCAGCCCATGAGGCCCCCTACAGTTGAGTAGGGGAACTTCCCCGGTGCCCTGGCCAAATTTCCCCCCATTCACTAAAAATACCACCAATAGCTTAATCTGGTTCAAGGTCAGTTGGCATTAATCTGTATCCCCCAACCCCAGGTCATGCCTGAAAATAGGCAAAATTTGTCTAGTGCACTTATCCAGTCAACAGAAACTAAATAAAAATAAATAAAATATAGAAGAACTTAAAGATCTGAAAACAAAATGGGTACGATGGAGAAAGGCCGCAAAAAGAACACAGGGACAGCAGGGGCTCTCATACAAGCAGAAGCTGGGGAACCTGAATATGTATTTACTCGAGGACAGAAGAGAACAAGGGGACATGGTTGAGAATTTCAAGTACCTCAAGGGGATAAACAAGGTATATCCCAGTGAACTTTTCAGGACCAATGAAAATGAAAAGGTTCAGGAAGGAGGCCAGGAGGCACTTTTTCATAGGGAGAGTGGTAGAGGGGTGGGACAGGCTACCAGGAGAGGTGGTAAGTAATAAAACACTGGATGGCTTTAAGACAGAATGGGGTAAAAGGGAGGGTAAGCGTGTCCAAGGAAGGGGGGTGCAGAGCAGCATGTAATGTAGGATACGGACTCTGCTCTGTATCTTATGTTCTTATCAGAAGAAAATGGACAATGCAGAGATTCAAGTTGAAGGCCTGGAATAGAATGCCAAGAAACTCAGCCATGCTATGGAGTTTGTGCTAAAACAAAACTGTCAGCTGACTGAACAATGTAGGGATCTGTAGAGTAGATTGAGAAGGGAGAATATTCGTAGTTATGGCCTCCCTTTGGGCTTTGAGACTGGGAGGATGGCTGACTATAGAATGCTTACTAAACATTTGCTTTGATCTCTCTTGGGACAGAGAGCTGCCTATAAAATGACACCACAGAGCCCTGATTCTGAAACCTACCAAACCTCGCATGAAGCCTAGATTGATCGTGGCAAGGATTTTTGTTTTACTGAATTTTTGCAGAAATACATAATTTCATTTTTACATAATACTTCTTTTCTAAAAAAACATCATTCACAATTGATACACTTATACTTTATATAAAAGTGGGAACAAAGAGGAAGCGGGGAACTACAGGCCAGTCAGCCTCACCTCAGTAGTGGGGAAGATCACGGAAGCACTACTGAAAGAGAGATTGGTGGAACATCTGGTTGTCAATGGACTGCAGGACCCAAGACAGCACGGTTTCACCAGGGGGAGGTCATGTCAGACCAACCTCATTGAATATTTTGACTGGGTGACTATGGAGGTGGATCAGGGGAAGGCAGTCGACATGGCCTATCTGGACTTCAGCAAGGCCTTTGACACTGTGCCACATAGAAGACTATTATACAAACTAGGGAATATAGGTGTGGGCAGGACAGTAGTGTGGTGGGTAGCTAACTGGCTGGGCGGCAGGACACAAAGGGTGGTGGTAAATGGCTGTCACTCCACAGAGGGAAGAGTGACCAGTGGGGTACCACAGGGATCAGTGCTGGGACCAGTCCTATTCAACATCTTCATCAGTGACATTGCGCAGGACCTAGAAGGCAGAATTTCACTGTTTGCTGATGACACAAAGCTCTGTAACAGAGTAGACACACACCAGAGGGTGTAGACAGAATGAGAGGGGACCTGTGGACACTTTAAGAATGGTCAGAGGTTTGGCAGTTGAAATTCAATGCAAAGAAGTGCAAGATAATGCACATGGGGCACAAAAACCCTGGCACAATATATCAGTTGGGGGGGTGAGGATATAGCATGCACCAAGCAGGAAAGGGATCTTGGGGTTATCATCTCTGATGACCTCAAGGTAGGGAAACAGTGTGACAAGGCAGCAGGTAAAGCAAATAGGATGCTGGGATGCATAGGCAGGGGCATCACTAGCAGGAAAAGGGAGGTCATAATTCCACTATACAAGACACTAGTGAGGCCCCACCTGGAGTACAGTGTACAGTTCTGGGGACCTTACCTACGTAAGGACATAGACAGGGTAGAGAAGGTTCAGAGGAGGGCAACAAGATGGTACATGGATTGCATCACAAGTCCTATGAGGACAGGTTGAAGGAACTGAATATGTACTCCCTGGAGGAGAGGAGGGATGGAGAGGGGACATGATAGAGACATACAAGTATCTTACAGGGAGGAACAGGGTGCAGGAATACACTGTTTTTAAGCGAAAAAGATGTTCCAGGACTAGAGGGCATGGGATGAAGTTGGAGGGAGGACGATTCAGAGGAAATGTGAGGAAGAATTTCTTCACAGAACAAGTGGTGGACAAATGGAACACCCTGCCAGAGGAAGTGATGGGGGCTGAAACAATCACAGGATTTAAGAATGCATGGGATAGACATAAAGGAATTCTGGAGGTCAGGGGTAAGGGGCAACAGAGTTCTAGGAAAACGTACACTGAACTTACAAACTCAAATGGGCAGACTGGGTGGGCCATAGGCCCTTATCTGCCGACACTGTCTATGTATCTATGTACATACAGGAAAGCATACCATTAGTTTACTCATGAGGGAAACTCCAATTGGCTGCAATCTTATCTGAGCGCTCCCTGATTGGCTCCTGACTTTCTGCCTGAATTCTCTGCTCTTGCCTGCAAGCTCAGCGCGATTTCAACTGATTCTTGCCCTGGTACTTCTATTCTTGCTAAAAAATTTTTACCACTACCTCAGGTAGCTTTTATTTTACTGCTACCTCATTTATGTAGCTTGTGAAAAATTTAATCTGTGTACCGCTAAGGTAATTGCTTCTCAGCTGTCCGTTACCTGATGTTGTAATGCTACATTTTTAAATTGCATTCGTTTTACCATTTAATTTTGTGCACTACCTGCTTTTTGTCCTTCCCCACCTGTCTCTGTTCTCCTCTATACCTCCCCCCTCGGAGCTCTGCACTGACCTGCCCTGCCTCCAGCTCTTCCTCCCTGCTAAGCTTTTAGTTGTCTCAGCCCCTCGATTTAACTTTTTTTTGTCCTTTTCCCCTTGCGTCTCTGACCCCCTGCTGATTCCCCGTCTACTTCTCTGTCTGCCCCTGCCTCCTGATTCAACTTTGTCATGTTAATCCCCAAACTCTTTAGTCACTGCCTACCACTACCCCCCCCCCTCGTCTCTTCTCTATTTAACCTAATCCCTACTCTTTCTCTCTCTCTCTCTCCACAGCTTCCGAACCCCTAACCGGGCATCTCTCCCCACCGCCGCCTGCTCTGCCTCCATCCGTATTTGGGACACTATCTACCAGGTACGACAGCACTGGGAACCAGCATTTCAAATCCGTGGCGCCTTCACTTCTCCTGTGTTCAGACTGGCTGTAACCTTATCTGGGTGCTCCCTGATTGGCTCCTGTCTTTCTGCCTGAATTCTCTGCTCCTGCCTGCAAGCTCAGCCCAATTTTGGCTGATTCTTGCCCTGGTGCTTCTCTTCTTGCTAAACCCTGCCCACCCTCCCCACCCCATCACTCTAAATTCTCTAGCTGCACTCGGGCTCTGCCCTGCAGTGCTGCTAGTCCAATCATTGCTCAGCTGCCACCCTCCCACTAACTATCACAACAAAATTCCATTGCTGAAATAATCTTCCCCTTGATGCTGCTTCAAGGTATATTGTACATCTAGCATCAGATATTACTTGTAGTATTAACGCGCCCCGTTTCTGTTATTTCCTCCCTTGTCTATTTCATGCTTTCCTCCCCATTGCACTTTGTATTCCTTGATAAGCAACCTGCCTCCTTGTAGTATACAGTACATATTACGGCTCTAGCTACTCAAAGTTTACTCGCTACTTCCCTCCTTGCACTCTGCCTCCCTCTTCTCACTATCTCTCCAGTTCCTTCTTCTATTCTGTCTGACCCCATCTGCCCTATCTTGCTCCTCCCTCCTGACTATAACAACACTGTGACCATCTCTTCAACCCTTACTAACTGGACGCACTACCCTTACCGTCCCCGTGCAACCCTCCTACTGATACCCTCCTACTTCACTTGCTTCATTATTAATATTTCAACCACCATCCTCCCACCCCCGGACCCCCATACAACATCTCGAATGAGATCCCCACCCTGGTATAAGAGTGTGGAAATTCATTTCACGATTATAGCACTCCTGCTCTTATCCTCCACTAATGTCAACCCTAACCCAGGGCCGTGCTGTCTGGTTGCCCCTGCACCAGCATCTGCAACTCCGGGCCCCACCCCAAACAACCCCATTGCTCTCTCATGTAGCTTAAAAATTTTACATGTAAATATCTGTAGCCTTCTCCTAGACTTACTAGACTTACTCAAGCCTCTAGCTGTCTCACTTGCTCCTGATATTATCATCCTTTCTGAAACATGGCTCAATAACAAAATAGGTGACCCCTCTCTCTCTCTCCATCCCTGGATATACTTTATCCCACAAGACCACCCCACCAGGGGTAGTGGAGTAGCAATATATGTCTCCTCAGCCATACAATTTACTAATATCCTTGCCACTTCGGTCCCTAAAGCATATGAGGTACTCATTCTTAAATTATCTCTTCCATTTTACATTCCCATTTATGTTGCTGGTGCTTACTGCCGCCCTGGCATCTCCTCCTCTACTATCACTGAGCTCATCAATACCATAGATTCTCACACCTCTTCAGGCGAAACATATATAATGAGTGACTTCAACCAAAACTTCTTCCCTTACTAAAGCTTGTAACCATATCACTGCCCATAACTTAACACAACTGATTCTAGAGCCAATCCGCTTAAACCATAAAACTGGTAATCACTCCCTAATTGACTGGGCCCTCACATCTCACCCCCACAAGGTAATTAAATCTGGCATTTTGCCTGATGCCTTGAGTGACCACCTAATGACCTTTTTGGTTTGCAAAGTTCATAGGTCTAAGGCCCCCTCGAAAACTATACTTTTTCGATTGTGTAAATCACTAAACCTTGCTCCCCTCTTCCAGGACTTGGCCCACACAAACTGGGATCCAACTGCCTCATCTAACACTATAGATGATGCTTATGACTATTTTCACAATAAATTTGTGGAGATTTGGAACAAACATGCCTCGTTGCAGAGTTGAGGGTAATCATCTCCCATGGATCACCCCAGAACTCTTGGCATGCCAAAGAGCCTGGGATCTAGCCTGGAAAGCTCATAAAATATCTAAACTCCCACAAGACTATGCTATCTACCGCTCTCTACGAAATAGGTATAGTAAAGTCACTCATCTGGCTAAAGCAGACTACTGCTGCTCTACCTTTCAGTCCAACATTAATAATCCCTCCAAATTTTGGAAGGTTAGTCACTCCTTTCACCCCCACCCTCCCTCCCACCTTCCTTAATATAAACAACTCTCAAGTTGCTGATCACCTTAGTGTTGCTACTGAATTTAATTCCTATTTCACCTCCTGTGCCTCTGCTCTCCTATCTTCTCTACTGCCTCCTCTACCTGCTATCCCCCCCTCCCAGTCTACCCTCTTAGTCTAGCACTTTCTCCTTCTCAACAATGTCTCCCTCTGCTACCTTGGATTTTACACTCTCAGCCCCTCCAAAGGCAGTTCGCCTGATGGACCGGACCCTAAGCTGCTTTATCTATCAGTTCCAGCTATCGCTGCTCCTCTATCAGTTCTTCTCAACCTCTCCTTCAATACAGCAACTATTCCATCAGTCTGGAAGCATGCCACTGTTCTTCCTCTGCCCAAAGGTGGCGGATCCTACAACTCCTGCCAACTATCACCTCATATCCCTCCTTCCCACCCTTGGCTAAGCTCCAAGAACATCTGGTTCTTTCACAACTCTCTTCCTATCTCTCCAATTCTAACTTTTTCACTCTGTTACAATCTGAGTTCCGGAAGAACCATTCCACCACTACCTCCCTGATTAGGCTCACTGACTCTATCCTCTCAGGGATGGACAGTGGCCTAATCATATCAGCTATCTTTGTCGACCTTGCAAAGGCTTTCAACACCATCTTCTACACCCTTCTATTAAACTCCCTTCTCCTCGACTGGCTTAACTCATTATCTCCTGGGCAGCCATTTTGTGTCAGGTAAACAATGGATAATTCGGACTTCATGTGGAGCTATTGGAGGTAATGAGTTAACTGACTCTGCCTTAAGTTGGTTCAGAGCCTACTCAGTAGGTAGAACTTAGTCAATCAGAATAGCAGACTCCACCTCCCCTTCCCTTCCCATCAACACCGGCGTACCTCAGGGATCCATGCTGGGCCCTATCTTGTTCTTCATATTTTTAAATGACCTGTCCTCAGCCTGCTTCTCCACCTTCATCCACATGTACGCCAATGACATGGTCTTCTTTACCTCAGGCCAGTCCCCCGTTGATGCTGAAACCAGACTTCAGCATGACTTCAATAAAGTTCAGCGCTAGTTTACCTCCCATCAACTCTCTCAATGCCAAGAAGACAGTCTCAATGACGTTTAGCACTAGGTAGAGCCTCTCTAGGCTCCCTACCTTGCCCTCCTTCCACACCTTTGATGGGACAGTTCTTGAGGACACTATATCCTTTAGGTACTTGGGGGTTTTGCTTGACCAAAATCTCAACTTCTCTGGTCATGTGGAGGTGATCCTGAAGAAGTTGCACCCCAAGCTTGCTGCATTATACAGGCACCATAGCTGCCTCCCGCTACTGGCTAGACGTGAACTTGTCCAGAAGATGATCCTACCTATTTTTGACTACTGTGATGTAGTCTACAGTGCTACTCCCAAGTCTTCCTTAACCAGACTGGATACCCTTTTTAACTCCTTCTGTTGCTTTGCTCTTAACTCCCCCTCTTACACCCATCACTGTAATCACCACCACTTCCTGACTTTCTCATTAGAAAATTGCTGCCACCTCCATTGCACTAAATTTGTGTCTAAATTTTGGTTCGGAACACTCCTCCCATATCTTACTTCCTTATTATCCTCCCTTCCTCCCCCTGCCCATTCCCTTAGCTCTTATGACTCTCGTTTATTGGAAGTTCCTCATCGTACTACCGCTATAGGCCAGATGGCCTTCTCACATCGCTTCCCTAAACTATGGAATGCCCTTCTCCCCCAGATTTATCACTCATCCTCCCCCACTCCATTGCCTTAACCCTACAAAACTTCCTTTCAGTAAACTGTACCTGCGGCTCATCTTCCCCCTTCCCTTACCTTCCCAGCTCTGT
Organism: Neoceratodus forsteri; assembly: GCA_016271365.2. Classification (NCBI taxonomy): domain Eukaryota; kingdom Metazoa; phylum Chordata; order Ceratodontiformes; family Ceratodontidae; genus Neoceratodus; species Neoceratodus forsteri. The sequence goes on along the minus strand of CM028131.1, from coordinate 698,745,596 downwards.
CCTCCTCCTCCTAACTGTCTCAATGTTTTTATCTCCCTGCAGACATAGTTGGACATTATAAGACTGCACTTATTGGTTCCTCGAGTTGGTAATCAATTTTAGTTTCATGACTGCACTTATAATGTACATCATTGTCTTTGTCAGTTCTGTTTACACATCTATCCCTTTAATTTTGCATTATTGCTGACTGGATATATGGATGTTTGTTTTTTTTTTGCATGTATGTATGTATGAGCTCCTTGATACCCTCTCCCCCAGGATGCATTGAGAGATGAGCAACTTGTTCAGTGTGTTCTTCCTGGTGAAACATTTCAATAAATAAATAAATAAAAATAAACAAAGTGAAAACAACTAAGAACCTGTTTGCAATAGAAAATTGCATACTTCAAGGAACTCTACAGGGAAAGATACATTAAACTGTAAATTGGGTTCCCTTTTACCATGTGGAAAAAAGGCCCCTCATTCTCTCCTCATAAAAATCAGGAAATTAACCTTTTAACATGGGTCTTACCCAAGATAGAGTCCACTGAGTTATTCAACCAACTTAAAACAGAACATCTATGGCTAATAATTAAGCAGAACATATGTAACTCCTCAGGCGCTATGCAAGATATAAAAAAAAAATCAACAATAAGACTGTGCATTAAATAAGAGTCTCATGTATTTACTGTAGTGTTGGAGTACAGTTCCTGTTCAAAAGGTCTCATATAAAGTCCATCTGAACTACAGAGCCACATAGCGACTGCGACAAGATGAAAACTGTCATGAAGAACCTTCATGAAGTGTGTGCATTCAGCTCCCTCTTTTGTGTAAGGAAGACACAGGTTGATGGGAAAGTTGCCAGTTTAGACCCAGAGCTGGAAGGCAATGGTCCTTATAGATAATGTTCAAGCATGGGACATTAGGAATTCACATAGATAGAGAAAACATGATCAGCTGGTGTCTATAAATATGTCCCACCATCCCTCCCACTGATCGACATGCCCAGCATAAGGAAATACAAATTATAAATACATTTTTACCTTGAGCACATCAGAGTTAATGGTTAATTTTGCCTAACATGCATATTAACTATGCCTGAGACCAACACATTGAGTTCATGGCACACATGACTACTGAAAAGAGAGTTACCTGTACAATAAGTCCAGTAACCCAGCTCTGGTCTTCTCGAGGCGTTCGAGTCAGCAGCGCTCGTAGGTTGCAGTTCAGCTTCAAACTTTTGAGCTAGCTTGCCTGCCTTTCTCAGATCAATGAATCAGTGAATATTCCTATTCTAGATTACATGGAGACAAGCAGGCAGGAGCATTTGATGCTGTACTCTGAGGGTGCACAGTGTACTGCAGACTCTATCAAAGGCTTTTCTTCTGAGGCGCATCTTGTAGGGAAGGCTAAGGAAAATGGAGATCTCCACCTCACTGTACTTCCGGTTCCATTTTTTGTGCACCATTGGCAGTGCTGTGTCTCTGTCTCTGACACCTGTGCAGATGACAGTGAAGGTTCACAAGGCTGCTGTGTCCACTGGAGCACGCCTGGGGGGTGAGTGTATAAGCCTCTTCAATAGAGAAGGCTTGGTCCCCTTCTGGCAGTCCATAAAGTCTGTGGAGCAGCATCTGGGCAAATTTCCAGAGCATTCTCAGCTTCTGCTGTTTCTGGCAGGCCTATGACATGAAGACTGCATGCCTAAGCCTGATTTTCCAGGGTTTCTAGACATTGCCTTAGCTGCGTACATTCTTTAATCAAAGTTGCTATTGCATCCTGTGACTTTAAGGATGTCATCTCCACTTGTTGAACCATCTGCTATACTGTATCCAGGAGGGTTTCAAGCTTGTTCACACAGGGTGTTGGATTATTTAATTTGTTATCCATTTCTTGCACAGTGTTGATTAATTGGCTCACAGTTGTACTGACCGTAAGGAGCATCATGTTACCGCTGGATGACTCTCCCGAGCCCAATGCTTCTTCATGGTGTGCAGGCCTCCCTTCCTTCTGCGGTTTCTTAGGTGCAAAAAAGTCCCCAGGCCATGCAGCATTTCAAGATTTTCCCGTGTTATAAAGATGACGTTTATCTGCCAAACTAGCTGTTTTTGGGAGCTCAAAGCATCCAAAAAGTAGCTTAAATCAATAAATTATGTTTTCTCTCTTGGGAGCTGAAGTCAGAAGCATCTGTTCCTGTCTGAAGCAAAGCTCCCCCCCTCCAAACACACACTTAATACTTCTTACATGAGGTTTACTGTAGATAGGAGACAGAGAGTTGCAGACTGGCTTGTGACAGTGGCAGAAATATAGACTGTCCAGGTCACAAGTAATAACTGATATGTGACTATGATACAACCTCTACTTGGGACCCCCTCTCCACTGAGATACTAGCAGGAGAACGGGGGACTGAAGTGAAACCCAGCCATTCTAATTTCTGACCTGGCCCTTTAAAAGCCTGTACTAGCTCCATACAAGCCTAAGATTCCCTGTGATAGAGGGGCACACATGAGCCTCACCAGAGAGTCATTATGAGGAAACCAGAACGAGCAAGAAGGAGGATCTGAGGGCTGGAGAGAACGAGAGAGTAGGGCTGCTGTGAACTGGACAGCTGAGCAAAGCTACACAGCATTTCCTTTTGTTTTTGCTCTGCCAAAATAAGCTCTTGCGAACCTTTGTTTGGTACTGAAGTAAAGCTTTTTTTTTATTTCATTGAACTGTGTTTGCCTGGAGTTTTTTTTTTTTTTTTTTTTTTTTTTTAAGATTACCCCCCAAAGTCTTGGCACTCTAAGGAGCCTCTTTTCCTCGGATTCCCACACTGGAAACCCTACACAGCCCTCATAGCTTCAAGGGACTTGCTTTGACAAAAACTCTGAAGTTATGTTGCATGTCATGCCAAGTAAGAAAAAATTACTCACCTTAGTAATGTTGTTTCTTCTAATGGAGTCTTGCTATATTATGACATATGCAGTTTGTCCCAGCCTTAGAACTGCTCCGGAGGTGAAAGAGTTAACTTCCATGCCAGGCATGGAATCTTGAGCGCGAACTCGGTTGAAAAAACTCTGTCTGTTGTTCTTCAAACTGAAACTGTCAGATCTTTACGAGCAAAACTCACTAAGGTTCTGTGTGGAAGCTGTAAACCTACACTAGCCAACTGGCTACTAAAATATTAACACATTTTTCTGGTCCCAAAACCAAGACTCAAGTCAGGGGATCCAAAAAATAAAATAAAATACAACACCCAAACACCCCAAAAAGAAGGGTGAAAAAAACAAGGTGGGCATCATTAAGTGCCAACACTGCACTGCCCACCCACATCCCAAGAGCAGAGGTTCTGAGAGGGGCAGGAAGGGGGGGAGGTCATAATATAGCAAGACTCCATTAGAAGAAACAACATTATTAAGGTGAGTAATTTTTTCTTCAAACAACATGAAGTCTTGCTATATTATGACATATGCAGACTACACAGCAGTACCTCCATGGAGGAGGGACAGAACCTACTTAGGAAATAGGCTCTGAAGCACAGCTGTGCCAAACCGAGCATCCCTCCTAGCCTGGATGTCCAGGGAGTAATGCTTGGTGAAAGTGTGTACTGTTTTCCAGGTAGCTGCTTGACATATCTCTAAGATAGGGATGTCCCTGGCCGCAGCTAGGGACGCAGCTGTACCTCTGGTAGAGTGAGCCCTCAGGCCTGAAGGGGGAACCTTACCCAGTTTTTGATAGCAAAATTGGATACAAGAGACAATCCACCTGGCAATGGATCTTTTAGTGGCAGGTTTCCCTTTACCAACCTCACCATAAGTGAGGAACAGTTGGAGGGAGTCAAACCTGTGACCCTTGGTACACTCTATGTAGTAACTAAGGGTTCTCTTTACATCTAAACTGTGCAGCCTCCTCTCACCAGAGGAGGAGGAATGGTCAGTGAAGTACACTGAAAGAGATATAGATTGATTAAGGTGGAAATCTGAAACCACCTTAGGTAAGAACTTCCTGTTAGTCCTGAGGACTACCTTATCTCTGTGAAAGGAGATAAAATCAGGCTCCACTAACAAAGCTTGTAATTCACTTATGCGCCTGGCAGAAGTGATGGCTACTAGAAACACAGTTTTCCAAGTCAAGTACTTAAGCTCTGCTGAAGACAAAGGCTCAAAGGGGTTGCATTAGCTGAGCAATGCAAACATTAAGATCCCAGGCAGGAGCAGGGTCCCTGAATGGAGGGTTGGTGTGAAGCAATCCCTTGAAAAACTTGGAGAATACAGGGTGAGCAGAAAGAGAAGAGGGCTTTCCTGCTGAAATAAAAGCAAGAGACAGCTGCCAAATGCACTTTCAGGGTAGCTGGCCTCAGCCCCAAAGTATTTAGATGGACCATATAGTCCAGGGCTGTGGGCAAATCAGCAGATTCTGGGGAAATATGCTTCCCAGAGCACCATATGGAAAACCTTTTCCATTTAGAATTATAAGCAGCCCTGGTGGAAGGCTTCCTAGAAGCTTTCAAGATTTCGAGTACACCTTGAGAAAGGTGTAGGTCAGCAAACTCTAACTCCTCAAGAGCCAGGCCTTGAGGTGGAGGGATTTGAGATTCGGATACCAAACTCTCCCCTGGGCACAGGTTAACAGATTGTGATTCCTGGGAGACACAGGGAAGGTGGACTGCTAAGGACAGAAGGAGTGGATACCAGGGCTGTCTGGCCCAATCTGGAGCAATCAGAATCATCTTGCAAGGTTGAGATCTGATTTTGACTAGCACCTTGAACAAGAGAGGAAGGGGGGAAAGGCATAGAGGAACTTCCCTTCCCAATCGAGAAGAAAGGCATCCAGAGGGACTGAGCCCAACACTGGGGGCCTGCAACAAAAAAGCGGAAGTTGGTGATTGTCTGGGGCTGCAAAAAGATCTATCTGAGGGGTGCCCCACCTGGCAAATACTAACCCCAGTACTAGGGGATCCAGTGACCATTCGTGATGGCCCTGGGAAATCCTGCTAAGAGCATCTGCCAGGACATTGTCCTTGCCTGGGAGGTGAACTGCCATGAGGGAGGTGTTCAGTGAATAAACCAGAGACCACAACTTCATTGCCTCGGTGCACAAGGCCAAAGACCGAGTGCCCCCTTGCTTGTTGATGTACCACATTGTAGTGGTGTTGTCTGTTCTGACCTGTACCACTTTGTTCTGAACAGATGCAGAAAAAAACTGAAGTGCTAGAAAAACAGCTCTGAGTTCCAACAGATTGATGTGGAGCAGAGATCCCTGAGGGGACCACAATCCCTGGGTGGTGAGGTCGCCCATGTGAGCTCCCCATCCCAAGTGTAGTAAGGGTCAAGGAGTGAGATTGAGGGATGAAAGGAACCCCCTGTCTCAGATTGCTCTGATCCTGCCACCACTGCAGGGCCTGGATCAGGGTTCGAGTTACTGGGATCAATTTGGTTAGAGGATCTCTCCTTTGAGACCAGAAGGCTCTCAATGGAACTGAATGTCCCTCATCTGAAATCTTGCTCCTTGCACTACAGCTGTGGAAGCAGCCATGTGCTAAGGAGCTGTAGAAAGTGCCTTGCTGGTCGAGAGACCTGCAGAGTGAAGGAGGCCAGAGCCACCAGGGTCTTTACTCTTTCTAGAGGAAGGAAAGCTCTGGCCTGCTTTGTGTCAGTTCTGCGCCTATGAAGGCGTAGTAGCTGAACAGGCTCCAGAACTGACTTTGGAAGATTGAGAAAGAAACCTAGAGATGTAAGCAGCTGCTGGGTAACCTGAAGGTGTGATTTGACTTGGTCTGGAGACTGACCCACTATGAGCCAGTCGTCCAGGTAAGGAAAGATGGCAATCTTTTGCCTTCTTAAGTGAGCAACTGCTACTGCCAGGCATTTTGTGAATACCCTTGGGGCAGAGGTAAGGCCGAAGGGCATTGCTCTGAACTGGTAATGGCCTGAGGGCAGTTGAATCTGAGGTACTTCGGTGGGAGCTTCTGATGGAGAACATGGAAGTAGGCATCCTTGAGGTCCAGGGACGCTAGCCAGTCCCCTGGCCTTAGGGAGGGTAAAATAATTCCCAGAGTCACCATTTTGAATTTTGGTTTTAAAAGGTGCTTGTTTAGGTATCTTAGATCCAGGATGGGCCGCCATTCTCCTGTCTTTTTTGGTGTAAGGAAGTACCTGGAGTACAGTCCTTTGCCCTGGTGTAGGGGAGGAACCCTTTCTACAGCTCTGAGAGCCAGGAGGGTTCAGACTTCTGTTTCCAAAGCAAGAGCCTCTAATGGATTTGCAGGTGGAAAGGATCTGGTTCTCATCTTTGGAAATTTTCTGAAGCTGAGAACCAGTCCCTGGCTTACTACTTCCAGGACCCACTTGTCTGATGTTAAAGACTCCCAGTCCTGGATGAAGTAAGCCAGCCTGCCCCGTACAGGTAATGGAGAATTGGCCCTGGGCATCCCATCAGGGTGCCTGTTTGGCAGGGGCTTTAGGCTGAGGGGTGGGAGCAGGCCTGCTTGTACCCCGTCTGCCTCTCCCTCTGAAGAACCCCCTCTGGGCATAAGCTGAAGAGGAGGCCTGGGCTTGGTAAAAAGGCCTATGAAAAGGCCTGCCCCTGCCCCTGGAAAGCTGCCTCTGAGGAGTGGCTTGCCTCTCCTTGGCCTGTGCACTCCTATATGTGGTCCTATACTCATCCATTTTCTTCATGTAATTCTCTGTCTGCTCCCCAAACAGAGAATTACCCACAACAGGAAAATCCATGGCCTTAGCCTGGTATCCTGTGACAGGCTAGTACACCTGAGCCAAGCCATTCTACTGAAAAGCCACAGATGTAGCCATGACTCTTGAAGATACATCATTAGAGTCCACTGCAGCATGGAATTGCACCTTGGATGCCTCAATACCATCAGCAGCCACCTGTTCCAGCTCTTTGGCAAGCTGGCCAGGGTCCTGTTTCGATAAAGCCATAACAGTATCCCATCTGGATTTCTGGTATCTTGCAACATAGGCCATATAATTTGCCTGTCTGAGTCCCAAGTATGCTGCCATGTATTGTTTCTTTGCCATGGCATCAATCCTCCTGGAGTCCTTGTCAGGGGGGTGTGAAGCCAAGGGAATATTTGCCTTATCACAGGCTGCAGCCTGCACTACCCCAACATGGCTGCATTGTTGTGAAAGGAACTCCGTATCAGAGCCTGACAATGTGTACCTCCTGTCCATCTTTTTATCCACAGGAGGTAAAGAATTAGGAGCTTTTAAAATTTTTATTGTCTGTTTCCTAAAAGATTTATGTAAAGGAATAGACAATCTCCTGGACTCTGGATATCCATCATTTCCACATAGTCAGGCTCCTCCTGTTCATCCACAGCTTCTTCCAAAGGGAGCTGGAAGGTTTCAGCAACTTTTTTATAAAACAGAAAATGAGAAGGGGACTCAGAAAACCTAGGGGAGACACTCCTGAAGGTCTGTCTGGGGAGATGTCCGGTTCAATGGGCACATCCAGACTTTCAAAATCACATTCACTCTCTTCATAATCCTCCTCCTCCCCCTCCTCCGGTTCATACAATTCCTCTATATCATATTCTTGAACCGGTGGAACCGACCGAACCGACCGTCTACCTGATGGTGGCGGTTCGGATGGAACCGGGGAAAGCGACTGGACAATTTGGATCGCTTTGGCTATCTCTGCAGCGGTTGGAGAAGGACATTTTGGCTCCACACCTGCTGATTTTCTAGTCCTCTTTGCTGGAACTGGCTCCTCCGAGTCAGCTCTTTGTTTGTCCAAGGAAGTATCGCCCTGGTCGGAGGGCACTCCCTCCGGTTCGGTTGGCACCGAACCGGGCTGGCCATCCGGGTCAGCGGACTTTTTGGCCTCTCGTCCCCAAGGACTACCAACTCACTTATCCAAGGTAGCTGCAGGGAAATTCTTGCAAATCTGGCAGTCTGCATTGAGGTGGTCAAACCCCAGACAATAAACACATGTGGTGTGTGGGTCAGCCTTGGCAAAGGCTTCCCCACGAACACTACAGTGCTAGCCAGTGGACGGTTTTCTTTTGGGTTTCTCAGACATAATGCCAGCCTAACCAAAAACTTGCCCTTTTCCGGCAAATCGCCAAGCAAGACACCCTTATCGGTTCCCAACCGTGTCACGGGTCGTGGAAAAAGTAATGAAATCCGGTTTTTTAGAACTGATAAGAACCGGGAACCGCACTCTAAATGTAATTTAATAAGTTTTAACAACAACCTGATCGGTTCAAACCGAACCAATAACAACGTTTGCAAGTTCCACACAGAGAAATGTAAAACCTATCTATTACTTACGATACCACAGACAGAGCTTGAACCGACCGGTTGCGGTTAAAATATATAATGCGGTTTAAAAAAACCCAGAAATAACACTTTTTTAACCGACAAATGAACCGAGCAGTAGGAGGAATCTCCGGAGCGACTGTTCAGTGAGGCGGAGTAAAGAATCTGACAGTTTCAGTTTGAAGAACAACAGACAGAGTTTTTTCAACCGAGCTCTCGCTCAAGATTCCATGCCTGGCATGGAAGTTAACTCTTTCACCTCCGGAGCAGTTCTAAGGCTGGGACAAACTGCATATGTCATAATATAGCAAGACTTCATGTTGTTTGAATACTGTAAACCAGCTCTAGTAAGTTTTATATGCAGAGCTTTTGCTTTTACTGTACCTGGAGGAAGTGAAGGGGTTGCATTGTGGGAACCCCAGCCTCCACTGATTAAGTAACCTGGGGCTGAGGGAACCTTGAAGGAGTCCGTGGAAGCCAAGATGATATTTAGGGCCTCCCAATCCACTGCTTTTGGTTAAACTGTGTACCGGTTTTGAGAAGGGGGCTCTGGAAGCAAAGTGCGACTTAACTCCTTGTCTGAGACGCCTCAGACATCTCTCCTTTAAACAGCAATCTTTACCACAGTCACACTAAGAAAAAAACTACCACAGTAATTTTGCTTCTTTCAAGGGATCCCTCACTCTGCCCAACAACTGCAGTCATTCCCCTGGAATGAGCTGCCCCGGAGCCTAGAATTTTATGGAATCCTAGAATGAGATTTAAAACTCTGTTGTGTGGCATGTTCCCCCCCTGCCCACCAACGTCAGATTTATTTCTGAAGCTAGGGGAAACAGTGACCACTGACACTAGCTAAATAACTACCAGTAGAAAAGAGATAACGTTTAGAGCCCTAAGGGACTCCTAAATGTAGCAGAACAAACTTTAAATTACTGGATTACTGAGTATCAGTTGTAAAGCACTGTAACAAGTAATGCTCAAGCAAACTGAAATGAACTGATTCTTTTGAGAACCTTTTTCAAAGTACTGGTAGGAGAGGTAGGGATGGGTTTGTTAAGCATAGTGAGGGATCCCTTAGAAGAAACAACATTACTACCGTGAGTAATTTTTTCTTAAAACATCAGGACTCCCTCACTGTGCATAACAACTGCATACTAAAAAGCAGTACCTTGGGAGTCTGGGTACAGAACCTATTTAGGAAAAAGTTTCTGCAGGACAGCAGTGCCAAAACTGGCATCACTTCTGAAGTGTATGTCCAGACAGTAAAGTTTTGTGAACGTGTGTGCTGTTTTTCAAGTAGCTGCTTTATAGATTTCTGGTAAGGAAATATCCCTTAATGTTGCCACTGAGATGGAAGTGTCAAGCACAGAGTGTGCCCTGAGGCCTTGAGGTGGCAGCTCACCAGCTTTGCCGTTAACAGAAATGTATGCAGGAGACTATCCAACAAGGAGTTGTTCTTTTGGATGCTGGTTTACCTTTACCCATTTCACCATAGGTAACAAACAGCTGAGTATTAGTGGACCTTACCTCTTTATATGGTCCAAATAGTAGCTCAGTGCTCTCCTGACATCCAAACTGTGGAGCTTTTGCTCACCTGAACAGGATTTTACTGTAAAGAACACTGGAAGTGCAACAGACTGGTTCAGGTGAAATTCGGATGCCACATTTGGGAGGAATTTTCTGTTAGTTCTTAACATTACCTTATCCCTGTGGAAAATGATATAGTTAGGATCTGTACAGAGGGCTTGCAGCTCACCCTTCCGGCAGATGTCACAGCCACCAAGAAAGTACAGTTATGTAAGAACTTATCGTAACAGTAGCTCTTTGAGAGGAGCTCTTGCAGCAGGCTAACACCAGTAGGACAGAAGCTGCCAGGTGCCAGGACCATGCGGAAAACTTCTAGCTAGCAGTCTATCATGGGAGACCACCCCTGCCAACATCTGCACGCTGACGTCCACCTATCCTATAAAGAGGGCGGTCCCCCACATCTACCTCAGTTCTCCCGCCACAGACCCCAAACAGGCAGTGAAAAGGAGAACTGAGGTGGTTCTTGAGAGCCAAAAAATAAGTAGAAGAGGTGCAATAGAAAAGAAGCTAACAGGGGGAAGGAGGGAGGGAAAGCAGAGCCTGTTGCAAGAGCTCCCCTTGAAGATCTACTGTTATGGTATGTTCTTATATAACTGTACTATCTTACTTTGAGGAGGCTTTTGCAGCAGGCTAACACTGGTAGAACTAAGTCCCAAGCAGGACTGGAGCTGACCAAAAGGGCAGCTGGGAGGAGGTACAAGTCAGCAGTATAGAGCTCAAGATAGGAGGCCCTGAAGGACTGCAAGGCCGAAATTGGCCCTGTGCCTAGAAACGATGTCCAGACTGTAGTGCCTAATAAAGGTGTGGACAGAGCTCCAGGTAGCAGCTGCACAGATGTCCGCAGCAGACACATTTTTGAAGCAAGTCATGGAGGCAGCCATACCTGTGGTGGAATGGCCTTTAACCAGTCCCGGCAAAGGATTGTTGAACTTGCGGTAGCAGAAAACAATGCAATTAGCCAACCACTTAGACAAACACTGTTTCGAAACAAGTGCTCTCTCTCTCTCTCATGGGAGCAAACGAAACAAACTGGTCAGATTTCCGAACAGATTTAGTGCAGTGTGTGTAATACCTCAGCCTCCTATGAACATTTAACGTATGAAGCAAAGCCTCCCCCTGATTAGAATATTCAGGGTAGTAAACAGGCTGCTGGGTGGATTGGTTCAAAGTACATTCCGACACCACCTTAGGCAAAAACTTAGGGTTTGTACGCAAAGATACACCTTCTTTGTGGAAAACCAAATAAGGCTCTTTATACATCAGAGCCTAAAGCTTGGAAATCTTCTGAGCAGAAGTAACAGCAACTAAAAAGGGCACTTTCCATGACAGAAAGCGCAGCTCGTAGCCGATTCAAAGGGAGGTAGAGTGAGCTTTTCTAATATGAAAAGAAAGCCCCATGAAGGGACAGGATCCCGAATGGGAGGCTTCAAATGTAGGATACCCCGCAATAATGTGCAGGACACCTCCAACTGGGCACCAAATTTGCCCTCAATAGGTGCACTGTACGCAGAGATGGCAGAAAAGTGCACCTTGATGGAGGAGTATCCCAAGCTTTAGTCCAAAAGGGAGAGCAGGTACTCCAAAATCAGATTCACCGGACAGGTCATGGGATCCAGGTGATAAGCAGAGGCCCACAGAGAGAGTCGCTTCCACTTTAAGGCATAGGTGACTCTAGTGGAAGGCTTTCTAGCAGCTACCAGAACATCAGCAACCCTAAAGGAGACCCCAAAGTGGACGACAGCTAGGTCTGCAGGAGCCACGCATGTAGATGCAGGGATTTGCAGTCTGGGTGGACCAGGGTGCCCTGTTCCTGGGATAGCAAGCCGGTGCACAGGGGAAAAGGGTACTGGCAGTTCTACTGCCAGCTGCTGCAGCAGGAGGAACCAAATCTGATGCAGCCAATAGGGGGCTATGAGGATCATCTCTGCCCCCTCCAACTGAAACTTGGGTAGGACCCTCTGCAAGAGCAGGAAGGGAGGGAAGGCATACATGAAGCTCCCCTTCCAGGAGAGGGACAACGTGTCTTGCCAGAAAATTCCAGGCCCTGGATCGAGTGAGCAGAAAAGCAGCAGTTTGGCATTGAGTGGGGACGCAAAAAGGTCCAACTGGATGGCCTCACTTGTCGAAGAGATCTTCAACCACTGAGGGAAGAAGTTCCCACTCGTGAGCCCTCGACCTGGATTGGCTGAGACTGTTGGCATGGACATTTTGGGTGCCTGGAACATAAATGACCGAGAGTTCCAAGTTGTGCTCAATAGCCCAGTACTCGAATCTCATGGTCTCCCAACAAAGGGGGTATGAGTGAATGCTCCCCCCCCCCCGCTTGTTGATGTAGTACACTATGGACATGTTGTCCATCTGCACCAGCAGTGGGCTGGGAAGAATGTGGGCCTGGAGGGCCTGCAGGGTGTATAAAACTGCCCACATCTCCAGCATGTTGATGTATGAGATTCTGCTCTGCCTTGGACCAGGTCCACTAGGTCTGGCAGTCAGCCAAGTGAGCACCCCAGCTAAGACTCAAGGCATCCGTCATAAGGATCTGCTAAGGGGGCACAGCCCAAAAGGGGACCCCTCGCAGGAGATTGGCAGGATTCTGCCACCACTCCAAGGTCCTCCTCACCGGATCAGAGAACATGACTGGCTGATCTAGGTCATCCATGCGCTGGTCCCACTGGACTCAAAGGATCCGTTGGGGAACCCTCATATGCAGGTGGGCCAGAGGGACCATAGCTATGGCTGCTGCCATGTGCCCCAACAAGCATAGGAATGCCCTGGCCCAGATCTGTCAACTGGAGGAGACAAAACAGGCCTGCTCTATGAGGCACTCTGCTCTGTCAACTGGCAGGAAGACCTTGCCCTGAGAGGAGTCCTGAATCGCCCCATTGTACAGAAGGTGCTGGCACAGAGCGAGACAAGATTTGGGCAGATTGACCGTGATCCCCAAAGCCTGAAAGAGCCGAAAGGTGCATTCCAGGGTCCGAAGCAGGAGTTCCGTGGAGGGGGCTGCTAGCAGCCAGTCGTCCAGGTAGGGGAACACGTAGAAGCCCTGTCTCCTCAGAGCTCTGGCCACCACCACCAGGCACTCAGTAAAAACCTAAGGTGCCAAAGAAAGGCCAAAAGGGAGGGCCTGGAACTGAAAATGGTCCTCCAGGAAACAGAACAAAGGAAATGGTGGTGGGCCAGGAAAACCTGGATATGTAGGTAGGCATCCTGCATGTCCAGGGAGCAGAGCCATTCCCCCTGGTGAAGGAAGGGCACCAATCCCTGGAGGGTAAACATCCTGAAGCGTTTGTATTCTATGTACAGATTCGGGTGCTGAGGCCCAGGATCAGCCTCTGGTCCCTGTCTTCTTGGGGACGAGGAAAATTGGGAGTAAAACCCCCCTTTCTCTTTGAGCAGGAGGGACGGACTCTATGGCCCTCTTGTGCAGGAGAGCCTGAATATCTTCCCAAATGAGGGAGAGGTTGGCTGGAGGATAATGGTAGGGCAAGGGAAGGTTTTCTGGAGGAGATTCCAGGAATTCTAAGGTGGGCCTGTGCTCTATGAGTTGGAGCACCCACTTATCTGTGGTCACCACTCACCACCCGTCGAGGCAGAGGCAGAACCGACCCCAGACCACCTCCCCCAGGGTCCTGGCTGGAAGGAGGGGTGGGCAAGGAGTCAACCGGTGGACCCAGGGGTTGGTAGATCAGCTGCAGGCACTCAGGGACTCTAGGGGTGGCCGCTGCTGTGGGGGGGGTACTGGCCTTGCACATGAGGGAAGCCTTCGACTGCTGGCCTCTGGTGGGCTGACAAGAGGCCTGACGAAAGGACTGATGTTGGTTCATCAGTGACAGAGTGGTAAAGTGAGTGAACTGACCTGAAGGCTTTACCGGACTCCTGAAGATGGGAGATGATGTTCTGGGCATCCCCCCGAATAGTACCTAGCCCCTAAATAGGGTATCTAAGATGCTGGCTTGAACATCAGGGGCAAAGCCGGACACTCTAAGCCACAAATGGTGACAAAGGCAGATCCCTGTCGCTGCTTCATGCACGGAGGCGTCAACGGCATCATACGCTGCCCGCAGCACATGAGTGCCAACATCTGATCTAGACTTTAATAGCTGGGTCAGCTGAGTTTTAGCAGAGTCCTCTGGAAGAGTCTGTACCAGGTCCTTCGCCAGGTCCCAGAAGGCGTTCTGGTACTGTACCATGTGGACCAAATAGCTTATGGCCCTAAGAATAAGTGTGGCAGACGCATACATGCATTTACCCTATTGATCAATGTGCCTGGAATCCTGGTCAGGAGAGTGGGCACAGATGTCTGGGCCTCTTAGTGCGGTCACAGGCTGCATTAATGACCACTGAATCCACTTTGGGATGGTCTCCAAAGAAGGGTTTATCAACTGGAGCATGGTAGAGACAGTCTACCTTCTTAGGTAGAGGCAGAGTGGTAGAGGGGTGGTTCCACACCACTTCGGTGACATCCTCGTCGGAGTCAATTAGAGGGGGTACCACCAAAGGAAGGGAATCCTTCTGCTGCAAGTAAACAGCCAACCGACGATGCTCTGGGTCCAGCCCCTCTGTCTCCTATCCCATGAGGGACTGGATATGACCCATGACATCTAGGAATGTTGAGTCATCTGCAGGGTACTTAGGGGCCTCTTTAAGCTGATCCTGCCCCTCAGAGGAATCCCTGGAGCCCTTGGAGGACTCACAAGAGGAAGAGTCATCCTCTGAATGCTCGCTATCGGGGATCAGCATCAGGGGGCAACGGGCCTCCATACGTGTGCCAGAGCCAATGTCGGGTCGTCCCCCAGAGGACCCCATGGTATGGGGGCCACTGGGTCCCACCCAGTCCAAGTCCTGAGGTGGAGGGTCCCAGGGGAGGCGAAGGGGAGATGGCCTCCAGGGTGATCTGTCATTGTTCTGGATGAAGGACCAGGCTGTAGACTGGAGGACAAGGGTACTGCGGCTGTGGGTACAGATATATTGGCATAGGGTACCTAAGCGTAGGTCCACCTGGCACTGGCTGCGGATTCGGAGGAGGTCCAGCAGGCACTGGCTGTGGTAAGGGCTGAGGTGACAATGGCTGTGGAGTCCTCAGCTGAGGAGTCAGCAGGGCTGGTGATGGCCTGACTGGTGGAGGCTGGTGATGGTTCAGAGAGGAAGCTGACACTGGCCCTATGGATGAGGTTGGTGCCTGGGGGGAAGGAGACCCTGAGGCAAGGGCATAGGCAACACCTGGGTGGATGAGGAGGCGAGCGTCTGTTGTGGGCGATGCCTGACAGGACTGGCGTTGGTCTCAGAATCGAGCACCAACAAAGGCAATGCCTTGGCCATGGGGGGGCAGCCACGGTCTGAGAACCAGCACCAGAACCAGCTGAGCTGCCTGGCTGAGCATCTGTGGGTGCCAAGGGCTTGAGTGTCAGGGGCTGAGGAGCAGGGGATGACATCCGCTGCCCAGAAAAGCCACTGCCTGAAATGGAGAAAAGGGTGGGCAGCAGAGCCACCAGAAGCCTGGAGGAGGTGAGGGCAGTTTACCTATAGCACAGCAACATCTACATCGCCGACAGCCCTGACATTGACAGACACAATGCAGAGTGTCAGCATTGTACTATTGGGGATGTCGGTGTGTTTTCTTCAGGGGGGCTGCGCCCCTCGAACCCCATGGTATTTATTTACCCAACTCTGAGTCACAGTTGTCTCGGGGAGGAGGTGAAACACCAGGAGATTCAGTGCCGGTGTCAGCGGGGACCATCACAGCGCCCCGATACTTTCTGTCGATTTCTGTCGCTGTGATGGTCTTCACTGTGGAAGTTTTGCTGTGAGGTTGGCATACCAGTGAGGGCTGATGGGGCTGGAGGGGCCAACCACCCGTGGGAGGAAGACCTAGAGGTGGCCACCAGTCTATGCGGTGACCATGAGCAAGAGGCTGACCGAGGATGGTCCCAGTGCTTTTGCTTCCACCCTGATTTCTTCTCCTTCTGGGAGGAAGAAGAAGAAGCCCCGGAGGATTGAGCTGGGGAGGCTGAAGAATTCCTGGCTTGCAACTCCTTCTTCATCACGGCCAACTTCTGCTTTAGGAGATAGCTCTCCAAGGTCTTCAAATGATGTCTCTGAGTGGCCTGGTTGTTGTCTTGGCAAAACTGGCAGGCTTTGTTGTCGTGGCTGGGGCCTAGGCCGAGAAGTCCGTCCTTAGCTGGTATCAGTTTGCCGCAGGCCCACTTGGTTGGGCGATTGGAAGACGAGGCTGGAAGAGAAGACATAAAATTCAGTGAAGAGACTGAAAAGTCATTGTTTTTGACAGTAAAGAAAAAATAAATAAAAAGGCGCAAGAAAATGGCAGTAGACTGTAGCTGGCGTCCATGAAAGTCCGACGTACGCAGGTCAACGGCGGGAAAGAACTGAGGTAGTTGTGGGAGACCGCCCCATTTATAGGATAGGCGGACGTCAGCATGCTGATGTCGGCGGGGGCGGTCCCCTGTGACAGACTGCTAGCTAGAAGTTTTCCATGTGGTCCTGGAGTCTGGCAGCTTCAGTCCTACCGGTGTTAGCCTGTTGCAAGAGCCCCCACAATGTAAGATCACTATCTTCCAGTCAACATATTTCAAATCTGCAGTTGCCAAGGGTTCAAAAGGGAGCTCCATAAGCTGGGCAATGTACAGATTCAGGTTCCATGGTGGGACTGCATCCCTGACTGGAGGGTAAAGGCGGATAAGATTTTTGAAAGTCTTGTTGAAGATGGGCTGAGAGGCCACTGACCTACCCTTACCAGCTGTAGCATATGCTGACAATGCTGCCAGATGCACTGTCAGGGTTGAAGACCTGAGGCTCAGAGACTAAAGGTGAACCAGGTAGTCCAGGATGGTAGGAAAGTTGGCCTGGAGTGGACTGAGCTGTTTATACACCTCAGAGAAAATCTTTTTCACTTTGAGGCGTAGGATTTCCTTGTTGCTGGTTTTCTGGCAACCTTAAGCACTTCCAAAAACTTTTCTGAAAGGTTTAGCCCAGAAAACTCTAGCTCTTCAAGTGTCAAGCACTGAGACACATGACTCGTGTGTCTGGAAATGTTATCTTGGCCTGAGACAAGGTCAGAAGGTTGTACCTCAGGGGAAAAGTGGTAGGATGTTTGGTGGAGAGGGACAGGAGAAGCGAGTACCATGTCTGCCTGGCCCAGTCTGGGGCTATTAAGATCACGGTTACAAGCTTTCCCCTCAGTTTCAGCAGTACCCTTATTAAGAGTAGAAACAGGTGGAAGGCATAGAGGAACCTTCCCATCCAACTGAGAATTAGGACATCCTCTGGGCCTGTCCCCAATGAGGGAGGCCTGCAACAGAACAAAGGGAGCTAGTAGTTTTCTCAGGATGTGAACAGGCCTGTCTCTGGTGTATCCCATCTCCTAAACACTGAAGCCAACACCTGCTTGTTCAGAGTCCATTTGTGATGTCCCTGCCTGATTCTGCTCAGGGAATCTACCAAGACATTGTCCTTCCCTGGCAGGTGAACTGCTGTTAGATGCACCTCCAGGGAATAAGCTAGATTCCAAATCTTCTTTGCTTCTATGCACAGCTTTGAAGACCCCCCCCCCCGTTTGTTGATGAAATACGTGGTAGTGGTAGAGGTGTTGTCTGTCCTGACCTGGATAGACTGACCTCTGATTTGGGAGGAAAAAGCCTGAACTGCAAAGTACACTGCCGTGCGTTCCAAGAGATTCATGTGCTCCTGCGACTCCTGTGGGCTGCACTCTCCACTTACAATGGAATCCTCCAGATGGGCACTCCAGCCCAGAAGGGAGGTGTCTGTAGTAAGCACTACCATGGGTGATTGTTGGAGGAAGGGAACCCTCTCTCTGAGTTTATCTTTTTCTTTCTACCACGCCAGTGCCCTTAATAGGCACTTTGACATGGGGACCAACTTTGACAGTGGGCCCACATTTAAGATCAATGGGAACCCAGGTGGTGCTGTATATCCCTCATTTGGAACCTGGCACCTGGAACTACAGCTGTAGATGAGGTCATATGCCTGAGCAGCTGAAGGAAGTCCCTTGCTTGTCTAGATTGCCCTGCCCTGAAAGACAATGCAAGCACTATCAGGTTTTCCACTCTTTCTCAAGGAGGAATGCCTTCCCTCGGTGGGCATCAAGCTCTGCAGCTATAAAGTCCAGAACCTGTACCGCCTCTGTCTGGGACTTTTGGGAATTTATTAAAAACCTGAAGCCCTCTAGAGTGTGATGAGTGAGGAGGGAGGACTTGACCTCCTGGTGTGACTTTCCCGAGATCAACCAGTCAGCCAGGTAGGAAAAGACCCCACCCCCTCTTGCCTCCTCAAATGTGCTGCCACTATGGCTAAGCATTTTGTGAACACTCTGGGTGCTAAAGACAGGCCTAAGGGTAGGGCTATGAACTGGTAGTGGTAGCTCCCTACTCTGAATCTGAGGTACTTTCTGTAAGTAGGCCTGACTGGAAAATGAAAATAGGCGTCTTTCAGATCCAGTGACCCCCGCTCTTATTGCAGTGATGGAATCACTGATCTAAGTGTCACCATCTTGAACTTTTCCTTTCTTAAACTTTGTTCAGGTATCTGAAATCTAGAATGGGTTGCCACACCCCATTTTTCTTGTGGGTCAGGAAGTATCTTTAGTAAAGACCCTTTCCCCACTATGAGGGGGGACTTTCTCCACTGTATTCAAATCCAACAGGAGCTTTTCTGTTGGAATAGGAGGAGTGAAGTTTCTCTGAGATTGCAGCTTTGGGAATTTTTTGAACTGCAGAGTCAGACCCTGACTCACTATTTCCAGGACCCATCTGTCCGTGGTGATCATTTTCCACTCCTAGAAATAATGAACCAACCTTCCCACCACTGGCAATGGTTCAGGGACTGGTACAAACTTGCCAGGGGTTCTATTTTGACTGGCCCTTGGGTGCTGGAGTACAGTCCACACACCTGGGACTCTATCTGCCTTCACCCCTGAAGAATCCCCTCTGCTGGGAATAATGAAAGGTAGAAGAGGCTCGGGGGTAATAGCCCCTACTTCTACCTCCCCTTCCAAAAGATCTACTGGAAGTGGAAGCCTTCTCAGAGTTGCTCTTGTACTGTAGGTAACCTTGTATTCATCCACTTTCTTTATGTAAGCCTCTGTTTTGTCACCAAACAGGGAATTTTCCTCACAAGGGAAATCCATAGCCTTTGTCTGTGTGTACTGAGAAAGGTTTGTGGTTCTGAGCCATGCAAACCTCCTCAGGGATACTGTATGTACCATTACCCTTGAACCAGTGTCGTTATCATCTACTGCCATGCGGAACAGATACTTGGTGTCATCAATGGCAGTCTTTGCCATGCGTCTGCCAGATCCTGAGCCAAGTCCCCAGTGGCCTTTCCACTGATGGCCAAAATCAAACCAGTTTTTTTTGTAAAGCGCTTTTCAAAAACCAAAGCACGTGTACATTATAAAGACACAAACAAACATTCAATCAATAAAATATATAAAAAGATAAAAAGGCAGCAGAAATAAAACTAAACATTCTCTCCAAAAGCCAAGTTAAATAAATAGAGCTCCAACCTGCCTTTTGTTACTGAGCTGCATAAGACATGTAAGTTGCCTGCCTTAAAAGCAAGGAGGCCATAGTATAGACCTTCTTGCCCATACTGTCAAGCTTTCTGGAGTCCTTCTCTGGAGGCTGAGAAGAGAAGGGAACTTTGGCCTTGTAACAGCTGTAGTCTGGACTACTCCCTCATGGTCAGGGTGGTAATAGAGGTATTACGCACCCTGCTTGTCCACCTGATACTGTTTTTCTATTTTCTTATCAACCCCAGCAACTGAAGTGGGTGATGCTAATATTCTGCCGGTAGTATTTTTAAGGAATCTGCTTCAGATGCTGCGCAGCTAAATCAACTCCTGAATCATGACCTCTCCATACTGGAAACCTGGTTCCTGACTAATAGGCTAGTCCTAAATGAGAAAAAAAACAAAGCCATCCTATTTGGACCCAATAAACTGGGCCCTGATAGAGCATGCTTACTATCCCCTTATCTGTCCAGTGGCCATGCTATTGAGGTGGTGGATTGCATCAAATACCTGGGAGTATATATCGATCAAGACTTCATGTTGACCAATTAACCAAGACGCTAAACCAAAAGCTTGATCTCCTGTACCGTCTAACCCTTTTCTCACTCAGGCATCCAAGCTAAAGATAGCCACATGGGGCCCCAGTGCTACACTCACTACAAAATACGGAGATGCAAAGCTAGGAAAATTGTACCACAGAGTCGGACGCTTTGCCCTGGGTGCCCAGCCCCTAGAACACCATTGTAATATACTCCACTTACTAAACTGGCCCTCTCTGGAAGGCAGACTAGCTTACGCTTCCCTATGCTTGGCCTTCAAGCTTCTACAAACAAATGTTTCCCCCAGTCTGAGGCTCACCTTATTACTCAAGCAGCCTAAAAGAACATTAAGATCCTCGTGTCGTCGTCTCCTCCACGTCCCAAAAGTCCGAACATGCCAAGGTCTTCGGTCGTTCACAACTTACATCACGTCCCTATGGAATGGCCTTCCTAGCAATCTTCAAGACTGCAGCTCCCTTGGGGGCTTTAAAAAAGGCCTAAAAACACACCTGCTAGAGCTAAGCCTCTGTGCATGCCACCGCTGAGGACCATTATAATTCACCACCTCTGGAACTAATGCCTGCTGCCTAACATGCTGTTATCCTATTCAGTGGAACTTTATCACTTTTGAAACACTTGTAATTGTAATTTGTAAAATCAACCTGATAAATGAACTTTATGTAACTGGCATTCTTGTGAAACTATTGTTACCCCTCCTGTTATTCTCAACTGTACCTAACCTGCCTGTGATCATACAATATGTCCTGATTGTAATGTCTGTATTGCACACTTTCCCTTGGATTGTTACTACTTTTTATTGTACTGTTGCCTGTAACTAACCCCGGGTCACCCCTGAAAAAGGGACCATTATGGTCTCAGTGGGCCTACCCGGTCACCAAAATTCTAAATAAAATAAACAAAATAAAAATGGGCAGCAACAATCTCTTAGTGGGAGTTAAGCCCATCATGTCCAGAAATTCTACCTTGTCCTCATCCTCAGCAGCCTCCTGCATAGAGAGGTTGAGGGTACTGACCATTTGCTGCACAAAGGAATAGTGTGTGTAAAAATCATCAGGAGCACGAGAGGGGAATCAAACTCCTGCACAGGGGAACTGTCAGGTACTATAGGGTCCCCTTCTTTCTCCTCCTCCTTCTCATAATAAAACTCAGCCTCCTCCTCCACAGGCACTGGAACAGATAATGGAGCCCGGGGGGGGTGCTGGCACATTCATGAAGTTCCCCATACCCTGGAAAGCCTGGAGGAACTGCCATGCCTTAGTCATGTCCTCTACTGAGGGCACATTATTTTTGGCCACTGCTGTCTCCTTTCCTTCTTTAGGAGGAAGGCAGTGACATGTTTTTCTTTCTTGGCAGGCACTGTCTCCGGTGTCTGCTCATAGGCCCTTTTATTCTTACTGGAGTCAGGGTTCTCCCGTTCAGACACCCTGACCTCTAAACCATCTTTAGCAGCCATGTCCTTCTGCATATTTTGAGGGACTGGACCCTCTTTTGAGCCCTTAGGTGACACAGAGGCAGACGAAGAAGTCATAATAACGTCTAATGTTTTAGCACTTTTCTTTTGTGCTTTAGGGAAAAACTTAATACAGAGTTCACAACTTAAAAAGTTATGACCTGAACCCAGTCACCTTAAACATATCTTGTGGCAGTCTGCCTTATCCGGAAGTTGGAAACAAGTTTTACAATTTTTAAAGCCTGTAGGTCCTGTTCTCTTTTAGGGAGTGTCAGTCATATCAATTCCAGGAAAAATAAATACAAATAAAGTGTTTTTTTGTTGAGAAAGTAATACGGTCCCCTGATAGTGGGAATCGCAACACAGGGGCCTTTTTCCGGTTCCCGGGAGCCGATGAGGAACCAGAGAAAAATGATAAAATTCACAATAATAAGAAAAATAACACCCTTACCAATGCAGAGTATCAAAAAACTAAATAAAATAAACTCTAACAATTGAAAGGAAAAAAATAAACCGTCAAACAGTACTGGAGATGACTTCGGACGACTTCTTCCTCAGGCAGAGAAACAAATCTGCTGTTAGAGGGCAGGCATGAGCATGACCACAGAGCAGAGTTTTAAACTTCATTCGAAGACTCCATAATTAGCATAAATTTCTAGGCTCCAGGGCAGTTTGGTCCTGTGGAATGATTGCAGCTGTTAAGCACAGTGAAGCATTCTTGGGGCTTGAAGTGCACATTCTGGATAAATGCACACTTTTTCTATTTCCCAGTTATTGTCCTGTCTCAGCAGTGTTAAATTTTCTAGTAAAGTGCACACTGGTAAGTGCAAATTCCTGTTGAGTGTAAATTTTCACAGTTCATCACTTCATCTATTAACATGTCATTAGCACCTGTTAAGTGCACAGCCTATTTTTAGGTGGTGTGAAAACAATATTTTAATGAGCTTGCTGGCTGTGATGTCTTTTAACACAATTAATTAAAATGGAAAAATAAAGAAATGCACCCACAAAATGATTTGTAATCACATTAGTGTATTTTATTTGATATTAGACTTGTTTTTTTATGCTATTCCAAGGACGGAAAAAACATATAGGCTCAGTCTTTCCAATTGAAAACATACAGGTCTGGATAAGTGCACAGCATGCTAAAATGCACATTTTTCCTGTGCAAAATAGGTGTGCATTTAAGAGGGCTACACTGTAATAATTTTTATTCTAAGTTCTGTTTTCTATTAATAATTCAGGCCTTGAGTTAGGGTTGGAATTCAGGGGGTCAGTCTGACCACCTGCTTCCAAAGTAGGGTGTCGGAAGCCAAAAGTTGGGGGTCACCGCACCAAAATTATAAATGTTCATGAAAAACAAACGTGACTTTTATTTAAAAGGCTTATATATCAGCTTGCCAGAAGGTATAAATATACTGTTTTTTTTACTGATAAATTAACCTGTACTGTCAGCAGTATGTATTCTTTATTTTTAAGAACTCTGAGCCCCCCAAATAACAGCTGAAGTAGATAATTATGTTTTAAAGTCAAAATGTAGAAGCAGTACACTAGGGCGCAGATATTCAAAAGGGTTGCGCAAGGCACAACAGTGTTGTACCAAGCGCAACCCACTGATGCGCCCCGGCACAATATTCAAAAGGGAAAAGTGCTGGCTGAATCCCGATCGCGTGAAGCGCATCAATAATGTATGCAGGTGCAGGTGGGCGTGCCCATGCATACCCCTGCACAGCCCGATATTCAGCCCAGGATGTGCAGGGCCATGCATGCACAACCCCTACCTGCGTCAACACAAAGCTGATCCAAAAAAAAAATGGAACCAACGGATGGCCACCCACAGGTGAGCTGCCGCTTGCAGGGTGCAACACGGCAGCTGCCACCAGTGGTGGCCACCCGAGCTCCGGCTGTACCTGGCGGCGCCCCCCCCATGCCTGATCGCGGGCATTTGTACAAAAAAAAAAAGGAGAAATCTGTCCAATATCCCTGGTGGTCCAGTGGACCACTGTCTGCCCGATCGCGGGCATTTGAATAAATAAACTAGAAATCTGTTCAATATCCCTGGTGGTCCAGTGGACCACTGTCTGCCCGATCACGGGCATTTGCATAAAAAAGGAGAAACTGTCCAATATCCCTGGTGGTCCAGTGGACCGCTGTCTGCCCGATCACGGGCATTTGTATAAAAAAGGAGAAACTGTCCAATATCCCTGGTGGTCCAGTGGACTGCTGTCTACCCGATCGCAGGCATTTGTATAAAAAAATGAATAATACCAATATCCCTGGTGGTCTAGCGGTACCCCCCTCTCCACCCGCCCACTGAGCCCCACCGGCCCGCTCCCCAACCCGGTCAGCGGCGGGCGGCAGCACCTCGCCTGCCGCCCGCCACCACCGACTGACACCATCAGTAGGGCTGTACATCCATTGGTCCTGAGCGTGAGCCAATGGGCATGCAACTCCCGTGCCGTACCACATTCCAGATATGTGAATGATTCTTTCACATATCTGGAATGTATCTGATAACTCTGCCGCCCGATGGCTCATGCTGTGGACCAATGGGCATACAGCCCTACATCCAATTGGTGGGCGACGGGGAGGCGAGGTGGGGTGCTACGCCAGCTGGCTGACCCGGCGAGGCCAGGCGGTGAGGCTCAGTGGGCGGTGGGGAGGGGTGGCACGTGAGATCACTAGGGATATGAGGCAATATTATTTTTTTATACAAATGCCCTCGATCAGGCAGACAGCAGTCCATTGGGCCACCAGGAGATAGCTAATTCTCCTTTTTCATACAAATGCCCACGATCGGGCTGTGGAGCACATTGCTGGCTGCAGGGGGCGTCGGTCCCTGACGGCTGCTGTCTGGCAGGGCGCCAGGCGCAAGTCATCGGGGATCGGTGCACCTGCATGCAAATGGGGCCATAATGACATGCAAATGGCCCCATTTGCATCTTGCATAAATTATGGCCCCATTTGCATGTCAAGTTTTGAATATCGCGGTTGCTGTGCATAGCACAATGGAACTTGCGCTAGCGCATCCCCATGCTCCACTCTGGCCACTTGCGCTGGTGCAGTGCCACGGCGCCATGCACACTGCGGGTGGTCAGGGTGCGATATTCAATGATGCTGTGCCATGGCGCAGCTCTGTTGAATATCACCCAGTCCACACTCCTGTGCAGCCAAGTTGCGCTGCGCCCAAGCTTGCGCCACAACCTGGCGCAGTTTGAATATCTGGGCCCAGGAATACTTTTTAGACCACATGAGCCCCCCCCAAAACAGCAAGCTGGGCTCTTAGTGAGCACAGACTAGAATGTTTGGTAAATCAAAATGCAGTAGTAATAGTAGAAAGATAGACTGTTGCTGAGCCCCCAACAACAAGTTGAGCTCTTAATGAGAATTATAAGACTGAGCAAGTTGGTACAACAAGTGCTACCAAGTTGAAGTTATTAAATAAACTATTTATTTATCTGAGCAAGAGTAGGTAGGAGATTTGTTTATCAGGTTTCACATACTAAGTTCACTCACTTACAACCCTTCTTCCACCATGTCCCCCAAAAAACTGCATCCGTTATATCTGGTTAGTCACTGCCCTGCTACAGCTGCAAAGGCAAGCAATACTATTTAATTCAAATTCAGAAGAAAAATTAAAAGCAGAGTCCTATTTAGCCACTAGCCCACAGCAGTACTAGGCTGCTGAGCTGAAACCAAATTTTCAAGGCAGGCTGAAGCTGAGAGCTCTTTCAGATATTCAAGATTTCTTGTATTCCCCTTCCCCTACCAAAAAAAATGGCCTCAGATAGGTTTTTGTTGGGTACTATTTGCTGCTTGCACTCTGCAATAATGATATTCAGGGCTGAAATCTGTAGCCACAAGTGTTTTTTCTAGTTTGTATTTTTTTAATTTACATAGAAACATAGAGGTTGATGGCAGATAAGGACCACGAGGCCCATCCAGTCTGCCCATTTTTTCTACCTTATGAATGTGCCCCACACCTTTACACTGTCAATGACCTATCTATCCATATTCGTCTGTATTGCTCCCTTATGCCTATCCCATGCCTGTTTGAAGCCATGCACTGTATTCATAGCCACCACTTCCTGAGATAGGCCATTCCATGCATCCACCACTCTTCCTGTGAAAAATAATTTCCTCACATTCCCCCTTAATCGGCCTCCCTCTATTCTCATGCTGTGTCCTCTTGTCCTGCTATTTTTCTTATATTTAAACATGTTAGACTCTTTCACCTTGTTAATGCCCTTAAATGGTATATAAGTCGTGAACAAGTACAACACAAAGTAGATCAGAGCTGCGTGATGATCCGAACAGTCTGACTGCCAGTAACTGATTGATATCCTGCGCTCTGAATGGCTGTATTAAGTTCCAGATCAGGGTACCATGTGTGCAACATAAGAACACACCATGTGGTGCACTGATCCAAGTTGTACAGGCAGGCTGAATAATGGGAGATAGAGGCAGAAGGTTAGACGCCTCATTTGTACTCCCGATACTGTTAGGAAGCCTTCCCCACCACCAAACTGCCTTTATAGTAACAAGACACAAGTTACTGCCATGCTTCATCAGTACAGTAGTACTCTGCACTGCATGACATGGAAAAGAGATTCAAGAGACCTCCCTGCGTTTTCAGTTGTATGTCAGGCTGTCGAGGAATAAAAAAAAAATGCAAGTTACTGGCTGTTAGATGTAAGTGCATGTGGCTGCCACATCATATTAGTAAAAGTGGAGGTACAATCTCTGTTTGCCTTGGCCACCTGACTGCTCCACAGATTGAATCTGATTCAGTGCGAGGCAGTTTGTGGAGCAGTCTACCAAAATAAAAAGCTGTTTTTGGTTGCCAGGTCAAACAGAGAAAGTACCCCTGCTTTTCCTAATGATGATGGGGCAGCCATAGGAATTCATCTAGCAGCCATAAACGTGTTTGTTTTTTTTTATTCATCAGCCATAAGAAAAAATTACTCACCTTAGTAATGTAGTTTCTTCTAATGGAGTCTTGCTGTATTCTGACTATTGCAATTAGGTCCTGCCTTTCAACTGCCCCGAAGAACAAAGAGTTAAACTTTCCATGGCCAGCATGGAATGTTCACCACGAGCTCGGCTGAAGCCCCTGTCTGCTGTTGTTTAAACTCCAACCATCAGATCTTCACGAGCAATACTCACTAGAAGTTCTGTGTGGAAACTGTAAAACACTCACTAGCCAACTGGCAGCTAAATTTATTAAAAAGGGTTTTTTGGTTTCAAAGCAAAGACTCAGGTCAGGAAACCCAAAAAACAAAACACAACACACACCCAAAGTAAAGGAGGGTGAAAAATGGACACCCCTAGCTTACCAACACTGCTCCTGCCCACCCACATCCCAAAAACCAGGTTCTGAGAGGGGAGGCAGTGGGGAGGTCAGAATACAGCAAGACTCCATTAGAAGAAACAACATTATTAAGGTGAGTAATTTTTTTCTTCAAACAACATGAAGTCTTGCTGTATTCTGACTATTGCAGACAACCAAGCAGTACCTCCATGGAGGAGGGACAGAACCTGCTTTGGGAATAGGCTCTGAAGTACTGCTGTGCCAAACCGAGCATCACTCCTAGCCTGGATATCCAGAGAGTAATGCTTGGTGAATGTATGGACTGTTTTCCAGGTGGCTGCTTGACAAATTTCTAAGATAGGAATATGCCTGGCAGCAGCCAGAGAAGCAGCTGTACCTCTAGTAGAGTGAGCCCTCAGGCCTGAGGGTGGAGTTCTACCCAGTTTTTCATAGCAGAATTGTATACAAGAGACAAGCCACCTGGCAATAGATCTCTTAGTGGCAGGTTTGCCCTTACCAACCTCTCCATATGTGAGGAACAATTGGAGGGACTCAAACCTGTGACCCTTGGTGCGCTCTATGTAGTAGCTGAGGGCCCTTTTAACATCCAAGTCGTACAGCCTCCTCTCTCCAGAGGAGGAATGGTCAGTGAAGAAAACAGGGAGAGACATAGACTGGTTAAGGTGGAAATCTGAAACCACCTTAGGCAAAAACTTCCTGTTAGTTCTTAGGACCACTTTATCTCCATGGAAAGACATGAAATCAGGTTCCACTGACAGGGCTTGCAATTCACTGATACACCTGGCAGAGGTAATGGCTACCAAAAAATGAAAATTACATACCTACCGTAATTCTTGATCTTCTCTTGTATCTTCACCATTCATTACTTCCTGGGTGTAAGCTGGAGGCGCGCACCCGTCACGGGAGCTTTTTTTTTTTTTTAAAAAAAGCTTGGACTAACGGCACCGCCCTGGAGAGTGACGTCATGTGTCATGCGTGAGGGCGGCCGTTAGTAGCGACCGACTCCTCCTCCAACTCAGTTCTGTGAGCCGGAGAGGCAAAAAGCGAAACCATAGAAATAGAGATAGTGAGGCAAGATAGCCAAGGGATAGCAAAGTAAGGAAGAATGAACTGAAAAAGGAATAAGCCGATGGAGAAAGGACAGAGTAGATAAGAGTATTCCTAATCTAGGGATCGCAGGGCCTCCTTACCTGGGCGACTCTAGGAGGAGAGAGAAGGAAGGTAATGAGGAAGAAAGAAGAAGAAGAGAAGAGAAAGATGGGATGTTGAAGGGACCAGAATGCCCAATGAGCATAGTTAGCTGAAAGCTTTAAGGCTCGATTAACAGGGAAGCAAGAATCCCCGGTGATAGAGCTGAAGAGAAGGTTCACCAAACCCGCTAGACAGACTCAGGAGGGCATAGTCCTCATCCTCAACATGCCATGGTCCTTGATCCCCACTTCGGGCTCCTGGCCGAGAAAAGGCCCTTAACTGGAGGACACCCAAGAATGAAAGGATAAATCCCAGGCAGCATGTGAGAGCTGCTCAAGGGTTTAGAAATGGAAAATCTAGGCCTTTCAGGCGGTATATAGTATAGAAATGGGACTCAGTCGGACTTGCCAGGGCAGGCCAGAGGCTTAGGCTGGTGAGGATTGGTCATGGTCAGCACTGCTTCTCTGTAAAACTGTCCAAGAGAACACTTGAAGGGAAAAACCAATCACCAAAATCTCACAGGAAGGATTTTCTTTGCCCTTGTTTTTCCCTTTTTTTTTTTTACAGATAATAACTTGCAGGCTTAGGAGCATGACTTTAAATTCAGAGAATGCCCATAGCAGTCGGAGAGAGTTCCCTCAGTTTTCCCCTTTCTTTTTTTTTTTTTTTTTAAGAAAAAAATAGTCGTACCCGTTCCTCTGCTCTGCAAGGCAAGAATCAGAGAGGGGGTTGAGATTCTAGGGCTTAACAGCTGGTAGCATGGGATTGCAGGATCAAAACTGAATAGCCAGAGTCAGGCTAAAACCGCAGAAGTATCTCGCCAGAAGGTATGGCAAGAGATAGTTGTGCAGTCTGATCGCCATATGCAATTCCAGGAAACGGCCCAAGAATCTTAGAGTAAATAATTTTTCTGGATAGAAATAAGGCCCCCCCCCAAAAGATATAGATTTCTTTTTTTTTTTTGGAAAAATTGGAGTAATTCTTCCTCCTTTTTTTTTTTTTGCAGAGAGAGGAAGGAGACGGGAGGTGAAGAAGCCACAGGAGGAGGCCACTGAGGGGATGGTGGGCGGGTGTAAGTAATGAATGGTGAAGATACAAGAGAAGATCAAGAATTACGGTAGGTACGTAATTTTCATATCTTCCCTTGTCAATCTTCACCATTCATTACTTCCTGGTGAGTACTAGCTCCTCTTCCCGGTGGGGAGAGGCAAACACCCTGAGGGAACAAGACCCCAGCCTCCCTGCTGGTGAGAAACAGAAGGAGAAGACCCTGGCTTATCTAGAAAGCCTAAGTGGGAGAAGAGCTAGGAGGTGCCTCCCGAGGACGAGGAGACGGAGGAGCCCCTGCAAAAGTCTCCTAGCTCTAGAGGAGAAAAGACGGCCCCCGGAAGGTGGAGCAAATCACCCTACGCCGGGCCAGGGGTGACAACCTAGAGAGACGAAGCCATGCCGTCCGCCTGATGCAGATCGCTGTCCCCGCAAGCCTGGAAGCCACCTCATTGGCGTCGTAAGATGCCCTTGCTTGGTGTCTTGCCAGCTCCAGGCCTACCGCGGAGAGGGCAATGGCTTGTCTGGTTTGCTCCGTGTCAGGCATTGATGCCAACAGCTGGGACATCATCGACCACAAATGCCGGTTGTAGGCAGCGTGGTGAGCCTGATGAGATGCAATACAGGCAACCGCCGCGAGAAGAAGAACACTCTTACGCTCCCAGTTGAACTGGAGAGTCCGGATCCGGTGGGCGGTTGTCGCCGAGCAGCGGCCGGAAGGGAGTGTCTAGGTAGACCAAACCAGAGGGGGTTGGGAAGGGTACCTAGAGGCTCTGAGGGTGCACAATACCTCGCTGACAGTCAGCCGGGGCTGGAGAAGAAGCGGCTGGGGACTGCCAGGACCGGATAGATGCCTCCTGGAAGGGGATAGGCCAGGAAGGTACCACCAAATGCTGGGCACTGAATTCACCAAGGAATTCTCGCATCTCCAGTTCGGTATTATCTCTCTGAACATAGGAAATCTGAAGATCCCTCACCATCCTCGAAAGGAAACGCTGATATTCCGTGAAATCAGCATCGGAGGAAAGATGAGCAGGGGGTTCCTCTCCCTCAGAGGAGGGAGACGAGGATGATGGGGAGCTGGAATGTCCAGAGGACTCTTGCGGCGGTGGGGAGAGTCGAAAGACCCGCTCATGCATGTATCTAACATATGAGGGGAAGGCCGCAGCAGAACCCCTGAACTGCTCCCAGGATAACGGACCCGTAGGACCGACATGGCCTGGGAGAGCGGGGGTGGTGAAGGCAGAGAGATAGGAGAGGGGCACCTCCGAGGAGGCAACAGCTCTCTGCCAGGGCTCTGGAATCCGGGAATGGAGCCCCAGCTGGAGGGATCCTGGACAACAGACCAGGCGCAGGGAGCGGAACTCTGAGGCGGAGCCTGGAAGAGCCAGGGAAGACCTCCCTGTGTGGCCTTGGGACTGCATGGATCCAGAAGGGCAGTCCACAAGAACGCCGCCGAGGGCACCCTAGAGCCCGGAGGAGGGGCGGTTCCGCACTCCGGCTCCTTGCCACCCCTGAGGTGGCCAAGGAAGCCGAGCCAGACCCTCTGCCCCTCAACCCCGGACTCGAGAGGGCCTCCTCCTCGACAGCAGCGGTTCCCGTCCCCAGAGGGCAACAGCACCAGGGGTAGCTGTCAGCGGCCCTCCAGAGGAAGCCTCCCTCCGTCGCCCCCGCCTGCCCCTGGGACCTAGGCCACCCCAACGGGGAGCCCTCAGGAGGCAGCGGAAGGGGGGACAGAGGAGGGCCCGCTGCACCGCCTGGTACCTCTAGCCACAGGGACCCAGACCCGAAGAGTGGGGTGCCAGGATGGGTCAACGACTGAGTCATCGTCCTCCGAGGAAGACGAGACCAGCTGGACCTCAATGCTGGCCACCCCAGGGTCCCAGAGGCCACGGGCGCCCGAATGGCCCCGGTACCAAAGGCGGCGCCGCTCCCCAACGCTGGCAGCAGCCGGCCCGACTCCCAACCCCTACGGGCGGTAGGACAAGCGGCACCGCTCCCGGTGCGGAAACCGACCCGGCGCCGGCGTAGGTGGGCCAGGCCGAAGGCGGCGCCCGCTGGCAGCGCCGCCATGAGCATGGCGCCCGAGGCGCCAGCGGCACCGCCAGCAGTGCCGCCTTGATCACAGTGCGCGAGCAGGCGCCGAGATCCAACGGCACCGAGCAGCGCGCGCTTGATCACCGCACATGAGCGGCACGGGATCCAAACAACACCGAAGGCAGCGGCGAGGTCCACCGAGCTAGACCCACAAGGCGAGGGCCTCGCCACAGGGAGCCTGCACCTCGAAGAGTGACTGCCGGCCGGTGTCGGCGTCGCGGCCCGGAAGGACTCGACGCTCCCCGACACGCGGAAGGCCTCCTCCTCGGCAAGAAAAGGCGAGACCCCTCCTCCTCGGACTGTATAGGCCGGGAGGACCGGGGAAGGGCCAAAGACCTTACCTGGGAATCCCGAGAACGACGTCGTCCCCCGAAGGTCGGCGGGGTTTTGCCAAGCTTGAACACGCGGACTTCGAGGACACAGCGGTCCATTGAGAAACAGGTGTCGCACGAATCCATGTCATGGCTGGGTCCCAGGCAACGAAGACAAACGTCATGCCGGTCCGAGACGGAGAAATGCCGGCCGCAGGAGCACCGACGATAGGGGCTCGCCCGCTTGAAACGCCGCCTCCAGAACCGAGACATAACGCAAACAAACAAGGTCAAAATACAGTAAGAAAACACCCGGCGCCGTACAAAAGAAAAAGGAACAGTCTTACCGAGTATGGCGTTGAGTGTGAGAAAATCGGAGTCGGCCTACTACGCACTTGAAAAGACGCTCCACGCGAAACAGGTGCTGCCTCGACGGCGAGAGAAACAGAACTGAGTTGGAGGAGGAGTCGGTCGCTACTAACGGCCGCCCCTCGCGCATGACGCATGACGTCACTCTCGAGGGCGGTGCTGTTAGTCCAAGCTTTTTTTAAAAAAAAAAAGCTCCCGTGACGGGTGCGCGCCTCCGGCTTACACCCAGGAAGTAATGAATGGTGAAGATTGACAAGGGAAGATCACAGTTTTCCAATTCAAGTACTTTAGCTCTGCAGAGGACAAAGGCTCAAAGGGTGATTGCATAAACTGAGCAATGCAAACATTAAGGTCCCAAGCAGGAGCAGGGTCCCAAAAGGAGGGACTGGTGTGCAGCAATCCCTCGAAGAACTGACAAAACACAGAATGGGCTGACAGAGGAGAGGGCTTGCCTACTGACAAGAAGGCAGAAACAGCTGCCAAGTGTACTTTAAGGGTAGCTGGTCTGAGGCCTAGGCCATTAAGATGGACCATATAGTCCAGAACTGTAGGCAACCCAGCAGATTCTGGAGAAATATCCTTATTAGAGCACCAAATAGTGAATATTTTCCATTTGGAGTTGTAAGTCTTTCTGGTGGAAGGCTTTCGAGAAGCCTTAAGGATATCCAGAACCCCTTGAGACAGCTGCAGATCAGCAAACTCTAACTCTTCAAGAGCCATGCCTTGAGATTGAGAGACTCGAGGTTCGGGTACCAAATCCTCCCCTGAGAGGATGTCAACAGGTTGTAATTCCTGGGAAGAGACAGGGGAAGGTGGACTGCTAAGGACAGCAACAGGGGGTACCAGGGCTGTCTGGCCCAGTCTGGAGCAATCAGAATCACTTTGCATGGTTGTGACCTTATCTTGACTAACACCTTGAACAGGAGAGGGAAGGGGGAAAAGCATACAGGAATTTCCCCTCCCAATTCAGAATTAGAGCATCCAGGGGGACTGAGCCCAAGACTGGGGGTCTGCAACAAAAGAGAGGAAGTTGGTGATTGTCTGGGGCTGCAAAAAGATCTATCTGTTGAGTGTCCCATCTCGAGAAAATCACTTTCAAAACTAGGGGCTCTAGGGTCCATTCGTGATGGCCTGGGATATCCTGCTGAGAGTATCTGCTAGGACATTGTCCTTCCCTGGGAGGTGAACTGCTATCAGAGAGGTTTGCAGGGAATAGGCCAGGGACCACAACTTCATTGCTTCTGTGCACAAGGCTGTAGACCGAGTGCCTCCTTGCTTGTTGATGTACCACATTGTGGTGGTATTGTCTGTTCTGATCTGGACCACCTTGTTCTGTTCAGATTTGGAAAAGGCTTGCAGTACCAGAAACACCGCTCTGAGTTCCAAGAGATTGATGTGAAGCAGAGATTCTTGAGGTGACCACAGCCCTTGGTTGGTAAGATCCCCCAGGTGGGCTCCCCAGCCTAGCAGGGAGGCATCTGTGGTGAGTATCACTGAATGAGACTGAGTGGCAAAAGGAACTCCTTGTCTCAAATTGTCCTGATCCTGCCACCATTGCAAAGTCTGGATCAGGGTTCGAGTCACTGGGACTAGTTTGGTAAGGGTATCCTTTCTTTGGGACCAGAAGGCTCTTAAGTGGAACTGAATGTCCCTCATCTGAAATCTTGCTCCCTTGACCACTGCTATAGAGGCTGCCATGTGGCCCAGAAGCTGCAGGAAATGCCTTGCTGGTCGAGACACCTGAAGGGTGAATGAAGAGGCCAGTTCCATAAGGGTCCTTGCCCTGTCCAGGGGAAGGAAGGCTCTTGCCCTTATTGTATCCAATTCCGCCCCTATGAAGGTGAGGAGCTGTACTGGCTCGAGAACTGACTTTGGAAGATTGAGGAAGAATCCTAAAGAAGTGAGCATTTGCTGAGTTATTTGCAGATGTGACTTAACTTGGTCTGGAGACTGACCCACTATGAGCCAGTCGTCCAAGTATGGAAAGATGGAGATCTTTTTTCTCCTTAGGAAAGCAATCACTACTGCCAGGCACTTTGTGAACACCCTTGGGGCTGATGTTAGGCCAAAGGGCATTGCTCTGAATTGATAGTGGCCTGAGGGCAACTCAAACCTGAGGTACTTTCTGTGGGAGCACCTGATGGGAATGTGAAAATAGGCATCTTTGAGGTCCAGGGAGGCTAGCCAGTCCCCTGGCCTTAGAGAGGGCAGAATTATTCCCAGAGTCACCATTTTGAACTTTGGTTTTAAAAGGTGCTTGTTCAGATATCTTAGGTCCAGGATGGGCCACCATTCTCCTGTCTTTTTGGGGGTTAGGAAGTACCTGGAGTACAATCCTTTGCCCTTGTGTAGGGTAGGAACCCTCTCTATGGCTCTGAGAGACAGGAGGGAAGAAACCTCTGCCTCTAGGGCAAGGGTCTGTGATGGATTTGCAGGTGGAAAGGATCTGGTTCTCATCTTGGGAAATTTTTTGAAGCTGAGAACCAGTCCCTGGCTTACTACTTCCAGGACCCACTTGTCTGATGTCAGAGACTTCCAGTCCTGGACAAAGTAAGCCAGCCTGCCCCCTACAGGTATTGGAGAATCGGCCCGGGCAGACCCATCAGGGTGTCTGCTTGGCAGGGACTTTAGGCTGAGGGGTGGAAGCCGGCCTGCTCATTCCCCGTCTGCCTCTCCCTCTGAAGAACCCCCTCTGAGCATAAGAAGAAGAGGAGGCCTGAACTTGGTAAAAAGGCCTTGGAAAAGGCCTGCCCCTGCCCCTGGACTGCTGCCTTTGAGGAGTGGCTTGCCTTTCATTGGCTTGAGCACTCCTGTAGGTGGTCCTGTACTCATCCATCTTTTTCATGTAGTTCTCTGTCTGCTCCCCAAACAGAGAATTACCAATAGCAGGGAAATCCATGGCCTTAGCCTGGGTATCCTGTGATAGGCTAGTACATCTGAGCCAAGCCATCCTCCGAAGGGCCACAGATGTAGCAATGACTCTTGATGAAACATCACTGAAGTCCACAGCAGCATGAAATTGCACCTTGGATGCCTCAATCCCATCTGCAGCCACCTGCTCCAGCTCCTAGGCCAGCTGGTCAGGGGCCTGTTTAGCCAGAGCCAGCATAGTGTCCCATCTGGTCTTCTGGTATCTAGATGTGTAGGCCATATAGTTAGCCTGCCTGAGTCCCAACGATGCTGCTATGTACTGCTTCTTTGCCATGGCATCAATCCTCCTGGAGTCCTTATCTGGGGGGTGTGATGCCAAGGGGATATTTGTCTTATCACAGGCAGCAGCCTGCACTACCCCAACATGGCTGCATTGCTGAGAAAGGAACTCCGTGTCCGAGCCTGAAAGGGTGTACCTCTTGTCCATTCATCTGTCCACAGGAGGTATGGAGTTAGGAGTCTTAAGAATTTTATTTGTCTGTTTCCCAAAAGATTTATGAAGGGGAACAGACAGTCTCCTGGACTCTGGGATGTCCATCATTTCAACAAAATCAGGCTCCTCTTGATCCTCTACTGCTTCTTCCGTTGGAAGCTGGAGGGTTTCAGCCACTTTTTTGTAAAACATAAAGTGGGAAGAGGACTCAGAAAACCTAGGAGGAGAAACACCTGAAGGTCTGTCTGGGGAGATGTCCAGGTCAATAGGCACATCCAGACTTTCATAACCACCATCCTCATCATCCTCATACTCTCCCTCCTCCTCCTCCTGTTCATAAAATTTTTTTGAAGTGTAATCCGGAACCGGGGGAACCGATCGAACTGAGCCCCTGCCAGATGGTGCCGATTCGGCCGGAACCGAAGTTAGCGACTGCACTATTCTTATCGCTTTGGCTATCTCATCAGCGGTCAGAGTATGAATTTCTGGATCTGAACCGGACGATTTATCTTTTCTCTTCCTTTTAACCAGAACTGACTCCTCAGAATCGGCTCTCCTCTTGCCCGAAGAAGTCTCGCCCTGGTCAGAGGGCACTCCTTCTGGTTCGGTCGGAACCGAACCGGGCTGGCCATCCAGGTCAGTGGACTTCTCAGCCTCCTTTTCCCTCAGTCTACCTACTCTCTTGTCCAGGGTAGCTTTGGGAAAATTCTTACAAATTTGGCAGTCTGAATCGAGGTGGTCAAACCCCAGACAATAAACAAAGGTGGTGTGGGGATCAGCCTTAGCAAAGGCTTCACACACACTGCAGTGCTGAAACCCAGTGGGCCCGGTTTTTTTCTTGGGTTTCTCAGACATGGACAATCCTATCCAAAACTTACCCTTTTTTCGGCAATCCGCCAGGCAAGACTCCCCTATCGGTTCCTGATCGTGTTATGGGTCTTAGAAAAAAACATAACAAAATCCGTCTTTTTTAGAACCGATAGGGACCAGTTACCACACTCTAATTAAATTCACAAACTTTTTTAAACTAAACTGATCGGTCCGAAATTTACAAGTTCCACACAGAAACTAAATGTAAAACCTATCTAGTACTCACGGTACCACAGACAGAGACTTAAACCGACAGATTCGGTAGCAGAAATTCGGTAGAAACCGAGCGAAAAACAACACTTTAACCGACTTTTTTGAACCGAGCAAAGGAGAAATCTCCAGAGCGACTGGTCAGTGAGGCGGAGTAAAGAATCTTGACGGTTGGTGTTTAAACAACAGCAGACAGGGGCTTCAACCGAGCTCACGGTGAACATTCTATGCTGGCCATGGAAAGTTTAACTCTTTGTTCTCTGGGCAGTTGAAAGGCAGGACCTAACTGCAATAGTCAGAATACAGCAAGACTTTATGTTACATAGATACATACATACATACATAGACAGTGTCGGCAGATAAGGGCCTATGGCCCACCCAGTCTGCCCATTTAAGTTTGTAAGTTCAGTTTATGTTTTCCAGGAAGTCTGTTGCCCCTTACCCCTGACCTCCAGAATTCCTTTATGTCTATCCCATGC
The DNA here is from genome assembly GCA_016271365.2 of Neoceratodus forsteri. Classification (NCBI taxonomy): domain Eukaryota; kingdom Metazoa; phylum Chordata; order Ceratodontiformes; family Ceratodontidae; genus Neoceratodus; species Neoceratodus forsteri. Next base: position 698,708,945 of record CM028131.1, on the reverse strand, counting down.
ATTCTTAAATCCGTGATTGTTTCAGCCCCCACCACTTCCTCTGGCAGGTGTTCCACTTGTCCACCACCCGTTCTGTGAAGAAATTCTTCCTCACGCTTCCTCTGAATCGTCCTCCTCCAACTTCATCCCATGCCCTCTAGTCCTGGAACATCTTTTTCGCTAAAATAGTGCATTCCTGCACCCTGTTCCTCCCTGTAAGATACTTGTATGTCTCTATCATATCCCCTCTCTCCCTCCTCTCCTCCAGGGAGTACATGTTCAGTGCCTTCAACCTGTCCTCATAGGACTTGTGATGCAATCCATGCACCATCTTTGTTGCCCTCCTCTGAATCTTCTCTACCCTGTCTATGTCCTCACGTAGGTAAGGTCTCCAGAACTGCACAGTGTACACAGTGTTGTTTGAAAAAAGCAGGAGTTGGTCTCTCGATCACCACTTTTCCGTCATGCAGCAGGGGAGGGTTGTACTACTGTAAGCACTAAGTAGAGTGACAGAATGCTTGGCTTTACCCTCCCCCGCTGCGGTAATGGTTACAGTCTGTCTCCCTCTGAATTAATGTCGGCAATCTATGACCATCACCCAGTCTCCAATACGGCACTATCCTAACACACTCCCCGGACCAGCAGACCCACACACAGAAGGAACACAGGTTCCTTTTCTCTGTCTGACTGCATTAGTTCTTAGGTGGGATCCGACGAACTGGGCACTGTCTTCTGCTGCTGCTCCTCGAAGCCACTGTCATACCTGTTACCCCGGCTCCTCCGTACTCAGTTCACCCGATTTGCAGACTCTTCTCCCAGACCCACACAGACAAGGGCTACAGACTTTTCCTCGCTGTTTCAGCCCGCCACAGATCATGGCAACAAGCAAAGTAATGCCGGCCCACATGCTCCTCCCCCAGACTTAACAAACTGCTACCCCTGCTGATTACTTGGCCACTCCTACTCAGCTGGGTCCTACACCGCTTTACTGACGCCTCATCAATCACAGCTCGCCTCCGATATATGTTAAAAAAAAAAAAAATGGGACCGATCATCACCGCCCTTCTCACTGTGTCCCACGGAGAAGCTTAGGACAGTGCATTTAAAGTGACAGCAGCACCAATTAAGCCAAGAAGGGCAGTGTCAAAGCAGATGTAGTGCCTTCAAAATAGTTCATCAAAAATGGGATTTTTGCCCAAGGGGGGATGTCAGTAGTGCGTTAACGCAAGTCCTGATAATTGAAATGACAGATCCCTTTACATAGATATTAATACGGAGGATATATCATGTTAGCATCAATGGTTCAGAGTATGTTCTTTTTGGATTTTCTTTTAATTTTCTGTCCTTGCTTTTTATTTTTTAGGTAGAAATAAATAAATAATGACATTACTGTAATTATCAATCAATATAGTGATTAAAACAGTTTATTTGTGATCATAGTCAGTATATTCCTAATAGCTTAAATATGATGCAATTGCAAATTTATGTTTATCACAAAAAAGTAGACAGTATATACATAATCTTTTCTGGCTATCTTCTATATAAACAGTTTCGCCTGTGCACCTAATAATTCCATTGCACGGCCATTTGTTGGTGATTAGTGGCCATAGTCATTAACAGCTACTGTATTTCAGCCAGTTGCAATTTTTATGTATACTGTCCATGTATGCTTACAACAATGTTTTTGTTTGTGTTTTTTCTAAGAGAATCCTTACAAGGTGCCAACCCAGTGGCATGGAGAGGTAAGGCACTAAGCGCCTTACCTCCTGCCATGCTGGCGACCCGTGCTCTGGAACAAGCACGGGTTGCCAGGGGTCAGCCAGGGAGGGGGGGGGTGTTAGGAGAGTATTGAGTGGCCAGCTAGTAGCTCTCCTCATCCAGGTCAAAGTAGCTGGCCATCTCAGCTCTTGGTTGCCACCAGATGGCGGCCTGGTTGCTGGCCCCTGAGAGTTCCGAGTGGCAGACGGCACTCAAGGGAGGGGGACGGAGCCACAGTCCAGGTATGCATGTGTGCTTCCATGCATATGTTCCACCTGTATATACCATGGCCGAGGGTAGGAGCAGGAGAAAATCTGAGGAAAAAATGGATGGCATGACAGGGGCACATGATGCCCACACACCGTAACTCCACTCACTGCATCACTAGTACGACCTGTAAGCAAGCATTGGATTGGGGCATTAGGATGTGGGAGGACGGCCTTCCCTCTCCAGACCCCACCACAGGGTGGGGGGGAATCTGTGGGGGTACCAACCGCACAGGTAAACCAAGGAAGATGTCAGACAGTGGGGGGCAGTAGAGTCTGGGCGGAGTGGAGCCAAGCCCCGTCATGGCCCAGGAGGATAAAAAGTTGAAAAGAAAAAACAAAGAATCCTTATAAGGAGCCAGAAACAAATTCAGTGGTGACTCCCTAGTACTGATAATTTGTTTGTTTAAAGGTGACAAGACAGCTGGGTTGCAGGGAATACAGCTCCCGATGATATACTGAGAATCAGAAATATACACTTAAAAGTTGACTTCAATGAAATTTATTGTTTCTGCTGCTTGTTCAGACTAATTTAAATAGAATTTGATTAAATGTTTTATGATGCATATTAAAACTTTAGACATCAGAAAGAAATTAAGGACATAAATATAAAGTTCTTTAAATGTTTTAATGGATCTGTAAAACTAGAAATCATGAAAGGCCTCATTGGAAACATTTGAAAGGGGTCTGAAGTCTAACCTTTTCAAAGCAGATCATAATTTATCTTAGCGTTTTGGTAAAAAATCTTATAGTTATTTTATGGCTACTTTACTATTTATTACATTTTATTTCAATTATTCTAGTTGTTTCCATAGTCTGACCATGTTAATATTTCTGATCAATGAATTTTCAGGGTTGTATGTGTCATTGCCCTCATGTACACTGTACAGCGCTCAGAAAAGGCACTTTATAAATAAAGTTTTGCTTGCTTGCTTACAATCAATAGGATACTGAGAGGAAGTTCATTTTCTCTGTTCTTAATCACCTTCCATCTGTTAAGAGTGAGCATTTTTAAGTAAATACATTTTTTTACTGTTTTTTTTAAATTATATTTATTGACTTTTCTAATAAAATTGATCTCAATAATCAATACTAGTGACACAGTACAAAAATGTACATCCAGAAAACAATTTAGGATTCGGTACTAGGTCCCCTGTGTTACATCAGATGAGGGAATGCCTGCAAATCTGACATAATGTCCATTAGAAATTGTCCACCATAAGACTTTATGCAGCAATGCCTTGGACCTTTATCGAAAACAGTAGTCCGAGAAGTTTATGGGGTGGAGATAACACCTTTCATGTCATTCTATGTGACATTATAGTCCAGGCAAAAGCCTAGAATGCAGTAGATAAAAAACAAATTAAGACAGCAATATTTCAAATGCCACTACCACCCCCCCTGACAATTAGCAATTCCCCTTAAAAACTGTAAATGTTTCAACCTTAAATCTAGTATGCTTGTGTATAATATACATACAGCTTGTCTAAGTGCTGTTGAGCCCAGTGCAAACTGGGTCCAACCACAGTGGGTCTCCCCTCATCTTAGCCTACATTGCTTAGCTTAGGAACAATAAGACATGCGCAGCTCAAAAGATTTTTGCACTTCTATCTCCTCAGGAGCCCAGTATGGAGATGAATGTTGGGATGGACCAAAGTCCCTGTGTCAGAAGGTCCACTCATAGAGGGAGTTGCCTCGAGGGAACTTTTGACCGTCTGTTGATCTATGCAAATCATATCTGTCGAGGCCAGTCTGGGCTATGAGAATCATCCCCCCCCCCATGCCTTCAACTTCAGCAGCACCCTCTGAACTAAGGGAAGAGGAGGAAAGCATACAGGAAGCGTCTTGTCCACTGCAGTCTGAATACATCCTGACAGAAAACACCAGGTTCTGAATTTCTGAAGCGGGATAGAGGCAGTTTTGCGTTGAGAGGGGATGCAAAAAGGACCAAGTCTGGACTGCCCCACTCATCAAATAGTGACTACACAACATCTGAACTGATGCATCGTGCTCGAAGCACCACTCTCACATCCTTATGGCCTTCCTGCACAGAGGATAGGGGCGCTCCATCCTGCTTGTTGATGTAATACATCACAGCTTTGTCATCCATCATAAGGAGGATCACTTCGTGGCAGAGGGCATCCTTCAGGACTTGGATAGCGTAAAAGACAGCTCCCATCTGTAAGATATTTATGCGAAGATGAGGCTCCTCCTGGCTCCACACATGAGTGTGGAGATCTTGACAGTGTGCTCCCCAACCAATCAGGAGTGCAACCGTGGTGATGGTGATCTGAGATTTCAGAGGGTAATGGGTAGACCTTGCAAAAGCTTGCCCAAATGCATCTACCATGAGTCCGAGGCTCTGTCATTTTATGTGGAGGACTGCAGTGGTGTGGTCAGAGACCACTGCTTACTGCAGACGATGCTATGAGTCGCAGCATCTGCTGCATTGAAAGGGACCTGAACAGAGTCGTTTTCCGTGATGTGACAAGACATCTGAAGATGTCGTTTCTCCAGCCTCCACTGGGGAAAACCCTTGCCCTGGAGGTATCCAAGAGGCCTTATATGAAGAGTTGCTGCTAGGAAGGTGAATCTGGCACCTTCCCCGAATCAGAACAACCCCCGCCCAAAGAAGTGGGCAACTGAGAACCTGTGGCAACTGCTTCCTGTGTCTCCTGCTCGGATGGGCTGGCTAGGAGCCAAACGTCCAGGTAGTGAAGACTTAAATGCTGAGGTATTAGTGAACTCCTCCCTGAACAGGTACTTGTTTAACCGTCCAAGGTTGAGAACTGTGTACACACTGTTACAAACGCATTCCGCAGATCAGGCCCTCTGCTCTCACAGTGCCAACCTCGAAGCACAATAGTGTGAACAGGAGACAAACAGAGTAACCCTCCTATCTGTTTTGGGTCTGAATCACCTACCAGCCTCGAGTCCTGGGGGTCAAATGTGAACCTTATGCTAGCATACCCAGTTAACTGGTTCAGATATATATGCTCTTTGGGAACATGCAATACAATCCTTCACCCAGTGGCACCCAGCCAGGTTCCCCAAAAATGTACCCTTACAACTCAGTATGAGACCTAGGTATATTCTTACCTTTAGCAAGATAGTAATACACCCTTTTGAGCTCTTACAGCTGTCAGAATTAGACACTGTTCCAGCATTCACATGCAAAAGAAACTGTGAAGGTACAGGCAGAATTTTAAGGAAAATGGTGTTTACTAAAAATGTAAAAGAAATAAAATACCAAATACAGAACATATACATCAATACTTACAGTCAACAAAATAATTGGAAAATTACAGAACATAAAGCTCCTGCAAAATACTTGTTCCAGCTGAATTATATCTTTCTAAGTGCCTAGTTTCAGAGTAGAGACCCAAGGTCTCACTCCTGTGGAATCCAGACAGAAAAAGCATTTTTCTCTTCAGATGCTTGACTATTTCAAAATCCATTTCCCCAACCCCTTGGTGAGGTCACAGTTAGATCCTGCAATAATTCTTAGTATAATTATCCAAAAGGATGATATGTTACTATTGGAAAAATCAGCAGTTAGCATTTTCTTAAATATGACAGTCTTCAAAAGGATTTCCTTTGATGTCTCTCTGCTGGTTTCCTGTTTTGCAGGAATGATTTCAGGTTTACGACTTTTAACAAGATTCTGTTAAAAAAGTTGTCTCTTCTTTCAGGATCATAAAATTCAAACTTTCAGCTCTCAAAAGGCATATTTTACAATGTCCTATCACTTGGGATCTGGCAGGAAGCCCTGCGTGCAAAGACAGGACAGGAACCCTTCAATTAGTGGTTCCCACTGGCCAGTTTATGACATCCTGCTGCTTCAGTCACACTGACACTTCTGGGGTCAAAGGTCAAGCCTCCTCACACTGACTGACTGTGTCCTAGGCAGATAATCACATACACATTTATCTATGATACAAATATTACACATATAATAATAAGCAGGTGGCAGAGCATCACATATTCCACCTGTCATCTTGGAACCAGAAGCAATGGAAATAGGAGTCTATGTTCCGTTCTGCCATGGAACAACTTCTACTGACCTATCCCCGCAGAGGCCCCGTATCTCAGAAACAAGAAGGTCTGACTGAGAGGCGGACAGACTGGGCTGCCGTCTGGGTGGAAGGTCTGGGGAAATCTCTGCGAAATTGGGGGAGTATCCCTCTCGGACAATCCTGATGACCCATACGTCCGCTGTAATGGACTTCCAGTGGTTGTAAAATGGAATCAGATGCCCCCCCACCACCACTGAGAGGCGTCCACCTCAGACTACTGAGGTGAGACCTGGGCCAGATCCACAGAGGTTGGTGCAGGGTTCTTTTGGGCCTCGTGCCCTTTGCTGCATTTTCTTCACGGCTGAGGAGTTGGTTCCTGATAAAGGCTCCTCGGCCTCTACCTTGAAAGGACTGCTTGTTACGAAAACATTGACGGTTCACGGCCCTCTGAGGGACAGGAGGAGCCAGCCTGGCTGTTTAAATGGCAGCTCTGATGTTCTGAGTGGCCTCCAGAGCTCAACCTGATGGCTGAACAGATAAGCACCATCAAGGAGATGTTAATCACCTGCTGCCAGCAGCAGCTGCCCTAGAGGCAGCGTTGTAGGTGTCCATAAAAGCTTTCAGCTCATTTATTTTATTTATTTAGTTTTGTTGACAAGGTAAGTGCACTAGACAAATTCTGCCTATTTTCAGGCACGACCCAGGGAGAGGGATAAAGATGAATGCCAACTGACCTTGAACCAGATTAAGCTGTTGGTGGTATTTTTTCATGAATGGTAGAAATTTGGCCAGAGCACCGGGGAAATTCCCCTACTTTACCAGCAGAGGGACCCTGTGTTTGACAGGGAGCCAAGTCAGTTGCTGGAAGGTTTGCGATGCGAGAGGACGTGCGGGAGGCTGGGGAGCAGGTGTCCACCCCGGCCTCAATTCCCAAGGAGACAAACGTACCAGAAACAACAGCGATGGAAGTTAAGCCTAGAGAGCAGAAAAGATTTGAAAATGAGAATGACCCTACGGTACTTGAAAGTGCAGCGTCAGAAGATACAATGGAGGAAATGCAAGCAGAGAAAATAAATGTAAGTCTGATCCCAGTCTAACTAATGCTGATAAAAAGAAAAACATAAATGTTGTGGGTAAAAAGAGACTTGCATCTGGCAAAGGAGAAGAATTAAGAAATAAGGGGGAGGCTGGTCAGAATCAGCTGTGTAGCGATGACATGGCAGATGCTGCACTAACTGCACCAGGCCCTTCTAAGACTTAGATTACAGTTAAAAAGGATTTAAGCTCAACTTCAGCCTCGAAAGGAATGGCGAAAAAAAATCGAAAAAGACTTGGCCTAAGACGGGCTGGGGTTAAAGAATAAAGCTTGCAAAAACAACATCAGGGTGAGGACAATATACAAAAGGATGGTATGGAGGAATTGTCAAAAGTAAATTCTCAAACAGAAGAGATGGTTGGGAAAAATCCTTATGAATTCAGGGACATGCCAGACTGGGTGGTAGATGCACTAATTAAGGCAGGTTGGAAAAGGACAAAAGATGGGCAAGGTTGGGATCCAAACAGACCAACCCCTTCTGAAACAAATATGGATATACAGTGGAAAGGTGAAGAGGGAGGAAAAAAGAGAAGGGCCTAAGGAGAATACTATAGAGGAACCTGAATTAGTGCATCCTTCCGACGAAGATAGTGGAGATACTTCCATGGAATTAGAACAGAATACAGCTCAAACAGAGAACCAGAGTGATAAAGAAAAGAGATAGAAAGAAAATGTATGGGGTGAGAATACCAGGGTAAAGCTATTTCCAGAGAATCGGGCCCCACAACAAGCCAAAAGAAGAAATGCAGTCCAACTTAAATATAGGGGGTCTCCTCCAGATGCCGCAGACAGATTATTTATTGGTAGAGAATTGTTAAAAGGATGCATGAAATTGTACCCCTAAGAAATGTATGCATTAATCCATGTCCCTGGAAGTACTGAATACGTCATAAGTTTTAAACATCCAGGCAGACTAGACAGGTTTTGGAAACTTTTTCATCAAATAAAGAACACCCCACAATGGAGCAATTTTTTCACGATTCCCCTAACAAGACCAGCTTTTAAGATTGTGACAATTTTATTTAGAAATGAGGGGGTAAATGTATCTGACATTACATTCTGGTTGCGACAAAAATGTGTGGTTCATGGTCCTCCTGAACCAATTTTGGATGACGAATGCTTGTGGACGGGGGTGGGCGCGGCAGAAATGTAAGGTTACATTGAAACACATGGATGGAGATATACAACACCTGGCTAACTGTTTTTTCCTAGGAAGAGATCATGGGGTAGTTTTCTATGCTGGACAACCAAAAGCTTGCTATAGGTGTGGTGATAAGGGACACCTTATCAATGCATGTGGACAAATGAAGTGTGGCCTATGTGGGACAATGGGGCATCAAGGAATTGACTAAGAACAAACCCAGGTGCAGTCTGTGTGAAGAAGAAGGGCATTTCTACCTAAACTGTCCTTGGGCGGCTCACAACAGCCCAGACCCAGGAGAAATAGCAAAGCAGGATGTTGTGTTAGCAAAGGCCCAAAAGGAGAAAGGGAAGGAGGACAAAACTGTCTTTGATGCAAGAAATAGAGAAGACCTGGATTCAAACATGGATAGACTAAAGGAAAAGGAAGAGGTACCCCTACCCCACCCCTCTACAGTGCAGAAAGAACATTCTTTGGAGCAAGCAATAAATGATTCTCAAGAAAAAAATTCAGAATTGGGAAAAGCGGACACAGTAAATGAGGAAGGCCAAAGGAAAAAAGAAAAGAAAACAGAACAGAAATTCACAATAGTTACTAGATCTAGAAGGAGTGTACATTCCAAACAATTAGAGAAAAACACTTTGGAAAGAGATAGAGAAGGGACTGTTTTATCAAACAGATATACCCTGTTGCAAGACAAGGACTGGGCAACAGTAGAGGAAGATTCCTTATCATCGGGTTTTGAGGTTTCTGATCAAGAAGATTCAGAGGGAAGGAGCACAATTGAAACACAAGTTTCAAAAAATGGAAAAAACAAAGGATTGATAACTATTTGCTTCCTGTTATTTCCTTCTTTTCCTTCTGGAAAAAAAATACATCAGCTGTCATGTTTTACTATTAACGTTAATAGTATAAAGCATTGTAGGAAAACACAGTTAACTTTTGGACTACTTAGTGACTTAGGATCTGATGTGATAATATTACAAGATACTAGGTTGCATACAATGGAAGAGATAAAGCAGGCACAAAAAGATTGGAGGTGGGGGGCCTTCATTTTTGTCTATAGGGTAAGAAAGATGTTCAGGGGTGGGAATTGTGTTTACAATGCAGGATGTTAAAATTAAAAAATAACATCTGGAACCAGGGAGAGTGTTTATTGTCGATGTTATGTTTAAACAGGTAGATATTAGATTAATAAAGATTTATAACTTTCAAACTAAGGCGGATCAGAGTAGGTTAATGAGATCTGTAGAGCCTTTTTTGCACACTTCTAGGTTAGTATTGTGGTTGGGAGACTTCAACTGTGGGTTGGTAAAAGAAGACTGGGGGAGGAAAACGGGTAATATTTTTTCTGATACCATGTGTCTTAAGGAGATTTTGAAAAAAGGTGGTTTAGAGGATGCATATGTCCTGAAAGGAAAGAAAGCTGAACATACCTATGTAAGAGGGAGTTTATCTACTACGACCGATTTTTGGTTGGTTTCAAAAACTATAAAAATCAAAGACATTCAAACCATACCAATAGAAACCTCAGACCTTCTAGGGTCATGTATGAGTTAACAGATAGGAAAGGACATAAACAGACAGATACAAAGAATTTAATTTATATAGTTCAAGAGTCCCCAGATGCCGGACTACTATGGGACAGAGGGCTTTTGCTCACAAAGCTCCACAGTGATACAATGCACTCAACAAAGAAACTCTTATAGCTGCTGCCCTTCTCCCATTTAAAAGACAACTCTGACTTCATCTCAGCTCTACTAGTCATTGTGACTGCTTCGCCTAACCTGGGGCCCCGAGCTCACTGCCCTCTGCTGTAGACAGGTCCTCTACCCCTCTTGCCATGCCCTCCCTTTCCTGCCTCCCCCTGCACACACCCTCCCCCTCACTCCCCTTCCTCATCCCCCTCCCTGGCACTTACTGACAATTATCCCGCCCCTTCATTTCCCTGGAGTACTCTTACCATTCACCCCTTACCCTACGACAATGGCCTACTTGCCTGCGTACTCCCACCCTCCCTATCCACACACCAATAGCGCTTATTTCTAAGTTTATCTCTAAGTTTGCCCTTACATATTTTGAGGTATTATAATTAACTAGGCCTTAGCCTCTTGTTCTTTTTCTCTTTTTTTACTATATAATTATGTATAATCTTGTCGACCTTTGTATGTATGTTTACCTACCATTTCCTTGATGTGGAACCTTTGTAAATGAGCAGTTCCTGCTCAAAGGTATTTGTAATCCTAGGTTTCAATAAAATAAAAAATAAATAAAATAAATTAAGCATTAACTTGGGTGAGCAAGTAATTTTTGGAAAAGGTTACTGGAGATTGAACGCTGAGAGGTTAGAAAATGAAGAATGTAATCTAAAAAATTTTAGAGCTGCTAGAAGCAAGAGAATTGGTTAGAGAATTGAATGATTCAATAAGAGAATGGTGGGAAGACACAAAAGGAGATATAAAACAGTTAGTAGAAGAATCGCAGAAAAAAGAAAGGTCAAATTATACAAAATACTTAGGTTTAAGGGCTAAATTATATAAACTGATGACTCATCAAACTCTTCATAAAACTAATGAATATGATCAGATAGAGCACATGAAAAAGCAAATGAGGGAATTCCAATATACCAGGTTAAACACATTGTTTGTGGAACACAAGGGAAAAAGTTGCATACCAACCCCTTTGATAGTAATAAAGATAGGGTTGAAAATAGGGTCATGTATGAGTTAACAGATAGGGAAGGGCATAAACATACACATATAAAGAATTTAATTTATATAGTTCAAGAGCATGTTAAGACGAAATATCAGAAAACTGAAGGGGTGGAGAAAATTAAATTAAGAGAAAAAGCAGAACTTCCTAGATTAAGTAAAATAGAGGCTGAAGTACTAAGTGGGTATATTAAAGAAAGTGAGGTAAGGGAGGCTATACAAGCTCTAACAGTGAATATGGCTCCAGGGATTGGTGGGTTATCAAATATCTTTTATAAAAAATATATAGATAAGGTTGCCTCCATGTTAACAATGTTATATAATGAGATTTTTAAGGGGGGTGAACTAACAGAGAGTATGAGGTTAGGGATAACAATTTTTTTACATAAAAAAGGGGATAAGACAATTATAGGGAACTAGAAACCAATCAGCTTGCCTATATCCCACTATAAAATTCTACCTAAAATTATTAATAAAAGATTGTTAAATTATGTTGGTAATTTCATTTTACAAACCCAAGCATGTGCAATATCAGGGAGGGATGCTACGCAGAATCTTATTTATATTAGGGAAATTTTAAATGAAAGTCAAAGGAAGGGGTTAAATGGCTGTCTCTACACAATAGATCAGGAGACAGCCTTTGATTCTATGCACCATAAGTATATGTGGGATGTTCTAAAAGGATATGGAATCCCAGTTAAGCTGGTTAATTTAATAAAATCATTATACACGGGAGTGCAAGTATGCCCAATGGTTAATGGGCATTTAGGGATACCAATGTATATGAAAAATGGGGTAAGGCAAGGATGCCCATTAAGCCTGCTCTTGCATGTGTTCTGCTTAGATCCAGTACTAAGAAGTATAGAAAAGGATAAAGAAATAAAAGGTATTTTGGGGGTATGAACTTTTTACAGAATACATGTGCATATGCAGATGACAGCACTATTTTTGTTAAGGATCAAGAATCTGGAGATAAAATGTTGGGACTATTTGCTAAGTATAATGACTATACTGGGATTAAAGTTAGTCTAAATAAAAGTGAGATTTACCCTTTAGGGGAAGTGAGTGTGCAGAAGGAAGGGATTTTGGAAGTAATACAGGATCAAATGGGAAGCAGTATAGCGCAGTGGTTTAAAGCTCTGAGCTGCAAATCTGGAGACCTGGGTTTGAATCCCACAGCCCCCACTTGCATACTGTGTGACCCTGAGCAAATCACATAACCTCCCCATGCTCCCAGGTCGCACCTGTAAACAAGTTTTCAGCTTAGTGTGTCTCTCCTGGTTAAACAATTGGGGGAAAAAAAATAGAAATCCTAGGAATTAGCTTTGGGGGGTGTGGCTGAACGTAACTGGGAAGCAAAGTTTAAAATAGTAAAAGGGAAAGTGGACAGGTGGAAAAATTGGAGTATGACGAAGGAAAAAAGGATTTATTTGTTGAAAACGTTTATTGTACCTATATTTTTATATATTTCATACATATTTCCGATCTCACAGAAAATCCAGACAAAGATTTGGGGTCTTTTATTTTCCATTTATTATGGGGCTCTAGATTGAACCCAGTTAAAAGAGGGCATACTTACAGATTGGTAAAAGAAGGAAGGTTAAACATGATACAGCCCATAGTATTCTTTTTGAATAATTTCATTTATGCTAATTTGGTGCCTTTTATGAAAGGGGAAGGGGGTTTATGGAGGCCCTTTGCACAAAGATGGATTTCTTTAGTGGTTGGAAATATAGGGGTTAAAGGGAATATAAAAAGGAAGCTAGAAGTGCCTCCCTATATGGAAGTATGCAGAACATATATAACGACATGTGGTATTACAACTGATTTCATTCTTAGGTAAAACAGAAAGCAAATATATAAAGAGATACTAGAGAGAAACTATTATGAAGAACCCATTTTTAAAGTAGATGAAGGTATTGACATAAAGAAAATTTTGGAGATAACATTGGAAAAAAGAATCCTCCAAAAAATGAGAGAAACAGTCTGGCTTTGCAGCCATGGAAAATTGAATATAAGAGGTAATCATTAACATAAAAGAAAGGATGACAGAATATGTATGGAAATGGATTGTGGAGTACATGAAGAAAATATGAAACATTTGTTCTTTGAATGCTTGCTTATAAAGAACTTTTGGAACAAATTAGCATCCTTCTGGGGGATGAGTGCATTCAAGAATATGAATTATAATACTTTAGTGTATGGACAGTTAACAGAAGAATGGGCTAATATGAACAAACATATGGTTCATGTTATTTTCTCAGTTCTAAAATGGTGTATTTGGCAAGTCAGGTGTCAGAAAGTTCTTCAGAACAAAGTGTTAACTAGTCAGGATTTGTTGTTTAAAATACAGGATGAAATAGATATAATATACCAGAATGAATGTGCTCTTTTTGGGGATTATGGGAAAAAGTTATGGGTTAACACAATGAATAAGTAAAAATAAGATGTAAATATAATGGTTGGGATATAGAATGTATTTTTGTATTTATGTATCTAAGTTATTGTTTTCTTTGTAATGTTTTGGTTTTGGTTTCTGAACCAAAGATTCCCCATTTCTTTTCAAGAAGTGCCATGGGATCGTTAACATCCACCTGAACTACCACCAGAACAGGCAGATGGGACCTCAGTTTAACGTCTCATCCGAAAGACGGCACCTCAGGAGTGCTCACTGCTGCACTGCAGTGCCAGTATTGGAATTCAACCCAAGTGTCTGGTATGGGGAATAGAACCCATACCTTCTGATCTCCCAGCCTCAGAGGCGAGTGTGCTACCTGCTGAGCGACTGACACTGACTGGGCTATATGCCCCTAGTAATGGAGTGTTAGATTCCAGGAGGCTCTTGACCATTGATTTGAGCATGTTCCACAGAATGTACTCGTACTGAGGAATGTAGGAACTCAAGACGCAGAAGACTGCTTTGGTCCTCAGATGAAGTCTGAAAAGCTATGGTGGACCCCATATCCCTGAGGAAACACTGGAAAGAAAGATCTTCCATCACAGGCTCCGCTGAAACAGAAGGTTTGCATTCCAGCCCATAAAATGAGTCATCTGTTGTGTCTTTGACAAAGCAGGACAGGGAGAGACTCATCAAGAGCCACTTCTACCCCAGAACCTCCAAAAGGCAGGTCTAGGCCAGGATCATGGGAGATGCCACCATCCATATTGGCACTGAGTTCAGTGCCATCTGCGGTGGGGCACCACCCATGGCGCGGGCACCACCTGCAGTGCTAGCACCATATGTGGTGCCGGTACCACACGCGGCATGGACACCACCCATGGTGCTGGCACCACACACGACTCCAGTACCACACACAGCGCCAGCACCACTGCTGTCCATAGACCTGAAGAAAGGGGGAGGGAAGGAAAGTGGTACCTGTGCTGGCCCCTGTTGGGAAAAAGGTGAGAGGGTAGGCATGTTGAGTCGCTGTTCATGATGCCGGCATGGAAGAGAGCACTGTGCACATATCCTGGCCCGACCGACCCAACCACAGCCCAGCGGCTCCGAGGCCCATAGGCCCCGGAACCAGGTGCACTGGCCAGGTCAACTGGGCAGATGCTGTACCCACTGCTCTAAAAGAATGGCCCAGAGATGAAACTGCTTGCCGGAGCCCCATTGTGGACAGAGACGGGATCCAGTGTTGAAGATTGCAGCCGTTAAGAATGGAGCCACAGAGGACCCAACCGGAGTTGGGTCAGGCCTACTGTTCTCCACCACTGACAATCCCTGCGCAGACGTACCAGACAGCAACCTTGAGTGGTATTGATTCTTCTTTCATCGACAGGAGGAACAAGAGCTCAAGGTCGAGCGAATCCGGGTCCCTGATCGAGGTCAGGAACGGGCCTGCTACTTTGGTGCTTTGGGCAGACTGCCCCCCCCCCCAAGTACCGGACTACCCGTGGTCGGACCCCCCCTCCACGAAGGGCAGCGGACCAGAAACAGCCCCACTGCCATCACAGCTTTCAAACGAAGTCTGCCTACTGTCACTACTACTGTCTAAAGTCGACTCCATAGATGGCAGGCTGAGAACATCTTTTATTTATTTTTTTTTTAAATAAGAAAAGAACACTAAAAGTAGTAAGTTAATTGAATACTGATCGACTATAGCTGCTGTCGTATAGACGAAGACTTGACTCCTGGCAGGCAAGCGACGTTATCACGAAACACACTTAATGGTGGGGAAAAAGACTGAAGCAGTTGGCGGGTCAACACGAGATAGCCTATACAGTACGAGCTAGTCTTGCATGCACGATCCTATCCCGGCACCGACCCTCCTGAAGATTTTTGCCTCCCACGGGGTCCTAGCGCCTCTGGCGTTCTCCCATTAGTGTGAATGAGTGGTGGAGACTTTTAGTTCAGGAAGATTTGGAGATTATGGGCAATTCCGAGCACCCAGAGACCAGCTCTGACCACATCGGAAGCTTTTTGCTGTTCTGCGGGTCTCATAGCTCAAGTCTGGAAAAGAGTACAATCGAGTCCCTTCTTCAGTGGGGAGAGGTCCCTTGGTTTTTGCTACTGCAAAAATGGAATCCCTCACATGCAGTCCCAAGGTAATTATCAACATGGTCCTCAGTAGGTTGGGGTTTGCAGATCTTTGATGGGGGAAGGGTTAATGCAGTATGACATGTTAATTAGCCCTAAAAGGTCCAGGTCCAATAATGGTCCCAAAATATCTGTAACATACTGGATTGCATTAGACCCCCTCTGAGTTTTCTGCGACCCCCAAAATGTGCATGCTGGTCATTCTAGCATTGTCTTCTAAGTACTCAAACCATAGCCTCATCACTTTGTTTTCTTTAATAATTCCTGTGACAGCCGTAGATGTCATATTTGCAGCAACTATGGCATTTTTAATGTCTGCAGAAAGTCTAGCCATCCAAGCCTCTAGTGTTGTGAACTTCTACCCAGTTCCTCCAACTTTCCAGTCGAGGTCACGAATATCTTGTAGTAGCATGGCATTCAAGGGCTCTGCCACACAACTAGAAGTTCCAGCCATTCGAGCCTCTAGTGTGAACTTCTGCCCGATTCCTTGAACTTTCCAGTTGAGGTTACGAATATCCTGTAGTAGCGTAGCATTCAAGGGCTCTGCCACACAACTAGAAGTCCCTGCCTTCTTGGGCAAGGTTGAAGAGTCTTGTGGCTTGCTCTGTTTGTTTTTTCTGCTCTCCTGCAGTGCCATCTGTCTCAGTTTCCCCATTGACAAAAAAAGTCAAAATTAGCACCAGCTGTTCTTCTTTAGGCAGTTTATCAACTGCACCAAGAAAGGTGGGAAAATTTTAGTAGTGCCCGTGGTCAGGACGAGCTGTTCTGAAACGGGAAAGTGTGTTGTTTTTTAAACAAACTTTTATTCTTGCAGCCTTAAACTAAAAGGAATTACACCAGTACCAGCATAGAACCCTTGTCCCCCTTCCCGTGAGACAAGGGGCAAGGGGAACACACTGCTGCAGATCAGCTGTGGTCGAGGTTGTCCTTTAGTACTCCCCACTGCCTCATAAGCTGTTTTTTTAAAGGAAGCTTATTGTCAGAGCGTGAAAAAGCACTTAATCAGTTAGCGTACACTTCGGAGGGTTGCCATAGCAACCGCTGGCATCCCATCCACTACCAGGGACATAAAATCAGCTGCCTAAGTGAGTGGAGGCGCGTGTAGGGCAGAGCTGATGTGGGCTGAGGCAAGCAGTGTCTGTCTGCATCCGCTGAGGTAGATGTGGGAGCGAGGCCACTTTATTTAATTTCTCACTTTCAAGTGTATTTTCCGGATGAGTTGGCTATTTTGCCTTGGTCGGTTTTTACTAAAACCAATAATGTTTTTTCATAATATAATTTGGAGTGCACTATTTGCTAACTTTTTCTTGGAACACGATGAGTGAACTTAAAAAGTAATTATACGATATGGGAACTCAAGACTGGGAAAGTTTTGCTAATGTGTACCATAAGGCGTTTTTACTGCATTACTGAATTTTATTGAGTGGCACTTTGTTCTTGCTAGATGGTGACTGCTAAGGGTCAGCCTGAAACAGCAGGCTAGAGTTTTTAGAGATTTTAATTTATTTTATTATTTAATTTACTTAGTTCTGTTATTTTAGTTTAGTTCAGTTAAGGACTTGTAGTGAAGTAGACTAGTGAGGTTTCTGCATCTCTTGGGGGTTAAACAGGTAGGGCAGGATTCACAAAAGGGATGTGCCCAACGCATCCGAGATGCGCTGGGGCAACTCCGATATGCGCCCACAGGCGATTCTGGCAGGGGACCATTGCACCAGCGCAACCCCGATGCTCCAGTGCATCGCAGATACACGTGATACTGCCAGTAATGATATGCAGTCATCTGGAGGCTGTATGAAGGCCTCCATGAATACCGGACGCAACCACATTCACAGCCCTATTCTGTGGTGCATCTCCGAGGGCAAGTCTGGGGATGTGCCACAGAAAGATAAGTCTAGAAAGTCTAGACTTACGTGAGTGGCCACCCACAGGCAGGCTGCCATACTGCAGGCAGCCAGCCCACCCTGGCAGTCTAGTGTCCTCCCCCACCTCCAGCCCCCGTAGGCAGCCGCTCTCTGTCTAAGCTACCAAGAGACCCGCTTGCCATTCCCTCCCTCCTGTGTACCACAGTAAATACTTGTTCTTGTGCGTGACAGATGGGTATTCCTGCTCCCAAGAACGTATGCAGAGTCTGATGCTTCCAGCAGTCCTCAGGAAAGCAAGTACAGTATGCTCCTGCCAGTTGTCTGTGCCATGTATTTAAACTAAAAGTAAGCTGTGCCTCAGGTTGTAAGACGTCTGCAGTATATTCAGTGTAGTTCTACGCTGTTCCACCTAGGTTGCCATGTTTCTGTGTCTGGTAATACTATAAAGTGATGCTTCCAGCAAGAAAGAAATGTGAATGTTGCATCAGCTGGAATGAAATCTCATAACCGTCCCCAAATTGAACTAGACTGCAAACAAAGAAACAACAGAACTCAAGCTAGGCTCTGGGAAATAATGACTCTCAACCTCAACAGTAAGAAACTGTACTCGGCCACAGCCGAATTGGCCATCACCATTACCAAAACAAATCTGGGGATGCTGGAGAAAAGTCATGCAAGCCTGTGGCCCTCAGACTGAAAATCAATCACCCACACACTCAGTTGCAAGGGTGAAAGATGAATGTGACTTGCATAAAGTGTCACACTACATTCACGTACCGTTTAAGTGTCCTTTCCTCTTCACAATCTGGTCCTGATGTAATGAAGTCATATATCTCCCCGTTGTTTGTTCCTGCTGCCATCCTTGTCAACAGTCAAATGAACAGAGACCAAGCCATGATCAGACCTTATACTGCTGCTAAAAGCAGCGGATGCCAGGGCTGAGCTCAGGCCAGTAGATACACATACGTATGCTAGGCTGTATGTACTGGATAGTGGTGACGGGACTAGGTGTGGGAATGGATGCAGAGACTGGCAAGTCTCTGACGGAAGCTGGGGGATCTGGAGCATCAGGGGGCCCTGCACCGTGAATCACGACTGGTGTTCTCCCACCAGGGGAGGACATGGGCTCCCATGCCTTCAGCCGATGCTGGCGAGGGGATCTGGGACATCTTACAGTAATGCACCATGTAAGGGGGTGGTTTCAGCACTGTCAGCGGGTGGCCATGGTGGTATACGGGTGGATTGAGTTGCCCGCCGACAGTGGGACCCTGCCAGGGTGGGGGAGTGGGGTGGGTTGGGGATGCATGGGTGGGGGTCTGCTGGGCATCTGGGGATGTTGGGCCGTCCTGTCGATGGTGCGTTCGGGTGGGGGGTTCTTGTACTACCTGCCTACTGCCGTGGAGAGCAGCATTATGCAGCGGGGCTTGGGGCTGGGAGGGAGCTCTGCATCTAACTGTATCATCGCCCGACAGCAGCTGACTACGAGGGGCATGGGTGCGGAGGGCAGGCTCTTCAGCTAATGTTACCGCCACCGAGTGGCTGATTACGAGGGGGCTTGAGGTGGGGGGACAGACTTGTGCGACGGTACCGCTGCCAAGAGCGGCTTTTCTCGGGATGGGATCGGGCCGGGGGGGGGTGCTACAGAATGGTGCATTCTGCTGGGGCATCCCTGCAGGTGCAATGCAAATGGGGCTATAATGGCATGCTAATGGCCCCATTGCGCCATGCATGCCTAATGGCCCCTGGCTGTGAATCACGTTTTTGGGTGCAGGGCATCCTGTGATGCCCTGCCCCAATGGGTTCACAGCCTGACATGGGGGATGCGCTGGCACAGTCTGGGATGCTCCGGGGCATCCTGGGCTGAGCATACCTGTGCCATTCACAGAGGGGATGAGCTGGGGGCATCTCCCTGCACCTCCTCTGTGAATCACCCAATTTGCACTCAGTGCTTCTCCCCTGTGCTGGGGCAGCCGAGATGCACTGAGCGCATCTTCTTTGTGAATCGTGCCCATAGTTTTTAAACTCCAGAGTTCGTTGTTGTGTAAAGTCATGTGTAACGTAGTGTGAAGCAAAGTATTTGTTTTTGGACACCTTTTTACTAGTGTACATTAGTCCCTAGTGCTACTGTTCACTGTCAGCGTTTTGGCATTTTTGTAGCCACCTTGTTCAGTCAGTGACTACTTTGATGCTGATCTGCCTGTTGGACCTTTCCTGTGGAGGACACAACTGTTACTGGAGTCCCGTGCCGATCAAGGGTCCTGCTGGCTCCAAACCGTGGACTTCAGCAACTGCCTGTGGAGTGAGGGTGTTGGATGTGGTTAGTCCATTCTGCAGGAGTGACTGCTAAGGACTGTCTTTCAGAGGAACAACTGTGGAGCTGGTACTGGTGCATAGAAACATAGAAATTGTTGGCAGATAAGGACCGCCTGGCCCATCTAGTCTGCCCGTAAGCACCTGTACTGGAGTATTGCTTCTGACCCACCTCCTGCTGTACCTCTATGGTTCCCCTATGCCTGTTCCAAGCGGACATTCTTTTGGGGTTCCCATTGCTCACTTGGGGAGTGACTGCCCTGCTCGGACTTTCCCGCAGGAAGGTTGCAGGGGATGCCCGCTGGAAGGTGTGGTGGTGCTGTATACCTTGGGGACGACCTGGGTGCACTTATCAGTACGAATGCAGGCCAGGGGCTCTAGTCTGGGGGTTGGCCTAGGCTTGGGTGTTTGCTTCCTAGGGAGGGGCATCAGTGGACTGGTTGGCAAAGAGCTCCTTGTAAGATCTTTTTGGGACTGTGCCTACAGTTACTGCATTGGTGTGGCTGCCCTGGCTAGATCCCTCAGCGGTGAGGTATCGGGGTGACACGCACTGGAGGATGATGTGGTCTAGAGTACTAGGGGTTCATCCTGGTGTATGCATTGGAAGACGCGTGCTGCTTGGGGGGCCCTGATTCCCAGGGGCTGTTCGGCCTTGGCTGTCTGTCCTAAATCGCAGTTTACCTGTGCTAAAGACCGGAGTGGAGTAGCATCCTTCCCTGGATTTAGTGCTATTGAAAGACACTGGTGGTATTTCCTCCATTGTACTATGGATCGAGCATGTCCTAGAATCAAATATACTCTGACTAGGGAGGCTGTGAGAGTGCCTCATTGACTTCACTAACACTATTTGCAAGAACTTGAACTGTAGGCCGACCCGGTGGCGTTGAGGGTTGAGACACTGGAAGCCACCTCTCGCCCTGTGACCCAAGTTTGACGACTCGGGAGCCGAGGGTCGGCAGGAGGATTGGACTGGCGCCTGGAGGCTGCTCTCCATCTCAGGGAGGGCATTGGGGCACCCAGCGCTCTGGCGACCCCTGGTGGAGATTAGAGGCTTGCAGAAGCACAGGCGGCACGTAATGGCGTGCCTGACACTGGCAGGGTTGCCATGAGCTAAGCATCGGGGGTGTGCTCTCGCAGGGCTGGGGTTGGGAGAACAAGGAAAAGCCCAGCTTGGAGGGATAGGCAATGGCACATATCCTCCATGCCCAGCGCTGGGGTCCATCTCGGCCAGCTTCATCAATCCTCCACCCGGGCCCCACCTGCAAGCCGGAGTCTGTCTCGCAAGGAGCCCAAGATAAGGAGTCGGGCTACCTTCCTTGAGCGGTTAAACCGGGGCGCTGCTGCGGGGAGGGGAGAAAGCACAGGTTGCAGCGGCCTCAGACAGGGTGGCACAGGGATGGCTGCCCGAGAGAGTTCCCTCAAGCTGTGAAGGAGTAAAAGAAAGTTGAAAAAAAAAAAGGACGAACTGTAGTAGTGGGAGTACTGCAGTTTTTGTCATTTTTACTAGTACCCAGAAGGTGGGGGTGAGAGTTACATCTCTGCCTTAATTCAGTTTTAAAGTCCTGGTGTGTTTTGCCCTTGATTGAGACACTGAACTGCTTTAAAAGTGAACTGTGGCTGCTGTTCTAATTCCCAGTATTTTGTGTTTTGTTTTTGCTTGTTGTGAGGTTTTTTTTATATTTGGCTTTTGCTTTGGGGAGAAGGAGCCAATTTTCTTTTGGGTGTGTAGGAGGATTGTGGGTTTAGTTCTTGTGTATCTGTTTTTGGGTATTGGTTGTTGGTTACTGTGGGAGGGGGTGAGGGATTTTGAATATAATTGTTTTCAATATTTTCTTTTATATTTATCTTTGACTGTTTCATTTGTCTGTTTTCGTGGATCTGTCGTTTGACTGCTGTGGTGAGCCGCCTCTGGTATGTGCTGGCAGAGATTTATTTCTTTTTTTTATTTATTCTTTATTATACATTTTAAGAATAGTGGGTTACAGGTGGTCATAAAAAACTTTAGACATTTCATAGATTAACCTCTATAGGCATACTGACAAGCTGTTATCCAACAAACAGGAAGGTTCCCTGTAAATATGTAGACAGTAAAAATTCAATCCACGCTACATAAACAGATAGCAATCAAAATTATTAGCTTAAGCTGATTAACCATCCTACTGGTTCAGTATACATCGACACTCAATTTGTATCTAAGGGACAAATTCTTCATAATGTTCTAATTGATATAATACCCATTTTCTCCATTTGATTTCAAATGCTTCTTTTCTGTCTAAGAGTCCAGCAGACATTCTCTACACTATGTACTCTGACCGTCTTAACCCAGGTGGCTTTGGTTGGATTGGTTGTAGTGCCCCAGCACCTAGTAATTGTTTTATGGGCCTGCCAGTGTCAAGAGTAGTAATTTGTTTGTAGACGGACTCATCTATCTTGATTCCCTCTGGCAAGATAAAGGTCAGGATAAACACAGGAGTAAGTGAGCCCTTCTTGTCATATACTGCATTTAGTTCAGTAATTCCCTTCCTCCAAAACTGTTCAAGTAGTGGGCATGCCCACATTATGTGTGTGTGACCAGCCTGCTGGGTACCACAACCCCTCCAGCATACCCGTTGGATCTCCCAGAAATTTGGAAATCTTTCTGGGAGTGCGGAAAAATCTGACTCTAAGCTTCCACGCTAACTCTTTCCAATAGGGAGCCTGGATTACTTTACTGAGTGGCACGGCAGCCCTGTCCCACTGTTCCCTAGGAATTTGGGTTTGCAACTCCCTGGCCACTGCTGCCTTATGGTCTCCATAGAGTGTCCTGGACATTTCCTTAGGGCTCCATATACCCTGCTGACACAGTGTTCCATGGAAGTACCAAATAAATTAGTACAAATCAGGCTCAGCAGGACAGGGGGTTCTTCTGCTAAATCTGCTAATTTGTTTTCCTGAGGGGCTAGATAGGACCTCAACTGCATGTAGCTATAAAAGTCTTGCTGACAGAGGGGAAAATTTGGCCTGTAAGCTAACAAATGGTATTATACCCGTGGGTCCCACCACCAAGTGAATATATTTTAACCTCTGTTGCTGCCATAGTTTTACTCTCCCACCAGTACGGTTTGGGATAAAAGCTTGATCCCAAGCTATAGCTCGAAGGTATAGTCTTTCATGTTGGGCCAGGCAGTTCCCCAGTACCTCAAGCCAGACACGAAAGGGTATTCTGGAATATAGAGAAAATTTTGTAAGTTGGCTACAGTGTGGGGGGTTACCAAAAAGATAGCTTGTTAAGTATTGTATCCCGTTTAGAGTAGTTTCTATTTCTTTCCAGTAAGTGGTACAATGCGGGTTCAGCCAGCGTAATAGAGTACGCATTTGAGCTGCTCTAGAATAATCACGAAAGTTAGGTAGGTTTAAACCACCTCGATCCCTAGAAAGCTGGAGTATACTATATCTAATTCCAGGCAGTTTCCCAATGCTGGCAGAGATTTCTCCCGGTCAGACGCTACTCTCCTCCTGAGCTCCGTGGCCTGCGGCCTTTCACCTGTCCCCCTTTGCCCATTGAGGTGTGTAGGTGATGTTGAGCTCTGGGGATAGTAAGAAGGAGGCTTAGGGTCGGGGTCAAGGACCTCAAGGGAGAGAGGAACTGGGTTGGTGAATGGGGGCCATGAGGATTATTAGACACCCTAGGGTGAAATGGATTCCTGAGAGGGGTCCTCCATGTCTGGTTCCCATATCCAAGGGCTCCTCCTTGGGGGGGCAAGTGACACAGTCGGCCTTGGTGGCCCATCCTACTTGGGCGGTGTTATGTAATGCCAGGTCTATTAAGTCCCTGTGTCATGCGTAGTTTCCTGAAAATGTCATGTTATTTGTTTTTGTGGTTTTCTTTAAATCAGCATTTGTTAACTTGTTCTGCACTAACTAGAAACAGGCTGTTTCTGTCCCTCTGACTGAGCCTTGGAAAGTGATGACATCATATTGGAGTAAGCTACGGCTTCAGCAGTGCAAGTCCCTGCTTGACTGAAGAGCTGTAAACTTCTTAATTAGTGCAGTCTGTGGAGTTAATTGTTTGCTGTCCAGGGTTTTTACTAACTCAGACTCTGGTATGTGTTCAGATGAATTAGCTGAAAATCTATAATTTTGTTCTCCTAAAAAGCTGATCATTTGAGTTTCAGTGCTGAATTGAAGTGGTATGCATTTGAGAAATCAGCTTGTCTGTATCAAAGCTGTGAGTTCTGTCCCATCAAAACTCTGTTTTTTTTCTAGCTATATAACACTGAGTTGTTTATTTAGTGGATATAAAATAAGTCTAAAGTTTGTTAATTCATACAAGTAGTTTGTCTTTGATGTAGCCTCAACAAGTAGGTTCATGTAAGAACAATTATTTTCCTCTCAGATTGACAAACAGGTGTTTGCCACACACTGCTATTTCAGGCACATGTATTGTATGAACTCGCAAATATCAATTCTTTGAAGGTTTCTGTGTGAAAATGCATCATGTATATGAATAACTAGGAAACACTACATAGCATCCTGATGCCCCCATCTCCTGCCTACAGTTGAAGCAGTTGCACTCTACTGCCCCTGTCACCTGCCCCACAAACCCCGTCTGCTACCCCACTTTTCAGGCTGCTGCCTCCTGCTGCCCACTCTCGTCTCCTATAGAGTTGGGGCTGCTGCACCCTGTTGCCCCCATCTCCTGCCTGAACAATCAAGGCCACTGCACCCTGTTGCTCCTGTCTGAACAGTTATGGTTGCTGCATCCGGCTGTACTTTGCCCCCCTTCCCCAGTCAGAGCTGCTGCACCATGTTGCACCCTGTTTCTGTCACCATAGTTGGGGCAGCTGTGCTCTGCTAAGACCTAGAGTTCCATGTCCCTTGCCTCCACATTTAGAGTTGCTGCGCCATGCTGCCCATGCCACCAGAGGTGGGGCTTTTATAGCACCCTGCTGCCTACTTCCATTTTCCAACTAATGTGATGACATTAATATTTATTGTGCACCACGCACTTTCGCCATGTTTTTATATCCGTATGTCATGTGCAATAAATGTTTTTGCACATTATTCTGTTGTGCCTACATCTGTCCCACGTTGACGGGTGCTTGTTTTTTCACTTGATGCACTTTTATTTTTGATTGTTTGAATCAAGAAGGGGTTTGCAGGACTGGGTATCCATTTGAAGGTTGCTACTTTTATATCCAGAGGGAGTGAAATACTACTGAAATTGCTTTTTCCTGTGGACTGCTGACTGGTGTAGTGAGCTAGTATTTTTAGTGACATCTGGCAACAAAAATTTAGGATTGCACTGGTGGCTGAGGATTGATTTAACTTTAATTCCTGGGTTCAGTGGAGTGGTCTGTTAAATTGTTGTGCAGGCTGTCTTACTGAAAGGAAGGGCAGCACTCATCGGGGTGGTGGGTCAGAGAAGTAGCTGATTATTTTCTGAAGGTCATGGGCTTGGAGCCACCCAGCCCTCTGCCCCTCACCCCACCCATCCCAGGCATGTCATTTCTTTTATACCAGAAGTTCTGACATCACTTCCCCAAGAGGGCAAGGGACATACATCTGTCATATCCTTAACAACCCAGCACAGTGCATAGAGGGTAAGTACACATACACACGAAAAAAAAAAGGCAAACAAAAAAAATTGTATATAGATTAAGCAGGAAGGGAGACAGTCATGTGAGGAGTGGTGCAATGCACTGGCTGTGGAGCGGCAGTTTTCTGGGAGACATTCTCGATGCTGTATTGCTGCCCTATTTGCAGGCAAGAAAAAATTACTCACCTTAGTAATGTTGTTTCTTCTAATGGAGTCTTGCTGTATTCTGACTATTGCAGTGATATCCAACCTCTGAACTGCCCTGGAGAGGAAAGAGTTAACTTTCCATGCAAGGCATGGAATGCTGAGCTCGAGCTCGGTTGAGACTCTGTCTGTTGCTGTTTGAACCCAAACCGCCAGATCTTTACGAGCTAAACTCACTGGGCGTTCTGTGTGGAAACTGTAAACTTACACTAGCCAACTGGCAACTAAATCTAATAAAAAGGTTTTTTGGTTCCAAGGCAAAGACTCAAGTCAGGAAACCCAAAAACAAAACACAACACATACCCAAAAATAAGAGGGTGAGTGCACCTCTAGAGTGCCAACACTGTTCCTGCCCACCCACATCCCAAAACCCAGGTTCTGAGAGGGGAGGCGGGGGGAGGTCAGAATACAGCAAGACTCCATTAGAAGAAACAACATTACTAAGGTGAGTAATTTTTTCTTCAAACAACATGAAGTCTTGCTGTATTCTGACTATTGCAGACTACCAAGCAGTACCTCCATGGAGGAGGGACAGAACCTACTTTGGGAACAGGCTCTGAAGCACTGCTGTGCCAAACCGAGCATCACTCCTAGCCTGAATATCCAGAGAGTAATGCTTGTTGAAAGTATGTACTGTTTTCCAGGTTGCTGCTTGACAAATCTCTAACATAGGAATATCCCTGACAGCAGCCAGGGAAGCAGCTGTACCTCTGGTAGAGTGAGCCCTCAGGCCTGAGGGTGGGATCCTACCTAATTTTTCATAGCAAAATTGTATACAAGAGACAATCCACCTGGCAACAGATCTCTAGTGGCAGGTTTTCCTACCAACCTCACCATAAGTGAGGAACAGTTGGAGGAAGTCAAACCTGTGACCCTTGGTACGTCTATGTAGTAGCTAAGGGCCCTTTTCACATCCAGCTGTGCAGCCTCCTCTCCAGAGGAGGAATGGTCAGTGAAGAAAACAGGAAGAGACATAGACTGGTTAAGGTGGAAATCTGAAACCACCTTAGGCAAAACTCTATTAGTCCTGAGGACCACCTTATCTCTATGGAAAGAGATAAAATCAGGCTCCACTGACAGGGCCTGTAACTCACTTGTGTGTCTGGCAGAAGTAATGGCTACCAAGAACACAGTTTTCCAAGTCAAGTACTTAAGCTCTGCTGAGGACAAAGGCTCAAAAGGGGGTTGCATAAGCTGAGCAATGCAAACATTAAGGTCCCAAGCAGGGGCAGGGTCCCTGAAGGGAGGATTGGTATGCAGCAATCCCTTGAAGAATTTACAGAATACAGGATGAGCTGAAAGGGAAGAGTGCTTGCCTGCTGACAAGAAGGCAGAGACAGCTGCCAGATGCACTCTAAGTGTAGCTGGTCTGAGTCCCAAGCTATTGAGATGAAACATACAGTCAAGGACTGTAGGTAACCCAGCAGACTCTGGAGAAATATGCTTCCCAGAGCACCAAATAGTAAACCTTTTCCATTTTGAGTTGTAAGTCTTTCTGGTGGAAGGCTTTTGAGAAGCCTTTAAAATATCCAGAACACCTTGAGAGAGATGCAAATCAGCAAACTCTAACTCTTCAAGAGCCAGGCCTTGAGATTGAGAGATTTGAGATTCAGATACCAGACCCTCCCCTGAGAACATGTTAATAGGTTGTAATTCCTGGAAAGAGACAGGGGAAGGTGGACTGCTAAGGACAGCAAGAGAGGGTACCAGGGCTGTCTGGCCGAGTCTGGAGCAATCAGAATCACTTTGCAGGGTTGAGACCTGATTTTGACTAGTACCTTGAACAGGAGAGGGAAGGGGGGGAAGCATACAGGAACTTCCCTTCCCAATTGAGAACTAGGGCATCCAGGAGGACTGAGCCCAACACTGGGGGCCTGCAGCAAAAAAGAGGAAGTTGGTGATTGTCTGGGGCTGCAAAAAGATCTATCTGTGGGGTGCCCAATCTGGAGAAGATCACCCTTAAAATCAGGGGATCTAGGGACCATTCGTGATGGCCCTGAGATATCCTGCTGAGAGCATCTGCCAGGACATTGTCCTTCCCTGGGAGGTGCACTGCTATCAGAGAGGTATTCAGGGAATAGGCCACAGACCACAACTTCACTGCCTCTGTGCACAAGGCCGTAGACCGAGTGCCCCCTTGCTTGTTGATGTACCACATTGTGGTGGTATTGTCTGTCCTGAACCTACTTGTTCTGAACAGACTTGAAAAAGCTTGAAGTGCTAGAAACACTGCTCTGAGTTCTAAGAGATTGATGTGAAGCAGAGATTCTTGAGGTGACCACAACCCTTGGGTGGTCAGATCCCCCAAGTGAGCTCCCCAGCCCAAGAGGGAGGCATCTGTGGTAAGGATTAGAGAATGAGATTGAGTGACAAAGGGAACTCCTTGTCTTAGGTTGTCCTGATCCTGCCACCATTGCAAAGCCTGGATCAGGGTTCGAGTCACTGGGATTAGTTTGGTCAGAGAATCCTTTCTCTGGGACCAGAAGGCTCTTAAGTGGAACTGAATGTCCCTCATCTGAAATCTTGCTCCTTGGACCACTGCTGTAGAGGCAGCCATGTGGCCCAGGAGCTACAGAAAATGCCTTGCTGGTCGAGACACCTGGAGGATGAATGAAGAGGCCAGTGTAACAAGGGTCCTTGCCCTGTCCAGGGGAAGGAAGGCTCTTGCCTTTATTGTATCCAGCTCTGCCCCTATGAAGGTGAGGAGCTGCACTGGCTCTAGAACTGACTTTGAAAGATTCAGAAGGAATCCTAGAGAAGTGAGCAGTTGCTGAGTTATCTGTAGGTGTGACCTGACTTGGTCTGGAGACTGACCTACTATGAGCCAGTCATCCAGGTATGGAAAGATGGAGATCTTTTTTCTCCTTAGGAAAGCAACCACTACTTCCAGGCATTTTGTGAACACCCTTGGAGCTGATGTTAGGCCAAAGAGCATTGCTCCGAATTGATAGTGGCCTGAGGCAACTCGAACTTGAGGTACTTTCTGTGGGAGCATCTGATGAGAATGTGGAAATAGGCATCCTTGAGGTCCAGGGAAACTAGCCAGTCCCCTGGCATTAGAGAGGGTAGAATTATTCCCAGAGTCACCATTTTGAACTTTGGCTTTAAAAGGTGCTTGTTTAAATATCTGAGATCCAGGATGGGCCGCCATTCTCCTGTCTTTTTGGGAGTTAGGAAGTACCTGGACTACAATCCTTTTCCCTTGTGTAGGGGTGGAACCCTTTCTATGGCTCTCAGAGCCAAGAGGGAAGAGACCTCTGCCTCTAGGGCAAGGGCCTCTGAAGGATTTGCAGGTGGAAAGGACCTGGTTCTCATCTTGGGAAATTGTTTGAAGCTGAGAACCAGTCCCTGACTTACTACTTCCAGGACCAATTTGTCTGATGTTAAAGACATCCAGTCCTGGACAAAGTAAGCCAGCCTGCCCCCTACGGGTGGTGGAGAATCGGCCCGGGCAAACCCATCAGGGTGCCTGTTTGGCAGGGGCTTTAGGCTGAGGGGTGGTAGCAGGCCTTCTTGTACCCCGTCTGCCTCTCCTCTAAAGAACCCCTCTGGGCAAAGGAGGAAGAGGAGGCCTGGCTTGGTAGAAAGGCCTACAGTGCCTACCCCTGCCCCTGAATGCTGGCTCTGGGAGTGGCCTTTCCTGGCCTGAGCACCCTATAGGGGTCCTTGTATTCATCCATTTTTTCATGTAGTTCTCTGTCTGCTCCCCAAACAGAGAATTACCCACAACAGGAAAATCCATGGCCTTAGTCTGGGTATCCTGAGACAGGCTAGTACATCTGAGCCAAGCCATCCTACGAAGGGCCACAGATGTAGCCATGACTCTAGATGAAACATTGGAGTCCACTGCAGCATGAAACTGCACCTTGGATGCTTCAATACCATCTGCAGCCACCTGCTCCAGCTCCTTGGCAAGCTGGCCAGGGACCTGTTTAGCTACAGCCATCACAGTGTCCCATCTAGACTTCTGGTATCTAGCTGTATAGGCCATATAATTAGCCTGCCTGAGTCCCAAAGATGCTGCCATGTACTGTTTCTTTGCCATGGCATCAGTCCTCCTGGAGTCCTTATCTGGGGGGTGTGAAGCAAAGGGTATATTTGCCTTATCACAGGCAGTAGCCTGCACTCCCCCAAGATGGCTGCATTGCTGGGAAAGGAACTCCGTATCTGAGCCTGAAAGAGTATACCTCTTGTCCATTCTTTTATCCACAGGAGGTATAGAATTAGGAGTCTTTAACATTTTAAATGTCTGTTTCCCAAAAGATTTATGGAGGGGAATAGACAGCCTCCTGGACTCTGGGATGTCCATCATCTCAACATAATCAGGCTCCTCCTGATCCTCTACTGCTTCCTCCATAGGAAGCTGAAGAGTTTCAGCCACTTTTTTGTAAAACATAAAGTGGGAAGGGGACTCGGAAAGCCTAGGAGAAGAAACACCTGAAGGTCTGTCTGGGGAGATGTCTGGGTCAATGGGCATATCCAGACTTTCATAATCGCCATCACTATCCTCATACTCTCCTTCCTCCTCCTCCGGTAAATAAAAATCCTCTAAGTTATAATCCGGAACCGGGGGAACCGACCGAACCGAGCCCCTAACTGATGGTGCCGGTTCAGTCGGAACCGGAGTTAGCGATTGAACAATCCTTATCGCTTTGGCTATTTCATCAGCGGTCAGAAGAAAGAACTTGTGGATCCGAACCGGCTGACTTATCCCTTCTTTTTCTTTTAATCGGAACAGACTCCTCAGAGTCGTTTCTCCTTTTGCCCGAAGAAGTTTCGCCCTGGTCAGAGGGCACTCCTTCTGGTTCGGTTGGAACCGAACCGGGCTGGCCATCCGGGTCAGCGGACTTTTTGGCCTCCCTTTCCCTCAGCCTACCTACTCTCTTTTCCAGGGTAGCTGTGGGAAAACTTTTGCAAATCTGGCAGTCTGAATCGAGGTGGTCAAACCCCAGACAATAAACACAGGTGGTGTGGGGGTCAGCCTTAGCAAAGGCTTCCCCACACACACTACAGTGTTGAAACCCAGTGGGCCCGGTTTTTCTCTTGGGTTTCTCAGACATGGCCAGTCCTAACCAAACTTACCCTTTTTTCGGCAATCCGCCAGGCAAGACACCCTTATCGGTTCCTGACCATGTTACGGGTCGTGGAGAAAACCGTAATGAAATCCGTCTTTTTTAGAACTGATAAGGACCGGTTACCACACTCTAAAAAGTAGATGGAATAAATTCGGTTGAAACCGAGGGAAAAAACGACACTTTAACCGACAAAATTGAACCGAGCAAAGGAGAAATCTCCGGAGCGACTGTTCAGTGAGGCGGAGTAAAGAATCTGGTGGTTTGGGTTCAAACAGCAACAGAAAGAGTCTCAACCGACCTCAAGCTCAGCGTTCCATGCCTTGCATGGAAAGTTAACTCTTTCCTCTCCGGGCAATTCAAAGGTTGGATATCATTGCAACAGTCAGAATACAGCAAGACTTCATGTTGTTTGAACTATCTGCTCTGAGGGAGGAGGTTGCCTGTCTCCAGGCCAGAATGGCAAGGAGTAGGGAAGCCTCCCCCACCCAAGGAACACAAGTGCTACCACTGCTGCCTCAGAGGTTGCCAAGAAAGAGGAGCAGTTGGACCACAGTGGGCTCAGGGAGGGTGAGGGTGGTGGAACAGAGGCACATCCCTCCAGTTATACAGTACCTCTCCACAATTCATATGCCATTCTGGCAGAGTGTAGTTCCTCTATGGAGGCAACTGTAGTGGACACCAAGGAGGATGCTGGGAACCTCCACAAGGGAGATCCACAGGAGGATGGCAAGGGACACTATGGGGGAAGGAAGCAGCTCCTGGTGAGGACCTCAGCTGTTAGGGGGCAGAGTTGGGGAAGGGAGGGGAGAGGGAGGTAAGGTGCCTGCCCAGCGCCATGGCTTGGAGGGACAGGAAGCGAATCCTAAGAATCACGGGAGCAGCATCACGGGAGAGGGAGCTAGAGGTCATTGTCCACCTTAGGACAAATGACCTAGCTGAGCATGGGATCAGAGCAGTGCAGGAGGAGTTTGTGGAGTTCAGGAGGGGCCTTATACGGTAGCACGCACAGTAGCCTTCTCAGAGATGCTGCCTGGCTATGGCATGGGTGAGGCTAGGGTACTCCGCACCATGTAGTTCAATGAATGGTTGAAAAACTGGTGCGGAGCACAGCATTTTGGCTTCATTGGGGACTGGGGGTCCACCTGGAGGGATGCAGGCCTATACTGGCATGATGGTCTGCATCTGTCCAGGAGGAAAACCAGGCTCCTAGGTGATAGGTTTAAATGCTTCATTGGCAATCTTTTAAACTAGCCAAGGGAGGAGGCACTGATATGAAGCAGGAAATTCCCAGCCTCCCCTAACAAAACAGGGTAGTTAGCGAGGTAAACATCAAGGTACAGAGGTCGATAGGGAGTAGGGCAGGGGTACAAGGAGAAATAGGCTGAGGCAGTAAGGGCAGGGATGGGGCCAAAAAGGGTAAGGCCATCATAAAATGGAAGGCAATGAATACCAATGCCAGTAGTCTGGGTAACAAGCTTCCTGAGCTAGTGGCCTTGATGGAACAGGGACATGGAAGTCAAAGAAACATGGTACACGGAGATCAATAACTGGGATGTCAACATACCATAGTACACAATCTACAGGAGGGACAGGGAGGGTAAAAGAGGAGGAGTAGCTCTCTACATAAAGGCAGGGATCAAAGCAATGGAATCAAAGGGTAAGCGGGGAGGAGAGGAGG
Organism: Neoceratodus forsteri; assembly: GCA_016271365.2. Lineage (NCBI taxonomy): Eukaryota > Metazoa > Chordata > Ceratodontiformes > Ceratodontidae > Neoceratodus > Neoceratodus forsteri. Next base: position 698,676,728 of record CM028131.1, on the reverse strand, counting down.
CACTGTTGGTCACCTTGGAGACAGGTAGCGGTATCACAATCCACACAGGGGTTGTATACAGACTCCCACTGTGGTTGTGGAAAGCCGCTATATAAATAAAGATTTACATTACCTTACCTATTTCAGGGGCAGGAAATGGACAAGCCAATGATAGAAGGCATCCTCAGAATGGCAGAAAAAGGGAAGATATTGTTGATGAGGGATCTGAATATGCCAGATGTTAACTGGAGCACATTGACTGCAGCCACATCCAAGAGTAGGGTCATTCTTGATGCCATACAGGGGGGCATGCCTCAGACAGTTAGTGCTGGAAGCCACTCGGGAGGGAGCAATCTTGGATCTGGTACTCTCAAATGGGGACTGAGAGAGGATCTCAGATTTAGAAGCGGGTAGCCATCTGGGAACAAGCGACCATCACACAGTGTAGTTCATGATAAACACAACTGTGGAGTCAAGCCATACGAAAGCGAGGGTATTGGACTTTACAAGGGCTGACTTTGGCAAAATGGGGGAGTGCCTAAGGAATGCACTAGCAAATGGGCAGGAAGGAGAGGTGGAAGAACAATGGGGAAAAATCAAAACTGCCTTCATAGAGGCAACAAACCTTTGTGTGAAGTGAATGAATAAAAAAAAAAAAAAAGTAAAAAAAACACTATGGTTCTCAAAAGAGGTGGCAAGGAAGGTTAGGGAGAAAAGAGACAGCATTCAGGAAGTATAAGGAATCACAGAAGGAGCAGGACAGAGAACTGTATTAGTTAAAGCAGAGGGAAGCGGGGAAGGCAGTCAGGATAGCAAAGGCCCAAACTGAGGAAAAGATAGCCATCTCAGTTCAGAAGGGAGATAAAACCTTTTTATAGATATATTAGGGAGTGAAGAAAGACCAAGGGAGGGATAGTGAGGTTTAATAAAGGGGAGGGGAGGTTGGCAGAGAGAGACAGTGAAAAGGCAGAGATACTGAATTAATACTTTTGCTCAGTATTCACAAAAGAAGAAGAGGGGGAGGTACCTAAACCAAACAACAGAAGCACTCTGGGCAGGGGAGTCGATATCAGTCCATTCATAGAAGAAAGGGTCCTGAAAAAACTCTTAAAACTAAGGGTGGACAAAGCAATGGCACCTGATGGGATTCACCCCAAAATTCTAAAAGAACTAAGGGGAGACCTAGCGACACCACTGACTACCCTTTTTAACAAATCATGGGAGGATGGTGTGGCACCTGAGGACTGGAGGAAGGCGGATGTGATCCCCCCTTCACAAGAGTGGGAGCAAAGCAGAGGCAGGAAACTACAGACCTGTAAGTTTGACCTCAGTGGTAGTGAAAATGATGGAATCACTTCTGAAACAAAGAACTGTCAAGTACCTAGAGGTCAGTGGGGCACATGACCCAAGACAGCATAGATTCACAGCAGGAAGGTCATGTCAGACAAATCTAATAGATTTCTTGGACTGAGTGACCAAAGTAGTAGACCAGTATGGGGCTGTAGATATGACCTACTTGGACTTTAGCAAGGCATCTGACACAGTACCACACAAAAGATTAATAAACAAGTTAGCCAGCCTGGGAGTGGCTCCCAGGGTGGTAGCCTGGGTAACAAATTGGCTGGACAACAGGACGCAGAGGGTAATAGTAAATGGAACACACTCTGGAGAAAGGGGAGTTACTAGTAGGGTACCACAGGGTTCCCGTACTGGGACCGGTACTCTTTAATGTCTTTATAGGCGACATTGCCATTACTTCAAAGAAATCTTTCTAGTGAACTGGAACACCTTTTCCTCACTAAAACAAACCAGAGTCAGAGGTAATCACTTACCTTGGATAATCCCTGAACTTCTCGCCTGACTCAGGGCTAGAGATCAGGCCTGGAAGCACCATAAAGCCACCCAACATCCTAGTGATCTCGCAAACTACCGCATGCTCCAATACGCTTGCACCAGGGCCAAGTCCGAATATTTTAAATCTGCCTTCATCACCAACATAAATTCCCCTTCTAAGTTCTGGAAGGTGGTCAACACCCTATTTACCCCCCCGGTACTTAAAGTAAATAGTTCACTAGTGTCGGACCCACCAGCCGTAGCAGCGGTATTTAACTCCTACTATACCTCCTGCGCCACTGAGCTACTGAAATCTCTCCCTTCTTACCCATCACCCTTCCTACCCTCTACCAGTGTTCCCCCTCCACCACCCTCCCACCTCCCCTTCTCTTTCAGTTCTGTAACCCCAAATGATGCCCTTAGAGCCCTCCTCACCATCAACCCCTCTAAAGGTGCCTCCCCCGATGGTCTCGACCCAAAACTCCTCTCCCTCTCCGCTCCGGCCATTGCTTACCCCTCTCATTAATCCTAAATCTCTCATTCTCTACTGCCTCAGTCCCCTCTTCATGGAAACATGCAGTGGTCCTCCCTCTACCCAAAGGGGGTGACCCCTCATCCCCTGTCAAGTATCGCCCCATTTCTCTCCTCCCTATCCTTGCCAAGGTTCAAGAACACATTATCCTCTCCCAACTCACCTCTTTTCTATCGGACACCTCCTTTTTCTCCCCTTTCCAGTCTTGTTTCAGGAAAAAACACTCAACCACCACCTCTCTCCTGCGGCTCACAGACTCCATCCTGACCAAGATGGACAATGGCCAAATTACCTCTGCCATTTCTGTTGACCTTGCCAAGGTATTCGACACAGTCTCTCACTCCCTTCTCCTCGACTCACTCCCAGCAGCTCGCCTATCTCCCTCTGCCACAAACTGGTTCAAAGCCTACCTTACTGGCAGAACCCAATCAGTAAAGATCTTGGATGCCACTTCACCTCCCCTCCCAATTAGCACTGGCGTCCCCCAGGGCTCTGTATTAGGGCCCCTTCTATTCCCCATCTTCTTAAATGACATTCCCTCTGTTTGCTCCTCCTCCACACTATACATATGTATGCCAGTGATACAATCATGTATACATCTGGCTCCTGTCCTGCTGAGGTTACAACCTGCTTACAGTGAGACTTTGACAAGGTTCAGCTCTGGTTTGCTAACCATCAACTTTTCCTCAATGCCAAGAAGACTGTCTCCAAGTCTTGGCACAAGGCAGAGACTCTCTAGGCTTCCCTCCCTACCAACTTTCCACACCCTTGATGGGACTTTACTTGAGGACACATCCTCCTTCAAGTACTTAGGTGTTTGGTTGGACCAACACCTAAACTTTTCTGGACATACTGATGCCACCCAGAAAAAACTGTGTCCCAAGCTTGGTGCCCTTTTCAGGAACTGTAGTTGCATCCCTCCTACAGCTAGACATGAACTTGTTCAGAAGATGATACTGCCAATTTTAGACTATTGTGACGTAGTCTATGGTGCTGGCCCTTAAGTCCTCCCTGGCCAGACTGGACACTCTCTTAAATTCCTGCTGTCGCTTTGCCCTGGATGCCCTCCCTCGCACCCACCACTGCAATCTTTATCGTGCCCTATTCTTCCTCTCTCTTACAAATAGGTGACTCTCCCACTGTGCAAAATTCACCTCCAAGCACTGGTTAGATGAGCTCCCTTTCTACTTAACCTCCTCTTTTATAACAACCCCCACATCCTCCCATTCCCTTAGATCAACTGACTCCCTAACCCTGGTAGTCCCCCGCAAATCTACCATAATCTGTCAATCTGCTTACTCTCACCGCCTCCCACAAATTTGGAATTCACTCCCCCCTCAAATCCAGCACTCATCCTCTGCCTACTCCATCAGCTCTGCCCTCAAGAATTACCTTGTGCCGAGCTGTTCCTGCCATGTCGCTCCATAATTCCTTCCTATAAGCCTTGGATAAACCCCACCCCCCCTACCATCACCTAATTAATTTCTAGCTCTCCTCCCCTTCCTCCAAACTGCTCCCCCTTACTGGCCTCCCTTGATCTCTCACAGAATGTAAGGGATGCCAAATGCTCTCCCAGGGGCTTGTATCCCTCATCTACTCCCCTCCTCCTACATCCCTCTACCTCACCCCTCCCTTTCGTGTCACACTTTTCTTACATTTAAGTACTTGTTACTTACTAACCCGGCACTTATTATTGATTCACTTGTAACCCCTAGACGGCGCTATCCCAGGGGCTACTACCCTTGCCTGATTTGCCACCAACAAGTTGAGGGGCCTGGATCCAATGGCGGGTGCCTCCACCCAGAGGTCAGGGTTTGCAATAGTTAAACTAACTTGGTCACAGCCCTCTGGGACACTGCAACCCCCCTTTCTTCCCACTAGTGGCCCACACAATATATCAGAATTACCTTCACAGTATACACTTACCCCAGGTCTGGTTCCGCACTGGGACCTCCTGTGAAAATGAGATACAGTGCAACAATCACAGTACAGTACTTTAACATAGACAAATACCTCAGGCAGTATAACTTGCTGAAACAAGCAGCTCTGATTTATTTAGGGGATATAACAAGGACAGGGAAATCAGGTTAATTAGCTTATCACTCTAATAATCTATTTATGGCTCTGTGCACAGGCCTATTCCTATCAGTTACTGTCCCTGGGTACCCCAAGCCCTAGTGGCTAGTCCAAACCGTGGCAGCTGGTAGGGCCCTTTCACACAGAGAAAGAGAATTAAACAGTCAGCAGTACAGTAATTTCATTTGGATTTAATGTGGCAATTCAACAGGAGACCCTGAATTTTAGTACTCACGACCTCCAAATAAGATAGGGTCCTTCAATGTCAGCAGGGCTCACTTGAGGTACACAAACCTCTTCACACATCCATATAAAAGAAAGCACTATACCAGGCAGGCTGCATCTGTATCCCGATCGCATTACTGCACAATACCCGGGAGAACACACAGCAGATTCAGTTCCTGACAGACCGAGTGCAATTTTCAGCAATTCCTCCAGTCTTCTACAGGGTGAGCCTGGTTTCTACTCTTCAGAGATCCTTTGATTCTTTCACAGGACGATTCAGTCCTAACAAGCTGTTACACAAGCTGCAGACCGGAACTCTGGGCCTTACACACGTTTTTGACTAAAACTGCACACTGAAAAAGCACAGGGCTCCTTCCTCTTTACTGCCAAAGCTCAACTGAAACTCCAACCGACAAAACCGGGCACTTCCTTTGAGTTCCTCCCAGTTCTTGACTGGATTGGCTGTCACTCACATTAGACTGCTGCTGTTGGTCCAAAAGGCACTGAAGTCTAAACTACATTTCCCAGAGTCACTGCCCATAATCCTCTTGTGGCTGGCTCAGATTATGAGTCCAAGTTCTGATTCATCTAGACACCATTTTAGAGCTAGCTTACCCCACACCGATTGGTCCAGTTCAGCAGTTCAAAACTAGAATGGGAACTAGCAGACACAGTTCTGACTGCAAAGAAAGCAGGTTAGACAAACTGTAATTTCATTATTACTCAAATAATTTCTGGCAAACAGTTACATCTTTCAGATAGGTTCCCTTTGCACCCTAGTGACTGCAAAATGAAGTGAATTGGCAGCAGCTCGAGTGGTACTCAGAGAAGCACACAGTCCCCCATACAACTAATTATGTCTGCAAGCAGACAGCTCTTAAAGAGAAGTACCAGAGGCTCTAAAACACTCACTGATAAATGGCTTAAATGCCAAACACCATTCAGGCTTGGAGCATTCAAGCAAGCTCCTGAAGTCTTTTGGGAACCCCATTTGCAGGGGGTTACACCTTTCCTGGTTTGGAAAGCTTGACGTCCTGGCTCAGGCAATTCCCATAAGTTTCAACTGCAACCATATACATTTGCATTAGGCTCGCACATGTAATCATCAGTCAATATATCATTTTACCAAGAACACATTTCTGAAACATTGCAGTACGTCACTCTTTACACAGTATTACATACATTGTACCATAACTCAAGTTATTACCTCTTGTACATGAAACCTGAAGAGAGGGGCCCTCCCTATCAGTTACCTTGGGGCTGGATGGGCAGGGCACCATACTTAGAGGGCAACACAAGTAACTTTGAGTTAGCACTGATGCTCAGTTTGGGCAATGAGCTCGGGGACACATACACTTTATGGACAACATTGAGAGGCAAGTCCACAGGCCTCCCAAGTGAATCATAACTGAGGTGCACCACAGGCTTTACAGCTCGGACCAGTCTTCTAGGGGGAACTGTTATAGTCTCTGCACTCTGAGCCTCATTTTCAGCATTGTCCTCACTTGTCAGGAGTTCCATAGGGGTAGAGAGGCTAGAACTTGGGGCACTTTCAGCTCCAGGAGTTACAGTTTCTGGAGTCCACAACATTTGGCTCGCATGGAGAGCTTTGGACACTGGCAGTGGACTGTCAGGGCACTCAAAATACTCTTCTTGTTCGGGTGTATCACCAGTCTGCCCCAATCTATCATTTTCCTCCCTGAAAGCTCAAACAGTTCAACCATGCACAATGATTCCATTTCATCTGATCTGATGCTTTGCATTCACTTTCTGGGAGACATCCAGGGATGAGCTGGGGCTTAGACAGTCCAGAAGGCCCAGCTTCATCTCCAGTATTGACTAGGGATTCCTCAAACAACTGACTCAGTTCGTAAGAAGGATAGTATTCAAAGTCACTCTCACTTTCTTCCGATATGGACTGACAGTCATGCTCAACTGGGACTTGTGGAGGGAACACTTTAACTTTGCTTCTGTAGGTGCAGACTTTCTTGATCTTTTTCTAGCAGCTCTAGTCACTGGTCCAGAGGGCATCTTCTAGGGCTCAGACTCAATTAAGATTTGTCCAATGGGCAGTAAATGATTTCTATGCATTGTTTTACATCTTTTGAATTATTCTCAGGCCTTACTTTGTACACTGGCAGATCATCTAGTTTGCCCACTACAATGTGAGGGAGATGGTGCCATCTGTCAGCAATCTTGTGCTTGCCATGCAGTCCCAGATTTCTTAGCAATACCCGATCTCCCTCCTGGAGTTCCTGTGCTTTCACCTTTTATCATACCTTTCTTTGTTGGCCAGATTTCTTTTGGCAGCCATGGTTTGAGCCAGTTGGTACGCATGAGTTAGCTGGGCCTTTAACTTTTGCACATACTGTAAATAGTTGTCAGCTTGAACCCCATCAGGAGAGCCCCAAACACACATCTACTGGTAGTCGAGCTTCTTCCAAACATCAGGCGGTAGGGGAGAATCCAGTGGCATCACTTTTGTGCAGTTATAAGCATGTACCAGGGTGCTAATTTGTTGGCTCCATCTAGGCTTGTCCTTTGGGTGCAGGGTGCCTCAGCATATCTAGCAAAGTGTTGGTTGCGCTCAGGCTGTGGGTCCCCTGGGGGTGGTAAGAGTGGTTCTGGACTTCGGACTCCACAGAGAAAGCATCTCTTTGATCAGACGACTCTCAAAGTCTCCTTGATCAGAATGGATTCTTTGTGGAGCCCCATAGTGAACAAAAAAGTTTTCTACAAGTACTTTGGCCACAGTGGATGCTTTCTGGTCTTTGGTGGGGAAAGCTTGGGCATATCTCGTGAAATGGTCAGTGACCACCAACACATTACTGATATTTCTTTGATCTGACTCCAAACTCAGAAAATCAATACAGACCAGCTCCATGGGTGCACTGGTGGTGATGTTAACAAGGGGGGCAGCCCTCTGGGGCAAAGCTTTCCTCTGTAAGCAGCGACTACAAGTTCGAATGTGTTGCTCCACATCAGCCCCATCTTAGGCCAATAGAATCTGGATCTCACCAAGTCAAGTGTTCTGTCTATACCAAGGTGCCCCATGTGGTTGTGCAAGGACCTCAGTACTGAGTCTCGAAGGCAGTGGGCAGCACTAGTTGTTGTTTGTCTACTTGTCCCCTCTGTCTACTGTTTCTCTGTATAACAGTTTATTGATCAGTTTCAACTTAGGACCTTCTTTGTATAACAGTGCAGTTCTCAAATCAGTGGAGCGTAATTTGGACACATCTTTTCCTGCATAGAGGGCTTCTAAAGCTGCTTTGATCATGGGATCGCTGGATTGAGCCCGGCTGAATACTGTCATTGTCCAGCTGAGGCAGTGCACCAATGTCTATTGCAGAAAAGTGGCAATGGCAGCAGGTATGCAATTCTCAGAGGCTCCCAAGCAATCCACCATGCAGTCCACTGCGTCCGTGGACATTTGTTCCTCCCTGTCAAACTTCCGGCAGAGTGCCCGATGTCAGGTTCTGCCAATCGGACCCAATCATTCTGGGGAACAGGCCTCCGGAGAGAGCATCAGCATCTATGTGGTTCAGACCTGCTCAGTATTCGAGAGCATAGTCATATGTAGATAATGCAGAAAGCCACCTATGGCCAGTGGCATCCAACTTAGCTGAGGTCTGCACATAGGTCAAAGGATTATTGTCAGTTTTACTAGTATTTTAGCCCCATACAAGTACTCATGGAATTGGTCAACAATAGCCCACTTCAAAGCTAGGAACTCTAACTTATGTACAGGATAGTTCTTTTCGGATGGGGTCAGGCTTCTACTGGCAAAGGCCACTGGTCTCAGGCCATTCTCGTGCTCTTGGTACAACACAGCCCCCAACCCTTGCAAGCTAGCATCAGTGTGCAGGACGTGGTTTTCTTGGATCGGCATAGGCCAGCACTGGAGCATGGGTAAGTTGATATATGATCTCATGAAAGCAGTCTCACAATCAGAGTCCAGCGGCCCCAAATACTTCACTCGGATGAAAATACACTCTTTCAGTCTTGAGGGACGCTGACTTTTGGTATTTTTGTGGGTTGGGGATACCCTTGAGTAAGGTTAAGTAAAGGGCGGATCACTCTTGAATAGTCCTTTGATGAAGCGCCGATAATAACCACAGAATCCCAGGAATCTTTGCAGTTCTTTTAGATTTTTGGCCAGGCCAGGTGGTCAAGGACTCAACTTTACTTGGGTCGGTCTCTATTCCTCGGTGGATACTATGTGTCCCACATACTTTACTGATGTTTGAAAGAATTGACACTTATCAATGGACAGTTTAAGGCCAAAGTCCTCCAGTCGGTCCAATACCTTAAATAATCTGCTCTCATGTTCCTCCAGTGAGCTGCCAAACACAATAACATCATCTAGGTATACCAGGCACTCTAGTAAGTTCATGTCCCCACTGCACGCCCATCAATCGTTGAAAAGTGACTGGGGCACCTGAAATCTTTGAGGCATCCTCATGAATCTATAGAAGCCGAACGGACAGATAAAGGCTGTCTTCTCACGGTCCTCTGGGGCCATCGGGATCTGGTAGTACCCATCGGAGATCCAGCACAGAGAACCACTTGCTCCTGCTTAGGCAGTCCAAAGCATCCTGAATGCGGGCATTGTGTACTGATCAGGATAGTCCGCCGGTTTAAGGTGCGATAATCCACACACATCCTTACTGTTCCATTCTTTTTCCTCACTACCACAATGGGGAAGCATAAGGGCTTCTGGATTCTTGTATTACACCAGCAGCTAACATCTCTTGCAGATGCCGCTCTCACATCATCTATGTCAGCAGGTGCCAGGCGTCGAGACCTCTCACAAATGGTCTTTCGTCATGCAGCCGGATATTGTGCTCAGCTCCTTGCACGCATCCTACATCCCATTCCTTTAAAGAAAACACCTGGTCTCTCTGGGCAAGCTTCTCACTGATCCTCACTTTCCATTCAGCTGGCAGCGGGAGTCCAAATCAAACAAGTCAGGCGTTACTCTGTCATTCTTCCTTGAACTCTTGCTGCTGGGTAGCACTGCAGTGTCTGCACAATGCACATTAGCCAGGATGCAACCTCTGTTTACTCGAATGTCTCTTTCAGACACATTATGAACTTGGACCATTACCCTTCTGGCATAAGCATGGGCTCTAGCGGCAAAATACTAGGCTTGACCAGCAGTCCCTCTGGCAATTTTCCATCGCCTGGTGCATCCAACATTAATATTTTATTCTTAACATCCTTTCTGATACGGACCTCCTGTAAGGTACACTGGGCATTTGGCGCCAGGATCAGAGACTCAGGATCCTTCTTCCACACATCCGACCGGTTCCTCTGGTTCTGTTTTTCAGCATCTCTCTGTGCCTCATAGGCCTTCTAATTAAAGCCGAACTCTTAAAGCTCTACTAGTCTTTGACCCCTGTTTTCATAACACAACTGTGCCAGCCTTCCGAACATATGAGCATTTGTTCCAATCAACAAAGGGACACCATCATACAGTCCAGTGGGGGACACACTAAGGCTAGGGTCTCTACTTGTTCGCCACTCCAGCCACGGAGGTGGGAAAGACAGCCAAATTCGGATATACCCGAATAGGGTAGGCCTTCTCACTTAACCCCCATACATGCAGTCCTTCTAATGGTTGTAAGGGTCACGCCTGACAAATGCTTCTGATACCAATCCTGGAACATAATTGTCACTTGGGAGCCACTGTCTAATACAGCTCTTGTAGACACTCCATTCACCTTTACAGTGGTCTCCATGGAGGGACCCACTATTCTGGACCAGTCTGGAGAGGCGGTAGTGGGGGCCTGGGCAACTGAACCTTGCCACAAAGGACGTGAATTAGCATTTTGGTGCCCTCACTGGGATCATGTCGTGCACCTCTTAACCACTGATTTCTTCCAAGCTCTCCTTGTAGCCTATATGCAACTTTGTCAGTGTCTTTTGGGACTGGCATTCCTTTCATGTTCCCATCTTTCCCTCAATTATAGCAAAACATACTTTCTGGGTTTGAGCTGGCCGGGCGCCACACTGGGAGCCAGGCGGGGTATTACTAACTGGAAACCCGGTGCCATCTCTGTCTGTGGCGTGATAAGCATTTGGAGACATCTCGTCAGTTTCTCCACTTCCATGGTCAAGGAATTGAGTTTGGAGCTGTTATCAGCAGGAGATACATGGTGGGTACCCCACCCCATAGCAGATGCAGTCGGATATAGGTCAGGCCTGCATTTGCAGGCGTGGCCTTCATAAAGGGACTGTTTTGAATTCTCGGATCTCTCAACAGTTCGCCCCCATTGTGGCATATCTTTTTCCTTGTCAGAGCACTCATTGACTGTCAACCTCTGCCCTGAACTTCACTTGATGGGTCACCCTCAGTCACCGGGTCGAGCCACAGCTGTTGGTGCAGGTACCTCCCGAGTCGCCTTTTTCTCAACTCCTCGAATTTCTCTCATTAACTCATCATAGGAGGGTGGGATTCCAGTCGATTTGCCAGGCGTAACTGAAGCAACAGCAGTTCTGAGAAGGGGCAGACTTAAGGATTCTGTCCAGTCTGGTTCGGTCCAGTTCAATCGCTGGCAAACTACCCTTTCTGAGGCATTCTTGCAACAATTTTTCCAGCCGAGAGACATACACAGACAACAACTCCCTTGGTACTGTTGTGCATTTCTTACTCTCCACCATAGGTCCTCATCAGAATCTGGGCTCCCTACACATTCTCCAAGGCCTCAAGATAGGCCTGTGCAGTCGCTTCAGGGTTACTGGCCCGTTTAGCACGGATGGTAGCCAGGGCAGGACCTCGGAGGCTCTCACTAACCCTCTTTCGCCTTCTGCCTTCGAGCATTGCCATTCTAGCACTTGGGGGCAACATAGTTCATCCAGGTCTCCCAGTCATCCTCCCTTGGGGGTGGGAGGTGCCAGAGAAGATCCTCAACCTTCGTAAGAGTCGTGACTAATGGCAGGTGCAGAAATAGGAGTCTGCATTGGTTCAGCCACCATTACGGGCACTGGAGCAGGAGAGGGTGTTGGGGAGGAACACCCCAGGTGGCAAGAATAGTTTCTTCAAGTCCTCCACAGTTTTCCCTCTCCCAGCAACCATTCAGCAAATTTCTCCTCAAAAGTTTCAGATAGTGGTGGGGCTGATTCCCCGGTCTTTACTGTCCTTAGTTATTACTCTCCAAGCAGTGAGGGCTCCCTCTGGGGTAATGGTCTGTGGCACTTTGAGCTATCTATGGGATCCTTAAACTCTACTAGGGCCAGGAAAGTGTGGGTGAGCAGATCAGCATGCCGACCCACCACCACAGGGTTTTGTAAACCTTCCACCTTGGAAAGTACTCCTGCACAGTGTCCGTATTGATACCCAGGGGATGTCCAGGATAAGCATAGCATTTGGGGGTCGATCTCCTCCCCAGTACACCACTCCACCAGCCGGTGCACAGCCACTGGCCGGGTACCCATTTTTTCTTAACAGTGGTTCAGAATATGGCCACTAGAGGACACAATCCCAGCGGTGAGCCTCCAAGATGTAACCCTAGATGGCGCTATCCCAGGGCTACTACCCCTGCCTGATTTGCCACTAACAGGTTGAGGGGCCTGGATCCAATGGCGGGTGCCTCCACCCAGAGGTCAGGGTTTGCAATAGTTAAACTAACTTGGTCACAGCCTCTGGGACACTGCAACCCCTTTCTTCCCACTAGTGGCCCACATAATATATCAGAATTACCTTCACAGTATACACTTACCCCCAGGTCTGGTTCCGGCACTGGGACCTCCTGTGAAATGAGATACAGTGCAACAATCACAGTACAGTACTTTAACATAGACAAATACCTCAGGCAGTATAACTTTGCTGAAACAAGCAACTCTGATTTATTTAGGGGGATATAACAAGGACAGGGGGAAATCAGGTTAATTAGCTTATCACTCTAATAATCTACCTATGGCTCTGTGCACAGGCCTATCCCTATCAGTTACTGTCCCTGGGTACCCAAGCCCTAGTGGCTAGTCCAAACCGTGGCAGCTGGTAGGGGCCCTTTCACACAGAGAAAAGAGAATTAAACAGTCAGCAGTACAGTAATTTCATTTGGATTTAATGTGGCAATTCAACAGGGAGCGACCCTGAATTAGTACTCACGACCTCCAAATAAGATAGGGTCCTTCAATGTCAGCAGGGCTCACTTGAGGTACACAAACCTCTTCACACATCCATATAAAAGAAAGCACTATACCAGGCAGGCTGCATCTGTATCCCGATCGCAATCACTGCACAATACCTGGGAGAACACACAGCAGATTCAGTTCCTGACAGACCGAGTGCAATTTTCAGCAATTCCTCCAGTCTTCTACAGGGTGAGCCTGGTTTCTACTCTTCAGAGATCCTTTGATTCTTTTCACAGGACGGATTCAGTCCTGACAAGCTGTTACACAAACTGCAGACCGAACTCTGGCCTTACACACGCTTTTTGACTAAAACTGCACACTGAAAAAGCACAGGGCTCCTTCCTTCTTTACTGCCAAAGCTCAACTGAAACTCCAACCGACAAAACCGGCACTTCCTTTGAGTTCCTCCCAGTTCTTGACTGGATTGGCTGTCACTACAATAGACTGCTGCTGCAAAGGCACTGAAGTCTAAACTACATTTCCCAGAGTCACTGCCCATACAATCCTCTTGTGGCTGGCTCAGATTATGAGTCCAAGTTCTGATTCGTCCAAGGCACCATTTTAGAGCTAGCTTACCCCACACTGATTGGTCCAGTTCAGCAGTTCAAAACTAGAATGGGGAACTAGCAGACACAGTTCTGACTGCAAAGAAAGCAGGTTAGACAAACTGTAATTTCATTATTACTCTAAATAATTTCTGGCAAACAGTTACATCTTTCAGATAGGTTCCCTTTGCACTCCTAGTGACTGCAAAAATGAAGTGAATTGGCAGCAGCTCGAATGGTACTCAGAGAAGCACACAGTCCCCCCATACAAACTAATTATGTCTGCAAGCAGACAGCTCTTAAAGAGACAGTACCAGAGGCTCTAAAAACACTCACTGATAAATGGCTTAAATGCCAAACACCATTCAGGCTTGGAGCATTCAAGCAAGCTCCTGGAAGTCTTTTGGGAACCCCCATTTGCAGGGGGGTTACACACTTTTTCTACATATTATGCACAACTCTGTTTTAACACTGTAACACCTGCCTTGCAACTGTATGTTAATGTTGATCTTGTAACTTGAGTGTAAACTGAACATGACTCTTCCCCCTCCCCACCTTCCTGCTCCCCTTTTCTTTACTGTTACGTAAGTACTTGTTTACTTATTAACATGGCACTTATTACTGACCACTCTTTCTACTTATTGTGCTCAACACTGTTGTACTACTGCTTGTAACACCTGCCTTACAACTGTATGTTAATGTTGATCTTGTAACTTGAATGTTTAATGTTTTAGTCCTATTGTACCCCTTCCCCCAGGTCGCACCTGGAGATGAGCGACTTGTCGCTCAGTGTGCCTTCCTGGTGAAACATTTCAATAAATAAATATTTATTTAGTTTTTGTTAACTGGGTAGGTGCACTAGCCATAAAATGACTATTTTCAGGCACGACCCGGGAAATTGCGGAGGGGCTGGAAGGAAAAGTATGCCTCTTTGCAGATGACACAAAGGATCTGCAACAGGGTTGATACACAAGGAGTGGTAGAAAGGATGAAAAGGGACTTGGCAAGGTTGGAGCAGTGGTCAAGAGTATGACAGTTTAGTTTCAATGCAAAGAAGTACAAAGTAATGCACCTGGGAAACAAAAACCATGGGGAAGAGTATACAGTTGGGGTTAGGTACTAACAACAACAAAAATGGAAAGGGATCTGGGGTACTTATATCAGACAACCTTAAGGTAGGCAAGAAATGTGAGAAGGCAGTAAGAAGGGCTGGGGGGATTCTGGGATGCATAGGGAGAGGCATCACCAAGCAGAAAGCAGGTAGTTGTTATCCCTCTGTACAGACAGTTAGTGAGACCCCATCTGGAGTACTGCGTGTAGTTCTGGAGACCCCATCTCCGCATGGACATAGACTGGATGGAGGCAGTCCAGAGGAGGGTGACCAAAATGGTGCAGGGTCTGCATCAGAAGACATACAAAGAGAGACTAAAAGAGCTTAATATGTATACCCTTGAGGAAAGGAGGGAGAGGGGAGACAGGATAGATTATTTCAAGTACCTCAAGGGAATCAACAAAGTCCAAGAGGGTAGCATATTTCAGAAAAAGAGATGCACAAGAACAAGGGGCACAATTTGAAGATAGAGGGGGACGACTCAGGGGCAACGTGAAAAAGTATTTTTTCATTGAGAGGTGGTGGATGCATGGAACAGCCTTCCTGAGGAGTAGTAGGTCAAAAAGGGATTCAAGAATGCATGGGACCGACATAAGGAAATTATGGTGGGGGAGTAGGAGGAAGTAGACTGCTGATTAACTGGGATCTGCAGCTTATCCAATAGGTAGGGAACTGGCAGACTAGTTGGGCCAAGCAGTCCTTATCTGCCATCAGAGTCTATGTTTCTATATAGCTAGGAAAAAAGCACAGAGTTTTGATGGCATAGCTGTGATACAGACAAGCTGATTTCTCAAATGCATACCACTTCAATTCAGCACTGAAACGCAAATGATCAGCTTTTTATAAGAACAGAATGATAGATTTTTAGCTAATTCATCGCAAAACAAACCAGAGACCGAGTAAGTAAAAACCCTGGACAGCAAACAACTCTACAGACTTCTCTAATTAGGAAATTAACAGCGTTTTAGCTCTTTAGTCAAGCAGGAACTTGCACTGCTGCAGCAAGTAGCTTACTCCGATATGATGTCATCACTCTCCAAGACTCGGTCAAAGGGACAGAAACAGCCTGACTGCTTCCAGTTAGTGCAAAACAAGTTAACAAATGCAGATTTAAAGAAAACCACAAAACCAAACAGCATGACATTTTCACGAAAAACTACTCATGACACAGGGACTTGAATTCAGGCTTTTTTTTAACAATGTGTAAAATGGTTGCCATTGATCTTTAAGAACAAGATAGCAGCGACTGACGATCTTGTTGAGTCATCTGACCTGGCTTGCATCACCGAGACCTCCCTGGATGATAATGCTGGCCTAGTTCTTGAGTCAGCAATTCCAGCTGGGTTCTCGGTGATATACCGCTCGAGGACGGATCCTAGGGGCAGGGGCCATTTGCTTTAAAATGGAATTGGACCTTGTAGCTGCGCCAGTGGGGGAGACCAAGTCCTTTGAGTGTATCATGGGCACAGGTGTGGGGTGCAGGATTCTACTCATCTACCGTCCACCCAGGGACAAGAAGCAATTCCTGCAGGAAGTCCTGGACTTCGTCGTCGACATGGCATTGGAGTCCACCACATGGATGGTTCTGGGGACTTCAATGCCTGGGTCAACAACGCACTCTCACAATTTGGTCAGAACTTCCTCCAACGTATGAATTCATTGGGCTTCACACAGGTTGTTACCATTACAACCCACACTTATGGTAACTTATTGGATTTGGTGTACTTCCAGGGATGGAGACCTTTGACCTGGTGGTGGAGCCGGTCAGATGGTCTAACAATCACTGTAAGGTTTCATTTCCAGGCTTCCCCTATAGGCCTGCTACTACAGAGATGGTCCAACGCCACCCTTTAAGGGGTGTGACCCCAGATGGCCTATTGGCGGTGATGGACCTATCAGGCTTTCCGAGTGCAAGCTCGGACTTGGAAAATCTGATACAGGCCTATAATAGGGCTGTTCCTGAGGCTCTGGATTCCATAGCTCCTGTCCACATTCATCCCCTCTCCCTTCACCCTTGGCCCCCTTGGTTTGATGGGACCTTGAAGGACTTGAGTAGAGTAGGATGAAGGCTGGAACGGTGCTGGCAGAAATCAGGCCTTTATGCCGACAAACTTAGATTGATGACTCACTATACTGAGTATCAATAGGCCACCTCCCGTAAGAAGGCAGAATTCCTGTCCAGGGAGATCGCTGCTGCTCAGAATCGACCAGCTCAGCTCTTCTGAACTGTGAAGAGACTGTACAGTCCAGCCTGTCTGCAGTCTCAGAGAGCGTTGTCACAAGAGAAGTGTGACAAGTTAGCTCGATTCTTTGCAGATAAGGCTGTTGACATCAGGTCCAAGATCCGAGCAGCCCATTCCAATGGGTGTTGTGATGGTCAGTGGGAGGTTGCAGCCCCTCGGTTGTCTGGTCTGACTTTGACTGGTTGGTGATCATGGATATCGAGAAGACCATCCAGAGTATGCAACCAACCTTCTGTAGTTTGGACCCTGGCCCATCACGCCTTTTAGTGGGGTGCGTTGTTGTAATCGGCCCAGTCCTAGCTGAGATAGTCTGGTGTTCATTAGAGACAGGTGTGTTCCTGGACACCCTGAAGGAGGTGGTGGTGGTTATACCTCTCCTTAAGAAATCCTCTCTTGACTCTGAATGTCTCACTAACTACAGACCTGTCTCTAACCTTCCCTTTGTGGGTAAAGTTATTGAGAAGGTGGTCGCGCTACAGCTGGAGGACCAGAAGGTGGTTGCGCTGCAGCTGGAGGACCATTTTACCATCCATGATATCTATGATCCTCTCCAGTCTGGATTTTGGAAGCAGCATAGTACGGAGACGGCCCCAGTTTGGGTACTCAATGATCTCCTGATAGCAAGAGATCAGAACAGCCATTCCATTCTGGTTCTCCTTAATCTCTCTGCGGCATTCGACACCGTGCATCATAGTGTGTTACTTGAGCACCTGCAACTGATCTGAGGACTGTCTGGTACAGTCCTCAGGTGGTTCCACTCCTTCCTCACTGGCAGGTTTCAGAGAGCTGTATCGGGAATTTATCCCTCTGGCCTGGTCTCCCTGCCTTATGGGGTGCTGCAGGGCTCTGTTTTATCACCCATGTTGTTCGAGGTGTATGCTGCTGTTGGGAGAGATTGTAAGGTGTTATGGGCTGTTTTCACTGCTACATAGATGATACTCAGCTATACATGTCCTTTGTGCCCGAACAAGATGGAACTGTCTCATCATTTAACAACTGCCTCGCTGAGATCCAAGACTGAATGAGTGCCAACTGGCTGAGGCTGAATCCTGACAAGACTGAGATGTTGGTTGTGGACCCAGGCTATCAGGCAGAGGGGCTTTTGGCTGGGCGGCCTTCTGGGCTTTGGCTTGGAGGCAGCCAGCCGATGACCTCCGATCGGGTGCGAAATCTGGACATTATCTTTGACGATGGATTAGCGCTTAAATCTCAGATGTCGTCCATCGTCATGATCCCATTTTACCATCTGAGGAATATCACCCAGATTAAGCACCTGGTCCCACCTGATGACCTTCCTACGCTGGTCCATGCCTTTGTGACCTCCCGCCCTGACTACTGCAACTTTACCTAGGGCTACCGGAGGTTGAGATCCGCTGCTTGCAGCTGGTGCAGAATATGGCTGACAGGCTGTTGATAGGTTTATCTCGATCTTGCCATGTCACACCTGTGCTCTGCAGCCTGCACTGGCTGCCTGTTCAGTGGCGGATCACCTTCAAGGTCGGTTTGCTGACCTATAAAGCCCTGCACAGACAGGAACTGTGTTACTTGCAAGATCTTCTTCACCCCTACCGCCCCCTCTACCCACTCCATTCTGCTGGCAAAGGATTGCTAGAGGTTCCCAGGGTTTGTTTGAAGAGCTTGAGTGGCAGGGCATTTGCTTATGTGGCCCCTACCCTGTGGAACTCTCCACTTTGTCGGATAAGTGAGTGCCTAACTGTGGGGAGTTTTAAATCTGCATTAAAATTTATTTTTACATTCATGCTTTGCCAGAATTTGAATGATCTATTGAGATGGTTATTTATTTTACTTTTGAGATTTTAACTGCTGTATTTGTTTTTAATAACTGTACAAGCGCTTTGATATCTTGAATTGCGCTTTTTATAAATAAAGCTGACTTGAGAGTTGAGTTGAGATATGTAAACATCTTTTAACAAATGGATCGCTGCCTGTTGAAGTGAACATGTTAAGCCCTTGCCCAAACTGTTTTAATCTTGAAAAATTAAAACATGAAATGGATCAATTAACTACTGAACTTAAAAAAATTAAAAAGCTAAGAGAGTTAGAGACTTATTTTGATAACATGATTAGAAATATAGACCCCGGTAATGAGTGTTCCCCTTCTGTAGCAAAAGTAAGTAAAATTTTATTTTTTAAGCACTTTTCAAATCCAAAGTGCTGTACAAATTTAAAAACATACATTTAAAACAACTATAATTAATTAACATTAATAAAATCATTCTCCATATGCTTTTTGAAACAAAAATGTTTTTAGCTCTGATTTAAAATTCTCGACGGTCAGGCATTCTCGTATCCGACGAGGTAGAGAATTCCACAAGGTGGGGGCAGCATATGAAAATGCACGTTCCCCGGATGTCTTCAAATGAACCCTGGGAATCTCTAGCAATCCCTCGTCGGCGGATCAGAGTGAGCGAGAGGGGTAGGAGGGAATAAGGAGATCTTTCAGATACTGCAGTCCCTGTTCATGTAAGGCTTTATAGGTCAGTAATCCAACTTTGAAGGTGATCCGCCACTGAACTGGCATCCAGTGCAGTCCGCACAGCACAGGCATAATATGACTCATTCTAGATGTCCCCGTCAGAAGCCTGGCCGCTGCATTCTGCACTAGCTGCAAGCCGTGGCTATCACCCCCGGTAGCCCTAGGTACAGGGCATTGCAGTAATCAAGGCGGGTGATCACGAAAGCATGGACCAAAGTAGGCAGGTCTGCCAGAGGAACCAGGTGTTTCACTGGGGCGATATTCCTCAGATGATAAAAGGAAGATTTGACAATGGCAGACACCTGTGATTTCAGGGTCAAACTGTCATCAAAAATAACGCCCAGATTACGCACCTGGTCTGAGGTCGAGAGCTGGGCACCATCAAGTCATAAGCCTGATGGAACCCCAGCCCTATGACCCGCCTCAAGGCGACCCGGGTCCATGACCAACACCTCGGTCTTATACGGATTTAACCTTAGCCAGCTAGCACTCATTCAGTCTTTGATCTCGGAAAGACAGTTGTTAAGCATAGAGATTGCATCGTTCCGTCCGGGAGTAAAGGACAGATACAGCTGGGTATCATCTGCATAACAGCGAAAACCCAGACAGTATCACCTAATGATATCTCCTAATGGCAGCATATAGACTGTGAACAACATGGGTGTCAAAATGGAGCCCTGCGGTACCCCACAGGACAGAGAGATGGCATCAGAAGGAATAAATTCCTGTGACAACCCTCTGTGTCTGGCCTGTGAGAAAAGATTGAAACCATTGTAGAACTGTACCAGACAGTCCACAAAAAAACTGCAGGCACTCCAATAGCACACCATGGTCCACAGTATCAAATGCCGCAGAGAGCTCAAGGACTAGGATAGTACAAGCCTTTCCATCTCTCGCAATTATGAGGTCATTTAAAACCCGGACAAGAGTGGTCTCGGTGCTATGTCTTTTCCTAAACCCCGAATGGAGAGTGTCATAGACACTGTGAGCTGTAAGATGATCATCTAACTGTATCGCAACCACCTTTTCAATAACCTTACCCACAGAGGGCAGGTTAGAGATAGGTCTGAAGTTGGCTGGGCAGTCTGGATTCAAGGAGGGTTTTTTAAGGAGTGGTCGAACGACCACCTCCTTTAGGGGATCAGGAAAGACCCCTTGCTCCAAGAATTTCCAGAAAATTTCAGCAAGGATCAGGCAGATAACATCTAGGCACCCCAATAATAGTGGCATAGGGCCCGGATCCAAACTACAGCTGGTTGGTCGTACAGTCCGAACAATCCTCACAATGTCCATGAATTCCAGCCTACCAAAGTCAGACCACGTAGCATGGGTGTTCATTTCCTCCCGCCAATCTCCACAATCCCTTAAAGAGGGAGCTGGGCCGATGCCTGACCTAATGCTGGCAATCTTATCGGCGAAGAACCGAGCAAGCTCATCACACTTTATTTGTGAAAAATCTCTTCCAGACTGCAGATAGAGTGGATTGCACAGTCTGTCGACAGTCTGAAAGAGTTGAGCTGGTCGGTTCCACGCAGCAGCAATCTCCCTGGACAGGAACTCTGCCTTCCTATGGGTGATTGCTGATTGATACACAACATAATGGTCCATCAATCTAAGTCTGTCAGCATCCAGGCCAGATTTCCGCAAAGCCCTCTCTAGCCTTTGCCCCACTGTCCTCAGCTCCTTCAAGGACCCATCAAACCAAGGGGCTCTTGGGCATTGAGTGAGTGGGTGAATGTGAACAGGAGCAATTGAATCCAGGGCATCACCCACTGCCTTATTATAGGCAAGTACAAGGTCCTCTGGACTCATGCACTCACTTGAAATACCCAATAGGTCCAGTACCGCCAATAGGCCTTCTGGGGTAACTCCCCTCAAAGGGCGGTACTGGACCATTTCCGTAGGGGCAGGCCTATTTGGGGGTGCCCCGAAGCTGATTCTTATGGTGTGATGGTCCGTCCAGGCATTTGGTTCCACCCCCAAGTGCATGATCTCTATCTCCAGGAGGAACACTAGGTCCAATGAGTGACCCCCTATATGGGTAGCAGAGGTAACTACCTGTGTAATGCCCAACGTAGTCATAAGTTGGAGGAGATTTTTCCCAAAGTGCGAGAGTTCATCGTTGACCCAGGCATTGAAGTCACTCAGTATTAACCACCTGGGTGACTCCAATGCCACGTCAACAATGAAGTCCGCAAACTCCTTCAGGAATTCTCCACAATCACCGGGTGGACGGTAGATGAGGAGAATCCTGATCCCTACACCTACTGCCAGGATACACTCAAAGGATTTAGTGCAACCCAGTAGTACATCCGCAAGACCCAACTCCGTTTTAAAGAAAATGGCTACACCCCCGCCCCTACGATCCAACCTCGGGCGATGTATCACCTAGATCCCAGCCAGAGCAGCAGATGCCAATATAGGGCCTGCATTCTCATCTAGCCAGGTCTCGGTGATGCATGCCAGGTCACATGTTGCAACAAGATCAGCTATAATAGCGGTCTTGTTCTTAATTGACCTGGCATTACACAACACCGCCCGCGTTGGATGGGTTTTACAGGAGGATCGCAATATCTGCCCACAATATGCGGAGCCCTTGGGTATGGGAATCAGACAGGGAAAACACCTCTCCTGATCCCATTTCACCCCAGGGCGCCTCCTACTCCCCACTGTCTCTATCTGCCCACCACTCTCCATTCTCCCACTCTGCCCAGCCCATCCGCCCTTCAAACGTCTCCTCACTATCCCCAATGCACGACATCTTCTATAGACGTCAGCCAGTAAAAGGGGACAATGAAAAGGGTGGAGCTCCCGTAGCAGAGTGGGGGAATAACGCCTGACCGTCTTACAGCCCTCCCAACCCATCTTAATCAGACAATCAACAGAAATAAACAAATTATATTATCACACAAGCGCAATATATCAATCATATATCAATATCTAACACATAACCACACAAATATCTAATTTATCAATTTATATATACTACACTAAATCAATTTAAAACAAACTTACCACAAAATTACCAAATTATTATACTTAAAATAAAATAAATCATAAACTAAAACATGCCACTTAAAAATTGTTTTGTTTTTGAGAAAGGATTAAGGAAATATTGTAAGAAACAGTACGCCAGATGAAATTTCTCACATATCTCTGGAAGTAACAAATTTCCAGATTGCCACTAGGCACTCTCACTGACAGCAAAGTTCCTTTAAAATGTAAGTTAACAAAAGCACTCTCACTGCTTGTGATAACATAATCCGTCCAACACAAAAATAGAACTCAAACCAGTCAAAGGTCCTCTCCCAAGCTTTCAGTTCGAGCCTTTTTCCAAGTCTTCAGTTCAAGCCTCTTTCCAAATCTCCAGCCCAAGTATCAGGAAAATAATCCAACAGGCCACAGGGCCCACCAGCACTCCCTAGTCAACTACACCCGGCTTTACCAATGGCCCACTACTTCGACTCCCAATCAAGTCTGCCCATCAGCAGACTCAACAAGGGGTCAAGGGGAAACAGGAACACTGGGCCAACCCTCCAGCAAGCCCCGCTTCCCACCCTTGTGTGGATCGCTTACCGAGGGAGCAACTACTTCAGAAACTGGCAGGTCCCCACAATTCGAGCCACTTCACAACAGTAAGTTCCAATTCCAACGACCGACAGAAATCAACATCGGGAATAATCCAAATTAGAATAAGGCAATCTGGCGTCCGAACCGAGCGCACAGTATGTGCCCGACCCTGTTCCCCCGATCAGCAGATCTCCCGTAAAGGCCAATCTGCCAACAATCCACTCCTTCACCACTCTCCAAAAATTTTTGGCTCCTACAGTCCTCATTCAATCCTCCAAGGAGCCGACTGAACAAGCTCGGATCAGGACTACCAGGCAACAGAAACAGGGGCAATGGCCAGTAGGCTTCCCAACCTGGGCCAAGGTCTCTCTTTTAACTCCTTCTTTCAACGGAGAACACTCCGTTTCCAAAACTGCAGCAAGACAACAACACTTCAAGCTGCAGCTACGGCAAGTAATCCAGAGTGAAACTACAGCTTCTCTGTAGCAAACAAACACGGAAGCAACAGCGAACTATAGAAGAAAAAATTACTCACCGTTGTAATGCTGTTTCTTCTAATGGAGTCTTGCTGTATTCAGACATAATGCAGTTAGCCCCAGCACTTGAACTGCCCCGGAGAGGAAAGAGTTAACTCTATGCAGAAGCACAGAATATTGAGCTCGAGCTCGGTTTTCAAACCTGTGTCTGTGGTACTCCCCAGTGTAACCATCAGATTCTTACGAGCACACTAACTAACATACTATAGTATGGAAATTGTTCAACATATAGCCAAAGGGCAAAAGATTCTTTTTGGGCCCAAAAGACTCAAGTCGAGAACCCAAGAAGGAAAGGTAGTGACAATATTTAAGTATAAAACACCAGAAAAAATAACAACAACATCCACCCCACCCAAGAGGGAGGGTACAAGGTACACCCCTGAGGTGCAACACTGTACCTGCCAGCCCACTTCCCAAAAACCAGGTTTTGAGAGGGAAGGCGGGGTAGAGATCTGAATACAGCAAGACTCCATTAGAAGAAACAACATTACTATGGTAATTTTTTCTTCAAACAACATGAAGTCTTGCTGTATTCAGACATAATGCGGACTACTAAGCAGTTCCCTATGGAGGAGGGAATGCAGAACCTATTTTGGGAAGAGGGTCTGCAGTACTGCTGTGCTAAACCTAGCATCCCTCCTAGCCTGGATGTCCAGGGAGTAATGCTTGGTAAAAGTATGTACTGTTTTCCAGGTGGCTGCTTTATAGTTCTCTAACAAAGGTATATCTCTGGCCGCAGCTAGAGAAGCAGCTGTACCCCTAGTCGAATGAGCCCTCAGGCCTGAAGGGGGCGTTCTACCCAACTTGTCATAACAGAATTGTATACAAGAAACAATCCACCTGGCAATAGTTCTTTTAGTGGCAGGCTTACCTTTCCCCACTTCACCAAAAGTGAGAAACAATTGAAGACAGTCTTTTCTATGTGCCTTAGTATGCTCAATGTAGTAGCTAAGGGCCCTCTTAACGTCCAGACTGTGTAACCTTCTTTCACCTGAAGAAGAGTGATCAGTGAAAAACACAGGTAGAGATATAGACTGGTTCAGATGAAAATCCGATACCACTTTGGGCAAGAACCTCCTATTGGTTCTTAGGACCACTTTGTCCCTATGGAAGGAGATGAAGTCAGGTTCAACTGACAGAGCCTGTAACTCAGTAATCTGCCTGGCAGAAGTAAGAGCTACCAGGAACACAGTTTTCCAGGTCAAGTACTTCAATTCGGATGAAGCCAGAGGTTCAAAGGGTGGCTGCATAAGCTGAGCTATGCAGACATTAAGATCCAAAGGCGGAGTGGGCTCCCTAAAACGGGGGTTAATGTGAACCAGGCCCTTGAAAAACTTTCTGAAAACAGGATGAGATGCCAGGGAAGAGCCCTTCCCTGCTGAGAGGAATGCAGAGACAGCTGCTGGATGAACCTTCAAAGTGGCAGGCCTAAGGCCTAGACCATTCAGATGAACTAGATAGTCTAAGGTTGTGGAAATGCCTGCAGAATCAGGCAGGATGCCTTTTCTGAGAGCACCAAATACTGAACCTTTTCCATTTTGAGTTGTAAGTTTTTCTAGTGGAAGGTTTCCTGGAGACCTTCAGAATACCCAGAACTCCCTGAGAGAGATGTAGTGCTGCATATTCTAACTCGTCAAGAACCAGACCTTGAGATTGAGAGACTGGAGATCGGGGTACCAGATTCGCCCCTGGGAGGAGGACAGGAGATTGTATGTCCTGGGCAGAGACAGGGGACGTGACACTGACAAGGACAGCAGTAGAGGATATCAAGGCTGTCTGGCCCAATCTGCAGCCACCAGTATCACTGTGCAGGGTTGAGTCCTGATGTTGATCAGAACTCTGAACAGCAGAGGGATGGGAGGGAAGGCACAGAGAAACCTGCCCTTCCAGTCCAAAATGAGAGCATCCTGGGGAACCGTCCCCAGAACAGGAGGTCTGCAACAAAACAGAGGAAGTTGATGATTGTCTGGTGCTGCAAAGAGATCTATCTCTGGAGTGCTCCACCTGGAGAAGATGACCTTCAGGATGTGAGGATCCAGGGACCATTCGTGATGTCCCTGTGAAATTTTGCTCAGAGCACCTGCTAGTAACGTTGTCCTTCCCTGGAAGGTGAACTGCTACCAGAGAAGTCTGAAGAGAATAGGCCAGAGACCACAGCTTCATGGCCTCTGTGCACAAGGCCGAGGACCGAGCGCCTCCCTGTTTGTTGATGTACCACATTGTGGTGGTGTTGTCTGTCCTGACTTGGACCACCTTGCCCTTGACTGAATTCGAGAAACTCTGCAGGGCTAGGAAAACTGCCCTGAGTTCCAGGAGCTTGATATGAAGGAGAGACTATTGTGGAGACCAGATCCCTTGAGCTGTCAGGGCTCCCAGGTGGGCCCCCCCACCCTAGGAGAGAAGCATCCGTAGTTAGAACTACTGATGGGACTGGAGGGAGAAATGGAACCCCTTGTCTGAGGTTGTCCTGGTCCAGCCACCACTGGAGAGCTTGGACCAGAGTCTTAGTCACTGGAATCAGTTTGGTAAGTGAATCCTTCTTTTGAGACCAAAAACACCTTAGATGAAACTGAATATCCCTCATCTGGAACCTTGCTCCCTGCACCACTGCCGTGAAAGCTGCCATGTGGCCCAGGAACTGGAGGAACTGTCTTGTTGGGCGGGAGACCTGAGGTCGAAAGGAGGAAGCGAGATCTAGCGGGGCCTTCACCCTTGCCAGGGGAAGGAAGACCTTCGCTTGTACAGTGTCCAACTCTATGCCTATAAAGGTGAGAAGTTGAACTGGTTCGAGGACAGACTTTGGAAGATTGAGAAGAAACCCCAAGGAGCTGAGTAGGTCCTGGGTAGTTTGAAGAGCTGACTTGACCTGTAAAGGTGACTGACCCACTAAGAGCCAGTCGTCCAGATACGGGGAGATGGTGATACCCTATCTTCTGAGGTAAGCCACCACTACTGCAAGGCACTTTGTGAACACCCTTGGAGCTGATGTTAGGTCGAATGGCATAGCTCTGAATTGGTAATGGCCTGAAGGCAACTCGAACCTGAGGTATTTTTTGTGGGAGCACCTGACAGGAATATAGAAGTAGGCATCCT
Organism: Neoceratodus forsteri; assembly: GCA_016271365.2. NCBI lineage: Eukaryota > Metazoa > Chordata > Ceratodontiformes > Ceratodontidae > Neoceratodus > Neoceratodus forsteri. Next base: position 698,650,349 of record CM028131.1, on the reverse strand, counting down.
TGAGGTCCAGAGATGCTAGCCAATCCCCTGGCCTTAGAGAGGGAAGGATTATTCCCAGAGTTACCATTTAGAATTTGGGCTTTGAAATGTGTTTCTTAAAATACCTTAGGTCTAGGATGGGTTGCCACTCCTCTGTTTTCTTTGGGGTAAGGAAGTACCTGAAGTACAGTCCTTTTCCTTTGTGCTGAGTAGGAACTTTCTCTATAGTTCTAAGAGCTAGAAGAGAGGAAACCTCTGCCTCTAGGGCAATGGTTTCTGAGAGTGATGCAGGTGGAAAAGACTTGGCCCTCTTTTTTGGAAATTTTTTCAAGCTGAGGGCCAGTCCCTGGCTTACTACTTCCAGGACCCACTTGTCTGAGGCCACAGAATTCCAGGCCTGGAAGTAGTAAGCCAGCCTGCCTCCTACTGGAAATGGGGAGTCAACCCGGGCTGACACATCAGGGTGTCTGCTTGGCAGGAACCTTAGACTGAGAGGAGGAGAAAGAGCAGCTCTGCTTATCCCTCTTCTGCCCCTCCCTCTGAAGAACCCCCTCTGTGGGAAGGGAGAGGAGGCCTGGGCTTGGTAAAAAGGCCTTTGAAAGGGCCTGCCCCTGCCCCTAGACTGCTACTTGTGCGGAGTGGCTTGCCTTTCTTTGGCCTGTGCACTCCTGTACGTGGTCCTATATTGATCCATTTTCTTCATGTAAGCCTCTGCCTGCTCCCCAAACAGGGAGTTACCTACTACAGGAAAATCCATAGCCTTAGTCTGGGTATCCTGTGAAAGGCTAGTACATCTAAGCCAAGCATGTCTTCTGAGAGACACAGATGTAGCCATGACTCTAGATGACACATCATTGGAGTCCACAGCAGCATGAAATTGCATTTTGGATGCCTCAATTCCATCAGCAGCAACCTCCTCCAGCTCCTTGGCTAGCTGGGGAGAGGTCTGTTTAGCCAGTTCCAGAACCGTGTCCCATCTGGATTTCTGGTACCTGGCTGTGTAGGCCATATAGGTAGCCTGCCTGAGTCCCAAAGAGGATGCCAAATACTGGTTTTTGGCCATGGCATCCACTTTCCTGGAGTCCTTATCCGGGGGTGTGTGAAGCCAAAGGAATGTTAGCTCTGTCACAGGCTGAAGCCTGCACTACCCCAACATGGCTGCAATGATTATAAAGGAACTCCGCAGCTGAGCCTGATAACAAATTCGTTCTGTCCATTCTCTTATTCACAGGAGGTATTGAATCAGGGGTTTGTAAAATTTTGTGTGTCTGTTACACCTAGGATTTATGAACAGGGATAGACAGTCTTTTGGACTCTGGGATGTCCATCATTTCCACAAAATCAAGCTCTTCATCCTCCTCTGCTGCTTCAACCAAGAGAAGCTGCAGGGTCTCTGCCACCTTTTTGTAGAACAAAAAATGTGAAGGGGACTCAGAGAGCCTGGGAGGAGAGACACCTGAGGGCCTGTCTGGGGAGATGGCTGGTTCAATGGGCACATCCAGACCCCCCTGGTCATCGTCATCATCATCATCATCACCGGGATAGTTTTTGTCTCCCTCCCACTCCTCATAATAAGATTCTGGATCATAATCTGGAGGAAACGGATCCGAACTAACCGGCGGTACCGGTTCAGACGGAACCGGTCTAAGTGACTGAACAATGCTAATCGCTTTGGCTATTTCGTCCACGGTTGGAGAGTGCGATACCAGATCCGAACCGGCAGACTTACGCTTCTTTTTTGATGGAACCGACCCCTCTGGGTTGGCTCTCCTTTTGCCCGAGGAGGTATCGCCTAGGTCGGTAGGCACCTCCTCAGGTTCGGCCGCAACTGAACCAGGCTGGCCATCTGGGTCTACGGACTTCTCAGCCTCCCTTTCCTTCAGCCTACTCAGTCTTTTGTCTAGAGTGGATTTAGGAAAGTTTTTACAGATTTGGCAGTCTGACTTGAGGTGGTCAAACCCCAGACAATAAACACAAATGAGATGGGGGTCAGCCTTAGCAAAGGCCTCCCTGCACTCAGTACAGTGTTGAAACCCAGTGGGACCGGTTTTCTTCTTGGGTTTCTCAGACATGGCCAACCTAACAAATTACCCTATTGCAGCTTTCAAGCCAGGTAATACAAAAACCAATCGGTTACAAACTGTGTCACGGGCTTTTTAAAAGAACCGGCAAAAGGTCCGGTTCTTTTGAAATCGATCAGTACCGGAACACCACTCTAATCCCAGAAATAAAATTAAACAGAAAGGGTCGGTTCCAAACCGGACCGACCGGAAAGAAACTGAAGAAAAGAACCATTTCCAACTTTTTCACAGAAATAAAACACAGTCACTACCTATCTACACATTACCTGCACCGTAGACAGAGGCTGGAAATCTGAAAATAACAAAAAAATATATGGTTTAAACCGAATGCTTTTACTTTTACCGAACCGAGCAGAGGCACTCTCTGGAGCGACTTCACTGTTAGGCGGAGTAAAGAATATGATGGTTACACTGGGAAGTACCACAGACAGAGGTTTGAAAACCGAGCTCGAGCTCAACGTTCTATGCTTCCGCATAGAGTTAACTCTTTCCTTTCTGGGGCAGTTCAAGTGCTGGGGCTAACTGCATTATGTCTGAATACAGCAAGACTTCATGTTGTTTGAAGAGGAATTTATTGACAATTATACATATAACTACAAATAAAATAAATGATAAAATGTGCGAAAAGGCACTATAAAATGTCCAAAAAGCTAAAAACAAAAACGAATAGACAACCAAAAGACATGCGAAGGCTAGCCCAGTGTGGCCACCATCTTTGGGAGGTAACCAGCAAGAGTGGCCTCCTCTTACCTGTAACACTGAACGCTCAATGAAACCTATTAGTATCACTGCCTGCAAAAACATACGGTTGGACAAAAGAGTGAGAGAAAATGAGAATGATTCCATTCAGATATGGATTGGGAGACAGTTCTTCCAAGGAAACTCAAAAAAGGAAGACTGGCCAATATGCATAATGTAGCTCCCTCTAGGTCTGTTTTTTAGAATATCTAAGCACCAAATTTTTTGTCTACTAATAGATTCTCTGTGCTACAGGCTCCTTTACCCATGGATGAAACCATTTTAAATGCTAATCATTCAAAAACTAGACCCCCCAAAGTAATTGGTGACTCTATAGTCCGCTTCACTGATTTGCATTTATGCAAAGGGAATAATTACATGAATACTGTAAATTATTTTCCTGGAGCAAAAATTGAAGACATCTCAAATAAAATTGATCAATTGATTGTTGAAACTAACTCCAAACATTGTCCTACATGTTGATACAAATAATGTGGGTAGAACACATGAACAAGACATCTGTTGCAACCTTATAGAGCTGGGAACCAAATGTAGAGACAAAGGTTGCTATTTCTGGAATTTTAGCCATCCCTTGCGCTGACCCAGAAAAAAAAAAATTCAGCTATAGCTAGGATAAATGCACGCCTCTTCAATTGGTGTAAAAATGAAGAGCTTTTATTTATTAATCACTGGATTGCTTTTTTCTAATAATAAATTGTTGTTTTCAATTGATGGTCTCTACCTTAATAAGGCAGGTGCATTGAAACTTAGTGCATATTTTGAATCAGCCTTTTCTAGCCTGGATTTAAACTAGTTTCGGAAGCGGTCTGCCATAGTGCCTCAGTGTAAATCCATATAACAAACAGCATAAAGATGGAAAATACTTTACTAAAAAAAGGATGTGAAGAAAATAAAAGGCTTGTTATTAAATGCCCGAAGTCTTAATAATAAGTTTGACAAACCTTTAATACTCTGCGAACTGGATAAACCTGATGTTAGTGCCATAACTGAAATGTGGTGGCCTAACACAAACTTATGGGGTAGATCAATCCCTGGCTTTGATCTTTTCTCATGTTGCAGAAATAGAAGGTAAGGGGTGGGCTTGCACTGTATATTAACTCCGCACTCAGACCAAGTGATATCACCAATAAAATAAGCCCCTCACCTTTGACAGAGTCCATATGGATTAAGATACAAAATAATATGTCTGACAGAACAATTACAGGTCTCTGCTATCGTCCTCCAGATTCTACCACCTCTGTTACCAGAGTGATAATGAAAGAAACAGAGAATGGTACTGACTTTGGTGAGGTAATTGTCATGGGAGACTTACATTTTAGTGCTGCAGATTGAGACAAACTGACAGCATCTAGCACTATATCCAGAGAATTTCTCACTTTATGTGAAGAACTTAACTTGAGACAATTTGTTTTCACTCCAACTCGCTGCCTCAGTACTTTAGATATCATTCTGGGCACTGAAAATATCATTATAAAGAATTGTACAGTTTCCTTGCCACTTGCTAATAGTGACCATACTATTGTTAAATTTGAGTTATGTACTGAATATCCAAGAACTAAAATATCACTAAAATTTATGACTGCAATAAAGCTGACATTGCCAAAACAGAGGAAACCTTTTTAGGGATAGACTGGAACATTCTCTTTAATGGACTGTCGATAATATGTAGTCAAACTGTCTAAAAATACAATAATTCCAAATTAAAGCCCAGGTGGCATACCTCTCAACTGTCCCTGATTTTGCCTCAAAATTTTACTCTGTCCCTCCTAAAAATTGTGTTTCCATGACCAAACAATGGGGGTTATAAGCACAAACTAATGTCAAAACATTAAAGTTACAGACTTGTTCTTCCTTAGAAAATGCATTTTACACTAAGCCCTTTATTCTACCAGCTTCCTGAATGGATATCTCCAATTTTGAATACGTGTCCCTGATTTTGGTCCTTTGTCCCTGATTTTTTTAAGCCTTGTCCCTGATTTATGAGGCAGGAGGTTGAGAGGTATGCCAGGTGGTTAACCAGAACACTACTTAAACTTATTTGAAAAAAGTGTAAATTATATAGAAAATGTCAATCAAATAAATGCTCATCACATTTGGAGGCTTTAAAAACATCCAAAGTAAATGTAAAGCAGAGATTAAAAAAGCTAAAGTGAAGACTGAAACAGCATTAGCCACTGAGGCTTTGAAAGAGAATTCCAAAGTTTTCTTTAGTTATATTAATTCTTCAAGAAAGCATAAATGTAAAGTTAGCCCCCTTATGATAGATAATGACACAATTAGTGCACCTAAGGTTAGGGCAGATTTATTAAACAACCACTTCTATAGGGTTTTCAATAATAATGATTCTGGACACAAGTGTAGTATCAACCCACCAACATCAGAACTTTCTTTCTTTATTGATGAAATAAACTAAAAATGTAATTAAAATCTGGCTCTTCACTGGGCCCTGATGGTATTACCAGAGATATGATAAAAATAATGAAGAAATACCTGGCTCTTATACTAAAATAAATTTTTGATAGCAGCATCAATTCCGGGCAAGTTCCAAATGACTAGAAAAAGGCTAACATCACGCCACTGTACAAAAAGGGAGCTAAGGGCATTATGGATAATTACAGGCTTATTAGTTTAATGCCTGTTTTAGGCAAGTTAATGGACAGTCTTATTAAAGATAGACTTATGTCTTTCTTTGGGAATTTTGACAAAAAAACAGCACGAGTTCATAAAAGTCTGTTCTTGAATTAAAAACATACTTTATTTCTATGAATCTGTTAGTTTTAGCCTTGACAAGAACATTTTTTGTGATATAATTTACTTGGATTTCAAAAAGACATTTGATTCTGTTCCTCATTGCGCTCTCAATAAAAAAAACTACAGGCCTTAGATATTCATCCTTGTTTTATAAACTGGGTCAAAAATTGGCTAGCTGATAGAGAACAACGAGTTAAAACATTGAAGGCTATACTTCCAGCTGGCATACAATATCTAGTACCTCAAGGTTCAGTACTGGCTCCATTAGTTTTTCAGATTTTTATTTCTAGTCTATCCTTTAATTTAGACAGCTGGATCTTAAAATACACTGATGACTGTAAAAATTGGTGGGCCATGTAATAATCACATGGAAATAAATCTGTTGTGGAAGGATCTAGATAAACTTTCATATTGGGCAAATGGCTGGGGTATGGTTTTCAACATCAAGAAATGCAGTGTTATGCACTTTGGTTTGAAGAATCCAAAATACAATTACACTTTTAAACAGTCAATTATTAAATAAAACTCCACATGAAAAAGATTTGTGTGTCTTTATAGCAAATGGCCTCAATTTTGATAAACATATTACAGAACTCCTTAATAAAGTTAATAAAATATGATGGGCAATTAGACATAACAGAACATCAAAAAAAACATCAGTACTTTTTCCTTTATATAGGGTCTATATTTGCCCCATATTGATTATGCCTCATAACTCTGATGGGTTTTTATTTTAAACAAATTACAGTAAACATAAGGGGTCACCCACTACAATTAACACATAACAGTTTCTCCACCAACAAACAGGCATATTTCTTTTCACAAAGAGTTGTTAAAGCATGGAACATGTTACCAACTTCAGTGGTCATTAGTGACTGTAAAGTAACGTTTAAAAACAGATAGGATAAGTATCTACTTTTAAATGGCTCATTTGGCTATTATGGGTAACTGACAAGAGCTTTTATGGGCTTTTTGCCTTCTGCTCCTTACATTTCCTTAGTGATCCTTAGGTTTTGAAAAAAACAAAGTTAAGGTTACTTTTGATTAAAAGATTCCTGTCACCAGGAGAAGCTCTTTGAGATGCTGCTTTTCATTTCATTTTAATTTTTTTATACTGGAAAGGCATGTGAGCAGTACTGCTCGTTTTCACAAGTGTCCAGTTGGTGGAGAAGAAAAAATTACTTACCATAGCAATCTTGTTTCTTCCAAGGGAATCTTACTGTATTCTGACATATGCAGTATTGTCCTTCCTGTGTACTGCCCCAGAGCCGAAATGGTTACTAGAACCTATGCTAATGATGGAATGCTAGGCTCATGCTCAGTTTTCAAACCACTGTCCCTGGTAAACATTCTACAACAGATTCTTATGGAGCGTGAATACTAACAAGCTATCTATACTAACTTTAACAATTAAATAAATAACAAACAACAATCCCCTTCATTTCAAAATGTGGGCCACACTAAGACTCAAGTTACTAATCCCAACAACAGAACCACTCATGGGTTTACAACAGCATGGACAACTGTGCTGCAGTGCCCATATGATCTAGCAAAGGAGGCAGGGTGGGAGCTCAGAATACAGTAAGATTCCCTTGGAAGAAACAAGATTACTATGGTAAGTAATTTTTCCTTCAAGCCCCAAGAAATCTTACTGTATTCTGACATATGCAGACTACCCAAGTACTACCTTTGGAGGGGGGTAGAAAACCTCTTTAGGAAACAAGATCTGCAGTACTGCTGTGCCAAACCTGGCATCACCTCTGGCCTGGGTATCCAGGCTGTAGTGTTTGGTAAAGGTGTGAACTGTTTTCCAGGTAGCTGCTTTACAAATTTCCAACAAAGTAATATCTCTTGCAGCTGCTATCGAGGCAGCTGTACCCCTTGTAGAGTGAGCCCTAAGGCCTGCAGGGGTTATATACCTACTTTGCTGTAGCAGGACTGAATGCAAGCAACAATCCAGTGGGCAATAGAACTCTTTGAGGCAGGCTTGCCTTTTCCCACTTCTCCACAGGTCAGGAAGAGCTGAGTGCTATACTGCCTGTGACCTTTTGTGTGACCCAAGTAGTAGCTTATACTGTAGCTCACTTGAGATCTAGACTGTGCAGTCTACATTCCCCTGAACTAGAGTGGTCAGTGAAAAAGACTGGCAAAGTAATGGACTGATTCAGGTAGCAGTCTAACACCACTTTGGGCAGAAAGTTTCTGTTAGTCTTGAGGACTACCTTGTCCCTATGGACTGATATGTAACTTGACTCAGTGGACAAGGCCTGGAGCTCACTGATCCTCATAGCTGAGGTGATGGCTACCAGGAACACTGTTTTCCATGTTGCATACTTAAGCTCTGCTGAAGACATGGGCTCAAATGGTGGTTTCATTAGCTAGTCAATGCATATATTGAGGTCCCATACTGGGGTGTGTTCCCTGTGAGGGGGATGCAAATGCATGAGACCCTTGAAGAACTTCCTAAACACTTGATTAACTGCCAGAGATGACCCCTTATCAGCCGAGAGGTAAGCAGAGACAGCTGCTAAGTGTATTTCAAGGGTGGAAGGCCTAAGCCCGAGAGCATGAAGGTGTGCCATATACTCTAGGACGCCTGACAAGTCAGCCTGGCAGCAGTCTATCTATTTTTACTGGCACCAAATGGAAAAACCTCTTCCATTTAGAGGGGTAAGTGTTTCTGGTAGAAGGGTTTTCTAGAAACTCTAAGAACCTCTAGCACCCCTTTAGAAAGGTGCAAGTCAAAATACTCTAGGTCCTCAAGAGCCAAGCCCTGAGCCTGAGAGACCAGAGATTGGGGTAAAGGACCCTGTCCTGTGAGGAGGTCAAAAGGTTGTGCCTCCTGGGTAGAGAGACTGACCTGGAAATTGACAAGGTCAGCAGCAGAAAAAACCATGGCTGTCTGGCCCAATCTAGAGCAATGAGGATCACTGTCGCTGATTGAACCCTGAGCTTGTTCAGCAATCTGAGCAACAGGGGAAATAGAGGAAAGGCATACGAGAACTTCCCTGTCCAATCCAACAGCAGTGCATCCAGAGGGACTGTGCCCACTGCAGGAGGCCTGCAACAGAATTGTGGTAGCTGGTGATTGTCTGGGGTTGCAAAGAGGTCCACCTCTGGGGTACCTCACCTTCTGATCGCCACTTGCACTCAAGGTGGTTTTGGTTGATCCTGCTGAGAGCATCTGCCAGGACATTGTCCTTCCCTGGGAGGTGGACTGCTGAGAGGGAGATTCCCAGGGAGTAAGCTAAACTCCACACTTTCATGGCCTCTGTGCACAGTAGGGATGACTTTGTGCTCCCTTGCTTGTTTATGTAGTACATTGTGGTTGTACTGTCTGTCCTGACCTGAACCACCTTGCCTTGAAGCACTGGAGTGAAGGACTGAATGCCCAGATAAACTGCCCTGAGCTCCAGCAGGCTTTAGGTGAAGCAGGGACTCCTGATGGAGCCAGGTACCATGTGCAGTGTGTTCCCCTAGGTGTGCTCCCCACCCTAGGAGGGAGGCATCTGTTGTTAAGATTGCTGCTGGTGGCAGCCAGAGGAAAGACTCACCCTTAACTGAGGCTGTCTTTTTCCTGCCACCACTGCAGAGCCTGCAGCAGGGTTCTTATGACTGGGACCATCTTTGACAGAGAATCTCTTTTTTGGGACCAGTGAGACCTGAGGTGGAACTAAATGTCTCTCATCTGGAATCTTGACCCTGACACTGTTGCTGTTGCTGCAGCCATGTGCACTAACAGCTGTAGAAAATGCCTCACTGATCTGGGGGTATGCAGCTGGAATGAGCCTGCCAGCTGCACCAAGCTGTCTACCATTCCGTGTGGGAGGAAGGCCCTTCCTTTCAGAGTGTCCAGTTTTGCCCCTATGAACTCCAGGTGCTGAACTGGTGTTAGCACTGACTTTTTTTCTGATTTACCAGAAGGCCCAGTGTACACAGGATATCCTGGATGGTGATCAGTGCATCTAGAGACTGGCCTACCACCAACCAGTCGTCCAGGTATGGGGAGACTATAACCCCTTGCCTCCTTAGGTGTGCTACCACCACTGCTAGGCACTTGGTAAACACCCCTGGAGCAGAGGTAAGGCTGAAAGGAATGACTCTGAACTGGTAGTGGTCTGATGGCAATCTGAACCCGAGATACTTTCTGTGTGATTGCCCAGTAGGGATGTGGAAGTGAGTGTCCTGTAAGTCCAGAGATGCTGGCCCAATCCCCCTTCCTGAGTGTAGGGAGGATGGCAGCCAGAGTGATCATTTTTTACTTTGGCTTTGTTAAATGCCTGTTTAAATGTCTGAGATCCCATATGGGTCACCACTCCCCTGTTTTTGTTTTTTTGTTTTTTTAAATGAGGAAGAATCCTGAGCAGAGACCCCTTCCCTGTGGGCCAAGGGAACAGGCTCTACTGTTCTGTCTTGAATTAGTTTTGCTACTTCTTCTTCCAACAAAGTTACTTCCGATAGACTGGCACGTCTGAAACACCTTGCCCTCAGTTTGGGCAGGATCTTGAACCTGACAGTAAGGCCCTTGCCCACTACCTCCAGGACCCATCTGTCTATAGTGATTGATTCCCAAGCATGGAGGTAGTGGGCCAGCCTGACCCCTACTGGAAGCGGGGAGGCGGCTCTGGCAGACCCCTCAGGGGTCTGCTTAGTCTGTGCACTTGGCTGAGTGCTGGGGCAGTATGGCTGCTGCTCATTCTGCCTCCGCCTCTGAAGTACTCTCTGAGGTTGATTGGTAGGCGATGCCTGGGCCCGAAAGAAGTGTCTGTAATGGGATCTACCCATGCTCCCTCTGTCTTGGTACTTCTGGGGTGTTGCTGCTTTATTCTTTGCAGCAGCACTCTTACAAGCTACCTTGTACCCATCCATCTTTTCCATGTAAGCCTCTGTTTGTTCACCAAAAAGGGATGTGGGCTCACCAGGAAAGTCCAATGCCTTTGTCTGGCCTGGGACAAATTAGTTGTCCTCAGCCAAGCTAATCTCCTCAGAGACACTGAAGTTGCCATTTACCTGGCTGCAATATCATTAGCATCCACTGCCATTCTGAACTGGCATTTAGAGGCCTCTATGCCCTTAGCAATCTCTGAAATTGCATTGCAGAGACTTTTTTTTTTTTAATATCTGGAGACATAGGCCATGTAAGTGGCCTGTCTAATGGCCAAAGAGGCACCTAAGTAGGATTTCTTGGCCATAGAATCCATTTTCTTGGAGTCTTTATCTGGTGGGTGTGATGCCAGGGGAATCCCTGCCTTATCACAAGCCGCAGCTTGCACCACCTCTTCATTGCTGGGGTGTCCAAAATGGATCTCTGCTCCAGACTTAGCCACCCAATACTTCCTATCCATCCTCTTGTCCACTGGGGGATTGGAAGTGGGGTTTTATAAAAATTCTAGAGGCCTGTCTCTCCAGAGACCTGTGGATGGGCAGCAACAGTCTTTTTGTTACTGGTACATCCATCCTTTCCATATAATCTGGCTCCTCCTCCTCCTCTGTGGATTCCTGGGTAGAGAGGTCCAGTGTCTGTGCCACTTGCTTCATGAAGGCAAAGTGGGAGGAAAAAACCTCAGCTCCCTTCTCAGGGGAGTCAGGATGCTGAGGATCAGGGGATACACCAGGTTCAAACTCATCCTCCCCTTCCATGTTCACCTCAGCAAACCAGTCAAATGAACCAGGAACCCAGGAGGAACCCAGGTCCTGAACTGACATCTGTGAACCAGGCCACTGAACCGGAAATGCGGTACTGGTTGTAGCGCCTGTATAATTTTTATGGCGTTTGCTATTTATCTGTGGTTGGAACTGACGGTTTTGTAGGTTGCGGTTCCTGAACCAAGTGTTTTTCCTTCCTCTTTTTCTTAGCGGAACTTACCAGTTCAGCGGCAGTGTCTGCGGTTCTTTTCTTTAATCGGGGAACCATCACCCTGGTTAGAGGGTAGTTCAGCCGGTTCCTTCGGTTTCTACTTATGAGAGGAGGAAGTTTTGTCTGCAGCTGGGTCAGCAGCCTTCTTGAATATTTTTCCTACAGTCGATTCAAATGCCTATTAAGCGTCGACTGTGGAAATACTTTTTGCTTTTACAGATTTCACAATCTGCCTTCAGGTGGTGAAACCCTAGGCAAAAAATACAGGTTACTCACCTGTAACAGGAGTTCTAGGAATGGTATATGTTGTTCATCCACACTGTCTGGCAGGTTCCTTTCCATTTTAAATCTTGCCGGAAGGTCTTCAAGCTGGCTCCTCCCACCCACCCGGGTGGCAAAACTCTCGTGCTCCGCCCCATGACGCCAGATCTAGCCCGCTGGAAGCCAGGTTGTGCGTCGAAGCCGGGGAGGCAGGGTGGGTCGTGTGGATGAACAACATATACCATTCCTAGAACTCCTGTTACAGGTGAATAACCTGTATTTCTAGGGACAAGGATATGTTGTTCATCCATGCTGTCTGGCAGACTCCTAGCAGTTCTCCAGGCGGAGGGAGGCAAGGTGCACACCCCCTACTTAGGGAATAAAGACTGGAGAACTGAGGTCCCAAAACCAGCATCCCAGCGTGACTCAAGGTCGATGTGGTAATGGGTAATGAAGGTGTGTGCTGACTTCCAGGTAGCAGCCCTGCAGATTTTCTGGATAGGGATGTCCCTAGAAGCAGCCAACAATGCAGCGGTATGGCGGGTAGAATGAGCTCTTATCCCTCTGGGAGGCTCCATGCCCGCCAACCTATTGCAGAGATCTATGCAGGAGGTGACCATCGCCTATCGTCCGCTATTGCAGGTCTCGCCAGCGGCTTCAGCGTAGGTGACAAACACGCTGGCAAACCTCTCCCGAACTTCAGCCGTCTGTTCCTTATAATAAGCAAGCGCTCTTCTAGGGTCCAGGTATGGAGCCTATATTCGCCTCTGAGGTGTGACTGGGGTAGAACACTGGCAGAGTCAGCACCTGTTAAGATGAAACTCCGACACCACCTTCAGAAGGAATTTCAGGTGGGGTGTGGACAACCTTGTCCCTGTGGAAGACCAGATAAGGAGACTCGATGGAAAGCACCTGGAGCTCTCCCATCCTTCTGGCTGATGTGATAGCCACCAAGAAGGCGGGCTTCCATGACAGGTGAGAGATGTCACACCTGTGCATCGGTTTGAATGGCTTGCCCATGAGCTTAGCCAATACCAGCAGTAGATCCCACGGAGGTGGAGGTTCTCGCACCAGAGCGGATATGTGATCAAGGCCTTTGAAAAAGTGCCCGACCACCTTCTCCTGCACCATGGACTGCTTCCTGGCCCGCGCCCGGTAAGCAGAGATGGCTGCCAGGTGCATCTTAAGGGTCGTCGACCGAGGCCCTAACTGAGAAAGGGACCACAGGTAGTCCAAAATGCTTGCCAAGGAACAGGAGGAAGGGTCCAACCCCTTGCCCTGACACCAAATGGAGAATCTCTTCCATTTGAAGGCATAGCATTTCCTGGTTGACTCCTTATGGGAAGCCTCAACAACGTTGAGGACCTTGTCAGAAAGACCCAAGGCCTGGAACTCTAGCCGCTCAGGAACCAGACCATCAGGTGCAGGGATTGAAGGTCCGGATGGAGTACCTTCCCCTGATTGACTGAGATCAGGTCAGGGTGGGCTGGGAGCCGCCTCGGGAGCCTGGAGCTGAGGCTGAGGAGATCTGGATACCAGAACTGGTGGGGCCCATCTGGGGCTACCAGAATCACCTGCGCCTTGTCCCTCCTCACCTTGAGAGGCACCTTGTGGATCAAGGGAAATGGGAGAAAGGCATAGAAGAGGCCCGGGGTCCATGGCCTCGAGAAGGCATCCCCCTGCAGCGAGCCCTGCTGAGGGGGGCCGGCATGGAACAGCCTCAGCTTCGCATTCTCCCTGGAGGCAAACAGGTCCTCCTGAGGCATGCCCCAGTAGGACAACAGGTCTTGTACTACCTCCGGCAAGAGAGACCACTCGTGGGACGCAGCTCCTATCCGGCTTAGGGCATCGGCCAGAATGTTGGAGGCTCCTGCCACATGGATGGCTAGGAGATCTGCCTCCAGGCTGTGCATGAGGGACCAAGTGCGGAGAGCTTCCCTGCACAGAGGCATGGAGAGCGTCCCGCTCTGGCGGTTTAGGTAGTACATGGTCGTGGTATTGTCTGTCTGGACCTGGACCACTTGACCCCATACAAAAGGAGCGAAGGCAGTGAGGGCTAGATGAACCGCTCGAAGCTCCAGCAGGTTGATGTGGCATCGGGACTCCTGAGGAGACCAGAGGCCGTGCGCTCTGTGCTCTCCCAGATGGGCACCCCAACCCGTCAGAGAGGCGTTGGTCGATAGAGAGACAATCGGCACGGGGCAGACAAACGGGATGCCCTCCTGCAGATGAGCTGGAATGATCCACCACTGGAGAGTGTTCCACATCTCCTAGGTCACTGTCACTGGCTGATCCAAAGGACCGGAGCGCTGTGACCACTGGCTGGCCAGTCCCCATTGTAGGGGACACATGTGCCAACGGGACCAACGGACCACACTGGTGCAGGCCGCCATGAGGCCTAGGAGGCGCAGGAAGTCCCAGGCAGGGCGCAATTGCCCAACCTGAAATGACTGGGCAAAGGAGGAAAGAACCTCGGCCCTGTCTGCCGGGAGCCGTGCTCTGGCTCGCAGAGAGTCGAGCTCTGCCCCAATGAATTGGATCACCTGCTTTGGCATGAGTTCCGACTTGGCCTCATTGATGAGGAGGCCAACTTGAGAGCAAACCTGGAGGGCCAGATCCCTGGACCACTCCACCTCCGGTCTGGAGGAGGCCGCAACCAGCCAGTCGTCCAGGTAGGGGTACACCTGGACCCTTCAGCAGCACAGGAATGCTGTCACTACTGCCATGCATTTGGTGAAGACCCTGGGAGGTAGAGAAAGGCCGAAGGGCATGGCCCGGAACTCACAGAGGGACCCCTCTGCTCTGAAGCTGAGGAATCGCTGGTGGGACGGACGGATTGGGACGTGAAAGAACGCGTCCTGGAGGTCCAGAGAACAGAACCACATGCCTCGTTCCAAGGATGGAATGATCTGAGCCAGAGTGACCATCCTGAAGGTTCGAGACCTTAGGAACCTGTTCAGGTCATGCAGGTCTAGAATGGGGTGCCAGCCCCCTGTCCGTTTCGGGACCAGGAAGTACCTGGACACAAACCCTGGGTCTGGTGGAGGATCCGCCACCTTCCTGATCACCTCCTTTTGGAGGAGCAGGGCAATGTCGGCTCTATGGGCCAACAGAGAGGCTGCGGACCCCGTAACCCCCTGTGGGGTGACGGCTTGGAAGGGCGGGGCCTGCTCGAACTCCAGAGGCAGACCCTTTCCTACCACCTCCAACACCCAATGGTCCGTGGTGATAGCGGACCAGGCGGAAAGAAAGGAGCGGAGCTGTCCCCCCACGGGGAAATGACGCGGTTGGGGGTGACACCCCTCAACCCGTCATTGGGCAGGTTTGGAGGAAGGACCGGCCGAGGGACCTCCTGGGCCTTTTCCTCCCGACTTCCTGTTGGAGGAAGCTGCAGGCTTGGCTTTGGGGTGCCAAGTGTGAGCCTGCTGGCCCTGATGCTGGTGTTGCTGGGCCGGACGTGCTGCAAGGGCAGAAGGGCGAAAGGACTTATGCTGCTGTCGGCGGCCTTTGTCCTTCTGGGCAGACGTGACCGAGTCCAAGGTGGCATTGGGCTTTTCAATTCTCTGGAGGTGGCTTTCCACCCCGGGCCTGAACAAGTCGGTACCCAGGAAGGGGACGTCTGCCAACTTGTGCTGGGTATCCGCCGTAAAGGTGGAGATCCGCAGCCAATCTCTGCAGCGCATGGCGACTGCGGCCGCTACTGACCGGGCACAGGAGTCTCCAATATCGAGAGCCATTTGGAGCTGCTGTTTCGCCACTGCCCTTCCCTGATCCCGCACCTGCTTGACCGTAGTCTGCAGATCAGCTGGGAGATGAGGGATCACCTCATCCAGGGAGCCCATAAGGGCGTGAGAGAAGTGCGCCATCAGTACGGCCGAACTGGCCTGGCCTGGAGGCGAGGCAGGACCCAGCATATACTTTACACCCGGCACAGTCCAGCTTTTTGGACTCTTTGTCGGGGGGCTTGTCCACATCCCTAGCGTTCCCAGAACGCCGGAAAATGCTGTCAGTAACCAACCCCTTCCCCTGCAGAGGGGTGTTCCAAGAAACCAGACAGAGACCCGGTAGGGACTGCATACTTCCTGGCCATCCTGGCCGAAGGAGCAGGACAAGAAGCCGGCCGCTGCCATAACTCCAAGGCTGGGCCAACAATGGCTTCAGCCACCGAAAGGCCTCCAGGGAGAATCCTCAGTCCAGTATCTTCATGAGGGGATACTGGCCCACTGGATACAGGCTCGAGCTGCATCCCAGTGGACTCCGAGATGAGCCGGGCAGACCCATGAACGATGATGGGCTCTGCCCACCGACTGCCCCCGGAGGACTCCAGGTCAAGGGGCCTGGAGAACAGGGAGGAGTCATCGCCAGACTCGAGGAGTCTGCGAAGAGCTGCTTAGGGCCTGAGCCACCTCCACCTGCCGAGGATGGTCGGGAGCGCAGGTGACCGACAACCGGTGGGGCAGTCCCTGACCCGACCGAGAATCCTTGGTCGGAGCCCCCGATTTCGGTTGTGGAGGCGGAGGTTCCACCACAATCGGTGGGGCAGCTGGTTTCGACTGAACAACTGGCCCAGGTTTGGGCACCTCAACCATCGCGAGGGGTTGTTTCAGCCTTTCGGGTGACAGCCACATAATGACCGAGGGAGGTGACAGCATCGGCTTATTCCCGGTCAGAAGGAGCTGCTGTCACAATAAGTCCTCGTAGCGTCGATGCAATTTGCGCCAAAGCCTCTCCTCCGAGGAGGAGGAAGACGAGAACAAGCGGCACCGCCGCTTTCCTCGGTGCCGAGACCAAGACCGGGGGAACTGGTGAAGAAGGATTGTCGGCTTCACCAGTCGACAGCCCATCTGACGGGTTGAGAAAAATCTTGACCGCGTCAATGGGTGTCTTGGCCGGCTGACCTGACGGGGACACCGTGAAGCCAGCGGCCTTAGCCGCAACCTCGACCGCAGTTAAGTGGGTACCTTTCCCGCTCCCACGAACGTCGACGGTGGAACTTACCCTTCGAGTCCCTCTTCTTCGACCGAGAGGAGAGTCCCGATGGCCCCTCACCTTTCGTGGAGAGGGATTGGCAAAGCTCCTTGAAATAAGCTGTATAGGAGGATCCCAAAGAGAGCAGGATAAATGCCGCAACCGAGGATGATGAAGATGCAGCCTGGGCCGCCTCCTCCTCGAGGGCGATCATCTGCTTGAGTTGCTCAGCCGAGCCAGCTGCCACGGAAACCGCCCAACGGGTCTCCTTGCACTTCACCGGCGGATAACGTTTCTCGGGGCGCCCAAGTTGGAGCCGGGCAGCACGGTCTTTGAGGACGTTTGCCAAAAAAGACTTGCACAACTCGCAAGCCTGCGGATCGTGGTCAAGCCTGAGGCAGTAGACGCACGTGGAGTGCGGATCGGTCCTGGACATCTTCTGCCTGCATGGGCACCGCCGAAAACCGGGAGTCGATTTGTCCATCACAGTCATGAAGAAAGAAGCAGACCGAAGTCTAGAAAACTTTAAAATTATTTTCGGGTGAACCGAAGAGTTTGGATCCAGTCTAAACGCAGAACGCTAAGGAGGGAACCTGAGCTTCCAAGCGGTAAGGAAGATCTGGCGTCATGGGGTGAAGCCGTGAGTTTTACCACCCGGGTGGGTGGGAGGAGCCAGCTTGAAGACCTTCCGGCAAGATTTAAAGTAGCAAGGAACTTGCCAGACAGTGTTAATGAACAACATATCCATGTCCCTAGAAACACAAATTAAATGAGGATCTGTTTTAAAACAGTTCCCCCACACTCTGTACAAAGCTGAAACCCAATGAGTCAGTTCTTTTCTTGGGTTAGTGACAAAACCAATAAAAACCCCAAGAAATGGTTCTCTGAGAATCAGAAATCCACACCAGTGAATAAGGCTAAAACCTTTATTATCTTTTTCACTTCACGGACGGTTCAGCAACCACTGAGAGAACCAAGAGCTACCCCGGTTTCCCTCAAATAAACAAATTACACAGCCAGCCCAAGGAAAGAATAAAATGGAGAAATTTACTTTTAAAATTGTAAATTAAAGTTTGGTTCCTTCCCGGTTAAATGAACCGAAAAGAAACCGAAAAACTTACCGGAATAACACTAAGCCTAAACTAGTTTACCTGTAAACACAAGGACAGTGCTTTAAAAATGAACAGAAATAAATTTTACTTCAAAAAAATGAGAAAATAAAATCTTCAACAAAGATGAAGGAGAGCTCTCCGAGGCGTCTGTACTGTTCAAGTGGAGTAAAGAATCTGACAGTTGTAGAATGTTTACCAGGGACAGTAGTTTGAAAACCGAGCATGAGCCTAGCATTCCATCATTAGCATAGGTTCTATTAACCATTTCCACTCCGGGGCAGTACCATGGAAGGACAATACTGCATATGTCAAACTACAGTAAGATTTCCTGGGGTTTTAAACATACATTAGTCGGGTGGTAAAACAGATTACAAGTACAAAATACAGGTAAAGTGGATACTTTACACGAGTTTTATCACTGAAATAAATAATAGGGGAGGTATGGAGGGTGAGAGTAGGAGAGTCAGAGACAGGAACAGCTGGACTTTCTGAGGAGGTAGTGCTTGATGTTGTTTCTGAAGGCTCCAAGCGAGGTACAGTGGGTGAGTGTGGGATGGGACGGAGTTGAAGAGTCTCACCCTTCTGGTAAGAGGGAGTGGAGTCCATGGGAGGGTTGGTAGAATGGAACAAGGAAGGACAGATGGGGGATGATCTGGTTGTATGGGTCTTGGTTGGCTTCTGGAAGCAGTAGGTGATGCTGTGGGGAAGCAGGCCATGGAGAACTTTATAGAAGAAAGTCAGAATTTTGGAGTTTATTCAATTTTCAAAGGAGAGCCAGTTAGCAGCCCGGTAGAGGTGGCAGTGATGAGTGCTTTTGGGGAGTTCAGTGATGAACCTGATGATGCAGTGATCGGTGGTGGTAAGCTTACCAAGCATTTTTTTTTTTTACAACTTTCTTTATCCTCCTTGGCAGGCCGCCCAGTCATCTGCCAACTTACCGTTCTCGGAGTCGTTCAGGGACTTGTAGCACCATGCTGGAGGAACCCCAGAGCCGGCCTGGAAGCTTCATCCTTGGGTGGCCCCCGACTTTTACCTCCATTTTCTCCCCTTTTTGTCCTACTTTCTGAGACTCCAGAAGCAGTGGCGCATGCACGTGGAGGCACACATGCGCATCACAGCTCCAGCACCAGCCTCTTCTGCCCTCCCTCGGCCTGACACTGGCACTCCTCGGAGCAACGCAGCCACTCCAGCCTCCACCAGGGGTGGCCAAGCTCTGAAGAGACCAAGTTCTCCCTCCCAAGGCAGAGGGCTGCCAACTGGCAGCCACTCACATCCTCTCCCTCTCCCTCCCGACCTCCGACAACCCAGGCTCATTCCTGAACCCTGGTCAATGGCGTGGTGTGAGGTGTGGTGTCCAGCACCTCAATCCTCTGTGCCACCGGGCCGGCTCACTTACCAAGCATTTTAAGGGATGAGGTACAGGAGTAGATGACAGAGCCATACTCAAGGAGAGGGTGGAGGAAACTGTTGTCTATAAGTGCTCGAGTTTCAGGGATGAGGAATTGCTTAATTCTATAGAGCATACCCAGTCATTGGTGAATTCTATGGATAAGTTGAGTGATGTGGTGCTTGTAGGAGAGGTGGCAGTCCAGATATATGCCAAGCTATTTAAATTAATTGACTCTCTCAATGGTGTTGCCATCGTTATCTCTGAGTGTAACATCAAAGGTAGAGGTTTTCCTTGGGCCAGAGAAAACCATGGACTTAAGTCTTTTTGGCATTTAGAACTAGATCTTCAGTAGAAAACCAGGAGTGCAGGCAGCTGAAATCATGCTGTAGTTTGTTGAGGAGGTAGGTGGGGCACATATCCTTGCAGAAAAGAGCTACGTCATCAGCATATAGAATTAGTTCGGTGTGTGTACAGATGGAGGCAAGCTAGCTGGTTACCACCCCCTCTCCCACATATTTTTTACTGTTGATGTAATAATTGATTAATGTGCACACTTGCTAGATTTGTATTGTTATTATAGAGGTTTTTATCCTCCTGGGCTGGACCAGGCGGCTGTTTCAGCCCTGTCCCCCGGTGCCATCATCCAGCCTACTACCTCTCTTCTGTTGGGGATGGAGGGTGTTCTCCCATGGATTTTCCCCACAGCAGGGCTTGAGGAGGGAGGACTGTCCTTCTTCCATGACTCTCATCCAGAATACCCTAACTAACCAGCAGAACATCAGGGCAGGCTATGGCACCTCAAGCATGGCTTCATAAAGCCCAGTCCCTCTTCCATTTTCCTCTGTTTTTTCTCCCTGTGTGTCCTGGAGCTGCAGTGCAGATGTGCATATGTGTGGAGGCACACATGATCTTTGGAACCATGGCATCCTTCCACCCACCCAGACATCAGTTTGGTCCCCCCGTAGTGTCAGTACTACCACCAGGCCTCCACCTGGTGGCAGTCAACAGTTGGGAAGGCAAACCACCCCTGCCCAGGAGGAGAGGAAAGCTACCTGTCAACCTCTTACTCCATCTCCCAGACCTCCCCCCCCACTCCAACACCAGCCTCCAGCAACCCAAACTCATTCCCAAACTCAGGTTACCTGCATGGTGCGAGGTAAGGCACCCCACAATGCCCCAGCCCTCTGCACCACTGGGCCACCTGACAGATTTGTATTTAAGGTTGATTCTGCAGGATTGATGCAACACCCTGATGAAGACCCGTATTTGGGTCGACGTGCTAGGGTGCTACTTCTTTCTGCTCCAATTTCACTGTGGTGGTACTGCTTCAATTCAGTACATGCAGTAATATTACACATTATTATTATATTTATTTATTATTATTATTGAAAATGTTTCACCAGGAAAGGCACACTGAGCAAAAAAGATGCTCGTCTCATGGTGCAACCTGGGGGGGGTACAAAGGAGGAGGGTATACATACAACAATCAATAGGCTGAACTTGGAGTAGAGCAATACAAACAATTGTTACATAGTTGAGTGTAGTTAATTACAAACTTGTTACATGAGGAAACAGTACATACATGTGCCTCAAGGAGGGTGGCATACATATTTGATTACACATCTAGAACTATACTTGATTACATAAGTGCCTGTAACAGAGATTGAATTGAAGTATGATGCACCAAGTTGGCAGAGAGAAATGGAAGTCTGAGATTGGGGCCAGGGAGAGGTGACAGGACTGTATAGTAAACACTGGGGTAGATAAGGGGGCTGACTTAGGGAAGGCGGGATAGCAGAAGTGAATGACACAGTAAGTGCATAGGTTGTTTAGGGCAATGTATAAGCCAGTCAATTAGGTGAAGGCCGAGCCGCTGGTCAGGCGCGTAAGGAGGAGGGGATCGAGGAGGGGGAAGAGAATCAATCGGGGGGGGTCAGAGGCAGGTACAATTTGGTGCAAGGAAGTTAGTGAGGGCAGAGGAAAGAGAGAGTGTTTGGAGGAAGAATGGCGGATATTAGCCAGCAGGCCATTCCAGAGCTTAGGGAGGAAGTAAGAGAAAGTCAATTGGCCTGTGGAGGTCCTTCGGTTAGGGATTACTAATAGCCTGGAGTCAGCAGACCTGAGGGTGAGGGTAGGCAGGGATGATAGGGAGGATACGAGGTAGGGAGGAAGGGAACCGAGCCAGAAGTTAGAAACAAATTTAGCACTGTGAAGTAGGCGCCGGTTGCTCAGGGATGGAAGGGCCAGTGAATGGAAGAGCTTGCAGTGATGGGTGGGGGGCATCGAGGGCAAATCGGATGAAAGCATTGAAGAGGTAGTCCAGTCTGGCTAAGGTGG
Organism: Neoceratodus forsteri; assembly: GCA_016271365.2. Taxonomy (NCBI): domain Eukaryota; kingdom Metazoa; phylum Chordata; order Ceratodontiformes; family Ceratodontidae; genus Neoceratodus; species Neoceratodus forsteri. Next base: position 698,628,854 of record CM028131.1, on the reverse strand, counting down.
ACTTAGAGGCAGAGCTGTAGACAACATCGCAGTAATAAAAGGAGGGTACAATCATTTTCTGGACTATTTCGCGTTGCACAGGAAGCAGGAGACTAATGCGGTTTCTATAGAGGGCGCCTAGCTTAGGGCGCAGTTTTGATAGGATGGCGTCCACGTGTGTGGAAAAGAAGAGGTGGCAATCAAGCCAAACCCTCAGGTACCTATAGGAGGGCACGTCTTCAAGGATGGTGTTATTTAGGGTATGGAAGATCAGAGGGGATGTAAGTCTGGATAGTCTCTGTCTAGTGCCGAAAGACACAGAGACAGTTTTCTTGGCATTTAGGGAGAGTTGGTTGTAGTTGAACCAGTGTTGTACTTTGTTGAAGTCGGTCTGAAGATTAGAGGTGACTTCTTCGTAGGTACGGCTGGAAGTAAAGAGGACCGTGTCATCAGCGTACATGTGTATTGAGGTAGTGAAGCAAGACTTTGGCAGATCATTTAGTAGGATGGAGAAGAGAATGGGGCCAAGGACTGAGCCTTGGGGAATGCCGGTGGTAATAGGGAACGGGGGGGAGGTGTAGTCAGCTATTTTTGTGGATTGGGTTCTATTTTGTAGGTAGGCACTGAACCAATTTGTGGCAGATGCCGATAGCCCAGCCCCTGATAGGCAGGATAGTAGGAGGGAGTGGGATATTGTATCTAATGCTTTGGCTAGGTCGATGAAAATAGCGGCAGTAATTTGTCCTTTGTCCATCCCAGAGAGGATGGAGTCCGTGAGTCTTAGTAGGGAGGTGGTGGTAGAGTGTTTTTTTCTAAAACCGGACTGGAATGGGGTGAAGGAGTTAGTTTCAGAGAGAAAGTGGGAGAGTTGAGATAGTACTAGGTGTTCCTGGAGTTTGACGAGAGTGGGGAGGAGGGAGATGGGATGGTAGTTAGCTGTGGAGGTAGGATCACCTCCTTTTGGTAGGGGTAGGACGGTGGCATGCTTCCACTCAGTGGGGAGTGACTCAGTGGTGAATGAAAGATTTAGCAGGGCAGCGAGGGGAGTAGCGATTGCTGGGGCAGATAGAAAGAGGAGTTTGTTGTCGAGACTGTCGGGGGATTTACCTTTGGAGGGGTTCAGGGAGCGAAGGGCATCTAAGGTTTCGATGGGGGAGATGTGTCTGAAGGAGAAAGGGTTCTGGCCAGGCAGTAGTGGGGTAGCTGTCTGGGGAGTGGGTGGGGTTACAGGAGGAAGGGAGTCCAGGAGAGTCGCAGCACAAGTAGTGAAGTAGAAATTAAACTCGGAGGCTACCGTCAGGGGGTCAGAGAATAGAGTCCCTTGGGTGAGAAGGAGAGGGGGGGGATTTGTTGTTGGGGGGGAGAAAAGGGAGTGGATGACTTTCCAGAATTTAGAAGGCCTCCCAAGATTTGCATTTAGGGTGTTGTTAAAATATTCGGCCTTAGCTAAGCAGATGGCCTTTGTGCACTTGTTTCGGAGCATGCGGTAGGTGATATTGTCACCTGGGAGGAGCGTGGATTTGTAAATACACCACGCCCTGTCACGGGCTTGTTGGCAAGCTATCAGCTCGGATGATATCCAGGGAAGGTGAGACCGCCGGACCCTAGCACGGCATAGGGGGGCGTGTTTGTCCCAGGCGGTAAGGAAGGTGTTCGGAAGTGCGTAAGGGCACCGTCCATGTTAGAGCATCTAAAGATTGGGTCCCAGTTTGAGTGAGCTAGCTCTTCCAGGAGAGGGGAGAGGTTTGGGGATTTATATGACCGCTGGAATATAAATTTGGGAGAGGATTTAACTCGATGGATTTTGCGGACCAAGTAGGTTAGGTGGTGGTCGCTAATGGAGTCAGGAAGGAGGCCAAAGCTCACGACGTGGTGTGGGTGGGAGGTAAGCACCCAGTCAAGAAGGGAGTGGTTTCCAGTTTTATGGTTTGACTGTGTAGGTTCCATAATGGTTTGGGTAAGGTTGAGAGCAGATATCTCGGTTTGGGTTTTGTTAAAAGCGGGGGCTAGCCAGTTGTGGTTAAAGTCACCCATAACATATAGTTCACCCAACTGGGCAAGAGAGGTCAGTTGGCTCAGAAGGTCAGTGACTGTTGTGGCTGGAGTGCCAGGGCAGCAATAAATACCAGCCACAAAGATGGGTAGTGAGGAAGGAGGGGACAATTTCAGCATAAGCAGCTCGTAAGCTTTGTGTTCAGCTTTTGAGAGAGAGAGACAGAAAAATGTAGGGCTGAGCTGGTGTAGATAGCCACCCCTCCACCTCTGGTGGGTCGGTGTTGCCGAGTGATGGTGAACCCTGGAATAGCGATGGTTTGGTCTGGGAGTTTGCATTTAGCCAGGTCTCGGACAGGATGATTATGTCAGGGGCATGGTGGGTGGCTAGAACCTGGAGCTGATCGAGCCTGGGGGCTAGGCTACGAATGTTTAGATGGAGTAGGCGTAATCCTTGGGGAAGGGAGCCAGAGCGAGTGTCGGTGGTGGCCTTGGCTGAAGAGTTAGGCATGGGGTAGCTGTGACCAGGGGTTGGTGATGGGCTGGGATTAGGGTGTATGTCCCCTGCAGCCAGCAGGATTATATCCCCTGCAGCCAGCAGGATTATACCATGGACTCCAAGCTAAAGCCAAAATCCTACATTCTGACTGGATGGCTAGCACCTTTCTGCCGTGGCAAATCCTATGATATACCCACGGCAAAGGTGACAGTCAGCTGCATCAGGACCCCCACCCTGAAATCACTTCGACCTTGGCAAAGTGGCAACTGGCAAACACAGTGACGGTATGACTCAGATTCTCAATAAACAAATCAGTAGCTCTCAACGTCAAATTCACATAGACAACACAGGAACTGTAGCACCAAGACACTGAGTAACATTTTCTTAAAACTGACAGCAACAAATAACTACTTAAAAACTTGTATCTGCCTTATGGAAACGGAGCATTGTTTGTGACAATATTGGCTACCCGCTGCAGCGCCACGTCCAGACCACCTACACAATGTCACTAAGCCTTGACAAAAGTCCACTTTGCCACATAACAGAACAAATTAAAAAAAAATTCCATGCTTCACAACACTATTTTTTTATTCCTGACCGGAAGCTTGTATTCAGAAGCAGCAGCTCAGAGATGGCAGCCATTAGCGGTCACAATTCCATCACACAGACTGCCTGCTCCTACTTAATATCAGGCTGCCTGTCTCTACCAGAAAGTTTAAGCAATAAATACAGGTTACTCACCTGTAACAGGAGTTCTAGGAATGGTATATGTTGTTCATCCACACTCATTGGCAGGTATCCTTGCCGCTTTAAATCTTGCCGGAAGGTCTTCAAGCTTGCTCCTCCCACCCACCCGGGTGGTATAACTCTCGGCTCCGCCCCATGACGCCAGATCTGGCCCGCTGGAAGCTCAGGTTGTGCGTCGAGAGCCGAGAGGAGGTGGTGGGCTGTGGATGAACAACATATACCATTCCTAGAACTCCTGTTACAGGTGAGTAACCTGTATTTCTAGGGACATGGATATGTTGTTCATCCACACTCATTGGCAGACTCCTAGCAGTTCTCCGGAGGAGGGAGGCAAGACGACACCCCAATACTTACTTGGGAAAGAGAGACTGGAGAACCGAGGCCCCAGAACCAGCATCCCGGCGTGATTCAAGGTCGATGGTAATGGTAATGAAGGTGTTTGCTGACTTCCAGGTAGCAGCCCCTGCAGATTTCCTGGATAGGGACGCCCTGGAAGCAGCCATCCAGCAGTATGGCGGGTAGAATGAGCTTATCCTCTGGGAGGCTCCATGCCCGCCAGCTTATAGCAGAGATCTATGCAGGAAGTGACCCACCTGCTTATCGTCCGCTTGGCTGCAGGTCTGCCAGATGCAGCTTCAGCGTAGGTGACAAACAGCTGGCGAACTCCCTCCCGAATTTCAGCTGTGCGCTTTTGTAATAGGCGAGTGCCTCTAGGGTCCAAAGTATGGAGCCTATATTCGCCTCCGAGGTGTGATTGGGGTAGAACACCGGCAGAGTCAACACCTGGTTAAGGTGAAACTCCGACACCACCTTCGGAAGGAATTTCGGTGGGGCGAGGACAACCTTGTCCCTGTGGAAGACCAGGTAAGGAGACTCGATGGAGCGCCTGGAGCTCTCCCATCCTTCTGGCTGACGTGATAGCCACCAAGAAGGCGGTCTTCCACGACAGGTGAGAGAGCACACCTGTGCATAGGTTCGAATGGCTTGCCCATGAGCTTGCCAGTACCAGCAGTAGATCCCACGGAGGTGGGGTTCCCGCACTGGAGGAAATGTGATCAAGGCCTTTGAAAAGCGCCAGACCACCTTCTCCTGCGCCACCGACTGCTTCCCGCCCGCGCTCGTAAGCAGAGATGGCTGCCAGGTGCAACCCTTAGGGTCGTCGACCTAAGCCCTTGACTAGAAAGGGACCATAAATAGTCCAAGATGCTTGCCAAGGAACAGGAGGAAGGGTCCAAGCCCTTGTTCTGACACCAAATGGAAACCTTTTCCATTTGAAGGCATAGCATTTTCTGGTCGACTCACGGACGCCAACTACATTGAGGACCTCGGAAAGACCCAAGGCCTGAACTCTAGCCGCCAGGAACCAGGCCGTCAGGTGGGGATTGAAGGTCCGGATGGAACACCTTCCCTGATTGACTGGAGAGCAGGTCCGGCGAGCTGGAAGCTCGCTGGAGTCCTGGAGCTGAGACTGAGGAGATCTGGGTACCAGAACTGGCGAGGCCACTCTGGGGCTATCAGAATCACCTGCGCCTTGTCCCTCCTCGCCTTGAGAGAAGCACCTTGTGATCAAGGGAAATGGGGGAAAGGCGAAAAGAGGCCCGGGTCCACTGCCTCGAGAAGGCATCCCCTGCAGCGAGCCCTGCTGAGGGGGCGGGCATGGAACAGACTCAGCCTGCTGCCTCCCTGGAGGCAAACAGGTCCACCTGAGGTGTGCCCCAATGGGAGAACAGATGCTGTACTACCTCAGAGGAGAGACCACTGTGGGATGCAGCCCCTATCCGCCCAGGGCATCGGCCAGGGTGTTGGAGGCCCTGCCACGTGAATGGCTAGGAGATCCGCCCAGGCTGCGCACGAGTGACCAAATGCGGAGAGCTTCCTTGCATAGAAGCATGGAGCGGCCCGCCTGGGCGGTTTAGACAGTACATGGTTGTGGTATTGTCCGTCTGGACTCGGGACCACTTGACCCCGGAGGAACGGAGCAAAGGTGGTGAGAGCTAGGCGACCGCTCGGAGCTCCAGCAGGTTGATGTGGCATCGACTCCCACGGAACCAGAGGCCATGAGTCTGTGTTCCCCAGATGGGCACCCCAACCCATCAGAGAGGCATCGGTCGATAGAGAGACCGTCGGCTCGGGCGGATCGAACGGGATGCCCTCCTGCAAATGATCTGGAACGGTCCACCACTGGAGAGCTCGCCCATCCCTGTGTCACCGACACAAGCTGGTCCAAAGGATCGCAGCTGCCAGACCGCTGGCTGGCCAGTCCCACTGAAGGGGACGCGATGTTCCAGCGGGCCCAACGGACCACGCTGGTGCAGGCCGCCATGAGACCCAGGAGGCGAGGAAGTCCCGGCAGGCGAATTGCCCAACCAGAAATGATCGGGCAAGGAGGAAAGAACCCGGCCCTGTCCGCTGAGCCACGCCTGGCTCTGAGAGAGTCGAGCTGCGCCCGATGAATAGAATCACCTGCTTCGCTCGAGTTCGACTTGGCCTCGCTGATAAGGAGGCCCAGTTGAGAGCAGACCTGAGGGCCAGATCTCTGGACCACTCCGCCTCCCTTCCTGAGGGAGCTGCTATCAGCCAGTCGTCCAGGAAAGGGTACACCCGACCCTCGGCCAGAGGAATGCTGTCACCACTGCCATGCATTTGGTGAAGACTCTGGAGCTGGAGACAAGCCGAAGGGCATGGCTTGGAACTCAAGAGGATCCTTCCACTCGAAGCGAAGGAATCTCTGGTGAGACGGACGAGATAGGGACGTGAAAAACGCGTCCTGCAAGTCCAGAGAGCAGAACCACATGCCGCTGCTCCAAGGATGGTATTATCTGAGCCAGAGTGACCATCCTGAAGGTTCGAGACCTTAGGAACTTGTTTAGGTCGTGGTAGGTCGAGAATGGGCGCCAGCCCCCGTCCGCTCGAACCAGGAAGTACCTGGACACAAACCCTGGGTCTGAAGGAGGGTCCACCACCTCTCTTATCACCTCCTTCTGGAGGAGGAGAGGCGTCGGCTCGACGAGCCGCCAGTGAGGCTGGGGATCTCGCCCCGAGGGCGACGGCTCTGAAGGGTGGTGCCTGCCGAATTCCAGAGGCAGACCACTTCCCACCACCTCCAAGACCCACCTGTCCGTGGTAACAGCGGACCAGGCGGAACGGAGTGCGGAGCTGCCTCTCACGGGGGACCCAGGGGTAAGGTGACGGAATGGGGGCGACACCCCCAGCCCGCCACTGGGCAGGCTTGAGGGGACCGCCGAGGGACCTCCTGGCCTTTTCCTCCCTGCCTCCTGTTAGAGGAAGCCGGCGGCTTGGGTTTGGGATGCCAAGCTCGAGCCTGCTGGCCCTGACGTTGCTGGGTCAGGCCGGGGCACAGAAGGACGAAAGGGCTTAGGCTGTGGTTTGCGGCCTTGTCCTTCTGAGCGGAAGAGACTGAGTCCAAGGTAGCATTGGACCTCTCGATCTCTGCAGGTGACCTTCCACCCCAGGGTCAAGAGGTCAGTCCCCAAAAGGGAACATCCGCCAACTTGTGCTGGTATCCGGCAAAGGTGGATATCCTCAGCCAAGCCTCACGACGCATAGCCACTGCGGCCGCCACCGATCTGGCACATGAGTCCCCTATATCCAAAGCAGTCTGGAGCTGCTGTTTGGCCACTGCCCTGCCCTGGTCCCGCACCTGCTTAACCGTAGTCTGCAGATCGGCGGGAAGATGAGGGATGACCTCATCCAGGAGCCCAACAGGGCATGAGAAAATGTGCCATGAGGACGGCCGAACTGGCCTGGACGAAGGCCGAGAGAGGACGCAGCGTGACTTTTCGCCCGACATAGTCCAATTGTCTGCCTTGTCAGGAGGTTTGTCCACATCCCTGGCGAGCCGGCGCGCCGAAAACGCTGTCGGTAACCAACCCTCAGCAGAGGGTGTTCTGAAAACCGGACAAGGAACCGGTAGGACTGCATACTTCCTGGCCATCCTGGCCAGGCGCGGGGCAGGAAGCAGGCGCTGCCAAGCTCCAGTGCCGGACTCTACTATGGCCTCGCCACCGGAAGGCCTCCGCCGGAGAATCCTCGTCCAGAATCTCCGTGAGAGGATACCTGGCCCATTTGGAAACAGGTTCGAGCTCCATCCCGTGGACTCCGAGATGCCGCCAAGCAGTCCTAGGAAGGACGACGGGTATCGCCCATTGACTGACTCTCCTGAAGACTCCAAGTCCAGTCGCTGGAGAAAAGGAGGAGTCATCTTCGACTCGGAAGAGTCTCAAGAGCTGCCTCGGCCTGAGCCACCCTTCACCTGCCGAGGTCGGTCGGGAGTGAGGGTAACTGACAGCCGATAGGGTAGACCCTTACTCGACCGAATCCTTGGTCGGAGCCCCACTGGTGGCTGTGAGGCGGAGGTTCCACCGGAATCGTGGAGCAGCTGGTTTTGGCCGAACAACCGCCTGTATAGGCCTCGGATAAGTCGAGGGGTTGTGTCGGCCGCCCGTGACAGCTACTTAATGGTCGGGAAGCATGGGTCGGTTACTCCCCGCCAGGAGGAGCTGTTGCAACATAAGGTCCTCGTACCGTCGACGTAGTTTACGCCGAAGCCTCGCCCGAGGAGGAGGACGAGGACGAGTGGCGACGCCGCTTACCACGGTGCCGAGACCGAGACCGCCTATGACGGTGGGATCGGCTGGACCGCGAAGAGGACCGAGACCGAGAGTCCCGGAATTTCCGAGGTCGGTGCGGGGAGGTGTCGGCCAGAACCGGCACTCCCTTCGGCTCGGATGGTCCATCCGAGGGCTCCGGAACCGGAGGCACAGGCGAGCCCACGGGATCCTCAACTCCTCCCGGGGGAACCGGGGAGAGGGGAATCTCGGCTGCTAAAGGCGACAGCCCGTCCAACGGGTCGAGAAAAATCTCGACTTCATCGGTGGGAGTCTCGGTCAACTGACCTGACGGGGACACCGTGAGGCCAGTGGCCGAAGCCGAGCGGTCGACCGAAGCCGACGGTCGACGACCCGGGGAGAGGGACCTTCCGCCTCCCCAAGAGCGTCGACGTAGGGACTTACCCCTGTCCCTCTTTGACCGAGAATAAGGTCCCAGAGACGTGAGCCCTTCTCCTTTAGTGGAAGGGACAGACAAAGCTCCTTAAAAGAAGCCGGTAAGAAGAGCCCAGAGAGAGCGGATAAATGCCGCGTCCGAGAAGATCAGTGCCTGCCGCCTCCTCTTCGAGGGCTACCATCCGCCGAGCTGATCCGCCGAGTTCGCCGTACGCGACACCGCCAACCGGGCCTCCTTGACTTCACTGGAGGGAAACGTCTCAGGACGCGCCCAGTTGCAACCGGGCACGGTCTTCGAGGACGAGGCCGAGAAAGATGAGCACAGGTCGCAAGCCCGCGGGTCGTGCTCAAGGCCTACAGTAGACACACGCGGGAGTGTGGATCCTCCAGATATCTTTCACCGCATGGGCATCTCCAAACTGGGAGTCGATTTGTCCATCGCAGCCGCGAGGGATAGAAGACTGAAGTCTTTTTCGCAAAATTTATTTTTAAATCCGCAAACGGAGAAATAGGAACCAGTCTCAAACGCAGAGCGTTAAGGAGGGAACCTGAGCTTCCAAGCGGTAAGGAAGATCTGGCGTCATGGGGCGGAGCCGAGAGTTATACCACCCGGGTGGGTGGGAGGAGCAAGCTTGAAGACCTTCCGGCAAGATTTAAAGCGGCAAGGATACCTGCCAATGAGTGTGGATGAACAACATATCCATGTCCCTAGAACAGCATACTATGTGTGTATCGGGGCTGCATTAGAACCTGCAGCACCTGAAAGGCGGAGGGGGAGTAGGGTGGACCAGAAGCTGACAGCACATCTTCTGCCTAGGAACACGGGACTATTTACTATAGAGGAAGGATACTCACCTTAAAATTAATAAAAAAAACTATTTTGTTACTTTCTTAATATGATTTTTTTAATTTTTTTTTAATCCTTCACTTCCTTCCCATGGTATAATTGCAATAAACCACTCCAGGGTGTGGGTTAGCTTGGATTTGACCACTCGGCCTGCGGCCTTGTGGCCAAACCACGCCAGCTGTGGTAAATTCCACCATAACCCACACCCTGTTGTGGTTTATTGCTTAAATATGGTGTGATTCAGTAATTATTTTTATATACTCCATTTACTGAATTGTTTAAACATATTATGTAGTTACTTACACTCCGGTTGCAGTCTTCAGAGTGACAATGTTAAAGATATAATAATTATAACAAACTAAAAGTTTCCTCTGACTGCACTGAGCTTGGAGTTTAGAAGGAAGGACAGTTCAATTAATAGGGCTGTCAGCCTTTTCAGTGCATTGGACAGAAGGTGAAAGCAATTTTCTTTGTTAAAAACTCTGCTTAATGATGCCTATTCACTGCATTCTTGGCAAGTGTGGTCACCAGTTTCCAACATTAGGTGGCAAAACACCTTCTTCTAGAGACCAGCCTGAAACAACAACAGTGAATGGCAAGGGAACCCAAAAATATAAACAGCTTGGCAAAGAAATGGAAGTAAAAAAAAAGGATGTTAACAGTTTTAGTAACATTATCTTAACAGCTAGATTGTTGTGGAAAAAAATCATTCTAACGTTGTCTTCATTATTTTAGTACACAACTCCAGATTATTTACCATTCTAGACTATAAAATCCTTTCGTCTGTATCTCCTTGATCTTCTCTTCCAAAAATTTCAGTGGATCTTCAGGACATAAAATTAATAATCCAGAAAGCAAGGCCTGCCAAAATAAAAAGGTAGAAACACTGTGAGAGTGCCCAATTAATTGGAATTCTTCAGATTTTATCTCAGAAATTATTGCTGTTTGGGAACAATTACCTGGGGATGGTAATTTTAAGAGATACAGTACATCATATTGCATTTTAGATGGATGGTTAAGCTTGTGTGTGCCCACTGACTTAGCAATATCTCTACCTTTTTGAATTATATTGAAAAAAAACTGAGTGGAGGTTGTTAGGAAAATGAGACACTCTAGTTTTAGGCCTTTTAGTACTTTATTAATACAGCATATTTTCAGTAATCAATTACTTTTTAATGTACACATTTGTTGAACTCAGTTTTGATACAAAATCCAAAAAATGATTAACAAACAGTCTCAGAGTTATGCCCTGCAATAAGAAGTCTGGCATATAAATTCCTCATAGGGTTGTATGGCTATATATTGTGTGTGTGTGGGGGAAGGGGGCCTTATTTTCAGATACAAAACATGGTTTGAATCCAAGGCTGAAACAATACAACACAATTAGGGTGCAAGGGGTTCATAACAATACACGTCCCTTACAGTAGGGACCAAATAACTCCTTTTTATCACAGAGGGTACATATTGGAGGAACACAGGAAATACTAGACGAAAAAAGGCCAAAACTTCATCACGTTCTTTTATCATCCAGGCAGGATCCCACAGTCAGGAGAGCTGCATTTGCCTCCTAGACATATTAGTTCTACTATAAGGTCTGCTCCTTGAGCGCCAAATGTTGTACCCAGAAATGTTACTATCCACGAGGAACTGGTTTAAGCTTAAGAGATTCAACACTGCTTCCTCTGGGTAGTGTCACATGATCCTGAGTAGGAAATTACAAACCGTCTTTGAGAAAGGTATCTAAATGAGTGCCCTGAGGGCAGAGTGATCTGATGTCAGTTTAGTGAATTATGATTCTTGTAAGTATATTTTGAGCGTTTATTATAAATGCAGTTTGGGTACTTTACAGTACTAGTATTGTGGTTATAGTGTATAGTGGACCATTGTTGTGCATGGAAACCGGAGGTTCTCAAAATGTTGTTCTGCTGCAGTTCAAAAGGTCATGGAACATGATTATACCCTACTGTAGCAGAACAACATTTTGAAAACCTCAAGAAGTTCCATGCGCTCACTACACAGACCGCACATCACTTACCTTAGCGGCAGAAACGGACAGATCCACACTCCCGCGGCGACAGTCACATCGGAGCTTTACAAGATGCAGGATCAACCAGATGTGAGGAAACACAGGATCAACCAGATATTTAGACTTAGAAACAAAACTAAAATAAAACAAATGACCCCTTACTCCACAGCCATCTCACTTAGTGAGCGTTATGGTCGCATGTTTTTTTTTTTTTTAAACCCTTCCACTGTACCTGCCAGCCAATAGTAAGTTGCACTAGACATGTAGCCATGCCTCCTCCTTAGCAACCACTCAGCAACCCTGGAAACCACCCTTTACCACGGAACAGTGCATCGCCCACAAAAAGTAAAAGGCTACTGAAAAAAAGAACTGTAAGTGATTTTTAGTGTCACTATACACTATATAAAATAGTGGATGAGCAGCCTCATGCACAACCAGCCTTTTTGTGCCAACTCGGGGTTCTGATATCATCGGACATCTCGAGCTTCGCTCTCGAGGTCTGATGGTATCAGAACCCCTCTATGGCACAACAGGCTGGTTGTGCATGGATACCCATCCACTATTCTATATATTCCATTTGATTCTAAACTGACATTTTCTTGTGTTTTTTTTTTCCTTCAGGTTTTCTACAGTGTCCTGGCACTATCCTGTCACCCACCTTCCTGACCCATAGAGAGAGGCAGAGGATGGTGCAAGACTGCTTAAAACGCTGTGAAGACTGACAAGAAAGAGCATAATGCAATATATTGGTGCCAATTGTACCACTAGTGTAGTCTCACACATTGGTTTTAGAATGTGAGTCATAGCTTTGCAGAAACAGTTCTATAGACTGATGCTCAGCAAACCTATAAGGAAGTTAGCTGAACTCCCATATATAGGAATATGAAACCACATTCTAAAAGAACTAGCTTGGTACATAAATAGCATGCAATGTCTCCAAAAGGTTTTGTGAACACATAGTCTAAAACCACTCTGAGACAATAAATCTCTCTCCTGTAGTAATCACCATGGCCAGGGACAGAAGGAAGTATTTATGTGTCATGGAAGATATTCTTGCCAAATATACACCCCTCTATGATGTGCCGCTGATGGGTTCCAGAACTATTACTTTTTACTTGTCATACACGATGTAGTAAAACTTTGCAAGAGAAATGTTTATAGATAATGGGGTCTGTTTAAAATACAAGATGGATGGCTGCTTGGTGCCCTAGAGTGTTGCAGAAAACTGTAAAATAGACCAATGAAGTGGCAGCCAGTCAAAATGCAGGGTGTGAGCATTCTTCATCTATTGGAACAGATAGAAAGAATGATGACTAGACATTAACTGTCCTTGTCCACGTCCATTTTCATGATGAGGAACTACACAGTACTTACTGAAATACAGTACAAATTATTATTTATTTTTTTTGCTTCATATTTTTAACCCTCCTACGTGCCCCATATCAGCCACTCCTTCAGGCATGAGCCAAGGCTGAATCTAACCCATCTCACTCCCCGAGTCACCGTTCCACATAGCAGCCGACCCCAGGGTAACCCCGATGTAACCCTTCGCAGGGCAGGTCCACCTCTTCCGAGGGGAAGGCACCGGCCAGGGGGACAGACCAGTGCTAATGCTTGGCCCCAGGGTGCTGCTGGAACAGATGGCTCGCAGGACATTGATGGCTTTGGACAGCCAGGCAGCCGTCATCCAGCTGAACATGGAGTGGGTATCTCCCTTTTCTTGGCAGTGCCTCCGGTCTCCACCAGGGGCCACTGCAGAGCTACGTCACCCTGTACCCACCCCAGGAGAGGAAAGCAGTCCTACGGATGCTCAATCCTCTCCTTCCCCTGCCAGCCCCGACGCTCCAAGTCCGCTCCCAAACCCGGGTCGCCAGCATGGCTCGAGGTAAGGCACCAGCACCTCAACCCTCTGCGCCACTGGGCCGGCAAGTGAAAATTATTAAGGAAGACAGCTGCTTTTCCAAAGAGAAACTCCAGGACAAGATGCCAACACGAATAGCTTTTATCAGTTTAACTCTGATGCATCAGCTCCTGTTCTTTTAAACACTTTTAAGTATGCAATCGAAATAAATGAGCATCCCCTTCTCTCATCAAAAATCAGCTGAATCCAGCCCAATGTGCCTTTCCTGTGAAAATGCTGAAATCCATGCAGAAAAGGAGGAAGAAGTCTGTAACCACAAAATGACAAATGAAAGCCCTGGAAGTGCCGTGCGTGTTGTTGCTTGCAGGCTGGCTGCGAGTATCAGCAGAGGCAAAACATATATTTTCTCCAGCCCACAGGACACCCATAGCTTCATACAAAAGCTGGAACAAAAGAGAGACAGAGAGAGAGAGAGAGAAGAGCACAGGATGTTTCCTAAATGAATGAGGAAGAAGGGCAGAAGGAAAATGAGATGGTGGATGCGGCTGTGTGGTCCTAATGGTGGCCTAGGTATTTAAAGCATTAGTACTTATTACATTAAAAATGTACCTCCTCCCTATGCAGTGCAAACCTTCAGTGGTGGTATTTCCTGTGAAAAGTGGGATCCATGCTTGCCTGCTGTCTTCAGAATAAAAAGTTACTTACCATAGTAACCTTGTTTCTCCCAAGGGATACTCCAATATTCATAACACTTCTGCAGTATACCTTTAAGGTCAGATCTGCCCGGAGACAGAATGCTATGCTAATGATGGAATCATTGGCATGAGCCACTTTTCAAATGCTGCCACCTATCAACTGCCTACATTCTAACCCTCAGATTTCGTGGACGCCTGGAAAGAAGGGGCCCAAAATTTAAAATATATAAAATTTAACTTCAGAATTCCACACCCAAACCTCCAACTGGAGGAAATATAAACTTATCATAAACAATCCTACAAGCTCCTATGTCAGAATCACCTGAAAAGGAGAAAACCAAAGGACAAGTTCCAATAAAAGTAGAATGTGGCATGCAAACACTAAGGGACAACATGGAATACAGAGGCCACTAGTTCTTAAACGGGGAGGCAGGGTGGGAGAGTTATGAATATTGGTGTATCCCCTGGGAGAAACAAGGTTACTATGGTAAGTAACTTTTTCTTCTCAACCCAGGAATACTCCAATATTCCTAACTCTTCTGCAGACTAAAAAGCAGCACCTTAGGAGGTGGGAAGAACCTATTTTGGAAACAGGCTCTGCAGGACAGCTGTACCAAACTTGGCATCAGCCCTAGCCTGCATATCCAAGCTGTAATGCTTGACAAATGTGTGTACTGTTCGCCAGGTTGCTGCTTTACAGATATCCACCAATGATACATCCCTTACAGCTGCCAGTGTTGCAGCTGTACCCCTTGTGGAGTAGACTCTAAGCCTCGCTAGAGCTTCCTTGCCCACCTTTGAATAGCAAAATTGGATACACTGGTCAATCCAATGAGAAATGGACCTTTTAGATCCTGGATTTCCCTTTCCCACATCCCCATAAGTGAGGAAAAGTTGTGTTCTGTCCTACCTATGGGGCTTAGTGGCTGTCATGTAGTAGCTCAAAGCTCTTTCGACATCCAGGCTATGCAGCCTACGTTCACCAGAAGAAGAATGGTCAGTGAAGAACACTGGCAAAGTGATAGATTGCTTCAACTGGAGGTCTGAAACCACTTTGGGAAGGAATTTCCCATTTGTCTGTAGGACTACCTTATCACTGTGGAAGGAAATGTAGTCCTTTTCAATGCATAAAGCTTGGAGCTCAACTAATCCTTCTAGCTGAAGTAATGGCGACTAGAAACACTGTTTTCCATGTGACATACTTCAAAGATGCTGAAAACATAGGCTCAAAGGGAGGGACCATGAGTTGGGCAATGCAGATATTAAGGTCCCAAGCTGGCACCGGTTCTCTCACTGGTGGATACATATGAGAAAGGCCTTTGAAGAACCTTTTAAATATGGGGTTTGATGCCAAAGAAACAGACTTACCTGCAGATGCATAGGACGAGACTGAAGCCAAATGAATCTTTAGTGTGGAAGGCTGTAAGCCTGTGGAATGTAAGTAGACCAGGTAGTCCAGTACCAACAGCACTCCTGCCTGGATTGGCACTATACTCCTACTAGAGCACCAAATAGAAAACCTCTTCCACTTTACAGCATAGGTTTTCTTAGTAGATGATTTCCTGTATCCATGTAAGACATCCATAAATGATTCAGAAAGATGTAAACTAGCATACTCATGGTCCTCAAGAGCCAAGCTTTGAGCCTGAGTGACTTGAGGTTCAGATACAGGAGCCTCCCCTGGCTGGAGGTCAGAAGATTGTGCCTCCTGGGAAGGTGTATTGGTTTGTCGACGGACATGGACAGCAATAGAGAGTACCATGGCTGCCTGGCCCAGACTGGGGCTATCAGAATCATTGTTGCTGGCTGAGACCTGAGTTTCAACAGCACCCTGTATACCAGAGGAAATGGAGGGAATGCATACAGGAATTTCCCTGACCAACCCAGAATAAGGGCATCCAGAGGAACTGTGAACACTACTGGAGGCCTGCAACAGAACTGTGGCAAGTGGTGACTCTGATGAGAGGCAAAAAGGTCTATTTCTGGAGTGCCCCACCTCCTGAATAAGGTCTGCACCACTTGCCTGTTCAGGAACCATTCATGATGGTCCTGGCTGATTCGGCTCAGGGCATCTGCCAGAACATTGTCTTTGCCTGGCAGATGAATGGCCTGTAATGAGGAGCCAAGTGAGTAAACTAGGGTCCAAATTCTCATAGCCTCTGTGCAAAGGAGGCTTGACCTTGTTCCCCCTTGCTTGTTTATGTAATACATGGTGGTAGTGTTGTCTGTCCTGACTTGCACTACCTTTCCTTGTATCAGTGGCTTGACAGCTTGCATTGCCAGAAACATTGCCCTGAGCTCTAACAAGTTTATGTGTAAAAGAGTCTCTGCACTTGACCAAGTGCCCTAGGTAGTGTGCTCTGCTAGATTAGCCCCCCTCCCGCCCAAGAGAGATGGATGCATCTGTTGTGAGAATCATTGATGGAAGTTGTTTTTGGAAAGGAACTTCTTCTCTGAGGTTGGTTTTCTCTTTCCACCACTGAAGAGCTTGGATAAATGTTTTTGTTGCAGGAACGAGCTTTGACAGGGAATCCTTTCTTTGGCACCAATGAGCTCTTAAGTGAAATTGGATGTCCCTCATCTGAAACCTGGAGCCAAGCACTGTGCCTGTTGCAGCTGCCATGTGGCCCAGAAGTTGAAGAAAATGCCTTGCAGGCCTTGGGATATTGAGCCTGAAAGAACCTGCTAACTGCAGGATGCTTTTTACCCTGTCTCTGGGTAGAAAGGCTCTGCCCACTATGGTATTCAATTCTGCTCCTATGAACTGCAGAATTTGAGAAGGAAGAAAAACTGATTTTTCTAGATTTAAAAGGAATCCAGAGATTGCAGAAGCTGCTGAGTGAGCTGTAGGTGTTCTGCTAACTGCTGTGGTGAATTTCCCACCACCAGCCAGTCGTCTAGATAGGGGAATACTGTGACACCTTGTCTGCGCAGGTGAGCCACTACCACAGCCAGATACTTTGTGAACACCCTTGGTGCTGAAGTGAGACCGAAAGGTAGAGCTGAGAACTGATAATGACCTGACAGGAGTCTGAACCTGAGATACTTTCTGTGAGACTCCCTTATGGGGATGTGGAAATAGGCATCTTTTAGGTCCAATGATGCCAGCCAATCTCCTTTTCGGAGTGCTAGCAGAATCAGAGACAAAGTTACCATTTTGAACTTTGGTTTTGCTAGGAACCTGTTGAGGACCCCAAGATCCAAGATAGGCCGCAGCTGTCCATTTTTCTTTGGTGTGAGAAAATACCTTGAGTAAAGTCCTTTTCCCCTTTGATGCAGAGGCACTGGTTCCACTGCTTTTAGTGAAAGAAGGTGTTTCACCTCTTTTTCCAGCCTTTTGCTTTTCAGGAGGGAAGCTGGTTTGAAAACTCTGATTTTTTGAACAGGGGAGGACTTGAAACTTAAAGACAGGCCCTGACCCACTATCTCCAGAACCCACTTGTCTGTGGTGATGGTTTTCCAATTCTGGAAAAAAATGGCCCAGCCTGCCCCCTACTGGCAAAGGAAAGGCAGCCTGATCGATGAAGTCAGGAGTCCTGCTTGGATTGAGGCTGAGACTGGGCACCACACCTGGCACCTTTTCTGCCCCTACCCCTGGAATACCCTTGCTGCGGGTATTGGGGTGCCTGAGGAAGTACCATGGCCTGATAAAAAGGCCTGGAATGGAACTGGCTGCCCCTGCCTCCCCTACTGAAAGGTCTAGAGGAGGTGGAGGGTCTTTCTTTTGCAGAATTGCTACAGAAGGTGGCTTTATACTCATCCACCTGCTTCATATAGGCCTCTGTATGGCTGCCAAATAGGGAAGTGCCCTTCATAGGAAAATCCAGAGTCTTATTCTGGGTATCCTGCGTGAGGTTTGTGGCTGTCAACCAAGCAAACCTTCTTTGTGCCATGGTATTTGCCATCCACCTTGCAGCAGTCTCATTACTGTCTGTTGCCATCTGGAACTGGTATTGGTCAGCTTCCAGGCCAAACCTAGCAGTTTCAGCTAGGTCTGCCAAAAGAGGAAAAGGTGCTTTCTCAGCCATGTCCAGGACAGACTGGCAGAGAGCCTTCTGGTACTGGGTTGCATAAGCCTGATAGTTAGCTCACCTAATGTCCATAGAGGCTGACAGGTAACCTTTCTTAGCCATACTTTCAATTTTTCAAGAGTCCTTCTCTGGAGGGTGGGAAGCCAGAGGGGCATTTGCCTTGTCACAAGTTGCAGCTTGCACCTCGTGGTCAAGGTGTGAAAATAAGAATTCAGCCCTTGTTCTGTCAAGTTGATACTTTTTATCCAACCTTTTGTCCAAAGGAGGAACAGACCCAGAAGCTTGGAGGAGTTTTAAAATATCTCTTTTAAAACAACTGTTTATGGGGAGTGACAGTTTTTTAGTAGGAGTCAGCCCCATCATTTCCTGATATTCAGCCTCCTCCTCATCCTCTACAGCTTCAGAGGTAGGGATGTCCAAGGCATCAGCAATTTTCCTGATGAAGGAAAAATGAGAAGAATAATCTTCTGAAGTCCTGGGAGGAGAGCCAAACTCCTGTTCAGGGGAGACCTCAGGCTCTATAGGCTCACCTTCTTCCTCCTCCTCCTCCTCCTCATCACGTTCCTCAGGAAAGGAGGGTGGGTTGGAGGGTGCAGGGACTGGGGACTGTGAAACCACAGGCAGCAGACCCTGCAAATTTTGCATTATTTTTTTGCCTGTGCAATCTCTGAAGGAGAAGGCACAGTGGCATCAAAAAAATCAATCAAAATGTTATTTGTAAAGCGCTTTTCAATAAATCAAAGCGCTGATACATAACAAGAATAAAACATCAACAATAATAAATAATAACATAAAACAATAAAAAACCATAAAATAATCTATCCAAATGCTAGTGTAAATAGGTGGCTTTTCAGAGACCTCTTAAATGACTCCACGGACAGGCACTCTCTAATCTGACGAGGTAGAGAATTCCACAGGGTCGGGGCCATAAAAAAAGAGGCCCTTGCCCCAGATGATTGAAGACGAACCCTGGGAATCTCTAGCAATCTCTCGCCAGTGGAGCGGAGTGGGCGAAGAGTGCGGTAGGGACAAAGGAGATCTTGCAGGTAGCCCAGTCCCTGACCGTGTAGGGTCTTATAGGTCAGCAACGCGACCTTGAAGGTGATTCTTCACCGCACTGGCAGCCAGTGCAGTTCGCGCAGCACAGGTGTGATATGGCTAGTTCTTGATAATCCAGTCAACAACCTGGCTGCCACGTTCTGAACCAGCTGGAGGTGACGGAGATCCACCCCCGGCAACCCTAGATATAGAGCATTACAGTAATCAAGGTGAGAGGAAACAAAAGCGTGAACCAACACAGGAAGGTCATCATGCAGAACAAGGTGCTTTATCCGGGCGATATTCCTCAGATGGTAAAAGGATAACTTGACAGTGGCCGATACCTGTGCCTTTAGCGTCAGCACATTGTCAAAGATTACGCCCAGATTTCGCACCTGTTCAGAAGGTCTCAACTGAGTAACCCCTAATAAAAGACTAGAGGAGGCCCCAGGAGTCAACTTCTCTACATGATGACCCGGGTCCACTACCAACACCTCGGTCTTATCTGGATTTAACTTCAACCAGTTCGCACTCATCCAGTTCTGAATTTCAGCAAGGCAGTTGTTAAAAACTGACACTGCGTCATTTTGTTCGGGTTCATTTTGGAGGGTGCAGGGACTGGGGACTGTGAAACCACAGGCAGTAGACCCTGCAAAGTTTGCATTATTTTTTTGCCTGTGCAATCTCTGAAGGAGAAGGCACAGTGGCAGGCACCACAGAAGTCCCCTTTTCCACAGGGGGTTCAGTGTGCTTTGTTTTCTTTACTTTTTTTTCCTGGAACCGGAGAGCTAGTCATTCAGAGGGTCTCTTTTTACCCGTATCGGGGTAGAAACAGTAGCAGCTGTGGTGTCACCCACAGACCCTGAGGGTTTCGGCTGGTCAGAGCCAGAGGGACCCTTCAATTTCTTATTTAATCTCTCCAGACATTTTTCAAGCATCTTTTCAGGAAAAGATTTGCAAATTTCACAATTAGTTTTTAAATTATCAAAACCAAGGCAGAAAACACAAATGGAGTGCTTATCTGCCTAGGCAAAAACTTCAGCACACTCAAAACAGTTTTTAAAACCGGATTCTCCGGTTCTCTTTTCAGGTTTTTCTGAAATACTGAAGAAAAACTGCAACCACAAAACACTTAAGGTTTTTAAATTAAAAAAACAACAAATTTATCAGTTGCGGTTGGTTCAGGAACCGATCGGAGAAACCGAGCAGGACCAGGAACCGACAGAAATACAACTGGGATTAGTGGTTTGGAACTGAAGTTATCGGTTCTAAAAAACAAAGATTTTAACATACTAAAAGCCAGCAGAATAGGCCTAATGGTCTGTCGTGTCTGCTCAGTAGCCAGCCACATAGTGGGTGCGCGCCTTCCCGCCCCCCCAGTCCCTGAGAGGGTCTTCTTTGGCTTCAGTTTCCCCTTGTACCTGTTCCACCCCTTCTTGAAGCCCTCCACTGTGCCCTCCTCCAACAGTCTCCTGGACAGCGCATTCCATGGCTCTACCACCCTCTCAGTGAAATAATATTTCCTACATTCCCCCTGTAATTTCCCCCCTCCAGCTTCCACTCATGCTCCCTGGTTGTTCTCCCTTTCTTTAGCCTGATCAGCTCCTTGGTTCCACTCTCGGTTATTCCTTTTATGTACTTGAAGACCCCTATCATGTCTCCCCCGTCCCTCCTCTCCTCCAGTGTGTACAGCCCAAGCTCTTCCAGTCTCTCCTTATAGGGCCTCCCCTCCATGCCCTGAATCATCCTGGTCGCTCTGCTCTGGACCCTCTCCAGCAGTGCTATGTCCTTCTTCAGATGAGGTCTCTAGAACTGTACACAGTACTCGAGTTGCAGCCTGACCAAGGCATTATATAGAGGGAGGATCACCTCCCTCCTCTTGGACGTAATTCCCCCTGGCTATGCAGCCCAGTATCCTGTTTGCTTTGGCTGCGGGTCTTCTACAGTTTTCTGAGTTATTCATTTTGATGTCTACCACCACCCCTAGATCCCACTCACCCAATATGGCTTGCAGTGTGCCCCCCCAGGGTGTAAACATGGCCTGGGTGTTTGACCTCCAAATGAAGTACCTTCCATTTCCCAGCATTAAATTTCAATCCCCACCTCCATGACCACCCCTCCAGGGTATCCAGGTCCCCCTTGACTGTCTCTCTCGCTTCTTCCCTATCCACCAGTGCTCCCAGTTTGGAGTCGTCCGCAAAGAGACTCAGCCTACTCCTAACCCCCTCCCTATATCCGAGACATAGGCATTAAACAGGAGTGGCCCCAATACTGAATCTTAAGTGGGACCCCACTGATTACCTTCCTGGGGAAGGAGACTATACCACCAACCATTACCCTATGTATTTGCCCCGGAAGTCAATTTTCGACCTACTTGAGCTCCTGTCCTCCCACCCCCATCTTCCCCAGCTTTGCTATCAGACCATTATGGGGTACTGAATCAACGCCTTGCTGCAATCCAGGTATAGGACGTCCACCGGCCTATGTCTGTCCAGGGCCCCAGTCATAAAACTCTACGAGGTTGGACTGACACGCTCTACCCGGGATGAATCCATACTGTTTATCATCCTGGTGCCCTAACCTTTCAGCTGCCTCCCAAGCCTCTCCTTGATAAAGCCCTCCATTACTTTGCCTAACACAGACGTTAGGCTGACAGGCCTGTAATTCCTCATCTCCTCCCTAGACTCCCCTTTGTGGATAGGCACTACAGTCTTGGGGCACCCATCATAACCCTCGGATGTAGCCCGTCCGGCCCAGGTGCCTTATCAGTTTTTAGCTTTCGAAGGGCCCCCCCTCACCCTATCCATTGTGATTTCTCCCTCCTAAGTCCTCCCCCTCAAGCATTCTCCCCACCCCTTCTGGGTCTGACCCAGCATGTACCCTAGCCTCTTTCCATCCTCCGGTCTCAGACTTGACCTCTCACTTTTGCTGGCTCCTCTTCCCTCCCATCAGGCTGTAGGGATCCCCTGTCTCCCTCTGTAAAGATTGAGGCAAAGTACTCATTTAGCACCTCAGCCTGTTCCCCTGCTTCCTGAGCCCATCCCCCACCAGTCTTAAGCCTGTTGATCTGTGTCCTCCCTTTTCTCTTCTCTCTTATGTATCTATAGAATCCCTCCCCCCCCCCTCCACCCCCAGATATCCCTAGCCAGGTTTTGCTCCATCCCTGCCTTGGCTCCCCTCACCACTCTGGTGACCATCCTGGCCAACAGTTCATACTCTCCTCACCTTGTCCCCCTGAGCATTTAAAACGTGTAGGCAGTCTTTTTTCCTCACCACTGCCTGCATCTCCCTGGTCCACCAACATGGCTTGTTGGTTCTATGTCACTACTTTTGTATAGGACCCAGTAGCTTCTGCACCCTTTTAATGGTGCTCACAAGCTTCCAGGATCCATGTCCGCCTAATCTAGTCCAACCTCTCCCACAGAATCCCACCCATGCCCGCGAAGTCTGCTCCCCTGAAGTCTACCACTACTGTATTAGTGCAGTCCCCCACAGGTATAGCAGAAACCAGACTGTGGTGTGGTCACCACCCGCCAGTGGACTGCACACCTCCAGGCCCCTTATCTGGTCACTGTCCGCTAGGACAACGTCCAATATCTGCCCCTCACTAGTAGGTTCCCCCACCTGTTAGACCAGGAAGGCATCCTGAAAGACGTCCATCAGTCGCTGTTCCCTGGTTACAGAGGATGTCATGGTGCCCCAGTCCTTCCCCAGCATATTAAGGTCACCCATGACCACCACCCTACCCTTTCCAAGGTCACAGTGACCCTTGATGTTCTCAACCAGTTTATCCTCCAGAGCCTCATCTATTGTGGGGGGCCTGTACACCACCCCTATTTTCAATTTTTTCCCTTCCCTCATTTGCAGGGTTACACAAATCGCCTCCACATCCCCTCCAGCCTCTTCAACTCCACTAACCACTATGTCATTTCTTACTATCAGCGCAACCTCTCCCCCCTCTTCCCACTCCTCTATCTTTCCTGAATATCTCATAGCCCTCCAAATTTAGGTCCCAATCATTTCTCTGGGTGGCCCATGTCTCCATAATTGCCGCCACATCCGCTGTTCCCTCAGCCAGCATAGCCTGGAGCTTGGGCATTTTATTGCTCATGCTCCTGACATTGATCAGGACTGTCCTCCACCCTGACCTCTCCCCTTTCTCCAGTCCCCCCAGCCCTGTGCAGTTCCTTTTCTGTCCAATTTTCCTTGGATTTGCAACACAGTCCCCCGCACTCTTCTTGTGCCCTAGACCTGGACCTTCAAACAGCCCCCCCGGGGCCTTTCTTTTATTTGACCCTCCCCCCTTTACAAGTTTAAACCCCACCTCTTGCCTATAAATCCAGCAAGTTTTAGTTTCAAGATCTCCCTCCTCTCCAGGCTGAGGTGTAACCTATCCCTGGTATATAGTCCCTTATCCTCCCAAGTATCTGCCCAGTCCCCCACCAGCCCATACCCCTCTGCCTTGCACCAGTCCTTGAGCCACTGGTTCACCCCTCTAAGTTTTTGCTTGTTCTCCCCGGTTGCCCTTGGTACCGGCAGAATCTCAGAGAAGGAAATTTTGCTTCATACAGAATGACAAACCCTGGCCAGTTCCCGGAATCTAACCTGTATTTCTAGCTCACTGTTCCCTTCCAAGTCGTTTCTCCCCAGATGTACTAGGAAGTCTGGGGATCCCCCACATTCCAGTGCTATCGAGTATAGCTGGAATTTGGCCTTGTGTACGAATAGTCCTGGTGTACATTTAGCCTTGACTGGGCTGCTTTTAATCTCCCCTGCCCCCTCTCACTGGATACCCCTGGTCATGGAGTCCCCCAGCAGTATCACCTTCGCCCCGCCCCCCACTTTGTTAGCCTGTTTTGGTCCTTCCAGACTCCTCCTTCTGTCGTCGACCCCCTGCTTGCTCCTCCCGCCCCCATCAGCCTGGGGGTCTTTGTTAGCCTGTTTTGTTCCTTACAGGCTCCTCCTTCTGTTGACGACCCCGTCAGCCTGGGGGTCGCCCTCATATGCGTGCCCTACCGTACTCCTTCTACCTGCGACTGCCAGTTTGCTCCTCACCCCCCCAATCTCCCGGGTGGCCAAAGTTTGCCCCCCCCAGTTCTACCCCCATCTTCTTTCTTGAGCTATAATCCTCCGATCCCCATCTGAGCAACCTCACACTGCTTCCTCCACTCTGGACGGCACTTCCCACCCCATCTGTTGTATTCTCCTATCTTACTCTCCACCTCTTCCGGTGATTCCTGTCTCAAGCTGGTCTGTCTAAAGAACTATCTACCGCCCGATTGGCTTCCCCAGTCTGGACACCGCCTGATCCCAGTCCTGCCTCCTTCCACCCTGGCCTCTCTCAGTGCCCCCGCTACCATATTTCTCCAACCTAGGCTCATGTCCCTCCCTCCCTCCTCCGTCCTTTCCTTGGTTCTGGCCTCCTCTGTTCCTCTGTCCCCGCCCTCAGCTTACTGACCAAACCCTCTCTGTCCACCTGCTCCCCTCTCCCACCAGCGTCCTCCACTTCATCTCCTGGATACAGTAGGGTGAATCGGTTTGTAAGTGTGATGCTTGCCCCGTTTTTCTTTCTCCTACCCCGCTCTTCTGCTCCCTCTGAGCAGCCCCCTCCCTACGGAGTGATTCCCGTACGTAGCTTGTTCCGCCCCCCACACCTCCCGAGTGACCATATGGTCCACCTATCCCCTGGGATATGCCCTTTTGGCCTTGTCCACTTGTCCCCTGGGATATGCCATTTTGGCCACATCTAATCTCATATGGTCCATACCCCACCTTACCTCCCCATCCTCCTCCTCCCTTCCAGTTGCCTCTGATCCCCTGATCTCTCTAAGACCCTCCAGTTTAAAACACACTGGGCACCCTGAACCTCCATACCCAATTTAATATTATGGCAGCCCACACCCTGTACACCCAATTATCTCACCGAAGATGCCTGCTCTGGCAGCCCCAAGCCCACCCTCATTTTGGGTGTGATAATATGGCCCCCACAGCAATAAATACTATACTGGCTGGGTCTTATACAGCCCCCTACCAGCACCTATTACACACACACACAATACCCAGCAGTAGTCAGTTCACATCAACCTGCCCTCTTTTTATACCAGCAAAGCCCAGCAGTAGTCAGTTCACAGCAATGTGCCCTCGTTCCCCGCAGTATCCAGCTATCAAGCCTCAGCAATCCCCAAGGAGTAGTCCCAATGCCCCAAGGTTTATTAGCAACCTCCAGCAGTAACCATCATGCCCAAGCCAGCACAGTATGTGAATCTTATGCCTAGCCGGCAACAAGTCCGAGCTTCTTATTGCGCCAGCCCAGCCAGTATCCCCATGCCCTACCCCAAGGCTCCACCCCCTCAGACCATTTAATAGAGGTCGGGGCTGGGGTGGGTGGTGTGGGACACAATTACAGCTTAACAAATAGAAGTTACAGAAACTAGTAAATAAACAGGGGAAAAAACCCAAAACTAACTAAAAGTACATCGGTTCCTCAGCGGTTATCCCGAACCATGAGAAACCGAGAAAACAACATAAAACTAGCTAAATAAACTAATGGTTATTAAAATAACACTGATAAGAGGCAGCAAATGAAAATAAATGAAAAATACGTAAGTATTTGTTATTAATTAAGGCTTCTCTCACTTGATAATGAGGAGGAAATCTCCAGGCATCTGGTCTTGATAGGTGGAGAGAGAGAAATCTGAGGGTTAGAATGTAGGCAGTTGATATGTGGTAACATTTGAAAAGTGGCTCATGCCAATGATTCCATCATTAGCATAGCATTCTATCTCCGGGCGGATCTGACCTTAAAGGTATACTGCAGAAGAGTTAGGAATATTGGAGTATTCCTTGGGTGAGAATTACCCACCTTCCTTATTCTTGCCCCCAAATTTTACCCCTTTTAAATACAAAAACAAGGAGATACTTATGTCACAACCCCCCCAAGCATAAAAATGAGGAACCAAATAGTAGGTTTTAAACAACTGAACATGATCATTTGTTGCAATGCTCCAAAGCACTTAACCCTCTTGTAACTGATATTAATGATATAAAAATATTACAAACAGAAACAAATGTGAGTGTGTTTCCAGCAGAGCTGGAGAGCGTAAAAACTTATGGATTTCAAGAATGTATGGGATAAGCATAAGGGAACCTTAGTGGGGGTAAAGCCAGAGATCTAGTAGGATCGGCGGTACTGTAGCAGATACAGTAAATTGGCAGACTAGGCGGGCCAAGCGGTCCTCATCTGCCGCCCAGTTCTCTGTTTCTATGTCTGTGGGGCAAAGCAATGGGAACCTAGTCAATTATACAATTAATCAATTTATAAAACTCTGCACTGCTGTCGGAAATCCCTCAACGTGACCTAGTATTGCTGTAGCAGAAGGTACATCATACAAAGTACACTGAATAACTATGATGTCCACTTTTGAAGATTGCAGCAAACCAGTCCAGACTCTGGACCCCTCTGCTAAGCTTCAGTCCTCCTCCAAAATGTTCCTTTTATACCACGAGCATTATAGCAAGCACTGTCAGAGCTATGCTTCTACTGGCAATATCATTGTGAGCCACCGTGCCCCTGCCTGCATACCTATTCATTAACCGGCTGCAAATATGTGGGGCGGAGGGGACAAATGTTTATAAAAACAATATAGCAGAAACTCTCAGGAGGGTAGATTTTATAGAAACATGGAGATTTTTTTTATTTCTGGAGACAGAACAATTGGACTCAACTTGAAATGCCTAACTACTGAACATCCAGGTTGAATGTAAAGAGACCCACCATGCTGCTAACAGCACTCTAACCACTCTCACAGACATAACTGAGCCACAGGCTGAACTGACCAGTGTGAGGTGGGGACCCATACCCAAGAATCTCTTGCAGCAGTCAGCTGAGCGCTCTCCCGATTCCTCCAGCCCAGACAGGTGTCCACTGTTGTTGTGCTCACCCAGCAGCTTGACTGTCATCTGACGGTTCTCAGCAGTCAGCCTCAGCCAGCTAGCATTGTCCACGGTGTGTCCCCCAGTCTGACCCTGGCTGTGGGAACTGTAAAATCAGGTTGCAAAAGCCCTCCCAACTGGGACTGCCAACAACAAGGGGATCTGCAGTGTGTGGTACAGGCGGGCATCCAGGTGATGTTTCATGGTGGGATGTAGAGTTGGGAAAAGGCTAGGCTCAGTTACTGTACAATCAGGGAAGGAGAAATGCGGGAGGAAAGTACAGTTGTGTAAGAACTTACTGTAACAGTAGATCTTCGAGAGTATCTCTTGCAGCAGGTCATAACACACAGGAATCTTTGATAGTCTTCCAGAATTTGGAGGCATTTCTTGAGGAGCTCTCCAGCTGAGAGCGGTAGAAATTAGCTTTGGCTTCTCTGACCATTTTGGTGCAGAGGTTCCTCGCCCTCCGGAAAGAATTCCAGTCATTTATTAAATTAGTTTTCCTAGCAATTCTCCAGAGTACATCCCTACTCCGCAAAGAATCTTTCAGGTCTTCTGTAAACCACCGACAGGATTTGTTTCTGGCATGAACTTTTACTATGGGAACATACTTGTTGAGAGCCCCTAGCACAATTTCTGAGAAAATATCATAAGCCATAGTCAGGGACTTGGCTAGATAGAAGTCTTGCCATCGCATGGGGTCTCTTAGGTCTGATATATACCCATGGAGATCAAAGTTGAGAATGCACCTTTTAAAGGAGAATTTTGGTACAGTTGTGGATTTAAGAGTGGATCTTACACACGCGATGAAGCAATGGTCGCTAATATCAGAGAAAAAGATGCCAGCATGGGAAAATAAATGGGGTTTGTTAACTAAAATGATATCCATTGATAGACACTGAGTGTATGCCATGTTTTAGGTTATAATTACTGTGATACCCAGTTTAGACTTGAACAACTGTAGGGTTCAGGCAAATGTCCTTGCCAGGAAAACGTCTGATGATGCACTGAGAAGCCAATCATCTGGGTATGGAAAAACACAGAGGCCCATTCTGTGAAGAGTCACAGACACCATGGCCAGGCAATACTGACAGACTCCAGGGGCAGAGTCCAGCCTGAACGGAAGTTTCATGTCCAGAGAGCAAATGCCAATCTCCTTGGGTCAATAGTGGTATGAATCTTAGGAGTGCTACCATTGTGAACTTTTAGTACTCTATGAAAGATTTAGAGTTATGAGATCAAGGAGAGCATGAAGGTCATCTGTGATTGTTGCTGGAAGGAAAGAGAGCAAAATCGCCAACCTTGATGAGAGGGGTCCACAGGTTCGATGGTCATTTTTTGAGTAGAAAAGCCTGAACCCATGACACCAGGACAGAGAGGTATTCAGGGTTCTGACATTATGACTTGCCAACCCTGTTAGTACAGGGAAAACTCAGTCACCACCCCTGTGGGTTGTGGTCCTGGGACCTTTATGCTGTGGTCGGTTCCTGGTGGGGAACTAAAGGTACAGCTCTGGCCATCTTTGGGGTCAGAGGTGTGGGATGTCAACAGAGACAGTGAACCTTTCCGAAAGTTACTTCCGGAAAATTCACCTGATGTGAAAGATATATGAAATGCACAGAAGTAAGGTGCAACCAGAGGTATTTTTTTTTTTATCCTACTCCTACTCCCCTCTGCCTCTGACCCTTTGGGGGCACCTAGGAATCATCCCTCCGCTAGCCACCCCACCCTGGACTTACCCTTTAACCCCATGGAGCCACAATATCCTCTCGGCAGGGAACAAGGAGGGGCCTGTGCACACTGTACAATCAACTTTTCATCAGGCAAGGCAGTTCAGATGGGTGGAGGCATAGCAAGGGCACACTTCCAGTGCTCTGTCTTCCCAGAGACGGCTGGGCTTTTTCCATCTGTTTTCCTCCTACACACGTGGTGTGTGCCCTTGACGTCTAGGCGCAACGCGCCAATGTCCACCACGCATCTCGGCCGGCCCCTCCTGCAGGCCCCCCTGGAGAAAGCTAGCTGTCATGGGACGCTTGAGGCTTCTCCCCTGGCCGGCCCTCCGATGACCCGAGTCCGCTCCCGAACCCGGGTCGCCGGCATCGCAAGCGGAAATCCAACTGCTACGCCAAAGGGCCGGCAGAGGTATTGGTTTTATGGTCCAAAACATTTGAGACCATCTGAAAGGCAGCATTAAGAACCAAATGCTGAATGGCGGGAGCAAAGCCTAACACCTTTAACCAAGAATGTCATCTGACACATATCCTTGCGACAGAGGCCTTGCAATCCATAGCCTCTAGCTGTCTAAGCAGTAAATATGGTTGTTTGGTAGGCTTCTACCAGAGGTGGAATGACCACTGTAGAGAAGTCAGGCAATCCCAAATAATAAGCCAATTTGCACCTAGGGGCGTGATGCTCCGTCTCTTGGGGCCCTAGAGGGAAGAACAGGAAGATAAGCTGTGGCGTCCTACCCCACAAAGGAGAGGGAAGAGGCTGAGAAAAGGGACCTATGGCCCGTAGCAGGGTCCTCCTGTTGACCAGCCTCCTTATACCCGAATAAAAGGGTCCTCCATCGCAAGATCTGGAGAGGTGGCCTGGGAGGTTGGAGAACCACAAGTCGTCCTGTAGACAGTGGAGCATCCAGAGGAGAGTGAGATGGGACCAGGAAGGAGCCCCACAGCTAGTGGGGCCGCCAGATGGCATGGTGGGCTAGAACAGGCATGTCCACCCCTAGCTATAGTGACATGAAGCTGTCCGAAGAGGTACGGTTAGACTCCAACTTGGTAATAATAGAGTTTTTGAAATAGGTGGAGGATGAAGACCTAAGCAGCTCGTTGATGAGTCAACATTAGGGAGCCAGCACTGATGACGAGTCTGCCAGGTTATGAGGAGGATATCATCAATGACTGAGCAGTGGAAGAAATCAACTGCCTACCCAGTATTAGGGCAGATGTTTGGTCAATGACCTAACCACGTCAGGGGGAGGATTATATAGGACTCCCCTTCAAGGAGGCAGCTGGGCAGGCTGCATATGAATCAAACTCCGAGCAGGCATCGACGAGGCCAACAGTGTCAAGAGGCTAAAGTCAACGGCAACAGTGGACCTGGGGCCATCGTGGATGGGAGGGCCTAAGGCCACTGGTAATGAGATGGCTGGGCTATCATCAATGAGAGGGCCAGGGACCACCCCGATGAGAGGACAGAAGCCAGTGTCAATGAGAGGACTTAGGCCAACATTGATGAGGGGGTGAAAGCCCCCTGTCAAGTAGAGGGCCATTGCCACTGTCGATGAAAGGAACAGGACCATTGTTGACGAGAGGGCCAAGGCCAGCAATGATGAGTGGTTTTGAAGCCATCTTCAACTAGAGGGATGAAGTCATCATCATCAGGCCGAAGTCATTAGAAATGAGAGGGCCAAGACCATCTGCAACCTGAGAGTGGAAGCCATCACTGACGAGAGGGCTGAATCCATCATCGATGAGAGGGCAGAAGCCATCGCTGATAAGAGGGGCTGAAGCCATCGCAACAAGAGGGCTGAAGCCATCGTCAAGGAGAGGGCAAAAGCCACCATCAAACGAGAGCGTGGAAGCCATCGACAAAGAGAGGGCAGAAGCCATTGTCAATGAGAAAGTGGAAGCTATTGTCAATGAGAGGATAGAAGCCATTGGCAATGTGAGGGCTGAAGCCATCAATGACGAAAGGGTGGAAGCCATCATCGAAATGAGGGCTGAAGCCACCATTGACAAGAGGACTGAAGTCACCGTCAATAGGAGGGTGAGAGCCACCTTCAATGAGAGGGCTAAGGACATCGTCAACGAGAGGGCTGAGGCCATCATCAACAAGAGGTGAAGTCTTCGTCGACTGAAGCTAATCTCCAGAAGAGATGTGTGCAGGTCATGGAAATAAAAACCTGAGGAATCTGGGGACCGCCCTCTCTTTCATACTACACAGCACAGGTCATGTGGTACCAGAGAGGATGGTCCCAGTCCGACTGCTGAGAAGTCCTCTGGAAACAGTGCCTGTGGATGATAGATTCCTATGTGTTATGATCAGCTACAAGAGTTTGACTCGATGAAGATCGCTAAAATCTCTAAGGTTCCATTTTAAATGAAATGATGAGAGCGCCTCAGATTTAGGGTTTTTTGTCTTCTGTTTTTGTGAGTTAGGAAAATCTGGAGCCTTAGCATTGAGACTGGGAGCCACAGGAGGAGACACAGTTAAGTTTCAGGATTTTGGGCTTTAGGTAAATGTTTCAAAACCTACAGGGGGCACTACTTAATTTTTTCTTTCAGTTTGAACAGCCTTTTAGTGATAGTCAAGCATTTTGGGACCTCAGGAGCTAGCAGTTTGGGAAGCAGTTGAACAGCATTGTTTTCCATTTCACATGCATACCAGTGGGCTACCAGTTCACTGTCAGGATTTTTATCTGCTGCTTTCAGGACTTCGGGAGATCGGAAACCGTGGGGAGAGATCTGAGCTACAGGAGCTACAGCCCAGGAGCTGCAGTTACATTTCAGGATTTTTGTCAGCAGGAGCTCAGGAGAGTGAATACGAACTGGTCCATGAAAGTGTGTATGTGTGTGTGGGGGTATAGCTCTTCTGATAAAACTGCCTGAATCAAGTCAACGAGCCGAACTATGCTGGCCACAGATGCTGGCTATATTTTCCATAATATGAGGACAAGCAGGTAGTCATGCTTGAGGGCATTCTAGGGCTGCATCTAAATGGAAAGCACCACTAAAGCCCCAACCCCAACTAAAGCACTTTGGAAAGGGATATAAGCACCAGGGGATGTGCAAGCACTTTTCTGAGAACCAGCGGCCCATCTGCACTTTCTGGCAGTATTCTCCAGATTTTCATTTTTCATTTCTTTTCATTTCATTTTTGTTGGTTATACTGGAAAGGCATGTGAGCATTGCTGCCTGTTTACACAAGCGCCCAGTTACATACAACAATCATGAGACATGACATAGGCTAAAACATTTAACTAACAGCGAGGGTTAATAAAATGGTACATACAATTAGGATAATATAGACTAAAGGGCAAACCATGAACTAGCCTTGGTGAATTAACAAATACAAGGTGACATTAAGCATTCAGTGAGAGTTTAACAATAATATAACAGTGGGAAGCAAAAAATGTAAGTGCAATCAAAAAACTAGCCTAGGTAGATTAACAATACTACAAGTGCTAGAAAGAGAGGGTAAGTGCCTGAGGTGGATAACCAGAGAGTGAGGGGAAAAAAGTGCAGAAGGGGAGCCAGATTAGGGCTGCGAGCAGGTGCAGGTGGGAGAGAAATGTCTCCTGATATTATGCTTGAAGGCATTTGTGGAGGGACAGAGTTTTAGTTCCGGAGGGAGAGAGTTGAAGAGCTTGGGTCCCATAAAAGAGAGTGTTTTCCGGCCTTGAGTGGTCCGTCAGAAAGGAACAGTGAAAGAGAGAGTGGAGGACAGTCTAGTGGTCCTGGTGGTGGTGGCTGCCTGAAAGAGAGATGTGAGGGAATCAGGGAGTTGTCCATGGAAGAGTTTGAAGAAGAAGGTGGTCATCTTGCAGTTGAGGCGGGCCTCAAGGGAGGACTGACTGGTGAGCTTATAAAGGTCACAGTGGTGTGTGAATTTAGGGAGACCAGAGGCAAAGCAGATAGCGTTGTGGTAGGAGCTTTGAAGTCTGGAGAAATTTTTGATGGAGTGGCGGGGGAGGGAGACAAGTGAACCATAGTCGAAGACAGGAAGGAGGACACTGAAGACTAAGAGGGATTTGGATTCCTGTTAAGGTAATGCTTGGTTCTGTGGAGGATACCGAGGCATTGGTGGACTTTTTTGATTGTGAGGCTAGTGTGAGCATCGAAATTGAGGTGGCTATCCAAGAGTAAGCCAAGGTACTTAAATCCACTGACTCTTTCAATGGCATTACCAAGGTTCAATCAAACTTTATTTAACCAGGTTATACACCTTTGAGCAAGCTCATTTATAAGGTGGTCTTGGATGACATAATGAACATATACATTACAATGGTAAAGAGGACAAGATAGACAAAGCATATACACAGTATTGCATGTTAACAAGTAAAAGATCAAGATTTTTACAGGTTGCTGCACCATATGGTAGCACCTGACAACATACGCATACCTTTTTCATAGTACCTATAATGTGCCACGGCTGGATACAAGGTATTCCTAATACAACTGTCAAGACATAGTATCCAGAAAAAATACACATGCAGTACAATACTGAGAGGTGGGGGAGTGAGGGGAAGGAAGAGGGTAGCAGGAGAGGTGTAGGATAAGTGCTAAACATGGGATAACCATCTAAGTGCGGGGAGTTGCCAACTGTAGGATTTGAGCAAGTTAGTGATCACAGGTGCAATTTTCCATCAGAGCGAATGTTAGCAAGGACTTAAGGGTAGATAGGCCCGGGATGGTGATAAGCTTTAGACACTTCTGCAGCACGTTCCAAAAGTATGGAAGAGCAAAAGTGATAGCTGCAGCGGCATGTCGGGTTCTGATGATAGGGACTGTGAACGTTACGAGAGAGTAGCGCCTTAAGCCGTAAGACCCCGAACATCGCATAAAGAGACTGGAGATATACAAGGGTAGTTTATTAGTAATTGCTATGTGAATCCAAAGACACGTGTTTCTCTGCCTCCTGGCAGTAAGGGAGGTCCAGCCTATCATCGCATAGAGCAAACAGTGGTGGGTGTTTAGAGGGGCATTAACAAGG
Source organism: Neoceratodus forsteri (assembly GCA_016271365.2). Taxonomy (NCBI): domain Eukaryota; kingdom Metazoa; phylum Chordata; order Ceratodontiformes; family Ceratodontidae; genus Neoceratodus; species Neoceratodus forsteri. The sequence continues at coordinate 698,595,466 of CM028131.1, read as the reverse complement.
CCCCTAGAAATCTGCGGCCGCAGAATTTTGCACAGAACTTGCAACCTACTGCAGAACTTCTGCAGTGCCGCAGAATTCACTGTTCTTGGTTATTCTTTATTAATATTTCCATTTATCCATAGAACCTGGTTCCTTTCTCCTCTTTTTATATCCAAAACTCCTCTATGCTCAGAATGTGATGTTATCAGTACTATACCATCATACATTAGCTAATGAAATTGCTGCATTCTGCCACAGAAATGAATAGTCAGTTATCTACCACAGCTCCCAGGCACGGCGATATTTGCTCAACCTGCACTACAGCCTGTGACGCTCTTCCCCTTTGCTTATGATTACTGTATGATATCTGTAAAATAAAAAAATAGTCTGTGTATGAAATTGTCTCCCCCCCCCCCCCAAGTCAGCAGTGTATGAGACTTAGCCTTTAACTTTCAAAGTGTCGGTGAGGATGTCATTAAACAGACCAGAAAAACTTGATTAAAGGTGTCCTGTTTTTGTCTTAATTAGAACTAGACCAGCTGCCAGGATATAAGCCTCGTAAATTTTTATGGTTCCTGCAGAAAAAGGCCAATTTGGTTACAGAACTTTGTCATAAGTCATAAAACCTAAGATCACACTAGCAATAGGAAATCAGCAAAGGGACATCAAAGAGAGATGCTTGATCAAAGGATGTCATATGTGGGAAATGTTTTTTGCTGATGTTCACATTATTTAAAATACATCCTTATAGATAATTTTGTTATGAATTAACTCCAAGGGAGGGTCTAATTGATGTCACAGAAGGGGAAGGGAGATGCCCCCTGAAATGAAACATTGTATCTGGGGAAGGTGACATATCAGCTTTGGACTCTGAGGAACTTCTACACTCTGAAAGCACTTTGAGAGATAGGAAAGATCTTAAGTTTGTGGTAGGAGTCTTTGTTCTGTAACTTCCCATTTTTTTTATGTGATTGTGAGCTCTTGATATTCTGTATTTTATGTCACCTGTTTTAAACTTTTTAGTAAATACATTTTTTTTTTATTATACCGCCTGTGTCTTCTCAGTCTTTTCTGCATGTCACTGGGGAATCAGTATTAAGTCTGACAGCTGTAAGGGCTTGCATGGTGTTACTAAGCTTGACAAAGGTAAGAAGTACCTAGGTCTCTTATAGAGTTGTAAGGGTTCATTTTGGAAACCTGGCTTGGTGCCCCTGGGCAAAGGATTGTACCGCATCCCCCAAAGAGGGTATGTATCCAAGTCTGTTAATTGGGTATGCTAGCATAAGGTTCACAGTTTGAATCCCTCCAGAACTCAAGGTTAAAGGTGATTCAGACCCAAAGCAGACAGGAGGGTTACCCTGTCTGTTACCTGTTCACATTATTACACTCTGAGGTTGGCACTGTGGGAGGAGAGGGCCTGACCTGCGGAGTGCGTTTGTGACAGATTTGGTTGGCAGTGGTACGATTTAAAGTATTGGTAACACAAGCTTTAACAGTTCAGTGTGTCAGATTAATACTATACAGCTCAGGTGCAAAATAAGGCAGTGATTTTTAAAAAAAGAAACAGAACTATATCATTTTGCTTACAGTCAAAGTTCCTACCTGTTTTATTTTTTTTTTTCTAAAGTGCAAGTTACAGTAGCCATAGTTAGGGAAGAAGATGGCTTCCAACTACAGCGGGTACACTGCAGACTACTTGAGGCAGTTGTGTCAGGACAGAGGACTCCAGTACGAGGGGAAAGCCAACAAGCAGAACCTCAAGGATGCTCTGATGGCAGCAGATGCCCAGAGCCTCAAGTCACAGTCCGTGACTAAAAAGGACCGAACTTTGGGCATGGAGGGGCCAGAGTCCAGTGCAGTGTCTGGATCCAGTGAGAAGGGCAGCAGAGACAGTGCAAGCGAAGGACCATAGCAGCAGGGGAAGGTCACCAGCATTCTGGAGCCAGAAGCAATCAGGCTACAGATGAAGTTACAGAGAATGGAGCTGGAGTTCCAGAGAGAAGAGAGGCGAGAGCAGCAAGCTGCAGAGGAGAAGAGGGAGTGAGAACAGAGAGAAGCTGAGTGAGAACGGCAAGAAGCAAAGCAAGAGCAGCGAGCCGCAGAGGAGAAGAGGGAGCAAGAACAGTGAGAAGCAGACCGTGAAGAGTGTGAGCACCAGAGGCAACATGAACTGGAGAAGCTACGACTCCAACTCCCAGCACCAGAGCAGGTAAGTGGCTTGGGTTTAACTGGAACTACAGGACTAGGTTACAAATTAAATTCCAAATTGATAGCTGAATTTAGAGAGGGGGAGGATATGGATGCCTTTTTAAATTCCTTTGAAAACGTTTTTATTCAGGCAAATATTCCTAGAGGGTCCTGGAGCTTCCAGCTATACCCAGTACTTACCGGGAAAGCTTGGGATGCACTGGGTCAAATAGATATCGAGGACAGTAAATATCACAGCAAACTTAAAGCTGCACTTTTAAAAAAGTTTGATTTAACTGCAGAAGCATACAGAACTAAATTCTGTAAGCTCAGGAGAAGCCCTGACATGAGCTACAAGGAGCTAGCCATGAAACAACGTCAGTTTTTAAAATGTTGGTGGGAAGGAATTAAAGCAAACTCTGTAGATAAAACTGAAAATGCTGTACTGTTAGAGCAGTTTTTTGGGGCATGCTCAGCAGAGCTGAAAACCTGGCTGGAGAACCGAGATCCAAAAACAGTGCAAAAGGCTGCTGAACTCTCGGACCACTATGCCCAGAGCAGACATGCTCTGAGAGCAAATGGGGCGGGAGTGGCAGCGCAGAAAGGGAAAAGCGCACATTCAGGGCAGCTAAAACCCTCATTGCCTCCACTGAAACCAGTTAGCCCCAGGTTTCAACGAAAAGATTTATCTGAGAAAAGAAACAAATGTTGGCTTTGCAAAAAAACTGGGCATATTGCCAGACAGTGTCCCAAAAGGACAAGAAGTACACAAAGTGGTTCTAGGAAAGAAGTGGGTTGTTTGTGTGTCCCTGAAAGCATGCCTGTAAACATGAGGGAACACATGCACCCAGTCACTGTAAATGGTATATAGACTCAAGGGTTAAGAGACACAGGGGCATCCCTGACATTGGTAAAAGGGGATCTGGTAGAGCCTGGTCAGCTTATACCCAATTAATTTGTAACTGTACAAGGATTCACTGGGCAGGAGAAAACCTTGCCACTTGCTAGTGTCCTCCTAGACTGGAGTGAGACAAGAGGAACTGTACAAATATCAGGAATTATCCTTGAAATTATCTTTGGGATGATATAGCAGTAGGAACTGGGTCAACATTATCTCTGTCTTCACCCTAGTATCCATCCAGCCTCCCCCGCCACATTTAATTGTATAAATAAACCCTAAATATATTTAATGAATAAAGATTATTTTTTTCCTTTACTATAGTCTAGACTAATTTCAAGCTGTTTCTCAATTGATTATGCTTTATTTTAGCTATGTAAACATTATACGTTAAACTGTAACATTCACCCTTTCTTCTGAAGTGAGAAAAATCCTGCATTTTAAAATCAAGTTAATTTCTTGAGGAACTAATATAGAAAGCAATCCTAGTATGCTTAGCCACAATATACCCGCGTGTTCAAAGGGTTCCAATGCACAGTTGCCTAGAAACGATGGCACGTCATCACTGTCAGCTGATGGTGACATCAGCTTACACGCAGGTATAAGAGGAAGCAAAACGCAGCAGGTCTCTTGCTGCCACACTGCGAGTAGAGGACCATAAGAACAGAGTCTGGTAAGAACAAATTTACTGAATATTGAAATGAGAGCACCTTTCAATTCAAGTAACCCAGAGGATTACAATAAGAACGTATTCTGTGTTTTCCTGTTTCAGCGTTTAAACAAGGAAAAAAGCCTAAGACATAGGCATACCAGAAAGAAACGCAGGAACAGGTACACACATAAACTAAAACTATAAGAGTGCAAGCTTCTGGCTTGATAACAACAAAATATGATGTGTAGTTGCCTTTTGTATAAATTGTAGGTGAAAAAACACTGTGGCAAGAATTGTGCATTAAGGAATTAGTAAATCTGCAGCGTTTCAGCATAGCGTACCCAGAAACACTGTTTAAAATAGGAACCGTGTGAAGGCAGTATGCACTTACGCAGGTATGGATGCAGCACTCTTTTTCACTTACTTTAGTGAAGTTTAACACTTGGGAAATAGTAGATAGTAAAAAGAAAGGCATAAAATCGAATAGATACGGGGCAGAAAATAAATACTTTAAAGAACTGATGTCCTTCAATGGATTGAAAGGGCTAAAGTTGCTAAAATGCAGAGAACATTTATATAAGGTGTACTTAAATATATTGTAAAGAGCTGGTGTCTGCAAGTAAACTGGAAGCATACCTCTCAACTGTCCCTGATTTTCAGGGATGTCCCTGATTTTGCCTCAGAATTTTCCACTGTCCCTCGTAAAATTTATGTTCTTGTGACAGAACAGTGGGGAATAAAAGCACAAAATGATGTCAAACATGAAAGTTATAGACTTGTTCTTCTTCAGAAAATGCATCTTAACACAAATCCTTTAATTCTATCAGCTTTCTGAGTGAATAGTACCAATTTTTAAGATGTGTCCCTCATTTTGGGTCTTTGTCCCTGATCTTTTTAAGCCTTGTCCCTGATTCATGAGGCAAGAGGTTGAGAGGTATGACTGGAAGGGTTGAAGATATTCAAAGTGCAAAGAGTGTCTATATATGAAGGTTAATAACAGGATTGACTTAATAGTGGTACATAGAGAAAAGTGTAAATAAATATATTCTTTGGTGTTCAGGTTAAATTATGAACGGAAGTGGCTCTATGATAATTTGAAGAAGCTAACAGTACTGCATTTTTAGCGAAACTGAAGGTATATCTTTGTAACATACGCTTAATATGATGTTGAAAGTTCATATTGTGTCGACAGAGGTACCCAACTGCATTAGTGAATAGGAGGTAGCCATAAGGCACGAGGCATATCCTGGGCCGAGCATACTTTTAGATTGATGTTCTTTAGGTATGGCTATAATTTATAAATAATTAGAATAACAACAGCATTAAATGACAGCAAATTCATGGTTTGATTTGTTAATAAGCTGTATGAATATATATATAATACAGTATGAATATAAAATGGAAAATATTGTTTGAACAATAATTCTTATACGGATTTATTATATTTTTACAGTCTCCCAGAAGAAGCCATTATTTGACTAAATATTGGGGCAACTATTAAATAAATAAAAAACAAGAAACTGAAAATGTGTTTGTGTTTGGTATTTACCAAGAGTGGTTGAACAAAAATTGTTTGGACTTCAAGGAATCATACCAAGCAACCAGCTCCACTTACATAGATACACAGACACATAGACAGTGTTGGCAGATAAGGGCATATGGCCCACCCAGTCTGCCCATTTGAGCTTGTAAGTTTACTTTATGTTTTCCTAGAAGTCTGTTGCCCCTTAACCCTGACCTCCAGACTTTCTTTATGTCTATCCCATGTTTCTTAAATCCCGTGATTGTTTCAGCGCCCCCCCCCCCCCACTTCCTCTGGCAGGGTGTTCCACTTGTCCACCACCCATTCTGTGAAGAAATTCTCCCTCATGTTTCCTCTGAATTGTCCTCCCTCCAACTTCATCCCATGCCCTCTAGTCCTGGAACATCTTTTTCACTTAAAAATAGTGTATTCCTGCACCCTGTTCCTCCCTGTAAGACACTTGCATGTCTCTATCATATCCCCTGTCTCCCTCCTCTCCTCCAGGGAGTACATATTCAATTCCTTCAACCTGTCCTCATAGGACTTGTGATGCAATCCATGTACCATTTTGTTGCCCTCCTCTGAACCTTCTCTACCCTGTCTATGTCCTTACATAAGTAAGGTCTCCAGAACTGTACACTGTACTCCAGGTGGGGCCTCACTAGTGTCTTGTATAGTGGAATTATGACCTCCCTTTTCCTGCTGGTGATGCCCCTGCCAATGCATCCCAGCATCCTATTTGCTTTACCTGCTGCCTTGTCACACTGTTTCCCTACCTTGAGGTCATCAGAGATGATAACCCCAAGATCCCTTTCCTGCTTGGTGCATGCTATATCCTCACCCCCAACTGATATATTGTGCCAGGGTTTTTGTGCCCCATATGCATTATCTTGCACTTCTTTGCATTGAATTTCAACTGCCAAACCCCTGACCATTCTTCAAGTTTCTGCAGGTCCCTTCTCATTCTATATACACCCTCTGGTGTGTCTACTCTGTTACAGAGCTTTGTGTCATCAGCAAACACATACCTCAAATTCAAACTGCCTTCAGGTCATTACCAATTTTCAACCCTGCCTTTTGGCCTTTCTTTGGCCCCAAGGGTGTTTACAAAGTGCCTAGCACTAGTGATAGCACACCTTCGAAGGCAAGGTGTGACCGTTTTTCCGTATTTGGACGACTGGTTGTTGGTGGGCAGATCACCACAACAGGTCATTCAGTACTTAAACCTTACTCAAGGCCTATTGGAATCCTTAGGATTCATTTTCAAGCTTGAAAAGTCAGTCCTCACTCCTGCACAAAGGTTGCACTTCATAGGGGCAGAGATAGACACCCTGCAGGGCAGGGCTATCTCCCTCTGGACAAGGTCAAGAATCTTCAAGAGGTAGCAAATTCCTTCACCTTGAACACAAGCAAGCCTTCAAGACAGTTCTTGCAACTTCCGGGACATATGGCTGCATCCACAGCTACAGTGCTGGGTTCAAGGTTTCAAATGAGGGACATCCAGTTCCACCTCAGGGCTCACTGGAGTCAAAGGAAAGATTCTCTGTCAAAACCCATTCCAGTCACAAGAACCCTGCTGCAGGCCTTGCAGTGGTGGAAATAAGTTCCTAATCTAAGGGAAGGTGTTCCCTTTCAGAAAGACAACCCCTCACATTGTTCTCACAACAGATACATCCCTTTTGGGCTGGGGTGCCCACTTGGGAGAGCATACAGGTACAGGGCACCTGGTCAGCTTCAGAGTCCCTCCAGCACATAAACCTGTTGGAACTCAGGGCTGTTTTTCTGGCTCTGAAAACTTTTTCAGGACTGGTACAGTCAAAGGTGGTACAAGTCAGAACAGACAATACCACCACAATGTACTACATCAACAAACAGGGAGGCACCAGGTCAGGGCCCCTTTGCACAGAGGCCATGAAAATTTGGACCCCGGCGTATTCTCTGGGAGTCTCCTTGCAGGCAATACATCCACCAGGAAAGAATAATACCCTGGCAGATGTTTTAAGTCGAATCAACTAGGCTCATCATGAATGGACTCTGAACAAACAGGTGGTGGACATAATTTTCCGAAGGTGGACCACTCCAGAGGTTGACTTGTTTGCATCCCACCAGAACCACCACTTGCCTCAATATTGCTGTAGGCCACCAGATCAGGGCACTTTGCCACTTTTAAGGATTTTGTACACAAATAGAATTTCCCTTGGGCTTTTGGACTTTGGACTACGTGGGCATGAGCCGGTTTTCTAAGGACGTTTCTTTATCGATTTATGAATATATTTGAGTTGACCCATTTGGATTTCACCACTATACTACATATTGAATTGTGAAGGACATTACTTATTTATTCTGGATATTATTAGATATAGAATTTAGAACTGATTAAAGTATCATTGCACAACTTAAATAACATGGCCAATTTTATGGAAGTAGGAGGTTCTGCAGAAGCAGCTTTCATGTTTTGCAGTTTCACAGATGCAGAAAGGGAAGTTCTGCTGCAAACCATGAAGGGTAATAGAGATTTGACAACACCAGATATGGATTCAGCTAAGAATGTTAAAAGGAAGATAGAAGCTTTGAAGTCCAAAGACATTCGTTTGGAGTGGCATAGACTCACATTAGCTAAATACTTGGAATTTAAACGTATACCGAGGGGTCTGTGGGTTCCAGTTGAACCAAATTTAGGTATAAATGATGAGGAGCTGGATAAGAAATGGGACGGTATTAGGACAAGGTGCAGAGCAGATTTTATGTACGCATTAATAGAGGCTGTAATTAAAGCATAGGGAAAACTGTCAGAGGAAATTAATGGGCAGGAGGACATCCTTAAATCACAATTAAAATTTGAGGATTTAAACATATGGTTAGAGGAGACCAAGAGAAACTTTTTGAATATGAAAAAACCATAAAGGAAACTAAATGAAGAAATTTTATCAAGACAGTATAGATTACAGGAATAACAAAATGTACACCTACAAAAAAGCCAGATTTCAAAGCTATAGAAGTGAAGGACACAGTTTGGACAGCTCAGACTGCTACACTAAGAGCACATTTAAACAAGGAGCCCAGAGGGGTCCATTTTTAGGGAGAAGGATGCCTCAGGACAGACAGGAGAAACATACAGAACAACCAAGTACATCCAGTGGCCCTACAATGGACAAACAAGGTCAACAGGGCCTAGGGTTGTCAGAACTAGTTTGTCAAAGATTCGAACCCTCCTCGAACCCTGGTGTTTGAGTTCTAACCTAGAACTCGAACACTAAAAGGTTCGCAAAAGGGTTAAAATCTGAGTCCCAGCGTGTGTGTGGAGAGGAGGGCGAAGGAGGCACGTCCCAGCAGGCAGCCCCAAAGGGGGGGTGGGGTGTAGGGGTATGTGTGGGGACTGGAGGAGGCATGTCCCAGGCAGCAGCAGGCAAGTGGCAGCCCCGATGTGGTGGGGGGGGGGTGCAGCAGCAGCAGCAGCAGTGTTGTTGGGGAGGTGAACTTGCCATTGCCATCCACTGCAAGTTGTCTGTTTGCTCTGAACGTACTTGCACGCACGCCTGAAGTCATCCTTCTCACCACCTGGACCAATACTATGTGGTCAGGGTGGGTCGGTGCAGCTACGCAAGCCGCGGGATCAGTGGGGGTATTTATAGGCAGATACAAGCCGAGACAGAGCGCCATTTGCTGAGGATTTCAGGAGGCAGCAGCAGCCTACTTAACTGTAGCGTTAGCGGTTAGCGTACCGCTATTCTACTTCCGCAGCCAGTTATTCTCTTGCCTGATACTATACTTATAGGCCAGGGCCCAGGTCAGTGTGGCCGCAATCGGACTGTAGCGAGCACTTACTAGTTGCTGCAGTGCTATTTAAAAAATTCCATCATCCATTTTCCTGTGAGACCGAGAACGAGAGAAAGGCTGAAAAAAAGGCTCAAAATTAACGGTCGGGTGGAAGTGGGACTAGGGGGAGGTTCAGGACTTCAGGTGGAGGGATTAATCAAGAATTGGGAAGGGATTGGGGAATAGGGAGGGATCGAGACCGAGATCAATCAATATCAGGAGGACTCAGGAGAGAGAATAAAAAAATAAGAAGAAGTGAAGAACCTTTGTAAAATGTGATTGTGATTATTTGAAACTGCAGCACTGCACAGTGGTGCACACTCAGCAGCTGCCAGCAACAAGCATATAACAAGGGGGGCACAAAAAAAGGCAAATAAATATGTACCCTACCCAGTGTAGTGTGTGTCACAGAGAGAAGCCCAGTGGCCAGTTGTGTGGTGGCATTAATCTTACATGACAGAAGCGTAGAAATATAATTCTCATTCCCTGAGTTGTTGGTTATGTATGTGACTCCGTCTCCTGTGGTCAGCCCATCACCCTGCTGCTGTGTGCCCCTTGACTGCACTGTACCCTACCCAGTGTGTGTTACAGAGAGAAGCCCAGTGGCCAGTTGTGTGGTGGCATTAACCTTACATGACAGAAATGTAGAAATATAATTCTCATTCCCTGGGTTGTGTATGTGACTCCGTCTCCTGTGGTCAGCCCATCACCCTGCTGCTGTGTGCCCCTTGACTGCACTGTACCCTACCCACTGTGTGTTACAGAGAGAAGCCCAGTGGTCAGTTGTGTGGTGGCATTAACCTTACATGACAGAAGCGTAGAAATATAATTCTCATTCCCTGGGTTGTGTATGTGACTCCATCTCCTGTGGTCAGCACCCTACTGCTGCTGTGTGCCTCTTGACTGCACTGTACCCTACCCAGTGTGTGTTACAGAGAGAAGCCCAGTGGCCAGTTGTGTGGTGGCATTAACCTTACATGACAGAAGCGTAGAAATATAATTCTCATTCCCTGGGTTGTGTATGTGACTCCGTCTCCTGTGGTCAGCCCATCACCCTGCTGCTGTGTGCCCCTTGACTGCACTGTACCCTACCCAGTGTGTGTTACAGAGAGAAGCCCAGTGGCCAGTTGTGTGGTGGCATTAACCTCACATGACAGAAACGTAAATATAATTCTCATCCCTGGGTTGCGATGTGACTGTCCTCCTGTGGTCAGCCCATCACCCTGCTGCTGTGTGCCCCTTGACTGCACTGTACCCTACCCACTGTGTGTTACAGAGAGAAGCCCAGTGGCCAGTTGTGTGGTGGCATTAACCTTACATGACAGAAGCGTAGAAATATAATTCTCATTCCCTGGGTTGAGTATGTGACTCCATCTCCTGTGGTCAGCCCATCACCCTACTGCTGCTGTGTGCCTCTTGACTGCACTGTACCCTACCCAGTGTGTGTTACAGAGAGAAGCCCAGTGGCCAGTTGTGTGGTGGCATTAACCTTACATGACAGAAGTGTAGAAATATAATTCTCATTCCCTGGGTTGTGTATGTGACTCCGTCTCCTGTGGTCAGCCCATCACCCTGCTGCTGTGTGCCCCTTGACTGCACTGTACCCTACCCAGTGTGTGTTACAGAGAGAAGCCCAGTGGCCAGTTGTGTGGTGGCATTAACCTTACATGACTGACGAGAAATGTAGAAATATAATTCTCATTCCCTGGGTTGCGTATGTGACTCGGTCTCCTGTGGTCAGCCCATCACCCTGCTGCTGTGCGCCCTTGACTGCTATGTGTATGCCTATGCCCAGCAGCCCAATCATTCTGTAAGCCTTGAACCTGGGATCCTTTAGTTGCAAACCATCATATTCTTTAATTACTTTCAGTCTACTGCATCACAGTGTCGCTGTAAAATAAAATTTTGGAGTTAGCCAGCGATCCTGAATCACATTGCTTTCTTATACAGGAATTGTTTGGGTGTGGGTGTGTTCACTGCAGTATACTGGTAGTACTGGTACTGTCCGTTATGGCTGACACCAACATAGATGAAGCATCTGGTGATGGTGTTGGAGTAGGTGTTGGTGGTAGTGGTAATCCTGGTGCTAGCAGAAATAACCAAAATGCTTCATGTGATAAAAATTCAAGAAACAGCAAAAGAGCAACAGTGAAGTGTGGTAAAGGGGGACCTTTTAAGAAAACCTGTACAGCTGCTGGGGTCACACGGAGAGGCACCATAAGGTATGCCATTCATGCTGTTAAGATCCCTGTGACTAGCAGCAATAATGCAAGTGACAGTGACTCCCTCTCTGACTCAGACAGTAGCTCTTTGTCTCAGTCCGACACTGTTGTGTCTCGCGACGAATCATTACTTCCTCAACAAAGTGAAATGAGCAAGTCTGCTGACAATGAATCAGGTAGTGCACTTGCAAATACATCCAGCACTGCTGGCAATGAAAAGGACATATCCATTGAATCCACCACTTCTGTGTTGGCCAGCAATGAAAATCCATCAGAGTCTTCTGCCCACTCTTCTAGCACCAAGGAGCATGTCCCAGGTTCTGTTAGGACAGGTGAAAAGACACAAACAGTCTTTAGCTATCTTCCTAGCACTGAACAAAATCTGTCACATCTGAGGTGTGGAATTATTTCTCTGTCAGTAAACTGATCCATGCAGAGCAATTTGTTCCTGTGTAAACAGAGTGTAAGCCGTGGTAAAGTTGTGTCATGCCTTGGCACTACAGCTCTTAAACGGCATCTGAAAAAGCATTCAGTTTTGCTTGATCATCCAAAACCATGTCCTCCATCTTCCAGACCGCATGTGAGAAGGGTCAGGAATCTGAAATGGATACTGAATTGTCTGAACTTGATGCGGGCAGAACCACTGCCAGCCCTAGGATCACTGTTACCACCAATGCCAGCACCATTAGTACCAGTTGCACATCCAGTGATGGCACTGAATGTATAAGTCCTAGTCCACCATCTCTGTGTCCATCTGCCCATCGAAGCACTGTGTATAATAAACCAGCAGGGACATTGTTGTGAACAGCTAACACTGTCTCAGGCATTTGAAAGGAAGAATACCTTTACTAGAAATCATCCAAAGACCCTTCATCTTAATCACCAAATTGGTGAACTGTTAGCCGGAGCCCTTCTCCCATACTCTTTGGTAGATCATGAGGATTTTAGGAGCTCTGACATTAGCAGAGCCTCGTTACAATGTTCCTCATCGAAGGTACTTTTCCTATGTTGAAATACCAAACATTTATCAGGCTTTAAAGCGACAGTGATGCTTGCACTTAAAACTGCGGAGGGTGGGGTTACTCATGTCACAACAGATATGTGGACCAGCACTCAAAACATAGATTACATGTCCCTTACCACTCATTGGGTCACGTTCTTGTGCTTCTTCAAAAACAAAGACACCCCAAAAGATGGCACTGCTGCATATAAAGAAGTTTGGGCAAAGTCATACTGCTGCAAACATCTTGCAGGAACTAAATGACCTCCTTGGCGAATGGGTTTATTCTCACGGTCTAAAATGTGGCTTCATAGTAAGTGACAATGGAGCCAACATCTTGAAAGCAGTACAGGATGGAGGATTTCTGCATGCTTCTTGCTTTGCACATTGCTTACATAATTGTCACTGGATTCTCAGCAATGAAACACAAGTGGATGGTATGATTGCTGTTTGCAAAAAATTGTGACTCACTTTTCACATTCAACTAAGGCTATACGGACATTGTCCAACTGCATAAAACACAAGCTACCCCAGCAAAGCTGATTCAAAATGTTTCCACTCATTGGAACTCAACGCTTTATATGCTGCAGCACCTCTTGGAGCAAAAGCAAGCTGTACATGAGTATTGCTCCAGTTACATTATTGGAGATGGCATTATGCTGTCTGTGCTGCAGTGGAAATTAATGGAGACAGTGTGCTGCATCCTAGCTCCTTTTGAGACAGCTACAAGGGACATGTCCGGCACATCTGTGAGTCAGGTTATCCCACTCATAATGCTCATTTCACATCATCTTAGTGTTCTAAATCTACAAATAGAAAAAGACAGATCTGAAGCGCAGACAACATGTTGCCTGTATCATGGGAATCTCGTAAAGAGAATGAGCGAGCGCTTCAAAACCAATGACAAATTAGTTGCAATGACGAAATCAAAACACTACATCCTTGCAACTCTCTTAGATCCCAGGTTCAAGGCTATACATCTTCCAAAACAGATGATATAGAGCAGTACAAATGTCTGTTGCTAGATGAGCTGCAGCACTCACAGGAGTCAAACACAGACACGCACAATACCCTCAGGTTGTCATCACCACAATATGCAGGTTCATCTTCACAAGGGATACAGAACTGGAAAAGTCACCAAACATTAACAGTAGTTGTTCACAACTGCCACTTCTTTAACCCTTAGTAGCAAGCTAAATCTGTGGCAAAACCTTTCCAAATTGCTGCCATACCAGCTTCTGCTGATTCCTCTTCTGAGCGGTCTCTGTCCGTCATGGTAGACAGTTACCTGCAAGAACTGCCTATTCCTATTGATGCATGCCCTTTTGAATACTGGAGATCAAAAAAGTCAATTTGGACAGAGCTGTATGATGAAGCTTGTAAATATCTTGGTTGTCCTGCAACAAGTGGCTCTTCAGAACGCATGTTTAGTACAGCTGGCAATATTGTGACAGACACCAGAAATAGGTTGCTGCCAGAAAATGTACACACGTTAACTTTTATTAAAGTTAATAAGTCAAGATTTTCGTATCCCTACAAGAGTATACAAACTGATCCTGAAGTGATTGATGTTGTGGATGTTGATGGTGATGACAACTCAGATGGTGGTGGCTGGTAAATACTGTGTGGGACAGAGTCTCTCTACACCAAAAAAGAAACTTTTACAGACTGTGATGACTTTGGCTGTCTCTCTCCTTTCTCGATCTACTACCTTGGCCTATATACCCCCCAAAACTTTCACCATTTCATGGCAAACTGCTTTGTAGCTAAGGTCTAAACTAAAGTCAACAAGTTTTATATACAGGGCAATTTTAACATCAGTGGGAACAGGCCCAAATTTGGCATAAAAGGAACACTGTCATGTCAATCCTTTCTGTATCATATTATTTATAGTTAAAGTGCAAACATATATTTTTGGATTTACATTCTGTGACTTTGTGGTGCATCAGTATGGGCTGGGACCAGGGACGGTCTACTTTTCAATTTTAAAGAGGACAAAACAATGAGTTCTAATTGGTAGCTGTTTATTATTTTTTCAATTACAGAAATGTTAGCCATAAACCAAAAATGGATGCTAGTACATAGGTGAGAGTTGTGGGTTGGTTTTAACATGGGTGTAAGGGTGGTATGGATGCTACTGCACAGATGAGGGTGGTGGAAGAAAAGTGGAATGGGTGATGGGGTGAAAGGTGGGTGTTGTTTTAGTCCTTTCATTTATAGATTCGTGATCGGCTGGGGATGGTGAGGAAAAAAATGATGACAGACCGAACCTACTGTGTACATATAATATAATATATATATATGTACAGTATATATATATAAATATATATATATTATATATATATTTTTTTTCTTATTAAATACATTGCAAACTGCTGCCACCTAGCACAATTGTCCTGTCCCCTTTAGAAAAAGAATAAAGGAATCAGAAATAAAAGAAAATCTGCATCAGCAGTTTTCACAGAATGTGACCTATCATAAAGTGTTTTTGCTTTACAAGTAGTGATAATTTGATACATAATGGGGTTGACAGACGCTGTCCCTTAAACATCACATGCCAACTGCTGCAGCTACATTAAATGTTCCTTAAGTTAGTATGTGGTGAGGAAACCACTTTTTTTATTTATGTGACTGAGATACAGATTTTATTGAAGTATCAGCTGCACAAATGCATCATCTTAGAAAGTTGTATGTATTACTTCAATTTGCCAACAAAGATGTTGGTATATGTATGCATTATCTTAGAAAATTGCATGCATTTTTTGCCAGCAACAATGACTGGCATATTTTTTTTATTCAAATGTCTTGACTGACTACGTTATGACATAATATGTTTTGCAACAGTTCCACATGCTACTGCTGTAGTACCTTGGCTTGACTTTGTTATAAAAGCTTTCTTTTAAACATAGCAACTTTTGAGTTACTCATTTAAAACAGAAAGCAGCAAATAGCTGAGATTAGGTAATATCAGTTATTTTTTCTCATAACTCATGACGATGAGTATATATAACTGACTACATAAATGGCTAATGTGCCTCTTTCTTTCACTAAGGAACTAGATGCAGCTGCAGCAGGAAAACTTTTAACACATGGGTGCGTGGGAGGGCCTGTTATGTATTAAGTTGCTGGCTTTAGCAAACAGAAGAAACCATAGATAAACCTAGTTGTATTCCTATCAATGTCACACATGATAATTTCTCTCCCCCTTATGTTGAACAGTTTTTCCTTTACATGTATTTTATTACTATCTTCATTACTGGCAGCACAATAAATAAATAGGGTTCGAGTTCTAAAAAGTTCTAAAAAAGATTAGAACCCTAGAACTTTTTCAAAAGTTCTAGACTAGAACTAGAACCCAGAACTTCAGAGGGTTCTGACAACCCTAACAGGCCCCCCCCCCAAGTGATACGATTTAAGGGACAAAATACCAGAAGAAACAGGAGGAGAAAATGGAGGGAACAGAGGGCGAGGGCAAAGAGGACCTTACAGGAGCAACAGGGGGAGACAGTAGTTTTTAACCTCAGTCAGAGGGTATTAACACCCCTAGAAATAGAAACTCTGAATTTGGGATTATATTATTCTGTAACTAAAAAACGGAATAAATTTCAACTTGAAACCGATCTTCAGAAATTTTTCAGAAACATCAGATTGAAAGCACAGTTTGCAAATACAGAAACTAGCATCTCAGAAAAGACTAAATTAAAAATGGCAATGGGAATACGTTCTAACTACATGCCTAAAGTAGGAGTAAGTCATGCAGTAGAAACCTGTATTAGTACAGTTCAAAAGGAAATTGATGCAAAAATAAATAAGGAAAGTGAAATAAAATATCAGAATATGTGTAAGACACAGTGGGAGATTTTAAGAAATCTAGAACAGGATCCGTCATTGGTCATAAAACCAGCAGATAAGGGAGGGGCTATCATTTTGATTAACTTAGATTTCTATAGAAATATGTGCCTTAAGCTCCTTTCAGTGAAAGAAAATTATATCATTTTACAAACAGACCCCACTGCAGATATAGGTACCAAGATACATGACACCTTAGAAGAATTTACAGCCTTAGGCTGGTTATAAGAGTGGGAGGCAGATATGCTCACCAATAAAACCCCATGTACACCTTTTTTCTACACACTTCCAAAAATCCATAATGACTCAGTTAATCCACCTGGCAGACCGACTGTCTCTGGGATTGGATTGATTTTGGAACCCATCTCGAAATATATTGATTTTCACATACAACCACTGATACAAGGCACCTTCACATATATTAAGGACACAATACATATTCTTCAGATAATAGAAGAACTGAATACATGACATTTGATTGGTGAAGAAACCACTTTGGTGACTACTGATGTTAAAGATTTGTATACATCAATTCCACACACAGGTGGAGTCTATGAATTAGGGAAATTGCTTAACACTAGACCACCTGAATTAAAGCCAAAAACGAGTTTGATTATGGAGTTAGCACATTAGTTTTAACAAACAATTTTTTCAAGTTCAAAGAAACATTTTATGGTCAATCAAAAGGGACTGCAATGGGAAGCACTATGGCTTCTGGTTATGCAAACGCTTATATGCATAACTCTGAAACCACCTTTATTTTAGGAACAGTGGGGAAAGAAAATTAATATGATGTCAATGTTATTTGCTGGAAGCGCTTTATTGACAACATTTTTCTCCTGTGGAAAGGGAGTGAAGAAAAATTGAAAGATTTTTTGAAATACATTAATATATGTGATCCTAACTTAGAGTTCAAAGCGGAATATAATGTGGACCAAGTTAACTTTTTGGATATTACCATTTATAAAGTGGAAAACAGACTAGAAACTAAATTGTTTCGTAAAACCACAGATCGAAATACTGTTTTACACTACACTAGCTTCCATCCAACAGGTTTGAAAAATAGCATCCTCTATTCACAACTGTTACGTGACAAAATAAATTGCAGCACACATGAGACTTACTTAGCTTAGGAGAACAACAAAGAATTGTTGACAGGTTTAAAGTGAGGGGATATAAAGCACCAATTTTAAAACAGGCAAGAAACTGCATAAAGAACATTTCCAGGGAACAACTACTGGAACCTAAACAAAAAGAAAATGAGGCCACTCCCTCAAGAACACTGACCTTTAGTACAACACACTGTGAACAAATGCCTACATTGAGGAAAATTATACATAGAGATTGGAACATTTTGCAAAAAAACCCTGAAACTATGGGTATTTTTAAAAGTAGACCTTATGTAACTTCTAAAAAAGCAACAAACTTCAAAGACAAATTAATGAAAACTATCCACACATAAGAACAACAAATTACGGGACAGTTACTTTTAGGTCCTCTTAAAAATTGGATGTATCCGTGCAATAAATTCTAGGATTCAATGCAAAGAAGAACAAAATAATGCACCTGGGAAACAAGAACCCAGGGGAAGAATACACAATGGGTGGGGAGGTCGTAACAACAACAAAAAAGGAAAGGGACCTGGGGGTAATCATATCAGATGACCTTAAGGTTAGCAATCAATGTGAGAAGGCAGTAGGGAGGGCTGGGGGTATACTGGGATGTATAGGGAGAGGCATCAGCAGTAGAAAACAGGAAGTTGTTATCCCTCTGTATAGACAATTGGTGAGACCCCATCTGGAGTACTGTGTCCAGTTCTGGAGAACCCATCTACGCAAGGACATAGACAGGATAGAGGTAGTCCAGAGGAGGGCAACTAAAATGGTGCAGGGTCTGCAAGAGAAGCCATATGAGGAGAGACTAAAGGAGATTAATATGTATACCCTTGAGGAAAGAAGGGAGAGGGGGGACATGATAGAACCTTTTAAGTACCTCAGTGGAATCAACAAAGTCCAAGAGGGTAGCATTTTTCAGAAAAAGAGACTTGCAAGAACAAGGGACACAATTTAAAGATAGAAGGAGGGTGGCAGGGGCAATGTGAGGAAGTATTATTTACAGAGAGGGTAGTGGATGCATGGAACAGCCTTCCTGAGGAGGTTATTAGGGTCTAAAACTGTGGGAGAATTCAAGAATGCATGGGACAGACATAAAAGGCAATTCTTGTAGAGGGTAGGAAGAAATAGGCTGTTGGTTAACTAGGATCTGCGGCCTATCCTGTAGGTAGGGAAATGGGCAGACTAGATGGGCCTAGCGGTCCTTATCTGCCGTCAAAGTCTATGTTTCTATGTTTCTAAATGTGTGGCCTGTGGCAAAACATTGGAACGAGAAAAATTAAAACACCCATACACAGGTAAAGAATACCCCATTAAACAGCATATTACATGCAACTCAGTAGGGGTTATCTATGTGTTACAGTATCCATGTGACCATCTTTATGTTGGTCAAACTTCAAGAGAACTGAGAAAATGGATCTCTGAACATAAAATCAAGATCCATATAAAGGATAAGAATTCATCAGTGGCCAGTCATTTCAATGACAGGGGCCACACAGTAATGCAATTGAGATTTTGGGGGCATCGAACAAATACCAGAACTAATAGAGGTGGCAACTATCTCAATCTCCTAGGAGCAAGGAAAAACAGATGGATATATGAGTTAGGGACTTATCAAAATGGTTGGGGCCTCAATGAAGAAATAAATTGGAGAGTGTGTTGATAAAACCAGTAAGTCTCTTTATTGAAAAGTAAAACAAAACCAAATTGTATCTGATGTCCTCCCCCCCCCCCCCTTTCTTTTGGAGAACAGATTGGAAATATCAGGAATTATCCTTGAAATTATCTTTGGGGTACTATAGCAGTAGGAATTGGGTCAAGATTATCTCTGTCTTCACCCCAGTATCCCTTCAACACTCCCCCCCACCACATTTAATTGTATAAATGTATTTAATGAATAAAGATGATTTTTTCTTTTAATACAGTCTAGACTCTAGTAAGTCAAGCTGCTTCTCAGCTGATTATGCTTTATTTTAGCTATGTAAACATTATAGGTTAAAAAGCAACATTCGCCCTTTCTTCTGAAGTGAAAAGAATCCTCCATTTTAAAATCAAGTTAATTTCTTGAGGAACTAGTATAGAAAGCAATCCTAGTATGCTTAGCCACAATATACCTGCATGTTCAAAGGGTTCCAAGGCACAGGTTGCCTGGAAATGATGGCACGTCATCATCAGCTGATGGTGACATCAGCATATACAGTACGCGGGTATAAGGGGAAGCAAAACGCAGCGGGTCTCTTGCTGCCACAATGCGAATAGAAGACCATAAGAACAGAATCTGGTAAGAACAAATTTACTGAATATTGAAATGATGGCACCTTTCAATTCAAGTAACCTAGAGGATTACAATAAGAACATATTCTGTGTGTTTCTGTTTCAGCATTTAAACTGGAAAAAAGCCTAAGACAAGCATACCAGAAAGAAACACAGGAACAGGTACAGTACACACATAAACTAAAACTGTAAGAGTGCACGTTTCTGGCTTGATAACAACAAAATATGATATGTAGTTGTCTTTTGTATAAATTGTAGGTGAAAAAAACACTGTGGCAAGAATTGTGCACTAAGGAATTAGTAAATCTGCAGCATTTCGGCATAGCATACCAAGAAACACAGTTTAAAATATGAACCGCATGAAGGCAGTATGCACTTAAGCTGGTATGGATGCAGCACTCTTTTTCACTTACTTTAATGAGGTTTAACACTTGGGAAATAGTAGATAGTAAAAAGAAAGGCATAAAATCGAATAGATATGGGGCAGAAAATAAATACTTTAAAGAACGGATGTCCTCCAATGGGAACAAAAGGGCTAAAGTTGCTAAAATGCAGAGAACATTTATATAAGGTGTACTTAAACATATTGCAAAGAGCTGGTGTCTGTAAGTAAACTGGAAGGGTTGAAGATATTTAAAGTACAAAGAATGTCTATATAAGAAGGTTAATAAGAGGATTGACTTAATAGTAGTACATAGAGAAAAGTGTAAATAAATTCTTTGGTGTTCAGGTTAAATTATGACCAGAAGTGGCCCTCTGATAATTTGAAGAAGCTAACAGTACTGCATTTTGAGCGAAATTGAAGGTACATCTTTGTAACATATGATTAATATGATGTTGAAAGTTCATATTGTGGCGACAGAGGTACCCAACTGCATTAGTGAATAGGAGGTAGCCATAAGGCACAAGGCATATCCTGGGGCCATGCATACTTTTAGACTGATGTCCATTAAGTATGGCTATAATTTATGATTAATTATAATAACAACAGCATTAAATGACAACAAATTCATGATCTGATGTGTTAATAAGTGGTATGAATATATATGATACAGTATGAATATAAAATGGAAAATATTGTTTGAACAATCATTCTTATATGGATTTATTATGTTTTATACAGTCCCCTAGAAAAAGCCATTGTTTGGCGAAACATTGGGGCAACTATTAAATAAAAACACAAGAAACTGAACATTTGTTTGTGTTTGGTATTTACCAAGAGCGGCTGAACGAAAATTGTGAGGAGAAAACCTTGCCACTTGCTAGTGTCCTCCTAGACTGGGGTGAGACAGGGGGGATTGTACAAAAGGATGCTGTAGCCAGAACTTTAGTTGTTGATGTAATCATTGGCAACAATCTCAAACAGGGGATGGTGTGTGCAGTTACCCGCAGCCAAGCATCAAAGGAAAATTGTGGTGCCCCAGACCCCATAGAAGCCACTGTGGAAACCACTGGGAGGCTGGTTCCCCAGCCTGTGTCTCCTGATATGGAGACTAATGAAAGGGAGGTAGAAATTCCCCCGGTAGCAATTAACCAAACAGCTACAGAAGGTTACTCTAAGGAAGGGAGTGTGACCCATTGTCAGAGGGTTAAGGATGGCAGTGATCCTCAGTGCCCTGACGCTAGAGCTAGGGACCCTAGTTTAGACACCGAAGGGGACCTGTCCCATGCCTTGGGAACGTGTAAGAAGTTTGCAGCTGCTCATGAAAGTGACCCTAGTCTAGAGAAGCTGAGGGCTTGGGCAGACTCTGATGGAGCACAAGGAAGTGATGAGAAACACAAAGTTTATTGGGACAATGGACTGATGTATACTCAGGATGCTAAGGCAGAGGAAGGGGTGATAGGCCGGCAGCTTGTCGTTCCTCAGGGGTACCGTGAGCAGTTGCTCAAGACTGCACATGATATTCCTTTGTCTGGTCATCTGGGAATCACGCGAACTATGCAGCGGTTGGCCCAGAATTTTTATTGACCCAACTTCACCCAGCAGGTGAAGGAGTATTGCAGGTCTTGCCACCAGTGTCAAGAAATAGGGAAGGCAGGTAAGAAAACTCAAGCTACCCTAATTCCATTGCCCATAGTAGAGGAGCCATTCCAGAGGGTGGGAATGGATATTGTGGGGTCTTTAAACACCCCCAGCCCCTGCAGGGAAGAGGTTCATCCTGACTGTGGTGGATTATGCCACCTGGTATCCAGAGGCAGTCACCCTATCCTCACTGAGGACAGACAAAGTGGCAGATGCCTTACTTGGGATTTTCTCCTGTGTTGGGTTTCCGCAGGAGGTTATCACCGATCGAGGGGGTTCCTTCATGTCAGACCTGATTAAATGTTTGTGGGAGAAGTGTGGGGTTGTGCAGAGATGCACAACACCTTATCACCCGCAAGCCAATGGGCTTGTGGAAAGATTTAATGGCACCCTGAAGGCAATGCTCCAAGCATTTGCTGAACAGCATGGGAGTGACGGGGGGAAATACCTTCCCCACCTGTTTGCATACAGGGAGGTACCCCAAGAGTAGACAATTTTCCCCCTTCAAGCTCTTATATGGATGCCGAGTACGTGGGCCCCTAGACTTGATCCAGGAGGACTGGGAAGGCAAGCACACCACCCAGGGAACACCCATAGTGGATCATGTCCTTAAGTTTAGGGAAAGACTGAAGGAGCTTATGAGGACAGCCCAGAGCAACCTGGCAGCTGCCCAACAAAAATCAAAAAGTGTGATACGACCACAGAGCCAGAGCTCGCTCGTACACGGTGGGTCAGGAAGTCGTGGTCCTAATTCCGGTCCGGAAAAACAAGCTGCAGACTGAGTGGGCAGGACCGTACAAAGTAGTCACAAAGGTAAATGACGTGAACTACATCATAGAGTTACCTGACAGAAGACATACAGAAAGAATGTACCAAGTCAACATGATGAAGCCATATGTTAATAGGGCTGACATGGTGTTTGCAGTGTGTGGTCCTGGGGAGGGGACAGATGAAGGAGACCACCTTCTGGACTTGCTGGAAGAAAGCAAGCAGGAGTCCTCTGTGGAGGCAATTAAATTGTCATCCCAGTTGGCCCCAGACCAGATCCAGGAAGTAAGGGAGGTTTTAGCAGGCTTTGTCCCACTGTTTAGCGCCAAGCCTGGACTAACCCCCTTAGTGACACATGATGTGGAGACAGGGACACAGGTGCCCATGCGGCAAACAGCATATTGGGTGTACAAGGCTGTCCAAAAGGACATTAGGAGGGAGGTGGACGAAATGCTGGATTTAGGGGTAATCCAGAAATCCCACAGCCCCTGGGCCTCACCCATAGTCCTTGTTCCCAAGCCAGATGGCTCTACTCATTTTTGTGTGGACTATTGTGGACTGAATGCAGTCACGAAGTCAGATGCCCACCCGATGCCAGGGACGGATGAACTCCTGGACAAGCTGGGAGGGGCGACCTACCTTATGACTATTGACCTGACAAAGAGGTACTGACAGGTAGAGTTAACTGCCAGAGCTAGGGAGAGGTCGGCCTTCATCACTCCAATAGGGTTATTTGAATTCAAAGTCGTGCCTTTCAGAATGAAGAACACCCCGGCCACTTTCCAAAGGTTGGTGAACCAGGTGTTAAATAGTGCTGAGGAGTACGCTGTGGAGTACCTGGATGACACTGCCATCTTTAGTGCCAGCTGGGAGGAACACCTGTCCCACCTTAAGGAAGTGCTGGGCAGGATACAGAGGACTGGGCTCACTGTCAAAGCTGAGAAGTGCCAGGTGGCCATTGCAGAAGTGGCATACCTCGAGCGTGTTGCAGGCCGGGGACAGCTCCGTCTTAACCAAGTGAAAATAGAGGCAATCAAAGCATGGCCTAGACCAGAAATGCAGAAGCAGGTCAGGAGTTTTCTAGGGACAGCAGGGTACTATTGGAAATTTGTACCCAATTACAGTGCCCTGGCTGCTCCCCTATCTGACCTAGTAAAGAAAAGGATGTCTAAGAAAATTACCTGGGAACCAGCCTATGAAAAAGCCTTTACCAGACGGTATTGACAAGTCCAGACTACAGCAGACCCTTTGTAGTTCAGACTGACGCCTCAGATGTGGGTATAGGGGCAGTGCAGAGTCAGACATACAACCAAGGGAAAGATCACCCCATAGTGTACCTGAGTAAAACGTTACTTCCCAAGGAGCAGGCTTACTCTACTGTGGAAAAGGAGTGTCTTGCCATGGTGTGGGCCCTAAAGAAGTTAGAGCCATACTTATACGGGCAGCATTTTGAGGTACAAACTGACCACAACCCCCTGGTTTGGCTGACACAAATGGGAATTATACTGCCTGTGTCTTCTCAGTCCTTTCTGCATGTCTTTGCTGAACTGGTATTAAGTCTGACAGCTGTAAGAGCTTGCATGGTGTTACTAAACTTGAAAAAGCTAAGAAGTACTTAGGTCTCTTATAGAGTTGTAAGGGTTCATTTTGGAAACCTGGTTTGGTGCCCCTGGGCAAAGGATTGTACCACATCCCCCCGAAGAGGGTACATATCCGAGTCTGTTAACTGGGTATGCTAGCATAAGGTTCATAGCTTGAATCCTTCCAGCACTCGAGGCTAAAGGTGATTCGGGACCCAAAGCAGACAGGAGGGTTACCCTGTCTGTTACCTGTTTACACTATTGCACTCTGAGGTTGGCACTATGGGAGCAGAGGGCCTGACCTGCGGAGTGTGTTTGTGACAAAGCCTAATACAATTTTCAGTCTTACGGTACTACAATAGGGCCAACTCAAAACCTTGACAATAGCATATACCTGTTAAGTCCATACCTTACTTTGTACAACTTATATGTGCCTTTAAGGTATAGAGACGCCATCTGAAATGAATAACTGGTAAAATTAATTCACCTGTCATTTTTAAGAAAAATAAAGTAATTATGCCCAGAAAAGTGGACTATAATAATGTGCAGACCTGTTGAAAGAATAGCCCTGTTAAATAAATAATTGCGCTGTACACATTTTTTGCCAGGGTTATTGATTACATATTATCATTGGTTGATAGAATCACCTAAAAGTTACTGAGAAATGATGTGTGCAGGGTCAGCTGTTGGGCCAAAGGGTAGCATATTGTGTTCCCGTGCTGGCAACTCCGGTTCAGAGATGAGCTCTGGCTGGGCAGCACAAGGACTGGGGGAACACATCACTGCTCTGAGCCTGGGAAGGTATGGCGCAATGTTCTGTCACATGGGGCACACATTGTGATGGAGAGCTTTATCTCACAATGGGTTCAAATGCATGTCATGGTCTGACGGTGTTACATAGTGTGTCAGGGGAAGCAGGTTGGCATGAAAAATCAATTTTACAATATCTTCTCTATTCTGTTTATTTCATTTCCAAAGGGACCGGTATGAATGAGGATACAATTTCATGGAAATTTAAAAAATAAATAAATATATGTTCATACATACATACATCCGTACAGTATCTTTCTCTCTCTCACTTTAGATACATATATATACACACACACACACACACACATTTGTACATATGTTACAGTTTGCATATAAATATATAAGTGATATACAGTGGGGATCCTCATGAGTGGTGCAGACAGCACATATAAATATATAAGTGATACACAGTGGGGATCTCATGAGTGGCATAGACAGCATGAGTATAGAAATACCTTATTTATCACATAAGGTCCTCTCTGCGTATTTCATTGCTGCAATAGGCTAGGACTTTAAGGGATAGATTGTTTTTTTGCCTTTTTAGGTATAAAATTATCTCTATAAGTCTGTTATTTTTTGAACTAGTGTTATTGTGCTTTCCCCCATCTTTATTGCTATAACCATTGCCATGGAACTGAAGTCAGGATGACAAGCTGACGCTATGATGTGGTAGTTCGTTAGTGCCGCAGAACTTCCGCAGAAATTATAAACCACCGCCATAGAAGTTATGCGGCAAATGGTAATGTTGCCAGAGAACTTGGTCCCAATGTGCTGCAGAAAAGTAGGGGCCTTGGGCATTAGAGATGAATCTCAAGGCCGGATGGGAAAGGGTGTCAAGTTTAGTCAGACTGACTTAGGACAGTGGCTATAGAGAATCTCAGCGTAATCTAAAAGGGAGGGAAGTGTAGCTTGTCATAGAGGGAGTGGTCAAAGCCAAGGGGTTTGTGGGGGCTGGAGAAAACCATGAACTTAGCTTTTTTGGAGTTGAGTACAAGACCTTTGGACGTGAACTGGTGTGAAGTCTGCTGAAATCAAATTGGAGTTTGTTAATGAGAGCGTTGTGGTTTTTGTCCTGACAGAAAAGGGCTGCATCATCAGCATAGAGAATGAGTTCGGAGGTGCTGCAAATGTCAGGCAGGGAGTTAACAACCAGAGAGAAGAGAAGAGGGCCCAGGATGGACCCTTGGGGGATGCCGTAATTGGTGGGGCAGGATTCAGAGAGGACACTGCCAATAATGGTGTGATGGGATCTGCTCATTAGGTAATCCTTGAACCAGAGGCAGACCTCAGGTGAGAAATGGAGGCCAGCCAGGGTAAGGAGGAGGACTTCATGATCAATGAGGTCAAAGGCTTTGGTGAGGTCTACGAACACAGCACCAGTGTAGAGGCCTTTGTTGTTAGCTTTGTCTATGGAGTGGGTGAACTTGATGAGGGCAGTTTCGGTATTGTTTCGAACACGGAACCCATGCTGCGCCTCTGTGAGCAGGCTGTATTTGGAGAGGAATTCCGTGATTTGCCTGTGGACCACTTTCTCTAAAATTTTGGCAAGAAGGGCAAGGAGGGAAATGGGTTGGTAGTTGGATACTAGATCTTTGGAACCAGTTTTATGAAGAGGTTTAATAATGGTGCACTTCCAAGCTTTCGGGAAGGACCCCGTGCAGAGGGAGTGGTTGAGGATGTTAGTAAGAGGGATGACCAGGGAGTCACAGACAAGATGGAGAACTCTGAAGTCAATGTTGTCAGTGCCCTTGGATGGTCGTGGATCATTTGTTCTGATTAATTTGACCACTTCACCAGGGGTTAGGTACCTGAAATGGAACTTAGGTACCTGAAATTTTCACTGGTAAGACGGTTCCACTCTGAGCACATTAATCCTCTTGTGCACAAGGGAGCTGACTCAAGTGCTTCTTTCTGTTTCATTCTATGCAAGGAGACCATGCCCTTCCCCTCGTTCCGTAGGTCGAGGACTGGGCAGCACTAAAAACAGCACAAAACTTATCCCTAAGTGAAAAACAACAGAGGCATGCATCCATGATCCGCATGGTATAAACCACCCTTTTCCTTGTTTCTGCAATATAGACGCGTACCTCATAGTAAAGGGAAGTGCTACCACTAGGTGTAAACAGCTATATGACTGTAAAATACATTTCGTGTGACATTATAATTAATAATAGTATTAATAATAATTTATTTATATTGTGCCTTTCTAAAACCAAGGCGCATTAACAATATACTTGTTAAAACAACAAATAAAACACAAATACATAATATAATACATAAAATATTAAAACATCAATCAACAAAACGCTGATGACCACAAATGGATCTTTAAGGCACACTTAAATTTCTCCACAGACGCGCACTCCCGAAGCAGACAGGGTAGAGAATTCCAGAGGGTAGGGGCCATGTACATAAAAGCACGGGCCCCCAAAGATTTCAAAGAAACCCTTGGAACTTCTAGCAACTCCTCGTCCGCCAAGTGGAGTGATTGCTTAGGGCAGTAGGGCACCAGAAGCTCTTTCAAGTAGCCCAGTCCATGGAAGGCTTTATAAGTCAGAAGACCTACTTTAAAGGTGATCCACCACTGTATTGGCAGCCAGTGCAGTTTGCACAGCACCAGAGAAGTATGGCAGGTACGCGAAGTACCAGTCAAAAGCCAGGCTGCAGCATTCTGCACTAGCTGCAAGCAGCGGATATCAACCCCTGGTAGCCCTAGATAAAGGGAGTTGAAATAGTCAAGGCGTGAGGTCACAAAGGCATGGACCAATGTAGGCAAGTCACTGGATGGAACTAGATGCTTGATCCTAGAGATATTCCTCAGATGGTAAAAGGCTAATTTGATGACTACTGACACCTGTGATCTTAACGTCAGCCCATCATCAAAAATCACCCCCAGGTTCCGCACCTGTTCAGAGGTCAGGAGCTGGGAGCCACCCAAAAATAATCCTGAGGGTAAACCAGTTCCTTCCCTCTCTAGCCCATGACCCGAGTCCACAACCATTACCTCCATCTTCTCCGAGTTCAACCTCAGCCAGCTCGAATTCATCCAGTCTTGGATTTCAGCGAGGCAGTTATTAAATACCGAGATAGCTCTATCCTGGTCGGGTGCAAGAGATAGGTAGAGCTGGGTATCATCAGCATAGCAGTGAAACCTCAACCCATACCTTCTTACAATGTCTCCGAGGGGTAGCATATACACTGAGAACAACATGGGAGACAACACTGACCCCTGAGGCACCCCACATGACAGCGAGACTGGGCCAGAGGAATTTATCCCTGACACCACCCTCTGAGTTCTGCCAGTGAGGAATGATTTAAACCACCCGAGGACTGTACTAGATAGTCCACAGATAAACCCTGGGCGTTCGAGACGTATCCCACGGTCCACAGTGTCAAACGCTGAGGAGAGATCAACAAGAACCAAGATGGAACGGCTCTTTCAATCTATTGCCATCAGGAGATCATTGAGTACCCGAACCAGCGCAGTTTTGGTACTATGCCTCTTGTGAAAACCAGACTGGAATGATTCACAGATGTTATGGATGGTCAAATGGTTCTCCAGTTGTACGGCCACTACTTTCTCGATCAACTTCCCCACAAAGGGAAGATTAGAGATCAGTCTGTAGTTGGCATGGCAGTCTGGGTCCAAAGAAGCTTTCTTCAGGAGGGGTGTTACTACCGCCTCCTTCAGGAAGCTAGGAAATTCACCTGTCTCCAAGGAGCACCAGACTATCCGTGCAAGGACCAGGCCGATAACATCACAACAACCCTTTATCAAGGAAGTTGGGCCCAGATCCAAACTACAGCATGTAGGATGCATACCCTGGACAATCCGCACGATATCAATGAGCTCCGGCTGGTCAAAGGAACTCCAGGAGGGGCCAGATGCAGTGACCTGGCGCCAATCCATTGCATCTCCCATAGAAGATGCGGGCTGGAATGACACCCTGATGTCAGCCACCTTATCTACAAAGAAGTGAGCAAGTTCCTCACACTCCACTTTGTGAAAACGCCATTTGCACCTGCAGGCAGGCTGGGTTGCACAGCCTGTCTACAGTTCGAAAGAGCTGAGCTGGTCAGTTCTGGGCAGCCGCAATCTCCCCGGACAGGAACTCTGCCTTCTTACGGGAGACTGCAGAATGATAGGACTGATAGTGTTCCATCAATCTAAGATGGTCGGCATCCAAGGCAGATTTTCGCCTGCAACCTTCTAATCTTCATCCTTGTCACCGCATCTCCCTCAAGGTCCCATCAAACCATGGGGACCGAGGGCGTAGGGGGAGAGGATGAACACAGACAGGGGCAATGATATACAAAGCTGAGGAAATGGCCTTATTATAGGCCAGAACCAAGGCTTCAGGATCACTGCTCAGGCCATGAAGCTCTGATAGGTCAAGCACTGCCGCCAGGCCATCAGAACTTATATCTCGCAAAGTGCAGTACCTGACCATCTCCACTGGGGTAGACCTATAAAGAAGGGTCCAAAAACTGAAACCCATGGTGTAATGATTGGACCAATTAATTAACTGTAAACATAACTGTTTTGTTTCAATAATGTCCAACGCTGTCTCCAGTTCCACCAACTTTGGGTCAAAGCCAAAGAAGATTACCTCTGGCACAAGCTAGGGGCAACAGACTTCCTGAAAAACATAAACTGAACTTACAAACTTAAATGGGCAGACTGGGTGGGCCATAGGCCCTTATCTGCCGACACTGTCTATGTATCTATGTATGTATCTATGTAAGCTATAAGCTTGCAATTCTCCCTATTCTTTTCTACCCTGGAAGGCACTCCACTTGAAGATGTTTCCAACTTCAAGCACCTCAGTGTGTGGCTGGATGGAACATTTGACTTCTCCACCCATATGGATGCCATTCACAGAAAGCTCAGCCCCAAATCTGGTGTCATCTACTGCAACAAAGACAGCCTATCACTTCCAGTCTGCCAGGTAATTGTCACCAAGATAGTGCTCTGGGTGTTTGATTATGCAGATGTGGTCTATGGTGCTGCCCCATCTCCTTTCTCACCACACTGGACATTCTGCAATGCCTTCTGCCCTTCCCTCTTATATTCATTCACCACTGCTCACTTTACACTAGCCTCTCGATCTTCCTGCTTGCTTCCAGCTGCCTTTCTAAATACTGGTTCTTATCTCTCCCTCCTTACCTCTCCTCTCTTCAGTTCATTCTACCTCCTACTCACTTCGCTCTAGGAACTTTTACACCTTCTCTATTCCCTACTCCAAATCTGCAGCTGGGCAATCCACTTTCTCCTCTAGTTTTCCATCCATCTGGAACAACCTCCTTCCCACCCCTCCCCCCACTTCATCTATCCTCTTCCTATCATTCACTCAAACAGCAGCTCAAACTTCTTTTCGCTCCATCTTGCAATTGCCCTGGCTAGTCTGTCCATGCCATCACCATTCTCTTGTGATGTGTGTTGCCTCTTTGCTCCTCTTCTTAGTTATGGCCTGCAAACCTACTTGGATCAGGTAATCTCTAGATACTCCTCCTTCACCCCTAGCTGACTGTACCACAACTGTTGTACAAATTATTATATTTCTTGCCAGTACAACTTTATTGTATTTGCTGTTGGAAAATTTCCCACCGTCTTTTTTTCCATGGAGTGTACATATTGCATGCTCAAATTTTTTACCACACATGTTGTCTGTAACTTCCATCTGTATATAGTGCCATTTGGTTGTTCATATTGCCAGTACAATATTTATTTTTTATTTATTTATTTAGCTTTTGTTAACCAGGTAAGTGCACTAGCCATAAAATGACTATTTTCAGGCACAACCTGGGAGAGTACAGACATACAGAAACTTAACAGGATAACAATTTATAAGTGCTTTACATACAGTGAGTTAAAGTGGATACAATATATCAGAGACATACAGAGTAGACTATTCATAAGTTCATAGGTGCCACCTATGCAATGAATAGAGAGGACCTTGGACAATAAATTATCAGGTGACATATCATATAAACAGAACAAGGTACACAAAAACCAAAACAGGTAATACAAAAGGAAGAAAAAAACATTGAGAGCAGGGGGTGTCATTAAGGAAAAGGTCGGTAAGTGAGGAAAAGGGGAGCAAGCCATGAGATTAGATTATATGAGTATATGTAAGTGTAAGGGAGATGCCTGCAATGCAAGATTGTATATGGGCAGGAAAAGGGAGCCGGGACAGGCTGAGGCAGTAAGAGGGTTATACAGAGGTAAGGAAATACTATTGTATGGCAAGAGACATCAGTCATTAGGTAGGGTGAAAGCAGGAACAGGTATCAGCAATCAGCAGATTTGAGCATAATTTTCTCTTAAAGCATGTGTGGGAGCTAGAAAGTCTAATGTCGAGGGGAAGGGAATTCCACAGCTGTGGAGCCACATGCTCAAATGCAACAGTTCCTTTCCTAGTGCGGCACCTCGGCAAATTCAGAAAGGATTTATCAGCTGATCGTAGACTATGGAGTGTGTCCTGAGGAACAAGCATAGCTGCAAGACACCTAGGGGTTTGATTTCAATATCGTTGTTTATATTTACTGTACTTTACTTCTAAATGTATTGCTTTCCTGTATCCCTCCTCTGGGTAGCACCTGAAAACAAGCCTGGTTCAGTGTGCCTTTCCTGGTCATCATTTTTTTGATAAATAAATTTTGGTCTTCACGAAGAGCATCTTATCTTACAACCTGATGGCACCTGCAGGGCACAGAGACTGTGACCGGGATGGTGAAGAAGGAGGTATGTAAGGTTCTGGATTCATGCTTTTTTTTTTCTTCTATCTATATACACTGGTGCAGTAGTGCCACTATAGTTAGGGTTGCCTGACAGGTTCTCTGTCAAACCCCTAACTTTGTGCCTTAATAGCTTTGACATTGTTCAACAAAATTGCCTGAAATTTGTCAAGAATTGTCTAGGAGTCACAGACTAAATATGTGGAAAGTTTCATGACAGCTTGTGTGGTTTCTGAGATCCACATATGCTGTTTTCCTGTACAGGGATAATTTTTTTCCTGTATCTGTTTTTTGGGGGACTCTGACCTGCAGCCTAGACAGAACAGAACAGAATTGTTTCCCAAAACTTTCAGGATAGAAATGGCCTGTGCCAAGGTAGTGATTTTTGAAGGTTTCAGGAAAAAAATATTAAACGGTTCCAGAGTTGTGAGAATCGAAAGTTTTAGTTTCTAAGATGTTCCGAGCATGCCCAGTAGGGTTTTTTGCTCTCTGATACAACACAAAAAATTCCTTGTCACAAGAGCTTTTTGCTTTCTCACCACTTGCTTCTCACATGAAAAACTCTTTTTCAGTTTGTGACAGCCACCATCTTATCCCCCAAACTGAAAAACACGTAAAAGACATAAAAATGTTTTTTAAAAAATAAATGCCTGAACCCAGGTAAACGAGACCTGTTTAGCTAGATTCTGGTGTTTAGTTTTTTGAAAAAAGCGCAGAAATACCTTTTCTGGGCACCCCAAAATCCAGGGTCCAACTGATGCAGTTTATTTGTAATGAGACTGGCTGGATGAGGGCAGTCAGAAGGAAGGCATACTTTCTGGTTTACATGGAATGCAGTGGGCACTTTTAGAAGAAAAGGGAACTGTTCACAAAGCTATGTTATCCTTAGGCATGACAAGGTAGGGTTCCTTACAAGAGAGAGCCTGAGGCTCACTAATGTACCTCACTGAACAAATAACTATCAAAAAGTAAACCCTGTAAGAGAGGATATCTTCAGGAGCCAAGAGCACTACAGTCAGATCCCAGAGGGGATCTGAAAGATGATAGGAAGGTCTGGAGCAACTAACTGCTAGGAAGAATGAGATATCAAATAGGTAGCTAGAGAAGAAACATCATGGGGACCCAGTATGGCCACTACAGCCAACACTACAGCCAATACCTGTTCTCAAAGAGTGCTGAGAACCACTTCCCTTGTCTATCCCCAACTGTAGAAAATCTAAGATCTGTACCACTGAACTTTAGTGTGTTTGATACATCGCCCTTTTGCTCAGGAGGAAAAGATGGACAGGGTCCAGTCATATGCAGAGGATGTTGAGGGTTTCCTAGACAACATAAGTGTCCATGATCCTGGCATAAAAACCTTGCTTTAAGAGGTGTTAAGAGCCTGCTTAGTAGCCAAGCTGCCAGCTGAAGAGATTCTGAGTTTGGATGGAGTACAGGACTCTGACCTAGCAGGTCCCTGCAACAAGGGAGCCAAACCAGCTCCTGTATCACAATCTTCATGGCCACTCTGGAGCTATCAGTAGGAAGCTTCTTCTTGACCACCTGATCTTTCACAGAACCCTTGGGATTAGTGGAACTGGAGGGAACAGATAGGCTGCTCTGAAATCCCACCTTTGGGAAAGTGCATCCACTTCCAAAACCTGTGGACATCAGAACTAACTGAAGAATCCGGGAATGCACAAAGGCCAGTTTGATGTATCCCAAACTGAGGGCATAGGAGGTCGACCACTTCCATTTTTAACAACCACATTCACTGATGGATAATTTGTCAACTGACCAGTCCACCTGATTGCTAAGATTCCCTACTAGATCAATAGCTGATGGAGACCAAAGGTTCTTCCTTGCCCAGTGAAGCACCTTTTGAGCTTCTAGAAGCATGTTTCAGCTTTCTGTGCCTCACTGATTGTTTTTATATCTGAATGTTACAGCATTGTCCAACTGATCCTTCATCACTTATTTTTATTTATTTATTTTACAACTTTGGTAACTTGAGGTAGAATTAAGCTGATCCCAAAGGACTGTTTTCAAACTGACAGTAGCACAAGTTGAACATAAACAACAATGCACATAACAGTAAACAGTTTGACAAATAATAAAAGGTTACAATAGTACACAGATTACAAGTTAGCAAAAATACATACTGTAAGTCCACATGATATGAGGTTATATAGTACATAAATCTGATGTGCATATACATAAAGAAAAATACATATACAGTGGATTCCGCTTATAAGCAATTCGGTTTAATGCAATTTCCATTTATAATCACACATTTTTAGTTTCCCGTTTTTTTTGTATCTGATGCTGTGTTAATAAATCCACTTTAAAGCAACCTGGTTAACTGCAAATTTCGGCTGAGTGCAATATTCCATGGCAGCAGTCTCCAATTAAATGTGTTAATTAAGTTCCGGATTAGTGAACAAGGTGTTAATTGTGGTACTCTACCTGTGTTTAAGAACAATGCAGAGCAACTTATCAGTTTAGCAGCACTTGAGTAGCAGCAGCAGTTGGAAGAGTTGTATGTACTGTGGCTTGCAATGGACTGAAAGAAAATCACATTAACTTTTGGGTCAGAAAATCGAAGTGTTACAACGTAGAGAGACACCAGGAGTAAAAAGGTCAGAAGTGTCATCAGAATTTAGCATTGATCTATCAACAGTATGCCAGATAGTAAAGGCAAAAGATCAACTGTATGCTGAGTGGGAGAAGGCAGAAAACAAGTGCTGTAAGCGCCGTAGAGTGTGCAAGAGCGAGGAAGTTGAGGCAGCTTTACTAAGATGGTTTTCTGCTACACAAACTGCAGATGCACCTGTAAATGGTCCGATTCTGTTGAGTAAGGCTAAACACTTGGCCAATAATACGGGCATTGAATTTAACTCCACCAGTGGATGGTTAGACAGGTGGAAGGACAGACATGGTATCGTTTTCAAACGATGTCACGGGGAAAAAAAAGATTCTGACACACAGTCTGCCGACACCTGGTTAAACAGCATTCTCCCCGAACTGTTAAAAGATTACCCACCTCATATAGTGTACAACTGCGATGAAACAAGTTTCTACTTTAGAGCAGTCCCAGAAGGAATGTTGGCCTTTAAATCCAATGCAGCCTGTGGGGGAAAAAAAGCTAGCGAGAGAATATCCATGTTACTGTGCTGTAACATGGATGGCACAGACAAGTTGAAACCACTCATCATAGGAAAGTCCAAAAAGCCCCGTTGTTTCTCCAGAATTTCCATGGATGCCCTGCCTGCAGACTGGGATGGCAATTCGAACACTTAGATGAGTGAAATTATTACCACCTGGCTGAAAAAGGTGAACGCACAGATGCGCCATAAGCAGCTAAGAGTTGCCCTTATTTTGGATAACTGCTCTGCACTGATTTTCATCCCTCCCAACATGACAGCTCTGATACAGCTGATGGACATGGGCATAATCAGGAATGTAAAGCATCTTTACCGTAGCCAGGTACTGTACAGTAATGCACTCTTATTCAACATACCTAACATGACTATTCCATGTGCAATTTACTAAAACAATGCTTATTTTTACAGGTCATCGAGAAAGTGCTGCTCTGCCTAGATGAGGGACCACAAGGGAGTGTTAGTGCCCTGATGAAAAAAAATTACAGTCCTTGATGACTCTCGATTTTGCATGGCGAAATGTGAAGAGAGACACGATTGTAAACTGTTACAGGAAGGCAGGATTCATACCTGCCAATGATGCCGCTGCCGCTGTAGTTGAGGCAGTAAGAGAAAGTGAGGATCCACTCCTTAACCCCCAAGGCTACCTCCCAGCATGACCCCCACAGAGTTTGCAAATTTCAGGGACATGGACGATTCAGTACCCACCGATGGCCCAATTGATGATGCAGAAATTTGCAGTGAAGTGCTTGGTGTACATGCCAAGGCAGAAGATGAAGATGATCCTCCCCGCCACATGTCACCATGTCAGAAGTGCTCATAGCCATGGATAAAGTTAGCTTCTTTGTTCATGCTAGAGAAAAGCAGGACCTGACTGCTCTGTTTGAATTCGAGCACTACCTGCGCAAGCTCGCTGTAGAGAACACCAAACAGAGCAAAATTACAAATAATTTTCAGCTGTAATTGTTCTCAGAGTTCCAGTAAAATAAATGTTTACCCTTTTTTTTCATTTTTAATACAGCAAATAAGACTGCTTCTTGCATCTAGTGATTGTATTATGCAGAGTACAGGCTGAGCTTCAGTGAATTAAATGTTTACAATTTTTACATTTTGAAATAAATGTTTCCCCCTTTTTTTCGTTTTAAACAAATAAATAAGACTGATTAAACATTAAATACAGTACTGCACTGTCTTGCTTCTTGATCTTATTATGTAGAAATACAGTACATGATGTCCTAGTTTTTCAGCAATACAGCACTGTTCGCAATGGAACAAAATCGGCAATTTCGGTTAAAGGCACATTCCGCTTAAGTGCACATTTTGCTGTTGCAAAACGGGTGTGCACGTAAGTGGAATCCACGGTACATGAAATCGATATACAGCAAGTTGCATAGGAGATAATCAATGTTCCTCAGGAGTAGTACGAAAAGGATAAGGTGGCGCTAGTAGAGGGAAGGAGAGGGGAAGGGGTGGGAGAGGAAGGGGAATTGGAGGATTTACAAAGGGAGATGTATAGGCACAAAACTCATGTGGTAAGGGCAGGCGGGAAATGAAGGACTATCCAGGAAAGCAGTGACAGCAGGAAATCACCAGGAGCCAGTCTTTGAGGCAAGATTTGAACTGGCAGTGGGTGTCAATGGAGCGGAGCTTGGCAGGCAGTTTATTCCATAGCACAGGGGCTGACACAGACAAAGGCTCTACCGCCCATATTGGTGGATACCCTGGGAATATTCAGAAGGGGAATGCTGTTTGAGTGAAGTCCACGGTGTAAAGTTCGGACCTTGAGGGGGGCTGCAAGAGGAGATTCCTGGCTAATACGGATGGCGGAATCCACCATGCAGCAAAGGGAGAGGTTGAAGCGGCCTTGCAACTTGAAACTTGATCTGTTCTTGAAAGTGCTGAAGAGCAGAGAATACTGCCCTGAACTAGGGTCTGGTCCCAAACCACACCCCAGCCCTGAAGGTTGGTATCTGCTGTCAGGATTCTTCCCTGGAGAGAGAAAGAACAGTTACATAAGAACTTACTGTAACAGTAGGTCTTTGAGAGAATCTCATCCATTAGGCCCGCATCGTTGGAACTATAGTCATCAGCACTAGGACCACACGGAAACCTTTGCTAGTTGGAGGCTACCCATGATGATGTACTATGTCTGCATGTATATAAGCACAGGTGGCCCCCTCACTCCTCAATTTCCTGCCAGAGATTAACTTTGGAGGACCTCAAACTGTGGGGAACCAGGAGATAAGACCAGCACCAGGCATACAAGGAGAGGCATGGGGCTGGAGACAAGATGCATGGAGTACGTTTTAGGCATAGCATCTGATGTATCCCTCACTAAAGCAGAAGGGGGAAGGAGGGAGGGACAGCATGGCCTAATCAAGAAGATGCTGTGGTAGATCTTTGTGTCCCATCCGGCTTCATTGCCTTGTCCACGTTCAGCTTTGCGAGTTCCTTTAGGACGTTCTCCTCTATAAATGGACTGGTGTCCACCTCCCTTCCAGTGGTGCTTCTGACACCTAACTGTGGTCCCTCCCCTTCCCCTTTTTCTATGAATACTGAACAAAAATATTTATTCAGTATTTCTGCCTTATAGGAGACTCATAAACAAGCTAGGAAGCCTTGGGTGAGTCCTAAGGTGGTAATCAGGGTGAGAAACTGGCTGGGGTACAGGAGACTGAGGGTGGTGATAAACAAAGTTCACTCCAAGAAAGGGAGGGTGACAAGCGGGGTATACGTGTTTAGCAGCCCCAGACCTATCATGAGCAGTCAAGATGACTTCTGAGTCAGTTGCTAGCTGGTTAGCATAATAAGGCTTACCAGATGGTGCAGGATACTGCTTATCAGCCTTTCTAGAACTGCAGGCAATGAGTTTGGTCTGTACCATGCAGCAAAGGAAGCATCTTCTAATGCAGGGTATACAGGTAGAATTATAATGGGGGGGTGCAAGGCATCTCCAAAAATTCCATTACATTTCTTTTGTGAAATCTTCCTCTTAAACAGAAAAACCCATGGCAGACTACATTTGGTGCATCATGGCTTGAAATGTTGGATCTTTAGGAGGAGATCTCGAGGTACAGACCACCAAGTCCTCAATGCAGGATGATAATAGAGCTAGAGCAAGATGCAACATATTGTTCTCCCCTCATATTCCGCCTCTAAGTCCTTCTCTAAAACCACGAAGTCAAGATTATGTTCTACTTCATGATCGACGTCTCTGTTGACACAGGTGCACCAGTGACACCAGTGGCAGCTGAGAGGGAGGAATCTGCAGCATGTTAGTAGAAGCCATTGATGGGGGCTGAGCACCAGGACGGCCTGTCAGCGGAATAACTGTGTGTACTGGTAGTGCAGGCAGAATGCATCTGATCATTTCTGAGAATGACACGCACAGTTTGAGAGTCAACAGCGGCCTGAAAGGACCTGGGACTGCTTGTGTAGACAGGCCTTGGTCCAAGAACAATGATATCCTACCGCCCACTGTAGATACAGCAGCACCTAAGCCAGGCCCCCGACCTTGGTGTTTCATTGATGGTCAGGGGCTTTAGTCAATACCACCAGAGTGGGCGATGACACAGTAGATTTACCTTGTCTCAGTGACGAGCAGAACCTCGCCAATGATTCAGATCTTTCTTTTTCTCTCTGTAAAATAGAAGAATAAACTGCAACAGCTAGGTTGACAGTGTTTCTTTCAGCAGGTCTGACAAGAAAAATCGACGGTGGGAAAAGAGCTGAGGAGTGATAGGGCCGCTCATGTTTGGTACATCATTGTGGGTGGCCCCTGGCTAGCAAAACTTTCTGTGTGGTCCTAGCACTGATGGCAAATGTTCTAAAGGTGTGGCTAATGGAGGAGATATCCTTTAAGAGGATCAGAGGTGATCCTTTTGTCACAATTTTTTTTTCTATTATCTGTTTATACTCTGGGGAGCTCCAGCTTCCTCACATCCCTTTACAACTTCCCTGCTCTCCAGCTTCCCTGCATGCCTTCTGGTCCTGGTGCTCTTTCCAATTTGAAAAGGACTCACATTGTGTAGCCTGTTCACCTCTGTGAGATACATGTAGGCCACGCCGGCGACCAGAGTTCGGTAACCAGCCCAGGCCATCAGGGGTTGGCAGGGGAGGAGAGAACTGAGCATCTGACGACAGCAATCCTCTCCTGGGGAGGGTGGGTGAACGATCCCCCTGTGCTAGCGACTCCCAGTGGAGGCTAGGAGTGTGACAGCTATGGGGATTATGTCAGGGATGGGGAGGAACATTGGTGGATGTCCACGGGAGGGGCTGCGGGAGCACACTCGGCCCATGTTGGACTTCATTGCATGTCTGTGCTCCTGGGGGTGGGCTCTCGAACAAAGGAAACCAACCATTGGCTGGGAGGAAGACGTCACCTGCCCCCACCTCCAACACTGGATCCTGTCCACCAGATCTTATCTCACCCATTTACCTCCACCTGAGGAGCTTCAGAAGAGGGGGCGCCGAGGAGCAGAAGGCGGCCCTGCTCTGGGGGGCATGGACCAGGGGATTCTCTGAAGGTTTGTTGTGGGTATGGTAGAGAGAGAGAGAGAGAGAGACAGTATGGTCAGGGAGGATCACAGCAGGAGGGGATAAGGCAGGACGGCTGATGGGGCCCCAGTCAGTGGCGACCGGAGGGAAAAATAGTCGTAAAAAAAAAACATAGAGAAGAACTCTATTTTGCTAAGGTTCTAGAAGAGGAGCTAGGGTTGTATTCGTATGAATCACTAGTAAACTTCATATAAGAACCATCATTACTATAGTGCATAATTTTTTTCTGGGATATGACATCAGGCATCGTTTAGATCCAGTGATCCCAGCCAGTGTCCTGACTGCAGGGTTGGTATCACTTTTCCAGTGCAAACATCTTGAATTTTTATTTCTTTATATGCGATCTAAAATGGGTTGCCACTCCCGATTTTTCTTCTGGGTCAGGAAGTACCCTGAAAATAGATATTTGCCATACAGAGAGGCAGGGACCTTTCTTACAGTTTTTGCTATCAGGAATTTCTTTACTTCCAGTTCCAGCAAAATTCTTTCAGTGGAAGAGAATACCAGAAAGCTTTTTTGGACTTTCAGAGACAATCTCGGGTCTACTACCTCCAGAACCCACTTTTCTAAGTTAATGTCTACCCATTCCTGAAGGTAGTGAGTCAATCTTCCCCCCACTGACAATGGCTGGGCAACCTGGACAAAACTGTTGAGGGTTTTGTTTTGGCTGGGGCTTGGGTGCTGGTGCTCTAGCAGCAGTAGGTTTTGTCGCCCTTCTGCCCCTGCCCCTGTAGTATCCTCTTTGTGGCTGATACTGTTAATGGGAATATGGGCTACCCTCTTGGGAAGTAACCCCTACCTCTGCCTCCCTTCCTCAGGGCCTGTAGGAGGTAGAGGCCTGCTCCTTCTCATTGTTACTCTTGAAAGTGGTGTTGTATTCATCCACTTTTTTCATATATGCCTCTGTTTTGTCACCAAAAAGGAGAAATTCATAACTTTGGTTTGGGTATCCTGTGAAAGAATGGCAGTCCTTAACTAGGAAAATCTTCTTAATGACACTGCGTGAGCTAACATTCTCGATGCAGTGTTGCTGGTGTCCAGAGCAGTGTGGACATGGTACTTAGTGGCATCTAGGGCTGACCCTGCTGTGGTAATCAAATTCTGTCTCAGATCACTATCTGCTTTATCAGCAAGTGCCAGATCTGTGTTCCACAATGCTCTCTGGTACTGTGCTACATATGCTGAGTAAGCTGGCTACCTAATGAGCAGGGAAGCTATAGTATAAACTTTCTTGGCCATAGCATCCAATATTTGTTGCTCTAAGTCATGCAAATCTTCTGGCAGACACTGATTTTGCTACTACCTTTGATGTAGTGTCATTTACAGTACATCACCAACCATCTGAAATTGGTACTTAGCAGTTTCCAAACTGTTTTCACTATACGTGCCATATGGATTTTTTCCTGAGATGATAAACTGTATTCCATAGTCCCTGCTGATAATAAGCAGAGTAAATCAGGTGTGCTGCCTGCCTTAACAGCAAAGTATAGTCAGTATAAGCCATTAAATCAATTTTCTAGAATCTCTACCTAAAAGTACTGCAGAGAAAATAACTTCAGTTTTCTCAGAGGCAAACTACCTGAATAACTCCCTCAGGATCGGGGTCAGTGTAAATGAACTCACAGCCCTCCCTGTGTATCGTAACGCATGCTTCTTAATTTTCTTGTTTACAGCTGTAGTGGTTGCAGGCATATCAAGAATCTTTTTTGTGCAATTTTTAGGTTGGCTTGCGCACAAGCAACATCTTGTGGTAGTAGCACATTTCAGAGGTGTGTCAGTGCTGTGACAAATGCAGGGGACGCTTTAGTGGGTGCATCCCTCAGCCGCCAATCAGTAAGCATGAAGGCGATGACAGCAGCTTCAAAGACAGCCAAGGAGTTGAAACGAACCTGCCGCTGCAATCACGGACAGTTCCGTCACTGCAGTGGCACCTCTGGCAACCTCGTCAGCTCCTGCCGCACACTGAGCACTCTGTCTCTGGCCTTGCTCTATGACAGCAACTTGTTTGTTCGCTGTGCCTTTCCTGGTGAAACATTTCAATCAATAAATCAGCCCCTGTGTGCCTTTCCACACTGGCGCTGCTGCCACCTGCCACACACTCCCCGGAAAGCCAACATCGGGGTGCCCAATCCCTGAGTCGACATGTATTCCGTCCCCCACATTGTGGCACACTGGGAGCCCACCCCAGTGTGCCCAGATAATTTTTTTATATATTTATTTTTCTAACACCGGGATGCCCACTCCAGGTGTCAGATGCCCCCCAGCCCCCAAGCTCACTGTCTTTGCTGACGGGGCTGCCAAATCCCCGCCTGCATCATGTTTCCTCTCCCTCCAAGCTCACTTTCTTCGCCAACAGGGTGCCCAATCCCCATCTGCATCATGCACCCCAAACTCACATTCAACACTGAGGGCCACCCAAGTGTGCCCAAAAGTTTGTTTTTGAACCAGTAGAATTAAGAAACCGTCCCCGGCATTTTTTTAATCTGCAAAACAGAAAACAGTCCCTCGTAGTCTCCCACTGCCCCTCCCCATCCCTACCCTCCCACTAGCACCCACCTCCTTGCACCCCCATTACCCCATACTTATCTCTGGAGGTCGAGAGCAGTGATCTCTGCAGAGCAGGACACATCTGCACTCTTCAAAGCCGACCAGCAAACTGAAGAATCAAAGGTAAGCATGTATAATGGATGTCAAAGGGAGTTTCAACTTATGTTGGTGTCTCAGCTATTTTTAGGAATTCTGGCCCCAAATTTTCAACATGGGCTGCTTGGGACACCACCTCATGAACATGTCACTGTCATTTCGATACTCAGTCCCAAAAGGTGATTTTGCGGTCGCTACGCAGAATCACCTTTTTGGGTCCAATTAATGAAATGACAGTGTAACGGTTCATGAGGTGGGGTCCCAAAAAGCCCATGTTGCAAATTTGGTGAAAAAATTTTAAAAAATGACTGCGTTATGAGTGTGCATTGCGCAGTTTCTACACAAACTCATAACTTTGCCAAGTTTTAATATTTTCACTCCAGATGTTCAACATTGCCATTTTTTCACACCTCCTTATGAACAGTATAACTGTCATTGTTCTGCCTGAAACATGTTTTCGCACCTGTTGCGCAGAATGGTGCAGTCACTGTGGGAAATCAACTTTTGGGACAGATTAACAAAATCACAGTGCCACTGTTCATTGGGGGAGGGGGGGGGCCCAAACTGCCCATGTTGAAAATCTGGTGAAAAAATTCCAACAACTAATTGCATTACAGGCATGTGTTGTGCAGTTTCCACACATGCTTGTAACTTCACCAATTTTTCATATTTTCACTCCAGATTTTCAACATTGCCATCTTTTCACACCTCCTCATGAACAGTACAGATGTCATTTTTTCATATCCTGCCCAAATGCATTTTTGCCCTGTGGCATCAAATTGCGAAGTGGCTGTGTGAAATCACCTTTCGGGATTGAGTAACGAAATGATAGTGCCACTGTTCATGAGATTGGGTCCCAAAAAGCCCAGGTTGAAAATTTGGAGTGAAAATACCAGCAAACGCCAGGGGTGTTAGGGTTTCCAACTGTAACACCCCACCCTGTAGAGACTGACAGGCATTGAGGTGTGCCTTGGGATCTTCGACCCTAACGTTCACCCCATACTCCTATACTGCACCCATCTCAGCTTATTTCCTTATGGAGTGGGGTGAGCATAAGGGCCAGAGACCCCAAGGCACACCGCAACACCTACTGCTGTCTGCAGGGTAGGGTGAGGTGGAATGGCTTAAGCGTTATGGCTGATAACACAAAGGCACACCCCCAATGCCTTTCAGTCTCTACGGGGTGGGGTGCTAGTTCAATACTTCACTACTATTCCTATTATGCATCTCTCTCTAACTCCTGCACTACCAATGCCAATGCCAGCAAGCCAATATTCTGCATTCACAAATGCTTGTTAAGAGTGTTATGGATTGGTATGGACACATTTTTGTTACTGTCAAACTTGGTATATTCTAAAAAATTTGGCCACCATTATATCCACTTCTATTTCAGTGGTATGTAGGTTCAGCATATCAGCCATTTGTCTCTAGAAAACTGTATAAAAATTGTATCCAGTGATATGGGCGATTCAAACTGAGTGACTCAATTTAAGTGAACTCAATTTGATCGCCTATGTATAGAGAGAGTATGGAAGGATGCCAAATGTGGAAAGATTGAGTCTAGGGGAGCAATAACGGCAATAGAGAGATACAGTGATGGTAGTAAGGGGCTGATGTAATTGAGGATATGGGAGGTAGTTTAGCAGGCAACTGGCAGCTAGCTATTTGGTGTGGTGGAAGAGGCATATGGCTGCGGTGCAGGAGGC
Organism: Neoceratodus forsteri; assembly: GCA_016271365.2. Classification (NCBI taxonomy): domain Eukaryota; kingdom Metazoa; phylum Chordata; order Ceratodontiformes; family Ceratodontidae; genus Neoceratodus; species Neoceratodus forsteri. The sequence continues at coordinate 698,551,987 of CM028131.1, read as the reverse complement.
ACCGGGTTCTGGTCTGGCAAGGAGGGTGTATATATTATTTTGATTTTGTAGTTGGCACTTAGTGTTTTTTTTTTTTTTGGCTACCATTCCCCGATCCCTGTATTAGTGCTCCACGGTCCCCTGTTCCTTGTTCCGATGATTTGAGCCGCACCCCAAGTTGTCTCCTTACCCCAGTGTCAGGCCCCCTCCGGAGCTGATTATAATCATTAAGGGGGGGGGGAGCGAGAGGTGTAACCTCCTGCATAAAAATATTCCACATATCGGTCCCAGGGAGTGTGTTGGGACCGTCGCTCATTATGTTTTCTGTGTAGTGCACCATCACCATATCAGTTTTCAGCGAAGTGCACTCACTGTTATAGCAGGCGCTGTTTAATTTTCACTGTTATGACATGGAACATATAAAAACCTACCCTTGGTGGGGAATAGAATTTCTCTTAAGCAGTGTTATATATGGAAATCAGTTCCTCATACTTTTCCTCTTAAAAACATCCCCAGAAATTAGACTATGAGGCACACATGAAGCAGGTTTTTCCAAAATCCAGACTGTTTTAAAAACACTGCCACATTTTTATGATGTCCTTTAAGGAGGACATACTTTTGTCTGTCACTGGTTCCTCTTTTTGGTTATCAGGCTGAATGATCTCAAGGTGCTTTTCATTATGCTGTACTTTCTTTTTCCAGCTGCTGTACTTGACTGGTGCTCAAAAAAGTCCTTTTTGTTTTCTCTGGCTGCCATCAGATCTACAGTACCAGAGCGGGCCCCGTTGGGAGCCCTGTGCTCTTTCCTGGAAGATAGCAAAGCAACGTTTTCTATCTCCTTTGGTGCCAGAGACAATTGTTCTTTACCAAATGAGTGCTGGGAATCTTTTAAGTCTCCTTAGGTACCAGAGACAGCTGTGAAGAAGAAAAGGCCCTGAAATGTACTTCCTACCTTCAGTGCTACTTTGCTACATAGATAGATAGATAGATAGATAGATAGATAGATAGATAGATAGATGGATAGATAGATATAGAAGCTATGCAGTAGGGCTCAGTTCAATTACTTTTTTATCTGCCCGAGTTGTGTCTGACCTGATCTCTACGAGTGGTGGAGTAAAATGTAGCCATGAGTGAGTTCACTGAGGTCAGACACAATGAGGGCAGACAAAATAGTTCCATCGCATAATTAATTTGTAAAATCTGTGTCTCACAAATTGCAATGAAGAGGAATAAAAAACATTTGAACTAGCCTTGCATTTTTCCATCTTATTGGAGACCTATTTTGTAATCTGCTGCTCTTTGTCCAATCCTTCCTCATAGTTTCCTCCCATCTTCCCATGCTGTGAATGGAACCATTTGCCATAATACTGTGTGTTGCTGAAAAATTAGTGCGACTTGACATTTACTCATATATGTATAAATACTACATACTATATATATATATATATATATATATATATATATATATATGTACACACACAGTATATATGGTTATATTATTTTTCTTTTAGATATTTCCTGAAGAAGACCGAAGGTCGAAACGTAGATTTTTAACTCTATTTTCTATTTTCAGCAAGTTTTATGTTGCAAAAAACTTTATTAATGCTCTAGTTAGGGTGAAAGTGACAAAAGTTGGGAAATGAGGCCTTAGGGTTTCCCTAACACCCCACCCTCCCAAACCAGGCAGGAAAGCACGTGTGGGGTGTGCCCTAGGCTTCTCAAGCCTAATACTCACCCCACTCCATCTGAAAATAAGATCACATGTGTAGACTTTATGAGAATGGGGCGAGCGTTAGGCTTGAGAAGCCCAAGGCACACCCCACACCTCCTCTCCTGCCTGGTTTGAGAGGGCAGAGTGTTAGGGGGGAACCTAACACCCCATTTCCCAACTTTTGTCGCTTTGATCCTAACTGGAGCATTAACAAAGCTTTTTTGCAACTTATTTCCTTACTTTTTGAGATAGTATCCCTATTTTACTGTGGGAGTGCAGGGTCCTTTGGACCCTGCGTTCCCATCCCTCTGTAGAAGTGTATATGTATGTAGCTGTGGAAGCACAGGTCCCCCTGCCCTGCATTTTCATTTATAGGACAACAGTGAACAAATTGTCAGCATAGCCGTCTTATTACTCCACCTCATGTACCCGATACAGAAAATTTTTGAATCCCCGTCAAAACGTAATTCTGCACAACTGCAATGCCATTCCACGCCACAGGTGTGAAACACATTTTGGCCAGGATTTGAAATATGACAGCTGTGACATTCATGAGGTGGGCTAATAAGAAGGCTACGTAGAAAATCTGGCATAACAATATTTAACATTTCTAAAGTTACGAGTGGGCATAGCAAAATTGCAACGAATGGTCATAACTTTGTCATTTTTTCATATTTTGACCCCAGATTTTCAACATAGTCTTCTTATGACCCACCCACCTCCTCATAAACCCCACAGGTAAAAATGTTCACATCCATGCCAAAATGCCATTCTGTGCCCCAGGTGCAAAAACAAGTTTTGGACAGGATGTGAAAAATCACAGCTGTACTGTTCGCGAGTTGGTGTGAAAAGATGGCTATGTTGAAAATTTGAAGTCAAAATATTGAAAATTGAGATTGTAGTAAGTGGATTCTTACAAGCATTTAAATGGACAAATTTGTTTCTCCCAAGATTCATGGAAGAGGAGCTACGGCACGAGGGCCTGAGGGCTCTCAAACCATCGCCACAGCAGGTGCCTCTCCCGTAATGCAGTTGCGCTCTGACCAGGGCGTGAAGCCCAAACTTTAGGTAAAACCAACCCAGGCGTCTATACCGTTCCTCCTAGTTGAATTCCAGGCAGTGGCCTCATCAGTCAATGCTCAGGATAGAGATCTCACTCGATGAAATTAATACAAGGTATGCAGTTATGGAGATGAGGGTCAAAAAAGCTGAACAGTCAGTTAAGAGTAATGAAGAAGAGCTCAAAGTGATATCTTTGTAGAACTCTAACTTTGAAAGGAGCGGTAAATGCCACACTTCATGAACTGTCATAGGCATCCAGGTTGGGGCGTTTGGAAAATAACGCTCTCAGAAGAAACTTAAAGTTAATTGGGTTCCCTGGGACTGTCTCTGCTCTCAAATTAAAAGCTACAATCAAAGGCATTAACGGCAATGTTTTCCTTAGACTACCCACTCGAGTTGGAGAATGTTTATAGACCTTTATCTCATTTAGCTAAGGCGTCTACTGATGGATCTGAGAAGGCAAGGTTTGTTATACTCACCTTTACAAGTTTGTCAGAGCGAAATAAGTTACTTCAGTTAGTTTGTGCAAAAAAGAAATGTTTTTATGAAGGATACCGTCTTCATCAATATCCTGATTTTTGTCTGCAAACTCAGCGCAGACAAAATCGCTTTCTCCCGATTATGTCTGAATTTAAAGAAGTGGGAGTAACAGCTAGTCTCTTGGCTCCAGCACATTTGAGGGTGCAATTCCAGGGGAAATTTTTTACTTTGAAGATATAGATGCGGCGAGAGCTCTTTTTGCGACTAATATTAAGCTTCCAGGGGATACTGGCTCCGACCTAGAGGAAGATAATGCTGAACTTACAGAATATCATCCAGTTTATATTTGAGAACTGTTGGTGACTGACTGTTCAGAATCTGTACCACATTACGTGCTTCTGTAGTGAATTCACTGGGGGAGAAGTAGGAAATTAGTAAAGTGGGTAAATATTATATTCTTTATTTATGGCTGGGAAGTAAAAGTTTGGAGAACATTCAAAGTTTTTTTTTTTTTTTTTACAAAGGTATTGTTTATCAGCTCTGAGAAAAGCTAATTATTTTGTTTTCCTTTTTACCACCCCCAAATTTTTAAAACATTCCTTTATACTTTATTGAGTATATTTTCTTTTGTAACAATGTCTTACTTAATGTTTTTTAAAAGATATAAACTGTCTTTTTTTCTCTGTCTTAAGGAATTAAAAATAAAGTATAAAAAAAAATGTTGAAAATTACCAAAGTTTCGCAATTGCATAGAAAAATTTCAACAAAAGTGTGTAACTCGGGCATTTTTAGGAATTTTTTCACCAAATTTTCAACAAGGCCTTTTTGGGACCTGATCTCATGAACACTGTCAGTGAAATTTCATCATCCAGCCCCGAAAGGTGATTTTGTGCAGCAACCATGAAATCACCTTCTGGGCCCAATTAACAAAATGACAGTGTTCATGAGGTGGGGTCCCATAAAAGCCATGTTGAAAATTTGGTGCAAACATTCTAAAAAATGGCAAATATATCAACATAAGTTCAAAACACCATTAAAATACATTATAGGGCACTTATCTTTATTCCTCAGTTCACGATTCAGCTTTGAAGAGTGCAGACGTGTCTTGGTCTACCGATGATGACAGTATACGACCTCCAGAAGTAAGTATAGATGGTAAGGGTGTGTGTGGGAAGCTGGGTGCTCAGTAGGAGGGTCAGGATATGGGGAGGGGAATGGCAGTGGCGACGAGAGACCGTTTTCTTTATTTTAGGTAAAAAAAAAAACATCGGGGGACGGTTTTCTTTTTTGCAGGTAAATATCAAATACATTTTTTTTGGGACACTGGGGGTGAGCTCCCCAGTGTCCTACTCTGCTGGAGGAAGGGATTCTGAATGTCGACATGGGGATTGGGCCTCGCGATGTTGGCAAAAATTATTAAAACAATGGGCTGTGTGTGGGACATCTGACACCAGGGGTGAACATCCCAGTGTTGGATTATATAAATATAAAACAACAGAGAGGTAAAGGGGGTGCCCCTAGACACCAGGGAAAAACATTGCAGCATTGGGGACAGTACAGAATTCACAATAAAGGATCCTTTTTTATGACTCGTGATAAGAAAAAAGATTCTTTTTTTCATATTACGCGGTCACGAAAAAAAGGTTTCCTAATGGTAAATAAAACACATTTCAAGGGGATATCTGTAACATTGAAGGGCAGATTGCACCTAAGGGAGTCCAGATGAGCCAGCTAGGTGTGGTGGTCCCTCTCTCTCTCTCTCTCTCTCTCTCTCTTCCCCTCTCTCTGTCTCTCCAGAATGTCATTTTTGTGACTTTTGAATTTTTTTTTGAAAAAACGGAAAACAAGATAGCGGATGGTGAAAAAGGATTTTTCTCTCACGAAAAAGGATTTTTTTTCTCAAGAAAAAGGAATGGGTCTCGCAAGAGTGAATCCGTTTTCGCAAGAATAAATCCTTGTTCAATTTTTTCTCCCTCTATCCTGCAAAGTGATCTTCCCATTGAAAACAATGGGAAATGAAAAATATAATAACTTTGCAACAGATTAATATTTTTATACAAAACAAAGCATGCCTGTTCCGCTCCCCAAGCTGTTTCTACCATAAAAAAATCACAGTAAAATTCTACACTGTCTGGACACAGGGCGATGAGGGAAAAACTGCAAAAAGGGGTGACTTTTTTACTTTTTGCACAGTCCGGAACTCAGAATCTCCACATCCAACCAGAACGAAACTTGCCACATCAAGAGATCTACCCCATGAAACAGCGCATACTTATGATCAGCTGCAAAGTTATTAAGGTGCAATATTTGAGGTTTAACATTAAACATGCTACTCAACCCTAACTATATTATAGTGGTGAGCAGCATGTTTAATGTTAAACCTCAAATTATACACTTTAACAACTTTGCAACTGATCGATGGATTTGCTCAAAATTTGGCATGTGCTGTCCCTTGGGGTAGATCTCTTGACGTGGCAAGTTTCAATCCGGTCGAATGTGCAGATTCTGAGATCTGAACAGTGCAAAAAGTCATAAAGTTGCCATTTTTGCAGTTTTTTCCTCATCGCCTTGTGTCCAGACAGTGTGGAATTTTGGTGTACTTTTTTATGGTAGAAACAGCTTTGGTAACAGAATAGGCATATTAATCTGTTGTAGAGTTACTGAATTTTTCATTTCCCATTGTTTTCAGTGGAAAGATCACTTTCCAGGATAGAGGGAGAAAGTTTGACAAAGGATTTGGCCTCACAAAAAATAATTCTTTTTCGTGTGGGGCCAATCCTTTTTTTACCAGAAAAATTTCTTTTTCATGAGCCGTCATCTTGTTTTTTCTTCCACAAAATAAAAAGCATGGAAAGTACACAAAAATGTTGTCATTTTAAAAATCAAACACCAGAACCTAGCTAAACGGTCCTGTTTAGCTAGATTCTGATATCTGATTTTCACAATTAGGGCCTGAGATACTTTTTCTGGGCACTGAAAATCCTGGGTGCCCAGCTTAGTGAGAAGAGCCTTCCCCTGCATTCTCTGTATGAGAACAGTGGATTTTCTTGATTTCTGCAGCCACAGCTGAACTTGTGCTGCCAGTTGCAGTGCAAACTTGAGCTGCCCCCAATTTTCCTGGTGTTTGATGGAGAGACACACACACACTGTCCCCATAAATAAGATATTCCCTGGTGTCTAGTGGCACCCCCCCAGCCGCCGATCCCATTTTCTCCATTTCCCTGCGTGTCTAGTGGCACCCCATACTTTTTATTATGGTTCATGGTGTTTAGTGGCACCCCCCCACCCTCTGATCACTGTCTCCCTGTTTTTTTATTTATATTTTATATAATCTAACACCGGGATGCCCACCTCTAGTGTTGGATGCCCCACCGGCCTGTTGTTTTAATCACTATAGCCGATATCAGGGGGCCCAATCCATGTGTTGGCATTTAGAGGACCTCCCTCAGAAGTGTGGGACACTGAGGCGCGCACCCCAGTATTCCCAGATGGTTTATTAATCTTCTTTGTACCTGCAAACTGAAAATTGTCCCCCAATGTCTTTTTTTTTAAAACCTGAAACAAAGAAAACGTCACCACTGACCCCTCCCCATCCCAACCCTCCCACTGAGCATCCACCCCCTCACCCTATACTTACCAGATGATATCAAATTCTGTCATCTTCTGTGGACCGAGACACACCTGCTCTCTTCAAAGTCGAACCGTGAAATGAGGAATCAAGGTAAGTGTTGTATAATGTATTTCAATGGCATTTTAAACATATGTTCATAACTTTGCCATTGTTAGGTATTCATCCACCAAATTTGCAACATGTCTTTTTCTGGGACCCCACCTCATGAACACTGCCACTGCCATTTTGTTAATTGGGCCAGGAAGGTGATTTTGCAGTCATTATGGGAAATCAACTTTTGGGACTGAATAACAAAATTTCACCATGAGTGTTCATGAGGTGGGGTACCAAAAAGGCCACGTTGAAAATTTGGTGAATAAATTCCTAAAAATGGCCAAGTTACGAGTGTTCATTGAATTTTTTCTATGCACATGCATAACTTTGGTATTTTCAATATTTTGACTCCAAATATTCAGCATAGACATGTTTTCATACGACCTCATGAATAGTATAGCTGTCATTTTTTTCACATCCTGTCCGAAACGTGTTTTCACACCTGTGGTGCAGAAAGGTGTTTTGGCAGGGATTTGAACATTTTTCATCCATGGATTTTATGAGGTGGGCTCATTAGAAGACTATGTTGAAAATTTTGGGTCAAAATATGAAAAAATGACAAAGTTATGGCCATTCGTTGCAATTTCGCTACACACACTCGTAACTTTGGAAATTTTAAATATTTTGACCCCAGGTTTTCCACATAGCCTTCTTATTACCCCACCTCATGTATGTCACCAATGTCATTTTTCAAATCCTGGCCAAAATGTGTTTTCGCACCTGTGACACGGAATGGCGTTGCAGTTGCGTAGAACTATGTTTTGGTGGCGATTCGAAAATTTTCTGTACTGGGTACATGAGGTGGGGTAATAAGGTGGCTATGCTGACAATTTGTTCACTGAATTGTTCCTAAAATGGAAACGAGGGCCCAGGATGGCCCTGTGCTTCCACAGCTACATATACAATAATCATCACGGTACCATGTTATCATTTTTCATTTTAAAAGAGCAGAGTTGAATATTATCACTGCTACTGGAGGCCTGAACATTCTAAATGACATGAGCAATGTATTCATAAATGAAATTTATGTACACAGTTAGATAAACAGATTTATCACACTCTGTTTGTCTCCACCCCATTGCATAAATATATTTATGCAATTGGGGTGGTGATAAACAGAGTAAAATAATTCTATTTATCTGAGCAACTGTGTGATAAATTTCATTTATCCACACAGTGCTTATGTTATCAGCCATTTATCCACACAGTGCTTATGCCATCAGCTATTTATCTACACAGTGCTTATGTCATTTAGAATGTTCAACCTCAGTAGCAGTACTAACCATATTCAAATGTGACTATCTTTAAAACGAAAATGATAGCATGGTACTGTAAGCATGAAAGTTGTTCAGCACAAAAATATCTACAAAATGAGTGGTGTTTCATTTATTGATACCTTTTACATTTTTTTATAACTAGCAAAAAAAAACAGAAATGTTTTTTTCATTTTGTCAAACGAATGTGAATAACTATAAAATGAAAAACGATAGCATGATACTGTGAGCACAAAAGTTGTTCAGCACACAAATATCTACAAAATGAGAGGTGTTTCATTTATAGATAACTTTAAGATTTTCCATAATCAGCACAAAATGGCAGAAAATTCAATTTTTATTCACTTTTTTGACTAACAATCGCCCCCCTTCAAAAGCAAAAACAAAAGAATTGTGTATCAAACTTTTTCATTATGTGCTGACCATACATCTCAACCTCCTGCCTCATAAATCAGGGACAAGGCTTAAATAAATCAGGGACAAAGGACCAAAATCAGGGACACATCTTCAGAATTACAGATATCCACCCAGAAAGCTGGTAGAATATGGGGCTTAGTGCAAAAAGCATTTTCTAAAGAAGAACAAGTCTGTAACTTTAAAGCTTGACATTGTTTTGTGCTTACAGTCCCCACTGTTTAGCCACAAAAACACAAATTTTAGGAGGGACAGAGTAAAATTTTGAGGCAAAATCAGGAACTTCCCTAAAAATCTGGGACACTTGAGAGGTATGGTGCTGACCATAATGTAACGCTGGAGTGTCCATAGCAACTGCTTAGCAACCACTATGCTAAGTGGAGCTGAACTGGGAAACAGTTATCAAAAATAAAACACAAACTACACTAAACATAAATAAAGCATTCAAAAAAATCCTATCTTATTGCATAAATGTAATATGCAATGGAAAACTTGTGGAATAAATGATTTATCTGCACTCGTGCACTTTGACCTCTGATGCCACACTCATGGCTTATGCCACTCGTGAGTTTACCTGAGGTCAAACTGCTCTTGTGCAGATAAATCATTTATTTCACTCATTTCCATTGCATATCCCTTACATATACATACATACACACACATATATTTATATATACATACATATATGTATAGGGGATACATGATGGGCGACTGTGGAATATGGCAAATGTTAGCATGAGTGCAGAGTGCCCTGTGATAATACCATGAGTGCTGAAGGCACGAGTGATATATGTATATATATATATTTTTTAGTTAACCAGGATATTTTCTTAAGGCACACTGCACGAGTGCTAATATTTGCCATATCCCACAAGTCGCACATCATGTGTGCGATTTATACAATAGGGCTCTGTTTTTTTTAATTTAATCTTTATGTCATTAGCTGTTTTAGTATGTATTTGTTTTGGGTGCTGTTTTCTCTTTTTGTGTACATGCACCAGTTGTTTGGTTGTAGCAAGGTTGGTTACATAAGTTGAGAAGGGTTAAGTTGTGAATGGAAAGTTTATTTTATTGTTATTTGCTGGCTTTATGAATGAAATTATTTCTATTGGTTGGTGAGCTAAGGTGTGTATTCTTTGTAATTTATGATTGGTGAATTTCATGTTGTGGGCAGGATTTCATTTTAGCATCGGAGTCGGGGACTTTGGGTTATTTTTCCAATTTGATACGTCTTCAGGGATTTGTTTAGCAGTTTGGTGATACTCTATTCACTTCTGTGCAGGTATTCTTTGCAGTTTTTTTGTCAAATGCACTACTTGTGACATTTTATTTTTGATACAGCACTTCACAGTTTTGTGTGATTTTAGTTTCACTTTGTATTTCTGTGTGCAGCTTGGTTCAGGCCACTACTGCTTTAGTGTTCTAGTACTATGAAGTTACATGTTTTCTTAAGTATGTATTTTAAATACATGTTTATTGAGAAAAATAAAGTAATAATGTACAGAGTGTGAACAGTAGGTTTCTGAGAACAATCCGAGTTAGTGTCCAATTCCATTATGGGAGCTCATCTGTAGTTACTAACCATGTATGTGTTGAGATGTAGTGTCAGCAGTGTTTCTTGCAATATTTCACAGCAATGACATCACCACTGTTGGTTTATCATGTGCTGATGTAGACACCGTGGAAATAAATGAAAATAAACATACAGTGTCTATGTCATCATAGAGGTATTCCACTGCAGTGGGAATACGTCCTTTTATTCTCAATGTTACATGCTCACACCTATTGTGTATATATATGTGTATACAGTATATATATATATATATAAATATATTATATATATATATGTCCATACATACATACATACATACGAAGAAGACAGCAGAAGAAGGCCATTTGGTCTATCAAGTCTGCTCATACTCCGTGCCTTCCTTCCCCACTCCTCTCATCCTCCCTACCCATGATCCTTACCTTCCCCCTATGTCTATCCCAGTCTCTCTTAAAGCTGCCCACTGTCTTACACGAGATGACCTCTTCCGGCAGCACATTCCAAATGTGCACCACCCTCTCTGTGAAGAAGTGCTTCCTGACCTCCCTCCTAAACCTCCCACCCCCCAGCTTAAGACTGTGCCCTCTCATGTTATGGTTGCCACTCAGCTTAAAGAGATTCTCCTTATCAACCTTATTTATCCCTTTCAAGTACCTGAAAGGCCCAGTCATGTCCCCTCTCTCTCTCTCTCTTGTCTTCCAGGGAGTTCATATTCAGTGCTCTCAACCTCTCCTCATATGCCTCGCCCTGCTGAACTCTGTCATCTTTGTAACCCTCCTCTGTACCTTCTCCAGTAGGTTAATGTCCTTTCTGAGGCGTGGGCACCAGTATGTACTGAACTCCATGCTCTAGATGCGGCCTTACCAGTGACCTGTACAAGGGCATTATAACTTCCTCTCTCCTACTACTGATCCTCCTAGATATGCATCCCAGCATCTTGTTTGCCTTTGCTGCTGCTTTCTTGCACTGTATGAAATGCTTCAGGTCACTAGTGATCGTCACTCCCAGGTCCTTCTCGTCTGCTGATGCAGATACTCGGATTCCACCCAGATAGTACTTTGTCCTGGGATTCTTGGCCCCAATATGCATAACTTTGCATTTCTTATCATTGAAGCCAAGCTGCCAGATCCTGGACCACCTCCTCAGCTTTTCCAGATCTTCCTGTAGGTCCTGTATCCCTTCAGCTGTGTCCACTGTCCTGCAGAGCTTGGTGTTATCCATGAATAGGCACATCTTGTCCTTAATGCCATCCCCAATGTCACTGATGAAGACACTGAACAACACCAGCCTCAGCACCAAGCCCTGCAGGACCCCACTGGTTAACTCTCTGGTGCAAGATAACTCTCCCCCCACAGCTACCCTCTGGGTTCTGTCCTTCAGCCAGTTTTCTACCCATCTGGCCATCTTCTCCCCAATCCCAAGATCCACCAACTTCCTGATCAACCTTTTGTAGGGTACAGATTCAAATGGCTTGCTGAAATCAAGATAGAGGATTAGAGTATGTCTACCACTTGGCACACTGTCTACTGTCTTAGTGACTCAGTCAAAGAGGTCAATAAGAGTCATCTGACATGATCTCCCCCTCCAATGAACCTATGCTGCCTTGCATTCTGGAGACCATACTCCTCTAGAGATTCCACCAACCTTTCCCTTAGTATGGTCTCCATGAGCTTGCCCACAATGAAGATCAGACTGACAGGTCTGTAATTCCCTGGGTCATTCTTGGGACGGCTTTTGTGGAGGGGGACAACATATGCTGTTCTCCAGTCCTGCGGTACCACACCTGACTCTAGTGAACTATTAAATAGGTCTGCCATTGGCCCTGCCAGCTCCTCAGCCAGTTCCTTTAGTACCCTTGGATGTACTCTGTCCAGGCCTGGTAATTTGTCCACCTTCAATGCCAGCAGCCCCTCCCTCACTCTATCCTCCTCTAGCACAACATCTGTGTTCACTTCCCCCCTTGCTCCTCTTTTCCCTCCAGAAGGCACTTGTCTGTCCTTCTCCCCGGTTAAGATGGAACAGAAGAAAAAATTACTCACCTTAGTAATGTTGTTTCTTCTAATGGAGTCTTGCTATATTATGACAGATGCAGTTTGTCCCACCATTAGAACTGCTCCGGAGGTGAAAGAGTTAACTTCCATGCAGTGCATGGAACTTAGAGCGCGAGCTCGGTTAGAGAAGCTCTGTTAGGGTGGTTTCAAACCGAAACCATCAGATCTTTACGAGCAAAACTCACTAAGGCTCTGTGTGGAAGCTGTAACCTACACTAGCCAACTGGCTACTAAAATATTCACACATTTTCCTGGTCCCAACACCAAGACTCAAGTCAGGGGACCAGAAAAATAAGATAAAATAACTAAATAAAACACAACACCCAAACATAAAAGGGGCATCAATAAGTGCCAACAGTGGACTGCCCACCCCATACCTGAAGTAGAAGTTCTGAGAGGGGCAGGCTGGGGGGGAGGTCATAATATAGCAAGACTCCATTAGAAGAAACAACATTACTAAGGTGAGTAATTTTTTCTTCAAACAACATGAAGTCTTGCTATATTATGACAGATGCAGACTACACAGCAGTACCTCCATGGAGGAGGGACAGAACCTACTTAGGGAATAGGCTCTGAAGCACGGCTGTGTTAAACCCGAGCATCCCTCCTGGCCTGATATCCAGGGAGTAATGCTTGGTGAAAGTGTATACTGTTTTCCAAGTAGCTGCTTGACATATCTCCAAGATAGGGATGTCTCTAGCAGCAGCTAGAAATGCAGCTGTACCTCTGGTAGAGTGAGCCCTCAGGCCTGAGGGGGAACCTTACCCAGTTTTGATAGCAAAACTGGATACAAGAGACGATCCACCTGGCAATGGATCTCTTAGTGGCAGGTCTCCTTTCCCAACCTCACCATAAGTGAGAAATAGTTGAGGGAGTCAAACCTGTGACCCTTAGGCACGCTCTATGTAGTAACTTAGGGCCCTCTTAACATCTGTTGTGCAGCCTCCTCTCACCAGAGGAGGAATGGTCAGTGAAGAACACTGGAAGTGAAATAGATTGGTTAAGGTGGAAATCCGAAACCACCTTAGGCAAAACTTCCTGTTAGTCCTGAGGACTACCTTATCCCTGTGAAAGGAAATAAAGTCAGTCTCCACTGATAAAGCCTGTAACTCACTTATGCGCCTGGCAGAAGTGATGGCTACTAGAAATACAGTTTTCCAAGTCAATACTTAAGCTCTGGTCAAGACAGAGGCTCAAAGGGGGTTGCATCAGCTGAGCAATGCAAACATTAAGATCCCAAGCAGGGGCAGGATCCCTGAATGGAGGATTGGTATGAAGCAATCCCTTAAAAAACTTGGAAAATACAGGGTGAGCAGAAAGAGAAGAGGGCTTCCCTGCTGAAATGAAAGCAGAGACAGCTGCCAAATGCACTTTCAGGGTAGCTGGTCTCAGTCCCAAAGAATTAAGATGGACCATATAATCCAATACAGTGGGTAAATCAGCAGATTCCGGGGAAATATGCCTCCCAGAACACCATATGGAAAACCTTTTCCACTTGGAGTTATAGGTAGCCCTGGTGGAAGGCTTCCTAGCAGCTTTCAAGATTTTGAGAACACTTTGAGAAAGTTGAAGATCAGCAAACTCTAACTGCTCAAGAGCCAGGCCTTGAGGTTGAGGGATTTGAGATTCGGATACCAAACTCTCCCCTGAGCACAGGTTAACAGATTGTGGTTCCTGGGGAGACACAGGGGAAGATGGACTGCTAAGGACAGAAGGAGTGGGTACCAGGGCTGCCTGGCCCAGTCTGGAGCAATCAGGATCATCTTGCAGGGCTGAGACCTGATTTTGACTAGCACCTTGAACAGGAGAGGGAAGGGGGGAAAGGCATAGAGAAACTTCCCTTCCCAATCGAGGAGAAAGGCATCCAGGGGGACTGAGCCCAACACTGGGGGCCTGCAACTAAAAAGTGGAAGTTGATGATTGTCTGGGGCTGCAAAAAGATCTATCTGAGGAGTGCTCCATCTGGCAAAAACTATCCCCAGTACTAGGGGATCCAGTGACCATTCGTGATGGCCCTGGGAAATCCTGCTGAGAGCATCTGCCAGGACATTGTCCTTGCCTGAGAGGTGAACTGCTATGAGGGAAGTGTTCAGGGAATAAGCCAGAGACCACAACTTCATCGCCTCGGTGCACAAGGCCGAAGACCGAGTGCCCCCTTGTTTGTTGATGTACCACATTGTAGTGGTGTTGTCTGTTCTGACCTGTACTACCTTGTTCTGAACAGATGCAGAAAAAACCTGAAGTGCTAGAAAAACAGCTCTGAGTTCCAACAGGTTGATGTGGAGCAGAGATTCCTGAGGGGACCATAACCCCTTGGTGGAGAGGTCGCCCATGTGAGCTCCCCATCCCAAGAGGGATGCATCTGTAGTAAGGGTCAAAGAGTGGGACAGAGGGATGAAAGGCACCCCTTGTCTCAGATTGCTATGATCCTGCCACCACTGAAGGGCCTGGATCAGGGTTCAAGTCACTGGGATTAACTTGGATAGGGGATATCTTCTTTGAGACCAGAAAGCTCTCAAATGGAACTGAATGTCCTCATCTGAAATCTTGCTCCTTGCACTACAGCTGTGGAAGCAGCCATGTGTCCTAGGAGCTGCAGGAAATGCCTTGCTGGTCGAGAGACCTGCAGAGTGAAGGACGAGGCCAGGGCCACCAAGGTCCTTACCCTTTCCAGGGAAGGAAGGCTCTGGCCTGCTTTGTGTCCAGTTCTGCGCCTATAAAGGTAAGTACCTGGACAGGTTCCAAAACTGACTTTGGAAGATTGAGAAGAAAGCCCAGAGAGGTAAGCAGCTGCTGGGTAACTAGCAGGTGTGATTTGACCTGGTCTGGAGACTGACCCACAATGAGCCAGTCGTCCAGGTCGGGAAAAATGGCAATCTTTTGCCTTCTTAGATGAGCAACTGCTACTGCCAGACATTTTGTGAACACCCTTGGGGCAGAGGTAAGGCCAAAGGGCATTGCTCTGAACTGATAATGGCCTGAGGGCAGTTCGAATCTGAGGTACTTTCGATGGGAGCTTCTGATAAGAACATGGAAGTAGGCATCCTTGAGGTCCAGGGAAGCTAGCCAGTCCCATGGCCTTAGGGAGGGTAAAATCATTCCGAGAGTCACCATTTTGAATTTTGGTTTTAAAAGGCGCTTGTTCAGATATCTTAGATCCAGGATAGGCCGCCACTCTCCTGTCTTTTTTGGGGTAAGGAAGTACCTGGAGTACAGACCCTTGCCCTGGTGTAGGGAGAAACCCTTTCTACAGCTCTGAGAGCCAGGAGGGTTGAGACTTCTGTTTCCAAAGCAAGAGTCTCTAAAGGGTTTGCAGGTGGAAAAGATCTGGCTCTCATCTTTGGAAATGTTTTGAAGCTGAGAACCAGACCCTGGCTCACTACTTCCAGGACCCACCTGTCTGATGTTAAAGACTCCCAGTCCTGGACGAAGTAAGCCAGCCTGCCCCCTACAGGTAATGGAGAGCCGACCATGGGCATCCCATCAGGGTGCCTGTTTGGCAGGGGCTTGCTGAGGGGTGGGAGCAGGCTGCCGCACTTGCCTACCTCTCCTCTGAAGAACCCCGTCTGAGCATAGGCTGAACAGGAGGCCTGGGTCTGGTAAAAGGCCTGTGAAAAGGCCTGCCCCTACCCCTGGGGCTGCCTCTGAGGAGTGGCTTATGCCTTGGCTTGTGCACTCCTATAAGTGGTTCTATATTCATCCATTTTCATATAATTCTCTGTCTGCTCCCCAAACAGAGAATTTCCCACCACAGGAAAATCCATAGCCTTAGACTGGGTATCCTGTGGCAAAGTAGTACACCTGAGCCAGGCCAATCTACGAAAAGCCACAGATGTAGCCATGACTCTAGAGGATACATCATTAGAATCCACTGCAGCATGGAACTGCACCTTAAATGCCTCAATACCATCAACAGCCACCTGCTCCAGCTCCTTTGCAAGCTGGCCAGGGACTTGTTTGGCTAAGGCCATGATAGTATCCCATCTAGATTTCTGGTATCTCGCAACATAAGCCATATAGTTTGCTTGTCTGAGTCCCAAAGATGCTGCCATGTATTGTTTTTTGGCCATGGCATCAATCTTCCTGGAGTCTTTGTCAGGAGGATGTGGAGCCAGGGGAATATTAGCTTTATCACAGGCTGCAGCCTGAACTACCCCAACATGACTGCATTGCTGTGAAAGAAAATCTGTATCAGGACCTGACAAAGTGTACCTCCTGTCCATCTTTTATCTACAGGAGGCACAGAATTAGGGCTTTTAAAATTTTTATTGTTTGTTTCTAAAAGATTTATGTAAAGGGATGGACAATCTCCTGGACTCTGGGATATCCATCATCTCTACATAGTCAGGCTCCTCTGCTCATCCAAAGCCTCCTCTAAAGGAAGCTGGAGGGTCTCAGCAACTTTTTATAAAACAAAAATGAGAAGGGACTCAGCAAGCCTAGGGGAGATTCACCTAAAGGTCTGTCTGGGAGATGTCCGTTCAATGGGCACATCCAGACTTTCAAAGTCACATTCACACTGATCATAATCATCCTCCCCCTCCTCTGGTTCATAAAACTCTTCTATATCATATTCTTGAACCGGTGGAACCGACCTTTTGCCAGATAGTGGCGGTTCGGAGGGAACCGGGGACAGTGACTGGACAATCTGTATTGCCCTGGCTATCTCTGCAGCAGTTGAAGAAGGGATTTTGGACTCCAAACCTGCTGACTTTCTAGTTCTCTTTGCTGGAACTGGCTCCTCAGAGTCAGCTTTACGTTTGCCCGAGGAAGTCTGGCCCTGGTCAGAGGGCACTCCCTCCGGTTCGGCTGGCACCGAACTGGGCTGGCCATCTAGGTCAGCGGACTTTTTGGCCTCTCGCCCTGGAGCCTACCAACTCTCTTATCTAGGGTGGCTGCAGGGAAATTCTTGCAAATCTGGCAGTCTGCATTGAGGTGGTCAAACCCAGACACAACACGTGGTGTGGGTCAGCCTTGGCAAAGGCTTCCACAGACACTACAGTGTTGAAACCCAGTGGCCCGGTTTTCTTTTGGTTTCTAGACATAATGCCAGCCTAACCAAAAACTTGCCCTTTGATGGCAGTGCCAGGCAAGACACCCTTATCGGTTCCCAACCGTGTCACAGGTCGTGGAAAAACGTAATGAAACTGCTTTTTTAGAACCGATAAGAACTGAACCTGACTTAACAAGCCTTTAAAAGGCTTCAAAACAAAGTTTAAATACAATTCGATCGGTTCAAACCGAACCGATAGACATTTACAAGTTCCACAAAGAAACCTATCTATTACTTAAAATACCATAGACAGAGCTTGAACCGATTGGTTTGCAGTTAAAATAAATAATATCGCGGTTGAATTTAACCAAGAAAAGACGCTTTAAACCGAGGAAATGAACCGAGCAGCAGGAGGAATCTCTGGAGCGACTGTTCAGTGAGGCGGAGTAAAGAATCTGACGGTTTCAGTTTGAAACCACCCTAACAGAGCTTCTCTAACCGAGCTCGCGCTCTAAGTTCCATGCACTGCATGGAAGTTAACTCTTTCACCTCCGGAGTAGTTCTAATGGTGGGACAAACTGCATCTGTCATAATATAGCAAGACTTCATGTTGTTTGAAGTATTCATTTAGTATCTCTGCTTTTCCCCCATTATCCTCCACCCATTCCACCCCTTTCTTAAGCCTAACAATCCCTTCCTTTTTGTTCCTTTTCTCACTTACATAGCGAAAGAAAGCCTTCTCCCCCTTCTTAATTCCTTCAGCTATCTGCAGCTCCTTCTGTGCCTTTGTTCACTGGACTTCATTACTTGCCTCACTAGCCAACCTTAGGTAATTTTCCCTATCTACCACTCTCTTGGTCTTCCTGAATTTTCTGTAGGCCAACCTCTTTTTCCTTACTGCCTGAGCAACCCCAGAACTAAACCAGCTGGATCCTTTGGCCCTTGTGTTCTTCCCCCTGAGCCTAACATACTCATGTGTGGCAACCAGTATTCTTCCTTAACAACTGACCACCTTTGGTCCACCCCCATATCTGTGCTGATGCCCATCAGATGGCTCCTTAGCACTTCGCCCATTTTCCTGAAGTCTGCCCTCCTGAAATCCAAGATTTGGGTCTTAGTCGAGATAATATATATCACACACACACACACACACACACACACTACAGTAGAAGCCACTTAAAGGGGACACCATTAAAAGCAACATCGGCCTAATTGGGATGATCATTGGGCACTGATTTTTGGCTGTTTTTCAATTGGACCAGCTTCTGTTTAATTGGAGCGGTCCTGTCATTTAACTGGGATGATTATCTAGTCACAGGTGCAGGAAAAGGTGCTGAAAATTTAATCGCAACTCATTAAGTGCCCTGCATTTAAGCTGTTTCACATTCCCACCTACTTACAGTCTCTGTCTGGAGTGTGTTTAGCATCTCTCTGGAGTGTGTTTGGTTTGCAGGATGGCATCTACAAGCAACAACAAAAGAGTCGACCTCCCACTGAGTGAGAAAATAAAAGTTATTGAGGCTTTATAGCTGCCCAACTCCTCTCTCAAAAGTTGCTAAGTGATTTTAATTAAAGTTCAGTGTGTTGCTTTCACCAATTAAATAGACTAAATCAAGAACCAAACCAAACCAAACACACTTGGGAGCTGTAATCATAAAACGTACTAGTATCTAGTACTTCTTGATGTTTTGTTTTCTCTGTTTTGTTCATTACTGTAAAATGTGTGTGTGTCTCATGAGCAAAGTCTTTTCTGGTTGTGATGGAAAAAAAGGCTGCTTCTGATAAAAGGGGCGGCCACTTAAAGGAGACGAGAGGGCACCCATGGAAGTGCCCCCATTAAGAGGCTTATTGTATATATATATATATATATATATATATATATATATATATGATATACAGTGGTGAGCTGTCAGATAAATGATTTATCACACAAGTGCTGTTTGACCTCTGGTAACCTCATGAGTGGCGCAAGCCACGAGTGAGGTGTCCGAGGTGAAACAGCACAAGTGTAGATAAATCATTTATCTGAAAGCTCACCATTGTATATTTCAATTATACAACAGGGATGCTTTCTATCACTGCAGAAACATTTGGTTTTGACAGTTTAGCCTTCTTTAAATTATAATTGCTGGTAGTTTTGGTTAACTTTCCTAGAATATGTCCGCCTAGCATAGTGATTGCTACTAAATGAAACATCACTCATTTTGTAGAAAACTTCTTGCTGAACAAATGTTATGCTCACAGTACCATGCTACTTTTTTCATTTTAAAGTTATTCACATTTATTTGTCAAAAAAGGGAAAAGAAAATACAATTTTATACATTTTTTGCTAATTATAAAAAAAACTAAAATGTACCCATAATGAAACACCATTCATTTTGTAGATATATTTGTGCTGAACATTTTTCGTGCTCACAGTACCATGCTGTCATTTTTTTGTTTTAAAGTTACTCACATTTGTTTGTCAAAAAGTGAACAAAAAATTACATTTTCTTCTGATTTTTTGCTAATTGTAAAAAAATCTATAAGGTATCTACACATGAAACACCACTCATTTTGTAGATCATTTTGTGCTGAACAATTTTCGTGCTCACAGTACCATGTTATCTTTTTTCGTTTTAAAGTTATTCCCATTTGAATATGTTTAGTACTGCTTCTGAGGCCGAACATTCTAAATGAATTGTAAAGAGGTTTGTGACATAGTAACTGTGTGTATAAATGGTCACTGTGGCCCAGATATTCAAAAGGGTTGCGCCATGCGCAATAGGGTTGCGCCTGCGCAAGTCCGAAATTGCGCCATTCTGTGATATTCAGCAGGAGGCAGTTGCGCCACTGAAAACATGCTGAGCAACAGTGCAATGCAAATGAATGCATGCTGAACTGGAGGGGGAGGAACCATGCATAAACTGCACAGCCCGATATTCAGCCGGGCTGTGCAGAGTTGTGCAGGCGCAACCCCCAACCTGCGCCTGCACAACTTTGAGCCAAAAAAAAAAAAAAAAAGGATGAAGTCGAGGGCCACCCACAATTGAGCTGCCGCATTGCAGGGCACAACACAGCAGCTGCCACCTGTGGCTGGCCCTCAACCTACTCCCTGTACCCCTGCAGCCCGATTGTGGCCAAAGTGTAAAACATCCCCCCACCCCTCACTGGCCTGATCGCGGGCAAAAGCATTAAACTCCCCTTCCCCTGACAAAAGCTGAAATAACCCCCCACCAGCCCGATCAGGCAGCAAAGTGTCCCCCCCGAATATCCTCTGGTCCAGTGGACTGATAAGCCCGATCGCTGGCAGCAAGTGTTTGAACACAACCCCCCAAGAACACATCCTTGGTGATCTAGTGTCCCCATCCCACCCACCTCCACGAGCCTCACCACCTCGCCTCCACAGCCGTGGTGGTGTATCCCGCCATTGCCGCCTGCCACCGCCGACTGACTGCCCGGCAGGGTTACAGCTGGTGCAGAGCAAGAGCTAATGGGCATGTAGCCCATTCGACAGGCAGTCCAGATTTGTGAATTAATTCATTCATTCACTAAATCTGGACTGCCTTTAATGGTATGGGCTGCACGTCCATTGGCTCTGCTCTGCACCAATGTATGCAGCCCCACCGGCAGTCGGCCGGTGGGGCGGCGGGCAGGCGGTGGATGCTGCCACCCGCCGCCGCGGGGAGCGGGTGGGGCATCGTGGGTGGTGGGGTGGGGACACTAGATCACCAGGGATGTGTTCTGGGGGTTGTGTTTAACATTTGCTGCCCGCGATCGGGCTTATCGGTCCACTGACCACCAGGGATGTGTTCGGAGGGGGTTTAGATATTTGCTGCCCGCGATCGGGCTTATTGGTCCACTGGACCACCAGAGATACGCTCGGGGCACTTTGCTGCCTGCATCGGGCTGGTGGGGGTGTTATTTCAGCTTTTGCCCACGATCGGGCCAGTTGGGGGAGGGGTGTTTAATGCTTTGCCCGCGATCGGCCAGTGGGGTGTGGGATTTTTACTTTTGCCCGCGATCGGGCTGCAGGGGCATCGGTCCCCGACGGCTGCTGCCTGGTAGGGGCGCCAGGCGCAAGTCCTCAGGGATTGGCGCACCTGCATGCTAATGGCATGCAAATGGGGCCATAAACAGATGCAAATGGCCCTCTGCCTTGCATGAATTATGGCCCATTTGTACGTCACCTTTGAATATCGGAAATTTGGCGATGGCGCAATGGTACTTGCGCCACCGCAAGTTGAATGCTCCACTCTGACCACTTGCAGTGGCGCAAGTTCCACTGCACCATGCACAGTGGTTGCGGTCGGGTGATATTCAGCGAGCGTTCATCAGCGCAACTCCTTGAATATTCGCGCCGCCACCCCCGCGCAACTATTTTGTGCAGCGCAGGCTTCGCGCCACAAAATAGCGCAGTTTGAATATCCGCCCTGTATGTATAAATTTATTTATACATACAGTGACTCAGATAAACGCATTTACCACACTGAATATATGTCCACCCCATTGCATAAATATATATATATATATATATATATATATATATATATATATATAAAATGTATGGGGAGCACTTATTAGTAACTGAAATCAAGCAGATTACAACCTTGTTATGCTATTGTTATGACATCACTCTGGTGCTAACCCCTCTTGAGTATGTCATGTCAGTAGTATAACAAAACAGAATGCTCACAACAATCAATGTTCCGTAAAGTAATTCAATCTGTGATTACACAATCTTATTAGCCCATACACTATAAAATTTAATGTATGGTCTTTGGTTAACAACAGCGCTTAAAACACTTCTTGAAGTTGCCATGACATCTGAAAACCTCTCGAGCTGTGCTCTCGAGGTTTACGGTGATGTCATGGCAACCTCTTGAACTGTTTACAGCATGGTTATTAACCAAAGACCATACATATCCTCTATATATATATTGTATACATAAATTTCATTTATGTATACAGTGCTTATGTCATCAGCAGTTTTTCCACACAGTGGTTATGTCATCAGCCATTTATCTGTACAGTGCTTATGTCATTTAGAATGTTCGGCCTCAGTAGTAGTATTAACCATATTCAAATGTGAATAACTTTAAAACGAAAAATGATAACATGGTACAGTGAGCATGAAAGTTGTTCAGCAGAGAAATATCTACAAACTGAATGGTGTTTTATTTATTGATACCTTTTAGATTTTTTTAATAATTAGCAAAAAAAACTGCAGAAAATTCTTTTTTTTTGTCATTTTGTCAGCAAACAAATGTAAATAACTTTAAAATGAAAAATGATAGCATGGTACTGTGAGGGCAAAGTTAATTCAGCACAGAAATATCTACAAAATGAGTGATGTTTCATTTATAGATACTTTTTAGTTTTTTCATAATTAGCGAAAAACAGCAGAAAATTCAATTTTTGTGCACTTTTTTATCAAACAAATGCAAATAACTTAAAAACCAAAAATGATAGTATGGTACTTTGAGCACAGCAGTTGTTCAGCATAAAAATACCTACAAAATGAGTGGTGTTTCATTTCTATATTCCTTTTAAATTTTCTATAATCAGCAAAAAATGGCAGAACATTCTTAATTTTTATTCACTTTTTTGACTAACAAATGCCCCTACAAAAGCAAAAACAAAAGAATTGCATAAATGGAATATGCAATGGAAAACTTGTGTAATAAATGATTTAATGAGTTTCTGTACTTTTATATTACCTTGCATTGTGTGTCTGTTGAGAACGCTGCTCGTTGCAGCGGGTGCTTGTGGACTATCGGTGCTATCCATCTGGAGCCTGTCTGTGCTGATTGCCTGCCCACTTGACCTTATCTGGCTAAACACAGCGTGAGAGGCTGTGTATGTGACTGATAAAGATCGTCCACCAGCTGGAGCTGGAGTTTCACGGAGGGGCTGCCAGTGATTGGTGCGTGGGTGTGGGAGGCAGTCCATAAAGCAGGAGCGCCTTTCATAAGCGTGTAGTTTCTGTACTTTTATATTACCTTGCATTGTGTGTCAGTTGAGAACGCTGCTCGTTGCAGCGGGTGCTTTTGGACTATCGGTGCTATCCATCTGGAGCCTGTCTGTGCTGATTGCCTGCCCACTTGACCTTATCTGGCTAAACACAGCGTGAGAGGCTGTGTATGTGACTGATAAAGATCGTCGCCAGCTGGAGCTGGAGTTTTATGGAGGGGGCTGCCAGTGATTGGTGCGTGGGTGTGGGGAGGCAGTCCATAAAGCAGAGGCGCCGCTCGCAAGCGGTAGTTTCTGTACTTTTATATTACCTTGCATTGTGTGTCAGTTGAGAACGCTGCTCGTTGCAACGGGTGCTTTTGGACTATCGGTGCTATCCATCTGGAGCCTGTCTGTGCTGATTACCTGCCCACTTGACCTTATCTGGCTAAACACAGCGTGAGAGGCTGTGTATGTGACTGATAAAGATCGCCGCCAGCTGGAGCTGGAGTTTTACGGAGGGGCTGCCAGTGATTGCGCGGGGTGGGGAGGCAGTCCATAAAGCAGAGGCGCCGCTCGCAAGCGGTAGTTTCTGTACTTTTATATTACCTTGCATTGTGTGTCAGTTGAGAACGCTGCTCGTTGCAGCGGGTGCTTTTGGACTATCGGTGCTATCCATCTGGAGCCTGTCTGTGCTGATTACCTGCCCACTTGACCTTATCTGGCTAAACACAGCGTGAGAGGCTGTGTATGTGACTGATAAAGATCGTCGCCAGCTGGAGCTGGAGTTTTCAGAGGGGCTGCCAGTGATTGGTGTGCAGTGGGAGGCAGTCCATAAGCAGAGGCGCCGTCATAAGCTGAGCGTATGCGAGCGCCAGAGTGGCGCAGCTGAAATCATTGTTTGTTTCTGGATGAGAGGTGGGAATTAGATATGGTATTGTTGTTTATGTATGTTAATCAGTTTTATTATAAAGTAGAGTTTTTATGTGTATTGCCACATGAGTCTATATGTGCCATTTTGGCTTTTTAATTACTATGTGTAGGAATTTTATTAGACGTGTCCTGGGGCCTAGGATTGTTTATGGGAGCTCGCAGTTGCATGCATTGCGTCCTTTTATCCCCCTCCCTGTATCTGATATCACTATCAGACGCTGTAGGGAAGTGGGGATTGGGGGGGATTGCTCTGCGTATCCACTGTGGGATGACCAGGAGCGGGTTGACCAAAGGATTGAGGTGGTTAAGTCCAGGAGACGCCCTGGTATAAATAGAGCATCTAGGAGAAGTCAGATGTGGTTGGTGCCTATTTCCAGAGGGGCCACCAGTCCAAGTGGCCAGGTGACCATTAGGGCTGCATCACCTTTCTATACCTCTGACGGCAGTGCTATGCAATGCCAGGTCGATCAGAAACAAGACGGCTATTATTGCCGCTTGTTCTTATCGGTCGGACCTGGCATGCATCACAGAGACCTGGGTGGGTGATGATGCTGGCCCTGTTTTTGAGGCTGCAATCCCCCCAGGATATACTGTGGTGCACTGCCCCAGAGGAAATCGTAGGGGAGGCGGTGTAGCTATCTGTTTTAAATCTAATCTTGACTTCACCGTGCACTCGGTGGGAACCCCAGGTTCATTTGAGTGTGTGGCCGTTCGTGGAGGACTTGGAGTGGGCTGCAGGATCCTCCTCATCTATCGCCCTTCTGGTTCGATGGGGGGGTTCCTGCAGGAATTCACCGAGTTTGTTGCCGGCGAAACATTGGATTCCCCAAGATGTATTTTTCTTGGGGACTTCAATGTTTGGGCCGAAGATAGAAGTCAAAGGCGCCGATGAGTTACTGCAGAGTATGTCCCTTTTGGGACTGGAGCAGTCTGTCGGCGTGCCTACTCATCAGGACGGCCACACATTGGACCTGGTGTTCTCACTGGGACTTAAGATCGTTGATCTTGCTATTGACCGAGTAGCCTGGTCTGATCATTGCATGGTGAAGTTCACGCTCAGTGCTCCCGCATAAACTCTTCCCTTCTGAGATATTTCGCGTCGCCTGTTAAAAGATCTTACCCTGATGGTTTTCATGGGCAGCTGATTTATCAAGGGTGGGTGATGCATGCGCGGAGCCGTTGACACCGGGTAGACGCCTATAATAAGGTGTTATCTGGGCCATTGACTCCTCAAGACTCAAAACTGCATACGACCCAGAACTCATACCTGAGGTCGCCCTGGTACGATGGCGATCTCAGGGAGATGAAGAAGCTGGGTCGGAGATTAGAGCGTCGCTGGAGGAAATCCCGCCTGGGGCTGACAAACTGGTCCTGTGTGCACATTATTGTGCATATCAGGAGGCAATCAACCAAAAGAAGGCAATATTTTTGTCTCGGGAGATTGCTGCCGGGAGAAGCCGACCAGCCTCACTCTTCCGGACTGTTGATAGACTTCTTCATCCATCTTGTCTCCAGCCGGAAGAGTTTCCTCAAATGAGGATTGTGAGGAATTTGCTCGGTTTTTCTCGGACAGGGTGTCTGCGATCCGCGGGGAGTGCTCTCAGCCAGTAATATCATTGCTGTCAGTGGTCGCCAGTTGTTTTCTGAGAGCACCTCTCTGGTTGGGGAGAGTTTAGGCCAGTGGAGGATCGTGAGGTCATTGAGATAGTGGCCAATCTGAAGTATACCTTCTGTGAACTGGATCCCGTGACAACGCGCTTCTTGATGAGGTGCATTGACACTGTTGGCCCGGTGTTTGCCCTGATTGTCCGGTGTTCCTTGAGTCAGGGTGTCTTTCCAGATGCCTTGAAGGAGGCTCTGGTGAGACCCCTTTTAAAGAAAGCTTCTCTGGACCCGGAGATTAGGGCAAATTATCGTCCTATCTCCAATCTTCCATTCTTGGGAAAGGTTGTAGAGAAGGTGGTATCACTTCAGTTGGGAGAACATCTCATGACTCACGAGTTATATGATCCTTTCCAGTCAGCTTTTCGGGCCAGACATAGCACTGAAACTGCATTAGTTCGGGTGCAAAATGACCTTCTCAGGGCTAGAGATCGGGGTGACAAGACAATTCTTGTTCTCCTTGATCTCTCTTCAGCATTTGATACTGTGGACCATTGTGTGCTGCTTCTCCGCCTGAGGGAGTTATGCGGACTCACTGGTATTGTTATCAAATGGTTCGAGTCATTTCTTACTAACAGGAGGCAGAGGGTTGTGATGGGTAATTTCTCATCAGCACCCTGCCTCCTTTCATGTGGAGTCCCTCAGGGTTCGGTATTGGCCCCAATGTTGTTCGCAGTATACATGCTGCCCCTGGTGGGGATCATTAGGAGGTATGGTCTGAGTTTTCATTGCTATGCCGATGATACTCAGCTATACCTATCCTTCTCGCCCAGGAACATCAAATGCAGTGGATTGCTGAATACCTGTCTGGCTGAGATAAATGACTGGATGTCTTCCAGCTGGCTGCACTGAACCCCAATAAGACTGAGGTATTGGTAGTGGAGTCGAACAGAGCTCGTGATGGGATGGCCTCTGATTCTGCAACTGGCATTGTGCTAGGAGCTGTGTCATTGATGGCCTCCCCATGGGTGCGAAATCTTGGTGTGATCTTTGACAGGAACCTGTCCATGGGGGTCCAAATATCCTCCGTGGTTAGTTCCTGTTTTTTCCATCTTAGAAATATCGCCAGGATTAAGCCCCTTGTTCCGGCTCTGGACCTCCCTACCTTGGTACATGCCTTAGTTACCTCTAGGCTTGACTACTGTAATGCACTCTATCTCGGGGGTCTCTGGAACTTCTCTTCGCAGACTGCAGCTAGTGCAAAACGCTGCTGCCCGGCTTTTGACCGGACAGAGTAAGTTTTGTCATATTACTCCAGTATTGCGCGAATTGCACTGGCTGCCTGTCAGGTGCTGAGTTTTGTTCAAGGTGGGTTTTCTCACCTATAAGACCCTACATGGACAGGGCCCTGGTTACCTTTCTGATCTCCTGGTACCATACACCTCTATCCGAGATCTCCGCTCCTCTAGTGGGGGCCTCCTCAAAGTTCCGAGAGCAAGGTTAAAATCTGCAGGGGATCGTTCGTTTGGAGTTGCTGCTCCAGCTTTCTGGAACTTATTGCCAGTTGTAGTGAGAGAGGCTCCCACTATAGAGGCCTTTAAGAGTCGTCTGAAGACTTTTTTTATTCATGCAGGCATTCGGTGACTGAGTTTTTATATATTTTATATTTGTATGATATTGTAATTGAAATGCATACAGTATGACACACTGTACAGTTTTTGTGTGGCGCCCAGAGCCTTCGGGATTGGGCGTCTTTTTAAATAAATTTGATTTGATTTGATTTGATCTGCACTCGAGCAGTTTGATCTCAGACACCTCACTCGTGGCTTATGCCACTCGGGAGGTTACCTGAGGCCAAACTGCTCTTGTGCAGAGAAATCATATATTACACTTACTTCCATTGCATATCCTATATATATATATATATATATATATATATATATATATATATACACACACACACACACACACATATATACATATATAAATATACACACACACACACACACACACACACACACACATCTATGTACATATAAACACAATACACACACACACACATTGATATTAATTGCAAAAAACTTTATTAATGTTATCAGTTAGGGTTGATAGCACAGCGACAAAAGTTTGGAAATTCAATGTTAGGGTTACCACTGCGACCACCACCACCACCACCCTCACCCTCCACACACCACCCGACGTCGGGGTGTGCCATGGGGTTGTCAGGCCAAACTCTCACCCCATTCCATGTGTAAACAAACTCTTATGCTACAGTATAGGAGAATGGGGTGAAAGTTAGGCCTGGTGACCTAATGGCACACCTCAATGTGGAGTGGTGTGTGGGGGGGGTAGTAGGGGTGTTAACCCTAACATCAAATTTCCAAACTTTTGTCGCTGTCCTATCAACCCTAACTGATGCATTAACCAAGTTTTTTTGCAATGCATTTACGTTTTTGAGACAGTGCAATGTAACTGGTAACTGGTATGTGTTTGTAGGAGGGCAGGTCCTCCCTTTACACTGGCCATTTTTGCATAATGGTACGTAGTTATATGGCAGCCCTATACTACTGAAAAGGAGACCTTGTAACACTAATTTGGCAATATCTCAGTAACCGTATCAACTATGAAAAAAATTCCACTGCAGTTGCAACCATGACTTTGAAACCTCCATGCAGGCAAGCCATCCGGAGCGAAAAATTCATATCTTGAACAGTTTTCAATCTACGGTTATCGAAAGGCACCATGGACGCTGCAATGTTATCCTATGGTAAATTTCGTAAGAAACTGCACAACAGACACCCATAATGTGGCGATTTTTGGGGATTTTTAAACCAAATTTTCAGCATAGGCTTTTTGGGACCTCCCCTCATGAACATTGGCACTGTGATTTTGTTAATCCATCTCAAAAGTTGACTCTGCACAGTGACCGTGCAATTCTGTGGCACAGATGCGAAAACATATTTCGGGCAGGATGTTAAAAATGACACTTGTACTACTCATGAGGTGATGTGAAAAAATGTCAATGTTGAAAATCTGGAGTGAAAATATGATCAATTTGCGAGGTTATGAGTGTGTGTAGAAACTGCAAAACGCATGCTCATACTGCGGTCATTTTTTTGAATTATTTTCACCAAATGTTCAACATGGGCTTTTTGGGACTTCCCCTCATGAACAGTGGCACTGTGATTTTGTTACTCCATCCCAAAAGTTGATTTTGCACAGCGAACGCGCCATTCTGTCGTCACGGGTGCGAAAACACATTTAGGGAAGGATGTGAAAAATGACAGCTGTACTGTTTATAAGGAGATGTAAAAAATGGCAATGTTGAAAATCTGGGGTGAAAATATTAAAAAGTGGCAAAGTTGCGAGCGTGCATAGAAACTGCACAATGCACACTCATAACAGTAATTTTGGGAATTTTTAACCAAATTTTCAACATGGCACTTTGGGGATCTCACCTCATCATAACAGTTGCACTGTATTTTACATTGGTCCCGAAGGTGATTCCGCGTAGCGACTGCAAAATCACCTTTCGGGACCAAGTAACGAAATGACAGTGACAGTGTTTATGAGGTGAGGTTCCAAGAACCCCATGTTGAAAATTTGAGGCCAAAATTCCTAAAATTTACTGAGATATCAACATAAGTTGAAACTCCCCAATGACTCCATTATACGGCTTACCATGATTCCTCAGATTGCAGTTCGGCTTTGAAGAGTGCAGACGTGTCCCCGGTCCAGAGAAGATCGCTGCTGCTGAACTACGGAGGTAAGTTTAGGTAAGGGGGTGTGGGGAGGTGGGTGCTCAGTGAGAGGGTGGGAATGGGGAGGGGGGACTGGAGAGATGACAAGGGTCTGTTTTCTTTTTTACAGGAAAAAAAAAAGACATTGTGGGATGGTTTCTTTATTTAACAGGTAACAAAAATGTATGCTTTTTGGCATGCTGGGGTGGGCCCTCAGTGTGCCACATGAGTTTTTTGGGAGGAGGATACATGCTGCCAACAGGGGGCATGGGGGGCATCAGACACTGGGAGTGGGCATCCCAGTGTTGGAAAGATAAAAATAGAAAAATTATCTGGGAACACTGGGGTGGGATCCCAGTGTGCCACATAAGTGTGTGGGGTGGGGGGGAAGCATACTGACACGGGGATTGGGCACCCCATTGTCGGGAAGGATGACACAAATTCGATGCAGGATCTTGCAATGAAAATTTCGACACAGGATTCTGCACTGAAGCTAAAAGACGTCGGGGGATGGTTTTCTTTTTTTAACAAGAAAAGAATGTATACTTTTTAGCACACTGGGGTGGGCTCCCAGTGTCCCACATAAGGTTTCTGAGGGGATGCATGCTGCCAACAGGGGGACTGGGGCACCCCCGTCAACAAAGGAGAAAATTAGTATGAAGTAGTGCCGCAAATTGCGCCAGTTTTGCCAAATTCATGGTGAAATGGGTGCTAATAATTACGAGTTCGGATCATAAAAATGGCATTCTTGGGGTCGAGTGAAAATCTGATGTCCTCCATGTGTTTCTCAGCCCCATATTAGGTAAACACGACTGACAGTGTTTACCTAGGGTCAGTAATTATTGAATTCTAGACGTTTTTGTCTACTGCTAACTGAAAACAAGATTGTGGTAGCTCGAAAACCAAAACCAGAGCTTGAAAGCAAATTTTGCTTTCATGAAAGCTTTTAAAAGCTTTCGTGGTGCAAGCTTTCATGGTTTACATATATTTTTCCCATAGGTTATAATGGAAAACTTTCAACTTTAATAACTTTTGAATGTATTAATATGTTTTCACCAAACCTTCAAAATGCACATCCTTAACCCAGTCCTCATATACCCCGAAAAGTTCAGAGCAGACAGACAAACCATTCGGGCTGTAGAGACAAGCAAAGAATTCAAAAAGGTTGAGGATTTTTCACACTTTTCCACGCTCCTCAGTTCCGCAACCAAGAATCCGACCAGAACAAAACTTTCCAGATCCAAAGGTCTATTGTACCACACCGTGAAACAAAATTTTACAGAAATTGGACAAACAGTTGCAAAGTTATTAAAGTGCAAAATTTGGGGTTTAACGTAGAAGTGGCTGAGCAACCCTAACTATACTGACCTGGTCTCTGTAAAAAAACTGTGTTAATGTAACATTTAGGGTTGGGCCTAAAGTGACAAAAGTTGGAAAATGTGTTTTTAGGGTTTTCAACCCTAAAACCTTACCCCTGAAGCAATTCAGGGGTGCACTCTTGATTGGGGTTGTCAACCCTAAAGTTCACCCCATTCTATGCACTCCTGATACATACACACCTGTGTCCAACACAGCTGGGCTTTCTTACTGCCACAGTGGGGGTGGACTTTAGGGTTGACAGTCCCAAGGAACAATTCACCCATGATTTGCTTCAGGGGTGGGGATGGGGGTTTTAGGGCTGGAAACCCTAAAACCAAATTTCCCAACTTTTGTCACTTTAGACTGAACCATAAATGTTGCATTAATGCAGTTTGCAAATAATTTCATTACTTTTTGAGATAGTATAATCGTATCCTCATTTGCTTGTGAGAGCTCAGGGCCCTCCCATCCTCCAAAGATGTGTACATGTATGTAGCTGTGCGTATCCTTATTGCATGTGGAAGCACATGGCCCGTATGTAGCTGTGGAAGTGCAGGGCCCTCTGGGCCCTTTGCTTGCATTTGTAGCAAAACAGCAACCAATTTGTCAGCATAGCCTTCTTATTACCCCACCTCATGAACCTGGTACTGAAAATTTTCAAATCCCTGCTGAAATGTTATTCAGTGCCACCACAATGTCATTCCATGCCACAGGTGTGAAAACACAGTTTGGCCAGGATTTGAAAAATTACATCTGTCATATCCATGAGGTGGTGTAATAAAAAGGCTATGCCGAAAGTTTTGGGTCAAAATATTTACAATTACCAAAGTTACGAGCAAGTGTAGCAAAATTTCAATGGATGCGCATAACTTTGCAATTTTTATATATTTTAACTCCAAGTTTTCAACATAGCCTTCTTATGACCCCAGCTCATGAAAAAAGGATGTGAAAATTTTCAAATCCCACCCAAAAGGTGATTTCGCCAATAGACCACAAAATCACCTTATAGACTTGATTTTCGAAATTCCACCGCCATTGGTCATGTGAGATATTTGTATCGTTTATCCAGAAAAGGAAGCTCCAACTAAAGCAGAATAGAGCAAGGGGACAGAACAGGCAACATTTAGGGTTACAAAGACCCTGGAGTAAACAGTCTGGATAAGACAAAGCCAAGAAGGGACCTGCAGAAACTTGAAGAATGGTCAGGGGTTTGGCAGTTAAAATTCAATGCAAGGAAGTGCAACATAATGCATATGGGGCACAAAAACCCTGGCACAATATATCAGTTGGGGGTGAGGATATTGCATGCACCAAGCAGGAAAGGGATCTTGGGGTTATCATCTCTGATGACCTCAAGGCAGGGAAACAGTGTGACAAGGCAGCAGGTAAAGTGAATAGGATGCTGGGATGCATAGGCAGGGGCATCACCAGGAGGAAAAGGGAGGTCATAATTCCACTATACAAGACACTAGTGAGGCCCCACCTGGAGTACACTGTACAGTTCTGGAGACCTTACCTACATAAGGACATAGACAGGGTAGAGAAGGTTCAGAGGAGGGCAACAAAGATGGTGCATGGATTGCATCACAAGTCCTATGAGGACAGGTTGAAGGAACTGAACATGTACTCCTGGAGGAGAGGAGGGAGAGAAGGATACGATAGAGACATACAAGTATCTTACAGGGAGGAACAGGGTGCAGGAATACACTATTTTTAAGTGAAAAAGATGTTCCAGGACTAGAGGGCATGGGATGAAGTTGGAGAGAGGACGATTCAGAGGAAACGTGAGGAAGAATTTCTTCACAGAACGGGTGGTGGACAAGTGGAACACCCTGCCAGAGGAAGTGGTGGGGGCTGAAACAATCATGGGATTTAAGAATGCATGGGAAAGATATAAAGGAATTCTGGAGGTCAAGGGTAAGGGGCAACAGACTTCTTGGAAAACATAAACTGAACTTACAAGCTCAAATAGGCAGACTGGGTGGGCCATAGGCCCTTATCTGCCGACACTGTCTATGTATCTATGTATGTATGTATGAAAGAGGGTTTGTGTTTCTTTCTGATAGTCAAAACCCTACATGGTTTTAGAAGTGGCTTTAGAATAGACAACAGAATGCTGTGTAGGAGCTTTGGAACTTATGACACTAATATTCTTTGTTCATTTGACCTATCAGCTGAGGAAAAAAAGTAGGATAAGGTCAGAGACAAATAAAATTTTCATTTTGTGATACAGATTAATATTATATTTGAAAGGTCTCATTTTAACCAATGTAAATAAGAGGAGGGGGAGTTTGTTAATTGTATTACTACACTTTATTGTCTATCTGAGTACTGTAGATATGGGGTGGTCCATGAAGAAATAATCTTAAGATATCACTGCTGTCAGATTTAGAGATGCTAAGCTGTCTGAGAGACTCCAAAGGGTCGGGACCCTGAACTTCAGAGTTCAACAGACTGAGATGGTAAAAAGCAGCAAGTTATTCAAAGTAACCAAACACAGGAAGTAGCGTAATACTCAACGTTAGCTGTATTTTGTGTAATGAAGAAATATCCAAAAATCAGACCTTAAGTCCAAAACAGGCATAAGTCAAATACCTCACAAAAGAAAACACCTTGGCTAATTGATTTACTAGAAAATGTGCCTTCTGAGTTTTAAATTGGTATGAGTGTAGATGTGAGCATAATCCCAGAGTCAATATATGAGGCACCTCAAATGAGTACTCTCAGAAAGTCAAATAAGACTCTATTCGGCCCTGGACAGAACATTCAACGTGTGTGGACGGTTCATAGGTACACTGACTATAGAGGGAGTCAATAAAATAAGACATACGCTATACAGTGTATTATACAAGGATTAAGCCAAGCGCTTTGGGAACTCCTAGCTGTAACAGGCCTGGGGACAGTGCTAACAATTGAATCCAGTAACACAGATGAAGATGAGAACTACCAGAAGAAATATCTTATTACGATACCCCGAAAGGTCCAGTTGTCTGTGCCATTGACTTTTGGGTTGAACACGAGTGGCTAGGGCACTGTCTGGATCCTTGTTATATATTGATCATACTTGCTCCCAAACCCTGTGTTTAAGTTCTTAAATGTTTTTTCCCCATATGGAAAGCCCTGTAGCCACAGGGAGCTAAATATACCACATTACAAGGACTGCAGTTTCAATAAAAAGCTTTATTAATTAAGCTTTATTAAAGGGAATGGCACACACAACTGAACTTTTGTGGGTAATGAAAAAGTGTACCTGAGTCCTAGAGGGGGGCTATCAGCAATAAAATATTCGGAAGGGAGACTTTTTTGAAAATACAAACTCAGGGGTATGTCCTTCCGGGGATTAAATTAGATGTTTGAGTGTGTCCTACTTTTTCCTCGACCCCTGAGTCTTTCTACTGTCACTGTAACTGAGTTTTCCTAGTGTCAGTGTAACTGTAACTACCCCCACAACTGGTTCTGAAATTGTTGTGGTCCTGAGATGAATTTAATTTGTTTTGTAGTTGTGTCCCTGATCTGACTGATTGATGATGTTGCCAGCAAGAGTATGATATGTAATCCAAATATATAACAGGTATGAAGGCTGCCAGATAATCCAAAGAGTGATATCCAAACTACAAATAGAAGGAAGATTGCAATATCCTGTTCTACCCTGAGAGACAGTTTGTCACACGAACATTTTTAAAACGTTTTCTTGTAGTGAATATTTTGCACTTTTGCTCATAACTGCACAATAACATTGGCATTTGTTACACATAGGGGTTGTCATGACAATACAGTTTTGACCATACGATAACCGTGATGAAATTATCGCGATAATAATTTTGCCACTTGTGCAACAATGTTAGAAAAAGTATTTCAATTTTTTTTACATAATTTACATATTTGATTGTTTTTCAGGCAATGCTATGCATTTATGCACATTATTTAGAAATTTTTGTTGCAAATGAGCCGCCGACTCAAAAGGTTATAATTCCAAAAGTTCAATAAATAAAATAATGCAGAGTAAAATATTTAAAAAATAAATATTTTATTTTTTCACATTAAAATCTCTGACCTTCACAAAATTACTTGCATTTTTTTACATAAAAATTCAAATATACAATTAATACATAGGTTCATAGGTTCACAGGTATAGTACATGATCGAAGGACAAGCCCAATTTGATCACGCCACCTAAGCCAGGTGGACTACATATTTTAAGTCATTCATGTGAGAATCAAGCTTTAATTTAAATAGGGGCAAATTATCACAATGCACTACATCATTTGGAAGTGAATTCCATATTGGAACTATCCTTTGTGTGAAGAATTTATTTCTCTTTGCAGTTTTATTTGTAGTTGCAGTTAATTTCAAATTATGTGTTCGAGTATGTACAGATGTTGGATTCCAATTCAAATATAATGTATTGAACAAATATTCATCCTTTGCAGCCCTATAGAGCAAACAAAGGTCACCTCTCAACGACCTGTATTCCATACTATAGAGTTGATCCAGAAACAAATGATTTGATACCTTTTATTGGACCAACATGGATGTTACAGAAAAGAGCAAAGTGCTCTAGCTTTCGAAACAACCAGGTCCTTCTTCAGAAGCTTTGTGGCAGTTTTTTCAAATATCCCATACTATTAACACCAGAGTATATAGAAAAAGCAGAAATAATTCTCATTGGTTTAACATATACCTTTAAAACATAATAGAAGATTACGTCAGAGAAGCTAATTAACACCAGTATGCCTTTAACTGAGGAGCCTCAGAAGGGCAAAGTTTATCAAGAATTCTCTACAGCCAGAGAGTTCTTGTCACATAAATTTTAAAATGTCTCAGTATGCCAAGAAAGCATTCTAGTGATAAAAAAAACCTTGGAGTGGCATTCTCTCTAATACATGTAAGATGAGCTTACAACTTACATTCCAATTGTCCTGGTGTATTAAAGAACAGCTAATGAGAGACAAAATCCTGAAATTAGGTATAGCTGCAAGTTGAAAACAAGCTTCAAATTAACTTACACATATAAACATGATGCATGAAAGTATCACTTGTAAGTGTAAGTGCCAAATAAAAAAATACTTGTCGAGGACCCCCGAGAAAACGAGACCATGAGCCTGATAAGTGCAGATTTCAACACAGAGTCTGTGTATAACAAAAATGCACAGAATCAGTCTAAGCAATCTAAATGAAAACCCAAAGGAATTACATCTTTTATGAACCCCCAAGTAAATGAGATATGCATCTTAATATGAGTAGTTAAAAATGTGACGGTGTGTAATCCAACCACTGACAACTAATAGAAGGAAATAAATGCACACTATATGTGAAAACTAAGTGTCCTAGCCACATAACAATTGCCCCATGCCACGCTCCACCCACACATACGTGAGTACATACACCACACCACACCCCCCACACACACACGCGCGCGCACACACCTGCACACCCCACACAACCACAACACACAACAAATATAACAAACACATTCCACACACACCACACCACACCACGCACAACAAACAAAACACACACACATCATACCCACAACACACAAAAACACAACACACACCAAACACACACAAAACACACACATACATACATACATCAGTATACACACACACACACTCAAACGCACTCACCACAGTGTTAAGGTGAGAAGTCAACAATCTAGATAACCATAAACTTA
Source organism: Neoceratodus forsteri (assembly GCA_016271365.2). Classification (NCBI taxonomy): domain Eukaryota; kingdom Metazoa; phylum Chordata; order Ceratodontiformes; family Ceratodontidae; genus Neoceratodus; species Neoceratodus forsteri. The sequence goes on along the minus strand of CM028131.1, from coordinate 698,515,511 downwards.
CAAAATCAAAGGCCCGCTGAAGAATTAAAGTGTTTATGTCCATCTTTTAAAGTAAAGGTCTGTGTAAGTTTAAGTGGAATAATGTGTCATGTAACCAACATCAATGTTCAATCCATCCGCCACCATATTGAGAAGTAAAATAAGTCTAATTTCAGAAGCCCATCTCTGTTGTGTACTGTTGAAATGTCCTTTTAAGACCATCACAGACATATCTGAGATTGAGTGGTCATCCTGGGAGAAGTGCTGGGCTACTGGTTTCTCAATCATCTTGTGATTAATAGAATGCCTGTGTGAATTCATTCTAGTGCGGAGTTGTTGGCTTGTCTCCCCCCCACATAACCTGTGCGAGGACATTTCTTGCATTGGATAAAATAGACCACATTACTTGATGTACATGTATAATTCCCCTGTATCCTGAATAGTCTGTTTTGTGATGTAACCACACAGTCTGAAGTGGAAATGAGGTTACATGTCTTACATGTGCGTTGATAACAGGGTCGTGTACCATATGATGTCATGGTATTCTGTTCCCGGTTCAAGTTGACTCCTAATAATCAGGCTGGCTAAATTAGGTGGTTGTTTAAAAGATAGTAGCGGTAGTTCTTGAAAAATACAGTTAAGGGTTTCATCCTCACTAATTATTGGATGGAGATTCTTAATAATCTTACGTAGGAGTTCAAGGTCAGGATGGTATGTGACTACTAAGGGTATTCTGTTGGTAGTCATCCGTTCCTTATATTGCAGTAGCTGTTCTCTCGGGACCTGTGTTGCACGTTCCACTGCACTGTCAATTTCTCTGGACGAGTGTCCCTGCTCAATAAAGGTGTTTTTCAACATCGCCAGATGTGTGTCTCTGTCTTCCTCATTTGAATAGAGGCGGTGATACCGAAGTGCTTGACTATATATCACAGATTTCTTTGTGTGGCTCGGGTGATTACTTTTCTTGTGTAAGTATCTCTGTCTGTCTGTTGGTTTCCTGTAAAGACAGGTATGTAGGGTTCCATCCTTAATAGTGACAGTGGTATCCAGAAAATGTACACTTGTGGCAGAATATTCTAGGGAAAGTTTTATAGTTGGGTGGAGGTTATTAAGTTCTGGGGGAAAATCTTTAAGTCTGTCAGTGCCCTCTGTCCAAATTATAAACAAATCATCAATGTAATGGAAATAAGTGAGTGGTTTATGTGTACAGTGCCTTAGAAAATCCTCCTCCAAATTCGCCATAAAAAGATTAGCATACTGATTAGCATATTAGACTTATTTTACTTCTCAATATGGTGGCGGATGGATTGAACATTGATGTTGGTTACATGACACATTATTCCACTTAAACTTACACAGACCTTTACTTTAAAAGATGGACATAAACACTTTAATTCTTCAGCGGGCCTTTGATTTTGTAAGTTTATGGTTATCTAGATTGTTGACTTCTCACCTTAACACTGTGGTGAGTGCGTCTGAGTGTGTGTGTGTGTGTGTATATACTGATGTATGCATGTATGTGTGTGTTTTGTGTGCGTTTGGGGTGTGTCGTGTTTTTGTGTGTTGTGGGTATGGTGTGTGTGTGTATGTTTTGTTTGTTGTGCGTGGTGTGGTGTGGTGTGTGTGGAATGTGTTTGTTATATTTGTTGTGTGTTGTGGTTGTGTGGGGTGTGCAGGTGTGTGCGTGTGTGTGGGGGGCGTGGTGTGGTGTATGTACACACGTATGTGTGGGTGGAGCATGGCATGGGGTAATTGTTATGTGGCTAGGACACTTAGTTTTCACATATAGTGTGCATTTATTTCCTACTGTTAGTTGTCAGTGGTTGGATTACACACTGTCATATTTTTAACTACTCATATTAAGATGCATATCTCATTTACTTGGGGGTTCATAAAAGATGTAATTCCTTTGGGTTTTCATTTAGATTGCTTAGACTGATTCTGTGCATTTTTGTTATACATAGACTCTGTGTTGAAATCTGCACTTATCAGGCGCATGGTCTCATTTTCTTGGGGGTCCTTGACAAGTATTTTTTTATTTGGCACTTACAAATGATACTTTCATCCATCATATTTATATGTGTAGGTTAATTTGAGGCTTGTTTTCAACTTGCAGTTATACCTAATTTCAGGATTTTGTCTCTCATTATCTGTTCTTTAATATAGCAGGACAATTGGAATGTAAGTTGTAAGCTCATCTTACATGTATTAGAGAGAATGCCACTCCAAGGTTTTTTTTTTTACTAGAATGCTTTCTTGGCATACTGAGACATTTTAAAATTTATGTGACAAGAACTCTCTGGCTGTAGAGAATTCTTGATAAACTTTGCCCTTCTGAGGCTCCTCAGTTAAAGGCATACTGGTGTTAATTAGCTTCTCTGACGTAATCTTCTATTATGTTTTAAAGGTATATGTTAAACCAATGAGAATTATTTCTGCTTTTCTATATAATCTGGTGTTATTAGTATGGATATTTGAAAAACTGCCACAAAGCTTCTGAAGAAGGACCTGGTTGGTTCGAAAGCTAGAGCACTTTGTTCTTTTCTGTAACATCCATGTTGGTCCAATAAAAGGTATCAAATCATTTGTTTCTGGATCTGTTCTTAAAAGGACCAATACGGCAACTACAACATTTTTTTGCATACTATAGAGTTGTAATTTTTTTAGTCTTTCTTCATAGGTCAATAGACTCATGTCAATAATATGTTTGGTGAATCTCCTTTGAATTTTCTCTCTAGATAATCTATCTCTAATTAATGTTGGAGCACTAAATGAGGAACAGTAGTCAAAATTAGATCTTATAATACTAGTAAATAATGGGAGTAATACACCTGGTTCTTTGCTTTTTATATTTTTGAAAATACAGTTGGTTAATCGAGTACATTTTTTAACAGTAGTATTCAAATGTTCTGTAAATTTTAAGTTATTAGTAATAGTGACACCCACATCTGTTTCAGAAGTAATTACACTTAACGCATGGCTGTTGATATAATAATCAGTACAAATCTTATTAGGCCCAAAATGCATGACTTTACATTTATTATAATTAAAGTTTAATTTATGATTGGTAACCCAGTCTGAGATTAAATTCAAGTTATCCTGTAAATTTGATATGGATTTTATATTGTTAACAATCCCACCAAGTTTAGCATCATCTGCATACTTAGTTAACCATATACCATCTTTGGTGTTCATACTAGCAATAGGAATATTAAACAATATAGGACCCAGGACAGAGCCCTGAGGGACTCCGCTAGTAACTTCAGTCCGTGTAGAAGTATATCCTCGTAATGACACCCGTTGTCTTCTATTAGTCAACCATTGTATAATCCAAGCAATTATAAATTTATTAAGCTTCATTTGTAATAAATCATTCACATTTTTGGGACTGTCTAGTACAGTATGCCCTGCAAGCCTGTTGGTCCACACTGGGGACCAATGGGCTTACAGCCCATACTGTACCTGTCATTTGGTGGGCAGCCGGTGGTTTTTGGGTGGGTTGCAGCTGCCCACTGATGACGGGGAGGGGAGCGGGATGGGCATGGGGTTCGGTGTGGGTTGGAGGTGTGGGGGGTGCCACTGGATCACAAGGGCTATTTCTTACGGAGGATTACCATGACAGTGGCTAGGGGTGGGGGGGTTCCACTAGACCACCAGGGATGGTCAACTTAAATATCTCAGGGACTCAGGTGGGAGGGAAGACCACTTGACCACCAGGGATGGCCATACATTACGATTATCAGTGACTCGCGGGAGGGGCACTAGACTACCAGGGCTTGAGTGGTAAACATTTCTGTGATCGCGACTACGGGTGTGGGGAGTCCACTTGACCACCAGGGTTGTGTGTGTGCGCTTGCCAATGTTGTTCTGGGTGGGCGGGTGGCCACCTACGGCTGGGCTGCTGTGTTGAATCTGAAAAACTGCAGCCCACCTGTGGGTGGCCAGGAGTTGTTCCATCTTTCTTGGGGCTCAACTATGTGGCACAATGCAGGATTGTGTCAGCATATGCGCCGCACATCCCAGACTGAATATGGGGATGTGTCGCATATGCATGGGCACGCCCCCTTGCATTTGCACCGCATACATTAGTACTGCACCCCGGCACACCGAGAGTTGCGGTGCACCAGGCAGCCTTCTCAATATCCCGCCGAGGCGCTATGCGGAGTTGCACTGGTGCACCACTGTTGTGCCAGGTGCAACCCCTTTGAATATCCAGGCCATAGAGTACAATACATTTTAAAATGTGAATGAGCAAATATTTTTATTTATTTGTTTAAAGAGCACCTTTCCTGGATTTTTCTCCTTGCCTACAAAATCATCAGGAGACTCCCTTACCTGACTGGGAGTTCCTCTGTACTGTAGTAGTTGAAAATTGTTCTCTTTAGCCCCCTAAGGAAAGGATCGTATTTGACCCCAAAGGGGTTATCCACTCAGTCCCTTCCACTTCCTGATCGACGACGCCATCCCTGCACTTGCTTGTTTTGTGAGGTTATTATATGCCTACTGCGGGGATGTGTTCCATGCAAGTCTATGAGGTGGCATTTTAAAACTTATTCCACAAAGGGGACTCATACACAAGCTGGGCAGCCTGGGAGTGGGTCCAGAGGTAGTAAACTGGGTAAGAAATTGGTACAGGGATAGATGAGAGAGAGAGTGGTGGTAAATACAGCTTACTCTGAGGAAGAGAGGATGACCAGCGGGGTGCCACAAGGATTAGTACTGGGACTGGTCCTCTTTTTAATGTCTTTTATTAGCAACATTGCAGAGGGGCTAGAAGGGAAGGTATGCCTTTTTGCAGATGACACAAAGATCTGCAGTAGGCAGGTACTCCAGGGGAGGGGTGTGTGTAAAAAATGAATAGAGATTGAAGAAAGCTTGAGGAGTGGTCAAAAGTGTGGCAACTAAGATTCTATGCTAAAGAAACCAGGGCAGAGTGCAAGATGGGAGGAGGGGAGTGGTACTGATGACCATCAATCAGGAAAGAGACCGAGGGTAATCGTATCTGACAACCTAAAGGTGGCCAAACAGTGTGAAAAGGCGGTGGGGAGAGTTAGTGGGATGCTAGGAAGCACAAGGAGGGGTATCACCAGCAGAAAGAGAGAGGTAGTGATACCACAGTATAAATCATTGGTGAGACCTCACCTAGAGTACTGTGTCCAGTTCTGGAGACCACATCTCCAGAAGGACACAGAGTAGAGGCAGTCCAGAGGAGGGCAACAAAAATGGTGCAGTGCCTGCATCAAAAGCCCTATGAGGAGAGGCTAAAGGACCTCAATATGTACACCCTGGAGAAAAGGGAGAGGAGATAAGATGGAGACTTTTAAAGATCTCATAGGTATAAATAGGGTACAAGAGGGAAGCATTTTTCAGAATAAAAAGATGCTCAAGAAAAAAGGGTCATGCTGTGATGCTGGAGGGGAGTAGATTCAGGGGAAATGTGAGGAATTACTTCTTCACAGAAAGAGTGGTGGATACCTGGAAAAGCCTCCCAGTGGAGGTGGGCAGGGCAAAAACTGTAACAGGATTCAAGAACGCATAGGACAGGCATAAAGGAACCTTACTGGTTAGGAAAGGGAGGGTAAAGCCTGAGACCAAGTAGGGACTGCTGTATTACAGTAGGTAGAGAAAATGGGCTGACTAGGTGGGCCAAGCGGTTCTTATCTGCCATCAGTTTCTATGTTTCTATGTAAGTAAGTTGACTGGTGCACATACCTTTCCCACATTTTTTTTTCCCATTCCTCGGGCTGGCACATGTGCGATGGTGTGAGTGTGTGAAGTAAAGATGTCACACGTACTCGTCCCCTGCATCCAAACAGACAGAAGGTTGTCACTACTGCATCATCCAGCCTCCGCTAGATGGCGATCAAGCAGAGGCTTGCACTGTCCCCCCTCCTCAAAGGATGGCTGTCAATGGATGCCCAGTCCTCCTTCATGCAGTCAACCCTCGAGTGACCCAGGTCTATTCCTGAACCTGATTTACCAGCATGCCGACAGGTGAGGTGCCCAGGCCCTCAAAACTCCATGCCACACAGCCAGTACTGCATTTCTTATTTTAAGGAAATACCTTACAGATATAAATAGGGTACAATAGGGTATTTTACTTATTTTAAGGAAAAATATTTAAAGTCTAATAGGAGGATGGTGAGGAAGAAAAAATTACTCACCTTAGTAATTGTGTTTCTTCTAATGGAGTCTTGCTGTATTCTGACTAACTACAGTTAGATCCAGCCTTTAAACTGCCCCGGAGAACAAAGGGTTAACTTTCTATGCAGTGCATAGAATGCTGAGCTTGTGCTCAGTTGAGGTCTCTGTCTGCAGCCCTCTGAAATCCAACCAGCAGATTCTAACGAGCAAAAACTCACTAACTACGCTATGTGGAAATTGTAAAGTTTTTACTAGCCAACTGGCAACAAGAGTTTTGAAATCCCAAGGAAGACTCAAGTCAGGAAACCCAGAACCAAAAATCAATCCAAATAAGAATAACCATAAAACAAACACTCAAACAAAAAGAGGAGGGTGTATAAGAAGCACCCCTGGGGTACAACACTGCACCTGCCCACCACTTCCCAAAAAATAGGTTCTGAGAGGGGAAGCAGGGAGGGAGGTCAGAATACAGCAAGACTCCATTAGAAGAAACACAATTACTAAGGTGAGGAAATTTTTCTTCAAACAACATAAAGTCTTGGCTTGCATTCTGACTGACTGCAGACTACCAAGTTGTACTCCATGGAGAAGGGAGAGAACCTACTTTGGGAATAGACTCTGAAGTACTGCTGTGCCAAACCAAGCACCACTCCTAGCCTGGATATCCAGAGAGTAATGCTTGGGAAAGGTATGGACTGTTTTCCAGGTGGCTGCTTGACAAATCTGTAAGAGAGGGATATCCCTGGCAGTAGCCAGGGAAGCAGCTGAATGTCTGGTTGAGTGAGCCCTCAGGCCTGAGGGTGGAATCTTTCCTAGTTTCTCATAGCAGAATTGTATACAAGACACAATCCACCTGGCAATAGTTCTCTTGGTGGCAGGTTTGCCCTGTCCCACTTCTCCATAAGTGAGGAACAACAGGAGGGAACCAAACCTGTGACCCTTGGTATGCTCTATGTAGTAGCTAAGGACCCTTTTAACATCTAAACTGTGTAGCCTCCTCTCTCCTGAAGAAGAATGATCAGTGAAGAAAACAGGAAGAGACATAGACTGATTCAAGTGAAAATCTGAAACCACTCTGGGCAAGCACCTTCTATTGGTTCTAAAGACTACCTTATCCCTATGAAAGGAGATAAAATCAGGTTCCACTGACAGGGCTTGCAATTCACTGATACGTCTGGCAGAGGTAATGGCTACTAAAAACACAGTTTTCCAAGTTAAGTACTTAAGCTCTGCTGAGGATATAGGTTCAACGGGAGGTTGCATAAGTTGAGCAATGCAAACATTTAAGTCCCAGGCTGGGGCAGGATCTCTAAAGGGAGGACTGATATGAAGCAATCCCTTAAAAAATTTACAGAACACAGGATAAGATGATAGTGAGGAAGACTTCCCCACTGACAGAAAAGCAGAAACAGCTGACAAGTGCACCTTGAGGGAAGCTGGTCTGAGGCCTAAGCCATTCAAATGGACCATATAATCCAGAGCTGCAGGCAATTCAGCAGTGTCTGGGGAAATATGTTTCTTGGAACACCAAATGCTGAATCTTTTCCATTTGGAGTTATAGGTCTTTCTAGTGGCGGGCTTTTGTGAGCCTTTGAGGATATCCAGAACACCCTGAGACAGATGCAAATCTGCATACTCCAACTCTTCAAGAGCCATGCCTTGAGATTGAGAGACTGAAGATTGGGGTGCCAAATCCTTCCCTGAGAGGAGGTTAACAGGTTGTAATTCCTGGGAAGAGACAGGGGAAGATGGACTGCTAGAGACAGCAACGAGGGGTACCAAGGCTGTCTGGCCCAATCTGGAGCAATCAGAATCACTTTGCAAGGTTGTGACCTTATCTTGACTAGAACTTTGAACAGTAGAGGAAAAGGAGGGAATTCATACAGAAATTGTCCTTCCCAGTTCAGAATCAGAGCATCCAGAGGGACTGAGCCCAAGACTGAGGGTCTGCAACAAAAGAGATGAAGTTGGTGATTGTCTGGGGCTGCAAAGAGATCTATCTCTGGAGTGCCCCACCTTGAAAAAATCACCTTCAACACCAGAGGGCCCAGGGACCATTCATGATGGCCCTGTGAGATCCTGATCAATGCATCTGCTAGCATATTCTCCTTCCCTGGAAGGTGGACACTATCAGAGAGGTTTGCAGGGAATAAGCCAGGGACCACAACTTCATGGCTTCCGTGCACAAGGCCGTAGACCGAGTTCCTCCCTGCTTGCTGATGTACCACATGGTGGTGGTGTTGTCTGTTCTGACCTGAGCCACTTTGTTCTGCACTGACTGAGAGAAAGCTTGCAGGGCCAGAAAAACTGCCCTGAGTTCTAGAAGATTGATATGGAGAAGGGATTCCTGAGGGGACCACAGTCCCTGGGCAGTGAGGGCCCCCAAATGAGTTCCCCAGCCCAGAAGGGAAGCATACACAGTAAGGACCACTGAATGAGACTGAGTGACAAATGGTACCCCTTGCCTTAAATTGTCCTGATCCTGCCACTATTGAAGGGCTTGGATCAGAGTCCGAGTCACTGGAATCAGTTTGGTAAGGAGATCCTTCCTTTGGGACCAAAAGGCCCTCAGATGGAACTGAATGTCCCTCATCTGGAATCTTGCCCCTTGGGCCACTGCTGTAGAAGCTGCCATGTGGCCCAAGAGCTGATGGAAATGCCTTTCTGGTCGGGATACCTGAAGGCTGAAGGAAGAAGCCAGTTCTACAAGAACTCTTGCCCTTTCCAGGGGAAGAAAGGCTCTTGCTTTGACAGTATCCAGCTCTGCCCCTATAAAGGTAAGGAGCTGCACTGGCTCGAGAACTGACTTGGGGAGGTTGAGAAGAAATCCTAGAGAAGTGAGCACTTGCTGGGTCACTTGCAGGTCTGACTTGACTTGGTCTGCAGACTGACCCACTATGAGCCAGTCGTCCAGATATGGAAAGATGGAAATCTTTTGCCTTCTTAGAAAGGCAATGACTGCTGCCAGGCACTTTGTGAAAACCCTTGGGGCTGATGTTTGACCAAAGGGCATTGCTTTGAACTGATAATGGCATGAGGGCAACTTGAACCTGAGGTACTTTCTGTGGGAGCACCTGATGGGAATGTGAAAATAGGCATCTTTGAGGTCCAGGGAGGCTAGCCAGTCCCCTGGCCTTAGAGAGGGAAGAATTATTCCCAGAGTTACCATCTTGAACTTTGGTTTTAAAAGATGTTTGTTGAGGTATCTTAGATCCAGGATGGGTTGCCACTCCCCTGTCTTTTTTTGGGTAAGGAAGTACCTGCAGTATAGATCTTTGCCCCAGTGTAGGGTAGGAACTCTCTCTAGGGCTCTTAAGGCCAGAAGAGATGAAACCTCTGCCTCTACAGCAAGGGTTTCTGAGAGACCTGCAGGAGGAAAAGATCTGGCTCTCATTTTCAGAAATTTTTTGAAGCTGAGAACCAGTCCCTGGCTTACTACTTCCAGAACCCACTTGTCTGAGGTAACAGACATCCAGTCCTGGACAAAGTAAGCCAGCCTGCCCCCTACTGGAATAGGAGAGTCAACCCAGATAGACCCATCAGGGTGTCTGCTTGACAGGGGCCTTAGACTAAGGAGTGGATGCAGCCCTGCTCATCCCCCTTCTGCCTCTCCCTCTGAAGAAAACCCCTCTGTGAAAAGGGAGAAGAGGCCTTTGCTTGGTAAAAAGGCCTGTGAAAAGGCTTGCCCCTGCCCCTAGACAGATGCCTTTGAGTAGTTGCCTGCCTTTCCTTGGCCTGAGCACTCCTATAAATGGCCCTGTACTCGTCCATTTTCTTCATGTAATTGTCTGTCTGCTCCCCAAATAGAGAATTATCCACTACAGGAAAATCCATGGCCTTAGCTTTGGTGTCCTGTGAAAGGCTAGTACATATGAGCCAAGCCATTCTCTAAAGAGCCACAGATGTAGCCATGACTCTTGATGACACATCATTGGAGTCCACAGCAGTATGAATTTGTACTTTTGATGCCTCGATCCCATCAGCAGCCACCTCCTCCAGCTCCTTGGCTAGCTGGGGGGAGGCCTGTTTAGCCAGTGCCAGTACAGTGTCCACCTGGACTTCTGGTACCTGGCTCATGAAGCCATATAGTTCGGCTCTGCCTGAGTCCCAAGGAAGATGCCATGTACTGCTTTTTTGCCATGGCATCAATCTTCCTGGAGTCTTTGTCTGGGGGGTGTGAAGCCAAGGGAATACTTGCCTTGTCACAAGCAGCAGCCTGCACTACCCCAACATGGCTGCATTGTTGGTATAAGAACTCCGTATCTGAGCCTGATAGTGTGTACCTCTTGTCCATCCTTCTGTCAACAGGAGGTACAGTATTGGAGACTAGGATTTTGAGTGTGTGCCCCAAAGGATTTGTGGAGGGAATAGACAGTCTCCTGGACTCTGGGATGTCCATCATTTCCACATAATCAGGCTCTCTGATCCTCCATGGCTTCCTCCATAGGAAGCTGGAGGTTCAGCCACCTTTCTAGCAAAACAGAAGTGGGAGAGAACTCAGAAAGCCTAGAAGGGAAACACCAGAAGATCTGTCTGGGAGATGTCCGGTTCCACAGGCACATCCAGACTTTCACCATCGTCATCATCATCTTCAAACTCCCTCCTCCTCAAACTCCGGTTCATAAAAATCTTCAGGGTATAATCTTGAACCGAGAGGAACGTAAACCAGCCCTACCAAATAGTGCCGGATTAGGTAGGAACCGAAGTGACGATTCCACAATCCGAATCTTCCGCTATTTCTTCGCGGTCGGAACATGAACCTCTGGATCCAAACTAGTCAATTTCTCTTTGCATTTCCTTTTTGTAGGAAGCAATCCCTCAGGATCAGCTCTCCTCTTGCCCGAAGAAGTATTGCCCTGGTCAGAGGGCACTCCTTCTGGTTCGGTCGGAACCAAACCGGGCTGGCCATTCGGGTCAGCGGACTTCTCAGCCTCCTTTTCCCTCAGTCTACCTAATCTCTTTTCAAGGGTAGATTTAGGAAAATTTTTTACAAATTTGGCAGTCTGTATCGAGGTGTTCAAACCCCACACAATAAACACAGGTGGTGTGAGGTCGGCCTTAGCAAAGACCTCCCCACACTCACTGCAGTGTTGAAACCCAGTGGGCCCGGTTTTCTTCTTGGGTTTCTCAGACATGGCCAAACTAACCAAACTTACCCTTTTTATGGCAACCACCAGGCAAGACTCCTTTATCAGTTCCTAACCGTGTCATGGGTGTTTGAAAAAAACATTCAAAACCCATTTTTTTTTAGAACCAATAAGGACCGGTAACCACATTCTAAATAAAATAACAGAAATTCACCAAAAGTGATCGGTTCAGCTGAACCGATCAAACAAGTTTACAATTTCTACACAGAATATAGGAAAAAACTGTCTAGTACTCACGGTACCGCAGACAGAGGCTGAACTGACTAAGCGGAACAAATTCAGTTTAAAACCGACAACTTTTACCGACACTTTACCGACTTCTCAAACCGAGCTGAAGTAGAAATCTCTGGAGCGACTGTTCAGTGAGGTGAGTAAAGAATCTGACAGTTGGATTTCAAAGGGCTGCAGACAGAGACCTCAACCGAGCTCGAGCTCAGCATTCTATGCACTGCATAGAAAGTTAACCCTTTGTTTTCCGGGGCAGTTTAAAGGCTGGAGCTAACTGCAGTTAGTCAGAATACAGCAAGACTTCATGTTGTTTGAATATCATGGTTGCACCTGAAAAGGGATGCGCTGCTTGAAAAGCAAGCTGAACTGCTTTATCACTGTTTATCGCGATATATCGTGCTGCACGATAATCGCGATACTAGTGTTTTACAATGATAAATTATCATCAGTGGTAATTATTGTGATATATTGTCATATCGTGTTATTGTGGCATCCCTAGTTGCACATTGTGTCACTGTTTCATTGATTAAAAGTACACCTTTACTCTTCTGTAATGACATCATAAAAGAGAGATGTAATGGACTTCTAAGTCCACTATACCATGACATCATGAGTTAGATGTACATTAAGTGCATGTCATGTATGGCCATAAAGCACCTGAGTGGTGTGGCATAGTGTCGGGTGATTGGGACGCCTAATACCAACACCTTACCTTTTGTACCACGTCTGGGAAGCATTAGTCTAAAGAATGAATTATATGGTCTTGTATCCTATCAGCATCTTGATCATTTGTGTGATATACTGGGAGAGCATGAGCACTTATTGCTTGTTGTTTAGCAGCTGAGGTAGCCTGAAAATGTGGACACCTGGTCTTTATGGTTATAGATTGGGGGTCAAGCGGGGGGACCAAATGTAAACAATGTCTGCACAATGGGAGACAGGAATAAGATACGGAGCACTTTTCATTGAACAGAATTACCAGCATTTTTAACACCCCCCTCCATAGCAACCCACTCTCGTAAAGGCCTGTCAGACACTGATAGATCTCCTCCTTCTCCCATCCCACCTCACCACCTGCCAGCATTGATGTGTGGACAGGGAGACACTTTGTGAAAAATAAATACTCTTAAATTGTTCCTGATGCTGCAGCAGTATAAGAGCAGGAAAATGTTTAATCTCCCAGCTGATATCTCTGTCCATTGATATCAGCTGATCAGAAACCCATTTATAGCCAGGAATAAATTCATGAACAAGTTATGACTATTCATTTTTACAAAAAGTCTCTCTGCCCACACATCCGATGCTGTCAGGAGGGTTAGGTGGTGAGGTTTGGTGGGAGAGAGAGCTCCATCGGTCACTGCCAGGCATTAATGAGTAGGTTGCTATGGTGGGGGGTTGAAAGTGCTGGTAATCCTGTTCAGAGAAAACTACTCCATATCTTGTGGCTGTCTACTGCTTTACAGATAAACATGATTCCAGTGATCAGAAGTGGTGCACTTCAGGTCTGACAACTCTGGAAGAAAAAAAGAACTCCTGTTCCAAGCTACACCAATACAAGCAGTGGTTTTTATATTCCTGACAGAGAGGTTTACAACTGAGCCCTTTTCAGCATCCACAGTACTACCCCAGAGGGACAGAAAGAACTCTCACTAAACAGCTGCGGTGGCACAAAGAGTTCACCATGAATTAATATAAATAGACCAAGAACAACAGCATTTTTTACCTAATCTGACAAATTAAAAATTAATTTTATTCACTGGGTGACTTGTAGTGTGACTGCTCCAGAAACTAAGGATAGTTCAGGGAAGAGAACCAGTGAGTTAGCTGAATAGTGAGCTGCAGCTTGAGCACCATGCACTCTCCTAACTGTATTTCAGTCACCAGCTAGACAGCTATCCTTCATTTCTAGGGTCACACTACAAGTCACCCAGTGAATGAAATGAATATTTAATTTGTCAAATTAGGTTAAAAATGCTGTTGTTCTTAGCCTATTTGTATTAATTCATGGTGAACCCTGTGCTCTTTGTGCCACCGTAACTGTTTAGTGAGAGTTCTTTCTGTCCCTCTGGGGTAATGTTGCCGATTTAGAAAAGGGCTCGGTTGTACAAGTTATATCCAGGAACTGTCAGAAATGTAAAAACCAGTGTAGTTTTAGAACAGAGGGTTTTTTCTCCAGAGCTGTTAGACCTGAAGTGTACCCTTTCTGATAGCTGGAATCCTGTTTATCTGTACAACTGTAGACAGCCACAAGATACAGAACAGTTTTCATGGAATTTCAATCCCCTGCAATAGCTGTGCCATGCGCATTTGGGCTAAACAAATGAGCCGTCAGGACACTGTCTCGATCCTTGTTACATATTGCACATGCATGCTCCCCAACCCTCTGTTTAAGTTTTTAAATGTTTTTTCTCCCATATAGAAAGCCTCACAGCTACAAGGAGCTAAATAAACCACATTACAGTTACTGCAGTTTCAAATACAAATCTTTATTAATTCAGCTTTATTAAAGCGAATGGCACACACAAGTGAACTTCTGTCGGTATTGAAACATGTACCTAGATCCTGAGGGGGGCTATCAGCAATAAAATATTCAGAAGGGAGGCCTTTTTGAAAATACAAACTCAGGGAAATGTTCTTCCGGGGCTAAAATGAGAGATCTGAGTTAGTCCCATTTTTGAAATAGGTGACCCTTTCCCTCCACCCCCGAGTCTTTCTAGTGTCACTATAATGGAGTTTTCCTTGTGTCACTATAATTACATCCACAACTGGTTCTGAAATTGTTGAGGTCCTGTGATGTATATATCTTTTCTTACACTCACAATAAAATAAAAAAAAAACTCGGCAAGTGATGAAAAAGGATTTAAAAACATAAAAAAAAAAAACACAATCCTGGGTCATTTTTGTATCACATAAGTGCAGAATCCAAGTAATGGAGTCCCGAAGTGCAATATACATGTTTTGGTGTCCCTACAGGGTCTCATTATTGGGGGTTTTCACTTTTTTTTTTCAAGAAGACAAGAAAGAAGATGTTGCAAAATGAAAAAGGATTTTTTTTTTTCTCATGAAAAAGGACTGACCCTGAACGAAAAATAATGCTTTTTCATTTGAGCAAATTCTTCTTTCGTACGAGGAAGCCTTCCCATTAAAAATAATATAAAAAGTTAATAACTTTGGAACAGATATTTTTCACCAAACAAGCAAAAGGCATGTCTGTGACCCAAGCCTTTCTATCCTAACAACTTCAGACCAAAATTACAAACCGTCTGGGCACAAGGCCATGACAAAAAACAGCAACAAATGGTGAGTTTTGATGTTTTTGTACTATCTGGATCTTGGAATCTGCACATCAGACTGCAATAAAACTTGGAAAGACAGCTATCCCATGAGACTGCGCATGCAAACTTTTGTGGAAATCCACTGAATAGTTGCAAAGATATTACAGATCATGTGCAAAAGTTTTTACATATTGTTAATAAAGCTTGAATTCCAGTCCCTGTGTCATGATCAGCGTTTCCTGAAAATGTCATGCTGTTTGGTTTTGTGGTTTTGTTTAAATCAGCATTTAACTGGCTCTACAGTGGCTAAAAACAGTGGAGTTATTTCTGTCTCTCTCTCTCAGGCTTGGAGAACGATGACATCATCTTGGAGTACTGTAGCTTGCTACTTCAGATTCTCAATCACAGCAGGCTGTAGAGTTAATGGTTTGCTCTCCAGGTTTTTTATAAACTAAGTCTGTGGTTTGTGTTTAGATAGATTAGCTTAAAATCTATCATTCTTTCTTCTAAAAATCGATCATTTGAGTTTCGGTGCTGAATTAAAGTAGTGGAAATCTTTCTCTGAGAGAGATCATCTTGTCTGTATTGTAGCTCTCACAAAACTCTGATTTTTTCTAACTATATAACACAGGTTTGTTTAATGAATATATCATAAATATAAATTTTGTTCATTCATAGAAATAGTTTGTCCTTGATGTAGCCTTCATAAATACATTCATGTAAGAACTTTTTTCCATGTCAGATTGACAAACAGGTGCCTGTCACACTTTACTATTTCAAGCAGATGTACTGTCTGAACTCACAAATAGAGGTGGGTGAAGTCAGCAAAATTCGCCCTGCAAAATATTTAGTGAATCACGTTCAATTCGTGGAGCACAATTCGCACAATTTGCCAGTCTGTAGAGTGCGTATCGACAAAAAAAGTGTGGAATTTCGAATGCGAATTTCCACACTTTGCGCAAAAACTACTGTTTGCCCCCCGTCGCCGATCGCCAGCCCAAATACAAAAAAATACCCTAAATCCCTGCTGTCTAGTGGACCCCCCCACCCTGCTGATAACTGGCCCCAATAATAATAATAAAAAAAAAAGAAAGACTCCAAATACCTGGTGTCTAGTGGGCCCCTCACCCCACCGATCGCTGGCTCTAATAATAACAACATTCCAAATCCCTGGTGTCTAGTGGACCCCCCACATCGCCGATCACTGGCTCCAATAAGAAAAAATTACTCACCTGTAGTAATCTTATTTCTTCCCAGGAATCCACTAATGTTATTACTCTTTACAAAGCGTAAAGAGTAATAATATTAGTGGATTCCTGGGGTTACAATAAAAGACTCCAAATTCCTGGTGTCTAATGGACATCACGCCATGATCAGCGGGCCCCAATAAGAAGAATCCTGGTGTCTAGTGGAACCCCGCCACCCCACCCCATCTAGTAGTGCCCCCAGCCAACACTCCACTCCCCCAATCTCAATTGGGCACCCCAGTATAGCCCTCCATTCACCTCCGTGACTGGTAGCCCGACTGACCTCTGAATGAATGAGCGCATGCTTGCCTTGTACAAGCACGCGCTCATTCATTTAGTCAGTCAGCCAGCTCATCATTGTAGGGGACATTTTTCAGGGGGCTAGAGATGGGAGGGTGGACTGCTTCAGTCTCCCGGGGGGGGGGAGCAGGATGGGGGTGAATGGTGCTGAGGACCCATCATGCCCCCCCCCGGCAGAAGACCGGAGCAGTCCATCCTCTCTTCTCTAGCACCCTGAAAAACATCACCTAAAATGACAAGCTGGCTAACTAACTGAATGAATGAGTGCAGGGTGGGGGGTCCACTAGACAGCAGGGATTTTGAGTATTTTTTTTTATTACTGAGGCTGGCAATCGGTGGTGGGGGGGCACATTCACATTTTGTAACTTCTCCTTGCTTTTGGTTTTAGGTGCAATCTGCACTTAAAACCCCCCAAAAGTAAGGTGAAGTTACAAATGGAGAAATTCAACTTTACAGTCGCGACTTCGCAAACTGCTCCAGGATGCGAATTCCACAACTTCGCTGGAAATTCGCAGGCGGAGTAAAACTTTGCTGCATCTCTACTCATGAAATTCAGTTCTTTGACGGTTTCTGTGTGAAAATACATCATGTATGTGTATAAATAGAAACACTACATGTCATCCCGATGCATCATGTCTCTTCCCCACAGTTGAGGCAGCTGCACTCTGCTGCCACCTGTCCCCTGCCTCACAAGCCATCTGCCTTCTGTTCCACATTCGAGGCTGCTGCACCCTGCTGCCCACTCTCTTCTCCCACAGTCTGGGATTGTGCACCCTGCTGCCTCCATCTCCTGCCTAAAGAATCAGGGTTGTTGCACCCTGTTGCCTCCATCTTCTGCCCAAAAAATCAGGGTTGTTGCACCCTGCTGCCTGCTGCCCCCTGCTGGGGTTGCTGCACCCTGTTGTCCTCTCTCCCCCACCCCCACAGTCAGGGATGCTGCACCTGTTGTACCCTGTTCCTGTCGCCCTGCTTCCACAGCTGGGGCTGCTGCACCATGCTACAGAAGGCCTCCTGAGGTGGAGTTTTGCTGCACCTTACTACCCACCTTCATTGCCCCAAAAATGGTAGGGCTGCTGCACCATGCACACCTTGTCTCACAGTCATGGCTGCTGTACCCTGATGCCCCCCGTGTCCATCCCCACAGTTGAGGCTTCTGCACCATGCTGTCCTCTATGCCCTTACACCACAGCCAAGGCAGTTGCACCCTGCTGCTGTCAATACAGTTGGGGTGGCTGTGGCCTGCTGTATGCCCTAGAGACCCATGCCTCTGCAGTTAGGGCTGCTTCACCGTGTTGCCACTTGCCACAAGAGTCAGGGCATTTGCTGCACCCTGGTGCGTGCTTCCATAGTTACATACAAACATACAAAGAAGCCAGCAGAAGAAGGTCAATTGGTCTATCTAGTCTGCTCGTATTGCAGGGTGCATAGCTTGAGCTACTGTCCATGCCTCCCTCCCTCCCCACCTCCCATCCTCCCTACCCATGATCCTTACCTTCCCCTATGCCTATCCCAGCCTCTCACAGCTGCCCACTACCTTCAGCAATATCACCACCTCTTCGTAGCGCATTCCAAGTGTCCACCACCCTCTCTGTGAAGAAGTGCTTCCCGGCCTCCTCCTAAACCTCCTCCCTCCAGCTAAGACAATTGCCCTCTAGGTTTATGGGTTGCCAATCAGCTTAAAGAGACCTCCAGCCACCTTATTTATCCCTTTCTGGCACCAGTCCCAATCATGCCCTCTCTCTCTCTCCTGTCTTCCAGGGAGTACATGTTCAGTGCCCTCAACCTCTCCTCATATGCCTTACCCTGTTGACCAGCTATCATCTTTGTAGCCTCCTCTGTACCTTCTCCAGCAGGTTAATGTCCTTTTAAGGTGTGGGCACCCAGTACTGAACTCTCCACTCTAGATGAGGGCTTACCAGGGATCTGTACAAGTATAACCTCCTCTTTCCTACTACTGATCCCCTAGATATGCATCCCAGCATCTTGTTTGCCTTTGCTGCTGCTTTCTTACACTGTGTGGAGTGCTTCAGGTCACTAGTGATCATCACTCCCAGGTCCTTCTCCTCCTCTGATGCAGATATTTGAACTCCACCCAGTTAATACTCTGTTCTATGATTTTTGGCTCCAATATGCATAACTTTGCATTTCTTGGCATTGAAGTCAAGCTGCCATATCCTGGACCACCTCCCCAGCTTTTCCAGATCATCCTGTAGGTCCTATATCCCTTTACCTGTGTCCACTCTCCCGCACAGCTTGGAGTCATCCATGAACAGGCACATTTTGCCCTTGATGCCATCCCCAATGTCATTGATGAAGACACTGAACAACACTGGCCCCAGCACCAAGCCCTGCGGGACCCCACTAGTTACCTCTCTGGTGCTAGATAACTCTCCCCCACAACCACCCTCTGGGTTCTGTTCCTCAGGCAGTATTCCACCCACCTGGCCATCTTTTCCCCAACCCTAAGATCCACCAACTTCCTGATCAACCTTTTATGGGGCACAGAGTCAAAGGTCTTGCTGAAATCAAGATAGAGGATGTCTACCCCTTGAGGTAGTTACACCCTCCTGCCCCTGTTACCAGTGTCAGATCCTTTGCTGCACCCTGCTGCCCATATCCCTTGTCCCAAACAGGCATGGCTGCTGCACCCTGTCCCTCATTTTGGACTTCTGTACCCTGATGCCACCCCTATCTCTTACCCGAACAGTCAGGGCTGCTGCACCCTGCTGCCCTTTGTCCCCACCCCCACAGTCATGGCCATGGCACCCTGTTACCCCCTGTTCCTCTCTCTCCACAGTCTGGGCTGCTTTGCTGTGCTGCACTCTAGTGTTCCATGCCCCCTGCCTCCAAAGTTGGGGCTGCTGAACCCTGCTACACACTTCCATTGCCCCAAATGGGCTGGGCTGCTGCACCATGTGCACCCTGTGCCACGGTCAGGGCTGCTGTACCCTGATGTCCACCTGTGTCCTACCCCACATTCAAGGCTTCTGCACCATGTTGTCATGGTGCTTACCTAATTGGGGGCCGATGAATTAGATTCTGGAGTCATTTTTCCCCCAAAATGCCCCGAAATAGGTTAATGTTGTCCGTGGACGTATTTGTGCCACAAATTGTGGCAGATGTTTCACGAGACACCTTTCCTTGTTAAGCGAAACAATGGGATTTTGCCACAATTTGCAGCTCAAACTCCTTGTTTCGCAAACAGCTACCGCAATTTGCAGCACAAATATGTCCACAGACAACTTAATATATATAGCGGCATTTGGGGGGCAAACTGACCCCAGAATACGATTCCTCGGGCCCCGATTAGGTAAACAGAACTGTTGGTGTTTACTATTTCTAAGTATTTTTTTAAATATTTAAATTTGTTTGGCTAGCCAACTGAAAACAAGATGACGGAATCTCAGCAAACCTTTCCACATTTGCGGCAAAAAATCCCTCATTCGCAGCAAAAAAAAAGTAGTGTCAAGGCTTCCAGCTATCGTTTCCCATAGGAAATAATGGGAAACTTTGAAACTTCATAATTTTTGAACAGATAAAATATTTTTTCACCAAACCTTCAAAAGGCACATCTGAGACCCAAGCCCGACATATCCTAAAAATTTCAGACCAAACGCCCAAGCCATTTCTGAGAAACGGTGTGACAAAGGATTTGCATAAGAATGGTAATCTGCACATTTTTTGACAATCCGTATCTCCGCACCCGCACATCCAACCTGAACGAAACATGCCATATCAAGAGATCTTTGGCCCTCAATGGTGCTTGCAAACTTTCATGTGAATTGGTCGAACGGTTGCAAAGTTATTAGAGTGCAAAACCGTGGGTTTAACATAGAAGTGACTTTTGAACCCTTACTACCACGCCACTATTATATAGATATATATATATATATATATATATATATATATATACACACACACACACACACATAAATTGTACAAAACTTCAATAATGCTCTAGTTAGGGTTAAAGCGACAAAAGTAGGGAAAAGTTTCGTTAGGGTTTCCAACCCTAACACCCCACCCCCAACCTGCACACCAACAAGCATCGGGGGTGTGCCTTGGGGTCATCAACACTAACATTCACCCTATTCCATAAGTAAATAAGTTGAGATGGGTACAGTATAGGAGAATGGGGTGGGCGTTGGAGGCAGTAACCAAGCCACAGCCCGATGGCTTTTGAGACCGTGTGTGGGAGCAGGGGTGAGCGTTAAACCCTAATGCCACATTCCTACTTTTGCCCGCTTAACCCTAACTAGAGCATTAATGAAGTTTTTTGCAATTTATTTCCTCACTTTTTGAGATAGTATAATTGTATCCATATTTGCCTGTGGAAGCGCACGTCCATAGATGTGTATATGTATGTGGACTGCTTACACTACATTAGGCAATACGCACTATCCAGTACTCATAAAGGTAATCTTGTAGAGTGGTTAGAGCATAAAGCTGTATATACCAATATCCCAAGTTTGAATAAACAGGGTTAGTTACTGTTTTGTTGTGTCACATCACATCATTTGATTTCCATATTTTTTTAGTATGTTCTCCTTGCAGCTGTATATTTATTATATAGAAGCAGGACAGGACCCTACTCTAAATGAGATGATGCATCTCTAAAATTTTAACCTGTGGCCCAGCATTTTAACTAAATACTATATAAACTTGTGCAGTCAGATGTCTCTCAATTCTCCAAATTCATTGAAAGCATCAGAGATACAGCAGATTGTAATAGTGTATGATGGAACGTTGTTATTGTCTAAAAGCTGTTATGCTGTACTAGAGATGTCAGTTCTATTGTTATGCTGCAGTAGCTACGTACAGTACTGATAGCATGAAGAATAAAACTAATAGCATTCGCTCAATGTAGCAGCGCTCATCCATGCCAAAACAGATTATGGCAGTTGCCCGCCTGTGCTAGAATCCTAAACCTGGACTTTATTAACTTACTTTCACTTCCTACAGTTTTAAATTTTAAGTGTTGAGCTGTGCAGAGTTCTGTGTTCTATTAAGTTTATCTAAATCC
Source organism: Neoceratodus forsteri (assembly GCA_016271365.2). Lineage (NCBI taxonomy): Eukaryota > Metazoa > Chordata > Ceratodontiformes > Ceratodontidae > Neoceratodus > Neoceratodus forsteri. The sequence goes on along the minus strand of CM028131.1, from coordinate 698,494,168 downwards.
TGGTCCATGCAATTACTGCCTGTTGGATGGTATTGTACCTGTAAGTAAAAATTCTGTTTTTGACACAATCTTTTGACTTTGTGAACTTCTGTACATGCGAATGTTGTAATCAGTACATTAGTGGCCATCATACTCTACAAAAAACAATAAATACCTCCTTATCGGTAACAAGCTGGTTTGTTCTTCTCGAGGTTGCCAATGGCAACCAGACCTCTGGAGCTTTGCTCTTGAGGTTCCAAAGGTTGCCATGGCAACCTCTCAGTGAACAAAACCAGCTCGTTACCGATAAGGTTTTCATCATCCTCTATTTTGTAGTAACCTAGAGTTTTACCCAGTCATTTCAAAGATCTTAAGTATTGGAATTTGTTTTTAGTTCTCAATCTACAGTAATGTAGACAGTATTGTAATGTAATAGTGGACAGAATTCAGTGCATGAATAAGCACATTATCATATGGGGGTGTCATAGATAAGATATTATACTGGAAACGGGGGTCTGCTAAGAGCTTGCCAGCTGCCACACTCCGACGACTGACTCTCTGCTTTGCTGTCCCACTTAGCCACTGTTCACACTGCCATGTCATGATGTCAGCCCACTGCCCACACACATTAACTTGAAGCAACTAGCAGCAGCACTGGTGACAGTAAAAGGATGGTACTCACATTCAGGAGTCGGCACATGAACCCCAACCAAATGCCTTTATTCCAGGTTAAAATCCATCCAAAAAGGAAGCATAGTGCAAAGTTCTCAAGAAGTTCTCAAGAAGAGTCTTTAGAAAGTGCGTACGTGCGAAAACATTTGATGTGAGACTTGTTTCTCAGGGAGGAGGCCACCATTGTGGGGCTGTTACTCGTTTGCACTTTGCTTCCTTTTTGGATGGATTTTAATCTGGGATAAAGGTATTTGGATTGTATCTGCTTACATCCAATGTCCATTTTGCAACGAGTGTTACCTTGGATGGATGGGGTTCATGTGCTGACTCTGGAATGTGAATACCAATTTTCCTTTACTGTTGGCACTGATTTCACTGCGTGTTAGCCACCTACTATTTTGCACATAGTAAAAGGATGGGTTCTTCTTCACACACAAGGGTGCAAAACAGTCACCAAAATCAGTCCTCTGGTACCAGACCCCATTGGGAAAAGCTAGATCGCCAAATTCGCACAGCTTGCACCCGATTTTACCTTCACCTTTAAAGTTTTGACAATCCTGTTTTCAAAAAGGCTCAAAAGACACAAGTATTTCAACAAAACTATTCCAAAGAAAAGCATTTGAGTCACGTTTGTATGAAAGCGGATTACAAAAACATTTTGTCCTGCTACAGTCTGGGGTCACATCAACACAGCCTTGGACTTATTGTGTGATAACCCTTTGCAAATTCTTGACCTTCTGTTTCAGCCCCTTCCCTCTGCAGCTGCGAGCCCGACTGGAAACAAATAGGCAATGCCCCATCTCTGGCTCATTGCTACGGGGACAGAAGAAAAAATTACTCACCATAGTAATGTTGTTTCTTCTAATGGAGTCCTGCTGTATTCAGACATAATGCAGTTAGCCCCAGCACTTGAACTGCCCTGGAGAGGAAAGAGTTAACTCTATGCAGAAGCATAGAACGTTGAGCTCGAGCTTGGTTTTCAAGCCTCTGTCTGTCGTACTTCCCAGTGTAACCGTCAGATTCTTACGAGCACACTAACTAACATACTATAGTATGGAAATTGTTCAACATATAGCCAAAGGGCAAAAGATTCTTTTTGGGCCCAAAAGACTCAAGTCGAGAACCCAAGAAGGAAAGGTAGTGACAATATTTAAGTATGAAACACCAGAAAAATAATAACAACCTCCACCCAAGAGGGAGGGTACAAGATACACCCCTGAGGTGCAACACTGTACCTGCCAGCCCACTTCCCAAAAAACAGGTTCTGAGAGGGGAGGCAGGGGGGGAGGCCTGAATACAGCAAGACTCCATTAGAAGAAACAACATTACTATGGTGAGTAATTTTTTCTTCAACCAACATGAAGTCTTGCTGTATTCAGACATAATGCAAACTACCAAGCAGTTGCCTATGGAGCAGGGAATGCAGAACCTACTTTGGGAAGAGGCTCTGCAGTACTGCTGTGCCAAACCTAGCATCACTCCTAGCCTGGATGTCCAGGGAGTAATGCTTGGTAAAAGTATGTACTGTTTTCCAGATGGCTGCTTTACAGATCTCTAACAAAGGTATATCTCTGGCCGCAGCTAGAGAAGCAGCTGTACCCCTAGTCGAATGAGCCCTCAGGCCTGAAGGAGGCGTTCTACCCAACTTGTCATAACAGAATTGTATACAAGAAAAAATCCACCTAGCAATAGTTCTTTTACTGGCAGGCTTACCTTTCCCCACTTCACCATAACTGAGAAACAATTGAAGACAGTCATTTCTATGTGTCTTAGTATGCTCAATGTAGTAGCTAAGGGCCCTCTTAATGTCCAGACTGTGTGACCTTCTTTCACCTGAAGAAGAATGATCAGTGAAAAACACAGGGAGAGATATAGACTGGTTCAGATGAAAATCCGATACCACTCGGGCAAGAACCTACTATTGGTTCTTAGGACCACTTTGTCCCTATGGATGGAGATGAAGTCAGGTTCAACTGACAGAGCCTGTAACTCACTAATCCGCCTGGCAGAAGTAATAGCTACCAGGAACACAGTTTTCCAGGTCAAGTACTTCAATTCAGCCGAAGCCAGAGGTTCAAAGGGTGGCTGCATAAGCTAAGCTATGCAGACATTAATATCCCAAGGCGGAGTGGGCTCCCTAAAAGGAGGGTTAATGTGAACCAGACCTTTGAAAAACTTTCTGAAAACGGGATGAGATGCCAGGGAAGAGCCCGTCCCTGTTGAGAGGAATGCAGAGACAGCTGCTAGATGAACCTTCAGAGTGGCAGGCCTAAGGCCTAGACCATTCAGATGAACTAGATAATCTAAGGTTGTGGAAATGTCTGCAGAATCAGGCAGGATGCCTTTCTGAGAGCACCAAATACTGAACCTTTTCCATTTGGAGTTGTAAGTTTTTCTAGTGGAAGGCTTCCTGGAGACCTTCAGAATATCCAGAACTCCCTGAGAAAGATGTAGTGCTGCATATTCTAACTCTTCAAGAGCCAGGCCTTGAGATTGAGAGACTGGAGATTGGTGTACCAGATCCACCCCTGGGAGGAGGACAGGAGATTGTATGTCCTGGGCAGAGACAGGGGACGTGACACTGATAAGGACAGCAGTAGAGGATACCATGGCTGTCTGGCCCAATCTGGAGCCACCAGTATCACTGTGCAGGGTTGAGTCCTGATCTTGATCAGAACTCTGAACAGCAGAGGGAAGGGAGGAAAGGCATAGAGAAACCTGCCCTTCCAGTCCAAAAAGAGAGCATCCTGGGGAACTGCCCCCAGGACTGGAAGTCTGCAATGAAACAGAGGAAGTTGATGATTGTCCGGTGCTGCAAAGAGATCTATCTCTGGAGTGCCCCACCTGGAGAAGATGACCTTCAGGATGTGAGGATCCAGGGACCATTCGTGATGTCCCTGTGAAATTCTGTTCAGAGCATCTACTAGTATGTTGTCCTTCCCTGGAAGGTGAACGGCTACCAGAGAAGTCTGAAAAGAACAGGCCAGAGACCACAGCTTTATGGCCTCTGTGCACAAGGCCAAGGACCGAGTGCCTCCCTGTTTATTGATGAACCACATTGTGGTGGTGTTGTCTGTCCTGACTTGGACCACCTTGCCCTTGACTGAATCCTAGAAGCTCTGCAGGGCTAGGAAAACTGCCCTGAGTTCCAGGAGATTGATATGAAGGAGAGACTCTTGTGGGGACCAGACCCCTTAAGCTGTCAGGGCTCCCAAGTGGGCTCCCCACCCTAGCAGAGAAGCATCCGTAGTTAGAACTACTGATGGGACTTGAGGGAGAAATGGAACCCCTTGTCCGAGGTTGTCCTGGTCCAGCCACCACTGGAGAGCTTTGACCAGAGTCTGAGTCACTGGGATCAGTTTGGTAAGTGAATTCTTCTTTTGAGACCAAAAAGACCTTAGATGAAACTGAATGTTCCTCATCTGGAACCTTGCTCCCTGCACCACTACCGTGGAAGCTGCCATGTGGCCCAGGAGCTGGAGGAATTGTCTTGCTGGGCCGGAGACCTGAGGTCGAAAGGAGGAAACAAGATCCACTAGGGCCTCACCCTTGCCAGAGGAAGGAAGGCCTCTGCTTGTACAGTGTCCAACTCTATGCCTATAAAGGTGAGAAGTTGAACTGGTTCGAGGACAGACTTTGGAAGATTGAGATGAAACCCCAAGGAGCTGAGTAGGTTCTGGGTAGTTTGAAGAGCTGTCTTGACCTGTAAAGGTGACTGACCCACTAAGAGCCAGTCGTCCAGATATGGAAAGATGGTGATACCCTGTCTTCTGAGGTAAGCCACCACTACTGCAAGGCACTTTGTGAACACCCTTGGAGCTGATGTTAGGCCGAATGGCATAGCTCTGAATTGGTAATGGCCTGAAGGCAACTCGAACCTGAAGTATTTTTAGTGGGAGCACCTGATAGGAATATGGAAGTAGGCATTCTTGAGGTCCAGAGATGCTAGCCAATCCCCTGACCTTACAGAGGGAAGGATTATTCCCAGAGTTACTATTTTGAATTTGGCCTTTGAAATGTGTTTCTTCAAAATACCTCAGGTCTAGGATGTGTCGCCACTCCCCTGTTTTCTTTGGGGTAAGAAAGTACCTGGAGTACAGTCCTTTTCCCCTGTGCTGAGTAGGAACCTTCTCTATAGCTCTGAGAACTAGAAGAGAGGAAACCTCTGCCTCTAGGGCAATGGTTTCTGAGAGTGATGCAGGTGGAAAAGACTTGGCCCTCTTTTTTGGAAAGTTTTTGAAGCTGAGAGCCAGTCCCTGGCTTACTACTTCCAGGACCCACTTGTCTGAGGTCACAGACTTCCAGGCCTGGAATTAGTAAGCCAGTCTGCCTCCTACTGGAAATGGGGAGTCGACCCGGGCTGACACATCACGGTGTCTGCTTGGCAGGAGCCTTAGACTGAGAGGAGGAGGGAGCAGCTCTGCCCATCCCCCTCCTGCCCCTCCCTCTGAAGAACCCCCTCTGTGGGAAGGGAGAGGAGGCCTGGGCTTCATACCTCTCAACCTTTTGTCCCCCAAATGTGGAACATTGCCTTTCAAAATGTGGAACAAATGGGCAAAATGTGGAACACTTAGTCAAATCTTTCCCAAAGAAGCTCAAAATACTGTAAACATGTTGCATTTATGTTCAGAAAGTCTGTTAATAATTGAATGATATATTTTTGCATCATTTACTATGGATTTTTGCTTTAAAATGTTAACTTTGAATGTGGAACAAGTCCTCACAATGCGGAACAGGGAGCTTTTGTGAAGTAAAATGAGGAACGTTCCTCGTAATGTGGTACAGTTGAGAGGTATGCTGGGCTTGGTAAAAAGGCCTTTGAAAGGGCCTGCCCCTGCCCCTAGACTGCTGCTTGTGCGGAGTGACTTGCCTTTCTTTGGCCTGTGAACTCCTCTACGTGGTCCTGTATTCATCCATTTTCTTCATGTAAGCCTCTGTCTCTGTCTGCTCCCCAAACAGAGAGTTACCTACTACAGGAAAATCCATAGCCTTAGTCTGGGTATCCTGTGAAAGGCTAGTACATCTGAGCCAAGCATGTCTTCTGAGAGACACAGATGTAGCCATGACTCTAGATGCCACATCATTGGAGTCCACAGCAGCATGAAATTGCATTTTAGATGCCTCAATTCCATCTGTAGCCACCTCCTCCAGCTCCCTGGCTATCTGGGGAGAGGCCTGTTTAGCCAGTTCCAGAACCATATCCCATCTGGATTTCTGGTACCTGGCTATGTAGGCCATATAAGTAGCCTGCCTGAGTCCCAAAGAGGATGCCAAATACTGTTTTTGGGCCATGGCATCCACTTTCCTGGAGTCCTTATCTGGGGGGTGTGAAGCCAAAGGAATGTTTACCCTGTCACAGGCTGCAGCCTGCACTACCCCAACATGGCTGCAATGACTATAAAGGAACTCCGCAGCTGAGCCTGATAACAAAGAAAAAATTACTCACCTTAGTAATGTTGTTTCTTCTAATGGAGTCTTGCTGTATTCTGACATATGCAGTTAGGTCCTGCCTTTCAACTGCCCCGGAGAACAAAGAGTTAAACTTTCCATGACCAGCATGTAATGTTCACCACGAGCTCAGTTGAAGCCCCTGTCTGCTGTTGTTTAAACTGCAACCGTCAGATCTTTACGAGCAAAGACTCACTAGATGTTCTGTGTGGAAACTGTAAAATTCATACTAGCCAACTGGCAAACATATCTATATAAAAAGGTTTCTTGGTTTCAAATGGAAGACTCAAGTCAGGAAACCCAAAAACAAAACACATCCAAAACACAACCCCTCACACAAACCAAAAGAGGGTGAAGAAAGGACACCCCTAAGGTGCCAACACTGCTCCTGCCCACCCAGGGTCCCTAAAGGGGGGACTGGTGTGCAGCAATCCCTTGAAAAACTTACAAAATACAGGATGGGATGATAGAGAGGAAGGCTTGCCTACTGACAAGAAAGCAGAAACAGCTGCCAAGTGTACTTTAAGGGTAGCTGGTCTGAGGCCTAGGCCATTAAGATGGACCATATAGTCCAGAACCATAGGCAGTTCAGCAGAGTCTGGAGAAATATTCTTCTTAGAACACCAAATGCTGAATCTTTTCCATTTGGAGTTGTAAGTCTTCCTGCTGGAAGGCTTTCGAGAAGCCTTAAGGATATCCAGAACCCCTTGGGAAAGATGCAGATCTACAAACTCTAACTCTTCAAGAGCCATGCCTTGAGATTGAGAGACTGAAGATTCGGGTACCAAATCCTCCCCTGAGAGGATGTCAACAGGTTGTAATTCCTGGGAAGAGACAGGGGAAGGTGGACTGCTAGGGACAGCAACAGGGGGTACCAGGGCTGTCTGGAGCAATCAGAATCACTTTGCATGGTTGTGACCTTATCTTGACTAACACTTTGAATAGGAGAGGGAAGGGGGGAAAGCATACAGACATTTTCCTTCCCAATTCAGACTCAGAACATCCAGGGGGACTGAGCCCAAGACTGGGGGTCTGCAACAAAAAAGAGGAAGTTGGTGATTGTCTGGGGCTGCAAAAAGATCTATCTCTGGTGTGCCCCATCTTGAGAAAATCACTTTCAAAACTAGAGGATCTAGGGTCCATTCGTGATGGCCCTGGGATATTCTGCTCAGTGCATCTGCTAGGACATTGTCCTTCCCTGGGAGGTGAACTGCTATCAGAGAGGTTTGCAGGGAATAGGCCAGGGACCACAACTTCATTGCTTCTGTGCACAAGGCCGTAGACCAAGTGTCTCCATGCTTGTTGAGGTACTACATCGTGGTGGTGTTGTCTGTTCTAACCTGAACCACCTTGTTCTGTACAGATTTGGAAAAAGCTTGCAGTGCCAGAAACACTGCTCTGAGTTCCAAGAGATTGATGTGAAGCAGAGATTCCTGAGGTGACCACAGTCCTTGGGTGGTAAGATGCCCCAAATGGGCTCCCCAGCCCAGCAGGGAAGCATCTGTGGTGAGTATCACTGAATGAGACTGAGTGACAAATGGAACCCCTTGTCTCAAATTGTCCTGATCCTGCCACCACTGCAAGGCTTGGATTAGGGTTCGAGTCACTGGGACTAGTTTGGTAAGGGAATCCTTTCTTTGGGACCAGAAGGCTCTTAAGTGGAACTGAATGTCCCTCATCTGGAATCTTGCCCCTTGGACCACTGCTGTGGAAGCTGCCATGTGGCCCAGAAGCTGAAGGAAATGCCTTGCTGGTAGAGACACCTGAAGGGTGAATGAAGAGGCCAGTTCCATAAGGGTCCTTGCCCTTTCCAGGGGAAGGAAGGCTCTTGCCTTTACTGTATCCAGTTCTGCACCTATGAAGGTGAGGAGCTGTACTGATTCGAGAACTAACTTCGGAAGGTTGAGAACTAATCCTAAGGAAGTGAGCACTTGCTGGGTCACTTGCAGATGTGACTTGACTTGATCTGGAGAGTGACCTACTATGAGCCAGTCATCCAAGTATGGGAAGATGGAGATCTTTTTTCTTCTGAGGAAAGCAACAACTACTGCCAGGCACTTTGTGAAAACCATTGGGGCTGATGTTAGGCCAAAGGACATTGCTCTCAACTGATAGTGGCCTGAGGGCAACTCGAACCTGAGGTACTTTCTGTGGGAGCACCTGATGGGAATGTGAAAATAGGCATCTTTGAGGTCCAGGGAGGCTAGCCAGTCCCCTGGCCTTAGAGAGGGAAGGATAATTCCCAGAGTTACCGTTTTGAACTTTAGCTTCAAAAGGTGTTTGTTCAGATATCTTAGGTCCAGGATGGGCCGCCATTCTCCTGTCTTTTTGGGGGTTAGGAAGTACCTGGAGTACAATTCATTTGCCCTTGTGTAGGGTGGGAACCCTCTCTATAGCTCTGAGAGCTAGGAAAGAAGAAACCTCTGCCTCTAGGGCAAGGGTCTCTGAGAGAGATTTGCAGGTGGAAAAGATCTGGTTCTCATCTTGGGAAATTTTTTGAAGCTGAGAACCAGTCCCTGGCTTACTACTTCCAGGACCCACTTGTCTAATGTGAGAGACTTCCAGTCCTGGACAAAGTAAGCCAGCCTGCCCCCTACTGGTATGGGAGAATCGGCCCGGGCAGACCCATCAGGGTGTCTGCTTGGCAGGGGCTTTAGGCTGAGGGCTGGGTGCAGGCCTGCTCATCCCCCCTTCTGCCTCTCCCTCTAAAGAACCCCCTCTGTAGAAAGGAAGAAGAGGAGGCCTGAGCTTGGTAAAAAGGCCTTTGGAAAGGCCTGCTCCTGCCCCTGGACTGCTGCCTTTGAGGAGTTGCTTGCCTTTCTTTGGCCTGAGCACTCCTGTAGGTGGTCCTGTACACATCCATCTTTTTCATGTAGTTCTCTGTCTGCTCCCCAAACAGAGAATTACCAATTACAGGAAAATCCATGGCCTAAGCCTGGGTATCCTGTGAGAGGCTAGTACATCTGAGCCAAGCCATCCTCCGAAGAGCCACAGATGTAGCCATGACTCTTGATGAAACATCACTGGAGTCCACAGCAGCATGAAACTGTACTTTTGATGCCTCAATCCCATCTGCAGCCACCTGCTCCAGCTCCTTGGCAAGCTGGTCAGGGGCCTGTTTAGCCAGAGCCAGCACAGTGTCCCATCTGGACTTCTGGTATCTAGCTGTGTAGGCCATATACAGTAGTTAGCCTGCCTGAGTCCCAAAGATGCTGCCATGTATCGTTTCTTTGCCATAGCATCAATCTTCCTGGAGTCCTTGTCTGGGGGTTGTGATGCCAAGGGAATATTTGCCTTACCACAGGCAGCAGCCTGCACTACCCCAACATGGCTGCATTACTGGAAAAGGAACTCCGTGTCTGAGCCTGAGAGAGTGTACCTCTTGTCCATTCATCTGTCCACAGGAGGTATAGAATTAGGAGACTTAAGAATTTTATGTGTCTGTGGACTCCGGGATGTCCATCATATCAACATAATCAGACTCTTCCTGATCCTCTACTGCTTCCTCCACAGGAAGCTGGAGGGCCTCAGCCACTTTTTTGTAAAACATATAGTGAGAAGGGGACTCAGAAAGCCTAGGAGTAGAAACACCTGAAGGTCTGTCTGGGGAGATGTCCAGGTCAATAGGCACATCCAGACTTTCATAATCACCATAATCATCCTCATACTCTCCCTCCTCTTCCTCCGGTTCACAAAATTCTTCCAAAGTGTAATCCGGAACAGGGGGAACCGACCGAACCAAGCCCCCTGCCAGATGGCGCCGGTTTGCTTGGAACCAAACTAAGCAATTGCACTATCCTTATCGCTTTGGCTATCTCATCGGCGGTCGGAGTATGAATTTCTGGGTCCGAACCGGACGATTTATCTTTTCTCTTTCTTTACACCGGAACCGACTCCTCAGAATTGGCTCTCCTTTTGCCCGAAGAAGTATCGCCCAGGTCAGAGGGCACTCCTTCTGGTTCGTTTGGAACCAAATCGGGCTGGCCATCCAGGTCAGCGGACTTCTCGGCCTCCCTTTCCCTCAGTCTACCTAATCTCTTTTCCAGGGTAGATTTGGGAAAATGCTTGCAAATTTGGCGGTCTGAATCGAGGTGGTCAAACCCCAGACAATAAACACAGGTGGTGTGGGGATCAGCCTTCCCCACACACACTGCAGTGTTGAAACCCAGTGGGCCCGTTTTTTTCCTTGGGTTTTTCAGACATGGCCAATCCTATCCAAAACTTACCCTTTTTTCGGCAATCCTCCAGGCAAGACTCCCCTATCGGTTCCTGACTGTGTCACAGGTCTTGGAAAAAAACGTAATAAAATCAGTTTTTTTTAGAACCGATACGGACCAGTTACCACACTCTAAATTAAGCACAAGCTTTTTTACCTTAAACTGATCGGTTCAGCCGAACCGATCCACAATTTACAAGTTCCACACAGAAACAAAACAAAAAACCTATCTAGTACTCACGGTACCACAGACAGAGACCTGAACCGACTAAGCGGTAACAGCAATTCGGTAGAAACCGACCGAAAACCGACACTTCAACCGACTTTTTGAACCGAACAACAGGAGAAATCTCCGGAGCGACTGTTCAGTGAGGCGGAGTAAAGAATCTGACGGTTGCAGTTTAAACAACAGCAGACAGGGGCTTCAACCGAGCCCGTGGTGAACATTCCATGCTGGCCATGGAAAGTTTAACTCTTTGTTCTCCGGGGCAGTTGAAAGGCAGGACCTAACTGCATATGTCAGAATACAGCAAGACTTCATGTTGTTTGAATACCTCCTGTCCATTCTCTTATCCACAGGAGGTATTGAATTAGGGGTTTGTAAAATTTTGTGTGTCTGTTTCCCCAAGGATTTATGAAGAGGGATAGACAGTCTTTTGGACTCTGGGATGTCCATTATTTACACAAAATCAGGCTCTTCATCCTCCTCTGCAGCTTCAATCAAGGGAAGCTGCAGGGTTTCTGCCACCTTTTTGTAGAACAAAAAATGTGAAGGGGAACCAGAGAGCCTGGGAGGAGAGACACCTGAGGGCCTGTCTGGGGAGATGTCCAGTTCAATGGGCACATCCAGACCCCCGGTCATCGTCATTATCATCATCCTCGGGATAGTCTTCGTCTCCCTCCCACTCCTCATAAAAAGTGTCTGGATCATAATCCGGAGGAAGGATCTGACCGAACTAACCGTCTCAACGGTACGGTTGAACGGAGCAGTCTAAGCGATTGAACAATGCTAATACGCTTTGGCTATTCAAATCGCGGTTGGAGACTGCGATACCGGATCCGAACCGGCAGACTTACGCTTCTTTTTTGACGGAACCGACCCCTCAGGGTCAGCTCTCCTTTTGCCCGAGGAGGTATCGCCTAGGTCAGTAGGCACCTCCTCAGGTTCGACTGCAACGAAACTGGGCTGGCCATCCGGATGTACGGACTTCTCGGCCTCCCTTTCCTTCAGCCTACTCAGTCTTTTGTCTAGAGTGGATTTAGGAAAGTTTTTACAGATTTGGCAGTCTGACTTTAGGTGGGCAAACCCCAGATGTAAACACAGATGAGGTGGGGGTCAGCCTTAGCAAAGGCCTCCCCACACTCAGTACAGTGTTGAAACCCAGTGGGACCGGTTTTCTTCTTGGGTTTCTCAGACATTACCAACCTAACAAAATTACCCTATTGCAGCTTTCAAGCCAGGTAATACAATAACCGATCGGTTACAAACTGTGTCACTGGCGTTTTAAAAGAACCGGCAAAAAACCTTGGTTCTTTTGAAAATGATCGGTACCAGAACACCACTCTAATCCCAGAAATAAATTTAAACAGAATGGGTCAGTTCCAAACCGGACTGACCGGAAAGAAACCGAAGAAAAGAACAATTTCCAACTTTTTCACAGAATAAAACACAGTCACTACCTATCTACACACTACCTGTACCGTAGACTGAGGCTGGAAATCCGAAAATAACAAAAAATTATATGGTTTAAACCGAACACTTTACTTTTACCGAACCGAGCAGAGGAAATCTCTGAAGCGACTTCACTGTTAGGCGGAGTAAAGATTCTGACGGTTACACTGATAAGTACCACAGACAGAGGTTTGAAAACCGAACTCGAGCTCAACGTTCAATGCTTCTGCATAGAGTTAACTCTTTCCTCTCTGGGGCAGCTCAAGTGCTGGGGCTAACTGCATTATGTCTGAATACAGCAAGACTTCATGTTGTTTGAACATGTAAAATAAGACTGACACCATTTCTGGCATATTATCTGCACCAGGTCAGGTGCCAAGTGGGCAGATTCTGGTTGCGGTCACCATCTCCATTCCACTGTTTACTGTTTACCGAACCCAATGTCAATTCCAGCATATTAGTAGCAAAGCAAATAAAGTAGTGCTACCAAGACAGATATTCTCACTCTGCAGTGTCCTCTCCTTTTTTGACAATTTTTTTATTCAAACACTGATCATTGTCTTGTGCAAGACAAGTCTGGACTCCGGCGGGACTTCAACACCAGACCCCTGAGTGACACAGCACAACTGTCCAACTTTACTTCACCGGCCAGGCTCTTTTGCAACTCCCTCCAAGACCGGACAGGACCACAACACAACACCCAGAGACCTGTGCCGTGACCTGCAGCAAAACCATCCAACTTGTTGGCTGGCCTGGCTCTTTCCCCTCCTTAAACGCTGTTTGCCTCAACAATGCTTTGCTGGCTGTCTGTGCCTCAGTCTCTTGCTGCTGCCCACAAAAAGTGATTAATGGCTGCTCCTCCCATATCTATCTCTGCATGCACCCATGGCCGCTGCACTAATTGACCATTCTGGCTCCAAAGAGAATGATGACTGTTAGACGCAGGGGAGGAGGGGTAGCGAGCACACTGCTTCAGATGCTGCTGCACAGTGGACAAGTTGTCAACCCCCCCCCACCACCACCACCACCAAAAACACTCAATTTGGCTGTGTCAGTTTCACATCATCCTGGTTACTGTAAACAAGAAAAAAAAATAATAACAGAGCTCTGTTTCGCAGTGCCCTCTATTGCATGGCACCCTAGGCGGCCGCCTAGTTTGCCTATATCCTTAAGGCAGGCCCTGGGTGGGGTGGGAGGTGTTGATTGGTGAAGAAGAAAAAAAATCACATGGGATGGCGATGGGAGAACAGGGGAGAGGGAGGGAAGGACCACAAGACTACCAGGGAATATATATAATGTAATTGAGTTGACAGAAAATGAAGGGTAGGGGGTACAACTAGGCAGCAGTGAACTATGCAGTTCAAACTGCTATGGGCCTTTACTGTTCAAAGTCTTTACAGTTCGAACAGTAAAGTTCGAACTGTAAAGCACTTCAAACGGTTATTTTCTGATCGACTGATCCTTAACTAAGCGAGTGACGGGTGATATGATTCTTGCCCCAAAAAGTCATACTTGCCCTCAAAATTATAAACTCATTGTACAATAATGGAACTAAGCATGTGACTGAGACCTAAAAACAGGTCTTGGTCATTCCTTACCAAGTACGATTTCTTTATAAATCAATTTTTAAAAGGAAAGAAAAAAAAAACAAGATGGCGGAAGCGCAAACAGTATATTTCCCTGAGCACAAACAGTAAATCCTCACCAATTAACAGTTCAAGCTGTTTTCATTTACCTGACTGTTCGGCGGCTATCACAAAATTCATTATTATTCAAAAATGGTAAAATTTCTATTCACCCAACTTTCCAAAGGCATACCCTTGGTACAGACCCTAACATCCCTGAAAATTTCAAGAAAAAAATTAATTCTGTCTGGGCTGCAGATGAGGGCAAAAAAATCCCATGTTAACCAATGGGGAAAAGGTGGGTTTTTTTTTTTAGTTTTTTACTACTTTATAGCTCAAAAACCGTGGAAAATGCCATCACGAAACTTTCCACATCTTGAGCCACTGGCACAGTGACCGTGTATGCCAAATCATGGGTTATTTCATCAAAAAGTGCCAATGTTTTTAAGGTGCAAAATTTTGAATTTCACACAGAAGTCCAAGTACAACCCTAACTATAGGGGCGCAACCACACCCCTAATATATATATATATAGATAGATATAGTTAGGGTTCAACAGTCACTTCTATGTTAAACCCCAAATTTTTCACTTTAATAACTTTGCAACCATTTGACCGATTTACCTGAAATGTTGCAAGCTCCGTCTGGTACCATAGATCTCTGGATCTGACAAGTTTCATTCCAGCTGGATGTATGGGTGCAGAGCTACAGAATGTCAAAAATGTGAAAAATAACACTTTTTTGTCAATTTCTTTGTTACGTCATTTCTCTGAAACCGCCTGGCAGTTTGATCCGAACTGTTCAGGGTATATGGGGTCTGGGACGCAGATGTGCCTTTTGAAGGTTTGGTGAAAAAATATTAATCCATTCAAAAGTTATTAAAATTTCAGTTTTCCCATTATTTCCTATGGGCAAAATTAGCTGTCCCATGCGAAAGTACCGATTCTCTTTTGTGAAAGCACTTTCTCTTTCGCAAATGAGTCCACTGCTTTCGTGCTTCCACCATCTTGTTTTCAGTTAGCAATGCGGAAAAAACAATATAATTCAAAAACCACTGCCCCTTGGTAAACACCAACAGTTGTGTTTAGCTAGTCGGGCCGAGGAACACGATCCTGGCATTAGTTTTCCTCAAATATGTCCAGAAATATCTTTATTTTTATCTGTAGATTTTTAATGCCACAAATTACAGCACTGTTTCGTGAAACAACGGGGGTCGTGCTGCAATTTGCAGTACTAAAAGCTCTACCTACAAGAAACATTTGTAAACATTTCTGGGGCTAACTGACCCCAGAATTTCATTCCTCTGCCCCCGATTAGGTAAATACCTTTGGTGTTTACCTAAGTCTAGAATTATTTAAAGAGCTAGTGGAACCAAAACAGGCAGACATGAAAATAATATACATTTTAAGTAGTCAGTTGTAACTGTTTATTTCTGAAGTATTTTTCTTTTTCCTTTTGCTCATCAAAAAGTATTCTATGTGATAATATTGTGCTGGATGTGTGGGACAGCTCTTAGCCTAGCAGCTGACATATCTAACTCTACTGCTCCACACTACAGCATCAGCAATATGATCTCACTGACTGTGACATCACAGGGGAATGGCCTGGCAGTCACTCACTTGCTGTTGCTAAGTAGCAATGATTTCACAGACAGTGAGGTCACAATGCTGATGATGTATTGTGGGCAACAAAGCAAGATATGTCAGCTTCCAGGCTAAGAGCTGTTCCACACATCTCGCCTACTGTCTGGTGAACAATCTAATTAAACAAAGGGAAAAAAAAAAAGTACCTCAGATATAAAATATAATGGTTGGCTGCTTTTAAAATCTAATATTAGTTTTAGGCAGTACACTAGCTCTTTAAGGGTTTTAAACCCTGTAAGAGGAAGGGGCTGAGGCATGGCAGTACAACACTGTCCTCATGAAAACAATGTGCAATGTTCTATACTACAGTACAATTTCAAGAATATCAAGCAAGAGAACAGGAAATAAGGTGCATAGGATACTACACCTTGGGGTGCCTACTGGCCTATCATTACAAAAATACTGCGTTGCATTTGAGGTGACAGGGGTTTCAAATAGTACAGAATTTGGAAATGCAATTAAATTAACCACAGTCTCAGTTCCATAAACCAAATACAGTAAACTCCTCCAATAACAGATCATTCAGTTGGACCTGACTGAGTCCACCAGAACCTGCAGATCGGTATACAGAAAATGAAGTGTTTCAGATTGCATGCCTGCACTTCGCACAGACTGCCAGCACACGGCCGCAATCACAGAGGTGAACAGTACCTAAGAGTTAAAAAAAAAAAAAAAAAAGGGGGGGGGGTTCATTGATACACTGTATGTGACAATTCTAGATAATTTGTGTCTTGTCCCGATAATATGGTACATTACTCTCGCACTGCCCAACGCACTCTCTCACAGCACACTTTCCAGCAGCACAAATAGCACATTGTAAGCAGGGTCCCAGTACACTGCCTCGATCACACCGGGTCTACAAGACTCCTCAAGCCCTTCCATCTAATAACTGTCTTTATTATACTGTATATACATTTTTGATGAATGAAAAAACATAAAAAAAGCATGGAAAGCTCTGGGAGCTGAATTCAGGGTAGACACGCAGTGTCTCCATACATGAATGTTCACTCTCTTTTCTATTTCTGCCTCCTCACTTTCATTCCATCTGTTTTTATGCAAGCCCATCTTGAAGCGTTAGAGCCGGAATAAACTAACTAAGACGCCAAAAGACAACATACTGATACTTTTTTATTGAGCAGCATAGCTAAATAAAAATGATTCCTTCACTATCACTGTCAGCTAAATCATAGTGCAGCGCAGTGCAATTAATGACTTGTATGCTTGACTGGAAGATTATCAGTTGATTACAGGTGTCTCAAATGCAGCATTGGGGGCTCAGTGCAGTCGCTAGCAACATAATGGAAGGAATGTTGTGAAACCGCTGTCCATTTGTCAGTTGCTAAAATGGGCGCATACCACAATAGTCAATAAATGCATGGAATAGAAGGAGAGATATGAAACACAAAATATGTAACAAGGGGCATTACAGTACCCAGTGTCCCCAAATACTTCTCATCTTTTTTCACCCCCCCCCCGCCAACCAGCAGAGTGTGATTCACAACCCCTTTCAAAATTATTTGCCAATTGCATTTATCGTACTAATTTCAAAACGGCATGAATTTTTTATCACATGATAATGTATACAGTTTTTTCAATGTTTTTATATATTTTTTTCTTCCTGGCATACCATCGGTTTATATATTCATTCAGAGACCATGTCCTCTCTCATCAATAATATTGCTTTTTGCCAGACAGCACTTTACCTGCATCAGCAATAAAAAGCACATATCAATTGCTGTGAACAAATTAGGTTGGGCAGTAAATATAGTCCCTTTTTACATACAGTATATCACACATTTCCAAACGTACCACCATGGTATCCAACTGTGTGTAAACTAGAATTGCAAGGTTCACCACATTACAGAAACTTCACACTGGCAGGTCATGGAAGTCAGAGGAGGACTGATATGCACATGTAATTACAAAAACAACTCGTACTCCCCTGTCACTTGCTTTCTTGTAGTAGTTCCAAAGACCATGAGATTTCTATCACATAGGAAATGTACACATTTCAACTTCTTTCCAATTTTTGTATACTATTTTGTTCTAGTATTATATCATCACTCTAAATAATTAGTTCAGAGGCAAATTTCCTCACTTGTCAATAATATTAGCTTTTTGCCAAACAGTAATTTGGTTGCGTCAGCAATAAAAAGCAAGCATAAATTGCTATGGACAGGTCTCTTAATAATAAAATAAACTGCTGGAGGAATTACTCTTAATTTGTGTTTTGTCATTCATGTGTTCATTATGGATCAGCAGCAGCTATTGTTCAACTCTGCAGAGGGAGGAATCGAACCAGTGTTGTCAGAGGATGCATCTCTGACTCTGCACAGCAAATTGTAATTTGTGGGCCCCACATCCAAGTCCCTCTAATGAGCTCTACCTACCCATTCACATGCAGCTGCTGTGAAATTCATTGACTTACCCTGATGACCATTCCAAGCTCAGACGAACCTGTCAAAATAGGAACAGGTAGTCCTGTGTTGTAGTAATGTTGCCAGAATTTATATATACTGAATGTAGAGCAACACATTTTGTCAGTGTGGCAGGGAACAGAAATAACATCAGGGAACCTGTTTGTTACTGATTTTACCACCTAAGTATGTATCACTGTAAACTATTTCCACCCAGCCATCAACACTCTCGTCACTCCCCCCCCCCCTCTCGTTTCAGGATAATATTCATGTTAGAAAGCATTCCTTTTGGAACAGTCACTCTGTAAAGGAACTAAATAAAGTTCCTGCAATATCACAGCACTGTTCAAATAATTAATAAAATAATGCTCTGCTCAGATGTTTTGTCCTTCCAGTCCTTCACACCACTGCAATTGGGAGCCTTCACAGACAGGGGAAAAATGGTAACTTTGTTTGAACTCGATTAGCGATTGGCTGTTTCAATAGTTTCAGATCAGCAGATTAAGTAAATACTTGAGTAATTAAACTATAATCAGTTTCAAAGGAGTTACCTTTCCCCCTGTCTGTGAAGGCTCCCAATTGCAGTTGCGCTAGTGACTGTCAGCAGGTTCTGAAGGACAAAACATCTGAGCAGAGCATTATTTAGTTCATTGTTTGTACTGTGCTGTGATATTGCAGGAACTTTATATAATAACTGGTTCTTGTTTTTTCCCCATAGGGAAACCGGGTTGTAATTTTATCATTATAACCAGCTGGTTATAACAACAAACACATGCTCAGATTTCCCTATCTAAGTATCACTAACTCATCTTCCTCAACTTTGTACCGCCCTCTGCCGTCCAGCTCTCAATCCTTCTGCAGTTCGCGACAATAGGAGTCAGCGGTAAGTTCTTTTTTAAAAAAATATATGACTGGGCACATAAAATGTTTCAGTTTTTTCGTTTGGAAATAAAAACAAACAAACCCCTAAACAGTGGTTTAGGTCAGGAGCCTAGCCAACTCGCTGTGGACCATGCAGAAACCCCAATGGTCCGCAGCTTGGCTCCATAGAGATACACATTTATTTTGTATAATTGCTGTGGTGAAAAAACAGTCCCCAATAATTATACAAAATAAAGGATGGGTAGGTAAACTTGATTTTGGCACACACCTCAGAGTGGATGCCCTAATAACCCACCCTTCGCGGGGAGGGGGGGTTAAAATCCTCATTATAACCACCTTCCCGTCCATTACTCTCTATTTAGTTCCTTCACAGAGTGAATGTTCCAATGTTGTAATACAGATATTTAGCTTTTACAAAATATATTAACCAGTACATATTTGATTTGCAGTATATAGTGAGAATTGTTTGTCTCACATTTTCATAATGATTGGTAATAACTGACTGTTGTTTTTACAATATTGACCTGTAAAGTGGTACTATAAGATAAAAATTTTAACAGTAGTTAAATTAATTTTAATTGTTTTTGATAGTATATAGTGATAACAGTTTACATAAAATGTTGAAGTCTGTGATACAGGTTAGCCTGATTATTCTGTTAGTAAACCATTCTACAAGGGACTTAGAGTGTCCAAATTCAGACACTCTGCAAAACAGATTTGTAGCACTATTATCTATTTCTCCGTCAGCCCCATCAGTATTTGTGAGGGTTAAAAGGAATCAATTTTCAAACAACTTGAAGTTATCAAAATATGGTAGGTGTCTCCGTTTGGATAATCATTGAGGAGTTAGGTGGGAACAATGTAACCAGTCTGAGTCCGTAACCTTTCAATTGATTTTATTGTTGGCAGGTGACACAAAAATTAATCCTGGCCCATTTATAACAAATGGGCCAGGATTAAAAGTTGTGCATGAAAATGCCAGAAGTTTTGCTAAAATTAAAAATACCAGAACTTCAGCTTTGGTCCCAACAATTTGAACCTGACGTAGTCAGAATCTCAGAAACATGGTCAACTAAACAAGTGATTAATGATGAGATCTCCATGGATGGATCTGAAACTTTTAGACAAGACCAGGTGAGGCGGAGCCGGGGGCCTTTTGTATATTAGTAATAAGTTGGGTTCATTTGAAACAAAATATTCTGGAACTGTGGAAGGGATTGAATGTCTTTTTATTGAGCCAAAGCAATTAAAGCTTTTTATAGGTGTTGTTTATTCCCCTCCTAAAATTAAAATTAGTAGCTTTGAACAGTTAGCACAAAAAATAGCTTAGTTGGCAATAGATAGAGATTTAATATTAATAAGGGATTTTAATGCGGCATGGGGAAAGCCTAGGGGTAAGAAACTGGAAGCAAACTTTGAGATACTGGCTGTTAATCAACCAATAAATCAAATTACAAGGAAAACAGGTCTTTGTAGTCAGGATAATATATTGGACCTGATGTTTTTCTCAAACAGCTTCCACACTGAAAGTTGCTCAGTCCTTCCCCCCAATTTAGAAGACCACAACCCAGTTGTATGTATAATTTCAGATAAATACAACTGTAAGGTAGAGGAGAAGCAAAGCATTAGGAGAGATAATTCTAACCATTACCCAGATAACTTTAAGAGGAACATAGGTCTGGAAAAATGGCATAGATTGCAAATAATTCCAGTTATAAATTTGGGTGTTAAAGAGTTCTCTGAAACTTTCTTAAAGATTTGCAATCGACATGCACCCTATAAAACCCATAAATTGCCAAAAACATCTACCATGGGTAAATGAATTACTGAGGAAACAGATACATATTAGGGACTAAGCCTGGAAAAAAGCACAGAAAACTAAAAAATGGGACAGATTGGGATGATTATACGCATAGGAACAAATGTAAAACGTTAATAAAACAGGCAAAAAAAAACTTTTATAACAATAAGGTTGAGAATGCTATGCACCCTAAACAGTACTGGGATATTATAAAAGATCTTGAAAACCCTATTAGAGCAAGGCCAGATATTAAAATGGCCAATTGAAAAGGGGAACCTATGGACTCTAAAGCGGTGGCTCAATACTTGAACCACTACTTTATTACCCTGCCAGACATTGAAATACACGACAGTATAACAAATCAATTTAGTTAAAATAGAGCAGGAGGTAATGAATTAAATTCCCCCCTTTTCTATTTCAGAACAATAAATAAAAAGGAGGTAAGGAATGCAATTAAAAAGTTGAACCCCAAAAAAATCCTACAGCCTTGATATAATAGAAATAAAAATTTTTAAAAGATGTAACATAAATAATTTCACCAGTGTTGACTAGTTTGTTAATCAAAGTTTTTTTTTTATACTTGCTTTATTATTTCCAAAGACTTATATCGTTAGCATCTTTTACATCAGATATCCATACATCATTTACAGTTCTTCTTAAAACAGCTGTAATTCCCTCCAAACATCAGGAGAGAAATTTTGAACATAATACAAACTAACCAAGTATAACTAAGTCACAGATATAATCTAAAGTCAGGGTTAGGTCATCTAGGAAAGCATCCTCTTTGGTACTATCATATATTAAGTAAGTTAGGATTTGTTTCTATCTCCAGGCAAATTTATAAAACATTATGCAGCTAAGTATTTCTAAGCCAAGTTCAGCTTAGGTACAAAAAGAGAATGTTCAGTACAGAGTCTCCTATAGGCCCTCCGCAGTCATCTCCCCACTAGGTTTCCTATCTGTCCTGGAAGTAAGACAGCACTTATATTTTATCATATAATAGCCATCTAGACTACCTATTCTGATAGCAGTGAAGTTGCTGTCTCAGAGCCAGGGTAATTCTTTCCATCTGATGTATTGGTTCTAGGACCTCTACCCAGTCCGAAATCTCCGGAGCCAAAGTTTGAAGCCATCTTTTAGTTACTGATTTGAATGCAGCAGCCACTAGTATGGACCATAAATATCTCTCATCTCTATCCTTCAGTTCCCTGGGTATTAAACCTAATACTGTATGTTCCAGGCCTATTTTGGACTGTAGTATAAATAGTTGAGATAGGTGTTTTATTGTGTCTTTCCAGAATATTGTTAATGTGGGGCAAGTCCAAAATATATGGGTCTGGGAGGCACATCTCTCTCCACATTTCCGCCAGCATTCAGATGTTGTTCCCTCTACATAATGGACTGTTTGAGAGGGTACCAAGAAGTACCGAACCCTTAATTTCCAACAAAAGTCTCTCCAGAACAATGAGCTAGATGTAGACCATATGCCCCCCCAGATCAACTTCCATTGTTGATCAGTGAGAGAGATCTGAAGGTCTTGTTCCCATTTGGTTTCTATTTGTTGTGACATGATACCCATATACTCTATGTAATTTCTATAAAGCCAAGTTATGCATGCTTCTCCCCCCCATGTCCCCAGATCTTGTGAAATACTGGAATCCTTTTGGGAGTTCCTTTTTCTTTTATTATGTTCCGAATGTGTTTATTTATTGCATCCCTAAGCTGATAGTAATGAAACCTGTCTGTAGGAAGAAAACCATATTGCTGTTGAAGTGCCTCAAACAAGAGGATGGTGGAGCCAGATATCATCTGATATGGAGAATGAAAGCCCCTTCTAGCTTGCTGTAGGTACCATTTGTCCAATCTAGCTGGGATAAAGAGGGGATCATAGGCCCACCATTTATATAGCCAGAGCTGTCGCTGAGTCTCACCTCTTTTGATTCCCCTTTTCCAACCAGCCAGTGTCACCTGTGTGTCTGTGTACCTCTGTATGTGATCTGATCCTCCATCAGAGAAAAGGTCCGCCTGGATTGGGGGGTGACTCTAATCTGCTAAATCTATACTTTTCCAATGTGCCTCGTATTCCGCTTTGCCCCAGAAGAGGGCAATTCTCATTTGAGATGCCACCCAATAACCCGATAGGTTTGGAAAGGCCACTCCCCCCTCTTGCTTCGGGAGATATAGTATTGATCTCTGTATTCTAGGTCTCTTATGTCCCCATAGAAAATCTAAGAAGATTCTCTGCCATGCTTCTAGTTCTTTTTGCGTAACTTCACAAGGCACACATTGGAAAAGGTACAGAAGACATGGTAGGGCGTTCATTTTGAGTGCTTGAGCCCTGGCATTAAGAGACAGAGGTAGAAGTGACCATCTCAGTTTTCAAATGTTTTATTACAGGGGGATAATTTAGTTCCGCTAGTTGTGCATTGTTTTTGCTAATTCTTACTCCCAGATATTTTATGACATTCAAATCCCATTGCATAGGATATTTCCTTTGCATGGCCTCTTCTGGAATATAATTAAAACTGAGTATCTCCGTCTTCTCTCTGTTAAGCTTATATCTTGCTATTGCTGAGAATTCCTGAATTAAGGTAAACACTGCAGGTAGAGAGCGCTCCGGTTTAGACAAGTACAAAAGTATGTCCTCCGCATATAATGCTATTTTATGTATGGTTCCTCCCAGTTCGATCCCCCCATTTCCAAGTGTTGTCTAATCATTTGGGCCAATGGTTCTATGTAGAGGGCGAAAAGAAGGGGAGACAAAGGGCATCCTTGCCTAGTGCCTCGATTTAAGTCTATTGCCTCTGATATGTGGCCATTTGCTCTCACATCTGCTCTCGGGGATTTATATAACCTGAATAAGGCAGAACTAAACTGTTGGGAGAGCCCAAACCAGGAAAGGACACAGCTCAGGAAAGACCAGGAGACATGGTCAAAGGCTTTTTCAGCATCTAAACTTACTATTAGTGAGGGAATTTTCTGTCTGGATATGTGATCTATTATGTGTATTGTTTGTCTTAAATTGTCTTGGGCTTGTCTTCCAGGTATAAAACTCATCTGATCTAAATAAATTAGGGATGGAAGGTATACTTGTAGGCGTCTTGCCATAATCGACGTCAGAATCTTATAGTCTGTGTTCAGCAATTAAATGCGGCGGTATGAGAAGCACCTGGCTGGGTCCTTTCCCAGCTTGGGCACAACTGAGATAATGGCTCTGGACCAAGACAGAGAAGGAGCAGCATCCCCCTTCATCACCTCTGCATATACACGGACAAGCTGAGAGTGGATCTGTTTCCCCATTGCTTTGTAAAATTCTGAGGAAAATCCATCAGATTCAGGACACTTCCCTACCTTTAGTCTCACAATCTCTACCATCACTTCTGAGCTTGTAATAGGGGCCAATAGAGTTTGCCCTTGTTTCGGGGTTAACGCTGGTAGTTTCAGCATACTTAAGAAGGTTTGCTGCTCTGTACTCCCCACAGTTACTTCATCTGTATAAAGTGTTGTGTAGTACTCCTTAAAGGCATCCGAGATCTCCCGTACCCCTATCACCATACTCTTCCTCTTAGGATGTCATATGTGGGTGATCGAAGCCCTAGCCCTCTGCGTTCGTAGTCTACTGGCTAGTAACTTTAATGAGCGTGGTCCCCCTTCGTAGTACTTGTGGCGCAGAAAGAGGAGCTTCTGCTCTACCTGGTAATCTAGGATACCCACAAGTTCTCTTTTATACAGTAAAAGCTGCTTAACACTATCTTTGTTTATGTTTTGTTTTTGTAGTCCTTCTAATTCTTGTATCCATTGTAGTAATTCTATTCTACGTGTCTCCCTAACCTTTTTTTTCTGTACGGCTATCTATATTAGCTTTCCCCTTAACACTGCTTTTGCTGCATCCCAGATGATCGACTGCGAGGTGTCTTGGCTAGTATTTTCTTTTAGAAAATTATTATGTTTCAATTATTGCGTCTTTAACCTCATCATCTCTAAGCAGGGAGAAGTTCAGATGCCAGAAAGTGTTACGTATCACTTTTCCCAAGTCCATTAACATATAGAGTGGGGCATGGTCTGAGAGGAGGAACTCCCCTATCCACGTATCATAGATTTTGTGTAACTCGTCTCTGGGCATTAAATAGTAGTCTAGTCTGGAATACATTTTATGGGCAGGGGAATAAAATGTGTAGTCTCTTTGCTTTCCATGTTGATGTCTCCAAATGTCTATCAGACCTAGCTCTGTTCCAGTTTAGCTACCTTCAACGCCGTTTGATGTGGTCTCTTAGAATTTAAAGAGGAAGAGTTTAAATATGGGTTAAAGGTCAAATTCAGATCCCCCCCACAAACCAACTGTCCTTCACTCCAATCTAGTAGTATAGTTAGAAATGTACGATACTCTTGGTATTGTGTACCTGGAGGAAAATAGACTGAAGCTAGGTTAATAATGTTGCCCATGAATTCCCCTTTTATCATGGCAAATCTTCCCTCTTTATCCACTTTTGAGTCAATTTTCTTAAATTGTGTCCTCCTGGGAACCAAGACCATGACCCCTCGCCTCCTACCCCGTTTGTACGAAGAAGCTGCCAGCTCACTGAATCCAAGCTTGAGAAACTTGTTATGTTCTTGTGTTGACAGGTGTGTTCTTGTAGGAGCAAGAAGTCTACGGAGGCTTTTTTAGCCTGACTTACTATTTTGCTCCATTTTATTGGGTTTGTTAGACCCTTCACATTATATGAACAAATCAATGTACCCATTCTAGCTATATTTAATGTTATAGTTGCTAAGTACTAGTTCCAAATTTGCCTCCCCCGATGAACCTTCTTTATGATGTTCTTTATCGTGACTTAAAGTTAGTTCAACAGTACCATCCTGGTCAACAACATCTAATCTACAAATAATAAAAAAAACTTTAAATTTCAGGTTACACTTATCAAGTATGGTCAACATGACCTCTAACTAGTAAACCTGTGTAAACACTTCCAAATGTGGAGACCCGAATTCCGAGGTCTCTTATCTTGCCTAGTTCAAAATATTAGGCAATTCTGGAGAGGTGTCTATTACGTCTCCACACAGTGAGACACCCTCCAGGAGCTATAAGTTGTTATCTGAGTTCAAATTAGCTCTATGCCAGAGTCTGAGGTTAGGTACTATCTGACCTCAATGGGCTTTAGTTGTGTACACTGGGGCCCCCTAAACATCTAAGGGTTAGCTAACTATTTAAGTTTACCAATAGGTTGAAGCTCATACAACCAATGCATTAGTTAATTCAACTTTATAGTGGTGTATTCAGAACCCACCGCAGGAGTCCATCTAGAAGACAGACCACCCCCCGAGCGGTCACCCCGTCACCTCACGGACAGAGTAGGAAGAGAGGACCCAAAAAAGAGACGACAACTGCTATGCCAGTCGATAATCCCTTTAGATTATTTATCGCCCACTACCAGAGTGGAATATTTTTCTTATTTTCCTTGTTTTGTTCTGCATGGCTGGAGAGAGTGTAAGAGGGTCCAGGCCATCCGACAGACCAATCTATAGGACTGGATAAGCTATTAGAGCTGACCCTCGCTTCACATTAGGGCATTTATGTGGCATCTTGCTTCCCCCCCCGGATGATCTGCAAAGGTCACCCATGAGCTGAGCAGCGGGCCACCGCCTCTTTTCTAAAGTTCATATATCTCATTAAATAGGGTCATATTGGCTCCAATTGATAGTCTGTCCGGGAAGCCCGCCCTCCTTCCTTGAAATGCCAGCAGTGTCCTCTCCAAGAGGCCCCCCACCCCAGTATGAAGCGCTCCACCCGCAAGAGAAGGGCCCCACCTCCAGTCCCTCATTTGGCACATTCCCCACCACCACATTCTTTATCTACTCAGTTTTTAAAGGAAATGTCTATGAACTTGAGCAGTATCTTTTTTTTTTTTTTATACTTTATTTTTAGATTTTCAGTTGCTTTATATCAAAGCCAAAAAGACATCATATCCGTGACAGTCCATACATTAATCAATTTTAGGGGGACGCAGCCCCTTTAAACATAGGATTAGTGCATCAAAGATATGTTGATACCACATATGGGGGAAAACTAAATAGCCAGATTTAAAAATATATCCAAGACTTATGCTGCATAAATTAAGCCCAAGAGCAGTATGACTTTATTCAAAAAGAAAGAAAAACTAAAGTCCACAGAAAGTCTAGCTTTTGCCTGCCTGAACTCAGGCTATTGGCGTCATACTAAAAACCTAAAGGTAGTTCCTAAAATAAAGTGAAATCTGGCAGCTAAATCAACGTTTAACTATATTTACTCAAAGCCCAGAATTTTGAGATAAATCTCCAGCTGAATTTAACAAAATATTGAAAAACTGAGATCACATTTTACACTAGGGCTCCTAGAAAGCCTTCCAGCACTAAGCAATTATTATTTAATAATGGCTTGAAAAACCGAATAGTCTGGAGCAAAGCTCAGCAGGAAAGGCTGAAATGCATGTAAAGGCGCTCACACCATTCTTCAATCACCCTCCTCATCTCCCAACAGGTCCATAGATTGATTCTGATCCCGTTGTTGGGCCTGAATACGAGCCGACCACTTTCCAGTTTCAATAGGGTCTGAAAATATCCAGACCTTCCCATTATATACCACGCGTAACCTGGCAGGGAGGAGCACTGCGTGAGTGATATGATTCTCTCTAAGTTGCCTTCTGATTCCATCAAACATTTTCCTTCGCATGCGAGTCACATAGCTTAGATCAGGAAATAGACAGACTGCCCTTTCATCTTGCATTAGAGAACCCGCTCGATGGGCCAATCTCAAAATGTGGTCTCTAGTCCCAACACCATCTGTCACCAAAAGTACTTCGTTATAGGAGAGCAACTGTAATTGTACTAACAAATTGTACTTGCTGTCAAGAGGCAGTATAGCGCAGTGGTCTAAGGCTCTGAGCTGCAAATCTGGTGACATCCAGCAGACCAGACCTGGGTTTAAATCCCACAGCTTCCACTTGCATACTGTGTGACACTGAGCAAGTCACTTCACCTCCTTGTGCTCCCAGGTCGCTCCTGTAAAAAAACTTTCAGTTTAGTGTGCTATACCTGGTTAAATAACTAAATAAAAAAAAAAAAAAAAGTAGGGTGCATGGCGTGTCCGAATCTGACCTGTATCCTCGGGGGTGTAATTCTGTACACTTTTTGCAAGCCAAAAGGAGCCAGGGGTTCTTCCGGGGACAGTTTCTCTTGAAGCCACTCTTGGATAAACATCATCGGGCGATCTCCTTCTAGCCCCTCGGGCATTCCTAAAATCCGAATATAAGCGGATTGAGCCTGGTTCTCGAGTGTCTCTAACCTAGCCCAAAAGTGCGTGTTTTCCTTAATCAGGTTCACGGTAGTTACCATGGCCTTCTCCGATTGTTTTTTGACCTCCTCCATCTCACTTTTAGTTTGTTCCATGGTCATTTCAACTATAGTCAGTTGGGAATTGTATGCATCCACTTTTGAGTTCAGGTCAGAGACCACAGATATCAGCCTCTGCAGTTTCATCCCAATCGACGATAAGGTCTCTTCGGGTTCCGTGACGGATGAGGCCTGTGCAATCAGATCGGTCCTAGCAGAGTGAGAGGATCCTGTGGCTTTTCCTCCCGGACCGCCGCATTTCTCTTTACGAGGATTACCCATAGCATACTTCCCGATGGTACTCTTCAGAATTTCTCAAAATCGCCTCGATTTTCTCTCTCCCAATGGCTAATTATTTTGATTTTTAGAGTAAAGATTTGGAGCTAATAGATTTTGCTGCCAGTTAGCTCGGGCTCCACAGCGCTCCCCACTTGAGCAGTATCAATGAATCATTGCACCAGTCTCTAGAGCTCTCCAGCCTCATCGAGTGCACTCCTCCATTCAGGTACAGAGGTCTTTTTAAACCCATTTCCCCTTACTTCGTTATAGGAGAGCAACTGTAATTGTACTAACAAATTGTACTTGCTGTCAAGAACGCTACGCTCAAGTCTGGGGTGCTTCTTCATCACTCGCTGGTCTTTCAGAGTTTTTGGAAGAGGACAGTTCCGTTTGAAGTAGCTTATCTTGTCTCTGTACACTCTGTCTGGAATGCTTCTGGCCGAGTACTGTGTCCCACAGACCGGATCCGTCCGTTGTAGAATTTCCTCCCTGTCTTTTCGGTCTCACTACCTGCCACGCTCTTCTACACACTTGTTGCTGCAGGCTTTGGCCTACCATTGAATCCGTGAGCGAGATTCCCTGCTGAGCCAGAAAATCCGATGCTTCCCTCAGTTCCTGGAAATGGATCGGGCCTTTTGGGGTAAGAACTTTCAAACAAGCTGGGTACTCTACGAATGCACGAATTTCCTTTTGTTGAAGTAGCCTCACAATAGCCAAAACTTGTCTATGCCTCATTAATAATCTGGAGTGAAAGTCATGGTCAAAGAACAACCTTGTGTCCCCAAACTGTATACTTTTCTTGGCCCAAGCTAAAGCGAGGATCTCTTCATTAACTCTGTAGTCAAGGAAGGCCAGTACAATTGATCTAGGTCTTGCTTTTGGGTCTCTGGGTCTGGGAACTAGCGAGCGGTGAGCCCGAATGATGTCTATGGCTTTTTCTGGTGGTAGGTTTAAGATCTCATGGAGGAACGAATCCATGAAGGTTAACATATTGCCAGACTCTGTACCCTCCGGTACGCCATGTATATGGACGTTATTTCTACGGTTTTGGTTTTCGGCCTCCTCGAGCCATTGTTCTAGGTCAGTAGTGTGTTGGTTTAGTTCTAAAAGGGCAGAGTTATGCACATCCGATGTTTGTGTATAATCTGTTAGTGTAGTTTCAGTGGCCCCTGTACGAAGTTTGAGTGTCTCAAATTCTTTCCGCTGGACAGAAACCTTAGCTTCAAGACACTGTAATGTCTCTGTCATCTGTTGGAGGGTACGGCAGAGCTGGCGAGAGGTAATTGTGCAGTTGGGTTCTTCTATATGGGTATCACAGGGCAATATGCCGGCATCAGTCTCCTGGGGCCCCGAGGCCACCAGTACTTGTTTACCTTCAGAGGCATTTTTCGGCAGTTTACAACCAGATTGTAAATTTTCTTTTAATTTCTGTTTCGGTGCCATTAGGTAGTCCGTTATATTCTTTTTGGATGACAGGATTGATGTTTTAAAGGCACGATGTGAGTAGATTGATTTAGGTCATTCTTAGAGCTTGTTAATTAAGCCGCCATTCCAAGGTGCTCACAACCGGAAGTCTCATTAATCAAAGTTTAACAGAGAATTTATTTCCTGACTTGTGGAAGGTTGCAAAAATTGTTCCTATTTTCAAAGGGGGTAAATCAGACAATCCATCTAATTATCGGCCTGTTGCAGTCCTTCTCATTCTCTCAAAGTTCATGGAAAGGATGGTGTATAACCAACTCTATGAGTACCTTGAAAAGTATTCAAAGTTGTCCAAATTTCAACATGGCTTCAGGGCAGGGTATTCGACGGGCACTGCGCTTGTGGACTTTGTAGACACGGTGGCAAAAGCCCTGGATGTGTGGGAGTCCGTAGGCGCAGTGTTCGACAACCTGTCTAAATCCTTTGATTTGGTGAACCATCATATACTTTTTGAGAGAACAGAAAGAATAAGAATAGCCTTAAGAACCTTACAATGGTTCAAATCATATTTGGGGGACCATAAACAACGAGTAGTAGTTGCTAACCACTTACCAGACTTGGGTCACCTGAAAAGAGGTGTACCCCAAAGATCAATACTGGGACCGCTGCTGTTCTTAATTTATGTAAATGATTTATCTGAACATACTGTAAACTCACAGATAAGGCTTTATGCAGACGATACCGTCTTGCTAGCCACAGCAAAAACTCAAGATCAGTTACTGGAAAAACTTCAGTTAGACTTTAATATTTTGCAGGATTGGTTTACTGAATCGAAGTTTGTTATGAGTCAAAAGAAAACACAAGTAATGTTTTTTCATAAAAAACAGGAAGAACAGCTGCTGCCCCAGTCAATACTCAGAGATTGTAACAAGAATGAATCAGGTATTATAAGTAACAAATCAGTACAAATACTTAGGGGTGATTATAGATAATTCACTAACATTTAGTGCACACATAGACTATATAACAAAAAGACTAAATTCAAGGATTGTTGCTTTACAGCATTCTTCATCGATAGTGTCTTATCAGATGAGGAAAAAAATTGCCAAACAGTTAGTAATTCCGGTATTAGAATATGGTAATCTGGTTTATGGTTTTGCAGAACTAAAATATTTAGATAAAAGTTAATAAATCTTACAACTGTTTGGCAAGATTTGTTCTTCGTTGTCCATTTAGAACACGCCATTGCCAGATGTATAATGTTCTTAAATGAGACAGTATGGAAGTATGACTTAGGAAACAATATTGAATATTCATTTTCAAAATTCAAAAGGGTCTGATAACAGGGAACCTTAATATACAGCAAAATTTCGGGATACAACATTATGGATTGAGGGAGGTAGTTCATAGGGGCATAAAAATCCCTAAAACCAATACCCGGTATGGCAGCATGATTTTTCAGTATCATGCGGCCAGAATCTGGAATTAAATATTACCATCAATCAGGAATTTGACTAAAGATTCTACCTTTAAATCACAACTGAATATTATCAAGATACAGAAATGCAACAGTTATTAAAAATGCTGTGTCACTTTGTATTTTCCCATCCATGTTAGATTTATATGTATGCTAAATATTTGTCCAATATATGTATATTTTATGTAATCATATGAAGCTTTGTTTGTTGGTTCTAAGTATGTCTTACGTGTCAACAGGACAACTTTGTAAATAGGACCCTATGGACCTAAAGTTTCATCCTGTATAAAAATAAAAATTTTAACTAACAAAAAGACTGCTTTTTGAGGTGAATTTTACTGGGCAGGGGCATTTTGGAGTTGCCTGGGTGGAAATAAGTAAAAGTGACATATATCTAGGTGATAAAATAAATAATAAACAGGTTCATTGATGTTATTTCTGTTACCTGCCGCATCGATCAACCACAATCTCCACAGCCTGGGATGCTGCAACAGAGGATGGAGGGGGATAGCGATATAAGGGACAGCACCATTAATGCCATTCTGTGTTTTGGGGATTGAGTCTGCCTGCACAATAACTATAATTTTACCACACAGAAACATCGACTTTGACGGCAGATAAGGCCCGCTTGGCCCACCCAGTCTGCCCATTTTCCTACCTAATGTATAAGCTGCAGATCCTAGTTAACCAAGTCTACTTCTTCTTACCCCCCCACCAGAATTGCCTTATGTCTGTCCCATGTATTCTTGAATCCCCCCACTGTTTTTGACCCCACGACCTTCTCAGAAAGGTCGTTCCATGCATCCACCACCCTCTCTATGAAAAAATACACTGTCAGTAAGCTGATGGAGACCATCCTGAAGGAGAGGCTGGTGTCCCTCCTGGAGACCAAAGGGCTACGGGACAGCAGACAGTATGGCTTCGTAAGTGGCAGCTCCTGCCAAACCAACTTGGTGGAGTTCTATGACTGGGTAACTAGGCAACTGTATGGGGGCCATGCAGTGGATGTCCTGTATCTGGACTTCAGTAAGCCATTCGACTCAGTGCCACATGGGAGGCTGAGAAGTAAATTAGAAGGCACAAGGGAGGGTGCAAAGCTGGTGAGATGGGTAGGGAACTGCCTTCTGGGAAGGCAACAGAGTGTGGTGATGGGTGGGGAGTTTTCATCCCCAAGGGTAGTGACAAGCGGTGTTCCACAGAGCTCAGTGTTGGGACTAGTGCTGTTTGGGATATTCATTGCAGACATATCATTGAGCAACAAAAGCAAGACCAGTCTGTTTGCTGATGACACCAAGATGGGAGCGGTGGTGGACGACATAGGGGGATGGCAAGGGTTGCAGGATGCTCTGGCAAAGCTGGAAACCTGGTTGGACACCTGGCAACTAGAGTTCAATGTCAAGTGCAAGGTGCTGCATTTTGGGGCGAAAAATCCAAGGAGAAGTTACCAGTTGGGTAGAGTGCAGCTAGCTGAGACAGAGGAGGAGAAGGATCTGGGAGTGTTCATTACGCGGTCAATGAACAACTCGGCACAATGTAGGAAGGCAGCTGCAAAGGCCAACAAAATGCTGGGTTGCATTGCAATGGGTATATCCTCGAGAAAGGGGGAGGTGATTCTGCCACTGTATAGATCATTAGTTAAACCGTACCTGGAGTACTACGTGCAGTACTGGTGCCCATATCTGAAGAGGGACATTAAGTTACCGGAGGGGGCACAGGGCAGCACAGATGATCCAGGGGCTGGGGGACTTACCATATGATAGGAGGCTAAGGGAGTTGAACATGTACTCACTGGAGGAGAGGAGGGACGAATAAATTACTCACCACAGTAATCTTCTTTCTTCCAAGGGGTCCTTTAGAATCAGTAACTTTTTTGCACTAAGTTGGCAAGGTGCAACTGCCCCGGAGGTGTGCCTTTAGGAGATATTTAAATGAGTTTAGGGCCAAGCCAAACAGAAGACAGTAAGGGGGGGGGGGGTGAGCTGAGTGAGAGCTGTTGAAGGCTTCAGAATTTTTTCGAGGAAAAACAAGGGCAATTGCCCCAAAAAAGAATCAACAGGATTCAAAAAACATGCAAATGTCCACAAAAGTGGAAATAGAAACAACAGTGACACGAGCTAAAAACTCATCAATAAGAAACTCCAAATTTGGTAAAAGGTGACATAAAGAACCCTTCTCAGACAAGTGAACCGGGAAGGAAGGGTGGGAGCTTACAGAAGCTAAAGGAGCCCTTGGAAGAAAGAAGAATACTGCGGTGAGTAATTTTTTCTTCTTAACCCAGGAGTCCTTTAGCATCAGTAACTCTTTTGCAGACTACCGAGCAGTACCAAGTGGGAGGTGGGCAGAGACCCTACTTAGGAAAGAGGTTCTACAGAACTGCCCTGCCAAATATGGCATCAGATCTTGTCTGCACATCCAAACTGTAGTGTTTCACAAAGGTGTGCACAGATTTCCTGGTAGCCGCTTTGCAGACATCCAGTAGGGGAATGTCCCTTGCTGCTGCAAGCGAGGCTGCACTGCCCCTTGTGGAGTGGGCCCTGAGCCCCACTGGAGGTTGGTGACCAGCTTTCTCATAGCAGAATCTAATACAGGAGACCAACCAATGAGAAATAGTTCTCTTGGTAGCTGGTATTCCTCTGCCTACATCCCCGTAGGCAAGGAACAACTGAGTGGAAGAGCCTCTGAACTGTCTAGTATGCTCTAGGTAGTGAAAGATGGCTCTTTTGACATCCAAGCTGTGGAGCTTTTGCTCACCAGGAGTGGACTGCTCAATAAAGAAGACAGGCAGAGTAATGGACTGGTTCAAGTGAAACTCTGAAACCACCTTTGGCAGAAATTTCCTATTTATCCTGAGCTCAACTTTATCGTTGTGAGGGATGATGTAATTTGGTTCAGTGCACAGGGCCTGTAGCTCTGAAATCCTCCTGGCAGATGCAGTGGCTACCAAGAAGACTGTCTTCCAAGTTACAAATTTGATATGGGCCGTGGACATAGGCTTGAATGGTGGACTCATGAGCCTGTCTATGCAAAGTTTCAGGCTCCAAGGAGGAACGGGCTTGCAGGCTGGAGGCGTAAGAGGCCTTTGAAAAACTGTTTAAAAATGGCGTGGGAAAAAAACAGGTTACTCATCTGTAACAGTAGTTCTAGGAGTGGTGTATGTTGTTCATCCACACTCACTGGCACAGTCACTTTCCCTTTAAATCAGCTGGAAAGTCTTCAAGCCGGCTCCTCCCACCCACCCACCCGGTGGTACAGTCCTCTGCCCGCCCCATGACGCCAGATCTCAGCCCACTGGAATTCAGGTTTGCGTGTCCACAGCTGGGGCAGTCATGTGGGCCCGTGTAGATGAACAACATATACCACTCCTAGAACTACTGTTACAGGTGAGTAACCTATTTTTCTAGGATTGTGGATATGTTGTTCATCCACACTTAATGGCAGACTCCTAGCAGTTCTCCAGGAAACGGAGATTGGAGAACTGAGGCCCCAAAAGCAGCATCCCAGCGTGACTCAAGGTCAATGTGGTAGTGGGTAATGAAGGTGTTTGCTGACTTCCAGGTAGCAGCCCAACAGATTTCCTGTATGGGGAGTCCCTGGAAGCAGCCACCGATGCAGCAGTATGGCAGGTGGAATGAGCTCGTATCCCTCTGGGAGGCTGCTTGCCTGCCAACTTGTAGCATAGACTTATGCAAGATATAATCCATCTTGCGATCGTCTGCTTTGCTGCAGGTCTGCCAGAAGAGGCTTCAGCGGAGGTGACAAACAACTGGCGAACCTCTCCCCGAATCTCCGCCGTCCTTTCCTTATAATAGGAGACAGCTTGTCTCAGGTCCAAAGTATGGAGCCTGTACTCGGCCTCTGAGGTGTAACTGAGGTAGTACACGGGCAGAGTCAACACCTGATTAAGGTGAAACTCTGACACATAGCCTTCGGAAGGAATTTCGGGTTGGGGCGCAGGACAACCTTGTCCCTGTGGAAGACCAGGTAAGGGGAGTCCACCAAGAGTGCCTGGAGCTCCCCTGTCCTTCTGGCAGACATGACAGCCACCAGGAAGGCTGTCTTCCATGACAAATGTGACAGCTCACACTTGTGCATCGGTTCGAATTGCTTACCCATAAGCTTTGCTAGTACCAGCAGTAGATCCCACAGAGGTGGAGGTTCACGCACCGGAGGGGATATGTGATCCAGGCCTTTGAAAAAGTGCCCAACCACTGTCTCCTGCACCAACGTCGGCTGACCGTCCCACACCCGGTAAGCAGAGATGGCTGCCAGATGCACCCTAAGGGTCGATGACCAAAGATCCCCTTTGGACAAAGACCAAAGGTAGTCAAGAATGTTAGCCACTGGACAGGACAGAGGGTCCAGACCCTTGCCCCGACACCAAATGGAAAACCTTTTCCATTGAAGGCATAACATTTCCTGGTCGATTCCTTTCTGGATGCCTCCACCACTGTGAGGACATCCTCGGAAAGACCCAAAGCCTGAAACTCTAGCTGTTCAGGTACCAGGTTGTGAGGTGCAGGAATTGAAGGTCTGGATGGAATACTTTCCCCTGGTTGACTGAGATCAGATCTGGGCATGCTGGAAGCTGCTCTGGGGGCCTGTTGATGAGGCTGAGGAGATCTGTGCACCAGAACTGGCGTGTCCAGTCTGGGACTACCAGAATCAGCTGCGCCTTGTCCCTCCTCACCTTGAGGAAAACCCTGTGGATCAAGGGAAATGGAGGGAAGGTGTAAAAGAGGCCCAGGGTCCACGGCTTTGAGAAGGCATCCCTCTGCAGCGAGCCCTGCTGAGGGGGGCAAGCATGAAACAGCCTCAGCTTGGTGTTTTCCCTGGAGGAAAACAGGTCCACCAACAGTTTTCCCCAGTGGGAGAACAGATTGTACACTACCTCTGGATGGAGAGACTACTCATGGGATGTCTCACCTATACTGCTGAGAGCATCCACCAGTTGGGTTGATGCTCCTGCCACATGGATGTCTAGGAGATCCGCCTCCAGATGTCTCACGAGTATTGAGATGCAGAGCGCTTCCCTGCATAGCAGATGGGAATGAGTGTCGCCCTGTTTGTTGAGGTAGTACATGGTCTTGGTATTGTCTGTCTGGACTTGAACCACTTGACCCTGGAGATGAGGAGCAAAAGCTGACAGTGCCAGTCTGACTGCTCTGAGCTCCAACACCTTGACATGAAATCGGGACTCCTCAAGGGTCCAGAACCCATGGGCCCTGTTGTCCCCCATGTGGGCTCCCCAGCCCATGAGAGCGGCATTGGCCATAAGGACAGCTGTCGGCTCAGGGCGGACAAAGGGGATCCCTTCCTGCAACTGGCCTGGGACAGTCCACCATTGGAGAGTGTCCCACATCTTCTGAGTCACAGTGATCAGCTGGTTGAAATGACTGTGGCGCTGAGTCCACTGGGTGGCCAGCTCCCATTGGAGAGGGCGCATGTACCACTGGGCCCAATGGACCAAAGAGGTGCACGCCACCATGTAACTCAGAAGGCACAGAAAATCCCGGGCAGGGCGCAATTGCCCAACCAGAAATGACGTGGCAAAGGAACAGAGAACCTCCGCCCTGTCCGCTGGGAGTCAAGCTCTGGCTTGACGAGAGTTGAGCTCTGCCCCAATGAAGCACATCACCTGAGAAGGCACGAACTCTGACTTGGCCTCGTTGATGAGGAGGCCAAGTTGGGAGCAGGTCTAGAGGGCCAGGTCCCTGGACCACTCCACCTCCTGTTGGGTGGAACCTGCTAAGAGCCAATCGTTACGGTAAGAGTAAATTCTGACCCACCCCCGGTGCCCGAGGTGGGCTGCCACCACTGCAATGCATTTGGTTAAGACCCGTGGGGCCAATGACAGGCCGAATGGCATGGCTCAGAACTCGTACAGGGTTCCCTTGACTCTGAAGCAGAGGAACTGCTGGTGGGACAGACGGATTGGGAAGTGAAAAAATGCGTCCTGGAGATCCAGTGAGCAGAACCACATGTTTTGCTCCAGGGATGGTATGATCTGGGACAGAGTTACCATCCAGAAGGTGTGTGGCCTAAGATACTGATTCAGGTCATGCAGATCTAGAATGGGGAGCCATCCCCCCATCCGCTTCAGAACCAGGAAGTACCTGGATACGAACCCTGGGTCTGGTGGAGGATCTGCCACTCGAGTTACTGCCTCCTTGAGGAGGAGCTGAGCAATGTCGTCTCGAAGAGCCGACTGACTGGGCGGATACCCTCTCCTCCTGTGGGGCGCAGGCTCGGCTTGGAGGGTACTACTCTAATTCCAGAGGCAGTCCCTGGCCGACCACTTCTAAGACCCACCTGTCTGTAGTAACAGCGGACCAGGCAGAAAGTAGCAGAGCCAGCCCCCCATGGGAGGACCCAGAGCTGGTGTGATGGGAGTAGGGGTTACAGCCTCCACCCCGTCACTCAGCAAGCTTGGAGGCAGAGGATCCAGGGCCTAAACCTCCACCTCCCTTACAGGCCTTGGAGGGTCCAGGCCTGGGCCGGGGGTGCCAGGCTTGAGAATGCTGCTGCTCCTGCTGCCCCCCTTGAAAAAGGAACTGCTGGGCCACAAGGGAAGAGTGCCGAAAAGGCTTCTTTTTCTTCTTCTTCTGCTGCTTCTTAGGACCCGAAGAACCCTTAGCAGAAGTGGCATCCAAGGTGGCACTGGACTGCTCAGTGTGCTGAAGGTGACCAGCCACACCTGGGCTGAAGAGATTGGTGCCCAGTAAAGGCACATCAGCTAGTTTATGCTGAGTATCCACTGGGAAGGAGGAGAGCCTCAGCCAAGCCCTGCGGCAAGAGGCAACTGCGGCTGACAACGAACGGACACATGAGTCCCCAATGTCCAGGGCCGTCTGGAGCTGTTGTTTCGCAACAGCACGGCCTTGGTCCTGGACCTGCTTGACTGTGGTCTGCACATCCGTGGGGAGATGTGGGAAGATTTCATCCAAAGACCCCAAAAGGGCATGGGAGAAATGTGCAATGACGACGGCTGAGCTTGCCTGACAGAGGCCTAAAGATGAGGCCGCACAGACCTTCCGGGTAGAGTGATCCAAATATTTGGATTCCTTCTCAGAAGGTTTGTCGGTCTTGGTAGAACTACCAGTATGCCTGAACACAGAAACGGTCAACAAGACTCTCGGCTGAAGGGTGCTCTGTGAACCCCACAAGGGACCCCATGGGCACCGCATACTTGTGGGCCACACGGGCAGATGGAGCGGGACAGGAAGCAGGGTGCTGCCAAAGTTCTAAGGCTGGGCCAACAATGGCCTTGGCCACAGGAAAGGCTTCCATCTGGGTATCCCCTCTCTTGAGGATGTCAGTGAGCGGGTACTCCGACTTTTTCTGGATAGGCTCCAGGGGCATCCCTGTAGACTCAGAGATGAGGCGAAGAATGCCCTGAAAGGACAAAGGACCTTCTTCCGTCTCTATCCCATTAGATGATTCATCATCCCCTGGATGACAATGGAGGCCAGTTTCATCCGAATCCGAGGAATCTGGATACAGCAGTCGACCGCCCACATCACCCTCGACCCGCTGGGAGTGGTCAGGGGTGACAGTGACCGAGAGATGCCGGGGAAGCCTTCCTTAGAAGGAGTGCCTCCCACAGGCTGCTTGAGCGGCGGTTCCACCAAAATCGGTGGAGAGACCGGTTTAGGCCAAACCGGGGGTTTTGTCGGCTCCGTGGGCAGAGGAACCGACTTAATCAGCTCTAGAGGAGTCGGCTTCGGCCTGGGAGGTGAAAGCCAAGTAACGGCCGGGGTAGGAGCTGGGGAAGGCGTGTGCCCTGTCAAAATCAGCTGTTGCCACATGAGGTCCTCGTAGCACCGGAGTTTCCGCCGGAGCCTCTCCTCATCCAAGGAGGATGAAGACGACTGATGGTGTCGCCTCTTTTTAGAGCGCTTATGGCACTTCCTCGGCCTTTCAGTTGAGGGGGTCCGAGACCTCAATCGAGATCGGACTGGCCAACTCGGTCGCTTGGGAGACACCGGTGACTTACCGGGGTCGAGGAGCACTTCCTCGACGGGATTCCCAGCAGGCTGGGTCTCCTCGTTGGGGAAAGCAAGGATCGAGACTCCCAAAGAGAGTTGTCGACCAGAGTCGGCGACAAGGGGTCGATTGGGTTAGAAATTAACTCAATGTTGTCAATCGACAGTTGTTCGACTGGCCAGAGGACGAGGCTAAGAAGCCAGCGGCTGAAGAGGCGATTTCGACCAAGGTCGAAATGGCCAGTTCCTGGGACCGAGATCTCTCCCGATCCCAAAAGCGTCTCCATCGAGACGAAGACGGTCCCGGGTCCTTCTCCCGCTCACGGGACCGAGAGGATTTCGTGCCCGCAGCACTCTCACCCTTAGTCAGGACAGAGTGGCACAGCTCTCAGAAGGAACCCAAAAAGGTGAAGCCCAGGTTAAGTGGAACAAAGAAGCTCCGAGAGGAAGATTCCGCGGCACGAGCCGCTTCCTCCTTGAAGGCTTGCATGCACTCCTATTGCTCAGCGGATACTGCAGCCACAGAAACCGCCCACCAGGCCTCCTTGGATTTCACCAGTGGGTTCCGTTTTTCGGGCCTCCCCAGCTTAAGGCATGCAAGACAGCTGTTGAGGACATTGGGTTGGAACGAGAGGCAAAACTCGCACGTCATGGAGTCATGGCTGACACCCAAACAATAAACGCACATGGCATGCAGGTCGGTGCACAACATCTTCTGGCCACATGAACACCGGTGAAATCTGGGGGAATACTTGTCTTCCATGATCGAAGCAAAGTAATCGCAATCGCTAACGTGAACAAGGCGAATTTTCGGTATAACCGAAGTTTCTGAAGCCAGGGCCTACAAAATGCAAGAGCACGAAGGAGGCAACCTGAATCTTTCAGCGGAAAGGAAGATTTAGCGTCATGGGGCGGAGTTGAGGGTTATACCACCCGGGAGGGTGGAAGAAGCCAGCCTGAAGACTTTCGGGCTGATTTAAAGGGAAAGGGACTCTGCCAATAAGTGTGGATGAACAACATATCCACGATCCTAGAACTGATTTTTCTTTCCCAACGAAAGGTAGGCCGAAATTCCCGCCAAGTGTAGCTTGAAGGAAGATGGTTTCAAGCCTGACGCCTGTAAGTATACCAGGTAATCTAGCAACTGAGGGTCTGAAGCTGCTAGGGGTTCGACCTTTTTGCTCTTGCACCAGAGGCAAAACCTTTCCCATTTGGCTGCATAAGTCTTCTTAGTGTTCGTTTTTTTAGCCATCCTCAGTATCTTAAGGACCTGTTCAGAGTACTGTGAGGATGGAAACTCTAACTCCTCAAGAACCAGGCCTTTTGGTGAAGAGAGTGTATGTTTAGGTACTGCACTCCAGTCTGAGGAAGGGTCAGCAGGGAGTCAGTTGGAGGCAAGCGAATGGGCCTGCTGCAGGACATTGAGACAAGGAGAGGGTACCAGGCTTGCCTGGGCCAGTTCAGAGCCACTAGGATCATTGATGCAGGCTACTTTCTGAGTTTCAGCAAAACCCTGAATATCAGGGGAAAAGGAGGAACTGCATATAGGAACCTGCCTGACCAGTCCAGGATCAGGACATCCAGAGGAAGTGTTCCCAGAACTGGGAGTCTGCAACAGTAATGAGGAAGCTGAAAATTGAGGGGCGAGGCAAACAGATCCATGTCTGGTGTGCCCCACTGCCTGAACACTGTGGCTAGTACTTGCTTGTTCAGTGTCCATTCACTCTGGCCTTGAGTGATGCAACTTAGTGCATCTGCCAGAGTACTGAGTTTGCCTGGGAGGTGAATAGCTGAGAAGCTGACTCCCAGGGAGAATGCTAGAGACCAGAGCTTCAGAGCTTCCGAACAGAGTATTCTTCATCTGGTACCACCCTGCTTGTTTATGTAAAACATTGCAGTGGTGTTGTCCATTTGATTTCAAACCACCTGCCCTTCTATGCTGGGAGCAAAAGCTTTGAGAGCAAGAAAGACTGCTCTCAGTTCCAAAAGATTTATGTGTGTTTCGGTGACGTCACCGACCGGATGGCTGGTCTGGAATAGAGCTCTGATCTTCCCTAACGATTATAAACCCTCAGATAAAAAGCCAACAAAAATTTTTCAATCGAAATAAGGAGGGAAATGTCTGGGGGTCATAAATCAAGCAGATCCCATGGGAAAAAAGGAATGAGTAGAAAGGATGGAGGAGGATTATCAACAGAAAGAAATCTCAGCCAAGTGTATCCCTCAAGAGCAGCATGTGCACGATCTAGATACAGACCATGAATTGGAGCAACTTTCAAGATCGAGATTTGAAACTATAATGGCAGAATTGAGAGCTTTTCAAGCAGACACTAAATCTGAATTTCAGATACTGAACTCTAAAATGCAAGAGATGGAGAGAAGAACAGAGAGGACGGAGCAGCGTATAACCGAAGCGGAGGAGGAGATAAGAGAAGTACATACAGCAGCGGATTACTTGGTAGATGTACAGGAAAAAATACAAGAAAAGCTATTAGACTTGGAAGCAAGGTCTCGCAGAGAGAATATTCGCATATATGGGTTACCAGAGGATGCAGAAGTGGGACGCATGGAGGACTTTATGACTGATTTATTGAAGGATGTATTAGAGTTGCCCACAACTTTTGACTTTAAAATAGAGAGAGCACATAGGTCGCTGGTGAATAAACCAACGGATCCTAAGGCAAGACCATGCTCAGTAGTGTTAAAAGTATCAAGCTACAGAGATAAGGAATGAATTCTCCACACAGCTTGGCAAAAAAGAGTGGTGAAATATAATGCTGCCAGACTGCTGTTTGACCATGATTACCCAGTGAAAATTGCAAAGAAAAGAGCAGCATACTCTCCAATACTTAAAATTTTAAGAGAGCGAAGGGTGAGATTTCAAACACCATTCCCATCCAAATTAAGAATTATGTGGGATTCAGGTACAGAAGTGTATGAGACGCCAGAGATTGCTATGAGGGAGCTGCAGAACCGAGGCTGGGCCATGCAGTCGAGAGGAGAGGAAGCGCACAACCTTAAACCGGAAAGGGCTCATTGGAAGAAAATGGCGAGGAACAGACAAGGTCAGAAAACATACCAGTCAGTGTTGCAATCCCTCAGAGATGTACGGAAGCTCTTAGACAGGACAATGGATGAAGATGAGAGACAAATGCAAGGCGGAGAGACCTGAAGAGAAAGGGACTATATCGGGAATCGGTAACATGAAACAAGCGGCATAACGCGGACTGGAAAGTAAGAATGTTAACACCCACAGGGCGAATTATAGATCGAAGAAACAAGGAAAATAAGAACAAATGGACATTAAGAACTGATTGCATAAAATTTAAAAAAAAAAAGGGGGGAGGGGTGGGAAGGAAGGGAGGGCTTTAAGAGAAGAGGGGAGAGAGAGGGATTATTAAGGGGATAAAGTGGTGGAATAAACATTGATCAAACGGAAATTTTAAAGGGGGGATTAAGGAGAGGGAAAGGTGAGTAATAGGGAGAGATACAAAGTGGGAAGGGTTTAAAAATAGTAACGGCGAAAAGTTCCTAGGGAATACAGTAAATCAAAGGGAAAAGGGAGGGCAGGAGAATGTCTGAAGCAGGAAAAGGTCTCGAATTGAAAGGGACCAAGGGAGGCGGATTTCGCAAGGACTCCCATGAACCTCCCGCTAAGGGGACTTCTCAACAGGGAATTCCCTTCAGAGATAACAGAGGGAGTAATAATACTCCTTCCAACCTTGGAAGTAACTTTGTAAATAGTTATAGAGCTGAAATATTTGGCATTGCAAAGTTTGTTATGGATGTTGTTAAAGATGTAAGTGAACATAGAAACCAAACATATACTGAAGTGGATAGCTTACAGAATGAGTCAGAAATACGAATCAAAAGAAAAGAAGGTACAGAAACCAAAGAAAAAGCCAGAAGGAATTATGCAGAAAATGGCTAGTCAGGAACAAGTTAAGGTCTGTTCTCTCAATGTTAATGGAATTAACAATCCTGTAAAGAGATATAAGATTTTATCCCAAATGAAAAAACAAGAACCGAACTTTGTACTATTACAAGAAACACATTTAAGTAAAGAGGAACATAGTTAGTTGGCAAAGTTTGGGTTTGGAAAGGTGATAGCTTCATCATATAGAGGAGGGAAACGCAGAGGAACAGTAGTTCTGATATCACGTAGTACGCAGTTTCAACAGACAGAAAGTTATACAGACAAGGAAGGGCGTTTGGCACTAGTAGTAGGCAATCTGGCAGGACGCATGATTACAGTAGCATCAATATATATACCACCAGGAACAGAGACAAAGGAAGTAAAGAAATTATGTCAGATAATAACAGAGAAACAAAGGGGAACCCTAATTTTAGGGGGAGACCATAACATGATATATGACATCCTAGACACATCTGCAAAACGACCTCCAGGGAGAAAAGCCCCACAAAAGATGGCTATTAAATATTTTCAGGATGTACAGTGGGTAGATGTGGAGATATATGCACCCTAATGCAAGGGCATACACCATTATTCAGCCCCACAAAATATACACGAGGACAGATTACTACCATATGTCCAGGGAATCCATATATATGGTAAAAGAATGCCAAATTATTCCTACCCCTTCAGACCATTCAATGGTAAACCTTAAGTTAAATTGGTCAAACAAAAAAAGACAAACCCTGTGGAGGTTTAATAATTTCTTCCTGAACCAGAAAGAATTTAAAGAAATGATAGAAAAAAGGATTCCTCAAATTATTAAAGAAAACGAAACCCCAGACATTAAAAAAGTGGTATTATGGGATACGATTAAAGTAGTATTAAGAGGGGAGATAATCAAATATACCTCATATTATAAAAAAAAGACAAAATCAACAACAAGAAAAATTAGAGAGGCAATTGAAGGAGACACAGGAGAGACATGCAGCAGGGGAAGAGGGATGTGAATATCTAATACAGGAAATTAAAGGAAAACTACAACATATTCTAGATGTGAAAACAGAACAAGCACTACAATATCTAAAACAAAAGTACTATGAGGGGGGACCAAGGGCCACTAGATTGTTAGCACACAGACTTCGCAGGAAGATTACGCAAACAGCAATTACACAGATAAGAGACCCAGAAAAGGGGAAGCTTGTAAGAATACCACAGCAAATTGAAAAGGCCTTTAAAACATATTACCAAAATCTGTACACTCCAGAAAGAGTTACTGATATTAATAAGTCAGAAGCATTCCTGAAGGAATTGAAGCTACCCAGCCTCAAAAAAGAGCAACAACAGAGATTAATAACCCCAATTACGGAGAGAGAAATAAAAAGCCATCACAAATCTTAAGACACATAAAAGCCCAGGCCCTGATGGCTACACAGGGAAGTTTATGAGCTTTGAAGTAAATGTAGGGTATTCACAGAACAGTAAAAGGTCCAACAGAATAAGAGTTGCCCTGATACCTGGAGATACGCCACTATAACTAGTTTACTTAAACCAGGAAAAGATAGTATAAACTGCAGTTCATATAGACCAATTTCTGTACTAAATATAGATTATAAAATATTTACATCTATTATAGCTAAAAGACTAGAGGGATTATTGCCCCACCTGACAGATTTAGATCTGACAGGATTTGTAACAGGCAGACAAACACAGGATAATATTAAAAGAACTCTGCACATTTTACATTATGCATCTTTATCTGAGATACCCTTTTCACTTTTAAGTTTAGATGCAGAGAAAGCTTTCAACAGAGTGGAGTGGCTTTTCCTGAAAGTCGTAATAAAGAAAATGGATCTCCCAGAGGAATATAGAGAAATAATAGGTGCATTATATGATAACCCGATGGCATATATTAAACTAAATGGCTCAATCTCATCACCAATAAAACTTAGAAGAGGCACTAGGCAGGGATGCCGTTATCACCTCTTTTGTTGCTAATATACCTGGAGCCTCTGGCACAGGCTATAAGACAGAATAGGCGATAATGGGAATGCAACTAGGAGATGAACAGCACAAACTGGCCCTATACGCGGATGACCTCCTGATATATC
Source organism: Neoceratodus forsteri (assembly GCA_016271365.2). Lineage (NCBI taxonomy): Eukaryota > Metazoa > Chordata > Ceratodontiformes > Ceratodontidae > Neoceratodus > Neoceratodus forsteri. Next base: position 698,449,264 of record CM028131.1, on the reverse strand, counting down.
TAACAAACCCAGAGGTGTCCTTGGGACCACTCTGGACTTTATTAACAGATTTTGGAGAATTGGCAGGCTATAAAGTTAATGTAAATAAAACAGAAGTATTGGGAATAAATTATACACCATCAGGACAAATAGAAAACCAATATAAATTTAAATGGAATTCCCACACACTTAAGTATCTAGGAATATGGCTGAATCCAGAATACACAAAACGATATGACCTTAATTATAAAGAACTTTTAATTCAAATGCAGAGAGACTTAGAAAGGTGGGCCTTGCTACCAATATCATTTATACAAAAAATAGAGACAGTCAGAATGGTGCTGTTACCCAGATTCCTATATTTAGCACAAACAATTCCAATTGAGGTCCCAGACTTTTTCTATAAAAAACTAAACAAGAAAATAACACAATACACATGGGAGAACCATAAACCAAGAATAAGACAATCAGTATTGCAACTCTCAAAAAATGAGGGGGGTCTCTCCTTGCCAAATTTTAAATACTATCACATGGCAGCGCAGATTAGGACTGCTATATATTGGCTACACTCAGATTATGAAGCAAAATGGAAGAGGATAGAACTTGCAGAAGAGGACATAAGACGACCAGAGGTGGCACTGTTAGTAGACAGAAGGGAAAAAGAGGGGGTGGTAGTGGAAAATCCCTTCACGAGATTAACACTGCAAGGGTGGAGACAGCTACTGAACACAAAAAACATGACAGGGTGGAGGCCCGTGTTCTACTCATTAACACACGTAGAAGATTTTTCACCAGCAAAAATGGATTTAGAATACAGGAGATGGGAGAGGAGAGGCCTACACAAGGTACACCAGTTCCTAGAAAAGGGAATATAAAAAGCCTCTCTGAAATAGAAAAGGAATATGGACTAACACAAAGAGAGAGATTCCGTTTGTTTCAGGTCAGGGACTATATACAAAAATATTAAGAAGGAATGCTGGGAAAAACTACCTACACCTAAGATCGTAGAAATATTACAGAAAACATTAGAGGGTAATACAGAACTGCAGCATATAATATCCTACCTTTATGTGGCCATAAGAGAGGTGGAAGGAGACTCGGTAGACTCCATTAGGAGGGCTTGGGAGACAGACTTAAATGTCACAATAACAAGAGATAAATGGAAGAGTTATCTTACATATATTCATAAATGTACCTCAGCACCAGGGTGGAAAGAATATGCATGGAAAAATGCTGTCAGGTTTTTCAGAACCCCAGCAATCCAAAAACATTTTAACAAAAGGCAAGAGGGGGAATGCTGGAGGAAGTGCGGAGAAAATCAGGCAACTCATGGACACATATTTTGGGGATGTCCCAATATACAGTCTTTCCTGAGGGAAGTACAAGAGGCAATTAAAAGTATAATTTCACCATTTATAAAACTGGATATATCACTATATTTTCTGCTGGATTTCCCTGTGGGGAAACAAAGATATCAGAACAAAGAAGCTTCTGATGATATTAATAATAGCTATCAAAAAAAACATAACTAAAAACTGGTTAACTCCAAATTTACCCCAATTAAAACAATGGCAAAATATAGTGATAGATATTTATCATATGGAAAAGCTGACAGCATTGGTAAATAAAAGATATGTACAATTTGAAGTACTATGAAGAAGATGGATAATGTATATTACCTCTGAGAGACAGGACTTTATACCATGAAAAGGAAGGTAGAAATGTCTAAAGGGCAGTATAAGCCATAGATGTACAAAAGATATAATAGGTTACATGGAATTATTGAATAAGGAAATAATGTGCATGTTCCAGACAAACAGAATGTGTACTATAGTATATGGAATGAAATGTAATATCTGGACAAAACAAAGACCATTTGAATAAGCATGGATACATACGATGTAATTAGAACTGAATGATGTAAGCTAAGATGGAATGTAAAGGAAAAAAAAAACCTGAAAATAAAAAAAGTTAAAAAAAAAAAAAAGATTTATGTGTAACTCTGACTCTTTGGAGGTCCAGTTGCCGCTTACTAAGGCACTGTCCAAATGGGCTCCACAGCTCAAATGGGAGGCATCTGTGGTGATCACCTTTGTGGGAAGAGAAGCTTGAAGGGGAACCCCTGCCTTCAAATTTGCTGGGTTCTTCCACCACAGCAGGTTTTGGAGGAACTGCTCCGATACAGGTATCAACTTTGAAAATTTGTTGCTTCTCTGAGACCAGCGAGCTCTGAGGTAGGCTTGCAGGAGTTGCATCCTGTACTTGACCCCTGGAACTACTAAAATCACAGAGGCCATATGATCCAGAAGTTTGAGGAAAAGTCTGGCTGGTCTTGGCTGTCCCTGGGCCACAGAATCTGACACTGAAAGAAAACTCTGAATTCTTTCCTGTGGGAGGAAAGCATATTCCTTCGGAGTGTCCAGCTGGGCCCCTATGAAGATGAGCAGCTGCGTGGGTTCTGGGTGAGATTTCTTTAGATTTACCAGGAAACCCAGAGACTCCAGAGTGCATTCTGTGAGGGAAAGAGGTTCCTTGACCTGGCAAAGAGACTTTGCTACTATGAGCCAGTCGTCCAGATAGGAGTAGAGGGCAACACCCAGTCTCCTGAGATGTGCTGCTACCACTGCGAGACACTTGGTAAAGACTCTTGGGGTCGAGGACAGACCGAAGGGCATTGCGGCGAACTGATAGTGATTCGAAGGAAGTTTGAACCTGAGAAACTTCCTGTGAGATCTCCTTATGGGTATGCGGAAGTGGGCGCCCTTTAAGTCTTGGGAGGCTAGCCAGTCTCCCTGCTGTAAGGACTGTATGACCAGTGACAGAGTGACCATTTTGAATTTTTTTTCCAAATGTTTGTTTAAATATCTGAGATCTAAGATAGGTCACCACTCCCCAGTTTTCTTTTGTGTCACAAAATACCTGGAGTAGAGGCTCTTGCCCTTTTCGGGGGCAGGGACCCTCTCCACTGCTTGTAAAGCCAGAAGGTTTTGTACCTCCAATTCCAGCAGCGGTATCTGTGTTGGAGACAGAGGTCTTGACACCTGGATATGCTTGAGGTCTGGAATCTGCTTGAACTATAGTGGCAGACCCTTCTCCACTATCTCCAGCACCCACTTGTCTGGCGTGATGAGGGACAAGTGCTGAAGATAGTGGGAGAGTCTGCCTCCCACCGGAAGTGGGGAGGCGACCCGGACACTCACATCAGGACTTAGACTGAGAGGCAGATGGTTGGGTAGAGGTGGCTCTTCTTTGGCTCCTTCTGCCCCTGCACTGGCCGAAGTCAGATTGGGGATAGGGATTGTAAGGCCTGGGAACAAAACTTCTGCCCCTACCTCCCCGGGACGGGATCTCTGAGGGGTGGTGGGCTTAGGTTTGAACCAGTGGCTCTGCCAGGAGGCCTTGTACGCATCAACATTTTTCATGTAGTCAGCGGTTCTGTAATCAAACAAGATATTTTGATCACAGGGAAAATCCATGACCTGATTCTGCGTGTCTGTGGTTAGAATGGTTGTTCTAAGCCAGGCGAAGCGTCTCAGAGAGATGGCATGGGCCATCGCCCTACAACCCCCCTTATGAAGGCTAGTTGCCGCAGCGCTGGGGTTTGAGTGACAGCCCTGTCTTTATAATAAATTTCATGTTTGGAACTAACTAGAGATTTTGTCCGTGTTGTCTCGAGTGCTGTTTTTTTGTATTTCGTCGGCCATCGCCCTAGAGGCTGCATCACTGTTGTCGTCTGCCATGTGGAATTGGTACATAGTAGCTTCCAGAGCAGTTTTTGATGTATCCACCAGCTCCTGCACCATAGAATCCGATCAGTCACAGGCAATAGCCTGGACAGATTTCCAGAGGGCTTTCTGATATTTGGCTGTGAACACCATGTAAGAAGAAAGTCTGAGAAGCAGGGAAGCTGTCACATACATTTTCTTTGCTATAAAGTCAATTCTCTTAGCATCCTTGTCAGGGGCAGAGGGGGACAAGGAGACTCCAGCTTTCTCACAAGCTGCCTGCTGCACTATACTCTCATGGCTAGGGTATGCAGACAAGAACTCGGTACCATTTTTAGACAAATTATATTTTCTCTTAAGCCGCTTATCAACCCCTGATACTGAAGTGGGGTGTTGAAGCACCTTCATGATATTTTTTCTACATGCAATATAGATAGGGATGACCAGGGTCTTTGGGGATGAAAGACCTCTCATCTCCCTATAATCTTCGTCTTCATTGACATCCTGGTTGGGCTCCTGCGTAGGGAGGTTCAAAGTGTCCAGCATATTTTATATAAATGTAAACATAGAGGAAAGATCCTCGTGGTCACCCGGGGGATCCCCAAGATGAAAGTCCGAGGACTCCTGGGGCTAAAGGCCCTCAAAATCTATGTCAGGGGCATCATAAAATTGATCATCATCTGCATCACCCTCACATTCTACAGAAAAGAGAACAGTGGAAGAGTGCGTGCCAGCCCCAGTAAATAGAGGACCCATCTTTTGAAGGGTCTGAAACAGTTGCCATGCTTTTTCCATATCTTGCACTGATGGAAGAACCTGCGTAGACTTGGTTTGCAAGTGTTTTGTTTTTTCTGCATTCTTTAAGCTGCCTATTCTCGCTATAGGCTTTCCCAGGGACAACTGGAGAATGTTTGTCTTGACAGAGTTTCTTTTTAGCCACTTCATCAGAGGCTTGATCAAGCTTCCTTTTTCGTCACTTTTATTATTTTTTAATTTGTGAGGAACTTCATCTTTGGAAGCTTTATTTTTTGGCTGGGATCTGGAGGGTTCCTCAGCACCTCTGCTTTTAGTATTAGTACTTTTGGATGGCACCTTGTTGGAAGCCTTTGATTTATCCTCAGCCATAATAATCAAAGGTTTGTCTGTTATGTTTGCCAATTTAAGCAAAGCAAACCAGTCCTGGACCTACGAACTGAGTGCAGGTTTCTGTGAAAATGCCACCGGCCAGTCCTGCCCCAGTTAATAAACTCTGTCTATTACTAGTGCCTTTTTTTTGGTTGTAGAACTGGATCTATACCATTGCCAGTCTTAACAGAAACACAGTACTACTGGTCAAATGTGCACAGGTGGCTGTTGGACCCTTACAGACAGTCCTGACACAGATGATAACAAGGTCCAGTAATATAACAAAAAGGTTTCCTTGTAATTGTCAATCTAGAGAGAAACACCACCAGGCACCGTTTAAATTTGGAATCCACTGCAGATGCCTCATGGTAAACCCTGTGAGGTCTGCGGTAAAAAAGAAGGCAACTGTCCCTAATTTGATGGTTCCCACAAGAATTTGCCCAAAAATGAAGGGAACTGTCGAAAATAAGCACCCACAATAAAAATAGGGTTTAAAATGAATAGTCGTGGTAAAAATACAGTCACGATAGCACGGTTTCACTAAAAATAAAAAATTTGTGTGGCACTAATGAAAAAGTAGAACTTTCATTCAGCACACTATTGGAAATAAAATATGAGGAAAACTTTACCCAGATAAGCACGACGAGGCTGTCAACAAGGAAAGTTGAGAGACACCTCAGGGGCAATGTTGCTCAGTCTAGCGGGAAAAAAATTCTGAAGCCTTCAACAGCTCTCACTCAGCTCACCCCCTTCCCTTCCTGTCTTCTGACTGGCTTGGCCCTAAGCTCATTTAAATATCTCTTAAAGGCACACCTCCAGGGCAGTTGCACCTAGCCAGCTAAGCGCAAAAAAGTTACTGATGCTAGAGGACTCCTGGGGTAAGAAATGGGGGATATGATTGAAACCCTCAAGTACATGAATGGAATAAACAAGACAGGTACACAGGGGCTGTTCAAAGTAAGGGAGGGGAAGGACACCCAGGGCCATGATATCAGACTGGAGGAAGGAAGGTTCAGGAGGGAGATAAGGATACACTTTTTTACGGAGAGGGTGGTAGCTGGGTGGAATGCATTACCAGTGGAAGTGGTATCCAGTAGAACAGTGGGCTGCTTCAAAAGGGTCTAGGACAGGGCAAGGGGGAGGGTGGGGCAGCTGCAGAATAAGGGGTGCTAGCTGCACATTCAAGCAGACTTGATAGATCACTAGGCCTTTATCTGCTGGCAAATTTCATATGTTTGTATATTAAGATCCTTTTGTCTCTCTTCGTATGACTTCTGGTGCAGATCCTGTACTAGTTTAGTTGCTCTCCTCTAGACTGCCTCCATCCTGTCTATGGCCTTGTGGGGAGATGGTGTCTCCAGAACGGCACACAGTACTCCAGACGAGGTCTCACCAACTGTTTGTACAGACGGATAACAACTTCCTGTTTTCTACTGGTGATGCCTCTCCCTATACATCCCGGTATCCCTCCAGCCTTCCCTATACATCCCAGTATCCCCCAGCCTTCCTTACTGCCTTCTCACATTGCTGGCTTACCTTTAGGTCACCTGATATGACTACCGCCAGGTCCCTTTCCATTTTTGTTGTTGTTAGTACTTTCTCCCCATTGTCTATCTTCATTCATTATAGCTGCAGCCAAAAACTGAAAGGAAACATACTGTACATTGGACAGAGCTATGTTTTTATGTAATCCAATGAATGAGATGAAAATCCTGATCGGTTCACTAGAAATGTTACAGTCAGAAAGAGTCACTGCCAAACAAGTCATCACAGCAGTATTTGTAAAACCATGGATTTGCACAGAGTGTTCAGTTTACATGTTACATTACTTTTAAAGTGTACACTCAGTTCAAATACAAATTATAATTTACTGTGCAAGCAGATCCGACCACCAAAACACAGAATGAGTGTTAGATAGATATTTTATTAATGAAGCACCCAATTCCTGGGACTCTGGGTGCTGTACAATAAAAACCATAATACAAAACACAATTTTTTAAAAACAACAAAAACACATATATAATAAAATCATTATAAATACAGACTCCCATCTATCTATTCAAAGCAGCATTAATCAATAAAAGCTAGTTGGAACAGGTACATTTTTAGTCCCCTTTTAAAGGCTTCCACCGAGCGAGCCCCCCTCAACTAATCAGGTAAGGAGTTCCACAGGGTTGGCGCAGCCACCGCAAACACTCTATATCCTGAATGCCGCAACCTAACCTTGGGAACCCCAAGGAGGCCTTCCTCAGTGTAATGGAGCATCCGGGCCAGAAGGTAAGGGACAAGGAGATCCTGCAGATAGGCAGGACCCCCTTCATGCAGGGTCTTATAGGTAAGGAGCCCTATCCTGAAGACAATCCTCCACCTGACTGGCAGCCAGAGCAGTCCGCAGAGGACTAGGATAATATGCTTATATCTCCTTACCACAGTCAAAAATCTCACCGCCATGTTCTGCACCAGCTGCAGACTGTAGAGGTTGCCTCCAAATAACCCATGGTACAGGGCATTTCAGTAATCCAGCCTGGAATTTACGAAAGTATCTACCATTGTGGGCAGGTCCTCAGGAGTGATCAGGGCTCGGATTCGGGCGATGTTCCTGGATTCGGACGATGTTCCTAAGATGATAGAAACCACTTTTGACCAGGCCGACACCTGAGCATCAAGTGTCAGGCCGTCATCAAGGATCACACCCAAATCCTTCACCCGTCTAGATAGGACAAAGGGAACACCCCAACAACACTGGATTAGGGGACAACCCCCCATCCCCCACTTCTCCACGATGACCTGGCTCCACCACCAGTACCTCAATCTTGTCTGGGTTCAGCCTAAGCCAGTTGTGAGTCATCCACGACTGGACTTCCTCGAGGCAGCTGTTAAATACAGAGTCTGCAAGCTGGGCATCGGGTGCACAAGACAGGTACAGTTGGGTATCATCTGCATTTCAGTGAAAACCCAACCCGTACTGCCTGATAATTTCCCCCAATGGCAGCATGTGCACCATGAACAATAAAGGCGATAAGACCTTGTATTATTTTGTAAGTGTATTTGTTGAGCTATTTGTACAGTATTTATTGTTTGTATGTATTTAATGTTTCTTGTGTTTATGTATATCTCAACTTGTCGCCTATAAAAACGGGCATTCTGCTCATCAGGCTTACAAGAATGAAAAATAAAAAAATGAAATGAAGACCGACCCCTTCGGCACCCTACAGCTCTGAGGCTTCGGGCTAGATGAGACAAATCCCAATTTTACCCTCTGCACTCTGTCAGGTATGACCTGAACCAGCTGATGACATTACCAGACAGGCCACACCAGAACCACAGATGGTCAAGCAGCACCTCATGGTCCACGGTGTCAAACACCACAGGGAGATCCAGGAGAACCAAGACAGTACGGGCTGTCCTGTCCCTCACCATCAGGAGATCATTAAGCACCCTTACCAGGGCAGTCTACATACCGTACCCCAACCGGAACCGGACTGAAAAAGCTCATAGAAGAAGATGATGCAAGATGTCTCTCAAGCTGAACAGCCACCACTTTCTCTATAACCTTCCCTAAAAACGGGAGGTAGTTGCTGAGGCAGTCTGGGTCCAAAGAGGGCTTCTTTAAAAGGGGTCTAACCAGACTTGTTTTAAGGACAATGGGAAGACCCCACTCCTCAATGAACTCCAGACAATCTCAGCAAACACAGGTCTTATCAGGTCCGAACATCCAACCAAAAGGTGGGTCGGATCTGTGTCCAGATCACAATGTGTTGGCCGCAGCTTTGAGATTTTTCCCATCACCTTCTCCACCCCAACCAGCTCAAACTCATCCCAGACAGGAGGAATGTTTCAGCACAACTCAGGCCGGCGCTATCCACTGCCATCCTCTGTTGCAGCACCCCATGTTGTGGAGATCATCGCTGGTCTGATTCTTGGTATGGTTTTTCAGTATGTGTGTGTTGTGGAGGGGAGAGACAGGTCTGGAGATGAAGCCAAACTGGAGCAGAGACAGGCTTGTCCACCTTTTATACTACATCACACGCAAACTTACACATCATTTAAACATGTGGCTCAAATCACATAAGAAAAAAAAAACAGAACTAAGCTATACAGTGTGTGGTCCTATACATAATATAATAGGTTGAGTACACACACACACACACACACACACACACACACACACACACAAAACACAGACAGATCATTGGTTCATAAATAAATTCATTGCACTGTTTAAGAAACCATACTGAATTGTATATGGTTCAATCTCACTGACAGATCAACACCAAGATAACCCTCCTTATGAATTAAAACTCCCCAACATTTTCTATTTGTTTTAATACACGACATGAGACATGTACTCAGCCATTAAAAGTGATTTCAAGAGGTCTGAAATTGCATTACAATCTATGATGCTGTTACCGAATCCATGGTAGAAAAAAGGGGGGGGGGCAGGTAAAAACAGGGACAATCAGAGAAGGGAGGAGATTAGAAAATGGAGCAAGTAAAATTACTGACTTGTAGGAGTATATTTTATGCTAGAAAGAAACTTGTCAGTAGCCGTTTTATAATGTACCACACTTAAGACATATATTTTGGAGGGGTTTGGGGAAAGATTGTGAGTTTCCAAAACTTCCCCTCACATGAGTCAGTGCTCTAAATGGCAAATGGCTACTCCAAAGGGCTGGTGCTGCTTATTAAAAAAGTTTATTCTTAAGAAAATAAAGGGGGGGGGGTAGAATAATCAAAAGAGAAAAGTGTCCCAAACAGAGGTCCAAAAATATGCTAAAGTATACAGATAAAATATTTTAATAAAATAATAAACACTAATTAAGGGTACTATCAACAATTATTTTCATGTCAGCTATAATGTTTACAAAAATGGACTATCCCTAAAATTGCACTATGTTGCTGCTATTATTGTGGGGTACAGTTTTTCTGCACTGCACGCTTACCTGTTTTTATGATCCCGCACCCCTATTGCTGATAAATGTTACTGTAGTGATTTTTTTACTACTCCCTGCTTTTTGTACCAAATTATCATTTGTTGAACTTGCATGATCTGTACTTAGACATTTTTACCATTGCTTGTTCTCCTGGTAAATGGTAGCTATGGAGATGTGAATGTGTAAATTGTCTTTGATTGCTATACGCCCATGGCACTGGGTCGAATAACCACACTCAAGGTTGAGATCCACTATGACCTGCGTGACTACTCATGTAGTGCAGTGGAAATTAATGTCTCAGAATGAGGGGAAAACAAGCACTGGCAAAGAAGAAGGGAGGAAATGTCACAAATGGTTAATAACATGTTAAAATTACTGCTAAATGAGTGCTCAGTTCTGTCTTTTTTTTTTTAACAACTTTGTGGACTTACTATTAAATAATTTGGCAGGAAGCAGTAACCTGCTAATCTTACATGCTTAGATTGAAGTTCCCCACCAATAATGAGAGAGTGCTACAATATGCCCACAATCTTCACTTCCACCCTCACCACTGTGCGCATTATTAAAACCTCATGAATATATGGCTAACCATAAAGAAATCACAAATACGCAACTTCCTGCACAGAGGCTAATGTTAAAGATGCCCTATCAGTGTCACCGAGCAATGTTTGCCTTAAAAATATCACTAGGTCCTCAGCTGATGGAGAATGATACTTTACTTGCTACAATACTGCCCCGCTTGTATTTTGGCTCAAAGTTTTTCTCTCCTACCACAACTGGCCACAGATTTATGACAGCATGGAGTATACCAATGAAAACTAATATAAATACTGAAGAGAGTTATAAGTAAAGCAAGAGAGAGCAGAAAGGGAAAAAGAAAAGGGAACAGGTGTGTTTGTGTTGGGGGGACAGAGAAAACGATTGGCATCAAGGGTGCCAAGATAAAATCACAGACATGCTGCACTCACTTCAGTACTGTAGGAGACAATACTTCTTTGTACAGAATAATCAGGATGGCATCTGCCATCCAAGATTGCTCTTTAATACCTAACCAGACCATCAATGACTGCGGCTATCCTTAACCCCCTTGACCCTTGACACTGGACTCTCCTCCTGCTCCCTCGCCCTAGCCACAGCTCTGTTTTACTAATTAAGAGCAACCCTTGCTCTCAAAGTTCCTGCTGAATTTGACACTGTCAGGTCTATGCCCTGGCTATGACTTACTCTTGTCCCAATGCTTATCTATTGCAAAACTGCACTGTATATACTGTAAACATTTGTACTCAAACTGTATATGTTAATCTGACTGGTGTACACGACTCTGTCAGACCTGTATCCTGACTGCAACTGTCTTTTGTTCCAGTGCTTATCTACTGTAAAATATTATGTACCCAAACTGTATATGTTGACGTAACTGTTGTCTACTTGTCTACTGACGTGGTGCTTTTGGAAAAGAGTCTCTGACTCAAAAGTTGTAAATTCGAAATGTTCAATAAATAAATAATGCACATAATAAACGAAGCCAAAAGACCCAACTATACACAGACAAATAAATAACCAACATCATGGAACAAATAAAACAAAGGACATACAGAGTGCAAGAAGCGGTAGAAGGGAAAGGGGAATTGGTGTGTGTATGGGGGGGGGGGCAGAAAACCAATATGGAATCACTAGCCTCCACATTTTTAAAAGGAGTCGCACCATTGACTTGCTCACTGAAACTTTGTAATAGCTTATGCTAATTGGTCAGACAGAAATCGGCGCGGCATCTGCGATCCAAGGCCGCTCCTATCTTAAACACCCATGCACAAGCCAACTGGGGCCATTAAACCTAACAAGGCAAACAATGTCACAAGCAGAAAACAAGGGAAGGATGGGAGACATGTCTCCTTGGATCAGGGAGTGGTGATTTCAGTATGTGTAGAAATTAACCAGTCCAGTGGTATCAGGAGCAGAGACATTTAGAAAGCAGTCTAAAACGAAATTAAAAAGGAGTACCAGGATGGAGGCTAGCTGCAAACAGGCTCTGACAGATTCGCTCTGTTTGATATTACCTCTCAGAATGTTATGGTGGTGATAGGCAGATAAATAACACAAACTGAAATTGGAGCACCAATGTGCACATCAAAATTCCAAACTGCTGTGCAGAGGGACAATTTAATGGCAATCGTCGCAAAAGAAAAAAATACTCACTGTAGTGATATTGTTTCTTCTCAGTGATACTCTGGTATTCAGAACTCTTGCAGTGACCCTTTAAGATAGAGCTGCCCGGAGAGATGGAACATATGCAAATGATGGAATCTTTTGCAGGTGCCACTTTTTCAAATGCTGCCTTCTACTAACTGCCTTGGTTCTAAACCCCTCAGATTTCCCGGAAGCCTGGAAAGAGAGGCCCACGAGGACTAAGTGTAATAATAATAATAACAATATTAATCATAAGAATAATAATTATTGTAGGAACTCCCTTACCACCCAAAAAGGTCTCCAACTGGAGGGCATAACATATCAAAAAATACCCCTGAATGTCAGAATCACCTGAAAAGGGGGAACAACAATAGTGAACACAATCACAACATATGTGCCAGAGTGTGGCACAGGTACCCCTGAAAACACGGTGTTTTTAGGAGTGCAGAGGCTACTGGTTCTAGAAGGGGTGCCAGGGTGGGGAGTTCTGAATATCCGTGTATCACTGGGAAGAAACTATGGTGAGTAATTTTTTCTTCTAAGCCCAGTAATACTCAGGTATTCATAACTGTTGCAGACAAAAAAGCGGTACTTTTGGAGGTGGGCACAGAACCTACTTTGGAAACAGACTCTGCAGGACTGCTGTGCCAAACCTGGCATCACCTCTGGACTGAATGTCCAGAATGTAATGCTTTGTAAAGGTGTGCACTGTTTTCCAGGTAGCTGCTTTACAGATGTCCACCAGGGGAACATCCCTGGCAGCTGCTATGGCAGCAGCTGTGCCCCTTGTGGAATGGGCCCTCAACCCTGTTGGGAGCTCCTTTCCAGCCTTAGAGTAACAAAACTGGATACGCTGTACTATCCAGTGAGAAACTGACCTTTTTGATGCTTGGTTACCCTTTCCCACATCCTCATAGGTCAGGAAAGAGCTGTTTTCTGTCCTGCCCATGGACTTTAGTGGCTATCAGGCAGTAGATAAGAGCTCTTTTGACGTCCAGACTATGGAGCCTCCTTTCACCAGAACTAGAGTGTTGAGTGAAAAAGACAGGTAAGGTAACGGTTTGGTTCAAATGGAAATCAGAAATCACTTTAGGAAGAAACTTCCTGTTTGTTCTCAGGACCACATTGTCTCTATGGAAAGAAATGTAGTCCTGTTCAATGCAGAGAGACTGGAGCTCACTGAATCTTCTGGCAGAAGTCACTACCTCGTGGAAAACAGTTTTTCATGTGACATATTTCAAATGAGCTGAAGGCATAGGCTCAAAAGAGGGACCCATGAGCTTAGCTATACGTACCTTTAGGTCCCATGCTGGCACCAGTTCCCTGTGAGGGGGTGCAAATGGGCCAGGAGCTTAAAGAACCTTTTGAAGATAGGATTTGAGGCCAGAGAAACATTCCGTCCAACTGAAATGTAAGCAGATGCAGTGGCCATGTGGACCTTTAAGGTACTGGACTGCAAGCCCAGCGAATGCAAATAGGTAAGACAGTCCAGCACAGCTGGGACACCAGCCTGTGCTGGTATCACTCCTCTGGATGAACACCAAATAGAAAACCTTTTTCATTTTGCAGAATAGAGTTCTATGTGATAATGGCGAAAGCCTAAAGGCAATCGCCGTTATCGCAAAATCAAAGTGCCAAAAAAATGTTTTCTCCACTCTGACACCCTGGTGCACAGCAAAACAGTGCCAGGGACTTCGTTTTTTAATCCTGTCGCTATACTTGCCCACCCCCTATCCGGCCACTCTACCGTCCAGTGGCTGTCCCTGTAATGCACTGGGGAAGGGGTTGCCGTTATTGTAGGCACTCTTTCCCCAGCGCCAATATCACGGGATACTGCAGCATAGGTTTTCTTAGTGGCGGGCTTCCTGTAAACCCTTTAAAAAATGTCAAAGACACTTTCAGAAAGACGAAGGCCTGCATATTCTAGGTTCTCAACAGCCATGCTTTGAGCCTGAGTGACTTGAGGTTCGGGTACAGGATCCTCCCCTGGTTGGAGGTTACCTCCGAGGAAGGTGTATTGGTTTGGCCACAGACAGACAGAGTAGCAGAGAGTACCATGGCTGCCTGGCCCAGTCTGGTGCTATCAAGGTCATTGATGCTGAATGGGACCTGAGCTTGAGCAAAGCTCTGTACACCAGAGGGAAGGAAGAAAAAGCATGCAGGTGCTTCCCTGACCAATTCAGAGCCAGAGCACCAGAGTCATTGTTTCCTGATCTGGTAGTCTGCAATAGTACTGTGGCAGGTGGTGGCTCTGGTGGGATGTGAACAAGTCCACTTCTGGGGTGCCCCACCTCCTGAAGATCACTTGCACCACCTGACTGCTCAAGGCCCATTTGTGATGGGCCTGGTTCATTTGACTCGGGGTATCTGCCAAGGCATTGTCCTTGCATTGCAGATGAATAGCCTGCAGGGAAACCCCCATGGAATATGCTAGACTCCATATTTTCATGACTTCTGTGCAGGGAGGGCTTGACCTTGTTCACTTCCTGCTTGTTAATGTAGTACATTGTGGTGGTATTGTCTGTTCTGACCTGTACCACCTTTCCCTGTATCAGCTGTGTGAAAGTCTTTAGTGCCAGTAACACTGCTCTTAGCTCCAGCAGATTTATGTGCAGGAGTGAATCTGTACTTGACCACGTGCCTTGGGTGATGTGAACCCCTAGATGGGCGCCCCACCTTAGTAGAGATGCATCTGTTGTCAGAACAACTGATGGGGACTCTTGTTGAAAAGGAACCCCTTCCCTTAGGTTGGTTTCCTCTTTCCACCATTGGAGGGCCTGTAACAATGTTTTTTGTTACTGAAATTAGTTTTGAGAGAGGATCCTTTCTCTGATGCCAGTGTGCCCTGGGGTGAAACGGAATGTCCCTCATCTGGACCCTGGATTCCAGGACTGTGCCAGTGGCAGCTGCCATGTGGCCCAGTAGCTGTAGAAACTGTCTTGCAGTTTTTGGTTTGTTCAGGCTGAGTAAGCCTGCTATCAGTGGAATACTTCTTGCCCTGTCCAGAGGCAGGTATGCCCTGCCTTGCAAGGTATTTAGCTCTACTCCTATGAACTGCAGTGCCTAAACAGACTGAAGGAAAGACTCTAGATTTATCAGGAACTCTAGAGACTCCAGGAGCCCCTGGGTGAGTTGCAGATGCCCCCTCACTTGCTGGGGTGATTTTCCAACCACCAGCCAGTCATCTAGGTATGGGAAAACTGTGATACCTTGTCTTCGAAGGTGTGCCACAACCCTGCCAAGCACTTTGTGAACACTTTTGGAGTTGATGTGAGACTGAAAGGCAGTGTTGAAAACTGGTAGTGACCTGATGGGAGTTCGAACCTGAGGTATTTTCTGTGAGACTCCCTTATGGGGATGTGGAAATAGGTGTCTTTTAGGTCCAGTGATACCAACCAGTCCCCATTTTGGACCATTGGCAGAATCAATGCCAAAGTCACCGTTTTGAACTTTGGCTTTGTTAAATGCCTGCTTAGTACCCTGAAGTCTAAGATAGGCTGCCACTCCCATTTTTCTTTGTAGTAAGGAAGTACCTCCTTTTGCTGTACCAGGACAGGCTCCACTGTTGACAGTAACAGGTTCTGAATCTCTTTTTCCAGGAGTTTTCTCTCTACATTTGTAGATGGTTTGAAAACTTGTTTTTAATGCTGGAAGGAATTTGAAACTCGGAGACAATCCCCGACTCACTACATCCAGGACCCATTTGTCTGTGTTTTTTTGTTTTCCCCCAAGACTGGAAAAAGTGAGTCAGCCTGCTTCCTACAGGTAGTGGGGGAGGTGGCCTGGGGAGACAAGTCAGAGTGTCTGCTTTGTTTGAAACTGGGCCTGGGACTGAGAACCACGCCTGAAACCACTTATGCCCCTGTGTCTGAAGTACCCCTGTTGTGGGTGCTGCTGATACTGAGGCGTAGCCATGGCCTGATAAACAAGGCTTGTTGTGAAATGATCTGCCTCTGCCTCCCCTTCCATAGGTTTTAGCAGATGGGGAAGCCCTTACTTTTACAGAATTGCTTCTGTAGGTGGTTTTGTATTCATCCACCTTTTTCATGTAAGGCTCTGTCTTTTCTCGAAAGAGGGACTTACCCTCAACTGGGAAATCAATAGCCTCGGTTTTGGGTATCCTGAGTGAGGCTTGTGGTTCGCAGCCAGGCAAACCTCCTCTGAGCCACTGTATTTGCCATCCATCTGGCAGCAGTGTCATTTGAGTCAGCAGTCATTTGAAACTGGTATTTGGCTGCTTCCAAATCAAATTTAGCTGTTTCAGCTAGATCATCTGACAGGGGAGTCTGGTCTTGGCCTTGACTGCCACAGCAAGGACAGACTGCCATAGTGACTTTTGGTATTGAGCCGCATAGGCTTGAAAGTTTTGCCTGCCTGAAGGCCAAGGAAGCTGATAAATATCCTTTTTTTGATCATGCTGTCAATTTTCCTGGAATCCTTGTCAGGAGGATGGGATGTCAGGGGTACCTTTGCCTTGTCACAGGCTGCCACTTATACTACTCCCTGGCAAACAGGGTGGGAGAATACAAATTCATCTCCCTCCCTGTCCAGCTGATATTTCTCATCCAGCCTCTTATCAAGAGCGAGAACAGAGCTTGGAGTTTGTAAAATATTTAAAGCATCTTTCTTGAAAAATTTATTTACAGGAAGGAGAAGCTTTTTATTGCGGATATCTCTAGCACCCACCATTCTCTCAGATGGGGAGAGCCAAACTCCTGCTCAGGGGAAACTTCACTCATATTCTTCCTCTTAAATAATAGGAAGACTAAGCAGAGGAGACAGACTGCTTTGCAGGGGTCTGCTGCTAAGAGGCAGACAGCCCTTCTAAGCCTGAATGACCTTAAAGGCCTGTGCAATTTCTTCAGGAGTTGGCAGGCTTTATATCAGGCACAGAAGTCCCCGAATGCTGTCCAGCAGGGGGTTTTGTGTGCTTAGTTTTCTTTGATTTCTTTGAGGGAACCTGGGAGTCAGCTGGTTCAGCAAGCCTCTTAGCTTGTATACCTGTCTCAGGGGTAGCAGCTACCGTAGTGGTTGTTGTGGTTTCACCCACAGTAATTTAGGGTGTCGGCTGGTCAGAGCTCGAGGGACCCTCAAGTGGTGGCAGTTTTTTCTTTAGCCTTATCCAGGCATTTTTCAATAATTTTCTCAGGACATGTAGTGCAGATTTTACTCTGCTTTTAAATGTTCATGCCCAGGCATCTTAGCAAAATTTCAGCACACTCAGTACATGATTTGAAACCAGGATCACCAGTTTTTCTTCTCATTTTTTTCTGACATTCTTAATGTACAACCGATAAAAGTTGCAACTGCTGAAAAATGCTTTAAATTTAAAGTTTATTTAGCGGTTGCGGTCGGTTCCGGAACCAATGAGGAACCGATCGGAAACCGGGAACAGAGATAAAAGTAAACCGAGGCTATCGGTTCAGGAACTGGTACTAGTGGTTCTTAAAAACAAGTTAAATTTAAAAAAATTAAACATAACTAACAGAGTTTTTTAGTCATAAAATACCAATAAATATAAAATAAACCTTGGTTTACTCCCCAGTTATACCGAACTGGGAGAAACCAAGAAAACTTAGAATTTAAACATTAAAACTATGGTTTAACTTAAAATTACAAAAAGCAAAAGGCAGCAAATGAAATGTAAAGAATACTTATATATATTTTATAAGTTTTCTCACGTCAAAACAAGATGACGAGGAGAGGATCTCTGAGCATCCAGTCTTGACAGGCGGAGAGAGAAATCTGAGGGGTTTAGAACTAAGGCAGTTAGTAGAAGGCAGCATTTCAAAAAGTGGCACGTGCAAAAGATTTCATCATTTGCATATGTTCCATCTCGCCGGGCAGCTCTATCTTAAAGGGTCACTGCAAGAGTTATGAATACCTGAGTAACACTGGGGTTAGAATAACATTTACTTTTTCGTATTAGATAAACAGGGAATGAAAGTCCTCTCTGAGCCAAGTTCAGTTAGTTAGCAACAAGAATTACAAAATGAAAATACAACATTTAACTCTACCAAAGCTTTTATGGAGAAAGAAAGGAGTACACTAGACGTGTTGCATGCAGTAATTTTAAAATGGTAAATCAATTTTTTTAAATAATAAATAAATAAATAAATAATTTGTCTGGCTTGGAAGTTGTTTAGCCTAATCAGTTCTGATGGATTCAGGTTGTTCAGCCTTTATAAAAAAAGTACTCACCATAGTAATGTTGTTTCTTCTAATGGAGTCTTGCTGTATTCTGACTATATGCAGTTAGCCCCAGCACTTGAACTGCTCTGGAGAGTAGAGGGTTAACTCTATGCCAAAGCATAGAACATTGAGCTCAAGTTCGTTTTTCAAACCTCTGTCTTTAGTACTCTGAAGTGTAACCGTCAGATTCTTACGAGCACTAAACTAACTCAATAAGTAGAAATTGTTTTTAAAATTTTTATGCCAAAGGGCAATAAACAGCATTGTAGGGTCAAAAGACTCAAGTCGAGAACCCCAAAAAGAATCTAAGCAGATAGCAAAACAACCAAAATATTCATAATAAAACCAGAACAAAACCCTAATAAGATAAAGGCATGCCAAGTACACCTCTGGGGTGCAGCACTGTGCCTGCCAGACCACATCCCAAAAACTACTAGGTTTCAGGAGCGGAGGCATGGAGGGAGGTCAGAATACAGCAAGACTCCATTAGAAGAAACAACATTACTATAGTGAGTAATTTTTTCTTCAAACCACATGAAGTCTTGCTGTTTTCTGACTATATGCAGACTACCAAGCAGTACCCCCTTGGAGGAGAGAGTCACATAACCTGTTTTGGGAACAAGCTCTGCAGCACAGCTGTGCCAAACCTAGCATCACTTCTTGACTGAATGCCCAGAGAGTAATGCTTGGTAAATGTGTGAACAGTTTTCCAGGTGGCTGCTTTACAGATTTCCACTAAGGGTATATCTCTAGCTGCTGTGACCGAAGCAGCTGTACCTCTGGTAGAATGAGCCCTCAGGCCTGAGGGAGGCTCTTTCCGAAGCTTTGAACAGCAGACTTGGATACAGAAGACAATCCACCTGGCAACAGTTCTCTTGGTGGCAGGTTTACCCTTTCCCATTTCTCCATAAGTGAGAAACAACTGAGAACAGTCATTTCTATGAGCCTTAGTATGTCCTACACAGTAACTAAGTGCCCTCTTCACATCAAGACTGTGTAATCTTCTCTCCCCAGAGGAAGAATGGTCAGTGAAAAATACAGGCAATGACATAGACTGGTTCAAATGAAAGTCTGATACCACCTTAGGAAGAAACTTTCAGTTGGTTCGAAGGACCACCTTATCTCTGTGAAATGAAATGAAGTCAGGTTCCACCGATGAAGCCTGTAATTCACTGATTCTCCTGGCAGAGGTAATGGCTACCAGGAATACAGTTTTCCAAGTCAAGTATTTCAGCTCAGCTGAGGATAGAGGTTCAAAAGGGGGCTGCATAAGCTGTGCAATACAGATATTCAGATCCCAAGAAGGGGTAGGCTTCCGAAAAAGAGGGTTAACATGTGCTAGACCCTTAAAAAATTTCTTAAAAACTGGATGAGATGCTGGGGAAGAGCCCTTATCAGCAGAAAGAAAGGCAGAAACTGCTACCAAATGTACCTTAAGAGTAGCAGGCTGGAGGCCTAAACTGTTAAGATGGACCAAATAGTCCAACACCGTTGCAATATCAGCCAGCTTTGGTTGGATATGCCCCTGGGAACACCAAAAACCAAATCTTTTCCATTTGGAGTTATAAGTCTTTCTAGTAGCAGGTTTCCTGCTAACCTTTAGGATGTCCAAGACTGACTGAGAAAGATGCAGGCTTGCATATTCTAGCTCTTCAAGAGCCAGGCTTTGAGCCTGAGTGTCTGAAGGGTGGGGTAAAGAATCCTCCCTTGTGAGAAGGTGAGGAGATTGAACTGTCTGGGAAGGCACTGAGGCACTGTCACTGACAGTGACAGGAGTAGAGGTACCAAGGCTGTCTGGCCCAGTCTGGAGCCACTAGAATCGCCTTGCAAGGCTGAGACCTGATCTTGATCAGGACCATGAATATCAGAGGAAAAGGAGGAAATGCATACAGAAATCTGCTTGTCCAATTCAACAACAGACTGAAGGACAGGGCCCAGAAGAGGCGGTCTGCAGCAAAAGAGAGGAAGTTGGTGATTATCCGGGGCTGCTAAGAGATCTATCTCTGCAGTGCCCTACCTCTTGAAAATGACCAGAAGAATTAAAGGGTTCAGGGTCCATTCGTGGAGACCCTGAGAAATCCTGCTGAGAGCATCTGCTAAAATGTTGTCCTTCCCTGGGAAGCCTGAAGGGAATAAGCCACAGACCATATTTTCATGGCCTCTGTGCACAAGGCTGAGGTCCGAGTGCCTCCCTACTTGTTGATGTACCACATGGTTGTGGTATTGTCTGTCCTGATCTGCACCACTTTCTCCTGAACAGCAGTTGAGAATGTCTGAAGTGCTAGAAAGACAGCTCTGAGTTCGAGAAGGTTTATGTGTAGAAGAGACTCCTGATGAGACCAAGTTCCCTGAGCTGTAAGCTGATCTAGATGAGCCCCTCAACCCAGTAAAGAGGCACCTGTGGTGAGAATCACTGAAGGAGCCTGACTGATAAAGGGGACACCTTGTCGAAGACTGTATTCCTCCAGCCACCACTGGAGGGCCTGAACTAGAGTTTGAGACACTGGAAGCAATTTGGAGACAGGATCTTTTTTCTGCGACCGATAAAATCTGAGATGAAACTGAATATCTCTCACCTGAAACCTTGCTCCTTGGACCACTGCTGGGGAAGCTGCCATGTGACCCAGCAACTGTAGAAAGTGTCTGGCTGGATGAGAAACTAGAGGATAAAAAGAGGAAGCCAGAGTGACAAGGGACTGAACCCTGGATAGAGGGAGAAATGCTCTTACCTGAATAGTCTCTAGCTCCACCCCTATGAAAGTGAGGAGCTGAGATGGTTCCAGAACAGACTTTTCTAGGTTCAGAATGAAACCCAAGGAGTCTAGAAGCTTTTGAGTAACCTCTAGTGCTGACTTGACTTGGTCAGAGGACTGACCCACAATGAGCCAGTCATCCAGGTATGGGAACAGAAGGATACCCTGTCTCCTGAGGAATGCCACCACTGCTGCTAGACACTTGGTGAACACTCCTGGAGCAGATGTTAGGCCGAAAGACACAGCTCTGAATTGGTAATGGCCTGAGGGCAACTCAAATCTGAGGTACTTTCTGTGGGAATGTCTGATAGGTATGTGGAAGTAGGCATCCTTGAGATCCAGGGAGGCTAGCCAGTCTCCTGGTCTCAGAGAGGGAAGAATTACTCTCAGAGTCACCATCTTGAATTTTGGTTTTGTTAAATGTTTGTTCAGGTACCTTAAATCTAGAATGGGTCTTTTTTGGGGTAAGGAAGTATCTGGAATACAGTCCTGTTCCTCTGTGACAATGAGGTACCTTCTTTACTGCTTGCAGAAGCGGAAGAGAAGAAACTTCTGCCTCTAAGGCCTTTGTCTCCAAGGGAGAGGGAGAACTGAAGGACCTTGCTCTCATTTTTGGGAACCTTTTGAAGCTGAGAACCTTTTGAAGCTGACAGCAAGTCCCTGGCTCACTACTTCCAGGACCCATTTGTCTGAAGTAATAGACTCCCATACCTGGAAGTAGTGAGCCAACCTGCCCCCTAATGGAACTGGGGAAGCGACCCTGACCGACACCTCAGGGTGTCTGTTTGGCAGCGGGCTTAGACTGTGTGGATGATGGGGTCCTGGTCATCCCACGCCTGCCTCTTCCCCTAAAGAACCCCCTCTGCTGAAAAGAAGAGGAGGAGGCTTGAGCTTGGTGAAAAGGCCTGCCCCTGCCAGCCCTAAATTGCTGCCTTTGAGGAGTGGCCTGCTTTTCCTTGGCTGCAGCACTCCTATAGGTGGTCCTGTAGTCATCCATTTTCTTCATGTAGTTCTCCGTTTACTCCCAAAACAAAGAATTACCAGTTACAGGAAAATCCATGGCCTTAGTCTGGGTATCCTGTGAAAGGTTGGTACACCTAAGCCAAGCAGACCTCCTCATGGAGATAGATGTAGCCATGACCCTGGAATGTACATCACTCGAGTCTACAGCAGCATGAAATTGCATTTTGGATGCCTCTATACCATCTACAGCCACCTGCTCCAGCTCCTTGGTGAGCTGGGGAGGGGGATTATTAGCCAGCTCCAGAACCATATCCCACATAGATTTCAGGTACATGGCTGTATATGCCATGCAATTTGATTGCCTGAGCCCCAAAGAGGATGCCAAGTATTGTTTCTTTGCCATGGCATCCACTTTCCTGGAATCCTTATTTGGAAGGGTGAGATGCCAGGGGAATGTTAGACTTGTCACAGGCTGCAGTTTGCACTGCCCCAACATGGCTGCAATGGGTTGAAAGGAATTCCGTACCAGGACCTGATAAATGAATGGACAGGAGGTATGCTTTATCCACAGGAGGGATGGATGTGGGAAACTGCATGATTTTCTGTGTCTGTTTCCCCAGGGATTTATGCAAAGGATAGACACTCTCTTTGACTCTGGAACATCCATCATTTCCACATAATCAAGCTCCTCCTGACCCTGATCAGCCTCTTCCATAGGAAGCTGAAGAGTCTCAGCCACTTTCTTGTAAAACAAGACGTGGGAAGGGGACTCAGAAAGCCTGGGAGGGGAACACTGGAAGGCCTGTCTGGGGAGATGTCAGGCTCTACTGGCCCATCTAGGCCTTCAAACTCTCCTTCATCATAATCTTCTTCCTCCTCCCAATCGCCCTCATAGTATGCCTCAGGATCAATATCTGAAGCAACTACTTCCGACCGAACAGATCGCCTTTGAACCGATGTCGGTTCATTTGGAACCGGGTAAAGCGATTGAACTATTGTAATCACTTTCACTATTTCCTCAGCAGTCGGAACATGGTGTGTCGGATACGAACCGGCTGATTTTCGTTTTCTTTTTGACGGAACCAACTCTGCAGAGTCGGCTCTCCTTTTGTCTGAAGAGGTATCGCCCAGGTCTGTGGACACCTCTTCAGGTTCGGTCGCAACTGAACCGGGCTGGCCATCTAGATCAACGGACTTCTCGACCTCCCTTTCCGTCAGCCTACTCAAACGTTGGAAAGTTTTTACAAATTTGGCAGCCTTCCTTGAGGCGGTCAAACTCCGGACAATACACATATACGAGATGGGTATCAACCTTAGCAAAGGCCTCCCCACACTCGGTAGAGTGCTGAAACCCAGTGGGACCAGTTTTCCTTTTGGGTTTCTCAAACATGCCGGAATAAAAAAAAGTTACCCTTCTCAGCTATAAGCCAGGTAACACTCACTTATCGGTTCCACCGTGTCACGGGTCGGTTAAAAAAATCCTACTAAACTCCAGATTTTTTTAGGAACTGATAAGTACCAGAAAACCACTACAGAATTACAGAAAAGCAACAATTACCAATAGGTTTTGGTTCTCAACCGGACTGACCGGAAAAGAACCGAAGAAAAACAATTTCTAACGACTTTAAAACTAAAACAACACTACTTACTATACTACTACTTACTGTATCGTGACAGAGGTAAAAATACCAAAAAAATAAGAAAGCGGTTGAATAAACTGACCATTTCTGTAACCGAACTGAAGCACAGGAGGGATCTCTGGAGCGACTTCACAGTTAGGCGGAGTAAGAAATCTGACGATTACACTTCAGAGTACCACAGACAGAGGTTTGAAAACCGAGCTCGAGCTCAACATTCTATGCCTTGGCATAGAGTTAACCCTTTACTCTCCGGAGCAGTTCAAGTGCTGGGGCTAACTGCATAGAGTCAGAATACAGCAAGACTTCATGTTGTTTGAACCAAGAAGGGTTATCTTTTGGCTACAAGACTCGAGACTGGTATTGCACCCTTATTCAGAGTAAAGAAGGAGCCCAGGGACCTCATGGCGGGTGTTCAGCTGTGAACTCAGCAAGCACGCTAAGAGGACACGAGGAGGGTATTCCTGTTTTCCCCCTTCCTGTCACAAATTGCACTTAGGAGCGGGCACTGTGAACTCAGGGGACCTGACACCCAGGAGTGGGTTTGTGACAATAAGCATAGCCCATTTCAGTTGTTTTAAACTTTTTTTGCCTCTTCTCCAGGTAGTCTAACATAGTTATGCTGGTAATTCATCAGATTTTGCAGGTGTTAATTGGTGTTGTAGGACCATTTTAACAGGTATACGGAGTCCTGAACACTCCATATGCTATCTGCCAAACAACGAAGAACGGCAGGAGAATTGTGCTCTGTACTGAGCATAAAGTACAACTGCTTAATAAGCCTTCCCTGGCTGCAATGAAATGAGACAGCTAATTACTGTGCTCCTAAACTGTGAAATGTGCCTTCCTACAGGGCTTTAAAATGTACAGCTCATTTTCTGGATATATGCAATTTTGATTGTAGGCACAAATGTTGCTGTCCACAACAGTATGCATACAGGAAGAATTGCTTACACCCCAGACATGGTGGCACATAGATCAAATGCCATAAAACATGACCGATGAACATTTATATTGTTTATTTTTTCCCTTTACTAAAATGAACACATTTATGACAGACATGGGAAACATAAAACACATAATCAAAGCTGTAGTTTAGAATTACATATATATTATAGCAAGGGTTGAATAGCCTGGTTAATGTTAACCCCCCCAAAATTGTGCACCTTAATAACTTTGGCAGCAATTGATGAAATAGTCCAAAATCTGGCATGCGTGGTCAGGCTGTAAGCGTTTCATGATGTGGAAGTTTCATGACAAAATCTTGTATGGTTTTTAAGATGCGGAGTGCCAAACAAAGGGAAAAAAAAAACATGTTTGGTTTCCCTATACTTAACATTGGTTATTTTTTGCTCTCTCCTACAGCCTAGAACATGTTGAATTTTTTTCATGAAAATTTCAGGGTTGGAATATATCACATTTGTGGAAATGACATAAAGAGAATTTAAGAAACTCGCACCTTACTACAAAACAGGCATACATCATAAGAAACATGTTCACTGCATATGAGAAAACCTATAAATTATAAACTTATTATATTGCTTAATACTGCAAGTGTTTTAATTCTTGAAGCAGGACTTCTGTGGAGGGCCCTGCGTGCACACACGTAAATGAGCATATGATTATTCTATCTCAAAAAGTAAGGAAATTCATTGCAAAAAAAACTGCGTTAATGCACCAGTTAGGGTTCAAGTTATGTCCAAAAAAGTAGTAGGAAATGTGGCGTTAGGGTTTCCAACCCTAACTCCCCCCCCGAAGCAGTTAAAGGACAAGCCCACACAAGCAGCCACAGACAGCCATCATCAGGTAAGACGAACAACATACAGCTGTTTCCAGGTGACATAAATGCAGTACCACTGATCTGCTGCCTTCATGGATTTGTCTCTGCGGCCACACCTGTGTCTCTATGTCATACAGTGTGTTCTGCAGACAGAAGGCCCAATGGGGCCTGCTCCTCTGCATACATAGGTACTCATGTATGCTGCATGAGATACCTCACTAGATATTATGATCTGCTACTGCATGGTTTTCTGTATGCAGCCGTGTAACTAAAAACCCGATACCCCCTTAACAATTTCTAGATCTGCTGCTGAAACCATGATACGCATATTACAACAGTATTTCCATCTGTGTATCAGCAAGCCCCACAAGTGACTCGCTTCTGCAGCCAAAAGTCTGTGTGTGTATGTCTTAGTGATAAGTTACATGGGGGCCTGTGCTTCTGCACACAGATGTACTGTTGCAATTTTTGTATCTAAAAATGTGCTACCCCCTGAACAATTCCTAGACCCGCTGCTGAAACCATGATACACGAATTGCAACAGTACTTCTGTCTCTGTAACAACGGACTGCTCATCTGAAGCCAGAAGCTGATGTGTATGACTTATACCTGTGGCCGAAAACATGCAGACCCCTGAGGTGCTTACACTTACAGTGTGCAGACAGAAATACTGTTGCAGTTTTGGCATCATGCATTTTGTGGCTCACATGTCTGTCTGTACCAGCAGCAAGCCAGGAAGTATGTGGGTCTGCAAGGCCTGCAAAGCATAAAGAACCACATTGGGCCGGGAAGACCTGGATATGCAGACAGGCATCCTGCATGTCCAGGGAACAGAGTCAGTCCCCCTGGTGAAGGAGGGGCAGCAACTCCTGGAGGGTAACCATCCTGAAGCATTTGTACTCTATGTACAGGTTCAGGTGGCTGAGGTCTAGGATCGGCCTCAAGTCCCAGTCTTCCTGGGGATGAGGAAAAAGTGGGAGTAAAACACCCTTCTTCTTTGAGTCAGAGGGACAGGCTCTATGGCCCTCTTGTGCAGGAGGGCCTGAATCTGTTCCCAAATGAGGGAGAAGTGGGATGAAGGATAATGGGACGGCAAGGGAGAGTGATCCGGAGGAGGCTCCAGGAATTCTTAGGTGTGACCATGTTCTATGAGCTGCAGCACCCACTGGTCTGTGGTCACTGCTAGCCACCCATCATGATAGAGGGAGAACCAACCCCCGACTGCTTCTCCCCCGGGCCTCAGCTGGAGGGGAGGTCAGGCAAGGAGTCAGACAGGGGACCCAGGGATTTGCAGAGCAGCTGTGGACGCTTGGGGGAGCCCTACGAGCAGCTGCTGTGGGGGGGTATGAGCCTTGTGCTTGAGAGCGGCCTTCAGCTGCTGGCCTCTGACAGGCTATGAGAGGCCCGACTAAAGGACTGACATCAGATCGTTCAGGACTAACAGCGACAGAGCGAGTGGACCAACCTGAGGGCCTTGACGGACTTCTGGAGTCGGGAGATGATGTCTTGGGCATCACCCCCGAACAATACCAAGCCCATAAAAGGGGCATCTAGGATGCTGGCTTGAACATCGGGGTAAAGCCAGACACTCAGAGCCATGAATGGTTCCGAAGGCAGATTCCCATCGCCACTGCATGCCCAGAGGTATCCTCAGCATCGTACACCACCCGCAGGATATGTGTGCCAACATCTCAGCCCAACTTCAATAGTTGGGCCAGTTGAGTTTTTGTTGAGTCCTCAGGAAGAGTCTGTACCAGATCCCTCACCTGGTCCCAGAAGGTGTTCTGGTACTGGACCATGTGTGCAAAATAGATCATGGCCCTAATAACAAGGGTGGAAGACACATATGTGTGTTTATCCCATTGATTGAGCTGCCTGGACTCCCGGACATGGGGGTTGGCACTAAGGTGTTTGGGCCTCTTAGTGCGGTCGTGCGCCGTATTAATGACTACAGAGTTTGCCTTAGGGTGGTCCCCAAAGAAGGGCTTGCCAACCAGTGCATGGTAGAGGTGGTCTGCCTCCTTAGGTAAAGGTGGAGTGATAGAGGGGTGGTTCCACGCCGCTTTAGTGACATCCTCGTAGGAATCAATTAGGGGAGGTACCACCAAGGGGAGAGTATCCTTTTGCCGCAAACAGACAGCCAAGCGATGGCGCTCTGGGTTCAGTTCCTCCGTCTCCCATCCCACGGTGGCTGGATATGATGCACAACGTTGAGGAATGTTGGATCATCTGGAGGGGACTGAGGGGCCTCCTTAGGCTGATACTTCCCCTCAGAGGACTCCCCAGAGCCCTTGGAGGATGCCGAAGAGGAAGAGTCATTCTTGGAGTGCTTGCTGTCAGGGACCAGCCTCGGGGGGGGGCTAGAGCCAATGTTGGGGTGCTCCCCAGAGGACCCCATGGTACAGGGACTGCTGGGTCCTGCCCGGTCTGGGTCCTGAGGTGGAGGGTCCCGGGGGAGGTGAGAGGGAGACGGCCTCTGAGGTGACCTGTCCTTAGACTGGACAAAAGACCACCAAGCGGAGAAAAGAGCATTATAATCCACCTGCAGGGGTAGGCTGTAGATCAGAGGATACAGGTACTGTGGCTGTGGGTGAGGGTACGTCGGTGAAGGAGCTGGCATAAGGTACCCAGGCGTAGGCCCACCCAGTGCTGGCGCGGATCCAGAGTATGTCCAGCAGGCACCAGCTGTGGTAAGGGCTGAGGCTGAGGCAATGACGGTTCTGGAGTTGTCGGCTGAGGCGTTGGCAGGACCAGTACCAGCTTGACTGGTGAAGGCTGGCGACAGTCTGGAGAGGAAGCCAACGGCCCTACGGGTGAGGGCAGTGCCTGCGGGGTAGGAGACCCTTGACGCAAGGGCAGAAGCGATGCCTGGGAGGATGAGGTGGTGAGCAGCTGCCATGGGCGATGCCTAACAGGACTAGTGTCGCCCCCAGAATTAGGCACCGATGAAGGCAATGCCTTGGCCGGGGGGGGGGGGAGACGATGATCAGAGAACCACCGCCAGAAGACCCAACACCAGCCAAGCCACCTGGCTGAGCACCCATGGAAGATAAGGGCCTCTCAAAGCTAACAGGACTTACCCAGTGTGACTATGACAGGACTCCGCATCTGATCTCTTCAGCAGAGAAATAAATCTACCATGGTGGGGGGCAGTTGAATGCTGAGGTTGAATTTTAACATTTTAAAATTCTATGTTTAGGGCAACTTCTCAGGACTGAGATGATGTAAACTGTATGACATAACAAATGCACTCGCTGCTTGAAGCAACCATAGCACTTCAAGCCTAGGGGGCAAAAGTCCTGTTTACATATAGATGTCCTCAGTGAGAAAGAGGAAGGGACAGAAATGATTTACTTCTTCACTTTAACAATGGGGATTGGGCAAGAGGAGTGTTAACATTGGACTATCAGGGTCATTTTTTTTTTCACAGCAGGGATCCCTCGGGCAGCAGCAAGATGGAACAAGCATTCTTGAGCCCTACACCCTTACAGGACACACTGAATAAAATCTCCACAAAGGGGAGCCAACCACAAAGGTTCCACCATGAGGGACCAGGCGTTACGCTGTAGTACCTTATTCTGGAGTTTGGTCATGAATCTTCAGGTTTTAATACGGGAAACAAATTTTGTTTTCCCATTTTATTTGTATTTCCTGTCTTTCCCTGACTGCCGTCATCTGGTCCTTCAGCTACCTCCCTGCCCTGACAACCTCATCTCTGTCCAGAACCTTTACAACTTACAGAGGTTCTGGAGAGAGATGGGGTTGTCAGGACAGGAAGATACTTGAAGGACCTGTTAAGGGCTGTCAGGGAAGAAAAAAATGATTTACCATAGTAATAGTGTTTCTTCCAAGGGATCCCTTATATACTTACTAATGCAGCAAGCCCAATAGGTGCACAAGGTTTGGAATTTCAAACTTCATTTGAACTTCTGCCCTCTAGGTGTTGTTGCCAACCACAGCATAATGCCAGATCTTTCAAAGCCCAGATAATAGAGCCCACCACCCACTCAATATTCTAAACTATCCCATGCTAAACAAACAAACAAACAGAGCAAAGCTTAAAATTTACATGGCCCAAACAGGCAAGTAGGACAGCCCAACAAAGCTGCCATAAAAAAGAGAACTTAGTGATTTGTGAATGAACAACAGGAATGCTCAAGCAATTAAATAAAAGAGGAATACCAACTGATTATTATAGAATCTTTTCCTGGTTCTGGAAGGGGAGTCAGGGTGGGAGATTTAAGCATACTGATAGATCCCTTGGAAAAATAATATTACTACGGTAAGTCATTTTTTTCTTCAAGCCTCAGGAATCCCTCACTATGCTTACTAATGCAGTCTACAAAGCAGCACCTCGAGAGGCTGGCTACAGAACCCACTTGGGGAACAGGTTCTGCAGAACAGCAATGCCAGACCTGGCACCTCTTCTGGACTGTACATCCAGACAGTAATGCTTTGTAAAGATGTGAACTGTTTTCCATGTAGCCGCAGGAGGGGCAGTGGCTTTCGTCACTTTGATCTGTATGTTCTCCACTGGCGTCTCCTTTTTGCCTTTCGGCAAGAGAGGCAGTAACTCTGTTTATGGTGTATTTTAAACTTTCCACTGGCATCTCCTTTTGCCTCTCAGCAGAAATGGCAGCAGCATGTTTCAATTTCTGCTTCTTCTTAGAAGGAACAGATCCAGGGACCTGCTCTGAGGTTCGCTTCTGACCTTCAGAGGAGTTGCTAGAGGTCCTAGGGGTGTTAACCTGTGAAGGACCTTCTCCCACATCCTGAGGGAACAGAAGGGTAGAGAGAGAAGAGATTATACACCGCCAACAGCAATAAGACAGTAATTGGTTAAACAATCTGCTAACTCCGATAGGACTCCCTTTTTAATTCAATATGTAATGAAAAACTAAATAAGCACAAAAAGGAAAAAAAAGTCCCCCTACAGAGAGATGCTGCTGACTGGAACGTGGGTCTCTGAAGTGGGAACCGCTGAGGAGACTCATGCTGCTGAGGGGTGTTAAGGGAAAAAAGACCCCAATCCACAAATATTTAGTTAAACATCAAAACAGTAATAAAATAAGCAGCCATCCAGGCTTCCTGCAATATGGGCTGAAAGTGCTGTGAGGAAAACACAGTTCTCCAGAGCAGGAGTTGCCAGAGAGATCACGAGTAGGGAAGTTTAATAAAAGTAAAATTTTACTTTAAAAAAAATAAAACCCTATTAGAGGGCAGAGTTGTGGAAAAACAAAACAAGAAAACGACAGGAGAATGCGTTAACATTAATGGTAGCGAGTTGCTGAAGAGAGCTCTTCGGGCAACTTGTTTCTTCAGGTGGAGAGAAAGATCTGACGTTATGCTGTGGTTGGCAGCGACACCTAGAGGGCAGCAGTTCAAACAACATTTGAAATTCCGAACCTTGTGCGCAGAGACACCTTCATCTATTGGGTTCACTGCAGTAGTGAGCATAATGAGGGATTCCTGTGGCTTGAAAGACAGGAAATGAAAATAAAATGGGAAAACAAAATTTGTTTCCAGTGTTGAAATCTGAAGAGTCAGGCCGCAAAGAAAAAATTACTCACCATAGTAATGTTGTTTCTTCTAATGGAGTCGTCTTGTATTCTGACAATCTGCAGTTAGCCTCAGCAATTGAACTGCCCCGGAGAGAAAAGGGTTAACTTTATGCCAAAGCATAGAATGTTGAGCTTGAGCTCAGTTTTCAAACCTCTGTCCCTGGTACACTTCAGTGTAACCCTCAGATTCTTAAGAGCACTAATACTAACTCATAGGATAGAAATTGTTTTCATATAAACTTTTAAAAGCTAAAGGCAATAACAAATGGGGTCTGAAAGACTCGTGTCGAGCACCCCCAAAAAGAAAACCTCATGTAGATAGTGATAATAATCAAACAATGTAATAAAACAAGAGAGCCCAATCTAAGCAGAATGGGATCCAAAAGGTACACCTCTGGGGTGCAACACTGCACCTGCTAACCCACAATCTAAAACACAGAGGTTCTGAGAGGGGAGGCAGGGTGGGAGGTCAGAATACAGCAAGACTCCATTAGAAAAAATAACATTACTATGGTGCCTAATTTTTTCTTCAAACAACATGAAGTCTTGCTGTATTCTGACAATCTGCAGACTACCAAGCAGTACCTCCATGGAGGAGGGAACTACAGAACCTACTTAGGAAAGAGGCTCTGCAGCACTGCAGTGCCAAACCTAGCATCACTTCTGGCTTGGGTATCCAGACAATAAAGCTTGGTGAATGTGTGAACAGTTTTCCAGGTGGCTGCTTTACAGACTTCCAGGAGGGGAATATCCCTACCTGCTGCCAAGGAGGCGGTGGTACCCCTGGTAGAGTGTGCCCTCAGGCCTGAGGGAGGCTCTTTGCCCAATTTAGTATAACAGAACTGGATATAAGAAACAATCCATCTGGCAATAATTATCTTAGTGGCAGGTTTACCCTTGCCCACCTCACCATAAGTGAGAAACAACTGAGAACAGCCACCCCTATGGACCTTGGTATGGTCAATATAATAACTCAATGCCCTTTTTACATCCAGACTCTGTAACCTTCGCTCACCTGAGGAAGAGTGGTCAATGAAAAACACAGGCAGAGACATGGACTGGTTAAGATGGAAATCTGACACCACTTTAGGGAGAAATCTTCTATTTGTCCTGAGGACCACCTTATTTCTGTGGAAAGAAATAAAGTCAGGTTCCACTGACAAAGCCTGAAACTCACTGATCCTCCTGGCGGAAGTAATGGCTACCAGGAATACAGTCTTCCAAGTCAAGTACTTTAGCTCAGCTGAAGACAAAGGTTCGAAGGGGGCTGCATAAGCTGTGCAATACAGATCTTCAGGTCCCAAGGCGGAGTTGGTTCCCTAAAAGGAGGATTGAGATGAACCAGACCTTTGAAAAACTTACTGAACACAGGGTAAGAAGCAAGGGAAGATCCCTTCCCTGCTGAAAGAAAAGCAGAGACAGCTGCTAGGTGAACCTTAAGAGTAGCAGGCCTGAGGCCTAAAGAGTTCAAATGGACTAAATAGTCCAACGCTGTGGAAATGCCAGTAGAATATGGCTGTATATCCCTCTGAGAGCACCAAATGCTAAACCTCTTCCACTTAGAGTTAGAAGTTTTTCTGGTAGGAGGGTTTCCTCGAAATCTTTAGAATATCCAAAACACATTGTGAAAGGTGCAATCCTGCATACTCTAACTCTTCAAGAGTCAAGCTTTGAGTCTGAGAGACTGGAGATTGGGATGCCAAATCCTCCCCTGGGAGGAAGACAGGAGGTTGTGCCTCCTGGGAAGACAAAGAGGAATTGTCATGCCAATGACAGCAACAGAGGGTACCATGGTTGTCCTGCCCAATCCGGAGCCACCAGGATTACTGTGCAGGGTTGAGACCTGATTTTGATCAGTACTCTGAATATCAGAGGAAAAGGAGAGAAGGCATAAAGAAACCTGTTTGTCCAATCCAACAGGAAAGCATCCTGGGGGAATCGACCCCAGGATTGGGGTTCTGCAACAGAACAGAGGAAGCTGATGATTGTCTGGGGCTGCACAGAGATCTATCTCTGGAGTGCCCCATCTCTGAAAAATTATCTGCAGGATCTGACAGTTCAGGGTCCACTTGTGATGACCCTGAGAGATCCTGCTGAGGGCATCTGCTAGCAGATTGTCCTTCCCTGTCAGATGCACTGCTACCAGGAAGGTCTGAAGGGGAGTACACCAATGACCATATCTTCATGGCTTCTGTGCACAAGGCCGTGGATCGAGTGCCTCCCTGCTTGTTTATGTACCACATGGTAGTAGTGTTGTCTGTCCAGACCTGCGCCACTTTCCCCTGAACTGAGACTGAGAATGCTTGAAGGGCCAGAAGTATAGCCCTGAATTCCAGGAGACTGATGTGGAGAAGAGACTCCTGCTGAGACCAAGTGCCCTGTGCAGTGAGGGTCCCCAAATGAGCTCCCCCACCCCAGGAGGGATGCATCTGTTGTGAGAACAACTGAACGGATCTGGGGAAGGAAGGGAACTCCCTGTTTGAGGTTTTCCTTGTCCAACCACCACTGGAGAGCCTGGGCAAGAGTCTGAGTCACTGGAATCAATTTAGTGAGTGGATCCCTTCTTTGAGACCAAAAGGACCAGAGGTGAAACTGAATGTCCCTCATTTGGAACCTGGCTCCCTGGACCACTGAAGTGGAAGCTGCCATGTGGCCTAGAAGCTGAAGAAATGCCTGGCTGGCCGAGACACTCGAGGTTTGAAAGAGGCTGCCAGGTCTGTGAGAGCCTTCACCCTTGAAAGAGATAGGAAGGCTTCTGCCTGACTGAAATCCAGCTCTACCCCTATGAAGGTGAGTAGCTGAACCAGTTCCAGCACTGACTTGGAAAGACTGAGGATAAACCCTAGAGAACACAAAAGCCTCTGGGTAACAGCCAGAGCTGACTTGACTTGGTCTGAGGATTGGCCTATAATGAGCCAATCATCCAGACAGGGAAATACAGAAATGCCTTGTCTTCTGAGAAAAGTCACTACTACTGCTAGTCACTTTGTAAAGACTCTGGGAGCTGAAGTCAGGCCAAAGAGCATTGCTCTGAACTGATAATGGCCTGAGGGCAACTCGAACCTCAGGTATTTTCTGTGGGAGCATCTGATAGGGATGTGAAAATAGACATCTTTGAGATCCAGAGAAGCTAGCCAATCTCCTGGTCTCAGAGAGGGAATCATGATTCCCAGACTCACCATCTTGAACTCTGGTTTTAAAAGATGTTTGTCCAGATATCTTAGTTCTAGGATGGGTCGCCACTCCCCAGTCCTTTTTGGGGTAAGGAAGTACCTTGAGTACAATGTTTTGCCCTTGTGTACGAGAGGTACATGCTCCACTGCTCTTAGGAGCAGCAAGGCCGAAACCTCTGCCTCTAGAGCAGCTGTTTCCAGTGGTGAGGAAGGCTTGAAGGACCTTGCCCTTACTTTGGGGAATTTCTTGAAACTGAGAGCAAGTCCTTGGCTTACCACCTCCAGGACCCATTTGTCTGTTGTTACAGACTTCCACTCCTGGAAGAAGTAAGCCAGTCTGCCCCCCACTGGAACTAAGGAGGCGACCCGGTCTGACACATCAGGGTGTCTGTTTGGCAAGGGTCCTAGCTTGAGAGGTGGATGCAGCCCTGCTCCTCCCCCCTTCTCCCTCTCCCTCTAAAGAACTCCCTCTGCTGAAAAATAGAGGAAGACTGAGCCTGGTAGAAAGGCCTGTGAAAAAGCCTGTCCCTACCAGCCCTAGACTGCTGCTTTTGAGGAGTGGCCTGCCTTTCCTTGGCCACTGCACTCCTGTACATGGTCCTATACTCGTCCATTTTCTTCATGTACTCCTCTGTTTGCTCCGCAGAGAGTTCTGAGTGACAGGAAAATCCATAGCCTTAGCCTGGGTATCCTTTGAGAGGCTAGTACATCTGAGCCAGGCGAACCTCCTTGGGGAGACAGACGTGGCCACGACTCTTGAAGACACGCATCATTTGAGTCTACAGCAACATGGAACTGAACTTTAGATGCTTCAATGCCATCTGCAGCCACCTACTCCAGCTCCTTGGCTAGCTGGGGAGGGGCATTCTTGGCTAACTCCAGAATTGTATCCCACCTTGACTTCTGGTACCTAGCCACATAGGCCATATAAGAGGCCTTCCTGATTCCCAAAGAGGATGCCAAGTATTGTTTTTTAGCTATGGCATCCACTTTCCTAGAATCCTTATCTGGGGGGTGTGAAGCCAAGGGTATGTTAACCTTGTCACACGATGCAGCCTGCACTACCCCAGCATGGCTGCAATGGATATAGAAGAATTCTGTCCCTGAGCCTGACAGAATATACCTCCTGTCCATCTTTTTATCTACAGGAGGTATAGAAGTGGGGGCCTGTAACATTTTTTGAGTCTCTTTCCCCAAAGACTTATGAAGGGGAATGGACAGTCTCTTTGACTCTGGGACATCCATCATCTCCACAAAGTTGAGAGCTGGAGAGTTTCTGCCACCTTTTTATAAAATAAAACGTGTGAAGGGGACTCGGACAATTTGGGAGGAGAAATATTGATAGGGCTGTCTGGGGAGATGTCAGGCTCTACTGGCTCATCTAGGCCACCAAAGTCGTCATCATCATCACCTTCATATTCTGGATCTCCTTCCCTATCAACCTCATAAAAAGCCTCTGGATCATATTCTGACAGGGCTGGAACCGACCGTCTTTCGGAACCGGTCGGTTCGGTCGGAGTAGGGCGAAGCGACTGAACTATACTAATCGCTCTCGTAATCTCCTCAGCGGCTGGGATCTGCAGGTTTGGATCCAAACCGGCTGACTTCTTCCTACGCTTTGCAGAACCTGATTTCTCTGAATCAGACTTTCTTTTGCCAGAGGAAGTATCACCCGTGTCAGCAGGCACGTCCTCAGGTTCGGTCGGAACCGAACTGGGCTGGCCATCTGGTTCAGTGGATTTTTCGGCCTCCCTTTCCTTAAGTCTAGCTAGTCTCTTTTCTAGCATGGACTTAGGGAAGTTCTTACATATTTGGCAATCTGTATCGAGGTGGTCAAACTCCAGACAATAAACACAGACAAGGTGGGGATCAGCTTTAGCAAAAGCCTCCCCACACTCGGTGCAGTGTTGAAACCTAGTGGAACCGGTTTTCTTTTTAGGTTTCTCAGACACAGCCACAACTATTAAGTTACCCTTAAAAGCGTTCAAGCCAGGCAACAACCAAAACTTTCATCCACCAACCGGTTCAATGGTCATGGAAAAAAACTGGAATAAAAACGTCAGTTTTTTTGAGGCTAAAAGCTATCAGACACCACAGCAAAGTGAAAAATAAACAACCAAGGACCAAGTCGGTTCCGAACCGGACCGACCGGAATGAAACCGAGAAAACAAAACAATTTCTTTTCTACAAAAAAAATACCACTAATCTACCACTAAACACTATACTGTACCATGGACAGAGATCTGATTACCGAAAAGAAATAAATCGGATGAGATTTAGCGAACGATTTACTGAACCGAACCAAAGCAGCAAGGAGAAACTCTCCGGAGTGTCTTCACAGTAGGGCGGAGTAAAGAATCTGACGGTTAAACTGAAGTGTACCAGGGTCACAGGTTTGAAAACCGAGCATGAGCTCAATGTTCTATGCTTTGGCATAGAGTTAACCCTTTCCTCTCTGGGGCAGTTCAATTGCTGAGGCTAACTGTAGATTGCAAGAATACAGCAAGACTTCATGTTGTTTGAAATGGGAAACCAAAATTTGTTTCCAGTGTCACAACCTGAAGAATCAGGCCCCAAAATGGGAAAACAAAATTTGTATCCATGTCACAACCTGAAGAATCAGGACCAAACTCCAGAATAAGGTACTTACTTTATTTACTGTGCTGCACTTTTAACTTTCATACATAAATCGAGCAGCCACCAAGCACTTCAGCCCAGCTCCACACTGAAAAACAGTGTTGTGATAATGCGAAGTAGGGAACTGGCTACAGGGCTGTTAGAGTGAATATCTTAAAAGATTTTGCAACATTGCATGCCATTCTATTTATGTGGCTAATACTAGCCACACTCACGTGTAGAATGCCCTGCAAAGTTATAAAATCTTATCATTAGACAGCCCCCTTCCCCATCATAACTCAGTCCATTAACAGCCCTGCAGCCCCATTCCCCACTTTGTATCATCAGAATGCTGTTCCTGAGGGTCAGACTGCACACTTGGCAGCTGCTTGGCTCCTACAGGAAAGTTACAAGTGCAGCTCAGTAAAGTACAGTGGAAACTATCTGCTAAGGATGACGTCTGGATCAAAGAAGCTGTTCTTTACATCAATTTGTCTTTAATATGCAGATTGCCCATTATATAAGAAACTACAGCTAGAACAAGAAATGTCCTTAAAGGGACACTGTCAACCCCGTTTGTCCTCAAATTATCCCTAGTTTAAAAAAACATTTTTTATGATTGTTCACATTCTATGGAGACTGCTGATGTAGCTGGTTGTTTGATTCAGACTCTTTTTTCCTTTTAAAAAGTACAAAAACTGAGTGTAAACAATACTGGTGTTACCACACCAAAACATGTTCATTTACATTTCTTGACCAACTACAACTGCATCTTTCCTGAACCCATGAACACCTCCCCTCCCCCAACGCTATCTAGCTACTCATTATGCAGTGGGAGTAGATAAGACTATTGTATCATGAGTGACTGCACTGTTTGTGGGTGTTTCTAATGTTAGGAAATATGCAGTAAGATTAAGTAAACAATTTGGAGCAAAACAAGGCTGTGTATAACTATATATTCCCATGTATTACAGTTCTAATAAGCAAGGAGGCAGATTAAACAACCAGCAACATCAATGAATTTTAGAGAAGATAAGCAGTCATAAAATGTAGGTTTTTACCTAGAAATAATATGATGCAAAAAAGGCTGACAGTGTCCCTTTAATATTAAGACATCTTTAATAAGCAGTGTGGTTAATAGTCAAGTTTTACTGTATACAGTATATGTCATTATTTAGTGTATACAAATTAAACTAGTCGTCGCTAATATAGCTCCTTGGGCAACCAGGCTGCGTCTCTGTATAAGTTGGCTGCCTGGCAATGCAAGAGCTGTCAGCTGCTCTTGATTGCCTCTTGCACGGTTACACGGATATCTGCCTCCATAAACGTGTTAGTACAGTGACCTCTAGTGCATATTACAAATAGCAGCAGCATAGTTAAAAGGAACAACAGCCATCAGTTTTAGAAGATGCTTGCCAACGCTTCAGCAGGCTTTCTGGGACATTGTTCAAAAAACAATTTATTCTATCAACTCTGAGCCGAACTTAATGCCTACAAGGCTAAACAATAATACAAGAACAACATAGTAGAGGAAACTGGAATAATTACAACCAAAAGAAAGATATGACGTGAAAGGTCTGGCTAAAAGTTTGCAATTCATTGCATACCCTTAAGAGAAACTGACTGACCACTAATTCCAAGGAAGTATTCAAGTACCAAGATGAAAGCCGCAGATGCCTTTCTTAAGCAACATTTAAAATCTTAATAAGGCAAGCCCAACGTTTCTGTGACACAGAATTTGGAGGCATATTTTTGGAAGGGACAGTAAATAGTTTTGTATTGGGTTTCCTTGTAGCTCTTTAGAGGACCTATGGGAGATTTTAACAGCAGCACAGACAGAGAGGCAAAGACCTGAGACTGTGTTCCAGCCAGAACCAGAGTCTGTACCAGTAGTGCCTGTGCGCTGATAACACTGATTCAGTCTACACAGCTACTGTGGCCCGATGTCAGCAACTAAAATACCTACAGATGCTTCTGCCTATGTGGGGTGTATGTTGCATTGACCTGTACAGCCCTGGTGAATTTGCAATTACAAGAGCTAAAATAAATTATATTGATTGCAATTACAAGAGCCAAAGTAAATTATATAGAAAATGTGGGAAAAGCAGGCAACTGTAAACTCACAGTTTTAAAAAACTGGACTCAATGAATATAATTTTATCAATTAAAATACAGTAACAGATAACAGTATTGCAATTAATCTGAAAGAAAATAATGATATTTGTAAGAATGTTTACAATTCCCCATATGCAGCAGATTTTACTTTGGATTACAGCAAGGAAAAGATACTTCCCGTAATAACTGCTTTTCACCTAAATGACCAGAACACCTAGTCCAAGTCTGGCATCATCTCTGCGTGAGGTGTGGTGCCCCGGAACTTAGAAATTTTTTTAAAATTAACACTCTCTCTCTCTCTCTCTGTGCAGGCCTGAATCTGCCAACTAATCAACAAGTCATTAACTGAAAAATTCAGCTGGAGCCTAGAACTAATTTAAAAAAAAAAAGGCAAAATGAGCTAACCAAGTGGTGCAGTGGGTGGAGGCACCGGGTGGCACATCACTCACCACACCTATGACCTTTGTTCGGGACTAGACCAGGGTTATGGGGGGCTGGAGGGAGAAGGACTGAGCATCTGGAGATGGCTCTCCTCCTTCAGGGAGGGGG
Organism: Neoceratodus forsteri; assembly: GCA_016271365.2. NCBI lineage: Eukaryota > Metazoa > Chordata > Ceratodontiformes > Ceratodontidae > Neoceratodus > Neoceratodus forsteri. The sequence goes on along the minus strand of CM028131.1, from coordinate 698,409,978 downwards.
GAGAGAGAGAGAGAGCAAGCCACTGCTTGCCTGATACTCAGGAGAGGCTAGGTGTCACAGCATCAGTAGCCACCTCTTTAAGGGTTGGACGCAGACACAGAGTACATCTGGCATCTTAATGCAGTATAGTGCAGTGGTTAAGGGCACTGAACTGCAAACCTGGGAGACCTGGGTTTGAATTCCATCAGCCCCCATTTGCATACTGTGTGACCCTGACCAAGTCACTTAACTTCCCTCTGCTCCCAGGTCACACATGGAAATAAACTCTGGCTTAGTGTACCTTTCCTGGTTAAACACCCCCCCCCCCCTTGCCATCTGTCCGTGCCATAGCATATGTTGCTGACTCTATGGAACAGGAAAGAAAATCAAGGAAAAACCCATTAATAATAGCAGGATGATGGACGGTGATCACACAAGTTCCGCTCCACTGCCCCTGGAAGCCACTCACCCAGAGTGCCAAGTAAGCAGATGGGCTAAGGCCTGGGATGGTGGGTGATAGTGTTGGTGGTTGCTATTAGAAGGGGTCTGGTCTGTGATGGGGAACAAGTAATTAAACAAAACTGGAAAACATACCTCTCAACTGTCCCTGATTTTCAGGGATGTCCCTGATTTTGCCTCAAAATTTCACTCTGTCCCTCCTAAAAATTGTGTTTCAGTGACCAAATGGTGGGGGGTTGTAAGCACAAAATAATGTTAAACATTAAAGTTACAGACTTGTTCTTACTTAGAAAATGCGTTTTACACTAAGCCTCTTATTCTGCCAGCTTCCTGAGCTGATATCTCCAATTTTGAAGATGTGTCCCTGATTTTGGTTCTTTGTCCCTGATTATTTTAAGCCTTGTCCCTGATTTATGAGGCAGGAGGTTGAGAGGTATGCTGGAAAATACAGAATAAAAAGTCAGATTTTTATAAATGAGAAAAACAATTTGCTTATAAACAACATAAAGAAACAGGCTATGGCACTCTGTAAAGCTCAAGCCGCAGAGTCCATGCCACAAAATACCCTAACCTCTGTTTCTATAATCCTAAAAAGGGAAGGTAGGGAAGGATGAGTTGTACTAGCTGTTGTGATCATTTAGAAGAAAAGCAACTATAAGGAATAATGTATGGGCAACTATAAACAATGAGCCTGTGTTTCCATTGAGGTGTTGAGATACCAGCATACAGACCTCAAGAGCAAAGCTCGAGAGGTCCATGCTGGTATCTCAACCCCAAGATGGAAACACAAAGCGAGTTGTGTATGGTTGCCCATATTTGATTTGTTATAGTGTATGGTTTTAAAAATAAAGAGAGAAACAATATAATACAGACCTTACTTCGAGAGGGCTCTTGCAGTAGGTAAAAGCTATTAGGACTAGAGCTGCCAGGCACTAGGACCACACGGGAAACTTTAGCTAGCAGTGTCTGGTGGGGGACCACCCACTCGACGTCACATGATGGACGTCAGCGTGATGCTATAAAGTGAGTGGTCCCCATGCCCGCCCTACAGTTCTTTCCCACTGACCTGCATACGTAGACCTCATGGAGAATGCTGCTTCAGTCGACTGCCATTTTTGGATGAGTATGTCACCATTTTTTCTTTATTTTCTGTATCTCTAGAAAAGTACATATTTTTCATGCATGTCTTCTCTGACACTTTCCGAGTCTCATAAGAACAAGTGCGATTCCGGTGGCACTCAGCTCCCTCAGAAAGATGGCCATTCCCTCTGTCTTTTCTGCCTGGGACCAGAGCGCAAGACCGAGGACTGTGAGGCCTGCCTCAATTTCAACCAGGCCACACGGAAATGCTGCCAACAGGCCCTGGAAGCCCACATTCTGAAGCTGAAGATGGCTTCCACGAAGAAGGTACTTCAGAAGCTGCAGAGACCATCTTCCTCACTGGGGGGGTTCTTCCGACTCCCACAAGAAGAAGGAGGACAAGGAGAAGCACCAGGACCTCAATCGGTCTCCTTCGCACCCACTGCCTCCTTCTGGAGCCACAGACACCAAGCGGCATCCTGTTAATACAGGAAGTGCTCCACTGGCCAAGTCTGCTTCCTCCTCCGCGAAGCAGCCCTTGGTCCCCCCACCTGAGCTGGTTACGGTTCAGGTGGGCACCTCCAGAGTCTCGGAGAACTCTGCCACTCTGAAGTCAGAGTTCGAGGCTTTGCTTGACTCCGAGGCTAAAACTAAGATTGCCCAAATGGTCAGGACAGCAGAAATCTCCTGCTGTCATTCCCTAAGGGCTACATATGATGCCGTAGATGCTTCTACCCAGAGCACTGTGTTGGTACTCCTGGCTGTGGATATCTGGATTGTCCCAAGATGTCCAACTGACCATTCAGGACGACCCCTTCTGAGGTCCACTCCTCTTTGGGGGTGACGTCAAAGACATCATAACTGAACTACAGGACAGTGGCAAGGCCTTGCACTCTGTCCAGTTCATGTATCGTTCCAACTCCAAGCCTAAGCAGGCTTTTCATCACCAGTAAAGGCATCAAAACAGGCAACAGCCCGCCCGATGTCAGACCAAACATCTGGCTTCTTTGGCAGTGGCCACCCCTCCAGCCAAGTCACAGCAGTCTTCCAGGGTGCTGCTCCCCCCCCCCGCCTCATGGCTTGTAACAGGGTCCCCAGCTCCAGAGGAACTGGTAGGGGGCAGATTCGCCAAACATCTACCAGGATGGAAGGCAATCACCACAGATTCGTGGGTCCTTCAGCTAGTCGCTCAAGCCTACACCACAGAATTCACAGAAAGACCTCCAACAAATCCTCCAGGTCTTTCTCACTACCCAAAAGGTCACATTCCTCTCAGAGAGGAAATACAGGCTTTCTGCAAAAATCAGCCATGAAGCCCATTCCTCGGAACCAGGCGGGAAAGGGATATTACTCCCACTTTTTCCTGGTCCCCAAAAAGTCAGGGGACCTCCATCCGATCCTGGATCTCAGCATGCTCAATCTGTACGTAGAGTACAAAAGATTCTGCTTGCTGACCTTGCCGGGTCTGTTGCCACTACTTCACCAAGGACATTAGCTCTGTGCCCTGGATATGCAGGATGCTTACCTGCATATTCCAGTCTTTCCCTTCCACTGCCACTTCCTCCGGTTTACTTTCCAGGGGGAACATTTTCAGTTCAAGTCACTCCCCTTTGGCCTTTCCACAGCTCCCAGGGTGTTCATCAAGTGCCTAGCGGTGGTGGCAGCAGGGTTACACTGTCAAGGCCTGTATATGTTCCCGTATCTCGATGACTGGCTTCAGTTGGCGCCATCAGGGGAAAGCCTGGCAGCCTCTTTGTGCATCGCCCTGGACCTTTTTCAGCAAGTGGAAAATACGGTGAACTATCCCAAGTCCCACCTTATTCCATCGCAGCACCTCCAATTTATTGGGGCGGTGCTGGACATAGTTCAGGGCAGGCCTTCCTCCCCTTGGACAGGGTGGACACCTTGTGACAACAGGCCAACCAAGTGGCAACCAGCCAATGGACCACGGCCCGGTCCGTCTTACACCTACTGGGTCTCATGGCCATGGCTATTCCCAATGTTCCTCTACCTAGGCTCCACATGCGAGTTACGCAGTGGACACTGAAAGTACAGTGAGACTAACGAGATCCGATGACATAGATCACAGAATCCTGGAATCTAGCCCCATGTGTCGGGACCTCCTATGGCGGCAGGATCTGAGCAATCTCAGTCAAGGGACTCCTTTCTAGTCTCCCACCCCTACCCAAACCATGACAATGGATGCTTCCGGACAGGGCTTGGGTGCTCACCTGGTGGATCACAGGACTCAGGGATCCTGGTCTCAGAGGGAGCTCTCTCTGCACATCAATGTGTTAGAGATGCGCTGTGCTGTACACCCTTCAGGCATTTCAACCCCTCTCTGCTCAGGCACACTCCTTGTCCAGACAGACAATTTAAGTGTGGTGTGGTACCTGAACAAACAGGGAGGCACAAGATCGTACCCCCTCTGCAGGTAAGCGATGTGAGTGTGGTATTGGGCAGTTCAGCACAGCATCCAGCTGACGGCAGTGCATGTCCCAGGAGTTCACAACGTCCTGAAGGACAGTCTCAGCTGCACTCAGGCAAGGGCACATGAGTGGGAACTGAGACAATTGGTAGATGAGGATCTATTTGATCTTTGGGTTCATCCAGAACTAGATCTGTTCACCTCCCCATCCAAAGCAGAACTACCCCGTTTCTGCTCACTACTTTCTGGGCCTGGTGTTTTCTGGCAAGACGTGCTATCTGTCTGCTGGATAGGGAGGTTCTTGTACGCCTTCCCTCCCTTCCTGCTTCTGCAGAGGGTACTTCTGAAGCTACAGGCAGAAGGGGTTAGCATGATTCTGATCGCCTCTCATTGGCCTCGCCAAATTTGGTTCCCTCTGCTCCAGCAGTTGTTGGTGGAGCTTCCGGTATCGCTACCTCTCTGCCAGGACCTGCTGACCCAGCATTAGGGCAAGCTACTATATCCAGGTCTCAAGTCCCTTCATGCATGGCACCTGCTGACATAGCTGCTGGGGCCTAGGCCAGCTCTCCCTCTATAGGTCGCTGCGAAACAAGTGCAAATCAGCCGTAAGAAAAGCAAAAATCAACCTCCTGCATGACACACAACTCAGTGAATCCTCTAACCCCCATCAGCTTTGGGGGATACTTAACTCGCTAGTAGGCAAGAACAAAAATTCAGATCCCATCACATTGCACCATGGCGCCAACCAGACTAATGACCTGACCGAAGTGGCTAACATTTTCAACAACGTTTTCAACGACCTCAAAAAATACAAACCTACTCCCTCCTCTCCTATGCCCACCTCCCCCCTCATCACCCCCCCCACCCCAACCACTGAAGGAAGGACTTTCCCCAACTTCTACTTCAAAACCCTAAAACCTGCTGACTCCAAAAATCTCATCCATGGGATTAACCCCAAACCAAGTAAAGGTGGCGATGGTTTAGATTATAAAATTCTTAAACTCTCCATCAGTGCCTTGGTAGTCCCCATCACCAACCTACTGAACCGCTCCCTCTGTTCTGGCTTCTTCCCCATCATCTGGAAAACCACCACCATCAGACCCTTATTCAAGTCCAGGTCTAGAAACGAGGTGGGCAACTACCATCCTGTTTTCCTCCTTGCCCCTCTCTCAAAAATTATAGAGAAGGTTGTGTGCACTCAACTCGCCGACTACCTGGAATCCAACAACCTACACTCTAGTGCCCAGCATGGGTTCAGATCTGGGCACAGCATGGAAACAGCCCTGGTCCAGTTCACCAGTGAAATCCTTAAAGCTAATGACAAAGGCCAGTACACTGGCTCCATTTTTGTCGACCACACCCTCGACACCCTAAAAGCCTACATCTTTCTGATGATGCCATAAAATGGGTCGGTAGCTACCTCTCCGGGAGATCCCACAAGACTGCAATCGAAGGCCACTTCTTCTCAGAATGTCCAATTAAATATGGTGTCCCTAGGGATTGATCCTGGGCCCCCTTCTTTTCTCACTCTTCATAAATACCCTTCCCTCGATATGCCATTCTGCTCAGATTGTCCTTTATGCCGACGACGCAGCCCTTTTCTGCAGCAACAAAACCCCCGCCACGATGTTCTACAATCTGCAGTCTGACATCAAGAAACTTCACTCCTGGTTCTCCAGTAATGGCCTTGTCCTCAACTCCAAACAGACTAAGCTCATGATCTTCTCAGGACCCAGGAAAGCCCCAGCTCCTGGTTTTAAACTCCTTGACAATTCCGGCAACCTCACTGAACAGGTGTCAGAATTCAAATACCTAGGTCTCCACCTTGACCCCTACCTCTCGTACAATCTCCACACTGGTAATCTCATAAAGAAGGTGCATGTCAGACTTGGTCTGCTCTACAGGATTAGAAAGTTCCTCATCCCTGCATCCAGACTTCGCCTCACTAGTTCTCTACATCTGCCCCTTATTGACTATGGATCTACTGCCTTCTCTCCCCCTACCTCATCCCTCCTTTTCTCCAAACTTAGAGTCACATACAACAGCATAGCATGTTTTGTCACTGGCCTCCCCTGGAAAACACACCACTGCTCACTTTATTCCTCCCTCAAATGGCCCACTCTAGAAGGGAGGTTCCATCTTAAGATGCTCTCCTTGCTACATAAGATATACCTCAATATTCTCTCCCCCCCACCCCAGCGTTATCTCCCTATTCCCACTCGCAGCGCCTGGGCATTTGACTAGGGGTGCCTCAAGTCTGGTTTTTGACACCCCTTCCCATAGGACTAAGCATGCCCAGAACTCCATTACCTTCAAGGGAACAAAGTTTTACAACAATCTACCCCCCAAAATCCAGGCTTGTGGGTCCATATACTCTTTCAATGCCTCCCTAAAGGAGCACATCCTCCTGTTGTCCACCTGCAGCTGCCCTGATGGGCCTCCTCCATGGCCTCTCAGTAAATCCTAGTGGCTCTTTCTCCCCCACATCACCAGCACTTTTCTTCTCCCTACCACGTGCACTTAAACCTCCTGCACCATACAATACCTGAAAACATTTCTGTTTATCGGTCTGCCTTCTGGTCGACTCTTGAACTGTACACTGTACTCCAGGTGGGGCCTCACTAGTGTCTTGTATAGTGGAATTATAACTTCCCTTTTCCTGCTGGTGATGCCCCTGCCTATGCATTCCAGCATCCTATTTGCTTTACCTGCTGCCTTGTCACACTGTTTCCCTACCTTGAGGTCATCAGAGATGATAACCCCAAGATCCTTCCTGCTTGGTGCATGCTATATCCTCACCCCCAACTGATATATTGTGCCAGGGTTTTGTGCCCCATATGCATTATCTTGCACTTCTTTGCATTGAATTTTAACTACCAAACCCCTGACCATTGTTCAAGTTTCTGCAGGTCCTTCTCATTCTGTCTACACCCTCTGGTGTGTCTACTCGTTACAGAGCTTTGTGTCATCAGCAAACAGGAAATTCTGCCTTCTAGGTCCTGCACAATGTCACTGATGAAGATGCTGAATAGGACCGGTCCCAGCACTGATCCTGTGCTACCCCACTGGTCACTCTTCCCTCTGTGGAGTGACAGCCATTTACCACCACCCTGTGTCCTGCCACCCAGCCAGTTACCTACCACTGCACTGCTGTCCTGCCCACACCATATTCCCCAGTTTGTGTAATAGTCTTCTATGTGGCACAGTGTCAAAGGCCTTGTTGAAGTCCAGATAGGCCATTTCCACTGCCCTCCCTGAGCCACCTCCTAGTCACCCAGTCAAAAATTCAACGAGGTTGGTCTGACATGACATCCCCCTGGTGAAACCATGCTGCCTTGGGTCCTGTAGTCCATTGACAACCAGATGTTCCACCAATCTCTCCTTCAGTAGTGCTTCCATGATCTTCCCCATTACTGAGGTGAGGCTGACTGGTCTGTAGTTCCCCGCTTCCTCTTTGTTCCCACTTTTGTATAAGGGGACTACATCTGCTATCCTCCAGTCTTTGGGTACCTCCCCTGTTTCCAGTGATCGGCCAATCAGGATTGCCAGAGGTTCAGCCACCACCTCTCTTAGTTCTTTAAGGACCCTGGGGTGCACCCCATCTGGCCCCATTGCTTTATCAACTCTTATTACTTCCAGTTCCTTCAGGACCCTTTTCTTGTATAAAGGGACTTGTGTCCATTTCTGCACCATTCCCACTCCTTGTACTCCCTTCAGACCCATCACCCTCCTCTTCCTCAGTAAAGACTGAGCAGAAATACCTGTTAAATATGTCAGCGTTACTGTTGTCATCCTCCACGCTGCCCCCATCCTCCCCTTCAGTCTCACTATCCCTCCTTTGCCTTTCTTTTTCACTTATGTACCTGTAAAAGGTTTTGTCCCTCAACCCACTGATTCTGCAATGTGCTCTGCTAGCTGAGCTTGGCTTCCTTACTGACCTCCTTGCCTCCTTTGCTTCTCCTGGTACTTCTCCTATCCCTTCTTCCTGAGTCATTTTTGTATTGCCTGAATGCAACCTTTTGGCTTTCACTTTCCAGTACCTCCTTGGAAAACCATAATGGCCTCCTCTTCCTTTTGCCCTTGCTAACCAAGCTTCACTGCATAATTCTGTTGTTCTTGTAATCCCCATTTTAAATACTGGCCACTGTTCCTCAACCCCTGATTCCTGCCCCATTCCACTTAATGCCTCTTTCAAGCATCTCCCCATTTTCCCAAAGTCTGTCCCCCTAAAATGTGCTAATTTTATCTTGCACTTGTTAGTTCCTTGTACTTCTATACACCTGTATACATAATGTACTTCTATACACCTGTATATATAATGTATTTACTTTGTTGTATGTCGCAGGCAGTTCATTATATGTCCTATGTATTCCATCGGCCTATGTATTTGTTCATCTGTTGTATTTCGTACACTGGACTGTCATCAAGGCACAGGTCAGGAAGCATAGAGAAAACCCAGGAGCAGTTGTAAAATTCCACAAAACTGTTTATTTGCAGTTGCAGTAAAATTAAATAAACCTGTTCAGAATAACTACAGTATATACAGAAGCAAAATAAAATCTCTTGTAACAAAAATCTCCCTTGGAGCTCAGGTTAGCTGTTTTTATATGCCTTTTTCAACCCCCATCCTTTGCAAGCATCCTGTCCTTTGTAAATTTCAGGAGCTGCTAGAACACTGAGAACTTATTGAGGTCCCCACAGCAGCTGCAAGAGGCTCAGGCATTTGTACTCAAGTAACTTCCAGTTTTCTACAATTATCTCAGACTATAAATATATACATATTTCAACAATAATACCATATTTTCTAAACAAAAGTGATCCCATTATCAGTTTCATTTCCATATATTGATTTGCACATATTCTTATATTACCAGATCTAGTTATGCAAGGGAGGAAAAACAGAAAGCAAGAGAAAACAGAGAGACAGTGAGAGGCAAAGGATTGCGAGACTGTTCGTGTTGATCAAGTCCAAAGTCTCACAAGAAAATTTGGCTGTGCAACCAGACAGAGGAAAGAGAAAAGGAAAGAACAGATCCTTGCATTTACACACTTTCTCCAACAAAGGGACAGGGTTCTATTCTACCCTGTCACATATACCCCCTCTTTAAGGGGGAACCTGTTTTATTAAACAGGTTTCCAAAACTTTCTATTCTCTAAAAGCATTTTCTACTTTCAGAAATTAAGCACATTTGCATCCATTTTTTTTACCAGAACAGCAAAAATTACAGTTCAAACCCATACATTTTTTTTTTTTTTTAACCATCAGAACCCTCAAGTCTTGATCCATATCTGGAGAGAAAATCAGCATTACTGTTCTCTTTACCAGATGTGTGAATCACAGAGAATTTAAATGGCTGCAGTGCCAGGTACCACTGTGTGATTCTGGAATTTTTATGTTTCACCTGGTTAAGCCAACAGAGAGCACTGTGATCAGTTACAAGAACAAAACCAGTTCCCAGCAAATAAAATTTGAGGGACTCCATGGACCATTTTGCTGCTAAACACTCCTTTTCGATAGTGGAGTACCTTTTTTCTCTGTCATGCAATTTCCTACTTATATACAGAATAAGATGTTCTTTCTCATCTATATTTTGGCTTAGAACTGCACCTAGGCCTACCTCGGATGCATCTGTCTGTAGCAGAAATGATTTCTCAAAGTCTGGGCTTCTTAAAACAGGTGCTCAACATAATGCAGCCTTTATGGCTTGAAAAGCTTCATCACACTCTGGGGTCCAGTTCATATTATTTGGGTACCGGTTTTTCATGAGTTCCATGAGGGGAGTAGATAATTCAGCAAAGCTAGGAACAAATCTCCGATAATAACCAGCCAGTCCTAAAAATGACCTGACATGTTTCTTTATTTTAGGTACAGGGCTGTTAGCTACAGCTTCTATTTTAGAAATCTCTGGTTTGACTTCTCCATTTCCCAACACATAGCCCAAATATCTAGTTTCCTGCATGTCCAATGCACATTTAGTAGGATTAATTGTCTGACCTGTATTTTTGATAGCTTGGATTACTGCTTGTAGTTGTTCCACGTGACTTTTCCAGTCTGGACTGTACACCACGACATCATCCAGGTACGCAGCACAATAACCAGTGTGAGGGGATAAAATTACATTCATGTACCACTGGAATGTAGCTGGTGCACCATGTAAACCAAAGGGCATGGTGGTGAAATGATAGAATCCTACAGGGGTGGCAAATGCAGTTTTATCTCTGGATTCTTTAGCTAAAGGTATTTGCCAGTAACCCTTGGTGAGATCGTGGGTACTGATGTACTTTGATCTCCCAAGCCTGTCCACCAAATCGTCTATTCTGGGCATAGAATAACTGTCAAATTCTGACACTGGTTTCCTGAAATCAAGGCATATTCTAACACCCCCTTCTTTTTTGTTTACAATTACCATGGGAGATAACCAAGCACTCCTCGACTCCTCAATGATACCCAATTCTTTCATTTTTTGTATTTCCTTAACCACATCAGCTTTTAACCTCTCTGGCAACCTGTGTGACTTTTGCCTAAGAGGACGTGCATTCTTTGTCACTATATGTGCTCAACCCCTATTGCTTGGTCTGGTACCGTGGTAAACGTACTGCTAAATGTCTTTAGCACATCGCGACTGTCTGCAGTTTGTTATGAGGTTAAGGAAACATTCACCTTTACAGCATCAACAGTTACAGTTTGTTCTAGTCTATCATAAGCTACATCAATATTGTCTTTATTAGTTTCGGGTAAAACTAGCAAGGCAGCTTTTGGCATTTTTTCAACCTATTTCTTGAGAAGGTTAGCATGGTATATCTTAGAAGGATTTTTTCTGTCAGGGGTCTCACTCTCATAGTTAACAATGCCAGTACGTCTAAGAACCTTATATGGCCCTTGCCACTTCATTAACAACTTATTTTCTGTTGTGGGTAATAGTAGCAAAACCTTTTCACCTGGCTCGAAAACTTTTTCTTTTACCCCATGGTCATAATATACCTTCTGCTGATTTTGAGCCTCTTTATTATGGCAGTTTCTTACAAAATGGCCTGGCTTATTACAGTTATAGCAGGTGACGTCTTTTGGAACAGATTTGTTACCCCCAACAAAGTTCTTAGCAGGCTTGGAATTTAAATGGGAAAAAGGGTTTCTTACTGGTGCTTGGCTGTTACCTCACTGTTGTGGCGTCTGTCTGGCCATTTGGCATTCCTTAGCCGTAGAAAAGTACAGTTACGTAAGAACTTACCGTAACAGTAGATCTTCGAGAATAGCTCTTGCAGCAGGTTACACCATTAGGACTGAAGCCGGCAGGCATCAGGACCCCATGGAAAATTTTCTAGCTAGCAGTCTTCAGCGGGGACTGCCTCCGACGTCGGTCCCGCCCCCGACGTCAGGCGTAGTACATAAGGAGGCGGTCCCGCCAGAATCCCCAGTTCTCCCGCCGGAGACTTCCGGTTGCTAGATGACATCAGAAAAGGAGACCGAGGACCCGCCATCAGATGGCCGAGACTAAGAACCTACCTTTCCAATCCTAAGGATAGTGAAGGCTGGAACCTGCTTCCTCCAAGGGGGAATGGTGGGCGGGAAAGTATCTGCTGCAAGAGCTGTTCTCGAAGATCTACTGTTACGGTAAGTTCTTAGGTAACTGTACTATCTTCTTTGAGGTACAGCTCTTGCAGCAGGTTACACCATTAGGACTGATTCCCAAGCAATGGTGCCTTGAAAAGCCATCGGGAGGAGGCAATACTGAGATTCAGACCTGTCCTAAGCCTAGGACAGGAGGCTCTGAAGAACAGCAAGGCCGAAACCCGCTCTTCGCCTAGAGGGGATATCTAGGCTATAATGCCTGATAAAAGTGTGCACTGAACTCCAGGTGGCTGCGGCACATATGGCCAACGTAGAAACGTTCTTCAGTGCTGCAAAGGAGGTAGCCACTCCTCTTGTGGAATGGCCCTTGACCACTCCTGGTAAGGGTTTCTGACGCTTGTCATAGCAAAAAGAAATACATTGGAAGAGCCAGCGTGAAAGGGTCTGCTTTGAAACTGGGGCCCCTTTCATCCTGTCAGCGAATGAAACGAACAGCTGCTCCACTTTCCGGTGCTGTTTGGTTCTGGTCAAATAATATCTGAGACACCTGTGGACATCCAGGGTGTGAAGCAGTGCTTCTCCTCGATAGGCATACTTAGGAAAGTACACTGGCAAATCAATGTTCTGGTTAAGAGTAAGGGCTGAAACCACCTTAGGCAGGAACTTAGGATTCGTCCTCAGGGACACCCTGTCCTGATGAAAAATTAAATAAGGCTCCTTGCACATGACAGCATGTAATTCGGAGATTCTTCTCGCCGAAGTAACGGCAACCAAAAACAATGCTTTCCTCAACAGAAAACGTAGCTCGCAATCTGCGGCAGGCTCAAAGGGTGGCAGCGTAAGCTGCTCCGGGACGAAGGGTAAATCCCAAGGAGGGACGGGATCCCTGATGGGCGGCCTAAGGTGGAGGACCCCTTTTAAAAAGGGCCGGGTAGTATCCAGCTGGGCCACCATGCGTTGGACTAATGGGGCATGATAAGCTGAGATTGCACAAAGGTGCACTTTGATCGAGGAGAAAGCTAACCCGGATTGAAATAGGAAAGCAGGTACTCCAGAACCAGCTTCTCGGGGCAGTCTAAGGGTGAGAAACCGCGTGCCTGAGACCACAGGCAAAACCTGCACCATTTCATGGCGTATGTTGCGTGTGTCGCCGGTTTTCTGGCAGCAGAAAGTACATCCGCCACCTCTTGCGAGACCCCGTGTCGCAACATGGCTATGTCTCTAGGAGCCAGGCATGCGGTTCAGTGAACGTAAGTCTGGGTGGACTAGTGAGCCCTCCTCCTGAGACAACAGGTGGAAGCTGATTGGTTAAGCAAGCGGAGGTTCCCAGGACAACTGACTCAGCAGCGGGAATCAGATTTGCCTGGGCCAAAAAGGCACTATCAAAATATGCATCGCGTGCTCCCTGCGAAGTTTGAGAAGGACTCTCTGGATCAACGGAAAAGGAGGGAAGGCATAGAGGAATCTGCCCGCCCAGGAGAGGGACAACGCGTCTCGCCAGAAAACACCAGGCCCTGGATCTAGCGAGCAAAAATTGGGCAGTGTTGCGTTGGATGGGGAGGCGAATAGATCCAATTCTGGAGTACCCCATCTGTGGAACAGATCCTCTGCCACCTCCTGTAGAAGTTCCCACTCATGTACTCTGGCCCGGGAACGACTCAGGCTGTCTGTGACTGTGTTGTCCACCCAGGGAATGTGAACTGCGATGAGGTTTGCGCCGTGTCGTATTACCCATTCCCACACCCTCATGGCCTCCCTGCAAAGGGGGTAAGAGTGTGTGCCTCCTTGTTTGTTGAGGTAATACATCACCGCAGTATTGTCTGTTTGTAACAGGAGAGTACTGGGTGGAGTCTTCGACTGGAAGGCTTGCAGGGCATAAAGGACTGCCCTCATCTCCAATATGTTGATATGGAGATGAGATTCCTGGGTAGTCCATGTTCCCTGAGACCTCACCCCGTTCAAGTGCCCTCCCCACCCCAGCCCTGAGGCGTCTGTGGTGAGTGTTAACACCGGGGACGCTGCTGTGAAGGGAACCCCCACTGAGAGGGTTCCCGGATCTAGCCACCATTGCCAGTCCCGAACCACGGTCTTCGTGATTCTGACTGGCTGCTGCAGATGGTCTTGCCTTTGGTCCCACTGCACCCTTAACATCCACTGGGTTACCCGCATGTGGAGTCTTGCCATCGGGACCGTTGGAATGCGCAGCCATGTGTCCAAGCAGGCTGGGACCAACCTGGCCGGGACGGTTTTTTCGCTGCCATGTCCCTTATGAGGGATCTTATGCGTCTGCTCTGTCTTCGGAAGAAAGGCTTTCCCGACTGTGTCCAGAACTGCGCCTATGAACTGCAGCTTCTGGGACGGTACCAGGAGAGACTTCGTAGTTGATTAAGATGCCCAGAGACTGAAAGAGAGCCTGGGTGCGCTGAATGGCCAGCAGCAATGCCTCCTTGGAAGAGGCCATGAGAAGCCAGTCGTCCAGGTACGGGAACACGTAGTGACCCTGTCTCCTCAGAGACGCTGCCACGACTGCCATGCACTTGGTGAATACCCTTGGTGCTGATGACAGCCCAAAAGGAAGTGCTCGGAGCTGGTAGTGGCAACCGAGAAACTCGAAGCGCAGGAACCTCCTGTGCACCTGAGCGATGGGGATATGCAGGTAGGCGTCCTGCATGTCTAGGGATGCCAAGAAAGCATCCTTCTTCAGCATGGGGATTAGTCCCGGGAGGGTCACCATGCGGAAGCACTTGTAAACAACCGATATGTTGAGGTCGCTGAGGTCCAAGATTAGACGGAGGTCCCCTGTCTTCTTTGGAACCAGGAAGAAGTGTGAATAATAGCCTGCTCCTATCTGGTTCCCTGGAACGTGCTCCATAGCTTCTTTCTGCAGAAGCGTGAGCACTTCCTGCTTTATGAGCAGGGCGTGCTGACCCGAGTAACAGGAGAGCAGAGGAGGCCTTGTGGGGAGCATGTCTAGGAATTCTATAAAGTGGCCTTTTTCGACCAACTGTAGCACCCACCTGTCGGTGGTGATCGAGCGCCACCCTGGCAGGTGGTCTGCGATGCGACCCCCGACCTTTGTTTCCCATTGATCCTGAGGAGGGGCGGGGGCCGGGAAGGAGTCATGCTGTGGCAGCAGAGGGTCCTGCAGGTTGGGCTGACTTGGTAGCGCGTTGGCCCCTACCTGAGGACGTTTTGACCTGGGCTTTCCGGGAGAAGGAGCCCCTCTGTTGCTGACCGGAACGAGGTTGTTGCCTCCGAGTCCGGCTGCGAAAATGACTCTGGTTCCTATGAAAGGAACTGAGTCTAGATCCGTACATGGCCTGGACAGATCTAACAGCCTTCCCAGCTTCCTGTAATTTGGTGATGACTTTTTCCGATGCTTCACCAAACAAAACTTCGCCAAGAAAGAGGGTGTCCAAAATGTTTTTCTGGACATCCGGGGCAAACCCGGAGACACGGAGCCATGAGTGTCTCCAGAGACATACGCCTGAGGCTGCCGCTCTGGCCGAAGAGTCCGCGGAATCGTACGTGGCTCGGAGCACTTGGGTCCCCACGTCTGAACCTGTACGGAGGAGCTGGAGAAGTTCCTCCTTTTGGCCACCGTCTGGCAATTTCTCTGCCAGTTCCTGTCCCTGTTCCCACAGCGCATTCTGGAAC
Organism: Neoceratodus forsteri; assembly: GCA_016271365.2. Lineage (NCBI taxonomy): Eukaryota > Metazoa > Chordata > Ceratodontiformes > Ceratodontidae > Neoceratodus > Neoceratodus forsteri. The sequence continues at coordinate 698,394,805 of CM028131.1, read as the reverse complement.
TGAACCATGTGGGTCAGGTAATTCAAGGATCTAATGGCGCAAGTCGCGGCCGTATAAGTGCACCTACCCAGCACGTCCAGTTGCTTGGACTCCGGGTCCGGTGGCTGCGTGCACAGATGTTGCGGTCTCTGAAACCGGTCATGAGAGGCTGTAATGACCAGGGAGTCAGCCAGAGCATGGTTAGCCAGGTACTGGTCCTCCCTTGGGGCCTTGTACAGGCGGTCAGCCTTCTTCGGCATAGCCGGAGTCGAATGTGGACGCTTCCACACTGCCTTGGTGACGTCCATGAAGGTGTCCACCAAGGGTGGCACTACCACAGGCTTGGGATCCTTTTGCCGAAGGTAGCGGGCAAGGCATAGTCTTTCGGGGTCGAGTTCTTCCTCATCCCATTCCATGTTCTCTTGGATGTGTCTCATTATCTCAGAGAATGAGGGGTCATCCGGAGGAGACCTAGGGAGGTCGCGTGGGTCTGGAAAAGGGATGCTGATTGGTGAAGGAGACCTGGAGCATTCAGAGATGTCAGATCTGGAGTCCTCCGTCGACGGCGAATACCGACGTCTTCTGGGTCTCTTGGGGCTGGGTGACCCTGAAGAAGATCTAGACGGAGGCCTTCTCTTCTCTGTAGATCTGCCCCTAGGAGGTGCTACTGGCTCCTGGGGGGAAGGTGCTCGGCCTGTTACCCCTTTTGGCGAAGGAGGGGGCGCAGGCGTCGGTGGTGCCGCGGATGTGGGAGGAGGGTGCGTGGTGACCACATTCTTTATGATGGTGTCCCACCAGAAAGTGAAGAGCTCCTTCACATCTGCCAAGTTGAGGCCCGACAATGGGCCGGGCGCCGGTGGTCTGTCTTCGGGGCCGGGCGTCGGCTCTCTGGGGGTCTCCGGTTCTGGGGAGGGTTCCCGTGGGAGCTCGATGGGTCCGGGGTCACCCGCCTGGTCTGCGGGCTGAGTGGACTCCTCCTCCGACAACGCCTCCTGACCGACGTCGGTAGGCGGCGGTGTGGTTCTTCTGTCTGTGGTATCAGACGCCGGTTCCCCCGCCGGCGTCCTGGGGGGTGAATGCCTGACCGGCGACGGATGACGAACGGCCGCCAGCTCACGGAAGTGCTTGTGGACCTTGGCCGACACCGGGTGGGCCGACGTCGGGTCCGATGTCCGCTTAAGGGAGGTCAGCTCCTTGGTCTTGCGTTGGGGTGGCGGCAGCAAGGAGACTGACCGGACGTCGGAGGCCGAGTGCCGGGACGAGGACTTGTCAATCAATCAATCAATCAAAATCTTTATTTATTCAGGCGGACATCATTGAGCAAAGCTCATTTACAAGATGGACCTGATAGGTCAAGGATCAAATTGTAGGTACAGTAGCAGACATATACAGAACACCTGTATTTAAACAGATACAGTAATATAAACATATATACAAGTGAAGGATAAAGGTTGATAAAACCTAACAGGACAAGGTTGGGTACAGTAAAAGTACACTAGAAGAATCCAGAATGTCCAAGTCCCAATAGAGGAGCCAAAGCAGGCACGCAACACAGGATAACCGTTAATACAGGCTCCAGGCAAACTAACGCAGACAAACAGATATAATGATTGATGACTGCAAAAACATGATGATAAACAGCCTTTGACGAATGACATGGAGGGGCTGGTGGAAGATTCAGATGGGGCTAAGGCTACTAGTAGTAGGAGGTATGGAGGAGTGGTTGGGGTAGAAGTAAGTGCCAGGAGATGATGTAGAGGTCTTGGTCAGAGGAAGCAAAGCTGTAAAAAAGGTATGAAAGGGGGCTGATACAAAATAAGGGGGCTGCGAGAGGGGGAAAAACTAAGGGGATGATTTATGGAAGAGTTGTCAATAATAATTGCTGACTGAAAGGGGGAGGGTTGTGAATGTGACTGGACTAGGCCTTGTGGTAGCAGTTGCATTTCTCTGGGAAGAGACTTGCGTATAGCTTTTTAAAGGATGCTAGAGGTATAAAGTTGGTCAACTTGTGATGCTCCCCTGACCTGGACGAGGCCTTAGCAGAAGAAGAAGGCCTGGAGGTCTTGGCAGACCGCAGGGTAGAAGAACCGCTGGCTGATTTGACCACAACTGGAGGAGGCTGAGAGTGGGCTCTAGACGGGGAGTGGTCCGACCTGGAGCCGGAGCTGCGGGAGTCCGAGGCCCTAGAGGGGGATCTAGGTCTCACCTTCTCCTGATGCTTCTCGTGGTGCCTGTGCGACTTCCCCAAAGATTCCCCCCTGGAGGAAGGTTCCATGGCCTTGAGCTTTTCTTCTAGGAGGAAAGCCTTCTGTCGGCGGATTCTGGTCCGCTGTTAAAGCCCTGGCAGAAGGAGCAAGCCTGGTGTCGTGGTCCGGCCCAGGCACCAACGCAGGCCGAATGAGGGTCTTTAAATGGGATCTGCTTCCACAGGCACATAGAAGGATGGCCCTCCACTGAAGTTGGGGAGGACATCAGGCGGAAGAAAGGTAGTGTTGAAGAAGAATTTCTTCAAAGTTCCGATTTCGGAAAGGATTTCCTGGTCGTCGCGCGCTAGTACTAACTGAAGAGGTCGAGACATGCAAGTCGACGGCAGGAAAGAACTGGGGATTCGGGCGGGACCGCCTCCTTATGTACTACACCTGACATCGGGGGCCGGACCGACGTCGGAGGCGATCCCCGCTGAAGACTGCTAGCTAGAAAATTTTCTGTGGGGTCCTGACGCCTGTCGGCTTCAGTCCTAATGGTGTAACCTGCTGCAAGAGCTGTACCTCAAAGAAGATCAGCTTTTTCCCCATTCTCTGGTCAGTGTTCCTTTACCCACAGCTGCACATCTGTAGGCAAGATGTTGATGAATTGCTCCATGTCAAATGTGTCAATGATCTGTGGGACTGTTTTGCTCTCTGGTTGGATCCATTTCATCAGGAGTTCTCGGAGTCAGGTGAAGGCTTCTTGATGATTGTCGACCGAGTTGTACTTCAGAGATCGAAATCTCTGCCTGTAGGTCTCTCTGGAGATGTACCTTTTCAGAATTTCACTTTTCACCAGGCCATAGTTTTCTGACTGTGCAATGTCCATACTGCTGTAGGCAAGCTGGGCTTTCCCTGTCAGGTAGGGTACCAGTCTGATTGCCCATTGCTGCTTTGGCCATTGGCAGGCTGTGGCAACTCTTTCAAAAGCTGTCAGGTATGCCTCAATATCATCTGAGGGACACAACTCAGTAAGTGTAATGGCCTTCAAGTTGCTTACATTTTGTTGCTCCTCTGGATCTGTGCCGGATCCTCTGCCTTCGATAGCTTGTAAGGCATCCAGCCATCGCTGTTGCTGACATTGCATCTCTTCTCTCATTTGTTGCTTCTGTCACTGCATTTCTTCTCTCCTTTGCGCTTCTAAACACTGAATCACATTCTCTCTCTGCGTCTCAGTCTCTTTCTGTTGTATAGCCCACCATTTGAAAAAGTCCATCAGGCTTTCAGGTTCTGTCACTGCCTGTTCTTTTTCCATGACTTGTGCTGGCTGTACAATCTCAGACTGGACTTGTGTTGCAGCTAGTTTGGCTGCCATTCTTCTGGTAACCACTTCTGGACTTGCTGCTGCAGAATCCATACCTTCCTCTGTGCTTCCCTGGTACCAGGCCCAGTACCCACGCACAAATCTCCTATCTTAGGGTATGCACGGCTTAAATCCCACTTCTGACACAGGAAGTACAGAGAAAACCCAGGAGCAGTTGTAAAATTCCACAAAACTGTTTATTTGTAGTTGCAGTAATATAAAATAAAATAAACCTGTTTAGAATAACTATATACAGAAGCAAAATAAAATCTCTTGTAAAAAAAAAAATCTCCCTAGGAGCTCAGCTTAGCTGTTTTTATATATCTTTTTCAACCCCCATCCTTTGCAAGCATCTTGTTCTTTGTAAATTTCAGGAGCTGTTAGAACGTTGAGAACTTCCTGAGGTTGACACAGCAGCTACAAAAGGCTCAGGCATGTGTACTCAAGTAACCTCCAGTTTTCTACAATTATCTCAAATTATAAATATATACACATTTCAACAGTAATACCATATTTTCTAAACAAAAGTGATCCCATTATCAGTTTCATTTCCATATATTGATTTGCACATATTCTTATGTCACCAGCTCTAGATATGCAAGGGAGGAAAAACAGAAAGCAAGAAAAAACAGGAAGACAGTGAGAAGCAAAGGACAGATCCTTGCATTTACACACTTTCTCCAACAAAAGTGACAGGGTTCTAGTCTACCCTGTCCCATGGACGTTTGTGAAAATGGGCATTTTTGCTCACATACCTTCCAGTATATAAATAAAATTGATTGACTGACTGATTGAGCTGCTGCACGCTCTGGGGTCTCTTCCAGAGTTGCACAGGTCCTTACGGATGCCCGAAAGCCATCTACAAGAACCACATATACTATGAAATGGAAGAGGTTCTCCATTTGGGCAACATCCAAGGACTGGGGCCCTTCTTCTTGCTAGGTCCCACAGGTCATGGAGTACCTGCTGCACCTCTCTGACCTTGGCCTTAGTTATTCTTCCCTGAAGGTCCACTTGTCTGCCATTTCTGCCTACCATGCTCCGGTGGAATAGAAAACCCTGGCTCAGCTGGAGGTTTCCAAAACCTTTCTGAATGGAATTCTCCATCTGAAACCCCTGGTCAGGAACCCTGTTCTTCCGTGGGATCTGAATTTCATTTTCAAAAAGCTCACTTTGCCTCCCTTTGAACCAGTGTGAGCTGTGACCTGCACTAACTTTCTTGGAAAGCACCATTCTTAGTTGCCATTACTTCTGCTCGAAGGATTTCCAAGCTTCAAGCACTCATGTGTAAGGAGCCTTATTTGATTTTCCACAGAGACCGAGTGGCTTTGTGTACAAATCCTAAGTTCCTACCAAAGGTAGTTGCTGAGTTTACTTTGAATCAGACAATACCCTTACCAGTGTACTATCCTGAGCATTTTAACCAAGGGGAGGTGATTCTGCACACTCTCGATGTGCACAGAACTTTGCGTTACTACACAAACCGGACTAAATCAGTCCACAAAATGGATCAGCTGTTTGTTTCCTATGCACCCAAGAGAGAGGGCGCTGCAGTTTCCAAACAGTGTTTGTCCAAATGGTTGGCAAACTGCATTTTGTTTTATCAGAAGTATAACAAGCCATTCCCAGGGGAAGTTAAAGGGCATTCAACCAGAGGCATGGCTGCATCTACTGCATGTTTCAGAAATATCTGCCGCGGACATTTATGCGGCAGCCACCTAGAGTTCTGTCCACACCTTCACTAAGCATTACAGTCTGGACATTGCTTCTAGGTGCAGGGTAGGATTTGGACCAGCTGTCCTTCAGGGCCTCCTGTCTTAATTATGTACCTACTGTAGACATTTCCTGCCTCCCGTGTTTCTCAGTCTTTGTCTGACTTCCACTGCTTGGGACTCAGTCCTAATGGTTATTACTTACTGCAAGAGTCCTCTCGAATTAAGATAGTACAGTTACGTAAGAACTTACCATAACAGTAGATCTTCGAGAGAGGCTCTTGCAGTAAGTACCTTTTTCCCTCCCACTTCACCCTACTTCTGCAGCTACTTCTTTCTAGCCTTTCTTTTGGCTCCAGGAGCCCACTGCTTTCTCCTGTCTGTGACAGGGTTGAATAGGACCCTGTCCCAGTTGTTCTGGAGAAAGAGTTTGAATGCAGGGATCTGTTCTGTTCTTTCCTTTCCTGTCTCTGATCAGTTTCGTTGCGCAACCAAATTTTCCTGTGAGACCTAGGATTTGATCACCCCGACAGTCTCGCAATTCTTTACCTCTCACTGTCTCTCAGTCTTCACTTGCTGTTCTGTCTTTTTCCTCCCTTGCATATCTGCTGGTATAAAAATATATGCAAATCATTATATGGAAATGTAACTGATATTGGGATCCCTCTGTTTAGAAAGTATACAGTGTTACTGTTGAAATGTATATAATTATAGTTTGAGATGATTGCAAAAAGCTATTGGGAACTCAAGGGGTTAACCTGAAGTGCAATTTTTAAGCCTTTTACAGAAGCTGTGGAAAAGGGGCCTCAGTTCTAGGACACTGTGTTCTTGCAGCACCTGCCTGAAACCTACAAGAACATTTTAGAAAAAAACAGGATGCTTGTTAAGAAGGGAGGCTGCAAGGACTTATAAAAACAAAACTATGATTTCTTGCAAGACACACAGAGATTGAAGGAAAACTCAGATGGATCTTCTCTGTTTATTCGGCCTTTGTAAATAGTTATTCTGAACAATTAAATTGTTTTATTTTATTGATATTCATAATAAAACTCTTACTGCGAATTTTACAACTGCTCCTGTTTATTCTTATGCTTCCTGACCTGTGCCTCAAGGACACTGTTGCACCTTCTTAGGTCTGCATTGGTTGAACTGGAGGGCGGGCGTTGGGACTGCCCACCATATAGAGTCATGCTGATGTCCATCATGTGATGTCGGGTGGGTGGTCCCCTGCCAGACACTGCTAGCTAAAGTTTTCTATGTGGTCCTAGTGCCTGGCGGCTCTAGTCCATATTGTTATTGCTTACTGCAAGAGCCTCTCTCAAAGATCTACTGTTATGGTAAGTTCTTACGTAACTGTACTTTTCTAAATTGTTTTACTATAATGAGTATTATTTTGAGAACAAATAGAACAAGAAATTAATTCTAATACTTGTTTGAAATTGGTAAATAAAATCCATCTGCTGAACTAAATATTAAGCATTTTTTTATGTTCTGTGCCCAAGATTAAGTAGTTGTTAGTACTGCATTGCAATTAGTTATAACTGTGGAAACAGTGCATCTTTGAATCAGTTACTATGAACAGTTCAGAAGAATTATTGCAGTCAGTAAGAAGTAATGGTAAAAAAAGGAAAGCTCCTACTTGGTGTCTGTTTGCTTATTTTCTTATTCCAGTTGGGCTAGCAGTATAGCCTAGAGGTTAGAGAAGCGAGGTGTGAACAAGCTTGGTACATCCAGCAGACCACACCTGAGTCTGATTCTGACAACCTCCACTTACATACTGTGTGACTATGAGCAAGTCACTTAACCATCCAGTGCTCCCAGGTCGCCCCTGAAAACAGGCACTTGTGCCTAGCGGGCCTTACCTGGTTACCAAAGACTAAAATAAAATAAAAGTATGAACTTCTCTGATTCCACCATTTCTTTTGAAAGAACTGCAGCTCACATTTTTTTTTTAAATGTACCACCATGAGGAGAATCGTGAGACTGACTGTGCGAAAGAACCGAAACCAGTTGGCAGGAGTGAGCGCAAGCTGATCGTTGATGGAGTTAACAATGGAACATGAACAGTAAGATTTTTAGAACGTGCACAACAAGGATTTTGACCAGCTTGAATTCCATGCACAATAAGCCCTAACCATACACTATATTACTGTATCTTTTTCTTCTCACAACAATAATCAGAATAGGTTGTCCAACTCAAGTAGACTCCAAGCAGTACCCTGGGTTGGAGAACTTTTAGTTTTTTTTTCCCCCCCCTGGTTTTCGCCCCCTGCCCACACGTCCTTGGCATGAGCGTGTATGTGTGGAGGCATGCGCACGCCACACATTGCGGAACACCCCCACCCTACTGGTCGCTCCTACCCACCTGCACCACCACCGGGCCTCCACCCAGTGACAGCGGGACTGCGGGAGGGCGACCACCCTCCCCGGAAGAAGAGAACCGCAGCTCCATCCTGCCGCCCTCCCTCCCCCGTGCCGGCACCCCTACGACCCAAGGTCATTCCCCGAACCTGGGTCGCCAGCATGGCGCAAGGTGTGGCATCCAGTGCCTCAACCCTCAGTGCCACCAGGCCGGTGGTTGGACGGCTTTAGGATTAATTAGGAAACATGTTATTCAGTACATCTGTCCTCCTCTCTTGCCTGGATGTCTAATCTAAAATGAGAAATAAATATGTGGGCTGTAGCCTAGGCAAGTGGCAGCCTAGCATATCTTGGGTAATGGCACATTACTTCTGGCAACAGCTGCTACAGCAGTTCCCTTTGTGGAGTGTGCTCTGATAGTATCAGGTGGCAACTTACCTTTTCTTAGCAGTATGCAACTGTAAACATTATTCACCATGATATGGCCTACTTACTGGTTGGGTATCCTTGTGACACTTCCCCCAGGTGACAAATATAGAGAAAAATGTATGGACAACCATACACAACAAGGCTGTGTTTCCATCGCGGGGTTGAGATGACAGCATATGAACCTCGAGAGTGAAGCTCAAGAGGTCCATGCTGTCATCTCAACCCTGAGATGGAAACATATGCCGAGTTGTGTGGTTGCCCATATTTTATTTTTTATAATATATGTTTTTTTACACCAGAGTGACAGACCTCCACTGATGTGAAAACCAAAAGTCTTGCAATTTCTTTGTTCTTTTCTATGATCAAAATCAAATTTACAGACTTTTGAAAGTTAAAAGGTACAACTTTGGGCACTGGGTGGTTAGTAAGTAGCTAGGTGTGGAATAAATGAGAAATTTTAAATTGTATGGCCTTTGAACTGTGCAGAACCATTTGAAATGTGCATAGCAACATTTTGGAGTGCGCACAATGGTTTAGAATGTGCACAAGTTTTTGAGCAGGCTGATTTTTATATAGAACAAAAGCTAACCATATACTATAATTTATTTTTACCACTAATGGACTCAGTTCTGCCCAGATAAAAACTGATGGCCCTTTTTACACCTAAACTGTGCAAGGCTTGTTTTCATTTGCTTGTGCAAGACCTCTTAAAATAAATGGGCAAGGTAACAGATTAATTCAAGTGGAACTCAGAAACCACTTTAGGGAGGATACTACAGTTTGCCCACAGAGTTACGTTTTCTTCATGGAATACTAGGAATTATGCTTCCATACTTAGGGTCTGAAGCTCACTTATCCTCCTTGCAGTGGTAACTGCCACAAAAAAAATGAAAATTACATACTTTCCATAATTGTTGATCTTCCAGAATATCTTCACCATTGATTACCATGTATGGGTCTGGAGACTGAGGCACTAGGACCCCGTGAGAGTAAATATTTGCAGGGAGGGAGCCAATGTCAGGTACTGATGGCACCTATGCACCTCACATGGTGCTGCACGTACCAGTCACTAACCGTCAGTGGCTCCCTCTGCACCTCAGTTCCATTTGTCAGCAGAGAAACAAAATGGAGAGAAAAATTAAAAGAGCTAGGAAAAGGATATAGAAATGAAAAAAAAAAAAACACAATAAAACCCGACTACTAACCTAAGACTAATTAGGACACGGCACACTAGGTGGCAGAAAGGTAGAACGGTCATAAAGCCAGAGCCTAGCACCACTAACCAGACAGAACGTGTGCAGTGGCATAAGAAGAGGGCAGCAGCCCTAAGCATGTGGCTCTGGCCAAAAAAAAAAAAAGTAACGATGATGCCCAGAATGGGACCTCCTTGCAAAAGAGATGCCACAAAGTGCCTAAGGAAAAATACAGAGACTCCTGGGAAAAAGAGTAACTCCATGCTCTCAGAAAAGATAACTAAACTCGTAACTTGGTTATGTCCCTCTTCCTTACATCATGGATAAGGAAAGGGGGGGATTTAAACCTATCTGGAGCTGCCAGGCTGGATAGCCTAAGGAGTCAAGATGTACTCAACTCCCCAGACATCCCTAAGGGTAGTGGGCTACGGCCCAAATACATAAGAGGAACTGGGATACCAACCAAAAAAGTCTGACAGAAACTCCTACCACAAGAGAAACATTCCTGCTTCTCCTGCAACGAGCTAGTGCAGTTGATCCAAAAGGGTGTCACGCCTATCCTTCGTGAATTGCATTAACTGCCAGTAAAGTGGAGGATTGCCTTCAAGGTCTGATTACTGACCTATAAAGCCCTGCGTGGGGGGGGGGGACTGGCCTACCTGCAAGACCTCCTGGTTCCTTATCACCCATCTCGGGCTCTCCGCGTTCCTCCGAGTGTTGCCTCCTTATGGCTCCCAGGGCCAGGTTGCGGCATTTGGGAGACTGTGTGTCCTCAGTTGCTGCACTGACCCTGTGGAACACTTTGCCGAGACATCTAAGGGAGGCACCCTCGGTGGAAACCTTTAAAAAAAGGATTAAAAATGCTCCTATTTAATCAGGCATTTGCCCTAAGCTGAAGATTGAAAAATGAAAAATGAACTCATTACTGTTTTATGACTGAATGTTTTAACTGAATGACAGAATTTGTCTGGATCTCTGCATTATATTTTGAAGTATGTTATGTGCCATATATAGATTGTTTTAAAATATTGTTAAGTGCCCTGAGCCTCCAGGAAGGGGCGCTATATAAATAAAGTTTCTATCTATCTATCTATCTATCTATCTATCTATCTATCTATCTATCTATCTATCTATCTATCTATCTATCTATCTATCTATCTATCTATCTACCACATGCAGTGAACTGCCAAGTGGAGTTAGATAGGATAGTGTTCAGGAGCACAGGTTGCATTTAGCAACTAAGAGGGATATATGAACATACATACGAACAAGCCAGCAGAAGAAGGCCATTTGGTCTATCAAGTCTGCTCGTATTGCAGGGTACACAGCTTGAGCTAATGTCCCTGCCCTCCCTCCCCACTCCTCCCATTCTCCCTACCCATGATTTTTCCCCCTATGCCTATCCCAGCCTCTCTTAAAGCTGCTCACCGTCTTTAATGAGATTACCTCTTCCGGCAGTGCAGTCCAAGTGTCCACCACCCTTTCTGTGAAGAACTGCTTCCTGACATCCCTCTTAAACCTCCCACCCTCCAGCTTGAGACTGTGTCCCCTCGTGATATGGTTGCCACTCAGCTTAAAGAGACTTTCCTTATCAACCTTATTTACCCCTTTCAAGTACTTGAATGTCCCAATCATGTCCCCTCTCTCTCTCCTGTCTTCCAGAGAGTACATGTTCAGTGCCTTCAACCTCTCCTCGTATGCCTTGCCCTGCTGACCGGCTATTAACTTTGTAGCTCTCCTCTGTACCTTCTCCAGCAGGTTAATGTCCTTTTTGAGGTGTGGGCACCAGTACTGAACTCCATACTCTAGATGTGGCCTTAACAGTGATCTGTACAAGGGCAGTATAACCTCCTCTCTCCTACTACTGATCCCCCTAGCTACGCATCCCAGTATCTTGTTTGCCTTTGCTGCTGCTTTCTTGCACTGCATGGAGTGCTTCAGGTCACTAGTGATCATCACTCCCAGGTCCTTCTCCTCCTCTGATGCAGCTACTCAGACTCCACTCAGGTAATACTCTGCCCTGGGATTCTTGGCTCCAATATGCATAATTTTGCATTTCTTGGCATTAAAGCCAAGCTGCCAGATCCTGGACCACCTCCCCAGGTTTTCCAGATCTTCCTGTAGGTCCCATATCCCTTCGGCTGTGTCCACTCTCCCACAGAGCTTGGTGTCATCTGCAAATAGGCAAATTTTGTCTTTAATGCCATCCCCAATGTCATTGATGAAGACACTGAACAACACTGGCCCCAACATGGAGCCCTGTGGGACCCCACTGGTTACATCTCTGGTACCCTGGGCTGGAAGAAGGAGGACAAGAAAGAAAAGGGAGGAAGGAGCTGTCTTCCACAAGCATCCCTTTTTTGGTGGTATGAGGACCTAGAGACCTCAGCTCAATTTTGCATTTGTGTTTTCCTTTGTTTTTTTTGTTTGTTTGTTTGTTTTTTGAGGGGGTGTGCAGCAGTCCATGGAGAAGCATGCGTCACACTCATCCATGTTGTGAGTTTGGCAAAGGCAGGCCATGCAGGAACAGGAGAGTGTCCAACTCTTTTTTTTTTTTTTTAGAAAAGCAGCAAAAAGGCCGGCCCGGCGACGCCGAGGGTTAAGGTGCTGGAAGACAAACCTCGCTGTGGCGGAGATCCAGGTTCAGGAGCAGGCCTGAGTTGTCGGAGGTCATCGGGGGGGCAAGGGTGGGATCAAGCACGCACAGGCAGTTCTCTCTTCCTGGGAGGGACTGGGGGTCACTGGCCACTTGCTGCCACCCGGTGGAGGATAGATGGTGGCGCCAAACTGAGGGAGCTCCAGTGATAGCCACGGGGAGAGGCAGAAGGGGCTGAGCCAGCTTCACGGGGTGTGCATGCACCTCTATGCACGCACGACGCCTGTGTGCTGGGGCCCCGGGAAACAGGAGAAAATGGGACAAAAACCAGAAATTGTAAATAAAAAAAAAAAGCAAAAAACACAAAGGTCAGAGACTTCCAAGAGGGCGTGTGACTGGGGAGATGCCCAGTACCTACTATGGTGCTGCCAGCACCTGCAAGTTGAGCCCCCCATGAGGCCCTGGCTCTGTCTGAGTGGAGGATGGTGGGTGAGGCAAGGTAATCAATGGTGAAGATATTCCGGAAGATCAACAGTTATGGTAAGTATGTAATTTTCATATCTTTCAGGAATCAGTCTTCATCAGTAATTCCCATTTATGGGGCAGAGTACCAAGCTTCCCTTTTTCATAATGGAGAAGCTGGCTCACGCTGAGGGTAACAAGATCCCTCAGCCCTCTGTGTATTGGAGAACACTTGAGGGCGGGGCACCTCACTAGCCTGGTGGGACCCGACACTGGTCATGATGAGATGGATGCTCCTGAGGCACAGGAGCAGGAGGGCACCTCAACAGCTCTCATCTGGCCCTGCGGGAGAAAAATAAGCCCCCTGGAAATGCAAATGTAACACCTTCTGCCAGGTCAAAGGTGCCATCCTGGAAGGTGAAGCCACACCATCCGCTTCAGGCAGACTACAGTTCCCACAAGCCTGGAGGCCATCTCACTGGCATCATATGATGCCCTTGACTGATGCCTTGCCACCTCCAGGCCTTGAGCAGAAAGGCAAATGGCTCACCTGACTAATTTGCTGTTAGGAATTGCAGCTAGGAGCTGACGTATCTGCAGCCACAGATGCTGGCTGAAAGCTGCCTGATGTGCCTTGTGCATTGTGATGCACATCATGACGTTTGCCAAGGTACAAACCTTCCTACCTAAGGCGTATGTATGAATAGAGTCAGCCTCAGGAGGTCAGTTATGCATGGGGTGTTTCAGCCCCGAAGGGATGTGCAACACCTTCAGCCCTGAAGAGGGGAAACTGTGCCTGCAAATCCCAAGGGTGTGCAGTACCATAGCACGATGTGCCTTGGGGTTGGAGGACCAGAGAAAGGACATATCCATGGTATCACTGATGCATCCTTGAAGGCTTAAGGACAAGGAAGGATGATGGTAGAGCCATCACTGAGAACTCCGAGGAGTCCCAACAGCAATCAAGGCTTGTAAAGGAGCCAACTTTCAGTGCCTCAAGCAAGTTCACCATGAATCTCTGGTACAGAGTTTACTCAGAAGCTGAGGGCAAATGAACTGAGGATGCGTTATCCTCTGAGGAGGATGTTGATGGAGAGGAGGTGCTGAGACCAAAGAATGTTAGTGCTAGGGGGACGGGCCGAAACCGAGCCCTGTCAGAGTCCCTATGGAGTTGCTCCAAGGCACCAACAATCTCTCTACCAATGGTTCTTAGACTTTGTCACAGTGAGCCTCCCCAAATCCATAGAAAAGATTCTGAGCCTCCCCCAAAAACTGAAATAATCTTGGGCCTCCCCAAGGAAAAATAACATGCTGTACTTTGCGCAGCACACCATGAATAAATTGAAACCCCTTTGAGTACTTGGCTCACATTCAGTTCTTTGTCTTATACTGATGTGGAACCTTTGAAAAAGAGTTTTTGTGCTCAAAGGTGTTATCTGAATAACATATAAATAAAATTAACAAATATTATTATTCAGTTTATTGTACCCCCCCCCCCGGCCAGCCTACTTGCTCCACTATTTTCATTCTTGAACCATTGTTACCCCTTGTTGCAGTACCTTCATGGTTCAGACTACTTTCTGTTTCCTCTTATGAAATTACCTTCGTACATACTTTGCCTCTCCCCTTCCTTCCCTGCTGCTCAGCAACTTCTCTGGGATTACTTTGCTCCTTCCTGCTGTTGCTCTTAGCACTTCTATGCTCAACCCTTGTATTTGGGCTGTTCTGCCATCAGTTTACAAATTGATCAATGACCACCACTCATTATCAATTTATTGTTCATATTTGTTTGCACTATTGTTCATTGTGTATTTCTTGATTGTTTTGCAGTTACCTTTTGAAATATATTCACTACCTACCCTTCCAGAATAATGAGAAATGAGCTTTGGCTCATTCACCTTCCTTGTCACCTATTAGTAAATAAATACATAAAATTCACCTACTATTGGCCTCTTTCAGTTTGCTTCATCTCTTCACACAAAATACATAAAACTCAAAATTTAAATACTGTACTTTTTCAGACTCGCTTGAGCCTCCCCTGGAACAGGTTGGGGCCTCCCCAAGGAGGCTGGCCTCACCATTTGAGAACCGCTGCTCTATGCTGTTCCAAGGTAATTGGCCCCTGAGGAGCCGTGTACCCCGGTAGCTGCTGCAAGAGTGGAAGAGGCCCGGGAAGGAATAAAAATGCAGTGTTTCTAGGGCTTCAATCTGGCCTGCGGGGTTGCACAGGGGACCTCACCTGAGCGGAGGACCAGGCAGGACAGCCTCAACAAAGTCATCCTACATCAGAGGAACAACCTGGTCGTGGTCATAGGGGGATTCCCCAGGTGGTGAGAGCAGAGCCATACAGTCCCCATAGGGCGGTCCCAGTTCCCACTGGTGACAGTGTCAGCCAGTGGCTCTGGAGAGAACACCGCCTCCCAGCTGCCATTAGACTCTAAGCCATGACACCACTTCTGGTTCTGAGCTCAGGGTTGTTAACTGGTCTGAGACAGGTTCGTTGTTGTGGCCAGCACCATCATCAGTGTCAGGCCCAGTGTCGACCCCGGAGCCATCCCTGAACTTGGCACCACATGCAGTGCCAGGGACAGGTATGACCCCATAGACAACACCATTACCTGCATCATGCTCAGTGCCAAGCCCAGGACCATCATCATTGCCATTGCCACATCCATCGTCAGAGGGGCAGCACCCTCTCCCTCAGCATCGCTAGTGACACTGCAGGAAAGACCCACCTCTGCAACGGGACATAGCACAGCCTCAGTGCTGGTCACTCTTTTGACACTGCAAACGGTGTCAGAAGGGGACTCAATGTTGTGGCAGGACCACCCCACTCAACGACACAACAAACAGTGTTAGAAGCCAGGGCAGCATCAGGCCACGACACTGAGGTGTGCAACGAGGGAGAACAAGCATATAGCTTCGAACTCTCCCCGGGGACATCTGATGCTCAGGGAAGACAGACTGTGGGGGATCCACAGTCAGCTACCTAGAAGGAGCTGGCTATCAACCAGCCTGCCCACCAGGGCCTCCAGTTCCTTGTCAGGTTGAGGTCAAAGAGGGCCCTGTGCTTCCACGCAACCAGAGATGTCGAGAAGGGGCCCAGGGGGGAAAGGCCCATAGATGTTATATCTTAGCCTCACGAGTACGATGCCTGCCTCCAAAGGTTGGGGGGTCAGCTGACCCCAGCTCACCAACTGGATTTCCAGTGTGCGGTGGTCCATGGAGATGCAGGCATTGCACTCATCCACTTTGTGAGCTGGGCCGAGGCATGTCATGCAGGAACAATGCTAGTCTGTCGTTGCCATCTGTTTCCCACAGGGGCACCAATGCGTAATGGGGATGCAGATGGTGTTTCTTCTTTGCGCCCTTCTTGTCAGGCTTCAGCATCACAGAAAAATAATAAACCAAGATAAGAAAGAAATGCAGCATGAACTTCAGAGTGATGACGCAGCTAGAAAGGTGAAAGACACCCCTGCTGCTTCCATGGTGTTACCTCGACAGCAGGAAGAACAGAACTGAGGTGCTGAGGGAGCCGGCAAAGGTTATTAATGGCACTGGTGACACCACTTGAGGTGCACAGCCACCGTCAGTACCCGAGGTCGGCTACCTCTCTGCAAAATATTTACTCCCACAGGGTCCTAGAGATTCTGGCCCCAGACCCGTAAGTAGGAAATCAATGGTGAAGATTAATTCCTGGAAGATCAAAGTTTTCCATGTGACACATTTCAACTATGCAGTAGCCATAGGCTGAAAGGGGAACAACCGTGGCTGTGAACTGACCAGACTGAGGTCCCACACAGGGAAAGGTTTCCTCAACAGAGGGCATATGTGGTTAAGCCCTCCAAAAAAAAACTTGAACACTGAGTGCCAAAGAAACTTTTACTCACTGTAGTAATGCTGTTGCTTCTTAAGGGATCCCTCACTATGTTTACACTTCAGCAGTCCTCTCAGCTGAGAGTGATGCCCTGGAGACAGAACCTATGCAAAGTTTTTGAATTTGGAATGTAGATTCAAACTCTGCATCTGCGCTCCACTCTAGCTGTTGCTCAGATCTGTTTCCAAGCCACAGTGAAACAGTTGCTAGAGAAACTAGCTAAAAAGACTACCAAAAGATTTTTAGAAAAAAATCTTGCCATATCATTTTAAAAACACCAAACAAATTGAAAGCAGACTTGTGAAATTTTGTCATATAACAATACACCAAACTTACAACTGCAGGAACTGTCTGCAATAATAATGCTCAAGCAACCTCAGTGAAAAAGAACGGATTCTTGTGTGAACATATTTTATGTTCTGGAAAGGGAGGCAGGGTTAAGGAGTATAAACATAGTGAGGGATCCTTTAAGAAGAAATAACATCACTACGGTAATTTTTTTCTTCTAAGCCCATGAATCCCTTACTTAGTGTTTACACTTTAGCAGACTTCACAGCAGTACCTTGGGAGGCTGAAACCAGAACATAGTTAGGAAAAAGGTTCTGCAAGACAGTAGTTCCAAAGCTGGCATTCCTTCTGGACTGTAAGTCCAAACAGTAGTTGTTTGTGAAGATGTGTATTGTTTTGCAGGTAGCTGATTTAACATGTCTAACAATGGGGATGCCTCTTGAGGAAGCCATAGATGCAGAGGAACCCCTTGTGGAATGTGCCCTCAAGCCTTTTGGTGGCATTTTTTCCCAGCTTTTTCATACCAGAAATATATGCAAAAAACAATCCAGTGAGAGGTAAATCTCTCTGCAGCTGGCTTGCCTTTACTAACCTCAACATAGGTAATAGAAAAGCTGGGTGCTCTGGGACATGACATCCTTTTTCCAGTCCATATAGGTGGTCAGGACTTGCTTTAGGTCCAGGCTACGCAACTTTACCTCACCTGGACTGCAGTGTTCTGGACAGAGTACAGGGAGGGTGACTGGCTGATTCACGTGGAACTCAGATATCACCTTAGGCAGGGAATTTTCTGTTGGTTCTAACAACTATGTTATTCCTGTGTAGGATTATGTAATTTGGCTCTGTGCAGAGGGCTTGCCATTCATTCACCCTCTTAGCAGAGGTCATTGCAATGAGGAATATGGTTTTCCATGTGACATACTTCAGGTCAGCAGTTTTCATAAGTTCATAGGGAGCCTCCATAAGCTGGACAAGACATATATTGAGGTCCCGGGAGACAGGGCCCCTGCTGGTGGGTATAAATGGCTGAGGCCTTTAAAAAACTTTTAAAAATGGGTCATGAGGCCAGAGACTTTCTTTTGCGAGCTGACATGTATACTGATACTGCTGGTAAGTGCACCTTTAAAGTTGAAGGCTATAAGCCTAACGACTATAGGTATTCCAGATTTATAGGCAACCCTGCCTCACTTGGGTTTATTTTTCTGTGGGTACACCAGTAAGAAAAAAATACTCACCATAGTAATGTTATTTGTTCCAAGGGATCTCTCACTGCACTTAACTGCAATCATTCCCCTGGAATGAGCTGCCCCAGAGCTTAGAATTTTATGTTAATTATGGAATCTTACAATGAAAGTCTAGATCAATTAACTTCTGATGACATCACCAACAGGAATGCCAGTCCAAACCTGCAGCTCCAGCTTGTGACAGGGTTGAATAAGACCTTGTCCCATTTGCTATGCAGAAAGAGTGTAAAGGCAAGGATCTATTCCATCCTCTCATTTTCTGTCTTCAGTCTGTCTGATTGTGCAATTAAATTTTCTTCTGAGACCTAGGAACTGATCACTCTGACAGTCCCATGATTCTCTCCCTCCCGCTATCTCCGTGCTCTCACTTGCTGTTTGTTGCATTTCTGTGTTTTCTTTCCCTCTTGCTTAGCTCTGGTTGTGAAAATGTATGTGAATCTGTTTGACTGAAACTGGGATCCCTTGGTTGAAAGTGTATATAGTTATATTATTGGAATGATTGCAAAAAGCTGTTTGGAACTCAGGAAGTTAACAATGAGATGCAGTTTGACCTCTACAAACTAATTTGCAATGTTGTCAACAGGAGATTAGTACTGGGACACAATGTTCTGTTTTGTTGTATCTGCCAGTAAAGAAACTGACACATGTTGATACATTTTGTGTGAAAACAGGATGTCTCTTAATGAGCCCAGGATGCAGAAGTGAATTGCCGGGAAAATATATTATATATAGAGAAAACAATCTTTGCCACACAGAGAGAGAGAGAGAGAGATTTGAAATTGAAAAGAAACCCTCAGATGAAGGACATTGTTTTCTATATTTGTACTGCCTTTGTAAAGAGCTATCCTGAGCAATTTTATTTATTTTTTTTATTTTACTGTTATTGATAATAATAAAATGCTACTTGTGAATTTTATAACTGCTCCTGGTTTCCCTATGATTCCTGACCTTTGCTTCAACGACACGGCTCCTAGTTAAAACTGACTCATTCAATAGTAGTTTTTGTTTTTTAAATAACTTGACATCCGATGTTACGGGAGTCCTATAGTCCTGATGGGCAGAAGAAATAAAGAGACAGATAAAATGAAACCAGTGGATTCCACCGGATTATAGACTCAAACATAGAGAGAGCTGAACAACCATTCGATGGTGCAGAGGAGCCTGCTACTCCCTCACAACCACCTCAACCCTTCAACGCATCCATGCTCACCAAACTTTGGGAATTTCATTCAGAAATTCAAACTTTGCGTGCAGACCTTCAAGACCATCTAACTAGCATTGAAAACCAGATAAATGGTCTAGAAGCACATGCTATGGAAACCGATACCCACACCGACCGACTTGAATGCCTCATGGTACATGTCTTGGAGGAAAACAAGCAGCTTACTGCAAAATGCGAGAATTTGGAGAATCGCCCACAAAGTAATAAAGTCCCTAAGGACCAGGAGGGAAGAGACATGCCCATATTCATGGATTCCTTTCTTAGAGAAGCCTTACAACTTGATCCAACCCTCCCTCTGGACATAGAGTGGGCTCATAGGGCACTGACTGCTAAGCACACATGCCCTGACAATTGCCCAAGATCCAGTGTCCTCCGATTTAATTGTACTGCAAAACAGGACCTGCTACTACCAGCCTGGAGAATGAAGCAGGTCCTCTATAAAGGGAAAATATTATTTTTTGATAATGATTATTCTCCTTTGTTGTCCGCTAAAAGACAGGCCTACTCCTCAGTACTCAGAATATGCCGCTCCAACTGAAGTTTCAGACTCTTTACCCTGCTAAGTTGGTGGTAATATTCTCAGATGGTCCCCGGATATTCACATCTCCCCAGGAGCTAAAATCATGGAATATAGAGGTTCAACTCCCATGTCAACCCATGTCACCGACAAACACCTGGTGCAAAGTTCCAACAGCAGCCAAGGAAAAAGTCTCACACACAAGCCACACTAAAGGACCTCAAACAACTGCTCCATATGCTTCAACGTACACATACCCCATGAGACCAATAAACACTGTTACTGTTCATACCTGGTCACTGGGTATGTGGGTTCAGAAGAGGCGGGGGTTTACCAGAGTACATCTCTCCTTCCCAACTGGCTCCTGAGTAGCTCACAATTGACTCCCAAGTTGGATCGGACTGTTTCAGGCATTCATAATAATTTTATATGCCTGGCTCTTGACTTTTAAAATCTCGCGTGTAGAGTAACTAGCTGATAAGATTTGAAATGCTCACCACTTATTTATATAGAGACTTGGTAGTGGCCCAGAGCTAACAACCTGTATGATAAGTCCAGAGTTGATTGTGACATTCTGGTGAGACACGGCAGAGGCTTAGCAAACAAGGTGGCAGAGTTCCAGGCAATGATGGCGGAGGGGGAGGTAGATATTGCCACCATCTCAGAGACCTGGGCCACCCAGTACCATGAATGGGATCTCACAATCCCAGGATACAAGGTGTTCCACAGGGACCGGGAGGGAGGAAAGGGGGGAGGGGTGGCAATTTATGTCAGAGAGGGGATACTGTGTACCAAGGAGGAAAGGGACGGGGGGAGGCCAGAAGCCATATGGGCACTGCTCCAAAGCCCTAAAGGTAAGAAACTCAGGATGGGGGTGGTATACAGGCCACCCTCACAGAATTAGGAGGTGGATAGGGAACTGGGGGAGCAAATCAGGAAGGTTAGTGGCAAAAGGAATACAGATAATATAGTGGGAAACTTCAATCTACCTGGGGTTGACTGGCAGACAGTAACTATAGTACATGCCAGGGAGCAGGTGCTGCTGGAGGCTATCCAAGACAGTTACCTAGTGCAAGGGGTGATGGATCCTACTAGGGAAGGGAACATACTGGACTTGCTGCTAACAAATGGAGACCAAGTCCAGGATGTGGTAGTACAGGACCCTCTAGCAGGAAGTGACCACTGCTCAGTGTGGTTCCTCCTTAACATAGGAAGGGAGTCTGCTAAGACCAGGACAAGAGTGTTGGATTTCAGGAAGGTATATTTTGCCAGAATGGACAGTATACTAGAGGGATATTTAGCTGAAATTAACACAGGGATGGATGCCAAACAGAAGTGGGCGATCATTAGGAAGGATGCTAAATGAGGCCACAAACACGTGTGCCAAACCTCAGAGTAAGCAGTCCAGAATCAAAAAAATCCTAGCTGGCTCAGCAAAGAGGTGGAGGGGAAGGTGAGGGAAAAAAGACTGGCCTTCACTAGGTTCAAGAAATCTGGGCGTGAGGAGGATAGAGAAGTGTTCTCAAAGGCACCTAGGGAGGTGACCAAGTCAGTCAGGGCAGCCAAGGCAGCAAAGGAGCTGAAGTTGGCTCAGGGGATCAGAGAGAGGGGAAAGAGGTTCTTTAAATACATAAAGGAGAAGAGGAGTTGTAAGAATAACATTGTTAGAATCAAGAAAGAGGGAGGATGGGCAAAACAAGGGGAAGATCAGACAGAGGCACTCGATGAATATTTTTGTTCGATGTTCACAAAAGAAATGGATGTCCCAATACCACAGGGGAAAGGGGGTATGGGTGGAGGGGGGCAGAGATAACAGACGAGGTCATTCAAGAAGATTGAGTTCGGAAGGGCCTTAAAGGCTTGCGGGTGGACATGGCACCAGGACCAGACGGTGTACACCCAAGGGTCCTGAAGGAACTGGCAGAGTTGTTGGTAGGCCCTCTGACAGACCTGTTCAACACCTCCTTAGAGACGGGGAATGTACCCAGGGACTGGAAGATGGCTCACGTGATGCCCCTTCACAAGAGTGGACCTAGAGACCAACCGGGTAACTACAGCCTTGTGAGCTTGACTTCCATAGTGGGGAAGTTGATGGAGACCATTCTGAAGGAGAGATTGATAACCTTTCTTGATAGCAATGGCCTGCAAGATGAGAGACAGCATGGGTTTGTCCCAGGAAGATATTGCCAAACTAACCTGATCGACTTCTTCGACTGGGTCACTAGGGTGGATGACGAAGGCCATGCTGTGGATGTCCTGTATCTGAACTTCAGCAAGGCTTTTGACTCTGTGCCATATAGGAGGTTAATGAGCAAGCTGAGAGACATGGGAGCAGGGGAAAAACTGGTGAGGTGGGTTGAGAGCTGGCTGCAGGGCAGACAACAGAGGTTAGTTGTAAGGGGGGGGACATCCAAGCCATGGCCAGTAATGAGTGGAGTACCACAGGGTTCAGTGCTGGGCCCCGTTTTGTTCAATGTCTTCATTGGAGACATTGCAGAGGGGGTCAAGAGTAAGATCTGCCTGTTCACGGACGACACTAAGATTTGTGCAAAAGTGGACAATGATGAAGAGAAGCAGGCACTCCGAGAGGATCTAGCTAAACTCAAACACTGGTCTGGGGAGTGGCAGTTGAAGTTTAACACTAAGAAGTGCAAGGTCATGCACCTAGGAGCCAGAAATCCCAAGAACAACTACTGGCTGGGGGAGTGCAGGTAATGGCTTCAGACGAGGAAAGGGACCTGGGGGTAATAGTCACAGGAGACATGAAGCTATCTGCAGAGTGCAGGAGAGCTGCAGCAAGGGCAAATAGGATGGTGGGGTGCATTGCCAGAGGGATCACCTCTTGAAAGGGAGAGGTCATCCTGACATTGTATAGATCACTGGTGAGGCCACACTTGGAATACTGTGCACAGTACTGGTGCCTATATCTCAAAAAGGAAGTGAGATTACTGGAGGGGGTGCAGCGCAGGGCTACAAAAATGATCATGGGACTAGGGGAGTTGCCATACAAGGAAAGGTTGAAAGAGCTCAACATGTACTCGCTGGAAGACAGAAGGGTAAGAGGGACATGATAGAGACCTTTAAGTACTTGAAAGGCATAAACAAAATCAGGGAGGGAGGATTTTTCCGCTTAAGGGGGAAAAGAGTCACTGGGGGCAGAATCTGAAGTTGGAAGGAGGAAGGTTTAGGAGGGAGATGAGGAGGCACTACTTCACAGAGAGAGTGGTGTCAGGTTGGAAAGCATTGCCGGAGGAGTTGATCACTCAAAGGACAGTGGATAGCTTTAAGCGGGGTTGGGATAGAGACAAGGGCAGGGTTAGTACAGACAAAAACATAAAGTTTGGAAGGACCGGAAAAGAGGAGGGAGGGAGAGAGTGGTTTGGGTGGGGGTGGGACAGCAGTAGTGATTTGAAACTAAAAGCTGCACAATCGGGCAGACTTGATAGACCTGCGGGCCTTTTTCTGCCAGCAATTTTGTATGTTTGTCTGCTATGGCAGGGGGTTGGGGAGGAGAGAGGTAATCTATGGACGTTACAGCTCATAGTTCTCCTGACCAACTTATTGATACAGAGATGCGGAATGACCCCAGCTTAGCTGCAACTCTCCTCCTTCCCTGTGGTGGTGACAGTGTCTTTGACCAGAGCTTTCATTTAAAACCAGATAACTGCTGAGCCTATCAAGGTGGTAACGTAATCAGCTTGACTTTGCCTACAGATATGACTTCTTAAATTTGACCTGCTTGTCCCCATTTCCCTGGCTGATTCCGGCTCCATGGTGATTTCTAAATTGTGACCCAGCTGTCCATTGCATTCGAGGTAGTGTGGCTGATCTTTGATGCAAATAAGTCGTGCACCATGAGACTGGCCTGCTTCCTGGGTATGGAAGATCCCCCTGTGACATTATATAGCCCCCTTAGGCTAACTGGCCTTACCCACTGCGCACTTCTTCACATTTAATGGGCTCCCCCCTTTCCTTAGTGCATTACCTATTGGGCATGCAAGGGCAATTTAAACTGCACTGAGTTGAGAGCAGTGGAGCCTGCTCTAATCTAACCACTTGATAGCCACTGCGGCCCGCCATGTATAATTTCTGCAGTAGCAGCTCTCCCAGCAACACCGAGAGCCTGTCAGTTTATCTAGTTAGGCTTGGGATTCTAGCTCTGCCCCTCTGTTTTTCTGAGGGGAAGGGTCTGACACCTTGAACTTACAGCTTCTTAAGCCATAGGTGAACACTGCTGGGGGTCAATGTCTGGTGGGTAATTCTCAGAGCAACGCAGATGTAAAATCCCTTGTGGAACTGGGTGCAGCAAAGCCAGAGAACCCTGGGAGCACACTGTACAATGAGAAACTAGCGGCAGCATAGTTGCTATTCCAGGAAGGGAGCCCCCTCCAGAATATGGGTGGGTCGGGTTACCGGGGGGGGCCACGAAACTTTACTGAGCTTCGGGCTCTTGTTGAGACACTGCCTTCCCTACTTGGGATCATAGACTTATAGCGGCTGCAGGCTACTGCCTTGCTTTCAACAGTCCCTCATCATCCTGTTACAAGTTGTTTCTCCTCCACAGAGCATTATAGCCCTGTACCTCCCTTTACAGGGTTTCTGCCACATAGTTGACTGGGAGCCAGTAGAGCCCCGTACAAGCCCTGTATGGTGTCACTCTGAGGTGTTATCATATCATAGTACACCCCACACCTCAAAACCAATAGTGACAGTGACTCTGTCACAAGGACTCGCCACACTTTTGTGTGTGACTTTCCCTCTAGCAATGGGTTCTCTGTTCCCTTACAGGAGAGATAGTAGACTCTCCCTCTTTGGAAATGTTCTCAGTTCTAAACTCAATTAAGAAATTACACTGAGATTTGTCTCTGTTGGACCCCTCAGTTGGCTCTTAAAGGAAACATAAACAGGGTGCCCAATCTTAGCCCAAAAACCACAGCAGCGTCAGTTACTGTTTTTACTCACATAACGCTGCAGTCTTTTTCCTTATGAAGTCTGTCACTCCCGAGTCGCTATGGTTTAAGCATCAGCGGATTTATTGGTGTGTTGCTGCATCATCAGTATACTGTGCAGGTGTGACAACCTTATCACACCTGCACAGTATAGGATTTGATGCAGCAGCTTTTTAATGAAGTTATATATACTTTATAAGGTCCCCATTCAGAATACAGTAACTCGGGAACATGTCGCTACATTACATCATCTACAGACAGATTTAGCTGCCATCTTAGGAGGCATACAGGACCGGCTGGTTTGTGCAGACTGAGGATTGTTTACACTCTGTGCCACGATGCTTAAACCAGAGCGACTGGAGTGACAGACTTCATAAGCAAAAAGACTGCAGCGTTATGTGAGTAAAACAGTAACTGATCGCTGCTGTGGTTTTTGGGCTAAGATTGGGCACCCTGTTTATGTTTCCTTTAAAGGTATTTGTTCAAGTTCATGTTATAATTGTTTCTGACTTGAAATATGTTATATGTTGTATCAACAAGTTAATAGTTGGCAGATTGTTTTACTACATTTGAAGTATACCAGTTCTCAGCTCCTATTTTTACACCCCATCCATCCTTTTTGATCTCTACTCTTACTTTATTTCTCTCGGAGGAATGGAGGAGACAACTTCTTAATCACATTTTTCACTACAAAATAGACATTATGGCCAACAACAACTAAAATGATTATGGTATTAACAGTCCTATGAAAACGAGCCAGGATACTCCAATACTTAAAAAGAGAGTACCCTGAAATTATAATGGTACAGGATACCAATCCCATGAGGTATTCCTTTGCAACTAGAAGATAAGGTGACAGACCCAAAAGGATGGTATGTTATTACTGGCATGCTCTATGAGACACAAGTCACTATAGCCAACATCTATTTTCCCCTGGGATCGCATAAGTCTGTGGTGCAAGCCTTCTTTAACAAATTACTACCAATACTTCAGGGCCAGCTTATAATGTATGGGATCTAAATGTAACTTTCAACCCAGCCCTGGATTCTACCAGTCCACGGATGTATCCAGCAACACCAATTCAAAGATATTTGCATTCCACCCTCCCACATCTGGGGCTGATTGATCTCTGCAGCATACTCATCTCTCAGTCTGTGAATACATGCACTATTTCCCTAGATGCGATCCTCAGCTAGACTGGACTACTTTATCAAAACTGTAGAACACCTAGACTCGTCCACGAGATATACCATGGGACAACACTATTCTCTGACCACTCCCCAGTTTTGCCAGACTGTCTTTAGGAAACCCCAGCGTAATATGTTACGGAGATTAAATGTGACCCTTTTAAATGATTTGGAGCTACTAGACACCTTAGAAAACCGTATACCCTAGATTATAGCCGAGAACACCCATTCTGATGTCTTGGACCCTGTTCTGTGGGATACCATAAAACAGTAATACCTGGTGAGCTCATAGTATACTCACCTAGGCTACCAAAACAGTGAAATGCCCAATATCTTATGCTGCAGCAGATCTTACAGACCCTGCAGACCTTCTCTGCATAACAAGGAGACTCTGTCAACCTGCCTCACTAACCAAAAATTAAGAAAGACTAGAAAAATGATAGATGCCCAGATAGAGCAAGATTTATTTTATCTTAACCTAACTGCGGGAGGGGGCTAGAAATTTAGCTCAACGTGCTCAGATAAAACAGGTGCAGACCTGTATCTGCAAATGCAAACCCCCTGATGCAGACCTATACAGGGCATACAAAACATTCTGCCTCCTACTACCAATCCCTTATGTACCTCCAGAGGGACAGTCCTCACCAGAACTGATTTGTAACTTTCTGTGTCATCTCCTGTCCCAACCTTACAGTCAGAAGTGGCCAAGAAATTGTTACTTCCTATTTCTATGTGTAACCCTGCAAATGGGGTTCCAAAAGACTTCCAGGAGCTTGCTTGAATGCTCCAAGCCTGAATGGTGTTTGGGCATTTAAGCCATTTATCAGTGAGTGTTTTTAGAGCCTCTGGTACTGCTCTTTAAGAGCTGTCTGCTTGCAGACATAATTAGTTTGTATGGGGGACTGTGTGCTTCTCTGAGTACCACTCGAGCTGCTGCCAATTCACTTCATTTTTGCAGTCACTAGGAGTGCAAAGGGAACCTATCTGAAAGATGTAACTGTTTGCCAGAAATTATTTAGAGTAATAATGAAATTACAGTTTGTCTAACCTGCTTTTTTGCAGTCAGAACTGTGTCTGCTAGTTCCCCATTCTAGTTTTGAACTGCTGAACTGGACCAATCAGTGTGGGTAAGCTAGCTCTAAAATGGTGCCTTGGACGAATCAGAACTTGGACTCATAATCTGAGCCAGCCACAAGAGGATTGTATGGGCAGTGACTCTGGGAGATGTAGTTTAGACTTCAGTGCCTTTTGGACCAACAGCAGCAGTCTATTGTGAGTGACAGCCAATCCAGTCAAGAACTGGGAGGAACTCAAAGGAAGTGCCGGTTTTGTCAGTTGGAGTGTCAGTTGAGCTTTGGCAGTGAAGAAGGAAGGAGCCCTGTGCTTTTCAGTGTGCAGTTTTAGTCAAAAACGTGTGTAAGGCCCAGAGTTCCGGTCTGCAGCTTGTTAGGACTGAATCCCTGTGAAAAGAATCAAAGGATCTCTGAAGAGTAGAAAACAGGCTCACCCTGTAGAAGACTGGAAGAATTGCTGAAAATTGCACTGGTCTGTCAGGAACTGAATCTGCTGTGTGTTCTCCGGGTATTGTGCAGTAATTGCGATCGGGATACAGATGCAGCCTGCCTGGTATAGTGCTTTCTTTTATATGGATGTGTGAAGAGGTTTGTGTACCTCAAGTGAGCCTGCTGACATTGAAGGACCCTATCTTATTTGGAGGTCGTGAGTACTAATTCAGGGTCGCTCCCTGTTGAATTGCCACATTAAATCCAAATGGAATTACTGTACTGCTGACTGTTTAATTCTCCTTTTCTCTGTGTGAAGGGCCCTACCAGCTGCCACGGTTTGGACTAGCTACTAGGGCTTGGGTACCTAGGACAGTAACTGATAGGGATAGGCCTGTGCACAGAGCCATAGGTAGATTATTAGAGTGATAAGTTAATTAACCTGATTTCCCTGTCCTTGTTATATCCCCTAAATAAATCAGAGCTGCTTGTTTCAGCAAAGTTATACTGCCTGAGGTATTTGTCTATGTTAAAGTACTGTACTGTGATTGTTGCACTGTATCTCATTTCACAGGAGGTCCCAGTGCCGAACCAGACCTGGGGTAAGTGTATACTGTGAAGGTAATTCTGATATATTGTGTGGGCCACTAGTGGGAAGAAAGGGGTTGCAGTGTCCCAGAGGGCTGTGACCAAGTTAGTTTAACTATTGCAAACCCTGACCTCTGGGTGGAGGCACCCGCCATTGGATCCAGGCCCCTCAACCTGTTAGGTGGCAAATCAGGCAGGGGTAGTAGCCCTGGGATAGCGCCATCTAGGGGTTACATATGATGGAGATTATGACAGCCCTAAAAGAAGCTAGCAGTATAGCGCAGGTGGTCTAAGGCTCTGAGCTGCAAGTTGGTGACATCCAGCAGGCCAGACCTGGGTTTGAATCCCACAGCTTCCACTTGCATACTGTGTGACCCTGAGCAAGTCACTTAACCTCCTTGTGCTCCCAGGTCGCTCCTGTAAAAAGCTTTCAGCCTAGTGTGCTATACCTGGTTAAACAACTAAATAAAAAAAAAAAAAGCTAAATCCCAGAAAAGTCTGGGTCTGGATGGTTATCCAGTGGAATCTTATAGGCAATTCTGGGACATTCTTCTCTCTACAACTACTAGAGACCTTTCAGGCCATACAAACTGAAGGTATCCCCCACCACCACACACACACACACACACACACACACACACAGAATAACGCCATGATCTCTGCAATCTTAAACCAGACGAAGATCCTTGTCTCCCTGCATCATATCATCCCATATCAATATTGAACTGTGATTATAAGTCGCTTATGGCAGTCTGGGCCTGCTGTCTGGAATCATTAATACCCACACTTGTTACCAAGGATCAGAAGGGATTCATCAGAAGGTAGGCCCGTAACAGTGTCCACTGTACACTTCTATTCATAGAACATGCCACTGCTAGGCATATCCCTGTGGCTTTGCTAGTTTGGATGTGGAAAAGGCATTCGACAAGGTGGACTGGACCTTTCTCTGGTCCACCCTGTCAAACTTCAATATCCCAGAACAAGTAACTCAGGTGATACAGATTTATCCCCCTGCACACCTACCTTCATGTCAACGGCTCCCTATCTCTCTCTCTTTACATTAGGATGAGGGACCCTCAAGGCTGCCCATTATCACTGCTAGAACTATTTGGGGACTGCTCTTTCTCTCTCCCTACCTTGCTTTCCACTATGATTCCCTTGTGCTTATCCCATGCATTTTGAACCCCACCACTGTTTTTGCCCCACCACCGCTGCTCGAAGGCTGTTCCAGGGATCCACCACACTTTCTATGAAGAAGCACTTCCTCACATCTCGCCTGAATCTACCCTCCAGCTTCATAGCATGTCTCCTTGTTCTTGAGCAACTTTTCTTCTAAAAATACTTCCTCCTGTACCTTATTTACGCCAATTAGGTATTTAAAGGTCTCTATCATATCCTTCATCTCTCCTCTGTACCAATGTGTACATATTGAGGTCCTTTAGTCTCTTCTCACAGGGCTTTTGATGCAGACCCAGCACCATTATAGTTGCCCTCCTCTGGACTGCCTCCACTTTGCCTATGTCCTTCCAGAGATCTGGTCTCCAGAACAGGACACAGTACTCTAGGTGGGGACTTACCAGAAATTTATGCAAAGGAAACACTACCTCCCTCTTTCTATTGGTGGTGCCCTCCTTATGCATCCCAGAATCCCACTAGCCCTCCCTACTGCCTTGCCACACTGCCTGGCCACCATTAGGTCATCCAATATGATTATCCCCAGGTCTATTATACCAATGCACCCATTTTGTACTCCGGCCCTGGGTTTCTGTGCCCTAAGTGCATTATTTTGCATGTTTTCACATTGAAACCCACTTGCCATACTCTTGACCAATCCTGAGCTTTCTCAGGTCTCTGCTCATCATTTTCATCCCCCAACCCGCAAGTGTCCACTCTATTGCAGATTTTGGTGTTATCCTCAAAGAGGTAGACCTTTCCTTCCAGCTCCTCTGTAATGTCACTTATAAAGGCATTAAAGAGGATTAGTCCCAGCACTGATCCCTGAGGCACCCCGCTGGTCACCCTCCTTCCTCAGCGTGAACTCCGCTTACCACCACTCATGTCTACCCTCTAATCAATTTCTTATGCAGTTTACCACCTTTGGACCCACTCCTAAGCTACCCAACTTGCTTACTAGTCTCCTACGTGGAACAGTGTTGAAAACCTTACAGAAATCTTGGTAGGCCACATCCACTGCTCCACCCTGATCTAGTTCCTTGGTCACCCAGTCAAAGAAAACTATCAGATTTGTTTGACGTGACCTTCTCTCTGTGAAACCATGCTGCCTCGGGTCTTGTAACCCACTGGATTAGATTTTTCTTTGCCTTTGCTAAACACTTTCAAGCCAGGCACAGGTGTTGGGTGTGGAGTGGCAGTTTTTTTTGCTATGTAACCCACTGGATTCAAGATATTCCACAATCCTTTCCTTCAGCAGTGATTCCATTAACTTTCCCACAACTAATGTCAGGCTGACTGGCCTCTATTTAACAGCCTCCTCCCTGCTACCACTTTTCTGTAGTTGGACTACATCCCTCATCTTGTGGATTAGATATGGAACCCACACTAAGATTCTTTCGGCCTGGTCTTGAGCCACCTTGTGTAGAACTCTGGAAAGGAGAGGAATGGGAGGAAAGGCGAAAAGCAGACCATAGTGACCCCAGGGAAGGAGAAGGCATTTTGAGCCATCACCAGCTCATCCTTGGCCAGGGAGCAGAAGCATTGAACTTTGGCATTTTGTCTGCAGGTAAAAGATCCACGGACGGTAACCCCAGCAGTGGGTGAGGAGTTGAAAGGCTGTGTTCTTCAGTTCCCATTCCCTGGCAGAATGTCCTTGACTGAGCCAGTCTGCTGTGAGATTCTCCTGGCCTGGGATGTATGCAGTGACCAGACTGGATAGATGTCACTCGCCCAGTGAAACAGTAGCAGAAACTCTCTTAGCATGAAAGTGCTTCTTGTGCCCCTTGTTGGTTGATATATGCCATCGTGATTAGGTTGTCTGTCAGGACCAGAACTTCTTGGTTGTGCACCTGATCTTTAGATTTTGAGAGCTACACAAACTGCTCAGATTTCCAGAACACTTGCTGAGGCAAGACTCAGTAGGGACCATCTGCCTTGAAAGGCAGAAGATTCATATAAACCTACCATCCTCTGAGGCTGGCGTCGGTAGTGATTCTCATTTGATGTGGGTGACCCAGTTTGCGGCCCTTCATGATGTTTGGCGTTACCACCAACCAAGACTGTTCTTCATCTGGTGAGGATCGATATCTTGTGTTTCTGGCTGTGTTTGTGTGGAGACCACTGTTTGAGGAGGTTCGTCTGAATGGGTCGCATGTGGATTAAGGTCCATGAAACCGTGTCTGCCACGAAACCATCATCCCTGTGAGCTGCATGAACACCTGGGCTAAAAGTTGAAGGGAGTGTTGAAACTTCTGAAGATGGAATTGGAGGTCCTTGAATTTCATGGTGGTTGGAAAAACCTTGCCCTTCGAGTTTTGAAGAATGCCCCCAGATGAGTCAAGTCTGTGCTGGAACTAGGGAGCTCTTTTGCTTGTTGATGACAAACCTTGGCGGATAAGCACCAAACCACTTCTGCCACCACTTGTAAGGCTAGCTTGAAATAAGGGTCTCGAATCAGGATGTTGTCCAAGTATGGGATGAGTTGAATCCCTGGCTGCACAGTCGTGCAATCACCACCACTAGTACTTGGAAAAAACTCTTGGAGCAGAGCAAAGTCCGAATGGCAGTGTTCTGAATTGGAAGTGACTGTCCTGAACTTTGAATCTGAGATATTGTCTTGTGGTTCCCAAATGGGAATATGCAGGTAGGCATCCTGTAAGTTGATGGAGGCCAGGAAGTCTCCTGATGGATTTCTCTGATGATGGACAGCAGCGTCTCCATCTTGAAGGATCTGTGACGGACAAAGCAATTCAGATCAACACTTGTCTGAAACCCCGTGCGTTTTCAGACAATGGAAAGCAAAGGACAAACACCCTGTTGTGCTCTAGGAGGGAACAGGTTCTATGGGCCCTATCTGAAGTAGGTTTGTAATGGCTTGGAGCATCGCTTGTATTTTGTTGGGCTTGGTCGAAAGAGGACAGGGTACAACACAAGGCAATGGGGGCTTTGAGTCAAATTCGATTAGATATCCTTTGCTTACCACATCCAGCACCCATTTGTCTGTTAGTATGGACCCATTCCCAAAAAATTGGAATGTCTGCCCCCTATGTGGGGCTGGGTCTGAACTGTCTTATTGAGTAAATTTCTTGGTAGAACTTCCAGGTTTCATGGTTGCATTTCCTCCGCCTCTGTTATTGTGTTGATTATGAGAGAAAAACCAGGAGCGTTTGCCCAGGAAACCTCATTCTCTCCTTTGTTGTAAGGTTTTGGCCACGAAAAGGCCACCAAGATCCACCAGACCATGATTTGTCCCTAGATCTTGACTAGGGCATGCGTGTTTGGTCGTCCCACCAGATTCCTTCATCGCCCTTTAAGAGTGGAACCAAGAGAAGATTTCCTTCATATGGGGCATTGACCAGATGAATTTATGACGAGGTATCCGCCTGCCATGCCCACAGCCAGAGATTTTGTCTAGCAGAGGTCTGGTAGAACATAGTCCTGCCACACACTGAACTGCATCCTCTGAGACATCTGCTCGAACAGGTGGAGGTGAGGCCTGCAACTGCGTTTGTTGAAGTGTATCCTTATGCTGCTCTGAATCCTCTGCCAGCTGAAAAGCCAGTTCCGTGGCCCAGAATAGAGTGACCCTAGCAAAAAGAGGTTAGCTCTCACCACCTTCAAGGAGGTTGTTGATGCCTGAAAATCCTTTTTAAAGACAGATCCACTTTACAGTTTGCTGTGGCCCAGAGGGTGGCCCGTCATCTGCAGGAATGATGGTCTTCTTCATCAGGTTTGATATAAGAGGGTTAATTCTTGCCAGGTTCAGCCAGGTTTCTGTTTGCATCTTGTCGAATTTTAGCAGTTTGTTAATCTGTCGTAGTATGGGAAATCTTTTCTGGGCCCTACCACTCCACCTTAAAAAGGTCATCAATTGTGGGTGGAATAGGAATGCTGTGGATGGCTTAGATGATGAAGACAGCTTGAACGCTGGCTTGTTTGGCTTAGTAGTGGCAGGAGTGGTGCCTACGTGCATCTCTTTCACTACATTTTTAATGAGAAAATCCAAGCAATCCAAATCAAAGTGTCTGGCAGATGCTGTGTCTAAATCAGAGGAACTGCTTAGGAGCTCTCCTTCCTCTGGTGAGGAAGAACTGGAGTCGGATGAAGAAGGCGACATAGCTTTACACTTCTTCTGTTTATGATAACTGAGACTGACTCCTGTCTTTTCCTTAGAAGAAGGTGAAATAGCCCTTTTCTTTTTCTTGGTGTGGTGATGAACAGGAGGTTCCTCTTCATCTGACGAAGGAGATAGCGTGCATTTTATCATGCCTTTCTTGTGGGACTGGGCTGTATAGGACACAGGGGCTGCAAATCCGAAACAGACTGGGTCTAATGCAAATGCTCGGTTTAATTTTTCAATTAAGTGGAGTCAGCTGTAGCAAGGTCTGCTGCTGGACTTCCTGGGGGTGGGCTGGAGATGTGTCCTGGACCTCTCAGGGCAAAGAGGATGATGTGGCCACCTCTTCTGTGGTGGTAGACTTTCTGGAGGCGGAGGTCTCACATTTTAAACACAGGGACCCCACAAAGGTGGCCAAAAGAGTTTGTATCTGCTGCATTTTCTGCCCCTGGAGGCTTGTCCAAGGATTTGCTAGGTGCTTTTTCTGATGCATTCTTGATCTAGGTTCTTACTGTTGAAGGGTGCAACTGAATGATACTGTACTGCAGGAGGCACCTGTGGGGTCAGATTCATGGAAGACTCTTCCCAGCTGATCCCTTAGCGAATGGAGGGTGAGGATAGATGAAGGGTCCCACAGAGGTACTCCAGACAATCGTACCCTCGAAATAAAGTCAGTCTCTCCCAGAGAAAAAGAAACAAAGGCTGAGGAGAAGACTGACTGCCCAGCTGGATTTAGCTAGCTCCTGGACAGACTGAGCTTCTGGACTGAAGTGTAGAGCTTCCGACTGTGAAGGCCGGTGAAAGCCAGGACTTCGTCTGCTGCAGCAATCCACAAGTCCTCAGACCTCCAGGACACCAACAGGTCGTGAGGGTTCCCGTTCAGCCTTCCCTGCTCCAGGACTCGTCTTCTGCAGGTATCCATCCAGCTCTCCTGAGCCAAGCCAGTTCGCTCCCTCCACATGGGAAATGGCATCCGCGCCATTCCCATTCCTGTCTTCTACTACTAGGCATCTCTGCCAACCAACACTGATAGTTTTTACAGCCCATGGCCTATACTGAACTTTCCTCTTAGTCTGTGTTACTTTAATTGCTGTGTTGTACCTGCACTATTTCAGCTCAATTCAGTAGTTTACTTTAAGGCGTCTACTTTCAAGGGTGTTTTGATCAATTTCAATCAACTGTTTACCGCAGCTCCTGCATATATGATCAATTTCTGTCAACTATTCAGGCAGTTCCTATGTATTTGATTCACTCTAAAACAGCCTGTTCCCATGTTATGTGCTTAGTTACAGACTGTCGTTTCTCAGGGCAGTTCCTATTTTTATTTCTATTCTAAGATATCTAGCCAAATTCATTCAAGGCAGCTCCAGCATTTGCAGCATTGTATGTGCACCGTTTCAGCAGTTTTACTCAGGCATCACCTCATCTCTTTCTACAGCTCTCCTCCTGCTCTGCTGCCCTCTCAGCACAGCTCATATTTCAGTTCAGCCCACTGACCTGTGTTTTTCTTGTTCCACAGCAATATGCAGTCCTCAGACCCCTCCAGGACACCGCCGGGTCATGAAGGTTCCTGTTCGCCATCCCTGCTCCAGGACTCGTCTGCAGCAGGTATCCATCCAGCTCTCCTGAGTCAAGCCAGTTCGCTCCCTCCATGTGGGTCAGTGCTTCCCACCTGCCTACCCTCCTCCCACCCACCCGGGTGTTGCCGATAATATAACTGATGCTCGGTCGCATGACCCTATCTGGAACCAATCAGCCTAGTTCCACACCCTCCTGCTTTTTTTTTTGGTATAGCCCACAGCCTGCCCCCCATCCTATATTCCTTGGCTCCTCCTGGGTCTCCTCCATCCTCTTCTTGTTGGATTTACTGCCCACAGAAATCAACCTTCCTCCTTGCACTAAGATGTGCCTGCTTCACTACTGTCAGGACTATTACTCTATTCACCTATTCTAACTTTAGCTTTTAACCAGCTGACTTGACCCCACCCTCATACCCCCAACTGATCCTCTCCTTCACAACATGTTTCTGTTCATCCTTGGTCTTTTCCCCTCCTCTTCTCTACCTCCCTTCCCCTTTCATCTTTCCTCTCTCTCCCTTTCTTCCACTTACCCTCGCCTTGCCCTCTCCCTCCTCCTCCCTACTGTTTCCTACCATACTACCTCCTTATTCCACTACACATGGGTCCACGGAGCATCTATCCTTCCCTCATCCTGCCTCCATGCAGCCCTCCTTAGCCACGCCACCTCCTCCCTCTCCCACATCGTAACACCCACCTTTCTCCACTACCTTGCCAAGGAGGCATACAAGATCCTTGTCCTTCCACTTGATCTCCCTACTACTGCTGCTGGCTGGCTGCTGGCTGGGGACATTGAAACCAATCCTGTGACATTCCCCCTCCCCACCTCCTTCTGGGCCTGAAAGTTGCACACTCAATATTCAAAGCCTTCTCCCCAAAATCTCCCAAATTCAGCCACTCATGCTGACCCTCAAACCTGATGTGCTAATACTCTTGAGTCATGGCTTACCTCCAAAATTCTGATGGGTGCATCGCTATTTCTGGTTATCCCTATTTTGCCAAGACCATGTCAGCCGAAGTGATGGGGTGGCCATGTACCTTAATTCATCTATCCAGTCCACCCTGGTTCTGGCTACCTCCGTCTCTCACTGCATATGAATTGCTGCTAATAAAGCTTTCTCCCCCATTCATCCCTATCTTTGTAGCAGGCATCTACTGCTGCCCTGGCTTCTCCACCTCTGGCATCTCCAATGTCATGGGCATTAATCGTCGCATGCCTCCTTTGGTGAGCTCCTTATCCTAGGCGATTTCAAGCAGAACTGTCTCTCCTCCTCCCACTCCAAAACTCATGGTGACATTGTCACACTAAAACCTGCCCCAGGTAATTAGCAAACCCACCCGACTAAACTTCAAAACCCTCAACCATTCCCTCATTGACTGGACTCTCACCTCCCACCTTCATCACATTACTAAGACTGGCATCTTCCGGATGCCTTAAGTGACCGCCACCTAATCTACTACATTCACAAAGTTCCCCATCTTAAAGCCCCTCCAGAAAATATTGCAAATACACTCCTTCCGATCCGTATACCACACCCCCTTCTCAATGACCTGTACAGCACCAATTGATCTACAACCTCCTCAGCATCCACTGTCAACAATGCCCTAGCCTACTTTAAGACTAAATTCCTTGCTATCTGGGACCTTCATACTCCCCTCCGCTGCACCGGTGAAGGGCTCACATCTCCCCTAGATCACGGCAGAGCTGCTCACCTGCCTCGTGCCTCTGACCTGGCATGGTCGGAGCACAAGCACACACACACTGCTCCACTGACCTACAAAGATACTGCTACCTCCACAATGCCTGCACTAAGGCTGTCAGGCTTTCCAAAGCTAATTACATCTCCAGCACCTTCAAGCAAAACATCAATCAACCATCAAACTTTTGGAAGGTGATCACGCTCTATTCTACCCTCTGACTCGACTCCTTTCCCTGTCCTCCGAGTTGGAACTCCTCTCTCTTTCTCTGATCCTCCCTGTCGCCTCCGAATTCAACTCCTTCTTTACCTCCTGAACCTCTTCCCTCCTCCCTCCTCCCTCATCTCATCTCCCCGTCCTCTCCAAATCCTCCTCTCCTTTCTCCTCTTTCATCGTCTCTTCTATGCCTCTCTCGGCATTTCTTGAAGCCCTCCTTACCTTAAACCCTTCAAAAGTAAGATTCCCAATGGTCTAGATGGCAAACTCCTTTACCTCTCAGCTCTTGCTGACCTCCTCAACCAATCCTTCTCTCATGCCTCTGTCCCCTCTTCCTGGAAGCATGCTACTGTTGTTCCTCTCCCAAAGGAGGCGCCCTCTGCTGCTGGTAACTCACGCCATCTCCTGCTATCTATCCTCTCAAACTACAGGGCGATTGTACTCTCCCAACTGTCTCCCTTCCTTGATGCCTCTTCATTTTCACCCCTTTCTAATCAGGTTTTGGAAGTACCACTCCACAACTACCTCCCTTCTCAGAGTCACTGATTCCATCTCACAGGTATGGATCAGGGTCTCATTACCTCTGCCATCTTTGTCGACTTAGCTAAGGCATGCAACACTGTCACCCACCCCATCCTCCTCTCCAAACTATTGGCAGCTGGACTCTCAGGAGCGGCCACCAGTTGGTTCATTCATATCTTAAGGTAGAACCCAATTTATTAAAACCGGTGACACCCTCTCCCAGCAGCATGTACCAT
This sequence comes from Neoceratodus forsteri, assembly GCA_016271365.2. Taxonomy (NCBI): domain Eukaryota; kingdom Metazoa; phylum Chordata; order Ceratodontiformes; family Ceratodontidae; genus Neoceratodus; species Neoceratodus forsteri. The sequence continues at coordinate 698,357,611 of CM028131.1, read as the reverse complement.
AAACACTGGAGTCCTCAGGACTCAGTACTGCTTTCCACATGTTTCTAAATGACCTCCCACAGCCTGTTCATCTGCATCCATACACTTTTGTGGATAATACGGTCCTGTGTGCCTCCGGCCCCTCCACTGCTGACGTAGCATCCAGACTTCAGCTTGACTTTGATAGAGTCCAGCTCTGGCTACACTCAAGAAAAAATTAATCACCATAGTAATGATGTTTCTTCTAATGGAGTCTTGCTGTATTCAGACATAATGCAGTTAGCCCCAGCACTTGAACTGCCCTGGAGAGGAAAGAGTTATCTCTATGCAGAAGCATAGAGCGTTGAGCTCGAGCTCGGTTTTCAAACCTCTGTCTGTGGTACTTCCCAGTGTAACCATCAGATTCTTATGAGCTAACTAACTAGCAACTAAGGTATGGAAATTGTTCAAATATAGCCAAAGGGCAAAATATATCTTCTTGGGCCCCAAAGACTCAAATCGAGAACCAAGAAGGAAAAGTAGTGACAATATTTAATAAAACACCAGAAAAATAATAATAACATCTACCCCACCCAAGAGGGAGGGTACAAGGTACACGAGGTGTAACACTGTACCTGCCAGTCCACTTCCCAAAACCAGGTTCTGAGAAGGAGGCGAGTCTGAATACAGCAAGACTCCATTGAGAAGAAACAACATTACTATGGTGAGTAATTTTTTCTTCAAACAACATGAAGTCTTGCTGTATTCAGATCATGTCTGAACTACCAAGCAGTTCCCTATGAGGAGGGAATGCAGAACCTACTTTGGGAAGAGGCTCTGCAGTACTGTTGTACTAAACCTAGCATCACTCCTAGCTTGGATGTCCAGGGAGTAATGCTTGGTGAAAGTATGTACTGTTTTCCAGTAGCTGCTTTACAGACCTCTAACAAAGGTATATCTCTGGCTGCAGCTAGAGAAGCAGCTGTCCCAGTCAGTGATCCCTCAGGCCTGGAGGGCATCCTACCCAACTTGTCATAACAAAATTGTATACAAGAAACAATCTACCTGGCAATAGTTCTCTTAGTGGCAGGCTTACCCTTTCCCACTTCACCATAAGTGAGAAACAGTTGAAGACAGTTATTTCTATGTGCCTTAGTAAGGTCAATGTAGTAGCTAAGGGCCCTCTTAACGTCCAGACTGTGTAATCTTCTTTCACCTGAAGAAGAATAGTCAGTGAAAAACACAGGGAGAGATACAGACTGGTTCAGATGAAATCCAATACCACTTTGGGCAAGAGCCTCCTATTGGTTCTGAGGACTACTTTGTCCCTATGGAAGGAGATGAAGTCAGGTTCCAATGACAGAGCCTGTAACTCACTAATCCACCTGGCAGAAGTAATACTACCAGAACACAGTTTTCCAGGTCAAGTACTTCCAATTCGGCCAAAGCCAGAGGTTCAAAGGGTGGCTGTATTAGCTGAGCTATGCAGACATTAGGATCCCAAGGTGGAGTGGGCTCCCTAAAGGAGGGTTAATGTGAACCATACCTTTGAAAACTTTCTGAAAACAGGATGAGATGCCTGGGAAGAGCCCTTCCCTGCTGAGAGGAATGCAGAGACAGCTGCTAGATGAACCTTCAGGTGGCAGGCCTAAGGCCTAAACCACTGAGATGAACTAGATAGTCTAAGGTTGTAGAAATGTCTGCAGAATCAGGCAGGATGCCTTTCTAGAGCACCAAATACTGAATCTTTTCCATTTGGAGTTCTAAGTTTTTAGTGGAAGGTTTCCTACAGACTTTCAGAATATCCAGAACTCCTGAGAAAGATGTAACACTGCATATTCTAACTCTTCAAGAGCCAGGCCTTGAGAGGGAGAGACTGGAGATTTGGGTACGGATCCGCCCCTGGGAGGAGGAGGAGGACAGGATATTGTATGTCCTGGGCAGAGACAGGGGACGTGACACTGACAAGGACAGCAGCAGAGGATACCAAGGCTGTCTGGCCCAATCTGGAGCCACCAGTATCACTGTGCAGGGTTGAGTCCTGATCTTGATCAGAACTCTGAACAGCAGAGGAAGGGAGGGAAGGCATAGAAACCTGCCCTTCCAGTCCAAAGAGAGCATCCTGGGGAACCGTCCCCAGGACTGAAGAGTCTGCAACAAAACAGAGGAAGTTGATGATAGTCCGTGCTGCAAAGAGATCTATCTCTGGAGTGACCCACCTGGAAGATGACCTTCAGTATGTGAGGATCCAGGGACCATTCGTGGTGTCCTGTGAAATTCTGCTCAGAGCATCTGCTAGTATGCTGTCCTTCCCTGGAAGGTGAACTGCTACCAGAAAAGTCTGAAGAGAATAGGCCAGAGACCACAGCTTCATGGCTTCTGTGCACAAGGCCGAGGCCAGTGCCTCCCTGCTGCTGATGTACCACATTGTGGTGGTGTTGTCCGTTCTGACTTGGACCACCTTGCCCTTGACTGAATCCAAGAAGCTCTGCAGGGCTAAGAAAACTGCCTTGAGTTCCAGGAGATTGATATGAAGGAGAGACTCCTGTGGAGACCAGAACCCTCGAGCTGTCAGGGCTCCCAGGTGGGCTCCCCACCCTAGGAGAGAAGCATCCATAGTTAAAACTACTGATGGGACTTGAGGAGAATGGAACCTCTTGTCTGAGGTTGTCCTGGTCCAGCCACCACTGGAGAGCTTGGACCAGAGTCTGAGTCACTGGAATCAGTTTGGTAAGTGAATCCTTCTTTTGAGACCAAAAGACCTCAGATGAAACTGTATATCCCACATCTGGAACCTTGCTCCCAGCACCACTGCTGTGGAAGCTGCCATGTGCCCACAAGCTGGAGGAACTGTCTTGCTGGCGGGAGACCTGAGGTCGAAAGGAGAGCGAGATCCACTAGGGCCTTTACCCTTGCCAGGGAAGGAAGGCTTTTGCTTGTACAGTGTCCAACTCTATGCCTATGAAGGTGAGAATTTGAACTGGTTCAAGTACAGACTTTGGAAGATTGAGAAGAAAACCAAGAGCTGAGTAGGTCCTCGGTAGTTTGAAGAGCTGACTTGACTTATGAATGAGACTGACCCACTAACAGCCAGTCATCCAGATATGGAAAGATGGTGATACGCTGCCTTCTGAGGTGAGCCACCACTACTGCAAGGCACTTTGTGAACACCCTTGGAGCTGATGTTAGACCAAATGGCATGGCTCTGAATTGGTAATGGCCTGAAGGCAACTCAAACCTGAGGTATTTTCTGTGGGAGCACCTGATAGGATTATGGAAGTAGGCATCCTTGAGGTCCAGAGATGCTAGCCAATCCCTGGATTTAGAGAGGAAGGATTATTCCCAGAGTTACCATTTTGAATTTGGGCTTTGAAATGTGTTTATTCAGATACCTTAGGCCTAGGATGGAGTCGTCACACCCTGTTTTCTTTGGGGTAGGAAGTACCTGGAATGCAGTCCTTCTCCTTGTGCTGAGTAGGAACCTTCTCCTACAGCTCTGAGAGCTAGAAGAGAGAAACCTCTTACTCTAGGGCAAGGGTTTCTGAGACTGATCCAGGTGGAAAGACTTGGCCCTTCTTTTGGGAAATTTTTGAAGTTGAGGGCCAGTCCTGGCTTACTACTTCCAGGACCCACTTGTCTGAGGTCACAGACTTCCAGGCCTGGAAGTAGTAAGCCAACCTGCCTCCTACTGGAACTGGGGAGTCGACCGGGCTAACACATCAGGGTGTATGCTTGGCAGGAGCCTTAGACTGAGAGGAAAGGGAGCAGCCCTACTCATCCCCTCCTACCCTCCCTCTGAAGACCCCCTCTGTGGGAAGGGAGGAGGCCTTGGCTGATAAAGGCCTTTGAAAGAGCCTGCCCTGCCCCTAGATTGCTGCTTGTGCAGAGTGTCCTGCCTTTCCTTGGCCTGTGCACTCCTGTACGTGGTCCTATATTCATCCATTTTCTTCATGTAAACCTCTGTCTGCTCCCCAAAAGAGAGAGTTATCTAGTAAAGGAAAATCCATGGCCTTAGTCTGGATATGCTGTGAAAGGCTAGTACATCTGAGCCAAGCATGTCTTCTGAGACACAGATGTAGCCATGACTCTAGATGCCACATCATTGGAGTCCACAGCAGTATGAAATAGCATTTTGGATGCCTCAATTCCATCAGCAGCCACCACCTCTAGCTCCTTGGCTAGCTGGGGAGAGCCTGTTTAGCCAGTTCTAGAACCATGTCCCATCTGGATTTCTGGTACCTTGTGTAGGCCATATAAAGTAGCCTGCCTGAGTCCCAAAGAGGATGCCAAATACTGTTTTGGCCATGGCACCCACTTTCCTGGAGTCCTTATCTGGGGGTGTGAAGCCAAAGGAATGTTAGCCCTGTCACAGGCTGCAGCCTGCACTACTCCAACATGGCTGCAATGACTATAAAGGAACTCCACAGTTGAGCCTGATAATCGAATACCTCCTGTCCATTCTCTTATCCACAGGAGGTATTGAATTAGGGTTTGTAAAATTTTGTGTGTCTGTTTCCCAAAGATTTATGAAGAGGATAGACAGTCTTTTGGACTCTGGGATGTCCATCATTTCCACAAAATCCAGCTCTTCATCCTCTCTGCTGCTTCAACCAAGGGAAGCTGCAGGGTTTCATGCCACCTTTTTTGTAGAACAAAAAGTGTGAAGAGACTCAGAGAGCCTGGGAGGAGAGACACCTAAGGGCCTGTCTGAGGAGATGTCGGTACAATGGGCACATCAGACCCCTTCATCGTCATCATCATCGTCATCACGAGATAGTCTTAGTCTCCCTCCCACTCCTCATAATAAGCATCTGGTCATAATCGGAGAGGCGGATCCGACCAAACTGAGCGCCCGAACACGGTATCAGTTCAGATGGAACTGGTCTAGCGATTGAAAATACTAATCGCTTTTAGCTATTTCGTCCATGTTGAGAGTGATACAGGATCCGAACCGGGCAGACTTGCGTTTTTTGACAGAACCGACCCTTGGGGTCAGCTCTCCTTGCCCGAGGAGGTATCACCTAGGTCAGTAGGCACCTCTTCAGGTTCGGCTGCAACCAAACCAGGCTGGCCATCCGGATCTACGGACTTCGGCCTCCCTTTCCTTCAGCCTACTCAGTCTTTTATCTAGAGTGGTTTTAGGAAAGTTTTTACAGATTTGGCAGTCTGACTTGAGGTGGTCAAACCCCAGACAATAAACACAGATGAGGTGGGGTCAGCCTTAGCAAAGGCCTCCCACACTCAGTACAGTGCTGAAACCCAGTGGGACCAGTTTTCTTCTTGGGTTTCTCAGACATGGCCAACCTAACAAATTAACCTATAGAAGCTTTCAAGCCAGGTAATAAAGCAACCAATTGTTACAAACTGTGTCATGGGCTTTTTAAAAGAACCAGCAAAAGTCTGGTTCTTTTGAAACCGATCGGTACCGAACACCACACTAATCCTAGAAAGAGAGAAAATTTTACAAAGTCGGTTCCAAATCAGACCGAACGGAAAGAAACCGAAGAAAGACAATTTCCATGCTTTTTAGCAAAATAAAACACAGTTACTACCTATCTACATACTACCTGTACCGTAGACTGAGGCTGAAATCAAAATAACAAAAATATCGGTTTAAACCGACGCTTTATTTTTCTTTTACGAACCGAGCAGAGGAAATCTCCGGATCTACTTCACTGTTAGGGGAGTAAAGAATCTGACAGTTACGCTGGGAAGTACCACAGATAAAGGTTTGAAAACCGAGCTCGAGGCTCAACGTTCTATGCGCCTGCATAGAGTTAACTCTTTCTCTCCAGGGCAGTTCAAGTGCTGGGGCTAACTGCATTATGTCTGAATACAGCAAGACTTCATGTTGTTTTAACCAGCTCTTCCTGAATGCCAAAAGACTGCCTCCATGTCCTTCAGCACAAGGCAGAGATTCTCTAGGCTCCCATCCTCCCACTTTCCATACCTTGGACGGTTCCCCACTGGAGGATGTCACTTCATTCAAATACCTTGGGGTTTGGGTAGACCAACAACTCACCTTCTCCGGACATGTGGATGCTATAATTAAAAATTGCACCCAAAGCTTGGTGCCTTGTACAGAAATCGCGACTGTATCCTCCTGTTGCGCGTGCCATCATCAGAGAAATAGCAGTTACATAAGAACTTACCGTAACAGTAGATCTTGAGTGAGGTTTCTGCGGTAGGTCTTCACAGATAGGACTTCTACTTGTGTCAGGACCGCACAGCAAAATTGTAGCTAGCAATAATCGGGCGGAGACTCAGGTGACGGACGCCGTGACTATAAAAGGACAGTCCCCACCTGCCCCCAGTTCTGCCAGGAGACTGCTAAAGGAAGCAGAAAAAGGTGGAAAACTCTTAGGACCCTGTGCCCTGGATGAAACAAAGTCCTGGGAAGGAATAAAGAGAAAAAATACAGGAGCTGGGGAAGGTGGTGGGAAATCTAGACCTACTGCAGGAACCTCTCTCATAGATCTACTGTTATGATAAGTTCTTATGTAACTGCTATATCTTACTTGAGAGGGTTCCTGAGTAGTCTTCACAGATAGGACTGAATAGCAAGCAGTCAAATAAAAAGGGAGTTGGAGATGAGGATCGGGAGGGCGAAAATGTCTGCCAACTGTAGGTCTTTCAAGACAGAAGACCTTGCAAGACTGAAAAGTCGAAGCCAGCCTATGCCTAAAAGGAATGTCAGACTGTAATGTTTTCGTGAAGGTGTGGATGGAGGACCAAGTATTACTGCACAGATGTCCGCAGTGGACACATTCTAAAGAAAGAAGGCAGTGAGTAGCCACACCCCTAGTAGAGTGGCTCTTAACTGTCCCTGGAAGGGGCTTTCATATTTCTGGTAAATGAAGGTATACAATTTGCCAGCCACCTTGACAAAGTCTTTTTTTCATGATAGCCTCGCCCTGGCATTTAGAGCAAAGCTAAAAAAAGAGCTGTCTGGTTTACTTAACCTCCCTAGTCCTTGAGACATAATATCTCAAAATCCTGTGCACATCAAGAGTGTGCAGAAGATACTCCTTCTGTTGAGTGTTCTGGGAAGAACACTGGCAGTTCTACATTCTAGTTAAGGGTCAATTCGAAACCACTTTCGGGAGGAAAGGACAGATTAGTCCCAGAGCCACCCAGTCTCTGTGGAAAATTAAATAAGGCTCTCTACAAACTAAAGCCTGAAGCTCTGGGGAGACAGGATTCTGGACTGGAGGTTTAATGTGAAGGATCCCCTTCAGGAAAGTTCTGAAACCTCTAGCTCTGCTAAGATTTTGCCCTCCACCGAGGCGTGTTGGGCCGAAACTGCAGAGAGATGGACCTTCAGGGAGGAATAACGGAGGCATGACTCAGACAGATGCAAGAGGTACTCTAAAACCTGGGAGGCCACGCAGGAGAAAGAATCTAAGCCTTTAGCTGATGCCCATATGGAAGATCTCTTCCACTACATAGCATAAGTGGATCTGGTGGATGGTTTCTGGCCTCCACTAAGACCTGAGCGACTCCAGAAGAACACCATAGTGAGAATCCTAAGTCCACAGGTGCCACACATGAAGATGAAGAGACTTGAGGCTCGGATGTACCTGGGTGCTCTGCTCCTGGGACAGAAGGTTGTGAGAGAGAGAATGAGGTTTCAGTGCCACACTGCTGTGAGAACAAAATCTGCCGAGGCCTTAGAAGGGCAATTAGAATGGTGCCCCCTCTGCCTGAAGCTTGTGCAGAACCTTCTGTAGGATACAAAGGGAGGAAAGCATATAAAGCTCCTGTCCAGGAAAGAGACAGTCGTCTCGCCAAAAGCATCACGCCTGGGAACAAGCGAGCAAATGCTGGGTAGTTTTGCGTTGGATGGGAGGCGAAGAGATCTATGTCTGGCCGACCCCACTGAAGAAACAGATCTTCTACTGCCTGCTTTAGTTTCCACTCGTGAGCCCTGGCGACTGATAGGCTGAGACTGTCCGCGAGAATGTTGTGAACACCTGGCACATGGACTGCTGTCAAGATAGGTCGTGCTGTACAGCCCAGTACCACACCACACTGCCTCCCTGCAAAGAGGGTAAGACCAGGTGCCTCCCTGTTTGTTTAAGTACCACACAGTGGCCATGTTGTCTGTCTGGATGAGAAGTGTTCCCGGAACCAGAAGTGACTGAAAGGCCTGGAGATCACAGAACACACTCTCATCTCCAGAATGTTGATGTGAAGGTTCTCCTCAATGGGTGACCAACAGCCTTGAGTCCGATGGTCTCCCAGATCGCTCCCCATTCCAAGTTCGAAGCATCTGAGGTGAGAATCATGGAGGGAGACGGAGGGTGGAAAGGAACCCTACCAAAAGGTTGCCTGGGTCCTGCCACCAAAAGGAGATCCTTCTGCAGGCTGTTGGAGACTTGGACTTTCTGGTCCATGTCATCCAGGTGCTGCTCCCACTGGACTCGCAGAGACCATTAGGTAACCCTCATGTGCAGTCTGGCCAGAGGGACTGTGGGCATGGCAGCCGCCATCAACTCCAGCAATCGTGGGACCCAACGTGCCATGGTCCGTCGAGATGAAGCCACAAGCACCGCTTGAGAGATTAGGTCTCTGCTCTGTTGTCGGAAGAAAGGCCTTGCTCTGAACCATGTCCAGCACCACTCCAGTAAATTGGAGGTGCTGGGAGGGTAACAGTTGGGACTTGGGAAGTTGACTGAAATGCCCAGACTGGAAAATAGGTCCAGAGTAAGGAAAGGATTCCTTCAGACTGTCCAGAGAAGGGCTGAGAAAAGTCAGTCGTCCAGATACAGGAACACATAAATGCCCCTGTGGTGTAGGAACACCACTACCACGCATGGTGAACACCAGGTGCCGAGGAGAGGCCAAATGCAAGAGCTTTGAACTGGAAATGATCCTCCAGAAAGAGAACCTCAGGAAGCAGTGGTGGGTCGGTAGAATGGGATATGGAGGTAAGCATCCTGCATATCCAGACAGCACAGCCAAGTGTTGGGTTGGAGTAGGGTAACAGTCCCTAGAGGGTCAACATGCGGAACCTCTTGTACTCCACAAAGAGGTTGAGACTGCTGAGATCTAAGATAGGCCTTAGATCCCCCATCTTTGGGAACCAGAAAGAAATGGGAGTAAAATCCCTTCCTGTTTGTTCCGTGGAACTCGCCTATGGCTGTTTTCTACAGTAGAGTTTGGATTTCCTGAAGACCAGATGAAGTTGGCCTGACCAGTAATGTGACCTTCCTGAAGGGTTGGAAGGAGGTCTCTCCAGGAACTCTATCGAGTGACCTCTTTCTATGAGTTGAAGAACCCATGCATCTGTGGTTATGGCCTTCCACCGTCCAGGTGGAGGACGAATACGTCCCACCGGTTTCTCCATGGGAATAGGAAGGAGCAGAAGCGGGGTTGGGACAGGATGCAGAGGGCAGGGGCACTTTTCCACAGAGGCAGTTTTGGGAAACTTGGCCTGGGAGTTTGAGCGCGGAACCCGGGAAGGGACGCTTGTTCTGTCGCTCGCTGATTCTTGTTTATTCCACTTCAGCTGGCGAAAGGCTGCTGCCTTGGTTTTTGCCTCAAAGGTAAAGGAAACGGACATCCTTCAAGGATTTTCCACTCTTGAGCTCCGTGATAATATCTTTGGCATCGCCGCCAAACAGAACTGGACCCCTGAAGGAGCATCCAGAAGGAACTCTGCACATCTTGAGCCAGCCCGCCAGGTGAAGCTAAGCAAGACATCTAAGGCAGATACCAGTAGTTAGACTTCATGCCACCTAGTCCACAGAGTCGTAGGTGGCACGGAGGGCATAGCGTGGAAGATTTGTTCATCCTGACCTTCTCCAGAGTTTGTTCTCGAGCTGCTCATTGGGAATATCCTGAAGATCCTTTTCCAGATCCGACAAAGAGGATTCTGCAAAGCCACCATGTTGGCAATGTAATTTAAGAAGCGAATGGCACAAGTAGTAGAGGCATAGATCTTATGACCACACTGGTCCATCTGCTTTAACCCCTTGTCTGGAGGTGAGGCACTAAGATGTTTGGGTTGGGCCCATCTATCATGAGTAGCAGTGATCACAATAGAATTGGCCTTAGGTTGGGCAGTGAGGTGGGAAACCCATTCGGGATGGTATGTCCATCGGCTCTTAGAAACGGCCGGGATGGACGATGGTTGCTGCCAAATAGTGGACGTGAGAGCTTCATGTGGTCCTGTCCAACGAGGAATGGGGAGGGGGTCTGCATTGACCATGTCCAGATGTTCTGCCAAACGCCTGCGTTGGGATCCATTCTTGGGAGTCTCATTCACAGGATTTCTGAATTGTCCGGAGGAGCTCTACAAAGGACGGAACTCCGGAGGGATTTTGGGGACTCTTCGGCTGAGGCTCAATGGGAGAGTGAGGTTCTGACTGGTACCCCACATCGGATTCCTCATCTGGACGAGATGATTCCGCCTACTGGACAAAGAAGCCTCTGGGACCAGGATTGGGAGCCTGTGATCTGTAATGCCACAGGGCAGAACACCCAAGCCTCTATCCCAGGCTAGGGTGCCGGGCTACTAGGAAACACCCTGTGAAATAGGGTGGCCCTGACCACTATCTGAGGCTGACCCAACTCCTGCAGCAGTTGAGATTTTGCATCCTTCCACCAGGCAGGAATGGCCTCCTGTTCAGTTCTTGGGTGGTGGAGGAGGTGGGGTGGCGCATAACAACAGGGTACCCTGCGAGGTAAGAAGAGGTAGCTAGGTGGTTGGTACCAGTAAGGGTACTGGTATCCCTGGTAATGTATGGCCTGACCAGTGTCGGTAACCTGGCGTCAGAGGAGGTATCCTGGTGATGGACCCCATGGCACTGAATACTGTGGATACTGTGGCGTGTACCGGGATAATACCTGGTTGGGCTCGATGGAGGCGTAGAGCCCCACCAGAGGAGGCGCAAAGGACCGCTTGGTGGCAATTCCAACAGCGGGAGTAGGAGGGTGAATCCTGAGGGTCCCCAGGAGTAGATCCATACCACCCCAAAGGTGTCCGGCGAGGATCTGGCATCAGGTGAGGATGCGCGGCAGAATGGAACCCGGCAAAGGGGAAGTCAGGAAGAGTCCCCATCGACAGGTCCTGAAAGGTGTCCGACAGAACAGGGTCCTGGTGATCAGGCTCCAAAAGGTCGGAGAAGGACAGCAATCCCTTGAGGGAGAACCCGATGGGATGAAGAGGGACCTGTGAGCTCGCTCTGCCAGGCATTGGGGTCCACAAGGAGTCCAATGGGAGAGATGACACTGCAGGTGCTGGGTGTCCAGTGTCCGACTTAGAAATGACAATCTCCTCCGCCGACTGACTTACAGACTCCATCGACTGACTTACAGACTGTGGCAGGGCTGACAGAAGCCGAGAGGTTAGAGTTAGGCTGATCAGCCTGAGCTGGGCACCCGGCAGCGGAGCCGAAGGTGACTTAATGGCAGGGCTCAAGCAGATACCTTAGCTGGTTCCTCCAAAGAGGATACCCCCGACTGCCCGCTGACCTCGGCCGGGAGTAGAGGTGTCGGTCCGCGGGTGCAGAAGAAGGCCCTGGAGGTGGGGTACTCAGGGTGGAGGCCCCACCTGAGATGGTGTCGCTGTCTGGCTGGATTTCCTCTGTGGAGAGTGGCTCCACTCCCGGTGTCTTTCCTCCTTCTTTTTCTCCGGGGCGGCGAACGATCCTCAGCTCGTGGAGCTCTTTTTCCACTGATGCCAGTCTTTGAGTCAGTAAATGTGCATCGAGGGTTCTCACAACCATGTGCATGGCATGGTTGAAGCCCTAACAGATGAACACCTGGACGGTGTTATATTTAGGCCCCAGGCAGAGGACACACCAGAATGGTCATCCCTGTGGGATCAACGCCACCACTTGGAGCACTTCTTCTTGGGCGAGCGGATGACATACACATAATGTGGATGGAGGGAGATTTGGAAATAAGGTCTGAAAAAATGTCTGAAAATGGTGGGCGACTAAAGCTGTTCGTTAGGTCCAATGATTCAGGTCAATCGTGGGAAAGAACTGAAAGGCTGGCAGGGGACCACCTCTTTATAGTCACACTGTCGCCTGTCACCCGACGCTGGGGGTGGTCCTCCGATGATTGCTAGCTACAATTTTGCCATGCGGTCCTGATGCCAGGGGGGCGAGTCCCATCTGTGAAAAACTATTGCAGGAACCCTCTCAAGTAAGATTGGTCCTTCCAGTTTCGACTATGGCCACGTGGGTTCTACAGTGCTGCCCCGGTACTTCCTTAACCAAACTGGACACACTTTTCCATTCTTTCTGCCGCTTTGCCCTTGACTATCTCTCTCGCACTCATCACTATCAGTCTCTGTCCCTTCCCTCTCTTCAGAACAGACGTTGAGCCCACTGTGTCAATCTCATTGTGCAAATTTTGGTTTGGCTCCCTTCCCCAAACTCTGGACTCTCTCTCCTTGACGCTTGCACTTTGGCGGTACCCTTCACTACTACCGTTGCTGGACAAGCAGCTTTCAAGCCACCGATTCCCTAAACTCTGGAATCTACCTCCCAGCCTGCAATACCCTCCCTTGAGCTCTCTGTGTTACCTCGTGTCTTCACTTCCCTTAGTGCACCCCTCCTTACACCTCTTCACCTCACTTCCTGAATTCTAAGTCTGATGTTTCAATTTGTACATTCAGCATGTATGCCTCTCAACACATTTGCACTTAAACCTGGTCAGCTCTTGCCATGTCTGAATTGTTATGCTACATGAAAAATTACTCACCTTAGTAATTATGTTTCTTCTAATGGAGTCTTGCTGTATTATGACTATTGCAGTTAGCTCCAGCCTTTAAACTGCCCCGAGACCAAAGGGTTAACTTTCTATGCAGTGCATATAATGCTGAGCTGAGCTCAGTTAAGGTCTCTATTTCCTTTGAAACTCAACCATCAGATTCTACGAGCAAAACTCACTAACTATCCTATGTGGAAATTGTAAAATTTCAACTAGCCAACTGGAACAAGGAGTTTTGGATTCCTCAAAAAGACTCAAGTCAGAAACCCAAAACCAAAACCCATCCCAATAAAGGATAACAATAACAACAAAAAACACCCAAACAAAAAGAGGAGGGTGTGTAATAGGCACCTCTGGGTGCAACACTGCACCTGCCCAACCACTTTCCAAAAACAGGTTCTGAGAGGGGAGGGAGGAGGTCAGAATACAGCTAGACTCCATTAGAAGGAACATAATTACTAAGGTGAGTAATTTTTTCTTCAAACAACATGAAGCCTTGCTGTATTCTGACAATTGCAGACTACCAAGCAGTGCCTCAAGGAAGAGGGACAGAACCTACTTTGGGAATAGGCTCTGAGGTGCTGCTATACCAAACCGAGCATCACTCCTAGCCTGGATATCCAAGAGTAATGCTTGGTAAAGGTATGGACTGTTTTCCATGTGGCTGCTTGACAAATTTCTAAGAGGGATAACCTGGCCGCAGCCAGGAAGCAGCCGTACCTCTTGTGGAATGAGCCCTCAGGCCTGAGGGTAGAATCTTTCCTAGTTTCTCATAGCAGAATTGTATACAAGACACAATCCACCTGGCAATAGTTCTCTTAGTGGCAGGTTTGCCTTTCCCACTTCTCCATCAGTGAAGAACAACTAGAGGAGTCAAACCTGTGACCCTTGGTACGCCTATGTAGTAACTAAGGGCTCTTTGACATCCAAACTGTGTAGCCTCCTCTCCTGAGGAAGAATGATCAGTGAAGAAAACAGGGAGAGATGTAGACTAGTTTAAATGGAAGTCTGAAACCACTTTAGGCAAAAACCTTCTATTGGTTCTAAGGACCACTTTATCCCTGTGAAAGGAGATAAAATCAGGTTCCACTGACAAGGCTTGCAATCACTGATACGCCTGGCAGAGGTCATGGCTACCAGGAACACAGTTTTCCAAGTCAAGTACTTAAGCTCTGCTGAAGACATAGGCTCAAAGGGGAGTTGCATAAGTTGAGCAATGCAAACGTTCAAATCCCAGGCAGGGGCAGGGTCTCTAAAGGGGATTGTGTGAAGCAATCCTTTAAAAATTTACAGAACACAGGATGGGAAGATAGTGAGGAAGGCTTCTCCACAGACAGAAATGCAGAAGTAGCTGACAAGTGTACCTTGAGAGTAGCTGGTCTGAGGCCTAGGCCATTAAGATGTACCATATAATCCAGAACCAATAGAGCAATTCAGCAGTGTCTGGAGAAATATGCTTTCAGAACACCAAACGCTGAACCTTCTCCATTTGGAGTTGTAAGCCTTTCTGGTGGAGGGCTTTCGAGAAGCCTTGAGGATATCCAGAACCCTTGTGAAAAGAAGCAGATCTGCAAACTCTAACTCTTCAAGAACCATGCTTTGAGGTTGAGAGACTGAAGATTGGGTACCAAATCCTTCCCTGAGAGGATGTTAACAGGTTGTAATTCCTGGGAAGAGACAAAGGAAGATGGACTGCTAGAGACAGCAACAGGGGGTACCAAGGCTGTCTGGTCCAATCTGGAGCAATCAGAATCACCTTGCATGGTTGAGACTTTATTTTACCAAGACTTTGAACAGGAGAGGAAGGGGAAAGGCATACAGAAACTTCCCTTCCCAATTGAGGATCAGGGCCCAGAGGAGAGAGCCCAGGACTGGAGGTCTGCAACAAAAGAGAGGGAGTTGGTGATTGTCTGGGGCTGCAAAGAGATCTATCTCTGGAGTGTCCCACCTTGAAAAATCACTTTCAAAACCTGAGGGTCCAGGGACCATTTGTGATGGCCCTGAGGAATCCTGCTCAGTGCATCTGTTAGCAATTGTCCTTGCCTGGAAGGTGAACTGCTACAAGAAAAGTTTGTAGGAATAAGCCAGGGACCACAACTTCATGGCTTCTGTGCACAAGGCTGTGGACCAGGTGCCCCACTGCTGTTGATGTACCACATGGTGGTGGTGGTGGTGTCTGTTCTGACTTGAACCACCTTGTTCTGAACTGACTGTGAGAATGCTTTTAGAGCCAGAAAAACTGCCCTGAGCTCTAGAAGATTGATGTGGAGAAGGGATTCTTGGGGGACCACAGCCCTGGGCAGTAAGGGACCCCAGGTGGGCTCCCCAGCCCAGGAGAGAGAGCATCCGTGCTAAGGACCAGTGAACAAGGCTGAGCAACAAAGGAATACCTTGCCTTAAATTGTCCTGATCCTGCCACCACTGGAGGGCTTGGATCAAGGTCAAAGTCACTGGAATCAGTTTGGTAAGGAGTCCTTTCTCTGAGACCAGAAAGCTCTCAGGTGGAACTGAATATCCCTCATCTGGAATCTTGCCCTTGGACCACTGCTGTTGAAGCTGCCATGTGGCCCAAGAGCTGGAGGAAATGCCTTGCTGGTCAAGATACCAAGGCTGAAGGAAGAAGCTAGTTGCATAAGAACCCTTGCTCTTTCTAGGGAAGAAAGGCTCTTGCTCCAGTGTCCAGTTCTGCCCTATAAAGGTAAGAAGCTGGACTGGTTCAAGAACTGACTTGGGAAGGTTGAGAAGAAATCCTAGAGAAGTGAGCACTTGCTGGGTCACTTGCAGGTGAGACTTGACTTGGTCTGAGACTGACCCACTATTAGCCAGTCATCCAGATAAGGAAATATTAAAATCTTTTGCCTTCTTAGAAAGGCAACTACTACTGCCAGGCACTTTGTGAAAACCCTTGGGGCTGAGGTTAGCCAAAGGGCATTGCTCTGAACTGATAGTGGCCTGAGGGCAACTCGAACCTCAGGTACTTCTGTGGGAGCACCTGATGGGAATGTGAAAGTAGGCATCTTTGAGGTCCAGGGAGGCTAGCCAGTCCCCTGACCTTAGAGAGGAAGGATTATTCCCAGAGTTATAATCTTGAATTTTGTTTTTAAAAGATGTTTGTTTAGATATCTTAGGTTTAGGATGGGTCACCACTCCCTGTCTTTTGGGGGTCAGGAAGCACCTGGAGTAAAGTCCTTGCCCCAGTGTAGGGTAGGTACTCTCTATTGCTCTTAAAGCTAGCAGAGAAGAAATATCTGCCTCTAGGGCAAGGGTTTCCGAGAGATTTGCAGGTGGAAAAGATCTGGTTCTCATCTTTGGAAATTTTTGAAGCTGAGAACCAGTCCCTGGCTTACTACTTCCAGGACCCACTTGTTTGTTGTAATAGACTTCCAGTCCTGGACAAAGTAAGCCAGCCTGCCCCTACTGGAATAGGAGAGTCGACCCAGGCAGACCCATCAGGGTGTCTGCTTGGTAGGGGCTTAGGCTGAGGGGTGGATGCACCTCATCCCCTTCTGCCTCCCTCTGAAGAACCCCTCTGAGAAAACGAAGAAGAAGAGGCCTGTGCTTGGTAGAAAGGCCTTTGAAAAGGCCTGCCCTGCCCCTAGACTGCTGCCTTGGAGGAGCTGCCTGCCTTTCCTTGGCCTGAGCACTGCTGTAAGTGGTCCTGTACTCATCCATTTTCTTCACGAATTCTCTGTCTGCTCCCCAAACAGAGAATTACCCACCACAGGAAAATCCATGGCCTTAGCATGGGTGTCCTGTAAGAGGCTAGTACATCTAAGCCAAGAGATCCTCTGAAGAGCCACAGATGTAGCCATGACTCTTGATGAAACATCATTAGAGTCCACAGCAGCATGAAACTGAACCTTAGATGCCTCAATCCCATCTGCAGCCACCGCCTCCAGCTCCTTGGCTAGCTGGGGGAGGCCTGTTTAGCCAGTGCCAGTACAGTGTCCCACCTGGACTTCTGGTACCTGGCTGTATAGGCCATGTAATTCCCTGCCTGAGTCCCAAAGAAGATGCCATGTACTGCTTCTCTGCCATGGCATCAATCTTCCTGGAGTCCTTGTCAGGGGTGTGAAGCCAAGGGAATATTTGCCTTTGTCACAGGCAGCAGCCTGCACTAACCCAGCATGGCTGCATTGTTGATACAGGAACTCCATGTCTCAGCCTGAAAGCGATACCTCTTGTCCATTCTTCTATCCACATGAGGTACAGTGTTAGGAGACTTTAAGATTTTCAGTGTCTGTTTCCCAAAAGATTTATGGAGGGAATAGACAGTCTCCTGGACTCTGGGATATCCACCATCTCTACATAATCAGGCTCCTCTTGATCTTCCACAGCCTCCTCCATAGGAAGCAGGAGGGTTTCAGCCATCTTTCTGTAAAACATAAAGTGAGAAGGGGACTCAGAAAACCTAGGAGGGAAACACCTGAAGGCCTGTCTGGGAGATGTCCGTTCCACAGGCACATCCAGACCTTCACTTACATCATAATCCTCAAACTCCCTTCCTCTTCAAATTCTGGTTCATAAAATCTTCAAGGGTATACTCTTGAACCGAGGAACCAACCAAACCGAACCCCTGCCAGAAGGAGCCGGATCGGTCAGAACCAGACGAGTGATTCCACAATTTGAATCGCCCTGGCTATCTCTTCGCGGTCGGAACATGAACCTCTGGATCTGTACGGTCGATTTATCTTTGCGCTTTCTTTTTGTCGGAACCGATCCCTCAGAATCGGCTCTCCTTTTGCCCGAAAAAGTATACGCCCTGGTCAGAAGGCACTCCTTCTGGTTCGGTCGAAACCAAACCGGCTGGCCATCTGGGTCAGCGGACTTCTCGCCTCCTTTTCCTCAGTCTACCTAATCTCTTCCAAGGGTAGATTTGGGAAAATTTTTACATATTTGGCAGTCTGAATCGAGGTGGTCAAACCCCAGACAATAAATACAGGTGGTGTGGGGATCGGCCTTAGCAAAGACCTCCCCACACTCACTGCAGTGTTGAAACCCAGTGGGCCCGGTTTTTCTTGGGTTTCTCAGACATAGCTAACCTAACCAAACTTACTCTTTTTTCGGCAACCGCCAGGCAAGACTCCTTTATCGTTCCTAACCGTATCACGGGTATTGGAAAAAAGGTTGAAAACGCTTTTTGTGAACCGACAAGAACTGGTAAAAATACACTAAGTATAACAAAATTCACATCAAATGACCGTTCGGCAACCGACTGCACTTTACAAGTTCCACACAGAAAAATAGAACAATTCCTATCTAGTACTCACGGCACCACAGATAGAGACTAAACCGACTATGGATACTTTTTCGGTTTAAAACACAAAACTGAAAACTTTAACTGACTTTCGAGCTGAGCTGAAGGAGAAATCTCCGAGTGACCGCTCAGTGAGGTGGAGTAAAGAATCCAACGGTTTAAGTTCAAACACTCCAGACAGAGACTTCAACCGAGCTCAAGCTCAGCTGCCCATGCCCTGCATGGAAAGTTAACTCTTATTTCTCCGTGCAGTTCAAGGTTGGGAATCACTGCAATTGTCAGAATACAGCAAGACTTCATGTTGTTTGAAGGGATGAGCAGAGCTGCTCCTCCTCCTCTCAGTCTAAGGCTCCTGCCAAGCAGAAACCCTGATGTGGCAGCCCGGTCGACTCTCCATTTCCAGTAGAGACAGGTTGGCTTATACTTCCAGGCCTTGAAGTCTGTGACCTCAGACAAGTGGGTCCTGGAAGTAGTAAGCAGGATTGGACCTCAGCTTCAAAAAATTTCCAAAAAGAGGGCCAAGTCTTTTCCACCTGCATCACTCTCAGAAACCATTGCCCTGGAGGCAGAGGTTTCTCTAGCTCTCAGAGCTATAGAGAAAGTTCCTACTCACCACAAGGGAAAAGGACTGTACTCCTGGTACTTCCTTACCTCAAAGGAAACAGGGGAGTGGCGACCATCCTAGACCTAAGGTATTTGAACAAACACATTTCAAAGCCCAAATTCAAAATGGTAACTCTGGAATAATCCTTCCCTCTAAGGCCAGGGATTGGCTAGCATCTCTGGACCTCAAGGATGCCTACTCCATATTCCTATCAGGTGCTCCCACAAAAATACCTCAGGTTCGGAGTTGCCTTCAGGCCATTACCAATTCAGAGCTATGCCATTCGGCCTAACATCAGCTCCACAGGTGTTCACAAAGTGCCTTGCAGTAGTGGTGGCTTACCTCAGAAGACAGGGTATCACCATCTTCCCATATCTGGACGACTGGCTCCTAGTGGGTCAGTAACCTTTACAGGTCAAGTCAGCGCTCAAACTACCCAGGACCTACTCAGCTCCTTGGGTTTTCTTCTCAATCTTCCAAAGTCTGTCCTCAACCAGTTCAGCTTCTCACCTTATAGGCATACAGTTGGACACTGAAGGGTTAAGGCCTTCCTTCCCCTGGCAAGGGTGAAGGCCCTGGTGGATCCCACTTCCTCCTTTCGACCTCAGGTAACCCGCCCAGCAAGACAGTTCCTCCAGCTCCTGGGCCACATGGCAGTTTCCACGACAGTGGGGCAGGGAGCAAGGTTCCAGATGAGAGATATTCAGTTTAATCTAAGGTCTTTTGGTCTCAAAAGAAGATTCACTTAAAACTGATTCCAGTGACTCAGACTCTGGTCCAAGCTCTCCAGTGGTGGCTGGACCAGGACAACTCTCAGACAAGGGGTTCCATTTCTCCTCAAGTCCCATCTGTAGTTCTAACTACTGATGCTTCTCTCCAGGGTGGGGGCCCACCTAGGAGCCCTGACAGCTCAAGGTGTCTGGTCTCCACAAGAGTCTCTCCTTCATATCAATCTCCTGGAACTCAGGGCAGTTTTCCTAGCCCTGCAGAGCTTCTGATCCAGTCAAGGGCAAGGTGGTCCAAGTGAGGACAGACAACACCACCACAATGTGGTACAGCAGCAAACAGGGATGCACTCGGTCCCGGCCTTAGCACAGAGGCCATGAAGCTGTGGTCTCTGGCCTATTCTCTTCAGACTTCTCTGGTAGCAGTTCACCTTCCAGGAAGAAAACGTACTAGCAGATGCTCTGAGCAGAATTTCACAGGGACATCATGAATGGTCCCTGGATCCTCACATCCTGAAGGTCATCTTTCTAGGTGGGCACTCCAGAGATAGATCTCTTTGCAGCACCGCACAATCATCAACTCTCTCTGTTTTGTTGCAGACCTCCAGTTCTGGGACGGCTCCCCAGGATGTTCTCATTTTGGACTGGAAGGGCAGGTTCTCTATGCCTTCCTCCCTTCCTCTGCTGTTCAGAGTTCTGATCAAGATCAGGACTCAACCCTGCACAGTGATACTGGTGGCTCCAGATTGGGCCAGACAGCCTTGGTATCCCCTACTGCTGTCCTTGTCAGTGTCATGTTCCCTGTTTCTGCCCAGGACATACAATCTCCTGTCCTCCTCCACCCAGGGGCAGATCTGGTACCCTGATCTCCAGTCTCTCAATCTCAAGGCCTGGCTCTTGAAGAGTTAGAATATGCAGCACTACATCTCTCTCAGGGAGTTCTGGATATTTTGAAGGTCTCCAGGAAACCTTAAACTAGAAAACTTACAACTCAAAATGGAAAAGGTTCCGTATTTGGTGCTCTCAGAAAGGCATCCTGCCTGATTCTGCAGGCATTTCCACAACCTTAGACTATCCGGTTCACCTGAATGGTCTACGCCTTAGGCCTGCCACTCTGAAGGTTCATCTAGCAGCTGTCTCTGCATTCCTCTCCAGCAGGATGGGCTCTTCCTGGCATCTCATCCTGTTTTCAGAAAGTTTTCAAGGGCCTGGTTCACATTAACCTCCCTTTAGGGAGCCCACCTCGCCTTGGGATCTTAATGTCTGCATAGCTCAGCTTATGCAGCCACCCTTTGAACCTCTGGCTTCGTCAATTGGAAGTACTTGACCTGAAATCATGCCCTGGTAGCTATTACTTCTACCAGGTGGATTAGTGAGTTACAGGCCCTGTCAGTTGAACCTGACTTCATCTCCTTCCATAGGGACAAAGTGGTCCTAAGAACCAATAGGAGGTTCTTGCCAAAGTGGTATTGGTTTTCATCTGAACCAGTCTATATCTCTCCTGTGTTTTCACTGATCATTCTTCTTCAGGTGAAAGAAGGTTACACAGTGTGGACGTTAAGAGGCCCTTAGCTACTACATTGAGCATACTAAGGCACATAGAAAGGACTGTCTTCGATTGTTTCTCACTTATGGTGTAGTGGGAAAGGTAAGCCTGACACTAAAAGAACTATTGCCCGTGGATTGTTCTTGTATACAATTCTGTTATGACAAGTTGGGTAGAATGCCCCTTCAGGCCAGAGGGCTCATTCGACTAGGGGTACAGCTGCTTCTCTAGCTGTGGCCAGAGATATACCTTTGTTAGAGGTCTGTAAAGCAGCCACCTGGAAAACAGTACATACTTTTACCAAGCATTACTCCCTGGACATCCAGGCTAGGAGTGATGCTAGGTTTGTATAGCAGTACTGCAGATCCTCTTCCCAAAGTAGGTTCTGCATTCCCTCCTCAAAGGAACTGCTTGGTAGTCTACATTATGTCTGAATACAGCAAGACTTCATGTTGTTTGAAGAAAAATTACTCACCATAGTAATGTTGTTTCTTGTAAAGGAGTCTTGCTGTATTCAGAACTCCGCCCCCGCCACCTCTCCTCTCAGAACCTGGTTTTGGGAAGGGTTGCAGGTACAGTGTTGCACCTCAGAGGTGTACTTGCACCTCCTCTTGGGTGGGGTGGATGTTGTTATTTTCTGGTGTTTTATACTTAAATATTGTCACTACCTTTCCTTCTTGGGTTCTCGACTTGGAGTCTTTGGGCCCAAAGAATCTTTTGCCCTTGGCTATATATGTTGAACAATTTCCATACTATAGTATGTTAGTTAGTGTGCTCATAAGAATCTGACGCTTACACTGGAAAGTACCTCAGATAGCAGTTGGAAAACTGAGCTGAGCTCAATGTTCTATGCTGCTGCATAGAGTTAACTCTTTCCTCTCGGGCAGTTCAAGTGCTGAGGCTAACTGCATTATGTCTGAATACAGCAAGACTCCATTAAAAGAAACAACATTACTATGGTGAGTAATTTCTTTTCTATCCCCATGGCATCACTCTCGTTCGGAAAATGATGCTTGTTGTAAAGCATCAGTGAGGGATTCCTAGTGTTAGAAATTGACGTCACAGTAAAATTGACTTACTTCAGTTGTTAAAACTTTTTCTTAAGGTCAACGACAGCTATTGTGAGTCAACCGCTTTTTACTGTATTTCACCACAGTTGTTAGCCAAAAACAAATAGAATTGCTGTAACAAAGTAGGCAGAAGCACTTTCTTTACTTTTTTTTTTTAAACTCTATTTCTACACTTCTGTCAGGAAGGGTTGTACCCTATGTAAACCCAGGTCTCTGGAACCACCCTCCACCCTGACACTCCCTCCCAGCTGCCCAATCCAGGAGGACAATGACTTGCTTTTCACAGAGGGGCTCCTATAGGAGAGACCATATCACCCTATGAGCCCCAAATGAGACTTAACGCCCGGTCATTTTGGTGTGCAGCAGGTACAGAGTCCTGGCATCATGCTGCTGCCTGATGAGAAGGGTCTTCCTTTGAGTGTCCCCTGAAGCTTGGTCATCAAATGGTATCATAGGCATGCACACACATGCTCCCATGTGTATACGCAGACGCTAGCCAAGCTCCAAGCCCACATGCGCACAGGATGTCAGAAGCACTGACCCCTAGCCGCCACTAGGAGTTGGACTACTGCCGACCACCCTGACCATCCCACCCCAGAGGAGGACAACAGACCTCTGGATGCTCATCCTCCTCCACCCAATCCGACCCTCTGATGCACTGGGTTCACTTCCGAGCCCGAGTCATCAGCACCACAAGTGATAGTGCTACCACTTGCACCAGTGGGCTGGCCTCAAAAGCACTTTCTTATCTTTTTAACAAGATGGAACCATTAAAATTGCACCACTAGGCTGAAAATTTAAACCATAAACTACATCAAAGTCATTATGAACAGATCGCATTTGTGGTTTAGCCACAGTTCCCAGGACCATCCAAGAACTGTGAGAAAACATGAAAATAACTCTTTACACTAAAACAGTCTACATTTCAGGGCAGAATGCACCTCACAGAGATGATGCTCAAGTTTGAGTAGGCTGTTCTAGTTCATTTAGTTAGAATATTATACTAGATTGTATATTTTCACAAGTCTGTGAGTTCACAGAGCACTATCTGGTCGGCAGTTGTTAAAAGTGGATTTTACCATCTCGGAACATTGCCGGATCCAGCCCCAATTGCATCTGAGGACCTGACTACACTGTATGCTTTCATTACATCCAGGTTGGACTACTGTGATGTCCTGTACCTGGGGTTATCTGGAGGCAACCTCCGCCGGCTGTAGCTGGTGCAGGACAGTGGCAAGATTGCTGACAGGAGCGAAAAGAGTGATCACATTACTCCAGTCCTCTGCGAACTGCAGTGGCTGCCAGTTAGGTGGAAGACTGCTCTTCAATGTAGGGCTCCTGACCTACAAGACTCTACATGAAAGGGGCCAGTCTATCTGCAAGTTCTTTGTCTCCTACCTCTTGTTTCGTTCTGCCAAGGGTCGCCTCCCGGAGTTCCCAGGGCTAGTTGCGCATTCAGGTGATTGGGCATTTTCATTAGCCGCACCTACCCTGTGGAACTCGCTGCCTAGGGTATCTTAGGAGGCTCCCTCGTAGAAGCCTTCAAAAAGGGTCTTAAAACTTATCTGCTCCAACTTGCTTTTAATGGCTAAACTGATGTTATACTGTACTAAATTGATTAGATAGATCCTTTTAATTCATTGCTGACTCCCTGTTAATATTATTGTAAGATTGTTGTTATATCTGTGTTGTTCTTGAATGTACAGCCCGAGTCCTTGAAAGGGCACTTTATAAATAAAGAATCTAGCTATCTATCTATCTATATATTTGACTGAGAGATAGCATAATGGTGAAGTTCATTAAAATAAAAGAAGTTTCCCAACAAAATACTTTTGTGTAGGACCCCCAATAAATCAAACAGAAAATGAAAGGCAAATGACCCACAACAAAATACACTGATATAGATAGGATACTGAACTTGTAATTGAATAATGAAGTTGTAATGAGCAGCACAAAAGCAGAGGACATGACCCTTCACACTAGCACAAAGATCAGAGTTGGTGATTCACTACTACTGTGAACTGGTACCCAGCCCTCTCCACTACTACAGTCTAATGCCCTCCTGACCCCACTGTGGAAGACACACACCTGTCCCTCTCCACATCTGCAATGTGGGCCCAGCCTCTCTACCACTGCAGAACATTACAGCCATCCTCTGCCCTCTTCTGTGATGCAGCCCTGTATCTTATCCTCACCTTCAATCCTGCGGTGCACCACCCTTGCACTGATGCAGCCCTCTAGCCTGCTCTACCACTTACTGCGGCCCTGTCACACTGCCCTGCTTCACCACTGGCACTCGCTGTGGTGGTACACAGAGTCAGGATAGAAGTACCACCCTGCCAATGCTTCTCTCATGGGCACAGTTTAAAAATAAAATGCAATTTAAGAAAGAAAATTTAATTGACTTAACTGCTGTGCATCTGTCAGTTGGGGAGGAAAGGCTCTCAAGGCAGGGGACTTCCTCTGTCCCTGGGGTGGTGGTGTACTGCCTGCCTTAGGATGGCTTAAACTGGAAAGATACACATCCTCAGACAGGCAGGAGCACAACCTCAGGCAGAAATGCACACAGACACCCTCAGACACACACACACACACAGATAGAAATGAACACATATACTAGACAAATGCAGACACCCAGCCTACACAGAAATTGCAACTGCATACACCCACAGACACAAGCATGCCCTTAGATAGATACATACATACATAAAGCCCAGGCATGCGTGCACACAACTTCAGACATGCACAAACACCCTTGACAGAAATATGATATGTTCCATATAATGTTAGAGTTATTTCTGTACATACTGGTGTCCATTCCATCAGAGGGACATCAGCTTGCTAGAGAAAGTCCAAAGGAGGGCAAACCAAGATGATTGTGGGTCAGCAAGAGAAGTCTTATGAGGAGAGGCTGGAAGCCCTGAGAATGTACTCCCTGGAGGAGAGAGAGTGACAGGGATATTGTGACATGGTTGAATAAGTCCCTGTCCCATTTGTTATGGAAAGAGTTAATTGCAAGGATCTGTTCTATCCTCTCCTTTTCTGCCTCTTGTCTGTCTGGCTGTGCAACCAAATGTTCTTGTGAGACCTAGGAACTGATCACTCTAATGATCTCGCTATTCTCCACCTCTCACTATCTCTACCTTCACTTGCTGTTTCTGTCTTTTCTTCCCACTTGCATATCTGCAGTTATACAAATATATGTGGATCTTTATGTGAAACTGGGATTTCCTTGGTTTGAAAATATATATAGTTACACTGCTGAAATGATTGCAAAAGTTATTTGGAATTTAGGGGTTAACCAGAGATGCAATTTGAGCTCCTCTCAGACTTGTTTGCAAACTCTTTTGCAGAGCTGTGAAGAAGCCAGCTTGGGACCCTGTTCTATTTGCAAGCTTGCTCTGGAAAGAAACAGACAAGGACATTTTATGAGAAACAGGATGTTCTCTTAACAAGTTCCCAGACAAAGACTTATAAAAGAGCAGCAATAGTTTTGCTAAAGAGAGATGGAGAGACTGCAACTTGGAATTAGAGATACCCTCAGATGAATGACTTTTGTTTTCTCAGTTTGTACTGCCTTTACAGATAGTTATACTGAACTATTTTTCTTTTATTTTGCTGCTACTGATAAAATGCCTCTTGCAAATGGTATAACTGCTCCTGGTTTTCCTGTGGCTTCCTGACCTGTGCCCTGACAACAGATAGTGTCAGGAGTGGGATTTACTCCATGCATACTCTAAAGCCAGAAGTTTTGAGTGTGAGTACTAGACCTGGTACCAGGGAAGCACAGAAGGTACTGTATGGATCATGCAGCAGCAAGCCCAGGAGTGATTACCAGAAGAATAGCAGCCAAACTAGCAGAGACAGAAGTTGAAGTTGAGACTGTACAGCCAGCACCAGTGATGGAAAATGAACAGGCAGTGACAGAACCTGAACGCCTGACTGTCTTTTTCAAATGGTGGGCTATACAACAAAAGAGACAGAGCAGCAGAGAAGAGAAGAGATGCAGCAGCAGGAGCAGTGATGGCTGGATGCCTTGTAAGCTATCAAAGCTGGAGGATCTATCACAGGTCCAGCAGAGCAACAAGACACAAACAACTTAAAAGACATTAAACCTACAAAGTTGTGTCCCTCGGATGATATTGAAGCATACCTGATGTTTTTGAAAGGGTTACCACACCCTGCCAATGGCCAAAACAGCAATGGGCAATCAGGCTGGTACTTTACCTGATAGGTAAGCTCAACTTGCCTACAGCAATATGGGCACTGCACAGTCAGAAAACTATGACCTGGTGAAAAGGAAATCCTGAAAGATAGGACATCTCTGGGTGACCTGCAGGCAAAGATTCCAGTCTCTGAAGTACAACTCAGGCGACAATCCTCGAGACACCTTCACCTGACTCGAACTCCTTATGAAAAGTATCCAACCAAAGGCCAAAACAGTCCCACAGATCATCGACACTTTCAATGGAGCAGTTCATCAACATCCTGCCTACAGGCGCAGCTTTGGGTAAAAGAACACTGACCAGAAAATGGGGAAAAGGCCATTTCTTTGGCTGAAGATTATCACATGGCCAGACGGATGCCACAGCAGCGATGTAACAGCTAAGCACCAGTAAGACTCTCTTTTTCCCCGATTTAACTCCAAGTCTGGTAAGAACTCTGGTGGGAGTAACAAATCTGCACCCAAAGACTTTATTTGCTATAATTGTAACAAGCCAGGCCATATTGCAAGAAACAGCTGTAGTAAGGAGGATAACACTGGAGCAGATTTGTCCTTAGCAAATTGAGGCGAGCACTTAACAGATGTCAAGGTGGGAGATATGACTGCAAAGGACTTACAAATTCTGGAAGTAGATTGACCCTGGTATATGTTGAAGTGCTGGGAAAACACTGTGCAAAAGGACCAGGTACTGGAGTCATCTGCATCGATACTATCCCACCACCCAAAGGACTCTGAATATTAATGGGGTGCCACACCAAATGAAAGTGAGGGTAGTACCTAAGCTACCTGTACCTGTGATTATTGGAAATGACTTTCCAGGATTTAGTGAGTGAATCACAGGGAGAGCAAAACCTGCAGTTTCAGCAGCTGTGATAACAAGAACACAGGCAAAGAAAATCTCAGATGGTGAGGACTCTTTTCCTTTTGGTGATTTTGATTCAGACTTGTTTGAGTACAGCTCCAAGATCCAGAAGTCCAGAAAAGAAAGAAGACGCCTGAAGAAACAGTGGCAACAAAAGACTAATGGGTATAAGGGTTAAATATAAAAATGCTGAAAGTAAACTGCTAAAGGATTGTGATTTTGTTTCAGAGCAAGCTAACAATGTTTTCTCCATGGTTATTGCAGTTAGGTGAAACCAAACCGGGTGAACCAATGTTTAAAAATTTAATGGGTTACTGTACAGAGTTTGGGTTAAACCTCAGACACAGGAACAGATAGAAGAATTGGTTATACCACAAAAGTATAGATCTGAGTTGTTACAGATAGCACATGATGTCCTATGGCTGGTCACTCAGGGAGGATCACACCCTTGCCAGATTGTTGCACAGATTTTATTGGCCTGGAATTTTCATGAAGATGTTGCTACCTATTGCAGTTCCTGTACTGAGTGTCGAAGTAGCCTCAGCGACTAAAAAAGACAAGGTGTCCCTAGTGACCCCTGCCCTTGATAGATGTGCCTTTTGAAAGAATTGCAACGGATGTGATTTGCCCCTAGACAAAAAGTGAAAAGGGCAATTGATTCATTTTGGAGTATGTGACTATGCTACTCAATACCCAGAGGCAGTTCCTATGCATTGTCACAGCCACAAAAGTGGCAGCAAAGCTTGCCAAATTTTTCAGCATGGTGGGCATGTCGAAAGAAATTATTACTGATCAGGGTAGTAATTTTAGTGCTGCATTACTGAAGGAACTATACTGACTACTAGGTATCACTACCATAAGAACCTCTTCTTATCACCTTCAGACAGTCTTGTTGAGCGCTTTAATCAAACCTTAAAATGCATGTCAGAAAGGTTTATTAAAGGAAAGACTGGGACCAATACTTACCTTACCTGCTTTTTGCTTACAGAAACATGCCACATGCAACAACAGGTTTTCACCATTTGAAATGCTGTACGATAGACAACCTAGAGGGCCACAAGATATAATAAAAGAAACATGGGAAGATAACCCCACTCAGAAAAATCTATTACATCTTATATGTGTGCCGTGACAAAGAAGCTGGCAAAAATATGTTGAAATTGCCCATAGTAATCAGGAAGAGGCCCAAAACCAGCAGAAGGCATATTATGACCATGGAGCAAAAGAAAAGTTTTTGAGCCAGGTGAAAAGGTCTTACTACTATTATCCACTACAGAAAATAAACTGTTAATGAACTGGCAAGGGTCTTATAACATGCTTAGATGTACTGGCACAGTTAACTATGAAATTGAGATCCCTGATAGGAAAAATCCTACCAAGATATACCACGTTAACCTCCTCAAGAAATGGGTTGAAAAACACCAAAGGCTGCTTTTCTATTTTACCAGAAACTGATAAAGAATATATTGATATAGCTTATGACAAACTGGAACAAACTATAACTGCTGATGCTGTAAATGTGAATGTTTCCTTAACCTCCAAACAAACCACAGAAATTGTGAACTTGCTAAAGACATTTAATAGTACTTTTACCACAGTGCCAAGCCAAACAAAAGGGGAAGGAATGACAGAAATAGCAAGTGAAGGTAAAGAGATAGCAGAGGCAGAGAATCGTGAGACCATCAGAGGATCAGTTCCAGGTCTCACAAGAACATTTGGTTGTGCAACCAGATAGACAAGAGGCAGAAAAGGAGAGGCTAGAACAGATCCTTGCTTTTAACTATTTCTGCATAACAAATGGGACAGAGCCTTATTCAACCCAGCACAGATATGATAGAGGCGTTTAAATACTTGAAGGAAGATAAATAGAGATACTGCAGGTGTCTTCAAGCTAAGAGACAACTGAACCACGAGGGGACACAGTTTAAGGCTGGTGGGGGAAGCTTTAGGAGGGATGTTAGAGCATTTCTTTATGGAGAGGGTGGTGGCTACATGGAATGTGCTGCTGGAGGAAGTGATCTCAGAGAAGACAGTGGC
Source organism: Neoceratodus forsteri (assembly GCA_016271365.2). Taxonomy (NCBI): domain Eukaryota; kingdom Metazoa; phylum Chordata; order Ceratodontiformes; family Ceratodontidae; genus Neoceratodus; species Neoceratodus forsteri. Next base: position 698,328,601 of record CM028131.1, on the reverse strand, counting down.
TGACTTTAGAGGGCTTGGATAGGCATAAGGAGAAACCATGGGACCGCTGGGGGCAGATAGGGAGGAAGGAAAGACGGAAGGGACTGCATCAATGGTGTAAGCTAGGGACCCTGCAATAACGAGCAGATTCAATAGACCAAATGGCCTTCTTATGCTGGCTCTTTCATAGGTTCGTATAAACAAGGGAATACCATCAAATTCCATTTTCAGTTTCATCCGGGGAACACATAGGAGTACACATTGATATTAAACCATGATCTTGTTCAGGGCTCATGCTGCTACTCACCAACTGTGCAAAAAATGTTTTTTCCTTGCCTGGCAATTTTACTTCATATCTGGTATCATTTTCTGGTAGTGATTTAAAAAAGTCTGCAAACTCCTGCTGCTGCTAGGACTTGGCGGAAATGATGTGTCATTGTTGTGCAACCAAAGGAGAACAGACCAATGGGGTGGTGTGAGCAGTCCTAGGACCTTAAACACACTGGGGAGCATCAACAGCTTTGCATGTGTCAGTCAGCGTAATGGGAGGTACTGTAGTCAGAGGAAGATGGACCAATGGGCTGGCAGGAGCATTACACAGTGCCCCGGTTTCATCTGTACATCCGCCAATCAGTGTGTCGGGAGGAAGCTAGACAATTAATTGGGTACAGGGAATAACATTAACAATGGGTCTAGCTAACGCTCCAGACAGGGTGCTGTCCCAAAAATCACTAAAGAGTGGGAGTTTTCTATCCCAAGTAACATCGTAGATCCAATTGTGTGGTCTATGGGAGGTGTGCTGCTGAAAACATTGTGGCTGTGGAACAATGATTTTTTTTAATTCTCCATGTGCTGGCTCTGTTATATGTTAGGAGATCTACTTTGCTCTGGAGAAATATTTTGAATATTGGTCTTGTACTGTGTGGCGATGGGGGTGTCTTGAAAAGCAGCATGGTAGCTGTAACAGCAGGGTACTGAATTGTGTCAGCAAGGTGGCCTGAATAATAGAAAATAAAAAAGATTAAAGCTGTACTGGGAGGTTGTTGAGGTGGGTACAGACTGCAGCACAGACAGGAAGATGATTAGAGGTCATTGTATACACCTGCAGTCCGTTTTAAGAAGTTTTAAAAACGGTTTAAACTCACCATGGAAGCCCGTCCACACTTTGCTGGAATTTTTCAGAACCGTGTTTAAACACGGTTGCACAGCTTCCATACTGCGGCCCATAATGGTGCAAGAAGGCCAGTGCCAGCAAGGTCTCTAGTATGGATTAAGTTTGATGGGGCCCAGGGCTGTTATTGTTTAGGGTCCCTCTTTGCATATTTAAAAAGAAGCTGACTTTGTTTTAAATGAAAAGGTAAACAAATAACACCTCATTAGCTAACCCTATAGCTATGGCAGCATTGCAAACATTTACACATTACACTGATTTATGAATAGCTGCTCACTATTGTTTTAAGTAATTCCCATACTCCACCCATGCTGAACGACAGGCCTGAATAGGCTGAATATTTAGGAAGAGGTGACAAAACATACAAAAAATCCCATCACAGAATCTGATAGAGAAATTCTTACGTGCAGGGCAGGGAGGTGTCAGTAGTGAATGTGTACTGGTTTTCCCCCACCCCGAGGTTCAGTATCATGAAGTCTTCTTTTCTGTGCAGCAATCTTGCCCCACAGAGCACACCCATTAGTATCTAGATTTCAAACAGCAAAGAAATTTATCACATAAAATCAAAGGCAACAGCAAACTCGAACAAAATTTTGTGATGATGCTGCAGTTCTGTTAAAGTATTCGTCACCTCAAGATGGAAACGATGGAGGACCCCACCCCATAAGGAGTAGTCTCATGCCTCAACTACATTACCCCTCCCAAAAGCTGCAGCTTCCAGGCAAGCTTCCTTCAGACCTGGGTGGTGGTGCTGCAGTGAAAAGGACCTTGGATGGTGGTACTGCTGATAATACTGTATTGTGCAACCACGCCCAGCTTGCTGACTGCAGTCAGTCTTTCTTGCTCAGAAGGTACCAAGTGATGCAAGAAAAATGGCATGACGCCACTGATTTTTGGGGCCCTCAAAACCGAGGCCCCGTTGCAGCCCTAAAGCCCCTCCATTAATCTGGCCCGTGATGGATTAGTGCTGCATCTGGAGAAAGTCATGGCTCAAAAAATAAAACCCAAAGCCAGCCCTACTTGTTTGTTATAAATGAATAGGACAAATCCAGAAATTTGTGTGAGGCAAAGTGTGACCCATGGTGATATCTCAGTATATTATTACTAGCAGGAACTAATTATTAAGATCAGCAGCACCCAACCCTTTTGGGCCATTTTATAACTGCAATCATATACTTCTAGGTAGTATATCTTGAGATAGCATTCCTCAGGTAATTAAGCTTGCTGGTCTTTACCTCATGCTTCCCAGACACCGAGGCATGACTATATCCTATGATATAACCACACCCTGTAATGTATTATTGCCTTAATGTTCTTAAACCCAATGAAATCAGCCCTAAAACATAAACTAATACACAGAGACACACACAGACACTGCAATACATAGCTACATAGACACACACACGCATACTCTACCACTGCTGCATGTACAAACACAGTAATTCACACAAACGCACTCTAATGCACACAGCAAAACAAACGCAGGCCTAATGTGCCCCACCCACACACACACATGCACATACCAATATTACAACCCCATGTGCACACAAACACACACACACACACACACTACCATGCACACTGATGCTCACACACTTACAGTACATACACAAAATGGATTAACTAAAAATTCAATATAATATTATGGCTCTCAAATTCCTAAAAACATAGAAGAATAATTACAGGGAAAAAAACATTACACTAAGACTAAAACAAAGGAGTGCAAACTATGTAATATGGAAAATCAAGCTCATAATGTAGCTAATGGAATCATAGGCACATACGTGCCTGGCTCAGGCAAAGCTAATGTGTCAGCCAGCTCAGCGCTAAACCATTCAGCTCACTACTGGTAAAATCCAATACTAAGAAAAAACATAGTTTGATTTTCTGCTATTTTTAAAATTGTTGATTTCCTCTCCAGCCCCTTTTCACACAGTCCTTTTCTCCCTTTAACTCCCTCCCCAACTTCTTTTGGATCTTCTTCATTTCCTCGTTTTTTTGTTTTCACTGACAGCATCTCAGCTCGTCACTTTCAAAATCATCAGATATGCCCTCTCCAATCTTTTTTCCTTCTGTATGAGTGACCTGGATTCAGTACAGTACCCTTCCACTGGGTAAGTTGAAACTTTGAGTAAAAGATAGGCTCGTTAAAGAGCTAGTGTACTGCATACAACTAATATTAATTTATAAAAGCAGTCAACAATTACCTTTATATCTGAGGTACTTTTTATCTTTTCCTTTGGTTAATAAGAATAATTTTACCCGATGTTAGTTGTTGAGATTTGTGGAACAGTACTTTGCCTGGCAGCTGACATAGCTAGCTCTGTTCCTCCATTACATCATCAGCACTGTGGCCTGACTGACTGTGACATCACAACTGCTCAGGAGGAGCTACTCAGTAGCTGCTGTTAATACCCGTGATGTCACCTCGTCAGTGAGGTCACATTTGATGATGTAGTGGGAGGACTAGAACTATACGTCAGCTGTCTAATGAGCAAAAGGAAAAATTTTTCAAAAATAGAAAGTTACAGCTGCCTACTTCTTAAAATTTATAAAATGTTCCTGTCTACTGTTTTTGGTTCTACTAGCTGGGAGCAGTTCTGGCATCCTAAGGACGTAAAATCGACACTCTTATACCCATAGAAAGCCCTTCAACCAGACCTATAAAGTTTTTATTTTATTTATTTATTTAGATTTCGAAAACACCTTTGAACCAAGGCTCTTTTACAAAGGTTCCACATCAGACACTGAGATACAACATAGCGACAGTGTACACAGGATGAGACAATATAGAGGCAAAATACATATACTGAGACTATAACAACTTTAGCAGCTAGAGGCTTTGTCAATCTCAGGGAGCTAAGGCTACTTAATCAAGATAAGACAGGAAGCAATTAGGTAGATTGGAAAAGAAGACTAAATAGAAAACTGGAGTAGAGGCAAGAAAAATTACTCACCTTAGTAATTATTGTTTCTTCTAGTGGAGTCTTGCTGTATTCTGACCATTGCAGTTAGGTCCTGCCTTTCAACTGCCCGGAGAACAAAGGTTAACTTTTCTATGCCTTGCATAGAATGTTCATCACAAGCTCGGTTGAAGCCCCTGTCTGTTGTTGTTCAAACTGCAACAGTCAGATTCTTACGAGCAAAAACGCACTAGGTGTTCTGTGTGGTAACTGTAAAATTTTACTAGCCAATGGCAAATATATAATGGTTTTGGTTCTCAAAGGAAGACTCAAGTCAGGAACCCAAAAACAAAAACACATCCAAAAACAACATTCCACCCAAAGAAAAAGGAGGAGTAAAATGGACACCCCTAGGGTGCCAACACTTGCTCCTGCCCACCCACATCCCAAAAACTAGGTTCTGAGAGGGAGCGGGGGGAGGTCAGAATACAAGAAAACTCCACTAGAAGAAACATAATTACTAAGGTGAGTAATTTTTCTTCAAACAACATAACGCTTTTGCTGTATTCTGACTATTGCAGACTACCAAGCAGTACCTCCATTGAGGAGGGACAGAACCTACTTTGAAATACGCCTGAAGTACTGCTGTCAAAACCGAGCATCACTCCTAGCCTGGATATCCAGAGAGTAATGCTTGGTGAAAGTATGGACTGTTTCCAGGTGGCTGCTTGACAAATTTCTAAGAGAGGAATATCCCTGGCAGCAGCCAGGGAAGCAGCTGTACCACTTGTGGAATGAGTCCTCAGGCCTGAGGGTGGAGGTTCACCCAGTTTTTCATAGCAGAATTTATACAAGAAACAATCCACCTGTAATAGATCTCTTAGTAGCAGGTTTGCCTCACCAACTCTCCATAAGTGAGGAAGAACTGAGAGATTCAAACCTGTGACCCTTGGTACGCTCTATGTAGCAGCTAAGGGCTCTTTTAACATCCAAACTGTGTAGCCTCCTCTCCCGAGGAGGAATGATCAGTGAAGAAAACAGGGAGAGATATAGACTGGTTGAGGTGGAAATCTGAAACCACTTTAGGCAAGAACTTTCTGTTAGTTCTAAGGACCACTTTATCTCCATGAAAAGAGATGAAATCAGATTCCACTGACAGGGCTTGCAATTCACTGATACATCTGGCAGAAGTAATGGCTACCAAAACACAGTTTTCCAAGTCAAGTACTTTAGCTCTGCTGAGGACAAAGGCTCAAAAGGGGGGCTGCATAAGCTGAGCAATGCAAACATTACGGTCCCAAGCAGGAGCAGGATCTCCAAAGTGATTGTGAAGCAATCCCTTGAAAAACTTACAAGAATACAGGATGGATGACAGAGAGGAAGACTTGCCTACTGACAGGAAAGCAGAAACAGCTGCCAAGTGTACCTTGAGGGTAGCTGGTATGAGACCTAGGCCATTAAGATGGACTATATAATCCAGAACCGTGAGCAATTCAGCAGAGTCTGGAGAAATATTCTTCTTATAACACCAAATGCTGAATCTTTTCCATTTGGAGTTGTAAGTCTTTCTGTGGAAGGCTTCTGAGAAGCCTTAAGGATATCCAGAACCCTTGGGAAAGATGCAGATCTGCAAATTCTAACTCTTCAAGAGCCAAGCCTTGAGATTGAGAGACTGAAGATTCGGGTACTAAATCCTCCCTGAGAGGATGTTAACAAGTTGTAATTCCTGGGAAGAGAGAGGGAAGATGGACTGTTAGGGACAGCAACAAGGATACCATGGCTGTTTGGCCCAGTCTGGAGCAATCAGAATCACTTTGCATGGCTGTGACCTTATCTTGACTAACCTCTGAACAGGAGAGGGAAAGAGGGAAAGCATACAGAAATCCCCTTCCCAGTTCAGAACCAGAGCATCCAGGGGACTGAGCCCAAGACTGGGGTCTGCAACAAAAGAGAGGAAGTTGGTGATTATCTGGGGCTGCAAAAGATCCATCTCTGGGTGCTCCATCTTGAGAAAATCACTTTCAACACCAGAGGATCTAGGGCCCATTCATGATGGCCCTGGGATATTCTGCTCAGTGCATCTGCTAGGACATTGTCCTTCCCTGGGAGGTGAACTGCTATCAGAGAGGTTTGCAGGGAATAGGCCAGGGACCACAACTTCATTGCTTCTGTGCACAAGGCTGTAGACTGAGTGCCTCCTTGCTTGTTGATGTACCACATGGTGGTGGTGGTGTTGTCTGTTCTGACCTGAACCACCTTGTTCTGTACAGATTTGGAAAAAGCTTGCAGTGCCAGAAACACTGCTCTGAGTTCCAGAGACTGATGTGAAGCAGAGATTCCTGAGGTGACCACAGTCCCTGAGTGGTAAGGTCCCCAAATGGGCTCCCCAGCCCAGCAGGGAAGCATCTGTGGTGAGGATCACTGAATGAGACTGAGTGACAATGGAACCCTTTGTCTCAAATTGTCCTGATCTTGCTACCATTGCAAGGCTTGGATCAGGGTTTGAGTCACTGGAATTAGTTTGGTAAGGGAATCCTTTCTTGGGACCAAAAGCTCTTAAGTGAAACTGAATGTCCCTCATTTGGAATCTTGCCCCTGGACCACTGCTGTGGAAGCTGCCATGTGGCCCAGTAGCTGAAGGAAATGCCTTGCTGGTCGAGACACCTGAAGGCTGAATGAAGAGGCCAGTTCCATAAGAGTCCTTGCCCTTTCCAGGGAAGGAAGGCTCTTGCCTTTCACCGTATCCAGTTCTGCACCTATGAAGGTGAGGAGCTGCACTGGTTTGAGAACTGACTTTGGTAGGTGGAGAAGGAATCCAAAGAAGTGAGCACTTGCTGGGTCACTTGCAGATGTGACTTGACTTGGTCTGGAGACTGGCCTACTATGAGTCAGTCGTCCAAGTATGGGAAAATGGAAATCTTTTGTCTTCTTAGGAAGGCAACAACTACTGCCAGGCACTTTGTGAAGACCCTTGGGGCTGATGTTAGCCAAAGGGCATTGCTCTGAACTTATAATGGCCTGAGGGCAACTCGAACCTGAAGTACTTTCTGTGGGAGCACCTGATGGGAATGTGAAAGTAGGCATCTTTGAGGTCCAGGGAGGCTAGCCAGTCCCCTGGCCCTAGAGAGGGAAGGATAATTCCCAGAGTTACCATTTTGAACTTTGGCTTTAAAAGATGTTTGTTCAGATATCTTAGGTCCAGGATGGGTCCCCACTCTCCTGTCATTTGGGGGTTAGAAAGTACCTGGAGTACAATCCTTTGCCCCTGTGTAGGTGGGAACTCTCGCTATAGCTCTGAGAGCTAGGAGAGAAGAAACCTCTGCCTCTAGGGCAAGGGTCTCTGAGAGATTTGCAGGTGGAAAAGATCTGGTTCTCATCTTGGGAAATCTTTGATTGAGAACCAGTCCCTGGTTTACTACTTCCAGGACCCACTTGTCTGATGTAAGAGACATCCAGTCCTGGACAAAGTAAGCCAGCCTGCCCCTACTGGTACAGGAGAATCGACCCAGGCAGACCCATCAGAGTGTCTACTTGGCAGGGCTTTAGGCTGAGGGGTGGATGCAGGCCTGCTCATCCCCTTCTGCCTCTCCCTCTAAAGAACCCCTCTGCAAAAATGAAGAAGAAGAGGCCTGAGCTTGGTAAAAGGCCTTTGGAAAGGCCTGCCCTGCCCCTGGACTGCTGCCTTTGAGGAGTTGCTTGCCTTTCTTGGCCTGAGCACTCCTGTAAGTGGTCCTGTATTCGTCCATTTTCTTCATGTAATTCTCTGTCTGCTCCCCAAATGGAGAATTACCAACTACAGGAAAATCCATGGCCTTAGCCTGGGTATCCTGTGAGAGGCTAGTACATCTGAGCCAAGCCATTCTCCAAGAGCCACAGATGTAGCCATAACTCTGATGATACATCATTGGAGTCCAAGCAGCATGAAACTGTACTTTGATGCCTCAATCCCATCTGCAGCCACCTGCTCCAGCTACTTGGCAAGCTGGGGAGCCTGTTTAGCCAGTGCCATACAGTGTCCTACCTGGACTGGTACCTGGCTGCATAGGCCATATAACTAGCCTGCCTGAGTCCCAAAGATGCTGCCATGTATTGTTTCTTTGCCATGGCATCAATCTTCCTGGAGTTCTTGTCTGGGGGTGTGATGCCAAGGGAATGTTTGCCTTATCACAGGCAGCAGCCTGTACAACCCCAACATGGCTGCATTGTTGAAAAGGAACTCTGTGTCTGAGCCTGAGAGAGTCTACCTCTTGTCCATTCTTCTGTCCACAGGAGGTATAGAATTAGGAGACTTAAGAATTTTTGTGTCTGTTTCCCAAAGATTTGTGAAGGGGAACAGACAGTCTCCTGGACTCTGGGATGTCCATCATCTCAACATAATCAGGCTCTTCCTGATCCTCACTGCCTCCTCTACAGGAAGCTGGAGGACATCAGCCACCTTTCTGTAGAACATGTGGTGAAGGGACTCAAAAAGCCTAGGAGGAGAAACACCTGAAGGTCTGTCTGGGGAGATGTCCAGGTCAATAGGCACATCCAGACTTTCACCATCACCATAATCATCCTCATACTCTCCCTCCTCAAACTCCGTTCATAAAATTCTTCCAAGGTATAATCCAGAACCAGGGAACCAACCGAACCGAGCCCTACCAGATGGTGCCGGTTCGGTCCAGAACTATCAAGTGATTCCATAATCCTAATCGCTTTGCCTATCTCATCGGCCGGTCGAGTATGAGATTCGGTCCGAACCGTCGATTTGTCTTTTCTTTATCTTTTTGTCAGAACCGATTCCTCGGAATGGCCTCCTTTGCCTGAAGAAGTATCGCCTGGTCAGAGGGCACTCCTTCTGGTTCGGTCGGAACCGAGCCGGCTGGCCATCCGGGTCAGCGGACTTCTCGGCCTCCCTTTCCCTCAGTCTACCTAATCTCTTTTCCAGGGTAGGTTTGGGAAAATTCTTGCAAATTTGGCAGTCTGAATTGAGGTGGTCAAACCCCAGACAATAAACACAGGTGGTGTGGGATCAGCCTTAGCAAAGACCTCCCACACACACTGCAGTGTTGAAACCCAGTGGCCCGGTTTTTTCTTGGGTTTCTCAGACATGACCAACCTAACCAAAAACGCACCTTTTTCGCAATCCGCCAGGCAAGACTCCTATCGGTTCCTGACCGTGTCATGGGTCTTAGAAAAACTTACTTAAAACCGTTTTTTAGAACCGATACGGACCGGTAACCACACACTAAAGTAAAGCACAAGTTTTACCTCAAATGATCCGTTCAGCGAAACCGATCCACAGTTTACAAGTTCCACACAGAAAACAGAACAAAACCTATCTAGTACTCACGGTACCACAGACAGAGACTTGAACCGACTATATGGAAACAACAATCCGGTAGAAACCGACCGAAAACCGACACTTCAACCGACTTTTGAACCAAGCAGCAGGAGAAATCTCCGAGCAACTGTTCAGTGAGGCGGAGTAAAGAATCTGACGGTTACAGTTTGATCAACAACAGACAGGGGCTCAACCGAGCTCGTGATGAACACTCTATGCAAGGCATAGAAAAGTTAACCCTTGTTCTCCGGGCAGTTGAAAGGCAGGACCTAACTGCAATAGTCAGAATACAGCAAGACTTCATGTTGTTTGAAAGGAGATGATGAAAGCTATAGATTGTGCAAATTCTTTTCTTTACATTACATTTTTCTTACAGATGCTGACAGCACAAGAGGCCAGCGAAGCCTATTACTGCAGCACACTGCATGAGACACTGTTACGGAAATAAGATTGTCTCACACGTAACTGATGGAAACACTGTAATTGGTTGGGAGTGTCACATGATGCTACTGAAAATACAGGTTACTCACCTGTAACAGGAGTTCTAGGAATGGTATATGTTGTTCATCCACACTTACTGGCAGGTTCCTTGCGCTTTAAATCTTGCGGAAGGTCTTCAAGCTGGCTCCTCCCATCCACCGGGTGGTAAAACTCTTGGCTCCGCCCATGACCCCAGATCTAGCCCACTGGAAGCCAGGTTGTGCATCAGAGCCGGGAGGTCGGGTGGGTTGTGGATGAACAACATATACCATTCCAAGAACTCCTGTTACAGGTGAGTAACCTGCATTTCAGGGACATGGATATGTTGTCCTATCCACACTTACTGGCAGACTCCAGCAGTTCTCCGGGAGGAGGAAGGCAAGGCGCACACCTCTACTTAGAAATAAGGACTGGAGAACCGAGGTCCTAAAACCAGCATCCCGGCGTGACTCAAGGTCGATGTGGTAGTGGGTAATGAAGGTGTGTGCTGACTTCCAGGTAGCAGCCCTGCAGATTTCCTGGATAGGGGCGTCCCTGGAAGCAGCCACCGAAGCAGCGGTATGGCAGGTAGAATGAGCTCTTATCCCTCTGGGAGGCTCCATGCCCGCCAACCTACAGCAGAGATCTATGCGGAAGTGACCCACCTGCCTATCGTCCGCTGGCTGCAGGTCTGCCAGGTGTGGCTTCAGCGTGAGTGACAAACAGCTGGTGAACCTCTCCCGAACTTCAGCGTCGCTCCTTATAATAAGAGAGTGCTCTTCTAGGGTCCAAAGTATGGAGCCTATATTCGCCTCGAGGTGTGACTGGGGTAGAACACCAGCAGAGTCAACACCTGGTTAAGGTGGAACTCGACACCACCTTCGGAAAGAATTTCGGGTGGGGCGAGGACAACCTTGTCCCTGTAAAGACCAGATAAGGAGACTCGATGGAGAGCGCCTGGAGCTCTCCATCCTTCTGGCTGACGTGACAGCCGCCAAGAAGGCGGTCTTCCACGACAGGTGAGAGATGTCACACCTGTGCATCGGTTCGAATGGCTTGCCCATGAGCTTAGCCAGTACCAGCAGTAGATCCCACGAGGTGGAGGGTCTTGCACGAGGGGTTATGTGATCAAGGCCTTTGAAAAGCACTCGACCACCTTCTCCCGCGCCACCGACTACTTTCTGGTCCGCACCGTAAACAGAGATGGCTGATAGGTGGACCTTAAGGGTCGTCGACCAGCCGTTGATGAGAAAGGGACCACAGGTAGTTCAGAATGCTGGCCAAGGAGCAGGAGGAGGGTCCAACCCCTTTTCCTGACACCAAATGGAGAATCTCTTCAATTTGAAGGCATAGCATTTTCTGGTCGACTCCTTATGGGATGCCTCAACAACGTTGAGGACCTCGTCGGAAAGACCCAAGGCCTGGAACTCTAGTCGCTCAGGAACCAGGCCATCAGGTGCAGGGATTGAAGGTCCGGTGGAGCACCTGGCCCTGGTTGACTGAGATTAGGTCCAGGCGGGCTGGAAGCCGCCAGGAGCCTGGGCGGAGGCTGAGGGAGATCTGGATACCAGAACTGGCGGGCCAGTCTGGGGCTACCAGATCACCTGTGCCTTGTCCCTCCACACCTTGAGAAGCACCTTGTGGATCAAGGGAAATGGGGAAATGAAAGAGGCCCGGGGTCCACGGCCTCAAGAAAGCATCCCCTGCAGCGAGCCCCTGCTGAGGGTGGGCATAAAACAGCCTCAGCTTCGCATTCTCCTGGAGGCAAACAGGTCCACCTGAGGTGTGCCTCAGTGGGAGAACAGACGTGTACTACCTCTGGCAGGAGAAACCACTCATGAGATGCAGCGCCTATCCGGCTTAGGGCATTGTCCAGAGTGTTGAGGCTCCCCGCACATGGATGGCTAGGAGATCCGCCTCCAGTCTGCTCTGAGGGACCAAGTGCGGAAAGCTTCCTTGCACAGGGGCAAGGCTGGCGACCAGCCCCTGGCCGGTTTAGGTAGTACATGGTTATGGTGTTGTCCGTCTGGACCTGGACCACTTGACCCCGTACAAATGGAGCGAAGGCGGTGAGGCTAGTCGGACCGCTCAAAACCCAGCAGGTTGATGTGGCATTGGGACTCCGAGGGACCAGAGACCATGTGCTCTGTGCTTTCCCAGATGGACACCCTAACTCATCAGAGAGGCGTCGATCGATAGAGTGACCGCCGGCTAGGGTGGACAAATGGGGATGCCCTCCTGCAGATGAGCTGGAACGATCCACCACTGGAAAGCATTCCACATCTCCTGAGTCACTGCCACTGGCTGGTCAAAGGACCGGGCGCTGTGACCTTTGGCTGGCCAGTCCCATTGTGGGGGACGCATGCTGCACGGGCCCAATGGACCACGCTGGTGCAGGCCACCATGAGGCCCAGGAGGTGCAGGAAGTCCTGGGCAGAGGCGAGTTGCCCAACCTGAAATGATTGGGCAAAGGAGGAAGAACCTCGACCCTGTCCGCGGGGCCGTGCTCTGGCTCAAGAGAGTCAAGCTCTGCCCGATGGTTGAATCACCTGCTTTGGCACAAGTTCCGATTTGGCCTTGTTGATGAGGAGGCCAATCTGAGAGCAAACCTGGAGGGCCAGATCCCTGGACTGCTCCACCCCGAGTCTGGAGGACGCAATCAGCCAGTCGTCCAGGTAAGGTACACCTGGACCCTTCGCCGCGCAAGGAATGCTGTCACCACTGCCATGCATTTGGTGAAGACCCTGGGAGCTGGAGAGGTCGAAGGGCATGGCCGGAACTTCGTAAATGGGCACCTCTGCTCTGAAGCGGAGGAATCAGCTGAGTGGGGACGGGACGATTGGGACATGAAAGAAGCAGCATCCTGGAGGTCCAGAGAACAGAACCACACGCCTCGCTCCAAGGATGGAATGATCTGAGCCAGAGTGACCATCCTGAAGGTTTGAGACCTTGGAACCTGTTCAGGTCATGCAGGTCTAGAATGGAGTACCAACCCCTGTCCATTTCGGGACCAGGAAATCGTGGACACAAACCCTGGGTCTGGTGGAGGATCTGCCACCTCCTGATCACCTCCTTCTGGAGGAGCAGGGCAATGTCAGCTTCTGGGGCCGACAGAGGCCGTGGACCCGTAGCCCCGTGGGCAGCGGCTCAGAAGAAGGCGGGGCCTGCTTGAATTCAGAGGCAGACCTTTCCTACCACTTCCACACCCAGCGGTCCGTGGTGATAGCGGACCAGGCGGAAAGGAAGCGGCGACGCCCCCATGGGGGAACCCAGGGGCGACAAGGCTGGTGGCGACACCCCTCAACCCATCACTGGGCAGGCTTGGAGGAGGGACCGGCCGAGGGACCTCCCAGACTTTTCCTCCCAGCTTCCTGCTGGAGGAAGCTGCAGGCTTGGCTTTGGGGTGCCAAGTGCGAGCCTGCTGGCCTGATGCTGGTATTGCTGGGCCAGATGTCGCAGGGGCAGAAGGTCGAAGGGCTACGCTGCTGCTGGTGGCCTTTGTCCTTCTGGGCTGACGTGACAGAGTCCAAGGTGGCACTGGACTCTTGATCCTCTGCAAATGGCCCTCACCCGGGACCGAACAAGTCGGTTACCCAGGAAGGGCGTCTGCCAGCTTGTGCTGGGTATCTGCCATGACGGTGGAGATCCACAGCCAAGCTCTGCAGCGCATGGCCACTCGCGGCTGCACTGACCGGCACAAGAGTCTCCAATATCAAGGGCAGTTTGAGTTGCTGCTTCTGGCACCGCCCTTCCCTGATCCCGCACTTGCTTAACCGTAGTCTGAGGTCAGCTGGGAGATGAGGGATCACCTCATCAGGAGCCCATAGGCGTGGGAAAAGTGTGCCATCAGTCTGGGCCGAACTGGCCTGATGAAGCCTAGGGAGGGCCATGCATACTTCACATCCAGCATAGTCCAGCTTCTGGACTCTTTGTCGGGAGGTTTGTCCATCGCCCCTGGTGTTCCCGGAACGCCGAAAACACCATCGTGTCAAAGCCCTTCCGCAGAAGGGTGCTCCAAAAACTGGATAGTGAACCAGTGGGGACCGCTGCATTCCTGGCCATCCTGGCTGAAGGAGCAGGACAAGAAGCTGGCTGCCATAACTCCAAAGCTGGGCCAACAATGGCTTCAGTCACCGGAAGAGCCTCCGTGGGAGACCCTGGTCCAGTATCTCCGCGAGGGGATATTTGGCCCACTTAGACACGGGTTGAGCTGCATCCCAGTGGATTCTGAGATGAGCCAAGCAAACCCATGAACGAGGATGGGCTCTTGTCCACCGACTGTCCCCAGTAGACTCCAGGTCAAGGGCCTGGAGAACAGGGAAGAGTTGTCATCAGACTCTGAGGAGTCTGCGAACAGCTGCCTAGGGCCTGAGCCACCTTCCACTTGCCGAGGACGATCGGGAGTGAGGGTGACCGAGCAACCAATGGGGCAACCCGGACCCGACCGAGAATCTTGGTCGGAGCCCAGATTTAGGTTGTGGAGGCGGGGTTCCACCACAATGGGTGGTGCAGCTGGTTTCGGACGAATAACTGAAGCGGTTTGGGCTCCTCGATAACCACGAGGGGTTGTTTCGGCCGTTCCGGTGACAGCCACTTAATGGCTGGGAAGGTGACGGGTCGGCTTGTTCCTGGTCAGAAGGAGCTGCTGCCACATCAAGTCCTCAGAGCGCCGACGCAATTTGCGTTGAAGCCTTTCCTCCAAGGAGGAAGAAGACGAGGACGAGTGGCGCCGCCGCTTCCTCAGTGCCGAGACAGAGACCGCCAGTGTCGAGGGATCGGCTGGACCGAGAGAAGGTCCAAAACCGGACTGTTGGTATTTCCGATGGTGGGTCTGGGAGGGAGCGGAAACCCATTCCTCCCTTGGCTCAGGAACCTTAACCGGGACTCCGGCACAGGAGGCGCAGGCAAGTCCTGGTTTCCACCGGGTAACCGTGAAGAAGGGTTGTTGGCTTCTTCAGTTCTACAGCTCATTCCACGGTCGAAAAATTCACCGCGGTCGGCGGGTGTCTCGGCCGCTTCGACCTGACGGGGACACTGTGAAGCCAGCAGCCTTAGCCGCAACCTTGACCGGTTGAGTGTCGACTGACCGGGAAGGGGACCTCCCGCTCCCACGACGCCGAGGGTGGGACTTACCTTTCGAGTCCTTCTTCTTCTTGGACTGAGAGGAATGTCCCACTGGACCCTCACCTTTGAAGAGAGGGAATGACAAAGCTCCTTAAAAGAAGCAGTGGGAGGAGCCCAGAGGAGGGATAAATGCCACGACCGAGGGAGGAAGAAGATGCGGCCTGGGCGCCTCCTCCTCAAGGCGATCATCTGCTCAAGTTGCTCAGCCGAGCCCGTCACGGACACCACCCAATGGGCCTCCTTTGACTTCACCGAGGAATACATCTCACGGTGCCCAAGTTGGAGTCTGCCAGGCACGGTCTTCGAGGACATTAATGAGAAGACTTGCACACCCGCGAGGTTCCGCGGATCGCGGTTCAAGCCCACAGCAGGCAACGACGCGGAGTGCGGATCGGTCCGAGACATCTTCTGCCTGCATGGGCACCACCAAAACCAGGAGTTGATTATCCATCGAGCAGCAGGGAAGAAACAGGCCAAGTCTTGTAAACTTTAAAATTAGTTTCGGGTTAACCGAAGAGTTTGGATCCAGGCCTAAGCAGAGAGTGCTAAGGAGGGAACCTGAGCTTCCAAGCGGTAAGGAAGATCAGGCGTCATGGGGCACAGCCGAGAGTTTTACCACCTGGTGGGTGGGAGGAGCCAGCTGAAGACCTTCCGCAAGATTTAAAGTGGCAAGGAACCTGCCAGTAAGTGTGGATAGAACAACATATCCATGTCCCTAGAATCTATAATACTCTAAAACATCTTTCTGATCATACCTCTAGTGTGTACCTGTTTTTAACTTCTTGTACAATAGTTCACTTTTGGTTAATTCCCCCCACCAATTTACTTTTGATGACCACCCAGATACCTCTCTGTACTATGATGTTACATTTTGTACCTTAACTAAGCCAAATTTTGCCTGTGTGGCAGGCCAAAGGTTCCCTAACCAGTCTTTTTAGGACAGGCCAGACGAATCTGGAAGGAGAGGCAGGAAGCTTACTCAGTGACCAAAATGCAAACAGTTTATTTAGCAGGGACAATAAAAATGAGACTACGGTTTTCACAACAGTACAGGATAATAAACATACACAACAAAACAATGTGACTGAGACCTACAACTGGTCGAACCAAGAACAGGGGTTAACCCTTTTAGTCCAAGTCCTCGTGCACTTGGCGAGATGACAAAATGACTAGCGAACCAGGCTTGGCTTTTATCTGCATCGGCAGATCAGCAGGTAGGCATTGACCTCACAAAGTACTTTTTGTAAACAGGCCATAATGGGGTGTTCCCCGGACGAACAGAACACAATGATGAACACTGCTAGCTGGTCAAGGAAGAACTTGGTGATCCCTGCAACTCCAGGCAAGAAGCTGAAGACTTCTGGTCGACAGATGGTTTCCTGGGCGATCTGCTGCAATGACCACTGGCAGGTCCCCAACCCCAGACGATCTCTCAACAAGATGACTGCTGACGGAATGATCTTCAGGCTACCTCTGCGGGCGACACGGGCACGCACACTTACGGACAGCCGACAAAATAATAACAGGGCATGCATGATGTGAACTGGGGTCCCTCAAGCTTGAGCCGGGGTGGCTCCTAAGCTTACTCACTACTGGATACCTCACTAGCGTCCCTCTACCACTTACCGTCACAGGGCTGATGCTGAAACACTTGTGGTGGGACTTCCGCATAGGCTGGTGTCACTGGAGCGGTTCTGCTGCACATGGTGGATGGGCGGAGACCTCCCTGGGTCAGCGTCAGGCTCTGGTGAAGCTGCTCCGGGCAACACAGGCGAAGCTGGACGTCGGGTGCACCGGCGCAATTCGATAACCATTCAGTAGCAAGCAAACAGTTCAGATGTCTCCAACAGACAGTTCAATTTTTGCAGAAAATACAGTTTCTAGGGGGTGCTAGGCAGGCAGCAGTGCAGTTTGATTTGGGGGCTGGGCCACCTAGGCCATAGGACCATCCCTCCCCATGGGTGCTGTGCACCTTTAAGGGTCTTCCCTTCCTGGCTATTTTGCAGATCCAACCAACCTTATTAGTGTTAATATTTACCCCTGGCCTTAGGTGGGGCCTCGGTTACTAATCCCTGAGCTTGAGGGCCTGGATGCTGAACCCTTGCAGCTAGCCCCACCCTCCAGGCAGCTGGCTGAGGGCCTTTTGGGTTTTGCCCCTGCCCCTGGTGCAGAATGGCACCAGCACAGACCCCAAGGGACCTTAACCCCATTGCGCCCCAGGTCTGGTCCTTTCCCTTTTAGTCCCTTTCTTCCCTGGGGCTTTTACAATCGTGGGCACCTCTCTTTACTTAACTAGAGGAAAGCTATTATTGCCCAGCCTGCCTCCTGGTTCCGCCTTTGCTATAACCAAAAAGGAAAAAGTAACAGCTACAATAGCTCTGGGACCTCTGGCCACCCCTCTTGTACCCTTGGCAAAGCACACTGCTGCGTCCTCCCTTTGCCCGACTTTACTTCCCTTCCTCACTGTTAGGATGCCAATCTGTGCACCCACCCTAAACCCTGGGGCTCATGCCACGTGGTGCCCCAATTCAGTTGTGGTTGGTGTCTTTCCCACCTGCTTCTCCCTCCTTCTACCGTCAGTGCCTCTGTCTTTCCCTCTCTCCCTCCTCCGGTGCCTGTGGCACAAGTTAACAAAGACTGGGCACTCAGCCCTCACCACCACAACCAGGTTCACCTTGCTGGTGGGGGCGGGGTAAGCCACGGGAAGCCACGCTCCTCCTGGCCCCTCTTTTATTCAGCCTGGTTGCTGGAGCGGAGCTGCGGATCCAGGGCACGTTTTCCGCCCAGACCTATTTTGGTGTGGCACCGCTGGTCCAGCCACCAAAGCTTCCCACGCCACTTGGGGATCGGAGAAAGGAAACAAACGTGTCGGGAGCATGCTCCCATCCAGACACTGCTGCTGCTGTCTCTGCTACCACTGTGGACTGGAGCTGGAGGATCGATGCCGAGGGAGCCACGGACACTATGCAGGTACCTTTTCCTTTGTCCTGGCTCCCTGCATCCTCCATCAGCCCCAATATGCCTCCAATTGCCCCGTCTCGTCACTCCCAGCCCTTTGTAGGGCAGGGAGGTCCCAGTATTCAGCCAGGAGATTGGCCCTTGCAGACTTCTTCAGGGAGGGCTTTCTGCCCCCCAACCCTTCCCACCCCATACAGCTAAACTACACAAAGGGATAGGGAGGGGTCAGTGGACTGGAGATGGGGGACTACCGAGAGGAAAAGGAAATAAAAATGTCCACATCGGGACAGGGTCCCTGTTTCTTTGTTGTGGCCCCCAGCTCGGGGTACTACACCTGCATCTAAAGGCAGCTGAACATTTATGCCTGCCATAGTGCTGCTTTGTTTTCTTGCACTCTTTGCACAACTTGAATCAAGTATGTAGAGTGCTCCTTGAAGAAAATCTAAACTTTGACAATCATATAATAACTAATTGCAAATCAGTCAATATTAAACTTGGTGTAGCCTACAAAACCAGCTCATACTTACACGTGCAGCCAGACTAGCCATAGCCCATGGGATCCTACTCCCATCCCTATCCTATGGGGTAGTCTCCTACCTCAATGCATCTTCCACACTCCTAAAGAAGTGGATACAACTTACAACAGTATACGAGGTATGCCTCAGCCTCTCCTAGGTCAAAACACCATTGTATGCTCTATTCGGATCTGGACTGGCTGCCCCCATCTGATGCCTCGTGCTTTTGCTCTTGGCTCACTGACTGATAATGTCATTAGGACTAGAAACCCAGTCTCCCTAGCCTCCCTGCTAACTCCGTTGCCCCTCCTCACATGGTCTCCGCTCATCTGATCAAGCATTGCTGAAAATACCAAGATGTAAAACTAACAAAGGCACTCAGGCTTTCTCTCACTTGGTGGCCAAGCTTTGGAACTCCCTGCCTCTTGAGATACGTCTAGCCCCACAACATGCCCAGTTCAAAAGAAAATATCGTTCCTTCCTCCTTAGCCAGGCCTCCTGCACCTGTTTCAAACCACCCTGAACACTGTCGATCGCTTGCCCTCTCCCTCTTCTCCCAATAAGTCCAACTAGGGAACTGAGTTATGCACTTAAAATCTTGTCTTTTGCATCTGTTTCAACTTACTGATCATCCTGACAGCTGTTTGAGTGGTTACTAGGCCCTAAGCTGTCTGCTGCCATGTTTTGCCCATCTCTGGTAAAGATTTTGGCAACCATTTCTGTGTAATCTCTGTGTCATTGCTGATTTCAATTATATGCCTTCTGTTATCCTCACCTATTATCACTCATGCCTGTGAATGTAAAACCTCTTGATACTGCTCTTCTGGATTGTATGTTTTCTTTGATATCGTTCCCTAATTGACAAATGTCTGTAATTTGTATGAAATGTACTTGAAACCACTATTTTGCCCTGCATTTCTGTTGCCTGCTATACCTGCTACTTGCTCTATATTCTACATTGTTCTATTATGTAAAAGGTGTCTCACTTTGTTGGGTCTACCATGTTTGTACTGTATCCTCCCGGGTCGTGCACAGAAAATAGTCACTGCTATGGCTAGAGCACATAGCAGTAAACAAAACTAAATAAATAAATTATTATTGTATTGTTTTCACTTTCTCCATATACCCTTTATGGGAGGTGCCTCTGAAAACAAGCTGTTTCAGCTAGGTAGGCCTTTTCCTGGTAAATCCTTTCCAAATAAATACATGTAAGGATTAAGCCCTGAGAAAGGATGGGTGTACTGTGGAATTAATCCATGGTTTGGGGGTTGGGGTTACGAGGTCGAAGGCCAGACCTCACCAACAACTAACACACCAAAATCTGGCCAATGGAAAATCATGTACACAAATGCTTGCAGTCTGGGAAACAAGATCCCAGACCTGCAAGCAACAATGACAGAGGCTAAACTGGACATAGTAGTCATTAGCGAGACATGGTTCACCAGTAACCACACTTGGGAGACGTCAGTACCTGGTTATGTACTGTTCAGAAGAGACAGAGGTGCAAAAAGGGGGTGGAGGGCCTTATGTCATTGAAAATATAAAAGCTACAGAAATTCAGAATACACATAAGGAGCCAGAAGAACTGTGGGTCCGGAAACAGGAAATGGGACAGCCATACGAACTGGGGTTGTCTACAGGCCTCCAGACCAGGGAGGACATATACACATTACTGTTAGAAGATATATAAAACATGACAGCAAAGGGAAGGCTTTGATAATGGGAGACTTCAACATGCCAGATACAGATTGGTCAATACCAGCAGGAACATCTGCCAGAACTAGACACATAGTGGATTCCTGCAGGGGAGGGCCTTAAAGAACTGGTAGAACAACCCACAAGAGACAGGGCTATCCTAGATCTAGTACTTACTAACAGGGAAAGAATCACAGATCTCCAGGTAGAAGGTCACCTGGGGCCAGTGATCATCACATGGTATGGTTCAATTTGGCCACTAGAACTAAATCATCCAATTCCAAAGCTAATCTCATAGATTTCTTTGACTGGGTAACCAGAGTGGTTGAGCAAGGGGAGCAGTTGATATGCCTACCTTGACTTCAGCAAAGCTTTCGATACTGTTCCACATAGAAGATCGATTAATAAGCTGGGTAGGCTCGGGTGGTCAGAAGTTGGTCATCTGGGTGGCAAACTGGTTGACAGGCAGAACACAGAGAGTGGTGGTAAACAGTACACAGTCAGAAGAAATTCAAGTCACAAGTGGGGTACCTCAGGGATCAGTCCTGGGGCCAGTCCTCTTCAATAACTTCATCAGTGACCTTGCAGATGGGCTGGAGGTAAGGTTTGTCTGTTTGCAGATGACACCAAGATCTGCAACAAAGTAGATGATCCAGATAGGGTGGGCAGAATGAGAAGAGATCTGGATAAACTGGCAAAATGGTCGGAAGAGTGGCAACTGGGGTTTAACAAAGCAGTGCAAGATCATGCACATAGGGAAGAGAAACCATGAAGCTACCTATAGGTTGGAAGGGGAGTTGCTGGCAATCACAAGGGAAGAAAGAGACTTGGGCATCATCATCACAGATGACCTGAAATCATCAAAGCAGACCATTAAAGCAGTAGGTAAGGCTAGGGGGATGTTGGGGTGTATTAGTAGGGGTATCATAAGTCGTAAGAGGGTGGTAATAATCCCTCTTACAAGACACTGGTTAGGTCTCCATCTGGAGTACTGCATTCAGTACTGGAGGCTGCACCTTCACAAGGACATTAACAAAATGGAGGCAGTCCAGAGAAGGGCAATCAAAATGGTGCAGGGACTACATCAGAAAACATATGAGGACAGATTAACGGAGCTCAATATGTATACCCTAGAGCAAAGGGGGAGAGAGGTGATATGATCAAAACATTCTAACACCTTAAGGGCATTAACAAGGTGAAAGAGTCTAACATGTTTCAATATAAGAAAATAGCAGGACAAGAGGACACAGCATGAGATAGAGGAAGGCTGATTAAGGGCTAATGTGAGGAAGTTATTTTTCACAGAAAGGGTGGTGGATGCATGGAACGGCCTACCTCAGGAAGTGGTGGATATGAATACAGTGCAGGGCTTCAAACAGGCATGGGATAGGTATAAGGGAGCAATACAGATGAGTATGAATAGGTAGGCCATTAATAGAGTAAAGGCCTATGACGCATTCATAAGGTAGAAAAAGAAATGGGCAGACTGGATGGGCATTGCGGTTTTTAACTTCCATCAACTTCTGTGTTGCTATGTAACCATGGATTAATTCCACCTTAGAAAATGGGCTTTTATTTGGAGGCATCTGATTGGGCTGGTACCCATTCCACAGGGGTACATTAACTTTCAATAGATGCCACAAATAAAAGTGCCAACCCTAACCTGCCTGATGCCCACTCCGATATCATTGTGCTAGCCTGCTTCACCATTGGCTGAAGCACTGGGCACTAGTTTCAAACAACCACCATTTTTTTCTCTCGCTAAGCGAAAAGATATGAGTTGCTACCAAGGTCCTTTAACAACACATCCCCCACGACTCGAAAACATCACCATAAAACACTCAAAAAAGAAAACTGAAACATCAACCCCCGTAATTCGTGGCGGTGCAAATACTCGCACGCTTTCAAGCGTACTTGCCAGTTCTCTTACTGAGCACGCTACTGATTAGCCCACTTGTTGTCAGCTTGATGTTTCTCTCACACACAACATTTTCCCAGGCACAAAGCGCCAGCGAAATATCACAAAAAAAAAAAGGAAAAACAACGCTGGGTGTAACCACACACACACACTGGAACAAAAAGCCTTCTTACTTGTTTTAAGCCGTGTGTCTCAGCTAATGCGCGTAATATGAAGTGTTACTATGACAACCAAACTGACATGAAAAAAAGCCGTACACTTTGCCAGATCGCTGATAAAAATAAAGCCTTCTCTCATTCACATCTCCTCCTCTGCTCTTCCTAGCAGCGCCTACTCTGCTTACCTATTCCCACATTCTACGATTATCTCCCCGTGATGAGAAAAAAAAAGCCGTACACTTAGAAGTTTTAAAATGATTGAGTAATGCTGCATACTCCGTGACAACCCCTGGCTTTTAAAATGAACTGCAGACGCCTGCCATATCTGAAGGACTTACGCGCTTTAAAATGATTGAGTAATGCTGCCATACCCATGACAACCCCTGGCTTTAAAATGAACTGCAGACGCCCGCCATATCTGACGGACCTGAAACTTACCAGTTGCAGATCAGAGGGCTATATTATGCCATTATGCCAGGCGGAGGAACTATTTAATTACAAAACTTAATGTAACTTAATTATTTTATTAACAATTTTTTCTCTGCCATTTCTTTTACTTGTTTCTAAGCAATAATACCCTTGAGGGTGGGCGGTATAGGCAATACCGGACCTTCCAGGGCTATAAGGCCTCCGCCTGCGCGTCGGGCCTCATTACGCCCTGGGCGGTCCGGTATTGCCCAACACCGCCACTCTCTCGGTATTATTGCTTAAGTAGACTCATCCTTTCTAGTGGCTTAATCCTCTTGTAACATGGCAATGATTGTATGACTGATAGTCTCTGAATAAATGAGACCAGACAGACTGATTTCGTTTTGGAATGCTATATGTTACAATGTCAAACACGTGCACATACAGTACAAAACAATTGGAACACACCTATTGGAAATACCGTGGCTGCTATTTGAGTTTTGCAAAATAGCTGTCATTACAAACTTTAAACTTTCTAACATCAAAACATATTTTAAAACTTTTCAGAAACTTGCAGTTAACTTTCGCTAGGTTCTTAGTTTCATCTCTGTGTATTACAAGACAGTGTTTTAAATAACTGATTAGCAGTTTTTTCTTGGGACAATGCTAACTGTACAGAAAGTATTTATATAGGTTTTCTAGAAGTGTTATATTTGTTAAATACAGTGAGGCAAGTGCTATGCATTTCACAATGTTTTAGCACTTTTATGAGCAAAACGCTAATCAATTTTTGGAGTTAAATAAATCCCTGCAAGATATGGGCTGCACTGCATAATGGGAGTGTGCTAGGTACATCTTCATGTTTTGTTCCTGTGAGTTACTTTGCAGACCAGTAGGTGACTGTGAAACAATCATTTTGCACGCAGTTTTCAAATGTACTGAATTAGCCAATCTGAAAAAACTTTGTCAAACAAGTACTATTTTTCAGAGTATTAACTCTCTTTTCCCTTTCTAAATCATATAGCTCAGCAGAAGATAGAACAACATAACATTTACTGCTCACCTTTCAAATACTTGTTTTGACTACTATTGTTAGTCTCTTTCTTTGATTTCCTTTTGTTTTCTCACTTTCTTTATTTTTCTTTTCACATGAGTAGCCTCTTTGTTTGATCTTGCTTTGTTTATCTCACAGTCTTTGTTATTTCTGCTTTCTGTATAGAAGGTGCATGCTTATCTTTACCACTGTGTATTCACCAAGAAGTCCTAGGACACATAATGTTATTCAGTGGTCCCACAATGCATTGCACCAAAAGTTGCTTAGAAAGCAGTAGATCACAAGTGATTGTAACAGTATGTAAATGTTCACTTCTAAAGAAATATTGTCAGAGCATAATTTACAGTGTATGTGGAGTTTAAATGTAGAATCTTTAACAAGTCAAAGTTATGTGACAGTTACAACATAAACAATCTTGAAAATGTCAAAAGTTTGCTGCTAGGAATGAGCTAAAACAAGTAAAAACAGCTAAATATTTGCATATTGGTTTCACTTGTATACTGTTTTGACTATGGTGGATCATTAAAGTACAACACCACAAACCATGGTCTACAGTATTAGACCATGATTGCTGATGTACCACATGGTGTCTTTCCACCTATCTCAATGTTTAATTTTTCATGCCATATTATAAGCTAATTAGCCTTGGTTTCCAATGTCAGTCAGCAGTGAGTGTCCATCTCATCCTATCAGCCTTGAATTCTAGCACCAAGACAAACAGCTTAAGTATAATAATGGCACTGCTCTCACAGAAAAAAAAAGTTAAGTAGAGTTTTCTCAAATAAAACAGGGTATTTGATATTGAGGCTGCAGCTACAGTAGGACAGAACAGTACACTTATAAAAAAAAAAAAAACTGAAAACAAGCAAAATTCAGGTCACGAGTTATGTATGAAAATTAAATTGCACACATTTACTTCAAATTATAAATGTTTATTAATAACAAGATAAAGTGCAATAAACACAGTGAGACATTTATCATTTGCAGGAAATGTGAAATTTGAGATTTGATCCAGGTGTTCAGGATCCCTCTGCAGGGACCAGGAAGAGGGCTTCAGCAGCACATGCCTCGTTTTCTCTCCAAGAGGCTGAGGTGTAGCGTTTTCTTTTCCTTTTTATGAGATGTGTGTCTCTGTGTGCTGCAAAGATGGGGGTGGGGATTACCCAAGGTTTGTCCACAAACAGCACTGTTGCTGGGCTTGATGCCTTACTAGAACTTTGGGAGGCTGTGCAATAGTTGTTAGCACCAGGGATGGGCTCCAAGTGCCAGTCTTTCTTTCAGAGGGCTTTGGAGCTCTGGGTGACGGGGAGAGGGTAGGGACACTATTCACATCACTGCCATGTCTATGTGAGCCCCAATCTGTTCCCCGAGTACCACCTGTCCTTATGCCTAATAAGGTATGGCTCCCTAAGAGGTAGCCTGTAAACAATACATCCAGTAATATGGATGGAAACGATTCGAAAACTCCTTGCAAGGAGCATTCAGATCCCAGTGCAGATCCCATGAAGAACTGAAGATCAGAACACCAGACGCGTTGTACTAAACACGCCTATTAGTTTCTAGGCCAAAAATCCCAGGATGCTGCGGAGCAGAACCTGGCCTCTCAGCGGACTCAATGTCAATCTCTTCACCACGCTCTTCTTGTAGAAAACCCCAAAAACTGGCGCACAGAGGCCAATGAAGGTATAACCTTTCCCTGTTAGCCTACAAAAGACAGGTGCCCCCATCGGGCACAGGCATGGAGATGGAGGATTTTCGGCAGCCATCAACGTGTCAAATAGTTCCTCAGGAAACCTATATATGATTTTTTTTTTTTTTGGATTGTTCACTTGGGAGCTTAAGCAACAGGTTGGTGAAAAGAGGCCAGAGTTATATTTGTTT
Source organism: Neoceratodus forsteri (assembly GCA_016271365.2). Taxonomy (NCBI): domain Eukaryota; kingdom Metazoa; phylum Chordata; order Ceratodontiformes; family Ceratodontidae; genus Neoceratodus; species Neoceratodus forsteri. Next base: position 698,303,052 of record CM028131.1, on the reverse strand, counting down.
TAAACTGAAATATTTGAATAGTTTGTTAGTGAAATTAGTTCTATGTGTTAAAAATTATTACCTTGAATTTGAACTGATACTTGGGCTGTGATATTGTAGGTTTGGGGATAGATGTTTGGCAGGGAAAATTAGAAGGTAATTTAAATGTGTTGTTTGCCTGGTGTTTGGGGAGGGACATTAGCTGCAATTAACTTGTCTTTAAACAGGAATTACTGTGGCTTTCATTGTTCACTTGGGAGCTTAAGCAACAGGTTGGTAGAAAAGAGGCCAGGAGTTATATTTTGTTTTAAACTGAAATATTTGAATAGTTTGTTAGTGAAATTAGTTCTATGTGTTAAAAATATTACTTGAATTTGAACTGATACTTGGGCTGTGATATTGTAGGTTTGGGGATAGATGTTTGGCAGGGAAAATTAGAAGGTAATTTAAATGTGTTGTTCTTAAATACTGAAAAGCCACTGGGGGTTGGATTGAAGGGCTGAGTATTTCTGTTTGGGACTGAAATTTGAAGCAACAGGAGTTAGTGGGCCTGTGACATCATACGTACCTGAGTCTGCTTACACACACTGTTAGTGGGACTGAACACATACTGGACTGTATGTGTTTGTGAGACTTGGGAACTTTGTTGGTGGGTTGAAATTGGGTTTGTAAATAACTACAGTCAGTATAGAGAGAAACTGTACTCCAGGGAAAGGGACTGAGAAAAGGGGTGTGCTATTATAAACAGAGGGGATAATCAGGGTGGCCATATTCCACCATGGCAGGCATCTTGGAAGGGTTGTAGGCTGCACAGGCTGTGGGATGGCAATAATTCTAAATTGGGCCTGAGAGAGGGAGGCTGCCCACTCAGACAGCTATCTTGCATCAGGAGCGAGGTATATTGGTTAAGGAGTAAGCTGTGGAGCTGGGGTGTCCAAGGATAAGGGGTGTGGATATGGGCAGCAGAAGGGTGGGGCTGAGGGAGGCTGGGAAACGCCTGAAATTACAGGACATTATGCTACAGCAAGCAGAAGGGGGATATTAGGGACAGAGGACCCTTAGATAGGGAAGTTGATGCTAAGGGAAAGCGTGCAGGGTGAAAATTCTGAATTCAAGGAGACTGGAGGGGAAGAGTCAGGAGGGGCTGTTGCGGAAGCCTAAAACAGCAGACTGTGGGAAGGAGCTCCTAAGGTGAACAGTGCAAGAGAGGAAGAAGAGGGTCAGTTTAGAGATGCAGTCAGGGGAAACTCGGGTTACTTGATGGAGGCTGACATAGAGTGTCACAATAAATTTGAGATACTAAGCATCCTAGAGGGGAGGAAGGGGTTGGTGGAAATGAGGAAACTTATACAGAGGCCGGGAGGGAGTCAGATACCCATAGGGCATCACAGAACAGCTATGGAAAGGATAGACATAGTCCCAGAGGGAGAAGGGAACATATATGTTAAGCAAATGGGAAGATGCAACATATTCCAGACATGAGGAGGAGAGCATGATTGGAGAGGAACTGGGAGACAAGGAGGTGGGAGAGGAGCCCCTTCAGCAGGAAGGTCAGTACCAAGGATGGGGCCCCAGCTAAAGGGGACCCACAGAGAGCCCTGGAGACAGGGTACTATTGCAAGGGGGATGAGGTGGTGGGAAGGGAAACCATCAGGCCAGGATAAATGGTTCAGATAAGAGAGGGTTAAAGGGGACACCTATTCAGAGGGGTTTGAGTTAAGTGGGCAAAATAGCAAGGGAGGCAGAAAGGGAGGGTGACAAGGGGTCTCAAATAGGCAGGAAGACTCCCATGAAATTGCGATCATGAATAAAGTGGGGAGGGGGCTGAGAGGGCATAGTGGAGGTAACCATAAGGATGATGGCGGTGTTAAGGTTCTGTTACTGGGAGACTACGATGATTAAGGGTATCCATTGGGAGGGACAGGGGATGGATGCCATAGCCAGGTGAAGGTAGTGAGTATCTCTGGGCTGACAGTGCACAGAGCAAAGTTCATGGTGTATGAAATGGTTAAGGATTGAGGGAAACCGGATTTCCTGGTGCATTTGGGAACTAATGATCTAGAGGAAATAGCATTATGGAAATCAAGCAAGGTTCCAAGAACTTGCCAGAGTCTGTCGGGATAATGGATGCAACATTTCTTCGGAGATATTGCCAGTACCAAAGGCCTCAGTGGAGAAAAAAATGAAGCTCACAGAGGTTAATGAATGGCTCAGGAAGTGGGGAAGAGAATGGGTTGGGGTGTTAGGGAACTGGAAGGAGTTTGGGAGGATAAGGGACTATATGCCAAGGACAGGTTTCATCTTGCCCCATTAGGGAAGGAAGTCCTAAACAGGGATGGCTGGCTACATACAAGAAAGGTGGGGTTTAAACTTGTAAGGGGAAGGATAAGGAGGGCTGACTAGAAGCCTCCCTCCAGATGAGGGAGTAGCCTAAGCCCAAGGGGAGGGGGAAACAGACTGAGGTGGAGATTTCAGGAGGAGCAGGGGAGGATGGAAGTATAAGGAATCTGGGTGGGTTCTACAAAAAGGATCAGGGATAAGGGGTGGGGTTAGTGTTAGTAAATGCCAGGAGCTTGGGAAACAAGTTGCCAGAGTTCCAGGCCATGCTGTTCGAGGGGTGGATGTTGGCAGTCACGGAAACGCACAACAAAAACCATGACTGGGACCTAAATGTACGGGGTACACTATGCTTAGAAGGATAGAAAGGAGGCAGAGGGGTGGAGTGGCTATGTTCATTAGAGATGACATAGAAATTGCTATGGTAGAAGAGGCAGAGGGAAACGGGAGGCCTTATGGGTCACCACGATCCCCAGCAGGAGATAAGGTCAAGCTGGGAGTAGCATATAGGCCCCGGGATGAGTGATGTTCTAGAGGATGGTTTGCTGGACAACATCATTGCCCAGTGTGGTCCAAAAGGGAAGGAGTGGTGTTGATGGGGACCTTAATATGCCAGGTACAAACTGGGGAACCATGTCCTCTAAGGTGGCCAGGAGCAGAGGCTGCTGGATGGCTTCCAGGATGAGTTCTTAACACAGCATGTGATGGAGCCCACAAGGGAGGGCATGTCCTGGATGTGGTTCTGGCAGATGGGATCTGGTAAGGACATGGTTGCACAGGACCCCTGACTGGGAGTGACCACAATACTGTCTGGTTTCAAATAAACATTGGGGGAGTGGGGTGAGATCTAGGACACTGGCAGTGGACTTCAGGGGGCAGACTTTATGGGCATGGGAAATATTCTCAAGGATCACTTGAAGGGATTACCTCAACAACAAGTGTGGAAAGGAGATGGAGGTCATAAACGGGGACTTCATGAGGCAGTCAGGATCTGTGCTAAGTTGAAACGTAAGGGAGCAAGGTCACATAAACCATGCTGGTGGTCCAGTGAGGTCCAGGTAGCAGTCAGAGAAAAGAAGGCGGCTTACAAAAAATATAAAACAACAAGAGGGATAGGGATAAGAAATGTACCAGCTTGCATCTAGAAAAGTCTGTATGATGAGGGGAGCTAAGTCCAGTAAAAGAGCAACGGGCTGGCACAGGGGATACATGGAGGGGAAAAGGGTTCTTCCGGCACATTGGGGAGCGGAGAAAACTAAGGGCCATCTCAGCAGATTGAGATCAGAAGGAGGGTGGGTGGAAGAGGCAAGGGACCAGGCAGAGGATTTAATCTAGCACTGCCTCTGTGTTCACTAGGGAGGGGATGGATATCTACAAAGCAAGGCACAAAGGGATAGAAGCGGCAGGGAGGGACTAGGGAGCAACAGAAATGGAGCAAAAGGAGGAAAGGTACCCAGGGTGTCACATCTGGATAAGGATAAAAAGACCAGTAAGGTGGAGGGACGGATGATGCCATCCCCACCAAAGGGTGTGGTTTGCCCTCAAGGCCCTAAAGAAAGACAAATCTCCTGGGCGGATGGCATTCATTCAAGAGTTCTATGGGAATTGGCGGACATACTGGCTGCACCCCTGGTGGAGCTTTCATCAGGTCACTTGAGACAGGAGGGTACCTAGGATTGGCGAGAGCACATGTGGTACCAATCCATAAAGGGGGGTCAAGGAAGTACCAGGAAACTATAGACCCATCAGTTTAACCTCGGTGGTGGGAAAATTAATGGAGAGTATACTAAAGGAACGATTGAGGTTTACTTGGAGGAGGTGGGAGGTCTGGATAGTCGGCAGCATGGGTTTGTGCCAGGTAGATCATGTCAAACCAACCTTGTGGAGTTCTATGAATGGGTAACATCAGAACTGGACAGAGGTAAGCCTCTGGATGTATTATTCTTGGACTTCAGCAAGGCGTTGACTCTGTCCCCACAATGGTCTGGTGGAGAAACTGATGGGGTTAGGAGTAGGCCCTTTGATGGTCAGATGGATTGAAAACTGGATAGCTGGACGCACTCAGAGAGTAGTGGTCTGTGGGGAGCTCTCGAACCCACAGAGGTTGGTAGTGGGTACCACAGGGCTCGGTCCTGGGTCCAATCCTGTTTAATGCATACATATCAGACATCAGGGATGGTATAGGGTGTGAAATGAGTCTCTTCATGGATGACTCCAAGATGGGAGCAGTAGTTGAGGGAGAAGAGGGAGGTTGGCCCTGCAAGGGACCTGGACACCCTGGAAAGCTGGGCTCACACATGGAAATTAAATTTCAATATCGCCAAGAGCAAGGTGTTGCATCCTTGGTCGGGAAACCCTAAACACAGGTACACCCTGGAGGGAGGTGCTGGAAGCCTCAACAGGGAAAAAGACCTAGGGGTCATGGTGGATACATGTATGAATAACACTGAGCAGTGCAGGAGAGCAGCTAGCAAGGCAAACAGGATGTTGGGATGCATCGCAAGAGGATCACCTCTAGGAGCAAGGAAGTGATTCTGCCGCTGTACAATGGACTGGTTAGACCACACCTTGAGTACTGTGTACAGTACTGGAGACCACACTTGAAGAGGGACATGCAGCCTGAGAGGGTACAGAGGAGGGCAACAAAGATGATACCGAGGGCTAGGGGATTTGACTTACGAGGACAGACTTGAGGAGCTCTGCCTGTTTTCATTGGAGGAGAGGAGAGACAGGGGGACATGATTGAGGTCTTCAAGTACCTCAAGGGAATAAATAGGGTAAAACATGGAGGTATCTTTAGACTAAAGCAGGGAGGCATCACCAGAGGGCATGGTTTGAAGTTGGAAGGTGGAAGGTGAGGGGGAAAAGAGGAGGAGGTTTTCACTGAGAGGTGGTGGACCCTTGGAATGCTCTGCCTGGTGAGCTGGTTCAGAGATCCACAGTGGAGAGCTTTAAGAGAGGTGGGACAGACACAGAAAGTGGATGTATCAGATGATGGCCTGTCCTGGGGGGTGGGGATGGATGAGGGGTTTCTGGAGCACAAGGGATGGGAGGGTCTTGGCACCCAACTAAGGATCTAGGTTCGAGCAGACTTGATAGACCATAAGGCCTAATCTGCTGGCAAATAGTATGTTAGTATATGGAAGGGCCTCCTCCTCTCAGGAGCCAGGGCACAAGCTGTATCATTCCTGGATTTTTGGTGGCAAGAGAGAGAGAATCTTATAGCAGGTCTCTACACACCAGAGGGCAGAATGGTGCTTACTGAGCAAGATTAGATTCGCTAAGACCAAGAATCACAGCTGCCTCCCGCCACTCTGCAGCTAAAAGAGGTAGCTCCCTCTAGAGAGTCCTTTGTATTTATTTATTTATTTTTTAACTTTGGAAGGAAAGTTAGTAGAGGAAGCACACACTTGCTGAAGGTCCACTTTGAGGCAGAGTGACCACTGCCTTGGCTGTGGACACCAAAAAACTGAGAACCTTCTCATATCTGAGCATTTTGGCTAGAGCGAACAGATTGATCTGAGGTTGACCAAACTGACTGAACAGGAGTTCAAAAACCTCCGGTTCAGCCTCCACTCCACGGATGAACATTTGCGACTTACCCAGTCGGCCTGAAGGTTCAACTCCCTGCCAGGTGAACTGTCGACAGTTTGGCAACCTCTCAAACATCTCCTGTGCAGTAATGGTTATGTACAATTTACGTCATGCTTAGCAGCATGGTTTAAAACCTAAGGAAGCTAGCGGACCTTCTCTATCTCCCAAACATTGATGTGGAGATGCTTTTCCTAGGCTGACCAAGTTCCTGCATGGGAAGCTGGCTCTGATTTGCCCCCCATCCGTGTAAGCTGACATCTGTTGTGAGATTAACTCAGAGTTCTAGTGGAACTCTGCTCAGATCCTACACATCCACTCACCAACTCAAGGAGTAGCGAAGCTGAGGGGGAGGAAGATTGGCTGATAATCCTCTGATGAGGGATCCCAGGCCAACAGTAAACCCATTTAATTGGCTGCATCTGGAGGTGAGCCCATGGGATTAAAACTATCGCTGCCTGCCCTGAGGCCCAAATCCCAGCAGACTGAGGGCAGATGCCAATGACCGTGTCTAAGCCAGCAGACTTCTGACAAAGAAGTCATCTTCTGGGAAGGCGTAAAAGCTTCCCTGGTTTTCTGCCAAAAATTATCACCAGGCAGGTGTGGCTAGCAGCCGAGGTAAATGGTGGTTTGAGTGACTAGCTCCAGGAACCCTGTACTTTATCCGAGGATTTCTCCTGCCATTCTGAAAACTTGCAGGTCAGAGTTAACAGGAATACTGCTAAAAAGCTACCTGTTCATTAACTCCAAAATCGGATCTGCAGCTGAGGGCAAACCAGAGATCGGACCGTTCAAGTGTGGCAAATCTCACTGGGCCTGTGTACATGAGTTGATCCCTGCCATGGAGTTACAGCCACCTCCGGCACAGGACTCCAACCCAGAAGAAATCCAGCACAATGTTCACAGACATTTTGGCAAAAGTGGACAATATGGACATAAAAACGAAACAGAACACTGCGGATATTATTCAATTATCTCAGAGGGCTGGTGTTACCTGAACATCATCTAGCAGAGATAGATGATGGCTGGCGAACCACGAATCATGACTCTGGGAGCAGGGCCGCATAATACAGCTGTTGTGGACCAGTGTCAGATATCTCGAGAATGCAGCCACTGGAATAACCTCCATTTACGTGGGATTTCCGGAGGGCTGTGAGGGCAAGGACACCTTACTTTTCTATAAAATGAGCTGCCTTCACTTCTGGGCTGGCACAGGGGGACCCCGAAATCGATAGAGCTCACAGGACACTGGCACCCAGGCCATCCCAGGGAGCCACCCACGCACAATCCTGGACCACTTCCTCAAGTTCTAGGACAGAGAAGCTATCACCAGAGCTGCAAGACAGCTGAAGGACCAGAGGTGGAGGGGCACAGAATCCAAATCTTTCATGATTACTCCCAGGAGGTATCAACACGAAGGAGAACTTTCACGGGGCAAGGAAGGCCTGTGCGGATCTCGGCTGGAGAACTCCCTTCGCTGCCCAGCCAGCCTCTGCATCTCAGTGAGTGGGGCCTTTAAAACCTTTGATGCGCCAGAAGCAGCAGAATCCTTCCTGGTACAGTGACCCTCTTACCGAAGAAGAGCGCCCCTGCCATCCCACCCGTGAGGAGCCCCAGATCACCACCTCAAAAAGTAAGAGGAGGAACAGAAGGAGTGCTAGAGAGGAAGGGTCCACACTGACAAAACTCCTCTGCTCCAGGAGCCACAGTGACAGCCCCAACTTGAAGGCTTCTTCAGGCTCAGTAAGCCCTGCTTTGAAAACCAACAGATTTATGCCTTAAGGAATCTCTCAGAGGAGGGTCCGCTGCTTCTCCCACCACTGTCGCCCAGATGCTCAGGCGTGCTCGAGGCTGAAAAAGGTACAGCCCATTCCTGGGATGAAGAAACCTGAAACTGCAGTGCCACAAGGCTCATGGGGTCAGCGACCATGAGGGCTGACATTGGGCAAAGGCACTTACTTGTGATTCTGTTCTTTTTAGTCCCCATTAGGTCTCCCCGTCACCCTCCAGGAGAGACTATATGCATTTAGTTTTATTCTTACTGAGGTTTCTTTCAACCCCTAAGCGGATGCAACAAGTCGAACTAAGACTCAGAATAGTTTAATCAAAGATTGTAATATCACTCCAAGTGAAAGGCTTTGAAAAGGACATATCCAGTCTGAAACATGTCAGGCGGGATGTCGATTCAGTTGGAGTGATATTAAAATCTTTGATGAAACCTCTGAGCATCAGTTGGACTTTGTTACGTCCCTTAGAGGTTGGTGTGTACCAAACCTGCAGTTAGAAGATTTGTGAGTTTCTAGAGCACCACGCACCTTTGTGCACACTCCTTTTGGTTAAAAAAATTGCATTTCGTTTTACTAGCTTCTTTTGTGTTAACTGTTGGGGGTAGCGGTAGTTTAAAGAGGATGTCCCAAGTACGGGAATGGCCCATATAAGTATTTAATGGCTGATCTACGATCTGAGCTCTGAAATGGTTCTGTACATATGATGATTTGAGATGTTTTGGATATTGAGGCCTAGGTCATTATTTCCTTGGCTCCTATTTCTGCACCCGATTCCTGCAGGCTGGATGATAGGGGCAATTCTCCTTATGGGTCCACTGAGGTCAGGGGTGTGATCTCATGGATGGGAGCCGGGGTAATATGACATCTGCCCTGCATCTTGGGGTATTTGAGAATCTGGCACCCACTGGGACTTAACTAGGCTGTAATCTATATGGCCTTTGTAGAGAGGACCCCCCAGCCTAAGGCCTGGGTGGGTCGCCCACCTGGAGGGGGGAGGGTTCCTCGTGGTTATCTCTCTGACCACTTAGTCTTTGGGTCCGCTTCCTGTGGTGATCAACTGGAGGGTCGGGTCAAGATTCTCCTGGTGAAGGGAGGCACTTGGGTACCCATGAAGCACTGTGAGCCCCGACAGGAGGGCCCCCATTCTGTACAGCCAACTGGAGGTCCATGAAGAGCCCAACACCTCGGCCAAGGTTTATAGCAAGGTAAGCTGCAGAATGGATCGAGGCTTGACAGGGCGATGGTTGAGGGAAGGAACACCTAGCTGTCTCAGGAAATATTTCCTCTAGAGCACCCCAGCGACCCCTGCAGAGGTCTAGGCTGCAGGTCAGCCGACTACAGCCGCAGACGCTGGTCACCTAGGAGGGCAACAGACAGGAGGGGAGGGCAGGGACATGATCACACTCAAGATACGGACCGTCACTGTTATTTCTAATTTTGTTCATGTTCTACAGTGGTTTACCTAGAGCAGTCGACAGCCGCCTCACCGACATCCCCAACAGTGACAGCAGCAATGCCAAGTGTTGGCATTGCACTGTCGGAGATGTCACAGTGTTTTTATTGGGGGCTGTGACCCCGAACCCCTTGTGGGGGCTCTGCCTCTACACCCCGGTCTCTAGGGATACAACTCTGAGTGAGAGTTGTCTCGGGAGAGGGCAAACACCGGGTGAGGCAGTTCCACTGCCAGCAGAGACCATAACAGCAACCTGAGGTATTTGCTCAATTCCTGTCACTGAGATGGTTTTCGTGCTAGTGGTTTCTATTTACTGTCGGTATCGTTCTACAGTTACTGTGTTCAACTGTTGCTAGAGGTAGTATGTTCAAGTGTACAGGCAATCAACTGTGTTTTGGAAAGGAGGAGGGACGGAAGGGCAGGGGCCTCGCGGATCAGGCCAGATGATTCCCAAGGCCAGAGAGCACCGGGTTGGAGGGTCAGAACTTATCCCGCTCAGACTATACTTCTGCCCCTGCATGATGGAGACTAAACTGATATCTTGGAATGTTAGGGGACTCAACTCACCAATCAAATGAAAGAAAGTCCTTACACAGCTTAAGCAGTTGAGTCCCTAATAGCATTCCTCCAGGAGACAAAATCTCTCGGCAGAGGCAAGGAAACTGTGTCAGGTTTGGGTGGGGAAGAAATCCACTGTACTGCCTCCCCACAGCGGGAGTGTCAATTCTACTCCATAAAGACCTGGGCTGGAAATCGGCCCGAAGGCTAAGGATAAGGAAGGAGGTGGATTATAGTGGAAATGGACACACCGCAACTTCTGGTTATCCTGGTCAACATATGCGCCTCAATCAGGACTGCCCACAGTTCTTTCATAGCCTGAACCAGGTGCTCACTGAGCTCAACACCAATAAGACCCCAGTGCTGATAGGGGGGCGATTTCAATCTCACCCAGACCACGCACTAGATAGAGAGCACGTGAGCCCAGAGCCTCACAGACAAGTGGCAAAGGCAGTCCACAGATTGTTGGAGGAGCATACATTGGTAGATGTCTGCAGAACCCTACACCCAGGTGGGCATGACGATACATGCTTCTCACAAATCATGGATTGTACAGCAGGATTGATCTGTGGCTGATGACCAGTTCAGCATAAGAGGGTCACTAAGATGCAGGTGCACCCGATAGTTATTTTGGACCATGCCCCTCTGGAGCTGGATACTGGGTGGGGGAGACCTACCACAAACATCCAACTGAAGACTGGACACTCTCCTTTTAGAGGATGAACAGTTCCAGGAGTGGCTAGGGCCAGAAGTAGAGGACTACTGGCAGAACAACGACAACGGGAGGTCTCCGACTCTACCTTGTGTGAGGTCTTTAACATAATTATGACCCAATTCTATGGGAAATTATATGCCTCCCCACCCCTCAGACCCTTGCAGGATAACTAACTTCCTGACTAAGCTCCCAATCCCCAAGATATCAGAAGCAGAGGCCAGGAACCTGAAGGCCCCAATAACTGTAGGAGAAATCTAAGAGGTGATCCAGGCCATGAACCTGCACAAAGACCCAGGTAAAGATGGTCTACCTACTGACTTCTACCAGGTTAAAGGGATGCATCTAGTCAAATATTTGGTCACAATATATGAGGACTCACTGGGAAAAGGGTTTTACTGCCCTCAACAAGAGACGCTACCATCACGGTGCACCCCAAGAAGGACAAAGACCCATTAAATCCTGGCAGTTACACCCATCTCCCTTATCAACACCGATGCCAAAATACTGGCAAAGGTGCTGGTGGGGCGCCTAGAGAAGCTCCTTCCAGGTCTCATCCATCCTGCCCAAACAGGCGTTGTCAAGGGTAGGCTCGGGTCAGATCATCATAGAACCCTCATCACTTTAATGTACAGGTCAGATCTCTAAAACCCCCACAGCGGCCTTAGCCATCAACCTTGAGAAGGCCTTGACTCGGTCTGAATGGCCTTTTCTGACGAGACCCTGGCAACCTTGGGGTTGGGTCCCAGCTTCATTGCATGGGTACAGCTTCTGTATACTTCTCCCTGGCATCAGTTCTTACTACTCACCTGTTATCCCGTCATTTCACCTCCAGAAAGGTACGAGGCAAGGGTACCTTGTCACCTCCGCTGTTCATCCTAGGCATTGAGCCACTGGTAGCCGGAATCCAGAGAGATCCCAGGACCGCAACTTGGCAAGTCCATCTTTAAAACCTTTCTATATGCGGATGACCTGTTGGTAACCACTGCATACCGCCCCAATAGTATGGAAGGTCCTGGACATATTGTTGGAGTTTTCACAGGTCTCTGGCCTCTGGGTGAATCAATCAAGACCGAGGTGCTCACGCTGAATTCTGTGTACTCGGAGCAAGCCTTCACTGTGCAGGGACTCGATGGTCTCCGGGGAGGGGGTCAAGTACCTGGGCATCATAATGCACCTTAACTCGACTAAAATGATTTTGACCAACTTTAAAATCATTTTAGGTTCCCTGAGGACAGATAGACAGATGGAAGGTGCTGAAATTATCCCTGGCAGGTAAAATACATTCGATCAAGATGATGGCAGCCCTCGGCTGCTGTACCTGCTAGCACACCTACCATGCAGATACCGCAGAGTGGTTCCAGAAAGTTGAGATGTTGATGGGAAAGTTCATATGGGAAGGATGTCCCCTTAGGTTCAGCAGACGGAAACTGAGGCAACACTGGAGCAGAGGCGGGTGGGGTCTCCCTGGTTCCAGGGATATCACATGGCCTATATTTCCACTAGGTAGTACGGTGGTTGACACCAGTGGGACACAGCTCTCCAACCTGGGTACCTCTGAGGCAGCTCTCACAGGATCCCCTCACCAGCATCAGTGTTATACAGGGAAACTAAATCCCATCCCTCTGCCCCCATAGAGATATCTGTTAAATATTGGCGAGAGCCCTGCCTTTACTTAAACTAACCCTGACCCTATGGAAACACATGCCGTTATTGGGGAATGCTGCCCTTATGGTGGGAAGGAGCCCATTCACTGGCGGTTTGGGAGGCTCAAGGCATATCCTATGTCCAGGATGTGCTCATACCTGGCACTAACTTAATTGACTCCTTGAATCTCTGCAGGCCAGGTACCACCTCCCAGCCAATCACTTCTGGAGGTACTTACAATTAGGGATGCCATCAACCATGCACCCATGAATAAAGGGATCCCCAGTGCTGCACACTCTTGGGGCATGGAAGGCTGCCAAAAGCGAGCTAGTAGAATATATACTTCAATCTGGGATGCTCTCCCGGATCCAACTCAATCGGCAAGGGCACAACGGGAGTTAGAATTGCAATCCCCAATCTCTGAGCAGCAATGGGCTCACAGCTGGCCGAAATTCACTCCGCCTGTAGAGGTGGCCACACTCGACTGATAATGAAAAGACCCTGCTGCTCTGGTACTACACCCGGCAAAACTTAAAAGCCAGGGATTAACATCCCATGACAACTGCTGGTGATGTGGGCAAGCAGGGGCCAATCTCTGCCATGTACTATAGGACTGCCCAAGCCTCCATGCATTCTGGGACAGGGTGAAAGACATCTGTCGAGAAGTGCACTCAGAGGTGCTCCCAGAACCCCTCCTGCTGCTGTTGGGGTGTGAGAGGTCAGGCCTCCCAAGCATAGCCCTGGAGCCCGATGGGTCATGGTAATGGGGCGGCAGCCAAAGACTAATACTGATGAAGTGGCGTACTCCATCCATTCCAGAGCTGCTCCAGTCAATAACCCAGGTAGCCAACTTTGAGAGACTCTTGTGTTTTGCGGGAAGCACCATGGATGCATATGCAGACTGCTGGCAACACTTTCTGAACTCCAGATACTGACAGTGCCCAACCTGACCCTGGATGAATGTGTGTTGCAGCAAAGGGTCTATGCCCCGAACCCTTCTACCTTTCCCACCTCTGGCATTACTATGCCTAAGTTACAAGGATTGCCTGGATGTAAATAGTTTTGTTGTGTAGGTTGTAAACAGGGTTAGAGCACACAGCCAAAGCCCATGGATGTCAAATATTTGAATGCTTGACTTGTACAGGTTAGGATGGCCATTAGGGAAGGTAAGTGGAACCTCTTCCCTTCTCCTTGAGTTGGAGAATGGCACTATGACCACGTGGAGAGGGTGGAGGTGCCCACTGTCCACCCCTCTGATACAGCGGTACAGGTTTGTCCAGATCAGGTGTTAGCCACTGTATAGTATCTGGTAGATAAGAACATTTCTGTACAGGCCTGGGTCATCCAGTGCTTTCTCCTTTTTTTTCTCTTTCACCCTGGATTACCAAATGTTGCGGTGACCTGGGGCTGCATGTACATTTGCTATGTGCAAAGTTGGAATAAAAATCTTTAACCAGAAAAAAATTATCACCAGGCATTCCAAGGTCTGTGACGGTTCAGGAGAGTTCTTCTCCGGTTCACCCTTAGCCATGTGACTCTGGAATATCTAGAGTGCTGAGTACCGATCTCTTGGCAGGGACAATGTCAGTGCATGGATAAGCAGTCATTCAATCAGGATAGACATTAAGCCACCAGGACTATCAACCTCTTTAAGGAACAAGGTGGGGCTGATGCTCAGGCAAGAGAAAGCCCTGTGCTGGAAGGCTGGTTCAGTATCAAAACCTGAGATACTCTGAGTAGGACAGATGGAAGGAATGTGGCGGCAGGCATCCATCAGATGTACTGGGGCTTAAGAAAACCCTTGACTGAGCAGCCGGTGACTGACCTCTGGGGCTCTCTCCTGAAAAGGTCTGTGGAGCACAAGCTTTGTTTAGGTGCTTGAATCTAGCATGGGCCTGACAGCCCCAATGTCATGGGGACTAAAATATAACCAATATGACCCCTGACCTTGTTCGATTAGTGGGATGTGTACTATGGCTCTGAAATAATGGGGGGTCAGGAGCTCTGACAAATCTGACCTTTTGCCGTCCTTGAGAACTGGGATGGAGAAGCATCCCTAATAAGGCGTCTGACATTGTTCTGGCCCATTTTGATGAAAACTCCTGTAATTTACCACCAATAAAATAGTCAGGGGCGGGCCCGTGTGCTTTCTTGTGAGGCACCAGGCTTGTGGTGCTAGGCCTCCTGCACGGTGCCTGGCTAGGCTCCTCTGACACTGTAACCTTGTTACCGGAGTAGGCTCCTCCATTCTCCACAGCCAGTTTCCAAAGAACGGACCCCTACCTCGAACTGTCTCGCCAGCTGTTACCTTGACCCCTTTGGGTTTCGGTAGTCTTGCGCTGTTGTTTGACACTGGACATAGCCTTTTTACTGACCATCTTTTTTTTTTTTTTTTTACATGGTATCCAGGGCAGAATCAAACCATAGGCCTCTCTCAAGGGAGGTTAAACAGATGGTTTATGTAGCTTGACCTGACCAATGACTAAGCCACATGGCCCTCTTAGCCAAAACAATGAAATGCTCGAGCTGTCTGACACAAAATCTCCATGAAACACTCAATCAATCGATCAATCATGTTTATTTTACCAGAGAACCATTGAGACATGCTCATTTACAAGGTGGACCTGGTAGGTCAGAACAGATTCACAAATTGAAGTTTTACAGACAATAATACAACAAGCAGAGTAGTACAAAGCAAGTAAGCATGAATAATACAAAGCAATCCACAGGAAGACAGTACAGTAAACCTCAGATTCTTCTTGTAGGGAAGAAACATAGAATAATTACAAAATGCATGTCAGTAAATACAACAGATACAATATACAAACAATTGATTACAAAATATTGCATATTAATTACTCCAGAGGATACTATGCATAGGCAGTATGGTATAAAGAGGTTAGGCAAGGGAGGGTAGAGGTGGAAGGAGTCTTGAGAAGTCACGAGGGGTAAGGGGATGAGGGGTGACTCAAGGGAGGCATAAAGATGACTATGTGGAAGGACATGGGGAGGGCACAAGGATGGCTACGGGAGGACACGGGGCTAGGGAAGGAGGAAGAGCAGGAGAAGCACTAGGGATGACCATACTACGGTATAGTGAATAGGGTTCATGGAAAAGGACAACTAATTATAACACTTGCAGGATTCACTGAACTTACGATGAAACAGTGCCTTAAAGAAGGCCATGCTTACGATGCTATGAGCTTCGAGTCTTTTGCAGATTATTCCATAACACAGGAAGGGCACTGCTTACAGCTGCTGCACCAAGCGCATCCTGACCTAAGAAACAATCAGGGAAATCTGGGAGAGGCTTCTCAGTGCGTAGGAGCTAGTGGAGGAGATGGTCAGAGAGTCAGAAATATATTGGGGTAGTTTGCTGGTTATAGCCCTATAGGTCCATAGGACTGCATTCCTCCGTGTCTGAAGCTGAGAGAGGACCAACCAACCTTGGCATAGAGTGTGCAATAATGGGTGTGGTATGGTGCTCCTGTGACAAATCTGATCGCCCGACAATAAAGAAGTAATTTAGACAGGGCATTACTAGGACCCTGCCCATAGATAAAATCGGCATAATCCAGAAGAGACATGAAGGTGGTTTGGACTAGCCTAACCTTTTGCTTCTTGTGTAAGCAAGTTCCTGATCCTGAAGAACAGGCCAAGCCTCTGTTTCAGTTGTATCTGCAAGCTCCTCCACATGGTCCACAAAAGAAAGTTTGTGGTCAATCCACAAGCCCAGGTACTTGAACTCTGTCACAGATTCGAGGACTCCTGGAAGGAGGAGACCTGAGGGGCCATTACGGAGTTGCATGATTTTGGTACAATGGCTGAGGTGAAAATAACATTGCCTTGGTTTTTGGCATTAAGTAATAACTTTAGATACAGAAGATTTTTCTGCAAGGTATTGAAGTCGTCTTGCAGGTCCACACATGCTAGCTCAGGAGTAGGACTTTCTAGGTACAGGACCGTGTCATCAGCAAAGAGATGTACATTGGCTGATTTGATCCCAGAGTTAATGTTATTTATATAAATTGTAAATAACAATGGCCTAGGATGCACCTCGGGACCTCCCCTTAGCAGGGGTTTTAGAGGAAAGGTCCCCACCAGCCTTGACGCCTGATGCCGATCTGTGAGATAACTTGTAAACTAAGGCACTTCTGAGTGGTCAAGCCCAGAGTTCCTGAGAACAGTGAAAAGCAGTGCATGGTTGACTGTGTTGAACGCTTTGGTCAAGTCTAGGAACAAAGCGCAGACATGTTTTCACATCCAAGGAAGTTAGCCAATCATTGGAGACTTTGGTCAGTGCTGAAATAGTGCTATGGTGAGGCCTAAACCCCGACTGCACCAGATTTAGTAGTTTGTTGCTCTCAAGGCTCCTAAGCTGCGTGTTGACAACTTTTCCAGCAGCATGGATGAAGTAGTGAGCAGGAAATAGAGCAATAATTGTTTAAGTTGTTCTGGTCACCAGACTTAAGAGCTGCTGACGCCTTAAAAATAACTTAAAACATAATAATTAAGTGCAATTCAGCTTCTATTCTATACATATTCTAAAGTTTCCTCCTCCCAGTATTTATTACGAGGAACATTTGCATGAATACATGATCTTTATCCCGCAAGGTTCATCTGCCGCTATAGTTGACGCCCCTACTTCAAGTCATTTGCTGTGACATCACAGTCTGCTGCCATGGGACTAACTGTGATGTCACAAACAGTGCATTATGACCTCAGGTAGGGAGACAGCAACAGGAACAGATGAACTCTTCAGGAGCAAAGATCCTGTTTTCGTGTGGATGATCTGAGTAATAAACAATGGGAGGAAGAAAACAGAACTAAAGTGAAATACAAGCTGGACTGTGTCTAAATATTATGTTTTGGTAAAGTTCTCCTGAAGGTGTCAGCTGCTCTTAAACAACGGTATTACATGTGCCATTTTCCAGATCACAGGAAGTACACCTGTAACAAAGACAAATTGAATAAGTGAGTAAGATGAGGAGCTAAAACATAATAGCCTAGTTTTAGATAATAAGGCTCAATCAGGTCCGCACCTGCACTCTTCCTTATATCCAGAGCTAAGATGAGGTCTTCCACAGTTTTTACTGACACCAGTCAAAGGAAAACCTACATTGTGTGGGGGTGTCGTCAAGATGGGCACACTACGCCCTGACTGTACAACTGTTCTTGAAGAGCATTGGCTGAGGAAGTACTGAATGCCAACCCCACTGTGGCAAAGTGATTATTAAGAAGATCAAGCATTTCATTCTTATCTGTGTAGACAACCCCATCGGAGCATATTTTAGGCAGGGAGAGAAACTAGTGGGCTGTGCCCCTCCAGGTCCTTAAGTGTTCTCAGAACTTAGAGGAATATTTGGAGGAAGTATCTAGCTGCTACGAATGTATCTAGCCTTTTCAGTTCTGGTTAGTTTGGTACCAAGGTTTCTAGCTACTCTGAATGCTGCCCAGTCATCAGGAAGCTTAGTTTTCCTTGCCTTTTCCATAAAGCATTTCTATTACGTAAAGCCGCTTTTAGTTCAGCAGAGAACCATGGGCAGGATTTCTTTTTGTATGAGTTTTAACTAATGGAGCATGCCTATTGATGGTACCAAGTAAAATACTATGAAAATCACATAAGCCTCATCCACTGTAGGGGCCAGGTAGAAGTTTTGCCAATTAGCATGCTGCAGGTCCGAGAGCAAAGCATTTGGGTTAAAGTTTCTATGACTTCTTTTGAAGATATATCTAGAGGAAGATGTAGGTTTGGGGGTGACCTTACACACATGATGGAGCAGTGATCACTAATATCATTAAAAAGACCCCAGAGTGGGTGTAATAGATGGGGTTTGTTCACAATTAATAGGTCTAGCAATGTACTGTGATCCAGATTCTTGACGTTTGGTCTGGTGACTTCGTGATAAGCTGAGTGAGCCCAAAGGCATCACAAAGGTCTTTTAGAGCTTAGATGAACCAGACAACCAACCAAGATAGAAGTCACCCAGGATGGCAATTTCAGAGGCAGGTGGGACAACAAATCGTTCAAGTGATCCATAACCTTGAGCCCTGCGAAGAGGTCTATAACAGCCAATAACAGACAGGGACATCGTTTGTAAAGCTGAATCTTTATGGCGAGGCACTCAAATTCCTTATGAGTTGAGGTGGCATCCACCATGGAGACAATAAATTTATCCCTACATAAAGCAACCCCCCCAGAGGGGCCTGTCTGCTCGAATACACTGTAATCAGGGATATTGATAGCATGATCCTGGGTGGATGTTCTCAGCCAGGTTTCTGTTACCACAAAACATCAGGCTTGGCATGAAAATCCAGCTTGAATGGCATCAAATTTCTTTAATAGGCTACAAGCATTGACATGCAGGAAATGTAAATACATTACCTACTGTAACTCTTGATCTTCTTGGATGAAGTCTCCACCACTCATTCACACAGATGGGATCTCGCCAGAGGCGCTAGGACTCAGCGGAGACCAACATTTTTCAGAAGGGCTGGTGCCGAGGTAGGAGTCACGAGGCGGCACCACGAGCTAGGCTTGCGCTGTATAGACTACCTTGGCATTGACCTCCAACCGCCTCAAGTATCTTTTTTTTTCCGAGGAGGTGCAGTGACAACCAACCTGTGAAGAAGCGTCAACACAACAGTCTTCTAACCCAGGCATTGACGGAGTGAAGACCAAGACACAGATAAGTGAGCTGGGATGGTAGGGCACATGAATGAGTGGTGGAGACTTCGGCCCAAGAAGATCAAGAATTACGGTAGGTACATAATTTACATATCTTCCTGGATATAAAGTCTCCACTACTCATTCACACTGATGGGTGAGTACTGAGCTAAATAATCCCCCGAGATGGGTGGCAGGAGAGAAAAGAGGAGTTCACCTTAGGACAGAAGTCCATTAAGGATTATCTTGCCAAAGGACTGATGCTGTCTGGCATGGACATCAAGGCGTGGTGCTTGGCGAGGAGTGTGCACAGAGCTCCAGGTGGCGCATTGCACATGTCTGCAATGGGGACGTCCAAGTTCTGCCAGAGAGGCCGCAACTGCTCTGGTAGAATGAGCGATACTCTGCCTTCTAGCTTGACCTGTGCCATGGAGTAGCAGTGGCAAAGACAAGCTACTATCCATGCAGAAGTATACTGGATGGCTACAGGCTGGCCCATCAGGGCCACACTAAAGGAGACAAACAGTTATTTAGACTGCAGTTTCTTTTGTCCTGTCTAAGTAGAACCACAAGGCTCTCTTCACATCCAGTGAATGCAGGTACGCTCTCCTCATTCTGGTTGTTCATGAAATAAGTAGGAAGGACCAACAGCTGATTCAGATGAAATTCTGAGACAACCTTGGGAGAAATTTAGGGTGGGTTCTGAGAACCACCTTGTCTTTGTGCAATGCCGTATACAGAGGGTCCGTGACCAAAGTGTGTATTTCTGACACTCTCGGCCGACGTGATAGCCTAAGAAAGGCTGTCTTCCAAGTCAGAAATTTAAGATCATACATAGCCAAGGGTTCGAAAGGTTTACAGGTGGGCATGTCTAACACAAGGTTAATGTCCCAGGCTGCTACCGGTCATCTGGTGGACTGGTCTGTAGAATGCCCTTAAGAAATCTCTTGACTACAGGAAGTTGAGCCAGGAGATGGAGTGTACAGGCTCATAGTAAGCTGAGATTGCACAAAGGTGAACCTTAATGGTGGAGTATTTGAGACCTGTGTTTGACACGTCTAGAAGATACTCCAACACCTTGCTAGGTGGGCAGGAAAAGGGGTTCAAGAAGATTTTGCACACCAGATGGAGAAAGCGCTCCATTTAGCCATGTAAGTCTGTTTGTAGCTGGCTTGCATGCCGCCAAGAGGATATCAGAAACCCGCGGGACACGTTAAACCTTTTCACCTCTGTCTCCTCAGGAGCCAGACATGGAGGTGAAGAGACTTCAGGTTAGGATGGACTACTGGACCCTGCATCAGCAGGTTCGTCTGAAGTGGAAGCAGTTTGGTGGCGTTTCTGACAATCTGTTGATCAGTGAAACCAGATCTGACGAGGCCAGAACGGGCGACGAGAATCATTCTGCCCCTGTGCCTCTAGTTTGAGCAGCACCCTCTGAACTAAGGGAAGAGGTGGAAATGCGTACATAAGCTTTTGTCCACCCCAGTTTGAATGCATCGTGACAGAAAATTCCAAGTCCTGGATTTCTGGAGTAGAAGAGAGGCTGTTTTCGTTGAGTGGGGACGTAAAAGGTCCAGGTCTGGAGTTCCCACTCATCAAAGAGTGACTGTACGATGATTGTGTCAAGGGACCACTCGAGGATCTGCTTCTGTTGTGCTGAGATGGTCTGCCAAGTCATTCTGAACTCCCGGCAGGTAGATCGCTTGGATCAGGGCTTCATGCTCCAGGCACCATTCCCACACTCTCATCGCTTCCCTGCACAAGGGTAAGAGTGTGTTTCACCCTGCTTGATGATGTAGTACATCACAGCTTTGTTGTCCGCTTGAAGGAGAATGATCCTGTGATGAAATATGTCTTTCAAAGTCCGAACAGTGTAAAGGACGGCTCTCATTTCCAGAACATTTATGTGAAGCTGAGCTCGTCCTGACTCCAATGACCTTGCGTGTGGAGACCTCACAATGAGCTCCCCATCCCAACAAGGATGCATCCATGGTGATGGAGATCTGGGGATCTGGAGGAGAAGGATAGCCTACCGAAAAGGTTGTCCTCCTGAGACCACTAGTGACCGTTTCAGCAGTTCCGTCACCCGCTTGCAAAAGGACCGAAGGTGTGTGGTTGGCGACCACTGGAGCTGAGCATCCACAGGGTAGTTCTCATGTGAAGCTAAGCCAGAGGAACAGTAAACACTGAGGCTGCCATGAGACCCAGCATCCGCTGCCTGGAGAAGCCGAACTGAGCTGTGTTTTCTGATTGAGCCGGCCATCAGAAGGATGTCGCCCTTCTGTCCTCTGAAAGGAAGGCTTTCACACTGGAGGTATCCAGAAGGGCTCCTATGAAAAGGAGCTTCTGGGAGGCTGCAGCTGTGACTTCCCAAGTTTAGCAGGACTCCTATGAATGTGAGTAAACTTGAAGTCGTGGATATGACTTCTAGAGTCTGTTGTCTCGAGGCTGGCAAGAAGCCAGTCGTCCAGATACGGAAATACTTGAATGCCAAGTTTTCTTAGGTGCGCCATGAGAACTGCAAAGGACTTTGTAAAACTTGAGGTATCAAGGATAGCCCAAAGGGCAGGACTTAGAATTGGTAGTGTTGACCCAATGCCACAAATCTGAGGTATTTTTGATTTGGGTGCGAGAATGTGTTAATAGGCATCCTGCATGTCCAGAAAGCTAGCCAATCGTGCTGACTAATCAGAGGCAGCAGAGTGCCGAGTGAAATCATCTTGAACTTTCCATGTAAAAGAACTTGTTCAACTTTCTGAGGTCGAGGATAGGCGATATCGCCTGTTTTCTTTAGAACCAGAAAGTAATGGGAATAGAAACCTGTGCATCGCTGTTCCAGCAGAACTACCTCTACTGCCCTGTTGTTCAGAAGGCCTTGGATTTTGGAAGCAAGAAGGTCTGACTGAGAGACAGACAGCTTGGGCTGTTGTTTGGATGATCCAGAGGGGTTTCCGACAGGTTTAAGGAGTTCCTTCGTGGATAATCCTGAGTACCCATTTGTCTGACATAATCGATTTCAACTGGTCAAAGAACAGTGTCAGATGTCCTCCTACTGCCAAGGAAGAATCCCCTCGGCCAGCTGAGGTGGGACCTGGGCCAGAATGTCAGAGGTGGCACTGGGGCTTGGGCCCTGTGCCTTCTGCTGCGTTTCTTCTGCAGCTGAGGAGTTTGGTTTCTGTTAAAACCGCCTCTGTCCTTATCATGAAAGTACTAACGGTTTGGAAACTGATGCCTGCTCCTGCCCTTTGAGGAGCTACAGGAGGGTCTAGCCGCTTTAATGGCCGACCTAAGTTTTCTGAGTGGCCTCTACTGCTTGCTCAACCTGTGGGTCAAACAGATACACACCGTCAAAAGGCAAGGCCATAACTCTTTGTTGGGCATTATTGGTGAAACCGAGGTGCGTAATCAAGAGTGGCGACAGAGTATAGATACCAGCCGCTGCTGTTCTGGAGGCAGTGTCAAAGGCATCCATAGCAGCCTTAATCTGTTGATTACTGGATTCAATGCCTCTAGTGATGGTTTGGAGGCTCTGAATTAACCTCTGAGTCAGGAAGAGCTTCTACCACAGTCTTGAACAAATACCAGAGTGTATACTCACTGAGAGAAATAGCCCTGGTAGCTAGCAATGCGTGCATAAGGTGGAAGCAGCAAAGACTAAAGCTTACCCAAGGTAGTCGATCTTGCGAGATTCTTTGTTAATGGGACGTGCTGTTGATTCTTGTGGAATAACAGCCTTGTCATTCTCTGCCAGAACCATGATGACATCAGCAAAGGCTTGAGAGGCCAGAATAGGTCGATCCTTAGGAGGGACATATTTCTATCTATGGACTTGGCCACAGAAGGAATAAGCGCTGGATTATCCACCATTTGTGAGAGAGTCTCAAAGAGGGCTGCACCGGAGGGTTAGTTCCATAGGAATATCTGGAACTTGCAGATACTATAGTTGCAGCAATTTCCCAGGATCAATCTCGAAGTCTGGAGAGAGAGAGAGAATTCAAATTTCTGAGCAGAGACTTAAAGAAAGGTCCTCGACCAAAGGCTCTGTAGAAAGGGGTTTATTCCCGCCCCAAGGGTGAAGTCATCATCTCCATCATCCCCAATGAAGATCAGGATCAGGTTCAACATCATCCCCTGCCAGTCCGAGGACTGAATAGATAGGAAAGTGATAAAGAAGAAGAAGAAGGAGCAGAAAGAATTGGCATTGAAAACCTCTGGCCCCCATGCGGCACCACAAGAGCTCCGGCGCCAAGAACACACGCTGGCTGGCGTGAAGGGGCACCACGTGGCACCTGCATAGGATGCAGCACCGAGCGCTGCACCAGCAAGGGTCAGCGACTCTTCTGCCCACACAGTGGCACGCTGGGCAGAAAGCTCAGGGTCAGAGACAGTGATGCAGTGTTGTTAGCAGTCTCCTGCCACAAGCCACTGTCAGCGACTCTTCTGCCCACGCAAGGGCACACTGGGCAAGAGGCTGGGGTCAGAGGCAGTGATGATGGTGCGACCGGACAGTTTCCCGCCGCGAAGCGCTGTCAGCGACTCTTCTGACCACGAAAGGCACACTGGGCAAGAGGCTTCGGGGTTAAAGGCAGTGATGCGCGCAGCCGGCAGTCTCCCACCGCAAAAGCTGTCGGCACTCTTCTACCCATGCAAGGGCACGCCGGAAGGTGGAACCATGGGCATTAATAACAAAAGGGCTCACACCTTCAGAAAAGAGGAGTGAAACTAGCCAGGGTAGTGACCCATATGTTGAAGGCTCTGGCCAAAAGAAGCATAAGATGTACAACTGTTGTGTACTGATAGTGCACACAGGGTCCACCCACTTGATATGAAAGACTGTTAGGGCCAGAGCCTTCTATAGGCATGGTGGTTTCTTTCATAATACAAACGCCTTGTCTTTCAGTGGAGGAACTTTCCACCGATGACCTTTGCCTTAAAAAGAAGATCCGTGACAGGATTGGGAAGACACTTTTCTGATCTACACCTGCCCAATATTGCTCAATAATTTGGTCACATAGTAGCGAAAAAAGATGCAGACAGAGTCAGATTGACATTCGCCATCTCCACGGACTGTACCTCCTGAGCTGTTAGGGACTACATGCCTCAGCTATCCAAAAGACAAAGGCTTATTGTGGCGCAGGGAGAAAAACATCCCAAATTTGGACTCCATCCACTCTCTTCCACTTCCTTCTCCACAGAGGAAAGGGAATGTCTTCCTTTTTTTTAAATTAAGGTCAAGAACTTCCTCATAATCATCATCCTTGCCTTCAAAAGGCAAGGCCGAGAGTCTGCCTGCATATCTGTTATCGAGCCTAAGCTTGCTGCACCCACCTGGACATGCCTGGATGCCCCCCAACTGACTCCTGAGGGGCCCACCAGCTGGGGTGTATCTGCGAGGATGTCCAGCGGGACACGGGGCTCAAACTCACTCAAGAGCCACAAAAGGTAATTTCTTCCAATTATGCTGCCACTGCCAATTAAAGAACTAAGTGCTCCCTCCCAGGCCAGACAACCAGCTGGGGTGCTAAGCAACACAACAAGGGCAAAAAAAAACCCATGGGGAGGCCTCATCACCTTTTGCAGGTCTTACATCATTTCATGATTAATTGTCTCCGATACGTCATGGTGCCAGACAGACATACAACTGTGCCAAATAACGATTATGAGGTAAAAAAAAAATTAGTCGCAATATCTTTTCTGGGCTAAAATTCTCCACTGAATTGTCTTAAATGACTTGCTCAAAGCCACATATCATGTAAGTCAGGGTCATGGGAGGCAAACCCAGGACTGCTGAATATATCAAGCTTTTACTTGAAGCTTTAAGCCATACTGCCAGCCGCTGCAGTAATTAAGCGTGCCAAATAGCAATAAAAGGCATGCATGTCACTAGCAGGCGTCGCAAAGCTGTTTTATATACTATCAGCGCACGCTTAATGCTCCGCACTGTGTAAGCACATGCTGCACCAGCGATGCAAAACAAAAGTGGAAAATAGCCTGAAGGAGGAGAGTGTGCCCAGTTGTTAATGGCGGCCAAGCAAATGGAAAAACAGAGGCGTCTGTGGAGAAAAAAAAACAAAAACCTTTGAGAAACACTAAAAACTCAATTAGCTGAGGAAACAATCAGTAATACAAAAATCTGAAATGGGGGCGATGACAAAGCTGAAGGACCCCCACAGAACCCTACACTCCCAGAAATAATTAAATTGTACCTACTTGTGTCATTTCTTTTCTTTCTTTTTTTTTTTTTTACGGAGACCATTAAAAGCACCCTAACACAGCAGAAAAGGGCTATCAATCCATACAGAGAAATGGGAATGGCAGGTTATTCAATCTGAAAGCAGCAGCTTAACAGGCCAATTTAATTTAGGGTGCTCCTGAAAAGACAGGTAGCCCCAACCTGCTGTGCAGAACTGCAGCCCCAAAGAAGCCTTGAAAATCTTGAGAGAAGATAAAAGTAACTCTTTCCCTTTGAATGGCACCTCTTAATTGGGGAGTTGCTGCATGGAATCCTCATATGCCCAACATTCTAAAGCTTAAGAAAACATTCTCCTGGCAGGGTGCACTATACCCAGTTGTTCTGATTACCCATTGACAATGTGGAGCACTGCAGAAAAGTATATAATGAAACTACATCAATGCAAATACATTTGTAGTTTTCCTGCCAGGTTACCATAACTTAGCTTCTTTCTCCAAGATGTGTACTGAATCCCTTGTATAGGATTTAAGATTTTGTACTACTGGCTGCAAGAAAAGTTCACAAATGTTGCTAAGTTTTTCAGTCAAAGAACTGATGCCTGAAATATGGGCCTCAAGGAGGGGTGCACTTCAGGAAGGTAATAGAAAGTGGTGTCACTGGTTTTACTTTCAAAACTCACTTTCCTCTGAGTAATGTGATCTCTACTAAGAGCATCATCTATCATAATGAACAGTGCAGTTTGAAATTCCAATATGTGATTTTTTGTTTGGATGTCATATGTATAATGATCAGTTAACAAACGTAAAGAGTCTTCCATATAATCCTCCTTTTTAAAATAACAATGTTCACATCTTAATCTGCTTCCCTAAAGATAATATCTCTTGAGCATGATACCATTTTGTTCTTAGCAGTTCTTCTACTTGCTTAGCTTCTGTATCTCTCTCTCTCTCTCTCTATATATATATATATATATATATATATATATATATATATATGTGTGTGTGTGTGTGTGTGTGTATATATATATATATATATCTTTCTATATATATATATATATATACACACACCACACACACATATACATATATGCAACAGGATCTAAACTACCTGGATTAAACACTGAAGTGGTTCTGAATTTATACTGCCTCTCAACTGCACCCAGTTCAAAAGATTTGATATTTTATCTATCATCTTGTGTTTCTACAAAAGCATTTCCCTCATCATCAAATTTAATATAATCAAGTACATCACCTTCCATATGCAAATCATTATTTCTTTCCCCTGTACAACAGATGCTGACATATCATATTCAGAAAGGGAGATTACTGTATCAAAATCTGTCCTTCTTAATGAAGTCCCATCCAATACATCACATGTAAGTACAACTTACCTGCTCCATTTGACCCCGAACTCTGCCACAAGCAATGAGGTGCTCCTAGCCACCCAGAAACAGATGCAAGTTCTCTAAATTCAGGAACTAGCTTACCTGCTCCATTTGACCCCGAACTCTGCCATAAGAAGCAGTGCTCCTAGCAGCCAGAGACAGATGCAGGTTCCTAGATTCAGGAGCACAGCTTACTACTCAATTTCAGCCCTGAACTCCACCACAAAGCAATGAGATGCTCCTAGTTGCCCAGAGACAGATGCAGGTATGAGCAGATGTATCACAGGAGACCACACACTGTGTGTTCCTGTTTGAGCCCATGGTGATTGGCCATGTGACTGCCTGGGTTAATTTTTTATCTCCCAACTTTCCCATCTGCAAGTTATACTGTTTCTCCCTAGAGGTCACCATAGCACCTCTCTTCCTCTCAACTTAGTTGGTCTATAATATCTCTGCCGAACCATTATAGTCCACAACAGCATCCCTTATTTGAATCCTCCCCAATTTCTCACCAGCCCCTAAAAGCCCTCTGTGCAACTTTGACCATGCCCCTTCCGTCATTTAACACTTCTATTTGCTATTCTTGCAGCAGCTCTGAAGTACACATTGTGCAAACTCGCTCAGCGGTCAGCCTCTACTCCCAAAGTGCCAACCTCTGAGCAGCTGGGATTTGTGTACAGTGAACGAACAAGGTAACCCTCTTGTCTGTTTGTGAGTTCAAGTCACCTTAGTCTCAAGCTCTGAAGGGATTCAAACTGATAACCTCTTGTTAGCGTGCCCAATTATCAGGCTCAGATAATTCTGTCTTTGGGGGCGCAGATATCTTTCTTCACGGGCACCCATAACAGGTCTTTCAAATGAACCCTAAGAACTCAATGCAAGACTTTCAGAGAACTCTATCATTTCCCAGTTTGGTATACAATAAGCCCATACACAGTGTACTTATAACCTTTAAAAGCTCCACTTAAAATAAAAAAAAATTGTCAAGGCACTCCAGCAGTTTCATTTGTAAAAAATATCTTTACTTTAAAAATATCAAAACAGAACAATAATTACAGAACAAATTATATATCCCAACACATACAGCCTTGGAAACAAACAAGAAAAAGTACAGTTCCTACAATACATACATTTAGACTGGTCTAATCTTACTCTTTTTCAGTGCTGTGATGATTCTCCCTCAGTCAGATAATATTATCTTGTGTCAGTCAGAAATATTTTCTTGTGTATCTATGTCAGGTTCTTTCAGCACTTAAACACACTTCTGAGCCGGCCTTCTCATGAGGGTCACTAACTCACCTTGGTGTATCAAACTCTATATTTTACAATACAGGGTCTCCAAATAAAATATTTCAAAAACATATGAGATAACCTCACTGACTTTCCTCTTCACAGGTTAACTGGTCAGAACTGGTTTAGTTCTTCTACATATACATCTCAAAAGTTTCTTTGATCTAAGTCACTGTATTCAAAGCAAAAGTGTACTGGCCTTTTTAATCCCGTCTGGACCTTGGAATCTACACCTCAGGTCTTTCTGATGTAATTCAAGGTTCCCCAGGAATGTATTTTGGACCTTCCTAATCCATCTGGGTCCTCCTGGCTCAGACATCAAACTTCTTCAATGTCCATTCTGGCTCTCTCCGACACTCCTCCCACAGGTCCTTCCTGGCAAATATGCAAGTCAAAGGATCTCCCTGAGGGCATGAATGGCTAATCTTATTTCCTGGGATGAAAGCAAATTGACAAGGTAATTGCACTCCAGATCTCTGCAGTTTAAAATGCCTCCTGTCCTTTGAACTTATCCCTGGGAGTCTTGATATGTCAGTTCTAGTAAGACAGCCTTTTCCTTGAACTGACCCTTCCCTTCACATATTTATATGTAATAACAAAAATTAATACAGCACTCAAGCACACAGAGCTGGCAGTCTCACGTCACACACATCACAGGGCCACTGTGTTGAAGACTCCCCTGTGCACCGCCAATCTACCACAGTGCCATCTCAATCTGTACCTCTTGTTCCTCCTCAGGCTACTTCCTCCTACCACGGAACATACCCTTAATCCTTGGCTACAACCCTTGTTGTCCCTCATTCTGTCTTGCCACGGGCCATTATATTGCAATCAGCTTCCCCTTAGCTCCTCTTACATCAACAAAAATAAACCTTTAAATTATCATCCCACCAAGCTGAAAGATATACCCTACATACACTGTTGGTTAAAGCAACTTATTCTCCTCTTGCTCCTCTGCTCTGGAAATATAGAACTAAACCCAGGCCCTCACACCCACTACTGATTCCAACGGAATTTGCATCTACTAAAGGGATGAAATTTATGCTTATAAATGTACGTAGTCTTATCAAGAAACTGAATGTTGTGCAATCTTGGATCTCTCATACAAACCCGATGTTCTCATACCAACTGAAACATGGTTAAAGAGAACAATCCCAGACCAAAAACATCTATAAGGCTTCCATCAGGTGGACTGGATATAGTACCGTTCCTCTAGCTTCCGAGACTCAAGCCACAATGAATCGATAGTCCCTGGAGATCTGAATCTCGACTGAGCTAGCAACAAACCTAATCTCCTAAAATGTATGTGTGATGAGCATGGCCTTGGTCAATTAATTTCTAAACCTACTAGGCCAAACTGAAAAAATTCCAACAACAGCTCCCTTCTTGACTTGATACTTACTAATAACCCATAAAATCTCCTAAACAGCAGTATTTCATAACGATATAAGTGACCACAATATAGTGGTTTGTGCCAGGGCTTGAAAGTCCCAGTCCTCCCTGGAAGTTATCTTAAAAGAAGCTTCAGAAAATTTAACATAGCTAATTACCTATCAGACCTTAGCACCATACAATGGCAAAAATGCTACCTTGCCACCAACATCAATGATGTCGTGGATATTTTTAACTTCACCGTGCTTGGTATCATCAATAAATCGCACCACTAATAAAATGTAGGACCAGAAAAGCATTGTGCCCCTGGATCACAGGTGAATTAAAACAAGCTCTAACCCTAAGGGGCCATCTGTGGGCCAATGCCAGGCGTACCAAAGACCGAATGACTGGGCAAACTTTAGAGCCCACTGCAACACCTGCACTAAATTGATCAGGAAACAAAATAGAAATATTATCTTAATGCCCTTGAGAAGACCAGGGAGCCCTGCAAAGTTCTGGGGTGTCATCAAAGCACTAGAGGGACATCGATCTTCTCCCTCCCTACCCCAAAAATAACCTGTCAGGGAATAACCGTTACAGATACAGCTACAATATTAGAAAATGTAATACTCATTTTTCTATAGCAGGCCTTGTCATCGACTCCTCCCCAGCTACTAGCATACATCCTGCTTATACTACAACTGAATCAAACAAACATCAAACTTCAACTGCCAGACTCCTTCTGCTTCTCTCCTTCACCTTCAAACAGGTCGAGGACTTACTACTGCATCAGATTGCTAAACAAAGCGCAGGAGCAGAGGCTGGCCTAAGTTCTTAAAGTCCTAAATTAACAGTTGCATTTATTTAATCTCTCCATCACTAATAGTGAAGTCCCTATGCTATGGAAAATGGCCCATGTATTCCCACTCTTTAAATCTGGGGATCCTGGGGATCTCATAACTATAGACCCATATCCCTTCTTCCCATCCTAGCAAAATTATTAGAGAACTGATTGACATTCAGCTCAGGGATTACCTGGATAAGTCAAATTTAATTAACCCACTGCAATCCGGCTTTCGGCTCCTGCACAGTACCACCTCAGCCCTTGCAAAAGTATCAGATGACTGGCTCTGTGCTCTAGACAGTAAACATACCACAGGCAAAGTATTCCTTGACCTGAGCAAGACTTTTGATACTGTAGACCAAGCAATATTGTTAGATAAACTCAGCGAGCATGGCATAAATGGTCCGGCGCTAACCTGGTTTTCCAGTTATTTGTCTGGGCGTCATCAACAAATTAAAGCTGATGGAACCTTCTCCTCTTCTCACACAATTACCAGAGGGTGCACCAAGGATCGATACTTGGACCTCTGCTTTTCATGTTATACATAAACACTCTCAGTAATCATATCTAAAGCTAAGCTCCACTTTTTGCAGATGATACTGTACTCTACACCACTAAGCCTTCTATTACGGATGTTTGTCTTGAACTCCTGTCCAAATTTAACCTATTGCAACAAAATCTCCTTCACTCTAAATTGTTACTAAATGCAAATAAAACAAAAGTCATGTTTTTCTAAGCTGGCCTGGGCGCTGAAGGTTGAGCGTTGGGCGACACACCTCACGCCACGCCCGGTGACCGGTTCGATGCCAGACTTGGGGAGCTGGCAGAGAAGGAGAGGAGAGAGTGTCTGGAGGACAGCTCTCCTCTCCCTGGGAAGATCCAGGGTTGCTTGGTGTCCTGGCAGCTCGATGGAGATTGGGGGCATTGGAGAACACCAGCCAAAAGCGTAAGGGGTGAGTGCTGCAGACAGCAGCAGGGCAGCCATACACAGGCATTTTTCGCATGCTGCACTCCCAGGACAGAAAACCAAGACAATCCCGTCCTCGGGATAGAAGACGACACCTTGCCCGATGAGCTACCTCCATCTCGGGCTTCTCTCTCCACCAGGCTGACCACCCAGCCAGGCACATTGGACTATTAGATAGGCGCCCTGGGCGAGATAGGGCGCCCCACCTCAGGAGGTACAAAGCCGGGGGTCTGCCAGTCTGGTGTGGGGTGAAAGAGCTTCAGGTTGGAGTTAGAGCTCATGGGTGCAGTGGATGCCGAGAGAGTTCTCCATAGTGATGGAGAAGAAAAGAATGTACAAAAACAAACAAACAAAAAAAAGTAATGTGTTTCCAGCCCGGCAACCCTCCACTATGTCTGTAAAACCCATCTCCCCATCACCAGTAGTAACCCTGCTAGGCGACACTCTGGAAAGGGTGGATAAGTTTAAATACCTTGGCTTCCTATTGTATCATAACCTCTCTTTCTCTTCCCACATCGAAGAGCTCACGAAAAAGCTAAAGCAGAGGCTTGGTTTTCTTAACAGAAACAAATCCCTATTCCTAAAGAATCTAGACCAAGACTGGTCCAAATCACATTCCTGCCATTGCTAGACTACGCTGACATCCTTCTGAGCCAATGCCCGGTGACTAGCCTGCACAAGTTAGACATCCTTTACCATCACGCTGTACAGTTCATCACTAATGCACCAGCCAGGATGCACCACTGCAACCTCTACACTGAAGTAGGATAGACCTCCCTCACCACCAGAAGGCTATTAAACATGTATGTTTGGCCTTACAAAGCCTTGCTCTTTAAATTTCCACCCTACATCTCAAACCTGTTTACGTCGTGTCTCATGTTCCTACTCTCAGAAAGAGTTCTTATAATACGCTTGAAGTCCCTAAATATCGCAGCCAGTAGTGGCATGCTGCTATTAGTCATGCTCTCCCCGGCTTGGAATAGGCTGCAATCCTCCTTAGACTAGTCACCTTAAGTCCCCCTAAACACCTTTAAAGCCTTGCCACCAATCTTTC
This sequence comes from Neoceratodus forsteri, assembly GCA_016271365.2. Classification (NCBI taxonomy): domain Eukaryota; kingdom Metazoa; phylum Chordata; order Ceratodontiformes; family Ceratodontidae; genus Neoceratodus; species Neoceratodus forsteri. The sequence goes on along the minus strand of CM028131.1, from coordinate 698,271,215 downwards.
CTAAGGCGTTTGCCACTGCTATATTACCTAGCCTCCCTAGCCTTACTTTCTATAAGTCCCCCTCGATACAGCCTTGTATCCTCTCTCTCTTTTGCCACCCCTTACCTCCTACAATCCCCATCGGCATGCAAGACCCTCTTTCTTTTGGAGCATACCCAGGTTTGTTGTGTATTTTTGCAGCTTTCTACATATCTTGGCTATATTTGCCTTGTATGTCATATGCCATACTCAGTGTGATGTGTTAGACCCCTTACACTCACATTGGAACAAATTGCACTTGGCACCTATATTTTGTACTTTTGTATCTTTTCTTCCTAATTATACATCTACTACATATTCTGTGTATCCTTTTATGTTTATATATCTACTATGTACTTTGTATGTAACCTGTCCATACAGGACCTCTCTGTAAATAAGCTTGCTCAACAGACACACAGAAACATAGAATTTGATGGCAGATAAGGACCGCTTGGCCCACCTGCCCGTTTCCCTACCTAATGGATAAGCTGCAGATCCTAGTTAACCAACTGCTTACTTAGTCTTACTGGTAAAATAAACTTGAACTTGAATGTTCTTCCTCCCATATTTTTGCTGCAAAAATACCTTTTAAATTAATATTACAAAAGATTTTAAACAACTGGACCTATAGATCAAATCTAATAACCATAGGGAGGGTATAAAGCCGTATCCTTTACAAAGCACTCTAGTTTCCATTTCAACCAATTGAGAATTACTTAGATTGATGATTTCTTTTGATTCTTTGTTCTGGTCACTAGGCGTGATACGGTGGGTTTATTTATTTTATTTATTTATTGGAATTTTGGATAACACCTTTGAGCTAAAAGCTCATTTACAAAGGTTCCACGTCGTAAGGCAATAGACAAGGTACATAGACATTACAAAACAGATAGGGGTATATACGGCAGGCAAGTACATTATGGTACATACAGATTCAAGCAAGTACAGTTAAAATACATCAGGTAGGAGAGGTCAATTTATTGCAACAGTACTAAGAGCATACCTAAGGTGGACAAGCAATTTATAGTGGTAGCTGCGCTTTAGAGCATGCAGGTAGAGTTATGGAGGGTCCAGAAGTGGTGGTGACCAAAGGAGAAGTCTGGAATAGATGAGAGCAGGGGAGGGTGGGGGAAGAGACAAGGGCAGGGCCGGCCTTAACAACTCTGGGCCCCTGTGCAGCCCCTGCCAGGCCCCACCACTCCATTCCTGTGGCCCCCCACATCCAACATTTACACCTAACTAACCCTCAGGACAGTACCAGATCTACTAGTTTAACCAGCATTTTTTATTAGTGCCATTGACTTCCATTACAAACATACCGAATGTGACAGCAGAAACAGACCACCGGTCTATCTAAGTCTGCTTCAGTGTGCAGCCAACATCCCTAGCATTGAATTATTTGACTTCGCCATTGGAAATTAATCTGACTGAGCCTGGAGCAAGAACTTAAGTAAGTATATAACTACTACCATATTCATTTCTGTAAGGACAGGAACATCATCACTGAACACTCACACCTCTGATACTCTGATTTGCAAACAAGTTAAACAGCTTAACTTTTCTGGAGGTGTGAGTGAGAGAGAAGAACAGAGAGGATTATTATGGGCGCCAGTAAGGTTGCCACCTGTCAGTCTTTTCACCTGGTGATCAGGTTTTCAGGGTCCCTATCAGGAAATCCAGTTTTGCTCTGTGCTGGTCAGGTTTTGAGCCATTTTGAGTGCTCACATACTTTTGAAACAGATTTTGTCATATCATTCATTGTTTCAGCTACATGTCCAGGTTACAGACAAGTTCTCTTGTCAATATAGCCTTTTGTTTGTGAAAACAGTCAGCCTGGGAGGTGTAACGTATGGTGGCCATTAACACAATTAGTACTTACTTAACCTAATCTTTCCCACTGCAGCAAAGCTGTCCCGCCTTTTGTAACAGTAACAGAGTCAGAGCCAGTTGTCTTCTACTTTCATTTGCTGGTAAACATTTTCATCTCTAACAAAAGTTAGGCATTTTAAATTCTTTTTTCCCTAAAGAAAAAATATGGGCCCCTAAGGTCCAGGAGCACAGTCTGCACCTAGCTAAGGCTGGCCCTGACAAAGGGTAACAGCATACCTCTCAACCTTTTTTTCCCCAGATATGGAACATTGCCTGTCAAAATGTGGAACAAATGGGCAAAATGTGGAACAATTAATCAAATCTTTACCTAAGAAGCTCAAAACACTGTTAAAATGTGCACTTATGTTCAGAAAGTCTGTTATTAATTGAATAATTTATTTTTCCATAATTTACTATGGATTTTGCTTTAAAGTGTTGACTTTGAATGTGGAACAAGTCCTCACAATGTGGAACAGGGAGCTTTTTGAAGTAAAATGAGGAATGTACAGTTGAGAGGTATGGGTGACAGAATAAAGAGGCTGAGTAGTCAGAGGGTGGGATGGGATAGGAATCTACCCAGGGTTACGATCTTGCTCACCACAATGTATTGGCCTGCCTCACGCTCTGCCTGTGCCTATCCCCACTAGCAGTGCACTTGCCCACTTACCCATCTGCTACTCTGCACTGTGCCCTGGCACCCCTCCCTCCCTTGCTCCTGAACCTGCTCTCTTGCCCTTGGGACCTCTGTGTGTCTCGGTCCTCCCTGCCCTCCCTTAGCTTCCTCCCTGCCTCAGGCACATCTGGGTGTCTTCTTATTCTTGCCTTCCTTCCTGTACCACCCTGCCCACCCCTGCTCCCTTAACGTCCCCTCCCCTCATGTCAATCGTGGGAAAACCTCTCACCATCTCCCAGCCAGGGTGTTAGTCATGCTACTACTCCTGTCAGGGAACATTCATCCAAACCCTGGCCCGGTTCCCAGGAGCTCCCGACTAGCACCACAGGCCTATGCATGGTCTCCATGAATATCTGTAGCCTCCTAAAAGTTTGACTCACTACAATGCCTGGTCACATCAATTAACCCTGATGTCATCGCTCTGGTTGAGACTTGGCTGTAAATCCTCCCTAACTCCCTGGTCTCCCTTCCTGGTTTCACCCTCTTCCGGTCCGACCGTGTTGGGAGGCGGGCGGCCTCGCTATTTATGTCAAGGAATCTCTCCCGTACTAGCCCTGCCTACTCCAATCCTTGACTCCAGGGCCCAGGCGCTTATGCTGAAACTAACCCCGACCCTTTAAAGGGACCCTTTATCTGACTACTGCATACGTGCCCCAGGGACCAAAGCAGTCCATTGCCTCTCTTACAGAATACCATTCCTCACTACCTCCTTCCGCTTGATCAAATTCTGGTGGGTGACTTAAATGTCAACTGGCTCAGCCCCTCCTCCTCCTCTACCCTTGACTCCTTTTCTGCAATAGACCTAACACAACTAGTTACCCAACCTACAGGACTAACCCCAAGAGGCTCCAGTACCCTGCTTGATGTGGTACTCACCAACGCCTAATCGGATCCCAATGTACAAGTCCTCCCAGACTCTCTCAGCGATCACCCCCATTCTATTCCGCTGGTCATCCTCAGTCCCCAAACCCATAGCACAGTCCACATGCCGGCGCCTAATACCTAGTGGTCTGACAAAACTTAAGGAACTTCTGTCCCAAATTGACTGGTCTCCTATACAGGCAACTCCTGACATTGACACAGCTCTCTCCTTCTTTACCCGAACTTTTAATAATGCCTGTGATATCTTTGCCCCAATGTCGACCGGCGTTCTAAAGGCAGAATGCCCCTGGTAACCCCAGCTTTGATCCACCAACTCAAACATAGGGACAACCTATGGCACCGTGCCATTGAGACTGGCCGGCCCAGTGACAGGCAGTTATATGCTGCCACTCGAAACAAGTGCACTCGGCCATCAGAAAGGCCAAGTCTGAGCACTATGGTCCTCACTCACAGCCTCATGGGGAACCCCAGAACCTTCTGGGATAACATTAAACAGTTAAATGGGAGTGCACACTCCCCCACCCAGATCAACATTAATGGCGTGATCTCTTCAGACCCAGCCCTCATAGCCAACCACCTCAACACCTCATTTACTGATCTTAGCCCTATCCTCCCTACAAATTTTTTGCACCTCCTCCCCAGCGCTGCCGTAAATCTTTCTCGCTCTTATTTTTCCTCTGCCATGTTTCTGCCCAAGAACTTAGGCCACACCTTGTCACTGCCCTCAAGAGTAATAGTACAGGCAGTGACACCCTGGATCCGTGTATCCTACGGCTGGTCTTAGACACAGTCCTTACCCCAATCACGTGCCTCATCAACCACTTCTTTGCCTGGGAAGGTTCCAACTGCCTGGAGAAGTCACCACTGTCACCCCTATCTTTAAAGGTGGTGATAGGACTGTGGCACGAAACTATCGGCCAATCTCCATTCTCTCCTCTCTCCAAGGCCTTGGAAAAAAGCGGTAGCCTCTCAAATCTCTGACTACCTCTCCACCTACAATGTCCCATGTCCTGAGCAGCATGGCTTCCGAGCGAGCCACAGTACCAACACAGCCCTCCTAGAGTTCTCCAACTTTCTCCACTCCTCCTTAGACACTGGTTCTCTGGCTGGTGCGTCTTCATTGACCTCTCTAAAGCTTTGACACTGTCTCCCACCCCTCCTTCTTGATGCCCTTAGTCTCTCTGGTTTTGCTGCTGGACCTATCTCCTGGTGCACCAGTTATCTGTCTGACAGCTCACAGCATGTAAAAATTAATGGGACCTACTCAGACATCTGTCCCATCTTTCTGGGGTTCCCCAGGGCTCCATTCTGGGCCCTTACTATTCTCCCTTTACCTTAACACCCTTTCACGCTCTTGCTTGGGGAACATTCTATTGTCGCTGATGATGCAGTCATCTTTGCCTCAAAGTTGTAACCCTACTGCCCTCCAGGACTCGCTGCAGAAGTCCTTCACTGAAGCCGAGGGCTGGTTCAAGGAACATATAGATTGGTGATAAATCTTAAAAAACAAAAACCATGTTCTTCACTCATCCTCAAAACAAGTCCTGCAACTTCAAACTCCTCATTCACTCTGGGTCCTCTTTCCCCTCGAACAAGTTTGCTCCTATAAATACCTAGGGATCCATTTTGCCCTCCTCTCCTTTCTTGGACACATCGCTGCCCTAGCCACTGCCACTAATATCTGATTGGGCATCTTACATCGGTATAAACACTGCCTCCCCAGGAGGCTCTTCGACTCGTAGTCACCTCCTCTATCCTGTCCCTAGTGGACTATGGACTGCCGGGTGTATGGTGCTGCTGATCAGACCGCACTCCATAAAATTCGCGACTACTCTGAATAAGGCCTGCAGGTTATTTACTGGGGCACCTAGGCTAACACACACCTGTCTACTGTATGCTAAAGCGCTGGTACTTGATCTTGGCAGAGCACCTCAAATATCTGACCTGTACCCTTACAAAAAAGACCTCCTTGGGCTATCTCGCCAGGATTGACCACCACCATCCGCCGCTCTGTCCCACTAGTTCATACTGACCTCTGGGAAAACCTCTCTTGTTATCCCTAGAGCTAGGACCTCTCACGCCAAAGAGCCTTCAGCTTTAGGGCCCCTCCTGGTTCAACACACTGCCCCCTCCATCTCCGAGCTCCAACTATATCGGTAGCTTCAAAGCGTCCTTATGGAACCACCTTGTTAACACCCGGTTGCACTGCCACCAGTCAAAAGCCGTACTCAATACTAATGACAAAGCTACTACTAAGCTGCTAAGGACAACATAACTCTGGTATTGTTTGCATCAATCCTACCTGTACCAGCTTGTTTGTATCTATGTCTTAAGTTACTGTTATACTGTTATACTGTGTATTTTCGTTTGTCTTACTGTGACAAGGTACCTTTGTAAATGAGCCTATGGCTCAAAGGTTTTCAAACTGATGTCTAAATAAATAAAAATAAATAAATAGGTGATAGGGCAGGGCTGGGTAATGTGGGGAGAGAGGATGAGGGATAGGGAAAGGGTTTTAAAGTGGGGGAGGGGTGAGGTGAAGGAAATAAAATGGTGACTCTCATGCCTTTATAGGGTTCCCAAGACATCAAGGGAGATTCTAGTTGCGGTGGACCCTGGAGATTGGCCAATGCAGAGTCACTGCAACTGAAGATAACAGGCAAGGTATGTTGAGATCTAAATCAGCAGGATAAAGCAGGAGATCCATCTCCAGGGTAGAAGAAAAGAGGAAAGTGAATCCCTTGCAGAGCTGTGCCCACAGTCTGACTCACCAAAAGGGATCTGAGCAGGGCAGATCAGTGGTTTGTCAGATGGCACACAGAACTATATGCGGGATAAAATGGTAACTCTCATGCCTGTATAGGGTTACCCAAGACAGAAAGGAAATTCTGTTTGGGGGCCCGGAGATTGGCCAATGCAGAGTCACTGCAACTGAAGATAACAGGCAAGGTATGTTGAGATCTAAATCAGCAGGATAAGGCAGGAGATCCATCTCCAGGGTAGAAGAAAAGAGGAAAGTGAATCCCCTGCAGAGCTGTGACCATAGTCTGACTCACCAGAAAGGGATCTGTGCAGGGCAGATCAGTGGTTTGTCAGATGGCACACAGAACTATATGCAGGATGTGAACCACGGAGCCCTCACTGGGATTGGGCCATTAAGTGTCAGTTGGTTGCTGGCAGGGAAGTGTCAGTGGCTCAGCAGGTAGCGCACTGCCTCTGAGGCCGGGTGGTCAGAGGGTTGTCAGAGGGCTGTAGGTTCAATTCCACACCTGGCACTTGGGTTGTCAGAGGGCTGCTGGGTAAATTCCCACACCTGGCACTTGGGTTAATATCCCAATACTGACACTGTAGTGCAGCATGAGGGGGTGCTGCATTTCTGAGGTGCCTTCGGATGAGACATTAAACCGAGGTCCCACATGCCTGTTCTGGTAGTAGTTCAGGTGGATGTTAAAGATCCAATGGCACTTATCAAAAGAGTAGGGAATTTCCCGTGTCCTGGCCAATTTCTCCTATTCACTAAAAATACACTAACAGTTTAATCTGGTTCAGGGTCAGTCGGCATTCATGTGTGTGTGTGTGTGTGTGTGTGTGTGTGTGTGTGTGTGTGTGTGTGTGTGTATGGGGGTAATTGGGGGGAGGTAACTGCAGAAAGTGGAGTGCTAGCTGCACAGTCGAGCAGACTTGATAGACCGTGTGGCCTGTTTCTGCTGGCAAGTAGTAGTAAGTAAATCCCTGATGGTATCTCTGGGAGATAGCAGTTCACTTTCAGAAAAATTAATGCCCTCTTAACATGCTGTTTGAAGTCATTCTCTTTTTCTCCTCCGTCGGTCACCATCCCAGGACATCCCAGTCTCATCACCTCGATGTCCACTGGGACCAACCCTGCCAGCTATCTTCATCCAGGGCTTATACCACCTGGTGGAGCTGGTGGTTCCCCATCCCCTGCCGCCAAGCAGGATCTAGTTCTGCTGGCTGGCCTAGTTAGTTGGTGCAGGGCCTGTGGGTGTCTGGCATCACCCAGCCAGCTGGCCTTTTCTTCTCCATTTCCTTCCTGAGGCGTGTGGTATGCAATGTCATCATGACACATGCCATGTGCTCCTATTAACGTGTGTCAATGACTGCTATGCTTATCGCGCTCTGGCAGACCCTAAGTGTCTTTCCTCCAGTTTCCACTAGGGGCAGGGTGTCCGCTGGCTCTGCACACCCTGCCCACCCCCACCACTCCACGGAGGAGGACAGCAGTCTTTCAGACATTCAGTCCTCCTCTGCCTCGCTGACCTTCCGATGCCCTGAGCTTTCTCCTGAACCAGGGTCATCGGCATAACACAGTAGTGCTACTGCTGCTGGTGAAACCAGCTCTTTATCAAATTTTAATATAAGCCGTCATGCAGTCAGGGGGAAACTGGGATCCCCTTGCACAGCATGGTCAGACGGGCACAGAAAGGTGAACCGTAAAGCACAAACTGACCTCAGAAAGAGACAGAGACTATTAGTATAATGGCAAACTGGCAACTGTAAGCCGCTGGGACCGAGACAGGGTTAACATCCATTTTGGTGAGAAGCAAATATGAAACTGTGCCAATTATAAATTAAAGAAAATGAAATAGGATCCCTGGATCCAAAACCTGTTGCATCTACAAATTAACTTTGACAGAACAGTACAGTAAACGCCAAGTGCTTGGACATTTGAGAGTGTGTGTGTGTTTATTTACTACATCATGGCAGGCTCTCAGTGTGCCTAAATATCTTTCTTCCAAGCCAAAAGAAATGAGTAACTGTAGCCAGCCCAGTGGCATGGAGGGTAGAGGCACCCATTTTGCCTCACCTGCCACCAGCTAGCGACCCGTACGTGACAGACTCAGTTCGCGCCGGGGTTGGCCGAGGAGGGGGAATGAGCATCCGGAGGATGGATTTCCTCCTTTGGGTGTGAGGGGTTGTGGGTCCTGGAACCAGTCTGACCCCTAGTGGAGGCTTGTGGATCAACAGCCAGTGCAAACATAACAGGAGCTTGGAGGGTTGGCGGTCGTTGATGTCCCATGCACGTAGTGGACGGGGGCATCTGGACTACATTGCATGCCTGTTCCTCCATGAGCAATTAGAAAATAGGCGGTTCATAGCATGGATGATGCCAACCTCCGCGAGGCTCCATACCGGACTGCAGGACCCTCTCCCACACTGAAACATAATGTCGGCAGGTGGCCCCTGCTGTCTTCGACCCTGCCATGGAGGGTAAACCATGAGGAAAGCGATCCAGATCCAGTTCTTTAGTGGTGGGGAGCCTCCATCAACATTGCTGCGGGGAGGTAAGCTGTTAGGGAAGACTGGGTGAGGTGATACCTGGTCGCTGGCGATGGGGCTGGGGAGTCAAAGGTGGGCTAGGCTGTGCCAGGTATAAACAACTTAACTGCAAAGAAATGAATAACCAATCTGAGTGCAAGGAGCTCATGGGGAGCAAAGATACTCCTAAACTCGGACATTTCCCTAGACCATGCTCACCCCTAGTCCAGGGCAGTAACACAGGATGGTGTGTGTGCACTGCTTGAAGGAGGTTGCATTAGTTGCATAGTTTGTGGATTCAAATGAGACTCACCAGGTCCCACTCATAACCCAGCAACAAGGGTGCTCCATAATGACATACTCCATCCCCACCTCCATAGAAAGTGACTGCAGCACCTCTGTGACACATATGACCATCACCACCTCATTTCTGAAGAGACAACTCAAGGTCACTAGCAAACCCATGAACCTTGACAGATCAATGTGAAAAGAGGTCTGAATAGCAGAATGCCAGATGGCAAATTATACATGGTGGAGGGTGACACAACCAGGACATCTCCACTAGGGATGTATTGCAAGATACAGAGCTCACTTCATTTTTTCTATATATGTAACCCCCCAAAAAAAAAAAATCGGTGGGGGCTTACCTGGACTCCTTGCCACCCCAGACACTGCCTGCTGCCCTTCTGGTCCTCACTCCAGCCCTGGGACTGCAGCCTGGTGGAGGACCTGAGGAGAGAACCGCCAACCTGCCTGCACGATATTCCTACTTGACAATCAGAAACTGCCACACCATCATGCAGCTAGTGTGCATATGTTCGAGCAGCTGCCTGCTCAAACATGCAAACTGCTTCTTCCACACTGTTGCTTAGTGTTTAGAGTGTCCAAACCGCCCACCTGCTGGATTTCACCTCGGGCGGGGCCACCCACAGTGACTCTCCCTCTAAGCGTGCTCCAGCCTAAGAAATCAGTAAGCATCAGGGACCCGAGGCACTAGGAAGGTGGAGAGACAAAAGGACAGTATGAGTCTGGCACCCTATGCCTTTAAGGACAGTGTGGCTACCAGTCACACAGTGATAAAGACTGCTCTGCTGGGAGGGGGCATGAAATGGAGCTCCCAATGGGCTGAAGAAAACCTCTGTCACTAAACTACTACAGATAACTAGGCACAGGTGTGCATAACAAACTGAGGGGCAGCCAAAGTAAAAAGCAGGGCAGGAGCTCTACAAAAGGACTTAAACTTAAAGCCATGTTTTCTGCAGAAAGACAGCGCCATCTTGCTGACCCCTGACCTAAGCTGCAGCCAATCAACAGTCAGGGGTCTCAGCACATGAGTCCAACAAACTGCTGGTATAATGAGAGAATGACTGTGCTGTATGCTTGGTGCCCCCGTGCCAACCAATAGGGTGCCAAGTGAACATTCCAAGTACTAATTCAGTGTGGACTGACAGCCTCCTACAGAGCTCTTGGGGATGTGTGTACCTAAGTCCTTTATGCACATTTTGTGCATTGGGGCCTCGTTTTCTTTCAAAAGTCCCGATACGCTATTCACCAAGCCCTGCAAGTCCATAGGCGCAGAGCCATGCCCCCATCTTGTAATGTGAGAATCAGTAGAGTGTGGGGAAGACTCCATTGGTTTCTGTGGGGAAGTGTTTTATACACTTTTAGTGTTTAGAGGGGATTCAAACAAATTACAATCACTGCTCAACTAACAAGGCCCTTGTTAGATGAGCGTGGCTGTAATTTGTTTGAATTACTGCCTAAAACATTAAAAATTTTAGTTTAAGAAACAGCCCTATAGAAACCAATAATAGGGCTTAATTCCCTGCACTCTACAGATTCTAACACTATGAGACTTATGCAGCCTGGGGGCGGCTCACATACATTTCATGGCTGGGGACCCCTGAACTTTACCAGGGACTCCCACTTTTGGCTGTGGCCCCACTTTTTTTTTTTTTAAAGAACCTCCTGACCCCCAATTTAAAATCCTACTGAAAGCCCTACTCCTACACCAATCAGAAGCTGCCTTTACCTCAGAAAATGTTGAGAGCAGTTACAGAAGTGGGGTTCTGCAGGTAGCTTTAGGAGGTAGGAGGGCGAGGGCTGCTGGTGAGAGCCTTCTGGTGAAGCCTACCTGGACTTCCACAGCCAACCATTGGGGGTGACTTCAAAAGGTTTCCACAACCTGTGTATCCAGAGACTGAACTCTATATTTGTCTACTGGAAGTGTCAGAATGACATTTTCCTGATAGATTGTGACCTGCCTTGAGAGTCAGAAGTAATTGCGTGCCACAGCTGCCAGCCTGTGCACCAGAGACTAATACAATTGTGAGCGAAAACCTGCATCGATCCAGCAGACAGTCTGGGAGGCGGCCAGTTAGTGCTAACACCAGGTACTAACGAACACTTCACACTAGGGCTCTAAAGCATGGACATGGGTGTATGGTCCCTACCCTTAGGCTGGTCTGTTGCAGAGAAGAGGACGGAAGAGCCTGAGAGGTCCAGAAGACTGCAGATGCAGAGAGCCAGGGCTACGCTAGAGACACCTTGAGACCTGAAGCATCTTCCAGCTGCCCCCAACCGCAACAACTGAACCATCAATCTGAGAGAAACTGCATCTACAGAGGAAGAGGAGAAGGAGCCCAGCTGACAGAGAAGTGGAACAGAACTGCAAGTACTCTCAGGGCCTGACCTGCAATGGGGAAGTTTGTACAAAGTTGCCACCAAATCTACAGATTTGGCCAACAGGCCAGGAGTTAAAATACTTTATTTGGAGGTTCTGCCATTTAAGCAGTTGCATGACCTGTGGGTTTGGTTTTGGAAAGTGTTTATTCTTCTTGCTTTAAAGCACATCATCACCGCCAACCAGCTGCAATGTCATCAAACCTACACTGTTCCTATGGCTGGGTACCCAGTGAAGCCCCAGAATCCCTTAAGTTTTAAGGGTTAAAACTGGTATCAGCAGGTAGTACCCCCAGTACAGGTGGGCTGGTAAACTAAAAGGTTCACAGCATTATTTGCTACTGCTTTGTCTGGCCTGATTGGGGTGGCACTGTTATTTTATATATATATATATATATATATATATATTTATCATCAGCTTTTTCTCCTTGTTTCTCCTGTCCCCATGCCCCAGGCATACACACACATACAGAGGCATGCGCACCACACCTCAGGCACCCCTACCACTACTCTGCTGCCCCCACCTATGCTACCCACGGATCTCCACCGGTGGAAGCAGAACTATGGAGGTGGCGACCACCCAGGAGAAAGAGCTGACTTCTGGCTGCTCAATCCTGCTCCCTCCCTTGCTGGCTCTCCAATGACCCGAGGTCATTCCAGAACCGGTCGCCAGTGTGTCATGAGGTAAGGCGTCCAGCACCTCAAACCTCAAGCGCCACCGGGCTGGCAGTAGTGTGCTGTTTTTAGTGTGTGTTACAAGCTGAGCCTAGTCAGGCACCTAGTTTCAGTCCTGCACGTACAGCTCAAGAGTTTCTGCCAAAAACCTTTTGCTCTGCATTCCCCATCCCTTGTGAATATCCCCAGTAAATATTCTGTTGATATTTTACATTCTGCTCATGAAAATATTATTAGTGTAAGTCACTAACTGCACTTTTGCTGAATCTAAGGTCGCACTATGATTTTGCATGTGTGGAGGGACACTGTTTGGAGAGGTAAATACTGCATCCCAGGGGTTGTACCACTCTGATACCAGGCCCACTTAAATTTTACTCTGGGTGGAGGCACCACCTAAACATATAAGATCTGGATTCAAACCCTCAGTCAGGAAATCTTAACCTAGGCCCCTCAACCTTGTTAGAGCCCACAAGACATGGGTAGTAACTGCAACATCCAAAGCACAGCAGTTACATATACATTTGTCTCCCTTTCCCAGGAATATACCCTGTGTGAGTCCACCTGGGGAGGCCTTTACATTTTTTTACTTTCTTGGATGCTATTCTTATTTTATATATATATATATATATATATATAATTTATATTTTATTGAAGTTTTCATAATACATGCAGGTACAACATAACTAGCACCATTCACTGACGAATCTCAGGCCCTGGCAGGAATGTAATGTTCTTTAGATTACAGGCTAGTTCTTACATACAAAGATATATATATATATATATATACACACTGTATATATACACACAGGCATGCACAAGCATATAAGAGGTCTGTAACATCCAATAATGTGACCAATACAAGATCTGGACTACCTTCCTATAAGTTGGCACAATGTTGCAGCCCTTAAACAATACCAACATACCTCAGTTCTGAACAGTAATAACTGCTATACTGACATGAAAGAAACAAGCCCTACCAACATTAACAAATAACTTCTCTAACAAGATAAAATAAATAATAAAATGGATGACAGTGTGCTGGTTTGAGAAAAATGACTGCCGAAATATTGGGATCTGCTAATAGATATAGGTATAGCCACATTGGGTGAGGATTGCAGGAAAGAGCCATTCTTCACCAACTAACTACAGACTTTCCCTGAAGATGCTATTCTTATTATGGTTTGAATTGAAGGTAATGTTTGGATACCGAGGCAATGTTGTTTTAAACCAACCCTGGATTCAGGTCTAGACACTATTTGAACTAGGAAACTGTTCTGAACATAAATTATAACTGTAGTAGTGATTTTACTGGAACTGGAAGACAAAATGTATAAGCGAGATTAGATTTAATAAGCATGATCCTGTTATTAGGGACAGGTTTGGTTCTGCCTTATATATTTATAGCTACTCCAAAGGATGAATTATAGGACTGGAAGGATATTAGATTTGAATCAATTGGGAGTTAAACTCTGCCACAGTTTTTTTTTTTTTTTATCTTTTCCCAGCTTTTGCCACCTGCCATGAGCAGAGATGTGTATAAAGTTGAGACTTATCAATATACTCAGTCTAGCACATTTCTCATATGATTGGGTCAGTTACCAAATGTAATATAGGGACTGCTTTTTAAAACTGCTCCAGAAAATGATCTTGACCAATAGGGGTAAAATAAAAGTGATTATCATGCTATTCCTGTTACTCTGTGGAGATAGTCACCCAAATCCCAGTCCAACTAAACTGGAATTGAACCCTTAATTATGGAAACATTTAAGGGAAAGAATTCACGATAGTTCACTGTAATGTTAGGAGTTCAGTAAATAAAATTGATGCTGTAAGAGATGGGTGATTAAATATAACCCAGATAATTTGATTCTTCGGAACCTTGGTTAAACCCCAAGGTTCTTGAGATGCAGATTAGTATAAATGGTTACCAGGTCTGGAGGAAGAATAGGAATAACAAGGGGAGGTTTGATTATTTAGGGGAAACAACAGTTGGTGGCTATTGAGGTTAGTCTGAATATAGATCCAGAGATAACTGAAACCTTGTCACTGAATTTAAACATCCCCATGTTCAGCCTTTATTGTGTGAGAATTTATAGACCACCAAAAAGCAAGCTCGACTGTTTTGGTGATTTACAAGACTTATTGGGTGATTATAGATTGACTCACTAATTTATGTTGATTGGGAGCTTAACATTGATTGAAAACTGATTGAAGACACCCATAAATTGTGTGAAATGAGTGCTAATCTGGGTCTATCTCAATTAATTGACGATTATACTCGGATGAGTCCAAGTGACCAATCAGCCTCCACTGTTTTGGATTTAATTTTACTTCTAACAGTGATAATTAGATTGGCCTGGTGGCGCTGAGGGCTGAGGCACTGGATGCCTTACCTAGGTAACTTTAGTGATCATCAATGCATAGCATGTATGAGTTGTAAAGAGAGTGGAACAGGGTCAGGTAATATATGATATAAGCGGGTATTTAAACACTTTATTTATTCTTTATGCAGGACATTAAAGCAATTAAATGGAACATATTTTATCTTATTTCTACCATAAATGATGCATGGGATTATTTTAAAACCAGTTTTTTAAATATACGTGATATCCATGCGAGAAGACAGGGTTTAACTATTACTAATGCTCTGTGGTATAATGGCAGGCTACATAAACTGAAATCCCATAGAAATGTGTTATGGAAAAAGGAAAAAAAATTCAATATGCAGAGGGACTGGAATGCTTATAGGGAACTTAGAATATATACTTGAAAAAGTAAGACAGGTGAAATCATCTTCCTATTTAAGAATGTTCAATAGTAAAGTTAATTTGAACCCTTGGGACTTTGGAAGTTAATGCATAAGCTACAGAACCCTGGTCAAAGAGGTTTTCCAAATATTTTAATAAATTATGGAAGAATCAGACAACAGGTTCTGAAGTGGCAAATGGTTTGAATTAATTTTTCATTGAAATGGATACCGTCGAAGGTCAGTTAAATTGTAAAGGTGGGCAGTCTTGTATACGTTGGTAAATGCAAATCTTTTGGATTTGGTGATCTCATTTAAATTTCTTGATATGGAGGTGGACAAAGTAATGACTCAGCTAATAAAACTGATGAAACAAAATCAATTGGCCTAGATAACTTGCCTAGTAAGTTGCTGAAATATGCTGCACCTGTTATTGCAAGTCCAGTTACGACTATATTCAGCATGTCCTTAAATACTGGCATGTAGCCAGATGCATGGAAGGATGCTAAGGTAATTCCTATATTTAAATTCGGGTCCAACAAGGAAACAGGGAATTATAGGCCAATCTTGATGCTTCCAGTTATTTGCAACATTTTTCAGAGGCTGATGTCAGTGCAGTTAAAGGTTTTTTTTTTTTTTTTTTTTTTATGAAAATGGTCTGCTAAATCCCAACTAATCAGGATTTAGAGAAAACAAAACATAGTACCCAGACAGGCATGTTTTTTCAACTTTCTTTCCCTCCAGTCGCGGCACCCTGGAACATCTCTCAGGCAACCTAGTCCTTTCCTGTCCAGCCCTGAATCCTCCCAATCTGCCTCCTCTCTCCTCCCTCCCAGGCCAGTACCCCAGTTTAACCCGCCCGTGGTAGGTCACCTTCTCCTCTTGGGCACGCTTACAGTCAGACTCTGGCTGGGTGGGGCTGAGGAATGAGAGACCTGGAAGGTCAGTCTGGGAAGGCCAGTGGAGGACATGGTGGATCAGTGCCGTCAGCCTACCCAGGCGCCGTTGTTTTCTGTGTTCTTAACGAGCTTCACCACTCCCTCCTGTGTGGTGCACAATGGCCTTTACTGGTGCAGCAGACCCTGCTGGTGTCAACCATGCTGATTATGTCATGTCTGGCTGCTGTTGTGCCTCCGGCTCCACCGGGGCCACCAACACCGAACAACCCTCCCATGCTACCCAAGGAGGACAGCACCAGAGGCACTCATCCTCAACCCTCCCTGGCCGACCCCTGGTGACCCGAGTATGCTCTCGAACCTGGGTCACTGGCGTGGTGCGAGGTTTGGCGTCCAGCGCCTCAACCTCAGCGCCACCAGGCCGCCCATCAGACAGCCATGTTAAAGGTGGTTGGAGACATCCAATAGTCTTTGGAGGACAGATTCATGGTTGGGTCAATATTTATAGATTTGTCAAAAGCATCTGACATTCTAGATCATCAGATTTTACTTGATAAGTTTCCTGCCATGGGTCAGTCATCCGAAGCTGTAGATTAGTTTCAAGATTATTTATTTATTTAGTTTTTGTTTACCTGCTGAGTGCACTAGCCAAAGATGACTATTTCAGGCATGACCGGGACAGTACAGAACATATTAACATACATGACATTCCACAGGTACATTAACAGCTTAAGTACAGCTTTGTACAAGACAGCAATAAGTATAACTTAGTACAGGCCAGAAGAACATGATATACATGACATTTTACAGTACTTAACCACATTACATATTGCTTGATATAGACCACAGCACATAGAATGCAACAACATATAGAGCAAGATATTCAGGAAAACAGAAGACTTTTGACTGCAGGGTGAATTGGAGAAAGACAGGGAGGACCTAGCAGAGATCAAGTCAGATCGAAACAAGTGCATGGGTCTGACTGGGATAGATAACTCCGTAATTTTATTTTAAAGTGGCTGTGAAATGCAAACTGCTTTAGATGTAAGGAAGAGTATTCCAAAGCTGAGGAGCCGTATGCTTAAACCCACAGCACCCTTTGAGTTGTGACACCCAAGAACATTTAGTAGTGCTTTGTCAGCAGATTGTAGCCCATAGGAGGGTTGAAAGGAATAAGTAGTGTTGCGAGGATGCGGGGTGTTAAGCCTGATGACTGAATCACACAAGGACCACGGTAGTATGCCTGGATGCAGAGGAGAGGTCACCCCAGATCGCTGTACAGATGACAGCGGTGCTTCAGTCAAGAGGATGAAGATGCGCACCGACAGATATTATTGTATGTGACGTCCCATTTCAGTAGTGAGATTTATGTGCAGCAGTAAGGATAGGTGAGCAGTAGGTTAGTGCAGGGAGTAATACCCCTCTGGCAATGGCTAACTTAGATATGGAGTTAGCATGTAGATAGTCTTGTGAGCAACTCCCAGTCTACTACTGACTGTTTTACAGGTGGAATGAATGTGAAGGTTTAGATCCAAAGATTGATCAAGCAAAACACCAAGGTAGTTGAAAGATGTGACAGTCTCAAATTTAGACCCTTCAAGGTCGTGGAGCATTAGGGGTGATGTGCTAGTTCTGAGTTTGGGCAGATCCTAGGAGCATAGCTTTCGGTTTTTAGCATTAAGTACTAGTCTGTTGTCCTGTAAACTAGTTTTGAATGTTCCCCAAATCAGTGGAAAGGGATGAGTTCAGGCTATTGACAGGCTGAGCTGGTGTAGATGATGAGATCGCTCTGCATATAAAGAGAAGAGCAACTTTGTAGGACATCATGAATGTTGTTTATAAACAATGAGAAAAGAAGTGGACCCAGGATTGACCCTTGTGGAACACCAATGTTGATTGTAGTACTGTCTGATATAGCGGAGTTGAATTTCACTGTTTGGGTTCTATTCGATAAGTAGTTCCAATACCAGTTTACAACAGGTGTCTAGAAATCCATGCGTAAGGGTAGACAGAAGCAGGATGATCCATGTTCAAGGCCTTGGTAAGGTCAATAAAACAGCCCCGTAAGTCGTGGCCAGAGTCCATATTGAGAGTATATCTGAGGTGAGTTTCAGTAGTGCAGTGCTTGTACTATGATGTTTCCTGAAGCCATGCTGGGAGACAGAGAGAAGACTGGAATTAGCTAGGAAGTCAAGTGTTTGAGCAGCTACGAGCTTCTCAAGTATCTTGCTTAGCACAGAGAATAGTAATCGGTCTGTAATTATTCATATCCTTCCTATCACCTTTTGAAGACAGGAGTTATTCTAGCAATTTTCCAAAGGTCCGGGACCACACCACAGCAAAGGGATAATGTGTATATTTTAGCTAGAGGTGAGGCAACGAGTGGTGCAGCCAGCTTCAGCTGACGAGGTTCCAGGGAATCAGACCCTAGGCTTGTATTGTCCGAGATAACAATCGCTTAAGGATCTCTGCCCTACTTATAGCCTTGAAGTAGAACTGCAGAGGCTGCACGGACCCTAGGGATGGTGTAGATGCAGAGGGTTCAAATTGATTGTTGGAGCTCACAGGTTGGAACGATGTGGCCAGGGACGGAAAAGAAGAGGTATACAGTGATAGATCAGAAAACATACTGTTAAAAGCATTCACAATGGTATTAGGATCATTACAGTGAACACCATTGAGTACCATATCTGTAGGTGTAGTGGCTTGTGAAGCCCCAAGAAAAGTCTTTATATGGGCCCAGAATTTCTGTGGGTCATGTGGAAGCTGGATTGTAGGTCCTTCCATACTTGCTTTTAGCTTACGTATTTGTTTCTTGCAGTAATTTCTTTGAGCTTTGTATGTATTGAAATCAGCAAGCTGGCCAGAAAGTTTATAGCTCTTCCAGAGTTTATCCCTATGTCAGAGTTCAGCAAGCAGGTCTTTGTGTAGCCACCAAATTTGCTTCCTCTTACTCTCCTAGTGACTTGCAGCATATGTTTGCTCTGGACAGCAGTGAATTCAGTTAGGAAGATATGTAATGCATCAATTCTACTAGCAAGATAGATCCCTGACCAATCAATGTCCGCAACATCACAAAGGAAGGCATTTACATCCAAGTTTGCAAAGTTAGTAAAGGTTACAAAACGAGGTGGAGGGATGGTGGGGCACCTGAGGCCCAGATGCTGAAAACTGGAGAATGATCAGTTATCACATCTGCCAGATACCCAATGTAGACACATGCTCCAAACGGTTTGTGAGTACCCAGTCCAATAAGGTGCCTGGTTTAGTGGGGTAGGCGTTCTGGTAGCCTTAGTAATCTGGTGTAAGTTAAAGCTCTGCATTAATGACAGTAATGGAACTGTGAGAAGGACCTAGCCAGTTCAAGTTAAGGTCCCCATAATTATGAGCTCATTATGACTGACCGTCTTGGTTGTACAGTCAAGGAGATCCTGAAGACCAGCTTGATCCCCTAATGGAGGATTATAGATGCAGATAATGTGCAGTTTTTAGGTGGTGGGCGTAGACAGAAAGTGTTTCTGGGACAATATTAATCCAAGCTGAAAAAGAAAAAATCAGGTGCACACCAGAGGTCAATATTGGGCCCTTACTATTTAATGGGACACTGTCAGATTTTTAATGAATTAAAACCCCACTACCGATAGGTGCCTGCACTGCCTGCAGCCAGTTTAAAGCAAATCATTCTGCTATATGGCACCAGAAGTTAATAATATTGCCAGTCTTTTATAAGTGTATCTTACTCTGATGAACCACTCTACCCACAGCTGCCTGACAATCATGCAGGCTCATAGAGTGCTACAGCACCAGTCAACTCATTCATATGCATTAAAAAATTATGCACTGAGTTTGTGCCAGTTTTAGATACTATAGTGTGCTGAGCAAAGTGTTGCAACTCCCATTTAAAAAACTACGGTTGTAACCTGGTTAAAACAATGTTTGAAAAGAGAACACCGACTCTGGGCATGTCATTATCGCCAATGCCCAGAGTTAGTTTCTTTTTCAAACATTGTTTTAACCATGTGATGACCCTTTTTTTTTTTTTTTTTTTTTTTTAAACGAGAGTTGCAACACTTTGCTCAGCACACTACATAGTATCTAAAACTGGCTCATAGTCTATTTTTTAACTCATACATGAACAAATTTACTGGCTTTGTCCACTTGCGGCGTGCATGGCGATGCCATGGTGAGCAGGTTGTCAGAGTAAAATACACATAAGAAACCTGAAAGATTGGCAATATTATTAACCTGTTGCCAGACGATTTAGAATGTATAGGTTTTAGGACGGTATACACTTTGATAGCAGAGCAGCACCATATACCAGAATGACTTGCTTTAAAATGGCTGCAGGCAGAGGGTATTAAATTCAAAAGCTGACAGTGTCCCTTTAATATTTATATAAATAACCTTTCATTTTCTGATCCAGAGATAAGTTTTCACCTAAATACAGATTATACAGTTATGTATACAAAGGGTGAAAAGTGAATCAAATCCAAAATAAATTAAATTACAGTGTTTGATGCATTACATTTTTCTTTATAGAAAACAAACTGGTTCTCAATACAAAGAAAACCAAAGTATTGCTATTTAGGCAGAGAGATAAAATATTGGGGTGGGGGGATATGTTGAACATAGCAGCAAGGGAAGGAACCATATTGCAACAGACTGAATCATCTGAGTACCTTGGACTATGGGTTAATGATAGGTGTAAAAGGAATATATTAATAACTTAAAAGCTTGGGACAAAAAATAGGTGACTTATATAAAATAGAAACATAGAATTTGATGGCAGATGAGGGCCGATTGGCCCACCTAGTCTGCCCATTTCCTAACTAATGGATAAGCTGCAGATCCTAGTTAACCAACAGTCGACTTCCTCCTACCCCCCACTAGAATTGCCTTATGTCTGTCCCATGCATTCTTGAATTCCCCCACTGTTTTGACTTTACAACCTCCTCAGGGAGGCTATTCCATGCATCTACAACCCTCTCTGTGAAGAAATACTGCCTCACATTACATCTGAACCGCCCCCTCTATCTTCAAATTGTGTCCCCTTGTTCTTGTACATCTCTTTCTGAAAGATGCTACCCTCTTGGACCTTGAAGTATTTGAAAGTTTCTATCATGTCCCCCCCTTTTCCTCGAGGCTATACATCTTAAGCTCCTTTAGTCTTTCTTCATATGTCTTCTGGTGCACACCCTGTACCATTTTGGTTGCCTTCCTCGGACAACCTCCACCCTTTCTATGTCTTTGTGGAGAAGGGGTCACAGAACTGTACACAGTACTCCAGATGTGGTCTTACCAACTGTCTGTACAGAGGGCCAACAACTTCCTGTTTTCTACTGCTGATGCCTCTCTCTATGCATCCCAGTATCTCCCCAGCCCTCACTTACTGCCTTCTCCGTTGTGGCCACCTTTAGGTCGTCTGATATGACTACCCCTAAGGTCCCTTTCCATTTTTGTTGTTGCAGTATCTCACCCCCATTGTGTATTCTTCCTCTGGGTTTTGTTTCCCATGTGCATTACTTTGCACTGCTTTGCATTGAATCTAAGCTGCCATACATTTGACCATTCCTCTAACCTTGCCAAGTCCCTTTTCATGCTTTCCACCCCACCTTGCCTATCAACCCTGTTGCAGATCTTTGTGTCACCTGCAAAGAGATATACTTTCCCTTCCAGTCCCTCTGCAATGTCACTTATAAAGACATTAAAAGGACTGGCCCCAGTACTGAACCCTGCTGTACCCTAGTAACCCCCTTTCTTCACTGTGGACTTCATTTACTATTACCTGCTGTGTCCTGTTGTCCAGCCAGTGTTTTACCCAGGCTACCACCCTGGGTCCCACTCCCAGTCTGGCTAATTTGTTTATTAATCTTTTGTGTGGGACTGTGTCAAATGCCTTGCTAAAGTCACGTAGGCCATGTCCACAGCCCTCCCTGGTCTACTACTCTGGTCACCCAGTCAAAGAAATCAATTAGATTTGTCTGACATGACCTTCCTGCTGTGAATCCATGCTGCCTTGGGTCCTGTGCCCCACTGTCCTCTAGGTAGTCAACAATTCTTTCCTTCAGAAGTGATTCCATCATTTTCCCTACCACTGAGGTCAAACTGACAGGTCTGTAGTTTCCTGCCTCTATCTTGCTCCCACTTTTGTGAAGGAAATCACATCTGCCCTCTTCCAGTCCTCTGGTACCACTCTATCCTCCAATGATTTATTAAAAGGTAGTCAGTGGTGTTACTAGTTCTTCCCTTAGTTCTTTTAGAATTCTGGGGTGAATCCCATCAGGCCCCATTGCTTTATCCACCTTCAGTTTTAAGAGTTCTTTCAGAACCTTTTTTTCTGTGAATGGACTAATATCAACCCCTATCCAGAGTGCTTCTATTGACTGGATTAAGTATCTCCCCCTTTACTATTGTGAATACTGAGCAGAAGTATTCGTTCAGTATCCTGCTTTTTCACTGTTGCTCTCTGCCCAACCACCTTCCTTTTATTCAGCCTCAGTATTCCTGCCTTAGTCTTTCTTTGCTCCTTAATATACTTATAAAAGGTTTTATCCCCTTCTTAACCGAGTTGGCTATCTTTTCCTCGGTTTGGGCCTTTACTATTCTGACTGCCTTCCCTTCCTTCTGCTTTAACTGGAACAATTCTCTGTCCTGCTCCTTCTGTGTTTCCTTATACTTCCTGAATGCTATCTTTTTCTTCCTTACCTTCCCACCACTTCTTTTGAGAAACATAGTGTTTTTTCTTTCGTTTTGATTTGTTTATTTGCTTCACACAAATGCTTGTTGCCTCTGTGATGGTGGTTTTGATGTTTCCCATTGTTGCTTCACCCCACCTTCTTGCCTGTTTGCTAGTGTTTTCTGAAGCACTCTCCCATTTGACAAACATCAGCCCTCCTGAAGTCCAGTACCTTCACTTTTGTATGGCTTGACTCTATAGCTAAGTTTATTGTGAACCACATTGTATGGTGGTCGCTTGTTCCCAGATATTTCACCACTTCAAGATCGGAGATCCTCTCCCTCCCATTTCAAGTACCAGGTCTAAGATTGCTCCTCCGAGTGGGTTCCAAAACTAGCTGTCTGAGGCATGCCCCTGTAGGGCATCGAGAATGCCCTGCTCTTGGATGTGGCTGCAGCAAAGGTGCTCCAGTTAACATCTGTCATATTCAGGTCCCCATCAGCAATATCTCCCTTTCTCTGCCATCCCAAGGATGCCTTCTATCATTCCTTGTCCATTTACTCCCCTGAGGCGGGGTCTGTATACAACCCCTGTGGATTGTGATGTCATTTCCAGTCTCCAGGATGACCCACGTGCCTCCTCTCCTCCTGTTTACCCTTTAATTCTGTTGCTTTGATCCCTTCCCTTACATAAAGAGCTACTCCTCCTCCTCTTCTTCCCTCCCTGTCCCTCCTGTAGATTGTGTACCCTGGTATGTTGACATCCCAGTCAGTGGTTCTCTGTGTACCATGTTTCTGTGACTGCCACGATATCCAGGCATCCGTCTTCCATCAAGGCCACCCTTTTGGGGAGCTTTTACCTAGACTACAGGCATTGGTACCCATTACCCTCCATTTTTATGGCTTTATTTCTTTTTGCCCCATCCCTGTCCTTACTGCCTTTGTCTTTTCTCCATTTACCCCTGCCCTTCTCCCTATCGACAGCTCTATCTTGGTGTTTACTTCACTAACTATCCTGATTTTGAACTATCATTGCAAGCAAGACTTAGGTGGTAAACTCCATAACTGTCCCTATTTTTGATTATGGAGATGTTCTGTGTGGCGAGTTGGCAGAGATAGACCTTGTGAAGGTTGACGTACTGTAGTTATAACCATTTCACTAGGTTTGTCCCTGGCACACCAGAACACTCCTCATTGCACCATGTTCAGAGAGCTGAATTGGCTACATTTGGGATTGAGAAGACAGTTACACTTAGCAAGTTTTATGTTTAGGTGTTGTAAGGGGTCAGTTCCTGATAATCTTCAACATTTCCTAATCCTGGGTTAAGATCATCCAGTGCCATTGAATTTGTTGTCCTATTTAGGAGAGAGAACATAGAAAGCTCTTCCTTCTGCTACCTGGGTCCCCAAATTTGGAATAACATACCTAGAAATTTAAGGCAAGGCAAGTTTTGTTTTAGGTGCTCAATCCTGGTGGGCACCATACAAGTAAAAACATATGCAACACAATAAATAAGATAATCACCAAAATAAATAAATTACAGCAATACAAATAATAATACAGACCACTAAGAATGAAGATAGCCATAGCTTAAAACAGTTACTAAAAAGTGGTGTTATCCCAGGAATAAGAACTAGAAGACCGTGTCTGGGCATGCCTGGCTGAACATAAGGTCTTGAGGCAGGCCTTAAATACCTCAACTGAAGGGCCTCCCTTACTGCAGAAGGAAGCGAATTCCACAGGATGGGGCGGCAACATTAAAAGCTCTTCGCTGGCAGTTTTCAACCTCGTCCTGGGAATCGCAAGGAGGCCCCTAGAGGAGGAGCAGAGGAAGCGGACAGAGGTAGCAGGTGTCAGAAGGTCTGACAGGTAGCCAGGGCCTTAAAGGTAAGCAAGCCTACCTTGAAGCGTATACTCCACCTGACCGGCAACCAGTGTAGTTCACGCAGCACCAGGGTGATGTGGCAGTATTTTGACTGCCCGTCAACAACCTGGCAGCTGCATTCTGCACTAACTTCAGCAGGCAGAGTTTACCTCCTCGAGACCTCAAAGTAGGCGCATTACTGTAATCTAGCCTTGATAACATGAAGGCATGCACTACAGTGGGGAGGTCCATGGGTGGAACTAGGGTTTGATCCTGGTGATATTCCTCAGATGGCAAAGCTGGCCTGGACAATGGATGACACTAGAGATTCAAATTTCAATCTGCTGTCAAAGGTTACACCAAGATCACACACCGATCTTCAATGGCACAGACCCCAGGAATAATCTTGTTGCTGTGCCAGAGGCCATCCTATCATGCCCTTTGTTCAGCTCCACCAACTGTACCTCCGTCTTAACGGGTTCAGTCACAAATTACATAATATAAGGTTATGTAATGATCCAACGCTCTGTAAGAAAATCAGAGACTGGTTTCTTTTATATGCTGCCTTATCATAACCTTGTTGTCAAACTCAGTTAAACCATAAGTGTATAGATAGTGTATACAGCCTGTCGGGTTTGATAAGAGCATGCATCACTCTTTATGTATGTATCGTATGTCAGGGTTTTAAATAATTGATTAGCAGTTTTTTCTTGGGACAATACTAACTGTTCAGAAAGTATTTATATAGGTTTTCTAGAAGTGTTATGTTTGTTAAACACAGTAAGGCAGGTGCTAAGCATTTTCACAATGTTTTAGTACTTTTATGAGCAAAACGCTAATCAATTTTTAGAATTAAATAAAACCCTGGTATGTGCATTTCTAACATGTATATAGACACTGTATTTTATGTTGTTTATGTATATTTTATGATTATTAATTAAACATTGTTTAGTCACGTCAAGAATCTTTTATTGTGTTTTTCCTTGTAACCAGGATTACGTAAAGGGTATCTCCTATAAATGAGCGTCAGCTCAACGAGAATGCCTTTTTCAATTTGTTGAATAAAAATACATTACCACTACTACTGCTGCTGTTGAGGTGATGCCATCATGTGAATGGCAGGAATGTTTTCCTATCGTTTTCCCTCCCTCCTTCCTTATGGGGTGCCCTACAGCCTCGGCAGGGTACCCTGTGGAGGAGAAAGCTGCCTGGCCTGTCAGCGGAGTCACTAGATGCCGGAACCCACTGCCAACCCTTCCTGGTTGAGGTGAACTGCAGTGCAACAGCTTACTCTGACCCAACCTGACTCTCAACAAGATAACCAGAGTCTGCTCCCAAACTCTAGTCAACTGTATGGCAACTCACCGTGCTGCCACTGTGCCCATAGGTAGCCCTGTGGCTCATGTTTTGACTGTTTTACAGTGCAAGGGTGAGTGGATAACACCAGGTCAGACCAGTAGAAATACATGCTTGTATTTGACTGTAACCTATTATAAGTAACAATATTATGTAACCTATGTGTCTCTACATTTAATGTTCTGCACCTGTACTGTTCTCACTGTTGTAACCACACTATGTAACTCTGTCTATCCCCACCCCTGAAGGGTGCCTTTGTAAATGAGTCCATGACTCAAAGGTTGTAAATCCGACTCATCTAATAAATAAATAAATGTTTGCAGGTTAAATGATATTCTTCTTTAAAGAGTTTCCAGCAAAAATTCAATCGACATCAGCAAAAATCTCCCCAAAAATTCTATGACCTCCCATTTTTATTACTGAAAACATTTTCTTAAAACAGGATAAATTTCCTTTAAACTTCATCTGTTCACATTGGTTGTATACCTACTGTGAAGTCACGGTCTTCTACTTATGACACCGTAACCTGTTGCCATACAAATAAGTCTGATGTTACTTACAAGCAGAAGATTATGAATTTAGGGCAGGAATAATAGCAGAAACAGATGAAGTTTCAGGGCTTAAAAATTGTATGGAGAGTGCGGTGTGTGGGGGGACTGAGGGATTCTCACATTCTGAAATCTAGTCTTGCAATTTTGGGAACACCTGGGGCAATCCCCTTACAAAATCAGCTATTTTTACTATTCTCCTTATTACTGAGTTATCTACAACAATGACATTTCCTGTACTGGCAGCACCATGAAGCTGACTAACTTCAGTGGTCTGAATTGTCAATTCAACATTTCAAAACATAATAAAGTAGAAATTTCACAGTGATTAAAGCAGCACTGTGAATAGTACATTGATTAAGGCAGCACTGTGAACAGTACAGGGCTGGAGGAGAGAACACAAAATGAGACAAAACAAAAAGAAAACCTGAAAAGAAACAGGACTGGCAAAACAAAGAAGAAATGCAATAAAGGTCAGCCAACTAAACTAAAACCGGAAAAGCAGGAGAACCGCAAAATGAAACCAAAAGAGAGGAAAATAGGAGATGGGGAATCAGACAGCAGTCAAGTAAAATAAGAGAGAGAGAGAGAGAGAGAAGACTAAAATCAGAATATGAGCAGAACAGCTAAATAAAAAAAGGAGGAAAGAACTGAAGTGGCAGGAGTAGTTTTAACAAAACAAGAAATACACACTGCCTCCCTTTAATTTCCCAATAACAAAAGCTAATTTAAAGCCCTGAGTCTAGAGAGCAAACATATGCAAATTTATTTATTAATACACAATGGAATTTCTGAAATTGCATTTGCAGAACTAATAATAGAAGTCTTTGCCCTGCCAATGCCAACTGTATTGTTTTGCTGGAAAATAACAAATTATTTTTTATTTTAAACTTTTATTGAATAAGCTGAAAATTTATTGAAGTGCTGCTTTAATACTAATATACTAACATACTAAAAAACAGCAGAATATGCCCAATGGTCTATCAAGTCTGATGGGGATCAGTGCCTTCCCTAGGGCACCGTCATGAGTCCTCCTCCTCCTCCCCCAACAAGGTTCCTCTCCCCAACCCCGAGGGGCTCTGGGATGCACCCTCCCTATAATCACCTCACTGAATCAACAAAGTCCAAGAGGGTAGTATCTTTAGAAAAAGAGATGTGTAAGAACAAGAGGGCACAATCTGAAGCTAGAGGGGACAGCTCAAGGGCAACATGAGGAAGTATTTTTCACACAGAGGGTGGTGGACACACAGAATGGCATTCCTGAGGAGGTAGTGGGAACAAAATAGTGGGAGAATTCAAGAATGCATGGGACAGATATAAGGCAATTATAGTGGAGGGTAGGAGGAAGTAGGCTGTTGGTTAACTAGGATCTGCAGATTATCCAATAGGTAGGGAAATGGGCAGACTGGGTGGGCCAGGCATCCTTATCTGCCATCAAAGTCTATGTTTCCATGTTAAACAATACAAACAATATAAACAGTAAAGATGGAGCATTCCAAACAAGCCACAGGGTGTTTCAGATGTGTTGGCATAGGCTGTTGGTTCTTATATAAGAGATTAATAGTAAACAGTACAGTTGGCCTTCAGAAGCCTGTTACCAGACCTCACGTAGCAAGGAGCAGGATGTTCTGTAATGGAGTTATTACATTATATTCATATCCTAATCCTCTTCTTGCTCCCTATCCAGCTCATATGAGGTTATGAGGTACAGGTATGTATCTGGCTGGAGTGGCGAATATTTAGGAATGGGGCCCATATCCTATTAAACACATCTGCTTTTTCCAGGGTTATGAGAGAAGCATTCCATGGAAGCTACTGTAAGTGCCCCATGGCTAGTAGCTACTTATTGAGAGATGGTACATCAGAGGTTCTATGTCCATAATAATTAATCTTTTGGCATGGATTGTGGCAGTGATCATCTGTTTAGGAGAAGATGATTTTTCGACACAGAGGGAGAGGGATGCCCAAGAGGATTAGGAGAGGTTCGATCATTATTTCCTGAGGTACGACTGTTTTCAAAATGTCAAGATTTGATCCCATAACTTGGTGATGAACAGGCAGTATCAAAGGATGTGAAATAGGACCCAGGGGCCTAGTTAGATCTCCAGTTAGTGTCTGAGTTGAGGAGTCCCCAGGTGTGCAGAAATTGAGGTGTCTTGTACGACGTGAAGAATTTTTAGTTGGATATCATAAGTTGCAAATCATTTTAAGCTACATAAAGAACTGTTTGTAGTCATATTGGTCTGCCAAGCAGATTAGTACCATATACTGTATTCTCACCTACAAGTCAGCATTAAGTAAGGACATAGACAGGGTAGAGAAGGTTCAGAGGAGGGCAACAAAGATGGTGCATGGATTGCATCACAAGTCCTATGAGGACAGGTTGAAGGCACTGAACATGTACTCCCTGGAGGAAAGGAGGAGAGGGGATATGATAGAGACATACAAGTATCTTACAGGGAGGAACAGAGTGCAGGAATGCACTATTTTTAAGCGAAAAAGATGTTCCAGGACTAGAGGGCATGGGATGAAGTTGGAGGAGGACGATTCAGAGGAAAGCGTGAGGAAGAATTTCTTCACAGAACGGGTGGTGGACAAATGGAACACCCTGCCAGAGGAAGTGGTGGGGGCTGAAACAATCATGGGATTTAAGAATGCATGGGATAGACATAAAGGAATTCTGGAGGTCAGGGGTGAGGGCAACAGACTTCCTGGAAAACATAAACTGAACTTACAAACTTAAATGGGCAGACTGGGTGGGCCCAGGCCCTTATCTGCCGACACTGTCTATGTATCTATGTATTAGATATGTAAACCACCCTTTCCCTTGCCGTTTTAAAAACTGAAGACATTATTTTGTAGCACACATTGGATGGAAACACCTACATCAGGCACAGAATCTGCCTTTGTGGCCAGAACTGGACACAAAATTAGGTTGTGCAGTAGCAAAAAAAAAAAAATTCCCATAGATAGTTCAACCTCACAGATAAATCCAGTGCTCCTTCTCGGGGCCTGTTTTTAGCACCACAAACATGGCACAAAAGATAGGAGTGAAAGGAGAACACAGAGTGGTCAAAAGGCATCAGCTGACAAACGGAGCGGGTATTAATCCACTATTATGAACTAAGGATCGTAAATAGAGGAATCTGATTGGCCAAGAGTTCTTTGAAGCCGTGATGATATCGGGCTACATCATCACAGCTTCAAAAGTTCCAGCGCCACCACCAGCGTCCTTGCTCTCTACTGTCTGAGAACATTTTTTCAAAATGTACTCCTACACCACCCAAAAACTCGTTCATAAAAGCGTTTTAAAACCCGTTTCTTTTACTTTTTTTAATTTATGTTAACCCCTGCAAATGGGGGTTCCAAAAGACTTCAGGAGCTTGCTTGAATGCTCCAAGCCTGAATGGTGTTTGGCATTTAAGCCATTTATCAGTGAGTGTTTTTAGAACCTCTGGTACTATCTCTTTAAAGAGCTGTCTGCTTGCAGACATAATTAGTTTGTATGGGGGACTGTGTGTTTCTTTGATTGAGTACCACTCAAGCTGCTGCCAATTCACTTCATTTTGCAGTCACTAGGAGTGCAAAGGGAACCTATCTGACAGATGTAACTGTTTGCCAGAAATTATTTAGAGTAATAATGAAATTACAGTTTGTCTAACCTGCTTTCTTTGCAGTCAGAACTGTGTCTGCTAGTTCCCATTCTAGTTTTGAACTGCTGAACTGGACCAATCAGTGTGGGGTAAGCTAGCTCTAAAATGGTGCCTTGGACGAATCAGAACTTGGACTCATAATCTGGAGCCAGCCACAAGAGGATTGTATGGGCAGTGACTCTGGGAGATGTAGTTTAGACTTCAGTGCCTTTTGGACCAACAGCAGCAGTCTATTGTGAGTGACAGCCAATCCAGTCAAGAACTGGGAGGAACTCAAAGGAAGTGCCCGGTTTTGTCGGTTGGAGTTTCAGTTGAGCTTTGGCAGTGAAGAAGGAAGGAGCCCTGTGCTTTTTCAGTGTGCAGTTTTAGTCAAAACGTGTGTAAGGCCCAGAGTTCCAGTCTGCAGCTTGTGTAACAGCTTGTTAGGACTGAATCCGTCCTGTGAAAAGAATCAAAGGATCTCTGAAGAGTAGAAACCAGGCTCACCCTGTAGAAGACTGGAGGTGCTGAAAATTGCATTCGGTCTGTCAGGAACTGAATCTGCTGTGTGTTCTCCGGGTATTGTGCAGTAATTGCGATCGGGATACAGATGCAGCCTGCCTGGTATAGTGCTTTCTTTTATATGGATGTGTGAAGAGGTTTGTGTACCTCAAGTGAGCCCTGCTGACATTGAAGGACCCTATCTTATTTGGAGGTCGTGAGTACTAATTCAGGGTCGCTCCCTGTTGAATTGCCACATTAAATCCAAATGGAATTACTGTACTGCTGACTGTTTAATTCTCCTTTCTCTGTGTGAAAGGGCCCTACCAGCTGCCACGGTTTGGACTAGCCACTAGGGCTTGGGTACCCAGGGACAGTAACTGATAGGGATAGGCCTGTGCACAGAGCCATAAATGAATTATTAAAGTGATAAGCTAATTAACCTGATTTCCCCTGTCCTTGTTATATCCCCTAAATAAATCAGAGCTGCTTGTTTCAGCAAGTTATACTGCCTGAGGTGATTGTCTATGTTAAAGTACTGTACTGTGATTGTTGCACTGTATCTCATTTCACAGGAGGTCCCAGTGCGGAACCAGACCTGGGGGTAAGTGTATACTGTGAAGGTAATTCTGATATATTGTGTGAGCCACTAGTGGGAAGAAAGGGGTTGCAGTGTCCCAGAGGGCTGTGACCAAGTTAGCTTAACTATTGCAAACCCTGACCTCTGGGTGGAGGCACCCGCCATTGGATCCAGGCCCTCAACCTGTTAGTGGCAAATCAGGCAGGGGTAGTAGCCCCTGGGATAGCGCCATCTAGGGTTACATATAAAACTTGAAACTCAGTTCATAATAGCGGTAAGTCACTCCAGGCTGTGGTATATCATGGGATATCGGCACTTCTCAGGTGGTTGGGCACTTGGCCGTCGTGCCTTATTGCTTAAGTAGAGCCCGCTGTTGCAGTGCTAACAGTGGCCAGCACAAAAGCGTAAGTAGATAACGAAATAGGTAAGGAATGCACACAGACAAACCCAACATTAAGCAAATCACAGCTAGCGCATTTGAGGTCGCACAAGCTATGCGAGCATAGCAGCAGAAGCAATCTGTGCCAGATGCACAATCTCAGAATGAAGGGGCCCCTAGTTTTTGGTATTTTGCAGCAGAAGAGCAAGTGAAGCAGCGCACAAAATCAGAAGCAGGCGACAGCACAGTGAAGTAGAACAACATCTGTCGCCCACAGCAAGAAGCACAGTAGCAAATGAAGCACAGCGCACTGCAAAGCTACTCAGAATAGCGGCACACCGTATAACGTAATGTAACTTTCTTAAGATTGTACGCGTGATATCAAAACAAACAGAAGAAGGACATTAATCATTCAGTGCAGAGTCAAAATCAATCACATAGTGTTTGTAACAAAAAAATAACTGTAACAGTATAAATGCTCCTCCAAGCGAAGCATGTGTCAGAAATTACTGCAGGGCACAGTCCACCTGTACTGAATATTATGACGGAACACTTGTAAGAGACTGACAATATTGCTGGACTTGTAGCTATGTCGTCAAGCGCATTAATCGCTTCCAGTGTCCGGGCTCTACTGGTGGTGGTTGAAGCACTGCCTGCGGTCTCGTACACTTCAACGCAAGCATTAATCCACCGGGTAGAGGCCCTCCTCCGTCAAGAATTAATGCTTACTTGTATGCAAATATGGAACAACAAGAATTTTCAGAGCATAAGCTTCACACTACACAGAGTTCAACGGCAGTTTCCACCTCATAAAGCATAGCTTTTATTTAGTGAATAGTGTAGTACATTGCACTACCCACTAAATAAAAGTTATTTTTGTAGAAACTACCATTATCTGAACAAGGACTTTGTGTAGTGTAAAAGCTGGTGTTCTGAAAATTTTGCTGGTCCAAGATTACCTACTTTGTTCATCTTTTAAGTTACGCTGTAAAACAAACAGACTCACACACACACAATAAAACAAGTCATCTAACTTTGATACCATTCAGTAGCTTTGGTACTTTGACATATGACGTCACCAGAAATCACTGCGTGCATGCATGACTGTCTACAGCAATCTATCTAAAGGCAACCTGCATACTTTGAGTATATTGATTTTGTTCCTCGAAATATGGTAATTACTGTTGACGGGACTTTAGACGAGCTGCGGAACTGGTGGGCGAGTACTGCTTTATGAACTAAAATGTAGCATACCCCAAACTTGTAACTATAAACCACGTACACTAACGTGTCTTTCTCTTTCAACACGTCAACAAGCGGAAAGTACGGTACAGTAACCGTTTGTATACTTATTTTACCTCATAAATTTCGGGGAGCGAATTGTGTTTGATATAATCTCTCAGGTCAGCGTCTGCAGACTTTAATGACGACATTCTGAAAATTCATAAATTTTAATTCCTTGACTTGTTAAAACGGCTGCGCCGCTGTTCCTCGGCACTGCGTCCGCTCGTTATTTACTGTTACCTAGTAACAGACGTTTTAATCGATCTCTGGATGTCCCAGCTGTAAAGCGGCCGACTATACTTGAACCCGGTGTTTCACAAACTGGGAGTTCCGTGCCTTTCTAAGGTGAACCCATTTGTGTCAACGTTTGGTGATCTTTTGTATCTCTATATTAAAAACATCAAATATTTCGAAGGGCGCTAACATAAGAGAGACGGGTCATTTCTGTTATCTGTTGGTACTTTTCACTGGTTCCGTTGGTGCGTCTTCTGTTGGCCCTTGTTCGCATTGCAGGAAGAAGAGTTGCACGCTTTACTGTGTGTTTCTAGCTTGCATGTCTTGAGAAGAAGTTGTAACTGTATGATATTCACTGTAGTGTTTAAGTCCGTCACGAGGTTGTGGAAGTACGGTTGACACTGTTGAACGTGTTTTAAAATGGCAGATTCTACTATGTCAAGCAAGAAAGTTGCAATTGGAATAGTGATTGGAGCAGGAGCTACCTATTGTCTTTATAAATTATTCTTTGCAAAACATAAAAGCAAAAACGGTGTTGATAAACGGTCCCGTGGATATCCAGCAGCACAGCCCATGAGAAAAAATCACTTCCACGAGACTCTAGCAAAGAAGATTCGAGAACAAGTCCTGCTGCAGATGCACCAAGTAAGATATTACCCTGTTTCATAAAGGTCAATAAATAGGGTGACACGAATTTTACTCTTTGTCTGGAAAGAGTGATAACTTTTCCAAGTATCTTACTTCTGCAGATCTGTGTTTATGGAGGCAGGTTCTGGTGTCCTGAATTTTTGATGCTGGGGCTGTCCAAAGAGCTGGTCATTTCCTGGCTAGCCAGTCATTAATTCCCTGCTAATAAAGGGATCTGGCCATCTCATGCTGGACAGTCTCCTGCATACAGTTCAGTTGTGAGAAAGCTGGAAAATTGCCCACAGAGGTCTGAGGCACATTCTACAAAGTGCACCTGTGCCTCTGTGGCAGCAGCAAGGGGCACGCCCCTTCAAGAGATTTTTAAAGCCGCAGCTATTTGGAAGACAAATCACACCTTCACAAAACATTACTGTCTGGATATACAGTCCAGGAGAGATGACGGCTTTGGCACTGCTGTCATGCAGAAACTTTTTCCTGACTAGGTTCTGGACGCAGCCTCCCAAGGTACTGCCATGTAGTCTACAGCTTGTGGATATATACTGATGGATTCCTGTGGTTAGAAGAAAAAAATGCTCAAGGCAGTAATGTATCCATCAACAATATTCACAGTCCCTTGCCCTGCCTCCCCTCAAGAACCTGAAGATATCTTCAGGCAGAATCACTTTGTTTCTCATTGGTACAAGCTGCTAAGTGGTCTGTTCACAAAAGTTTTCGAATACTTTGATGTTCTGCCTCATTACTATTTTCAAAATGTGAACATGTTTTTTTTTAAATTCTCTTAGTAGCCATTTAGCTAATTTAGTGACTATAGCACCACGTAGCTTTAGAAACAAACCTGATGGGGGTGCTAGAGAGCCGATCTCCCAGCAGGATGCTTTTAAATCAGCTCTGCATCAGGGCAGAGGAAAGCCTGTTATTTTCATAGGAAGGCAAAGAGCAGAATAAAAGTTTATAAATTGTTCTCTGGAGGTTTTTAGCTTTCTAACAAATCTAGACTCGCCATGGGGAAACCAAAATCAACAGGTTCGGAGTGTTTAAACTTCCAGAGGTAAACAGGGGCAGGCCAGAGAAGAAATCGAAACCCACGAGGGGTTGGGCCCCTGAAACGGAGGGATCGCAAGTCCACCTTGGCAACAAATCCTGACAACAGTTAAGTCAATGGACAGTAAAATGGAGTGCACGTTAGCTAAACTTGAGATGCATGAGGTGGCCATAAAAGATCTTAGTGGCTTTGTTGCTGAAACAGAAGCGCTCCATTTCCATGTTGGCAACGTTACCTCCTGACTAAGGAAAACACTCAGTTGCGTGATCGATTAGAGGCCCTGGAAAATGAGATCCGCGGCTGGTAACTGAAGACTGGTTGGTGTTCCGGAGGGACCAAAGGTGCTAATCTCTGAACTTTGTTGTCAAATGGATGTTGGAAACTATCCCGGTCCCAGAAAGTTTTGAATGGAATGCCCTCAGAACGTACAAGTCAATCCTAGAGATTAGACCATCAGCTACAAACCAACCACGCACTGTCTAGTGCGCTGACCGAGAGTAGAGATTCAGGACCTCTTACTATCTGCAGCGCGATCGGTATATCCAATCAACAATGCGGGACATGATGTAAACATTTTCCTGATCTCTTATCAAACAAGAGCTCGCCACAAACAGTTTTACAGAAATTGACAGAGGCTCCGGCACTGGGAATAGCGCACTCATTCCTTTTACCAACACACCTGCAGATAATCTATGGGGAAAGAGCTGGCAGTTCAACAACCCTAAGGATGCAGGGCGCTGGATGGAGAAAATAGAACGGAGTTTCAAGTGAAGGCAATGGAAACTAGGGTGAGGAGGACTCTGATAATAATTGAACCAATCTAATGAAGCGTGGCGATCTGGCTTTCAGTATTGTGATCTAAGCTTTAAGGACTACCTATGTAGTAGTCTTCTCCTTTCCTTTGAGAGACGCCTCTTTATTTGGACTTTAAAAGTTTGAGAACAGTCCTATGGGCTTTGTTTAAATGCTAATTCCTGGTGGCACATGTTTTGATATTGAGGTGATGTTCTGTCTCCCTTTGTCAAATGTGATAATCTGTAGTTATGGAGCTGGGTTTCTCACTGTGTTGTTGTAGTAAATGATCTGCAAAGCAAAATTTTACTTTTCAATTCCACAATTATACATGGATAAATAGCAATCACCTAGGATTGCAGTAGTTTCTTCCTGCTGATACTACCTAAGATGGACATTCCAGATGCTATTGAGACGGCTGGCATTATGGGACTTTCTTTATGGAGACTATATTAGATAACCCTTACTTTCTATTGTACCAGATTACAAGGAGATTTCTATGCATATCAGCTGTTCTGATTATGTAAATTTATGAAGGCCTTGTATGAGGAAATGTACGCATTGTTTTAATTTTAAAGCAATAAACACAAAGTATAAAAAAAAAAAAACAAACAAACCTGATGTTAAGGTATTGGGAGGAGCAAGGCCACAGTGCAGTTAGAACTTCATTCTAATTCTTAATTCCATAATTAGCATTTGTTCTATCTCCAGTGCAACTCAAGCCTGTGAACTGATTACAGCTTTTGAATATGTGAGTAATTTGTCTTATGAATTATGAGTCACTAATTTACTGTGCTATCTCTCAGAGCTAAAACTTGTGCAGACTGTGTCCTGCTTTTACTGGAAGCTGCTCGTAAGTGGCTGGATTGTGGACTACTGCTCTCCTTTTGCCTAGGACTACTGCTTCCTGTGGATGCCCATTTGCCGCTGGTGGCAGGCTTGCATAGCGTGAGAAGCTGTGCTGCAGGCTGCCTTGCCTCTTGATATCGGGCTGGAGAAATTGGCCAAGCGTAGAGGAGCTTAGACTACTTCTGAAGAAGCGGGGACATTGCCGTGAATAAAGTGAAGCGCCACTGCATAGCGCTTATTCTGCATGTGCAGACTGTGTCCTGCTTTTACTGGAGCGCCGCTTGTGGCGGCTGGATGTGGTACTGCTCTCCCTTTTTGCCTGGGACTGCTGCTCCTGTGAATGCCCATTTGCCGCGGGTGGCAGGCTTGCCGCAGGCGTGAGAGGCTGTGCTGCAGGCTGCCTTGCCTCTTGATATCGGGCTGGAGGTGTGGCGTGGGGAGCTTTGATTGCTTCTGAAGGGGTGGGGACATTGCCGTGAATAAAGTGAAGTGCTGCTCATAAGCTGAAGGCAGAGTGGCGCCCACTCGGTATTGGAAAGTTTGTTTGCAAATGGGGAAGAGAAATGGGCTGGATTATGATATGTTTTAATGTGTGCCAAGTTAAGTAATTTTATATTATTTAGTTTTGCTAGGAAATGCTAAGTTGGAGCTTTTCTTAGTATTAGTTTTACTGGTTTAATGTAAGTTAGGTAGTTCTTCTGTGTTATTTAGTTGTGCTTAAATAGCGGTCTGTGTTTATTGCTTGAAATGCTTAGGGATTATGTGGAGGATCTATGGGGCTAGGACTACCTATAGGCATTCACTGCTATATGGTCTCGTCCCTCTGTCCCTCTTCCTGTGTCTGATACTACCGCTAGACGTTGTCAGGAAGTGGGGATTGTAGGGGTCGTGTTGATTATTGGCAGCGGCAGTCTGGCTATGGGTGATGGTCGGATAGGGTTGTTGGGTCCAGGAGGCACCCTGGGTTACAGGGCATCTGGGAGAGGCCAGGCGTGGTTGGTGCCCGTCACCAGGAGTCCACCAGTCCGAGTGGCCAGGTAACCCGTGGGGCTGCACCACCCTCCAATCCTCTGAGGGTAGTGTTGTGCAATGCCAGGTCGATTCAGAAACAAGACGGTAATTATTGCCTACTTCTGATTTCATCGGGTCGATCTGGCTTGTACATGGAGACCTGGGTGGGTGATGATGCAGGCCCTATTTTTGAGGCTGCGGTCCCTCCCGGATATACCATGGTGCACTGCCCCAGAGTGAATCGCAGGGGTGGCGGTGTAGCTATCTATTTTAGATCCAGCCTGACTGGGCACCCAGTGGAAGTCGTGGGTTCCTTTGAGTGTGTGGCTATCCGTGGTGGTCTCAAGGCTGGCTGCAGGATATTCTTCATCTATTGCCCTTCTGGCCCGATGGGGATTTCTTGCAGGAGTTTGCCGAGTTCACTGCTGGTGAAACATTGGGATCCCCAGATGTGTTTTTCTGGGGATTTCAATGTTTGGGTGAATGATAGAGATCAAAGATGTGGGCGACTTTTTGTGGAGCATGTCCTCTCTAGGACTGACACAGGTCGTTGCTGCACCACCATCAGGATGGCCACATACTGGACCTGGTGTTCTCACTGGGGCTTGAGATCTCTGATCTCGGGATTGATCGGGTTTCTTGGTCCGATCCTTGCAGTGAAGTTCACACTTGGGGCTCCTGCCATAAGCCCTTCCCCTGCTGAGATGATTAGCTGTCGCCGTTTGCGGGGGTCTTACCGCTGAGGTTTTGAGGCAGCTAAATTATCTAGTGTGGGTGCTGCATCGTCGGACGAGTTGGTGCCGGGGTTGACACCTATAATAGGGTGCTCTCTGACACCATCAACTCCCTCGCACCTGTCCATGTACGACCCAGAACTTCTTACCTGAGGTCCCCATGGTTTGATGGAGACCTCAGGAGATGAAAAGCAGGTCGGAGATTAGAGCGCTGCTGGAGAAAGTCCGCCTGGAGGCGGACAGACTGATCCTGCGTACACACTGTTGTGCGTATCAGGAGGCAATCAACTGTAAGAAGGTAGTGTTCCTGTCCAGGAGATTGCTGCCAGGAAGAATCGACCAGCTTCACTCTTCCGGACTGTAGGCAGACTTCTTCATCCTGTCTGTTTGCAGCCTGGGAGGTTTTTCCACTGCAGATTGTGAGGAGTTTGCTTGGTTCTTCTTGGACAGGTGTCCATGATCCGGCAGGAGGCTTCTTCAGTTAGCAATACCATAGCTAACAGTGGTGCCAGATGTGTTCTGAGTGCACTCCTGAAGTTGGGGGAGTTTAGACCAGTGGAGGTAAGTGAGGTTATCGAGGTGGCAACCAATTTGAAGGATACCTTTTGTGAGTTGGACCCAGTGCCAGCGTTTCTTAATGAGATCGCTGACTCTGTTGGCCTGGTGTTTGCCATGATCGTACGGTGTTCCCTATCTGAGGAGTCTTTCCTATGCCTTGAAGGAGGCTCTGGTGAGACCCCTTTAAAGAAACCATCTTTGGACCTGGAGATCATGGCAAATACCGTCCTATCTCCAACCTCCCATTTTTGGGGAAAGTGGTGGAGAAGGTGGTAGCGCTTCAATTGGAAGAGCACCTCGTGACTCACGAGTTGTATGATCCCTTCCAGTCAGCTTTTCGGGCCAGACATAGCACAGAAACTG
This sequence comes from Neoceratodus forsteri, assembly GCA_016271365.2. Lineage (NCBI taxonomy): Eukaryota > Metazoa > Chordata > Ceratodontiformes > Ceratodontidae > Neoceratodus > Neoceratodus forsteri. Next base: position 698,232,446 of record CM028131.1, on the reverse strand, counting down.
CGCTTGTTCGGGTGCAGAATGATCTCCTCAGGGCTATAGATCGGGGACAGGACAATTCTTGTTCTTCTCGATCGCTCTTCATCATTTGACACTGTGGACCATTGTATGTTGCTTGTCCGCCTCAGGGAGCTATGTGGACTCACCGGTACTGTCATCAACTGGTTTGAGTCCTTTCTTACAAATAGGAGGCAGCGGGTTATGATGGGTAATTTCTCATCTACACCAGTCTCCTTCCCTCTGGAGTCCCTCAGGGTTCAGTACTGGCACCAATGTTGTTCGAGTGTACATGCTGCCCGGGGAGATCATTAGGAGGTATGGTCTGAGTTTTCATTGCTATGCTGATGATACTGAGCTATATTTGTCCTTTGCCCCAGGAACATCCAACACAGTGGATGTGCTAAACATCTGTCTGACCGAGATAAGTGACTGGATGACCTCCAGCTGGTTGCGACTGAACCCTAACAAGACCGAGGTACTGGTAGTGGAGTCGAACAGAGTTCGTGATAGGATGGCCTCTGACTCAGCCAACTGGACTTGTTCTTGGGGCTGTGTCATTGAAAGCCTCCTCTTGGGTGCGTAGTCTTGGAGTGATTCTGGACAGGAACTTGACCATGGAGGCTCAAGTATCTTCCGTGGTTCATACCTGTTTTTCCATCTCAGAAACATTGCCAGGATTAGGCCTTGTTCCGCCTCTAGACCTCCCTACCTTGATACATGCCTTAGTCGCATCTAGGCTGGACTACTGTAATCGCTCTATCTCAGAGTCCCAGGGGACTTCTCCGCAGACTGCAGCTGGTGCAAAGCGAGCTGCCCGGTTATTGACTGGGCAGAAAAATTCTGTCATATTACACCAGTACTGCGTGAATGCACTAGCTGCCAGTCAGGTGGAAGTCCTCTTTAGGTGGGTCTTCTCACCTTTAAGGCCCTGGACAGGGCCCTGGTTACCTGTCAGCCCTCCTGACACCTACTCCTCTGTCCGCCCTCTCTGATCCTCCAGTGGTGGCCTCCTGACCGTTCCTAGGCGAGGTTGAAATCAGCCGGCGACAGAGCCTTTAGTGTTGCAGCTCCGCTCTATGGAACTTATTACCAGCTGCGGTCAGAGAGGCCCCGACTACAGATGTTTTAAGGTTCGCTTGAAGACACTATTATTTTCTCAAACATTTGGCCTTAGACTATGATTTATTTTATAACCTGTGATTCTATTTATTTTGTTTATACTCATGTACTTTGTTCTTAAAAATTTGTATGCGCCCAGAGCCTCTGGGATTGGGCGTCTTTTAAATAAACTTGACTTGACTTGACTTGACTAAAACAATTTAATATAGTGTAAAACTAGGTAGTTAGGAACAGGGCAGACTAGATAAACTGTGAGTATTTTTCAGTTTATTTTTCTATACTGTATGTCTATGTTAACAGAAGCTGTTGGTTTGCCCTTAGCTCACCTTGAGTTTGGCACTGCAATTGGTATACCAAGGCATTACAAAGGCATCTGTAGTGGACAAATGAGGATTGAGAGTCAGTGATTTTAAAATGCACCAACAGGGTCTCTGGGCGGAGACAAACCCTCCACCAGTGGCAGTACCACAAAGCCTGAGACTACCAGAGGAGGTGATTCTTCTCTTGGTGCCACTATGGGTTAAAAAAAAAATCACACATGCAGAGGAAATTGGTAGAAGATCAGGGACAAAACTCGTTAGTGCGCATGATGACAATCAACCATACACTGGGAGTGAACGCTGAAAGATCCATGTGGTAAGCCCACTGTGGAGGCTCCAGTTGGACCAGCTTGTCTGTCAGTTGGGCAAATGTACTCACTGGATGAATTTATAAATATATGATAAATGTTTCAGATCATACAACAAATGCAAGGCTCTTCAGTTCCTCCACCTCCTTCACCAGAAGAAGAGGAGGAATGTGATGACTCAGCACAGAGACCGAACATAATGACATTACTCCTGATAACCTAGGAGATGAAGAATGAGGCTGTCCTCCTCATTCTGTTAAGACTATTCTTATATGTTTGCTAAGAATATGTGTGACCAGTTAGCTTTGGAAGGCAAAATATTTTGAGCTACCATCTCCACAAAGCAAAATTTCTGAAATAAAACCTGGGTCCAGCCCCTTCTTGAATGGGCTCTCTCCATATCAGCGAATAACTAAAGGTGGCATCTGCCAAACTTTTCAAAACCACCTGATTCAGCCAGGAAAGTGCTAACATCCATCAAAATGGTAAAAGTTGCATCCTGTCCAGAAATGAACCCTCAGTGGGTCCAGATTGATGTGTCCACTCTATAACAGTATCTAAAGGAAGGAGCGTAAATTGTTCAAAATCTGCCACTGATTGTGTGTTGACCGAGAGGTTCCTCCTTAGACCCACATTTTTTATACCAGTGGGTCCAGTTTGATCCATGTTTTAAATCCTCCAGCTCTGTCAGTGACTTCAGCACATGCAGTTGGAAGAAATTGGAGAAAATATATGCTGTACTGAGCGTGGATGCTGCAATTTTATTTATTTATTTTTTTATATTTACCTCACTTTTTGTCCTCCTGCCATCCGTCAGAGCTCCACCCTGGTCAAGGTGCCCCGAGGCTTCCACTGCCTGTTGAGCCTCTCACTCTCCCGGTCACTCCTGGCTTGCCGCCCAGGAGGTGAGGCACAACACCACGCAGGTATCGGTGTCTTGTGACCGTAACTGGTTGGGAGAGCCCTAGACTGATCAGCTAATTGAAGCCTGGGGCAGGCGTCATAAAAGCGTTCAGCGAGGGCGGATATTTTGTCCCTATAGGCTGGGGCGAGAGGCAGTGACACCTGCGTCTGTCTTGCCCCAGTGCCTTGACCATGCATCGGTGCTCAAGAATTCTGCATTTTAATTGCACAGCCTTAACTGCAGGATTTGTTTCAACAGCTGCTTGTGAAAAACCTAGGACTTTTTATAATCAGCTCCTCCTGACAAAAGATTTTAGAAAATTGTTTTTATGCAAAAAGAGCTATTCAGCTGTAACCGTGGCACTAAGGCAGGCGACCTATATTGGCATCTGTACAAATTACCAATTCGCCATTGTCTCCATGTCCTTTCATCCTGCAGCTGTGAAACTGGAGAACAGTCACACCTGGTGGAAGAATGGAGGCATACCCTATTCTAGATAGGCAAAAGATTGACAGGTAAATGGGACTCCCTCTGATACATAACCTGTTGTTCCGCCAAAGGCTCCTGTTGTTTGCTGCCTCTGCAGGAACAGCAGGCACACTAGAAAGGACTGTCCTCTGCTGTCTAGATAGCTTTTCTTTGAGTTTCTAGGGATAACGTCTCACTCTGTTTTCTCTCTTACCACGTTAATCAATCAATCTTTATTTTACCAGGTGAAACACCATTGAGAGAACTCATTTACAAGGTGGACCTGGGTAGGTCGAGAATATAACGCAGTTTTATAGTGACAGAGTTACATCAAGACAGAACAAAAAAATGCAAAATATTATCAAACAATACAGTACTCTGAATATACATTATAACCATGTACAATGTGGCTGAAATAGGGTGGGGGGTAATGATCTAGGGAAGAAAGGAATAGCAATAGGGTATAGTAGCCAGAGGGGTGAATAAGGACATGGACTTTATAACCTATGAACGGTGCTGCAAAGTAAGGGTGAAGGCAGAAAAGGTATGCCTAGACAGAAGTTCAGCAGCGGCAATTACATGCCTCCTTGAAGGTCGCCTGTAACTCCCCACTGACCCCCTTGTTTAAGTAGCAGAGCGCTCCTCCACACAGACATCTAGGGGCAAACAAGAGGGTGGGGGTTTATATAGTGAATACAGATTTGGAAAGCGGAGAAATGGCCACCATTAGGCTAGGCGACCCGACTGTTACACTAGAACAGTCAAACCCAAGTGTGGCTACATGGCACACACCTGAGGGGACCAGTTACCCTGGCCAGCAACCCAGGTCCCTGGGAGAAAACGTTTGGTCATAATTATACTAGGTTTGCACTTCTGGACAGAGGCATCCAAGTAAATCCAGACAAGGAAGCAGTAACAATACTGTCCAAACCAGGTTGGGATTCTAGAGTGTGGCTTTTATTCATGTAACAAAGTGGAAATAATCACAGAGCGAAGATGGACTCCACAGGGCTACACATACTGGTAATGCAGATTCTCCAGGGTACAGAAATTCCTGACCATACCCATTAGCATAGGCTGAAGTAACACAAAACAGTGAACACTCTGGTTCTGAAATGAGATTGGCACCCATGGCCAGAACTGTACATTTCCATCGACTAGGCACACACAGCCAGTACTATTACACTTTCCCATATTTCATGAGTAATGAAGGTGGTACACACAACCACAAAGAAGCACATCCAGGCTCAGGAACTTTCAGAACCCACCATACAGGGTAAACTGAGAGAAAACAACCCACATCCAGGGGTAACTACTTCCATTAGGCAATGGCCAGATGCATTAAATGAAAAAGTACTGGTGCCCAAACTGAGCGTGGAGTGGTAAACAGGGTCACTCCAGATGGGGGCACCATCCACCTTAGCTTCAAGTTTATACTCAGCTATTCATCCGGTTAAAAACACCACACAACTGTACATGCTGTCTTGAAATGTATGTCACTCTTAACATACTACACACACACACCTCAGAGGTGTCAGAAGTTAAAAGTTCTGTACTTGGGCGGTCACATACTGGACTCCAACGTAGGCAGACACTTTTAAAACACAGAAAGTCTAGGTGACAGAGTCCCTTTGTCAGAGATATTCACCCCTAGGTATTGCAGGTGCCCTCCTGGGTTTACGAGAAAAAAGTTGTACTCACAACAAATGAAGATGTCCAAGAAGCTTCACCAGACAGAATGGATTGAGGGGATTGCCCCTAAATCCTGAAGATCACCCCATCCCTCCTGGGCTGGGGCAAAGGAAACCCCACATAGCAAGGTCTCCACCATTTCAGACACTGTCTTCTATGTTCTTCTAGGGTGAGAACAAACTACCCAAAACAAAGAGGTGGCTCTCTGTCAGAGCTAAATAAGGAGCTGCACAGCAAGCTCGGCCTCCTCATGGAAGACTCACTCACAGACTACTGAACATTCTACTTTAGCTGACAACTGCCTGCCAGAGTGTGGCTTATGCGCACCAGAGAGTTCTAAGATTTCATCATCACTCCAGCTCAGCTGAGGCTGAAAACAGAGTGTGACAGTGTGAAACCCATTTACCTGGCATTTCAGAGCTGCCCTCCCTGCCTGCCACTGATTTCTAACTGGGATTCTAGTAACCCCTGGGAACAAGGGGTTACACATCAAATAGGATTTTGAAGAAGGACAGCTTCACAGGGATAGCAAGTTTCAAAATTTTTTGTATATTGTTCCAGAGAACAGGAGGGCGGGCTTATTGCAGATCTACCATAGCGAAGTTCTGATCTTAGGTGCGATAAGCTAAATACAGGAGTAGTTTCTCAAGGGGTAACAACCTGCAACACGTAGAGGCTGGCAGTTTGAAATATAATGAGGAAGTTTGTTAATAATTGCTCTGTATGACCAGAAAACAGCATTTTTTGGCGTCTAAAACGAGTTCCAGCCTACTAATTCATAGAGAGTGCAGTGGTGAGTGGAGTATGGCACAGCTGTAATAAATCTAAGAGCTCTGTGATAAACTGTGTTTAGTTTAACAAAACAGTATTTGGGTCCTGACCGTAAAGGAAATCATCATCAGACCAATAGCGGCATAAAGGTAGATTGGACTAACCTAATTTTTGATTCTTGGGTTAGTAGATGCTTAATCCTAAAGAAGAGGCCAAGTCTCTGCTTTAATTTTTCAGGAGTTCTTCAATATAGTCGATGAAAGATAGTTTAAAGTCAATCCATATGCCAAGATACTTAAATTTCTTCACGAATTCAGGGACTTCCCCAGCAGAATAGTTATGTGAGGGACAAAACCAACAGAGCTTGGTTTAGGCACATAGAAAGAGGGAGAGAGGAGCATAGCCTTGTTTTTTGTTTTTTTGTTAGCATTTAGAAGTAACTTTAGGTGTAAGAGATTCTTTTCAGGAGGTTGAATCCAAGCTGGAGGTCCCTGCAGACAAGTTCTGGAGTGGATCTATTAACCTAAAGAATGGTGTCATCAACAAACAAATATAAATTTCCAGATTTAATACTTGAATCAATGTTGTTAATATATAAGGCAAATAGCACAGAGCCTGGAATAGACCCTTGGGAGCACACGCCTCTTAAAGATTTTTCAAGTGGAAAAGTTCCCATCTGCCTTTATCTGCTGTTTGAGAACTATTTCAAAACTGTGCTGTCTAATCCTATGTGTATGAGAGCGACCAAGAGCAGATTGTAATCCACTATATTGAAAGCTTTGCTCAAGTCAAGGAACAAAGCACCGTGATTTTTGCATCCACGCGATGTTGCCAGTCGTTGAAAACCTTGGCAAGCACAGAAACAGTGCTGTGGCATGGACGAAATCCAGACTGTACCAGGTTAAGGACTGGAGGTTAGAGCTCTCCAGGTGCTAAGTTGTTTGTTGACAACCTTTTGGAGCAGCTTGGACAGAGTAGGAAGTAGGGATATTGGTCAATAGTTATTTAAATCACGGTCGCCAGGATTTAAATAAGAGAATAACATGGGCAGTTTTCAGCTTGAGGGAATAGCTCCTGGGCAAGAGACAAGTTGAAAAGGTGAGTGATTGGAACAGCCAAAACATAATATGCCAATTTTAGGTAGTAGGGTTCTAGTTGGCAGCACCCACACTCTTTCTGATATCTAAGCTCAGAAGCAAAAATGTTGTTGGTGCTGTATTAGTCCTTTTAAGAACAGATCCAGCTTACTGAACAGCTTCTGAAGAAGGACCTGGTTGATTCAAAAGCTAGAACACTTTGTTCTTTTGTGTAACATCCTATTGGTCCAATAAAAGGTATCAAATCATTTGTTTCTGGATCTAAGCTCAGAAGTAAATCTTCCACCTTCTTCATGGAGACAGGGCTGATGGTGAAGGCTGAATCCTGCATAGTGGTGGCCAAAGCTTGGCATGCGGATCTCGGGCATATAACTGGGATCTAAGGTTGCAGGCTGGTGAAGTGTCGCATACTAACCCAGCAGTGGCGAAGTGGTTATTAAACAGATCAAAAATCTCCTCCTTGTCCATAGTGGAAGAGTCGCCAGTAGAAATTTTTGGGGAGTGAGGAGGCCAGACTATGGCCTTTTATATCTTTAAGGTTCTCCAAAATGTTGCTGTGCTGTTAGAAGTGGAGTCAAGTTCAGACTGGAAGAATCTAGCTTTCTCAGCCCTACTTTACTTGCTACACTGATTTCTGCCAATCAACAGGTTGTCTGTTTTTCTTGTCTTCTTCCAGAGATGCTCTACAGGGGCATGTCTTGAGACAACTAGTATTAAACCCACTTGAGAGGGAGCAATGTTAGACTTGGTACTCTCAAATGGAGATGGCAAGAGGATCACAGATTTAGAAGTGGGTAGCCATCTGGAACTAGTGACCATCGAACTGTATGGTTCACAGTAAACACAGCAGTAGAGTCAAGCCATACAAAGGCAAAGGTACTGGACTTCAGGAGGGCTAACTTTACCAGAATGGGTGAGTGCCTAAGAATGCACTAGCAAATGGGCAGGAAGGAGGGTGGAAGAACAATGGGAATAATCAAACTGCCATCACAGAGGCAAAAAGCCTTTGTGTGAAGCAAATAAAACAAACCGATGTAAGAAACCACTATGGTTCTCAAAGGAGGTAGCAGGGAAGGTTAGGGAGAAAAGAAAGCATTCAGGAAGTACAAGGAATCACAGAAGGAGCAGGACATAGAATTGTATCAAAGCAAAAGGAAGCAGGGAAGGCAGTCAGAACAGCAAAGGTCCAAAAGCGAGGAAAAGGTAGCCAAGTCAGTTAAGAAGGGGATAAAACATTTTATAGGTACATCAGGAGGCGAAGGAAGACCAAGGGAGGATAGTGAGGATTAATAAAGGGGGTGGACAGAGGTGACTGTGAAAAGGCAGAGATACTAAACAAATATTTTTGCTCATTAGGTACAAATGAAGAGGAGAAGATACGAAACCAAACAATAGAAACACTCTAGATATAGGGGTTGATACCAGCCCATTCACAGAAGAAAGAGTTCTGAAGGAACTCTTAAAACTGAAGGTGTACAAAGCAATGGGCCTGATGGTATTCATCCCAGAATTCTAAAGAACTAAGGGTAGAACTAGTGACACCACTGACTACCTTCTTTAACAAATCATGGGAGGATGGGGTGGTACCTGAGGACAGGACTGTAGGAAGGCAGATGTTATTCCACCTCACAAAAGTGGGAGCAGGGCAGAAGCAGGAAACTACAGACCTATTAGTTTAACCTCAATGATTGGGAAAATGATGGAATCACTTCTGAAGGAAAGAATTGTTGAGTACCAAGAAGCCAGAGGGCACAGGACCCAAGGCAGCATGGATTCACAGCAGGAAGATCATGTCAGACAAATCTAATAGATTTCTTTGACTGGGTGACCAAAGTAGTAGATCAGGGAGGGGCTGTGGACATGGCCTACCTTGACTTTAGCAAGGCATTTGACACAGTCCCACACAAAAGATTAACATACAAGTTGGCCAGCTTTGGAGTGGGTCCCAAGATGGTAGCCTGGGTAAAGAATTGGCTGGAGAACAGGATACAGAGGGTAATAGTAAGCGGAGTCCACTCTGAAGAAAGGGGGTTACTAGCGGGGTGCACTGAGGTTCAGTACTAGGACTGGTCCTCTTTAATGTCTTTATAAGTGACATTGCAGAGGGACTGGAAGGAAAAGTATGTCTCTTTGCAGGCGACACAAAGATCTGCAACAGAGTTGATACACAAGGTTGGGTGGAAAGGATGAGAAGGGACTTGGCAAGGCTGGAGGAATGGTCAAATGTATGGCAGCTTAGATTCAATGTTAAGAAGTGCAAAGTAATGCACCTGAGAAACAAAACCCTGGGGAAGAGTACACAATGGGGGTGAGATACTAACAACAACAAAATGGAAAGGACCTGGGGTGGTCATATCAGATGACCTAAAGGTGGGCAAGCAATGTGAGAGGGCAGTAAGGAGGGCTGGGGGATACTGGGATGCATAGGGAAAGGCATCACCAGTAGAAAACAGGAAGTTGTTATCCTCTGTACAGACAGCTGGTGAGACCCCATCTGGAGTACTGTGTGCAGTTCTGGAGACCCAGTCTTGAGAGACATAGACAGGATGGAGGCAGTCAGAGGAGGGCAACTAAAATGGTGCAGGGTCTGCACCAGAAGACACATGACGAGAGACTTAAGGAGCTTAATATGTATAGCCTTGAGGAAAGGAGGAGAGAGGAGACATGATAGAAACTTCAAGTACCTCAAGGAATCAACAAAGTCCAAGAGGGTAACATCTTTCAGAAAAAGAGGTTTGCAAGAACAAGGGGCACAATTTGAAGATTGACGGGGACGGCTCAGAGGTAATGTAAGGAAGTATTTTTTCACTGAGAGGGTTGTGGATGCATGGAACAGCCTTTCTGAGGAGGTTATGGAGTCAAAAATAGTGGTGGATTTCAAGAATGCATGGGACAGTCATAAGGCATTTCTAGGGGATGTGGGTAAGATGAAGTAGGCTGTTGGTTAACTAGGATCTGCAGCTTATCCATTAGGTAGGAAACGGGCAGACTAGGTGGGCCAAGTGGTCCTTATCTGCTGTCAAATTCTATGTTTCTATGTAGGGAATCCCTGTGGAGCAGTGGAGCTTTAAGACTAGTTGTAAACCAGGGACAGGATCTCTTTTAGTTTGAACTTTAACTAGGGGCGTGTTTGTTAATAGTTCCAATGACAATAGAGTGGAAGGCTTGGTAGGCTTCATCCACCGTGTGGGCTAGGTAAAAGTCCTGCCAGCTAGAGTGCTGAAGGTCAGTAATGAAAGGCGTTTGGGTGAAAGTACTGGCGGTTTCTCTAAAAGTGTACCTGGAGGCATACCTCTCAACCTTTTGTACCCCAGATGTGGAACATTGCTATCAAAATGTGGAACACAATCAAATCTTTACCCAAGAAGCTCAAAACACTGTTAGAATGTTGTATTTATGTTCAGAAAGTCTGCTAATAATTGAATAATATATTTTTGCATCATTTACTATGGATTTTGCCTTAAAATGTTGACTTTGAATGTGGAACAAGTCCTCACAATGTGGAACAGGAGCTTTGTGAAGTAAAATGAGAACGTTCCTCGTAATGTGGTACACAAGTTGAGAGGTATGCCTGGAGGAGGAAATTATTTTTGGAGCCGACCTCATATAGGCTGTGGCTCAGTGATCACTGAGCTTCCTGTTGCTAGCCTTGCTTGTAGAGCAGAAAGCAGCTAACTAAAAGAAGCTACATTTTATTATTAATTTAAAACTTATAACTCAGCAGGAGTCAGTGTCAGCTGGGAAGGGTACTGTATCAGCTGACTTTGCTAAACCAGTAGGAGGAAGGAGAGCTTACCTGGGGTGTGGTTTAGACACTACAAAGCAGGTGAGTCAAATTACAACTTCCTGTTGCTAGCCTTTTTCTTACTAATTGCCCTCCATCCCACCCAAAACCAGTTCTACTTTTATAGCCACTGGATTTGACTGTCAACAGGAACTTCCTGTTTGGCAGTAGGAAGGAAAGGATCATAGAAACATTGGTTTTGTCAACCCTAAAGGAAAAAAGTAGCTCACTCTCCCCAGCTGCTGGTGGTCTGATATTGAGCAAGGAAGAAAGAGGCTGCTGAAGAAGATAGGAAGTTGCTGTCCCAGAACAGGAAGGGTCAGAGTTGTAAGGAGAGGAGAGAGTAAGCATCCAGAGAAACAGTAGAGAGGACACAAAATAAGACATGATAGGAGTGGTGCAGTGCAATGGCTGTGGGCGGCAGTGTTCCGGGAGACATTCTGGAGGCTGCGATGCTGCCCTATTTGCAGGCACCTCTCTGGTCTGAGAGAGGAGGTTGCCGTCTCCAGGCTGACCTGGCTAGGATTAGTGAAACCTCCTCCCCACCAGGGACCACCAGGGCCAATGCCACTACCTCAGAGGTTGCCAAGAAAGGGAGAGGCTGGACCAGGGTGGGCTCAAGGAGGAGAGGGTGGTGGAACAGAGTTGCATCCTCCAGCTGTACCTCTCCACAATTCATTAGCTCTTCTGGTGGATAGTGGTTCCTCTATGGAGGCACCTGCAGTGGAGACCAAGGAGGATGCTGGGAACCTTCACAAGGAGACCCACAGGAGGGTGGCATGGGACCCCACAGAGGAAGAAACAACTCCTGGTGGGGGAACCTCAATCATTAGGGGTAGAAATGGGGAGGAAGGGAGAGGGAGGTAAGGTGCCTTCCTGGCGCCACGGCTTGGAGGGACAGGAAGGCGAATCTTCAGGATTGTGGGAGGAGCTGCGAGGGAGGGAGCTGCATGTCATTGTCCACCTAGGGACAAATGACCTGGCTAGGAAATGGGATCAGAGCAGTGCAAGAGGAGTGTGTAGAGTTGGGAAGGGCCTTAGACAAGTAGCGACACGGTAACCTCTCGGAGGTGCTGCCTGTCTATGGCAAGGAGATGCTAGGGCACTTCTCACTCAGGGATTCAATGAGTGGTTGAAAAACTAGTGTGGAGCTCAGGATTGGCTTCATTGGGGACTGGGGAGCCACCTGGAGGGATGCAGACCTGTACTGGTGCGATGGTCTGCATCTGTCGGGGGAACCAGGATCCTAGGTGAGAGGTTTAAACTTCATTGGCAAGCATTTAAACTAGCTAAGGGGAGGCACTGAAAGGAGCAGGGAAATCCCAGCCCCCCACAAAACATGGTGATTAGTGAGGTAAACACCAAGGTACAGAAGTTATTAGGAGCAGAACAGATTTAAATGTAAAAAAGGCAAAGGCAGTAAGGACAGAAATGGGGATAAAAGAGGTAAGGCTATCAAAAGTGGAGGGTGATGAGTACCAATGCCTGTAGTCTGTGTAACAAGCTCCCTGAACTAGTGGCCTTGATGGAAGAGGGTTGCCTGGATATTGTGGCAGTCACAGAAACATGTGCATGAGAGAACCATGACTGGGATGTCAACATACCAGGATATACAATCTACAGGAGGGACAGGGAGGGTAAAGGGAGGAGTAGCTCTCTATGTAAGGAAGGGATCAAAGCAACAGAGCTAAAGAGTAAACAGGGAGCAGATGAGGCACTTTGGGTCACCCTGGAGACAGGAAATGGTACCACAATCGCATGGGGTTGTATACAGACCCCCATCTCAGGGGAGGAATGGACGAGGAAATGATAGAAGGCTTTCTTAGAATGGCAGAAAAGGGAGATATTGTTGATGGGGACCTGAATATGCCAGATGTTAACTGGAGCACCTTTGCTGCAGGCACATCCAAGAGCAGGTCATTCTTGATGCCTTACAGGGGCATGCCTCAGACAGCTAGTATTGGAACCCACTCGGGAGGGAGCAATCTTAGACCTGGTACTCTCAAATGGGGACGGAGAAAGAATCTCATATTTAGAAGTGGGTAGCCATCTGGGAACAGCGACCACCAAACAGTGTGGTTCACGATAAACACAGCCATACAATCAAACCATACAAAAGCAAGAGTATTGGACTTTAGGAGGGGCTGACTTTGGGAAAATGAGAGAGTGCCTCAGAAAAGCACTAGCAAATAGGCAAGAAGAAGGGGTGGAGGAATAATGGGGAGTGATCAAAACAGCCATCACAGAGGCAACAAGCCTTTGTGTAATGCAAATCAATAAAACACAATGAAGGAAAAAACGCTATGGTTCTCAAAAGAGGTGGCAGGGAAGGTTAAGGAGAAAAGGACAGCATTCAGGAAATTTAAGGAAACACAGAAGGAGCAGGACAGAGAACTTTATCAGTTAAAGCAGAAAGAGGCTGGGAAGGCAGTCAGAATAGCAAAGGCCCAAACCGAGGAAAGGATAGCCAATTCTGTTAAGAAGAGGGATAAGACCTTTTATAGGTACATTAGGGAGCGAAAAGAAAGACCAAAGGAGGGATATTGAAGCTTAATAAAGGGAGGAAATGTGGGTAGAGGTGACAGTGAAAAGCAGGGATACTGAACAAATATTTCTGCTCAGTATTCACAAAGGAAGAGGAGGAGTTACCTAAACTAAACAAGAGAAACACTCTGAAGGCGGAGTCGATACCAGTCCATTTACAGAAGAAAGGGTTCTGAAACAACTAATAAAATTGAAGGTGGACAGAGCAATGGGGCCTGATGGGATTCACCCAAGAATTCTAAAAGAACTAAGGGTAGAACTAGTGACACAGCTGACTACTCTCTTCAACAAATCATGGGAGGATGGGGTGGTACCCGAGGACTGGAGGAGGGCAGATGGATTCCTCTTCACAAAAGTGGGAGCAGGACAGAGGCAGGAAACTACAGACCAGTTAGTTTGACCTCAGTGGTAGGAAAAATGATGGAATCACTTCTAAAGGAAAGAATTGTTGAGTACCTAGAGGCCAGTGGGACACAGGACCCAAGGCAGCATGGATTCATGATGGGAAGGTGGTGTCAGGCAGATCTAATGATTTCTTTGACTGGGTGACCAAAGTAGTAGACCAGGAAGGGCTGTGGACATGGCCTACCTAGATTTTAGCAAGGCATTTGATACAGTCCCACACAAAGATTAATACACAAGATAGCCAGCCTTGGAGTGGGTCCCAAGGTGGTAGCCTGGATAAAAATTGGCTAGACAACAGGACGCAAAGGTAGTAGTAAATGGAGTACACAGTGAAGAAAGGAGGGTTACTAGTGGGGTACTGCAGGGTTCAGTACTGGGACCGGTCCTTTTTAATGTCTTTATAAGTGACATTGCAGAGGAACTGGAAGGAAAAGTATGTCTCTTGCAGATGACACAAAGATCTGCAACAGGGTTGATACACAAGATGGAGTGGAAAGGATGAGAAGGGACTTGGCAAGGTTGGAGGAATGGTCATATGTATGGCAGCTCAGATTCAATGCAAAGAAGTGCAAGGTAATGCACATAGGAAACAAAAACCAGGGAAGCATACACAATGGGGGTGAGATACTGACAACAGTAAAAATAGAAGGGACCTGGTGGTAATTATATCAGATGACCTAAAGGTGGGCAAGCAATGTGAGAAGGCAGTAAGGAAGGCTGGGGATACTGGGATGCATAGGAAGAGGCATCAATAGTAGAAAACAGGAAGTTGTTATCCCTCTGTACAGACAGTTGGTGAGACCCATCTGGAGTTACTGTGTGCAGTTCTGGAGACCCCATCTCCGCAAAGACATAGAGTGGAGGCTGTCCAGAGGAGGAACCAAAATGGTGCAGGGTCTGCACCAGAAGACATAAAGAAAGACTAAAGGAGCTTAATATGTATACCCTTGAGGAAAGAAGGAGAGAGGGACATGATAGAAACTTTCAAATACCTCAAGGGAATTAACAAAGTCCAAGAGGGTAGCATCTTCCAGAAAAGAGATGTGCAAGAACAAGGAGGCACAATTTGAAGATAGAGGGGGCGGCTCAGAGGTAATGTGAGGAAATATTTTTCACTGAGAGGGTTGTAGATGCATGGAACAGCCTCCCTGAGGAGGTCATGGAGTCAAGAACAGTGGGGACTTCAGGAATGCATGGCACAGGCATAAGGCAGTCCTAGTGGGGTGTAGGAGGAAGTAAGCTATTGGTTAACTAGGATCTGCAGCTTATCTCTTAGGTAGGAAAATGGGCAGACTGGATGGGCCAAGCAGTCCTTATCTGCGTCAAATTCTATGTTTCTATGTTTCTATCATTGAAGAAGACACCGGCGTGTGAGAAGAGGTGAGGTTATTGACCAAGAATTAGATCAAGTAATGAACTGTGTGCGGGCTATTTTTATTAGGGTAACATCCGTAATAAGTTATGTGAGGCCAAAAGTATTGTAGATATCTTTTAGGGGTTTGCAATAGGAAGACCAGTCCATGTTGAAGTCACCCAAAATTACGAACTCTAAGGATATTGTGCCTAAGAAGTCACTTACATATTTCAGAACCTTAAGCCCCACAGAGGAGGCCTATAGCACCCACTATACACAGGATACTGAATGAGAAAGTTGAACTTTTATGATAATGCATTCAAATTCCTTTGGTATTGTAGCAGCATCAGTTACAGAAGCATAGAGGATTGTCTGTGGGGAGGCATGCACAACAAGGGTATTCACGTCGGCGGTATGCATGGCACGTGTAACCTTGAGATCGCCAGCTCGGAGGGTTTCACGTTGACATGGATGCCTCGTTTTGACTACATTGGACCAAAACTCCCATAGACAATCTTTATAGTGTATGGGGAGTCGATTAGATGGCAAGAGAATGAACAACAAAGGCGATATGATCTTGGCAAACATTTTTTACTGGGCGAAATGGAAACACACAGCAGCGAAAACCCTTGCTCCATTAAATAAAATAAGCAGCTCATTAACACATCTACTGATTCTAGAGTAGACAGTGGCTTATCTGAGCAAAATATAATGTCCATATGGTTTTCCATGTTGCTGAGTCCGCACCATCCTGCAGATCCATCATGTTGCTAAATCCGGTAAGTCGGGTATGCTACTTAAATCGCCATGAAGTCGGAAACCATGATGCCGCTTACATATTGAGGAGGGCGTAGAGAAAAATAATAAAAATAAAAGAAAACAGCACTTTATTTATCTAATACTGCCAGACACATTATGTGATACTGATTCGGATGGGAGGACTAATGCCATTGTGCTTTTTAAATCATTTTACTTCTGAGGGCTTTCACTTCGGCGAATTGTGCGATTTACCATTGCTATGTATGGCGGTAAACTCACAGTTCATCTTAATGTCAGCTGTGTGCGTAGTGGTGGCAGCGCTGAAGAACCGATCGATTTTGTTGTGCTGCACTTCTGGACGTACTGAGTGCAGCACAACAAGATCGTGACATACTCAGTGCAGGAGAACAAGGATATTCCAAGCATGGATTTCCATGCACAATAACGTTCCACCATACACTATAATAAAATTGTCCTGAATGTAAATTGCCCCCCACCCTGTGTATGTCTATTCACCCTAAAAACATTATATGAGGGAATGTTAATTTCGTGATCTTAGTGGAGGGTCTCAGCCACGTTTGGTAACTACCAAGACATCTGATTTAGAGAGATTAATCCATGTCTGTAATGCATCAGATTTCCTTAGCAGGCTGCAGGCATTTATGTGCAAGAGCGTATCCCTTTAGTTGAGGGAGTTCAGAGGGAGCAGATATGGGGTGAGGGAGGACTGGGGTTTAGCTCGACATTGCCTAGCATATAAGCAGCAAAAGTAATTTGTTTAGGGCATTTAATAAGAGTCTAAGGACGGCGTCCTACCCTTTACTATGGCATAAAGGAATAGAGGAGGATTGGGCAATGCGAGGCCAAGAGGACTAGAACATATAAAATCACATGAGTAGAAATGGTCAGAGAGTATACTGGTGACGAGGTAAGCTGTGGCGATAAAAAAGCCCATGTACTGAATAGTGTGAGTACCACAGTGTACATTGGATTGAATAAATGATCCCACAGTGAATGGCAGGACAGTCATAAAATCCAATAGGCCACAAGTGTTTATTCCTGCGGTATTAGGCAATAGTGAAGGTGCAAAGCGCAGCATGTGGGTCAAGGAGGCTTAGAAGTGCACCTACCATGTACACCAGAGAAAATGCTAACAAATGCACCTTTTACATTTTTTATTTTATGGGTCTAGGAGCTGAAGATTAGTTCAAGGAATAGATGTCAGTGGTATTTTGTGTTTTATTTGTTTATTATTTTTATTTTATGAAATAAAAATTAAAGCAACCAGTCAGACAGGAAGAAGGAAATTGGGTGAGACAGCTCTTCAATATAGCAAAGTTGCAGATCAAGAAGGATTTGGTGAAATGGTGCTTAACTGCAGGCGCTGATTGTTTTGCCCAATTAGAGAAGGAGTCTCAGAAGGGAGGAAAGTACTGTATTGAAAGAGTGCTGGGGACAGGTTAAAGAGTGCAACTTTTTTTTGTGTATGTAACTTCCTGTGTATTTTCTGACAGGTTCACCTCTGCTTGGGACTCCCAGCCCACAGTCTGGGATCAGATTTTTCTTCCTGCAGGGCCCTAGTCTCCTCAGCGAACCACCACGTGCAAGAGGAACTGGAGCAGATTACCAGGATCAGCGGTGACAGGAGGTGCTGCCACAACCAGGGACAGCACATGCAGGGCAGCACTTGGCGGAATGGTGTCATCAGTGCTGATGGGCATAAAGAGTGGCTCTGCCATGCAATCTTCCAGCATCGTTAGGACATTCTGTGCAATCTGTTGGGTAAAGGAAAGAAACATGGAAGTATATAGTGACCAGTCATTCCACAAGTCCATTAGTGCTTCTCCATTACAGGATGATCATGTTGGTTCCCTCTCCAGCCAGGTCCCTCAATTCTCCCTCGTATCGATGAGTGCCTCAGTCAGTTTTCCACTTTTTTATTTTATTTTATTTATTTATTTAGTTTTTGTTGACGGGTAAGTGCACCAGACAAATCCTGCCTATTTTCAGGCACGACCCGGGAGGATACAGATGAATGCCAACTGACCTTGAATCAGATTAAGCTGTTGGTGGTATTTTTAGTGAAAGTGAAAGTATTTTTAGTGAGCTTGGTTCAGCAAGATGATAAGGAGCCTGAAGGCCTACCTCTGGCAGATTCTGAGGATGCCTAAAAGTTGGACTGTTTCTTTGGGTCACCTGCCCTGTAGAAAAGGCAGGAAGGGTTAGCTTCGCCAGAGGAGTTCCAAACAGTAGGCAAAGAAAGGTCTCCTGGTGCTTAGGAAGCTTTGGCATCTGGTGGTTTCTGACTCAGACCACGGCAGGGACCATTGGATCCCAAGGAAGAAACAAAGTGGCCACCGAACTTCCTCCTTGGGCCTGCCTGTGGCTTCCATAAAGTGGAATTGCAAGACAAGCAACAAAGGCAGGATCAGCCAAGAACCATGAAACAGGGATAGCTCACTCTCCTAAAACTCCAGGGCCTTGGACATTTTCCAGGATTTCTCAACCTCCCTCCCTGAGGAGTAGGACGTGCAAACAGTTAAGGAGAGAATATTCCTGACTGGTAACATGCCATGCCTCATCAGGCACTTGTCCTTGGTCTGAACAGCGACCCCAGTGGAAGACCCCAGGATCGCTTATTTGTTTCTGGGGAACTCCAGGCAGCAGTAGTTCCAGTACACCCACTCTATCCCAGTGGATCAGAAGGGAATTGAGCAGGGCTTGACAAATCCCATAGCCCGATGTCCCGGACAAGCATTTTTTAATTAGGGACAAGCGGTTTGCTGCTTGTCCCAGGACTCAAACTAGTCTTTTATTTTAAAATGTCCCTGTCTGTTTTCCGCTGTCTGTTGCTAGATGGCAGCAGCACCTCCGGGCGAGTGCGACTCCATCGAGAACTAGCAGTCACCTGATGGCCACAACTTCAGTCATGTTGCACAGGTGGTAGCCAGGAATCGCGCCCAGTTACAGGCGCGTCTCCATCAAGCACTGAGCAGGAACAGGAAGGCGGGATGGGTCGGGAGATGGAGGCGAGCAGCAGTCAGATGCGATAGCGATTGGTGACTAAATATCAGACTGACAGGCTTGGCAGCATGTAGCACAGTGAAAGCCTGTCAGTCATGGCTAATTAGTAAGCAGCGTCTTAGGGAGGAGCTGGCGCACGTTGGAAGAAGCGACATTTGCAGCTGACTTCCAGAGAAGTGAGCATTTTTGCTGCTCTCTGCAGTTCTGGACAGTTCAGGTGCTGGTGCTGCGTGGAGACAGAGACTCAGTCTGTTGGGGTCGCATAACTAACTAGCTAACTACCTAATACAATTACTACTACTACTTCTACTGTTGCTAAGTGCCCTACAGAAAAAAAAGAAATATAAAATAAACATTAAGAAGGCACTGGGCAGGATCGGCTGATCTGACTGAAGAAGGTGGGAGACATGAGGCAGATCTTCCATGTGAGGGACTCATCTCGGGAGTGCACAGACTAGTCTAGTTGGCAGATTAGGAAGCAGGAGAACTTGGAGAAGAACAGAAAGTCTTGCCTGGGGAATACAAATTATGAAGTGCATTCTTAATTGAATTGAAATCAGGGGCTTTACGCTCACTGTGTGACTGTGTGAGTAACCACTATGTATTGTCTTGCTGTACTGATTGGGGGGTGGGTGGGTACTGGTAGTGAACTACAACTACTACCTACCTACATTACCTAGTTATACTTAATATAACTCAGTTACACTGTGAAATTGAGTATAAAAGTTTTGCTTGTGTAACCCCAGGCTGGTATGCGTTTGTATCTGACAGCTCTACCAGGTGGGCTGGGTTCAGGGAGAATATGTCACTCGGCACAAAGGCTAGGTTTGGCTACTCTGCACAGGGGCACCAAGTAACTCGAACACAGGAAGCAAAACTGTAATGTCAATACCATAAGTGGTATTCTAAAGTGTAGCTTTTATTCATCAACAGAATAAACAAAGCATAGATGGACCCCCATGGGGCTACACTCCTGGTAATGCAGATTAAAAGAGACCAGAACACTTCCTCATCATTTTAGCCCTCAGGCTCTACAACACACTTGGCACACAGCCCAGACTTGTGCTGCTTTGGGTTACACAGCCCAAACTTGTACACTGTTCCGGTATTCCTGGCTCGGCTCCTTGCCAGCCACTTGGACACCTTTCATATATCATGGAAACATTTTCTGGTGGCTCCCTAAACCACCTAAGAGCACCTCGGCTCCATCAGGGAATCTTCCTTTAATCCCACGTCTGGGTACTTTCCTCAGGCACTGGGCAAGTAACTGAGGAAAGCAACAGGTGTCTCAGAGCAAATCCGTAGAGGTGGATTTGGTTACTACTGATAGGGGTCTCCACCTCTCGCTCCCACAATTCATACCGGCCAATTCTCTGGACTGTAACACCTCATCCTTTAACACTTTGCTGTGTAGAGTCTTGCTAAATGTATTTCACATTCCATCTACTTGTCTTGCTTCCCATTTGTGCTGGACTTGAACATACTTAAATTAAGTGGCAATGTCCATTACTCTAGACCCCCACAGGTTAAGCAGTCCGATCCCACATTCTTTCTTTCCAGTTGTGCTGGACTTGAACATAGTTATAAGTGGCTTTGTCCGTCCTCTAGACCCCCAAGGAGTTAAGCAGTCCAATTCCCACATCTTCAAACTGCACTTGGCTGTCTTTTCCTGACCCCACAGTAACAGTCCCTTTAGGTTTCCTTCTGTTTCAGGTGAAAAACACTTGGCCCTTTTCAGAGCGAACTCACCCTTTGGTTGCAGGTGCCCCACAGGCGTTTCCTCCTCAAGGAATCTTCCTTTCAGAGCTTCTGTTGACTGTGTGGAAGTAACCACTACGTATTGTCTTGCTGTACTGATTTGGGGGCACTTGTAGTGAACTACAGCTACCTGCCTACATTACCTAGTTATACTTAATATAACTCAGTTACACTGTGAAATTGAATATAAAAGTTTTGCTTGTATTAGAAAAAAATACAGTTAGTTAACTGCCCTTAAACTAAGACAGAGGCAGAGCACAGATCTAGTACTCTGTCTGAAGAGGGTCTGGAACTGTTTGGTCCTGAGGACCTAGGGAGGCTTAGTAACCTAACCTGTGTGTTAATAAGGAACAGGGATTAAAGAAAACACCTTGTATTTTTGTTCTTAAAATAGAAAATAAAAAAAGCTTGCTCAGTGGTGAAAGCTGAAAGGGGTTGTTTGTGTGCCTAAGACCAACCAAGTCAACCCAAAGAGGGTATATTAATTTTGGAACAAGTGGACTAAAGTAAACAAAAAAGTACAAAAAAACCCACTTATTTTGGGAAGAAAACAATTAACCGTCGCTACTTTGGTGGAGGTGTGTGTGTGTTTGTGAGACCTAACCTCACCTGCCCTGAGTCTCTGGGTAGAGGAATTTGGGAATAACAACAACTGAGGACTTGTTAGAAATAAACTACACAAACTAGGGAAAAACATTTGTGCTACAGAAAAATAAAACCGCTTTGGTGTGTGTGTGTGTTGTGTGTGTGTCTGTGAGACCTAACCTGCCGTGAGAGCAGGATTGAGGAACAGGGAACAAGTTAACAGCTGTGGACTTACTTATAAGCAATAAACTAGGAGAAAAATATTTTTGTGCTACACATAAAAATAAAATAAACTCTTTGGTGGAGGTGTGTGTGTGGCTCAGTGGCTGTGAGACCTAATCTGCCCTGAGAAGGATAGAGAAACTTCAACAACTGCACATTAATTACAAATAAACTATAGAAAGGGAAAACCATTTTTGTGCTACAGAAAAAAAAAACTCTTTGAGGTGTGTGTGGCTGTGAGACCTAACCTGCCATGAGGAGGGTAGAGAACTTCAACAACTGCGGACATATTAGAAATGAACTATACAAAGGGAAAAACATTTTTTGTGCTACAGGAAAAAAAAATAAACCCTTTGGCGGAGGTGTGTCATGGCTATGAGACCTAACCTGTCCTGAGAGATAGGAACTTGGGAGGGTGATAACTCTCTCTGTTGTAGTGCTGTAGCATAAGCACAACAACGTAACTAAAATAAGGAAAAAAAGTACACAACACATACAAAGATAAAATAAAATTTTATTGTGTACAACTTAATATTTTGATATTTAATTTTCACAGTTGGCAGTTGCATAGAGAAGTTAACAAAATGCAAAGAAATAAGCCAAAACAAACTGCTTTATTTTCCCTTTGGACTGGGAAAAAATCCTCCATGTCATCTTTAGGAACAAAAAGTAAAGAGCCAGAGTCGTCGTCTTCTCAGTCTGCAAGCCTGCCCCAACACCCAATGGCGAGTCAGGAAAACAGCCCAAACAATCGTGGTTCTCAGTCTGGGTCTTTGTTTGTAGACATAACAGCCAGTTATCAATCTGATTTGATCATACCAATTTGTGAAACCAGTGAGAAAAATGACAGCAGCAGCAGTTCTGTGGTGGCTGTCAAAGTGCCATTGTCACATTCTGGTACAATACAGCTAAAGTTACCTTTGATTTTAGATGATGAAAGTAAAACAATAAACTTAAACTCTGAGAAAAGAAGTAAAGATAAAACTATGATGTTGAAAAAGGGCTAGAACATTTCAGCATCACTGGCTAAATCAGTTTACCTGGTTACGGTATGATGACCAAAAATGTGCCATGCACTGCTCAGTCTGTGAGAAATATTCCACACTTAGCGACTCCTGCTTATTCCAAAAACCCAGTGTGTTTGCCACTGGTTCAGATAATTTCAAATTGAGTCAGTGAGAGCCCATGAAAAATCAAATCCACATATAATTTATGTAAACCAGCATAGTCACGAAACTGGTCAACGGGCAGTCAGTTTTAACATATCTGAAACTACAATATATCAAGCATTTCCTCATATGGAGGAGGTCACCAAAAATAAAATGAGGCGTTTATTTAACACTGCATATTCCTTAGCTAAAATGTACATCCTTTCTCGGATATAGAGTGGCTACGCATTGCAGGAAAAAAGGGTTAAACTCAGCAGCAATTATGCAATTGGTAAATGGGCCAGAGATTTCTGCAACGCAATATCAGCTGTCATGTCTGAAACACAGATCCAGACTGTCAAAAATACAAAATTCATTACCGTTCTTGTGGATGGCATAACAGATGCAAGCATAGTAGAGTGGGAAAATGTTTTTATTCGTTTTGTTGATGGCACTGAAAAAAGTCACAACTGTGTTAATTAAAGCTGTTCCTCTAGAACATTCTCACGCAGATGGAGTTTTAAAGCAGTAAGCTCTGCGCTGGAGTCTGTTGATCTTTCCTTTGCAGACCTTAGCAATGTGAGCAAGCCTGGACCAGTTCTCGTATCTGCCCAACTTTGATGGTGCCAGTGTGATGATGGGCCATACAGGTGGCACCACAGCAAAATCAGACAACATATCCCCACTGTAATACCCATGCATTATGTGAGTCCACAGACTGGAGTTAGCAGTTCTCGACGTCATAAAAAAAAAACCCTTTATTCAAAAAGCAGAAAACACCCTGAAAGGAATTTAAAACTTTTACCGACAGCCCCAAGAAACTTAGCGAACTACAGGAAATAGCAGATGTCATACATACTGAACTGGCCCATTTCAGTGCATTAAAACAAGTGCGTTGGCTTGCAAGTAAGGCCGTTCAGTTCATGCTGTTCAAGTCAACCTGCCCACAGTAGCTCAACATCTTGAACATGTAAGTAAACTCTGCTGGTGAGGATGGTGCCAAAGCAAAGACCCTTCTAAGAGATGCACACTCAGTACAGTTTTTAAAATCACTGTTTATTCTTCAGAATTATTTGCCTGTATTAAAAATCTCTCACTGGAATGTCAAAAGATTACCTGCTAATATTAGAAGTCCCCAACTCGTCGAGGCATGTTTACTTCAGTTGATGGAGCTAAAAAATACCTGGAAAGTTTATGACATCATTTCTAAACCAATATAATCCTGCAGAGAAATGCTTGAACTATCTCATTTCAAAATGTGGCACTGAGGACAAGATTATTCCTTTTACCTTCAAAGGAACTGTCCAGAAACATATTTTACGACTGATACACAGTTGTGCAGTTTAATAGACGCAGCAGTATCTTACATTGATCAGCGTTTTAGGAATTTCTCGGATGAACCTCTAAAATGGTTCAGTTGTTCAGATTTCAAAATTTTTGATTCATCACGAGATGAATGTACAAAATTGGCACAACTAGTTTAAGTAATTTGTTAGACTATTTTGCAACTTTTTCTGAAGATCAAGTAACTAGTATACAAAGGGAGTATTCTGCATTCAAGCGATGCTTAAATCTGCAGTTGATAAGCCATATCTGCAAGTTTATTCCGACTCCTGCAAGAGAAGACCGTCCCAGCTTGCTCATCCTTGACCTAATAGAAATGTTACTGGCTGTGAGTGTGTCTACAGCTAAATGTGAGAGAGTATTCTCAATTTAGAATCTTATCA
The DNA here is from genome assembly GCA_016271365.2 of Neoceratodus forsteri. Lineage (NCBI taxonomy): Eukaryota > Metazoa > Chordata > Ceratodontiformes > Ceratodontidae > Neoceratodus > Neoceratodus forsteri. The sequence goes on along the minus strand of CM028131.1, from coordinate 698,208,460 downwards.
AAACAAAAAAGAACAAGTTTATTGATGACACACTCCAGTCACTTCTGCGATAGCAGTAGAAGGTCCTGCATTAGACAGCTTTGATCCAGATGAAGCTATCAACCACTGGCTACTATCTGGTCCTGGCATATGCCACATTCATGGTCATGGTCATGCTAGTTCAACTACTAGTTTTGCTGGTGCTGATTCACGTGAAAATGTCCTGAGGCTGTCATTAGTGTTGATGATTATGATGACAGTGAATCTGATGCTCGGTGGAGAAAGCTCAGGCTTCCTACTGTAACTTTCCTGATGCAGATGCTGTACTGTCTGCTGCATGATGTTCTCACTGACTGTGCTGCTGGTGCCACATGCTAATTCTGTCACAATCCTCCATCCTGACAAAAAAAATTGTATTATTCTGCTTATTGTCTATTACAGCACTAAATAACTGATACTACAATAAATCCGTTTAGTTTTTTTCTGTATTTTATACTTTCCACTAAAATATGCCATTTTATACCTGGACTACCATCTCAAGCACTGGGACAACTACTCTTTGACAAGTCACTTGGCTATGGACAGGAACCTATTTTTAAAATTTGTCAAGCCCTGGAATGGAATGATCTGTCTCTGGCTGTCTTGAAGCCTCGGTCACTCTAGCACAGTTATAGATTCATTACGTTTGATGTTGAGGCTTTTCAGGTCCCACACTGGACCTGGGTTTGAAGCACTCATTCAGAGGCCATTCCTACCTGTCGGTCAAGATGGTCCCAAAGGACCTGTTCATTAAGCGAATGGATGCCATGCCATGAGGCCATGAGTTGCAGCCATGTCACTCTGCGTGGTGGCTTACACAGCCTATGTGCAGAAAGCTTCAGACAAATGGCTCCAATCCCTGTACTACGTTCGAGCATGTCCGTCAGTTCTTCATGCTCTTCACTGGCTGCCAGTGTGCTTGTTGACATTCAAGGCCCTGCATGGTCTGGGTCTGGGTTACCTGAAAGACCTCCTGGTACCTTACGCTCTTGGCTTGGAGGCAGACCTCTTGTTGAGTGCCTAGATCCCAGTTGAAATCCTTGAGTGATAGGCGTTTGGTGCGGCAGCCCTGATTCTGTAGAATGCCCTTACCTGGGAGGTGAGAAGTGTTTCTACACGGTCATATTTAAAAATAAATCCTTAAAACTCATCTTTTTATTTCAAGTTTTAGGCCTGACTTTGTGACATAATGTTTTTAATATTTGACATTTATTTATCTTAAACTATTACTGTTATGCTGTACTTACAGTGAGGCACTCAGAGTCCTTTGAGATTAAGCATTATATAAATAAAATTGCCTTGCCCTAGTCACCCCCAGATCACCGTAAAGAGGAGAAATCAGCAAACCACCTCGCAGCTGGACTTGGAGAGGGCCAGTGCCCCTATCCAGGGTCCAGGTTTAAATATGTCCACTTTGGTTTGCTAGTAGGTTTCTTCTATGATAGTAGTTAGAAAGAATATGTGGCTCAGGTCTTGGTTTTGACCAGACCATGCTGGATCACTTGGTCAACCTGTCCTTTGACAGCTTCCTGTTCAGAGTACTGCTGGACAAATCAACTGAGAAGCTCTGGATATTGACCAGCTGTGTTTGCTCCCGGATAACTCAGGGGTCACAGAGGAGGTTCATTCTCTCATTCCTTTCATGGCAAGCAGCAGCATCAGTCGTTAAGAAGACACTTTTTTTTTTTTAATTTTAATTTTTATGTTTATTGCATTTTAAACATTAATACAATGCAAATGCATACAATTCGGGAAATTGCAAAAACTGCAGGAAATAGTCATATCACAGTGCATCAGTCCTATCTGCAGTGTGTCTCACTTCGATTGGTACCTCTAGCAGGGAAAAACATTCTTAAAGAGCACCTTTCATGGTCCTTTTGATTTTCATGCAAAATTAACCCTTCTTGCATTGAGTCTGGAACTGTATTTCATCACTGTCCGCCACAGTTAGTTTTGCATTCTGAGCTGCTAAAACTGCAGGGTGTACCAGAGCTTCTATAGCAAGTCTGGTGTTGCTGTGGCCCAGGCATGTACTGCTGACATCACTGTAGGGCAGAGTCAATTTAACAAAAAAAAAAAACTGACAAGGCATTTGGATTTTGGCATAATGCATTGCTAACAGGGTGTCTTGAGGAAGGGGGAACACAGTATGTACACTGAATACTGGTAGTTTTCCTTGCAACGATTTTGCAGCTGCACAGTGTGAGTTACTCATCTGCCCTGTAGTGATGTCATCAAGAGCCAGCAGCTGCACAGCAAAGGCAAGTGCAGCAGGGCTCCAAAACAAATCAAATTATGGAAGGCAGAGTAAACCTTGGCCAAAAATAACAAATGCACACACCTTTGAGGTCTAGAACTGCATAGATATAATGACTACAAGCTATAACTTTTGGACCATCAGGAAAGCTGCTCTTTAATACATTATGTAATATGGACAAAACCACTTTTGGAACCATGTTGCAAAGTGTGAAACAGTCCTCATTCATTAAAAAAAACTCCAACATAAATAACCAGCCTTGTCTTCTTCATGTTCACCATGCACTAAAGAGAACATCAGAACCCTTTAAAGGTGATAAGAAACAGTTTTACACCTCTAGAAGTCTTCTAGTTCTTTTATTGTTAGTCAGTATTCTGATATGTTTTTGACCATTTTTGTTAAATTAATAATCTAATTCTGTTGCCTTTTAAGGACCTAAATCCCTCTCTCCTAAACAGTTGCTGCTTTCTCTTTTAAGTACTGCCTGAACATTTTATGACATCACAAACACCTTCCCAGGCCATTCAGATGAATAGCATGGAATGGGAGTTTCTGATGTCATAGAATATCTTAAAAATGATAATAAGAGCAGCAGCCGGTGAGGAAAGTGGAACTCAGTGTAGATCTTAGGGCACCCCAAAGCTAGTTATTTGTTTATCAAAAATCATCAATGCATATCAGAATACATAACTGGCATGGAAGGAAGTGAACTATGTAAAATCATTTCCTATTTCCTTTAATGAAAAATAAAATAAAAATGGCCTTCCTCTTGTCTCCTTTGGGCTGAAAACCCAGAATTGAGAGAGCAGTATTTTAAATAGGAATAGAAACAGTTTTGCAGTCCTGATAACATTAAACTCTAGGGCAGATATATAAATGCTGGCCTGTCAGTTGATCCTCTGTATAGTTACTATAAAACCGAGGCACTAAGGAACTTGCACATTAATTTGCTCCAGGGCTGCACAGAAGTGTCTTGACTAGTCACGTGGCCCCCCTCACTCTATTCAAGAGATACAGGCACCATCTTTAGTAACGCTACTGGCATGCACTGCACATGTAGCGCTAATCAGGCAAGCAACCAGTGAATTAATCGATACATTGATAGGAATTAGACATCGTAAAACCTTCATGGACCAGCAAATATGCTTTCCTCAATAAGCAACCCTCCCACCAGAAAACCCAGAAAAGCACTTCAGGTTATATTCAGGACTCACGACTGTTGAGTCCATTCAATAAATTAAAATAGACATTAACGCCTTTAAATAATGGTTTAGTCCCGATCCTACAAAAAAAAAAAGAGTCATTACAGTCCACAGTGGTATATTTCTGTGAGTCTAGCAGGAAGTGCATACTTACGAACTGAAAGATTAATATACAAAACACTGCAGATTATTGCCTTTCTGCATCTGATCCCAGTTCCATTACTGCAGGGAGGCTGCAGCTAGATGTTTTTCAGTTATGGTGCCTGCCTTGGGATCTGTAAAGGAATAGTGTTTGTTATTTAAAGTAAATGGGAGGCATGCAGGAAACCTCAATCTGTAACCAATGTTTGCTTCTCTCAGTTTTGATATAACTCCTCAAAGATCTGTTGCTTCCTGGTGGCATAGGAGTAGTCCAAAAAACAGCAGACACTGCTCATCCATGGTAATGGGGTATTGGTCTTTGGCAGCTTTCAGAATCTTATCTCGGGTCCCTGCCGATGATGTCAAAGTACTGTCCTTCAGCCTCCACCTCCTGGCTATGCCCACTGAGTATTCACTTGACATGCCTTCATGATGGGTACCGCATGGCGAGACCAACCACCTCAGGAATCCAGTGCTCCAAGAACTTGCAGAACCTGTGCTCCTTTGGGAACCCAGAATATGAGTATTAGAAGATTTTACTATATTTTGCAGATGCTACAAACAATTATTAAAAAGCATGTGCTCTTTAACATTAGCCACCGCTACCACCAGTACTTTGTTAGCTACTTTTCAGAGTTGCCGTCTTGGCAACCATTCTGTCTGTTGTTGTCTCTGCAATTGTTATCGTTCTGACATATGAGGTGAGCTTTTGCCCATAGGTTTAATGGAGTTTGGAAGGTCTATGACTGCTTTTGTAGTGAGTCTAGAGTTGCTGGGCTTCCCGACTTTTCTGCTGGTGGTTGCACTGGGCTTGGGGATGCGACAATCTGGTTTCCAATGTATTGGTTTTGGGAGAACTTTGGGGCATCCCATCTCTCAAGTTGGTGATCATATGAGTCCTTGTAACTTGCTCTATCAGATGAGATTAGTTAAAATACTGTTTGCCCACTTTAAAGTAGATCCGTTTTAGTTCTAAACGACTGCTTTGCACAAGCTCCTAGGAAGGTGTTCTTTCTGCTGGGCTGCTAGCTCCAGCCCCCAGAAGACAAGTTTTAGAGGCAGTTCCTTCATCATAAGGAAAGTTAAGAAGGGTAAATCCAGAAGGGTGAGCTGTACTAAAGAGGGAGCAGACACCAAACCCTCATTCTGTGGATTTCCAAGCCCACCTCTCCTGCAGACTCTGTGGGAAGGCTGTACTGGTTTGCTAAGAAATTAGCCACCTGCAGGATGAATTGGTGGGTCTGAGAAATCATGAGCTGTGGGGGTTTGCAGATGAATGGGCTACCTCAAAGACTGACTGGTGGGTCCAGGAAGTCATAAGCTGTGGGTATTCTGTCAGATTCTCTCTGGCCCCACTTCAGAATTCCATAATAAAGTAGCCCTCTTAAAAGTTAAAGAACAAAGGGCAGCCCTCCTCAAGGTGGTACAGACATTCCTAGAGCTAGGAGCCACAGTCCCAACACTGCTTAAGGAAAGGGGCAAGGGCATGTACGTCATGCTGTTTGATGTGCAAGAAGACGTGTGGTTTCTGTTTGCTCTTGGACCTCAGATGTCTAAATTGCTCAGTTTTGACTACCCATTTCAAGGGAGACCCTGAGATCCATCACTCAGGCAGTTCAGCTGGGAGAGCTCCTTTCATCATTTGACCTGAAGGTAACATACCTGCATATCCCCATAAGCGCGAGGCACTGGATGGTCTTTCAATTTGTGTTGCAGGAGAAACATTATTGGTATATGGCTCTCCCCTTTGGGCTGGCAACTGTCTTCAAACCCTCAAGAGGTTACCAAAGTATTGGTAGTTCTGGTTGCTTGCCTCGGCCTACTGGTTGTGAAGGTTCACGGAACAACTGGTTAGTCAAATTAATTCCCCTCTGCAAGAACAGGAGGATTTGAACAAAGTTTTCATTGCCTCCTAACCCATGATTTTCTGACTATTTATTTATTTTTATTTTATTTATTTATTTAAAATTTTGGTGACCGGAAAGGCATACTGAACTGAGGCTCGTTTCCAGGTGCGACCTGGGGACAAGTTACAGTGAGATCCACTACAAGGAGAATATTTGGTAAAGGTACAAAATTCATAAATTTTACGGATAATTGGTACAGAACAAATAGATCAACAGAGCAAGCCGTGAAAGAGTTTCAAGGCCACATCAAATTGGAATACAAGTAGAGACCCAATTTTAAGTGCAGATAAGGCAATAAATGTGTTTTGGAGTCAAACTCACATACGCATTCTCAAGAACTACCTAGTGGACTGACTATTGGTGGAGGGGAGACAATTTGGGATGTCAAAGTTGCAGCTGGGAGGAGATAATGGGATGGGGAGGGACAGTGTATAGGAGGAGGGAGACAGGTATAGGGTGAGTAGAAAGGAGGTGAACAGGATTAAACTGGAGGAAGAGCATTCTTAGCCGTAGTCATTTAGTAGATTATGGGAAGTATATGATTAGACATGTTCTGCTTCATGGTGATCTGCATATCCTTCCTATGATGTTTTTGTGTTATGGGGATATGTGTATTTTCACATTTCCTAATATTTGTATTCTGTGTGCAGAAGATATTATTGTATTTTACTATTTCTTCTGCCTTATGGCCCAGGTCGTCCTGAAAATGGGCATTTTGCTCAATTTAATTATCAGGTTAACAAAAAAAAAGAAAAAAAATGAAACATTTAATATTGTGCAGGTAGTCTCCCTATAAGTATAATTTTTAGTAATCTGTTTATCCCGACACAGGTGCTGCCTTCCTCCACTCGGCCATCTCCCATCCTGACCTCCCTTCTCTGACACTTAAATTAATGGGATCCAAGGAGTGGCTCCCATTCCATGATGGATTTCTTATGGGGCTGGAGGCAGCTTCCTTGCTGGTCTGTCAGGTGTTGGATTTGGATGGCCAGTCAGTGGGGTTGCTGGGGCCCACAAGTGCTGAAGTCATGCTGCACGCTCCATGGCTTTTCTTCCTTTAGTTACCCCTCCCTCCAGCTGTTGATGGCTGGGACACGAGTCACGTTTGCATTCTAGTGTCAGTCAGCATCCACCCATCCATAAGCAGCCTCAACTGCACGTTCACCTGTGGTCACCTAGGTAGTGGTATGGCAGCGGAGTCTGCTGTTGCCCCTCCTGGAGGAGAAGAGGGTACTGCGAGATACTCAATCCTCCTTCCTCCAGCTGACCCCCGATATCCTGGGCTTATTTTCAAACCTGGATTCCAGTGTCTCTGGAAAGCTGTGCCACTGCACTGATAATCGACACATTTTGAAGTAGGTTTTGGTAAGGTCCCCATTTTCTGCATAAGTGGAAAAACTGAATTCAAATTATGACATTTGTGATTTTAAACACCACTTTGTCAGGTTTTATGTTAAAAAAAACCCTGTTTGCATCACATTTACATTGCTACCACACTTAATGCTAAATGCGGTTAAACCTTATTTTACACTACATATTTAGTGTATAACATTCTGATTTGCAGTCAGTTTTGGGAAACAATAGATGTTAAGATTTTGCAAAAGAAAAAAAAATGGAATTGCCCGTTTTTGAAACCTGGAAGTCAGTAGCCCTGCGTTGGGGTTTGATTGTGTTAAAGCAGAGTTTTACTCAGTCAGGAAAAATTTGACACTAACTTTTTAATTAAAAGATTACATGGATTTTGCAGTTTATTTATGTGAAAGTGTTCTAGTTCTGCCAGAATGTAAGTATTTGTTTTAAAGTAGTTTGTCCTAAGAACATAAATGGCAGCTTGTTTATACTTTTCTCTTTGTGTCCTCTCTGACATCACACGGTTCATAGTACGTGAACACCAGCACAGAGCTATTAACAGACTCGGCAGCTGTTCACCGCCTCATCGGTTTAGAAATTTCATTGTTAGCTAATTGCAGGTGTTGGGATAGAAGAAAATATGTATAGTGTGTAGTATAGAAAGCACCTAGAAAAGCAAATTTTACAGCTATGCAGTACTAATATTTCTTTTATCAGTAGCTTGACACTGGCTTTTGGAAAATATTTTTTTATTGCACTGCTGCTTTAAAACTGCTTTTTAATGGCAGTGATTCCCCTGCAGCACTGGCAACCTGTGTTCAGGAACATGTCCAGGCTGTTTGAGGGCCAGCAGGGAAGAGCAGCTCAAGTGTTCCTGTGGATACGTGCCTCTTCTGGCTGGAGGTGGTTGCCTGTAGTTTACATGATGCCCTGTGGGCCCTGCTAGAGGGGTGGCATGAAGGGGATATGGTTGACCTCTGCACATGCCTGTTGCATGTGCTTTGGAGAAGCACACTGCATTGCTGCACTAAAGGTGGGCCTAAACAGGAGGAAACTGCATGGCTGCCAGCATGATGAAGTATGCCACTCATAGGCCCCACACTGCTAATGGGGCTCTGTCCTCCATGCTCGATTAGGTTTCTGGAGGTTGGGGTGCCCTAGTGGCCCTGCTATGGGAGTGAAATAGAAAGTCCAGGATGTCTCCTCTTTTTCCTTTTAATATTCCATGTGGTCAAAGTTATGAGACCGGACTAAAATAAGTACAGAAAACAGTCGTACACAAAAAATTATTTTTTTTTAGATCTATTTTACGCTCCTTGGCCACCTGACCTGTTCTCCTTATCTCATCCTCACAACCAGCTCAGGGACATCCAGCTGCCAACCGCGCCCTCTACTCACGGGCACCCAGACTCCTAAAGGCTCCCCACGCCACAGCGGAGACATGAGAAACTCAACTCCCAGCTGAACACGGATCCAGGCGGGTGCCACGGTGAAACTGCAGGCACGCCATCAAGCTGCTCGCTTCAGGTGCTATTTTCCCTGGTTTCTGTGTCCCCATTAGTGCATGCTCAGGCAGTGCCTCCAGTCTCCACTGGGGGCCTGCTAAGTGATGTGTTCCCGATCCCACCCCAGAGGAGAGCAGTCCTCCGGGCTGAATCTTCTCTGCCCCCTGCTGACCCCGACACCCAGAGTCCATTCCCAAACCTGGGTCTCCGGTGTGGGTCGAGGTAGGCGCCACGCCTCAGCCTCTACACCACCGGGCCGCAAATGATGTATTTTAAAAGTGCATAACTTTTATTTTCATCAGCCATAATTCTTTTTTCCAACGTGCTTTGAGACCATGCTACGGGAGTTAAATCATGGAGCCTCTACAGAGGAGCAACATTAGTACTGGAGAAGGTGGGTGAGGTGGCAGAGGGCTGAGTATCTGTAGAATCTAAATCATTTTTATAAACTATTGTTTTTCATTAAACATACATACAGCATGACAGTTGGACATAGAGCATAGAAAACTTATCAAAGTGCATTGAGGGTGCCAGTCCTCTTAATATACCAGGTCTACCGATCTACATTATAAACATATATCTTTGAGGGGTGTAGTAATATCTGTATCGCAAGTAAGTCTTAAGAATCACTGGCTGTGTGAGTCCATGAGCTGTATAGCCATAATACATTTCTGAAAGTGATGTTTATCAATGTCTCTGTCTTCACAAAAGAAGATAAAAAACTTGCCATGCTTTTCCAAATTTTGCACACCAAACAATGTGGACTCCCATCGTAGATTACAGCCCGCTTTTATTACCTAGTAGTGTGATCAGGCACTTAACTGTATATGAAACTGCTTAACCAACATCATAGCTATAACAAAATGTGAACCATCTGAAACACTAACAGATGCTATCACTATAAAACATCAAAGATAAAACTGCATACTGGCACAACATGAAAAATAAGTCTCTTCAGTAAAGCAAAGAAATACGAGTTCCAGGTATAATGAGTTAAGTTCTGTATTTTACAAACAATAAGGTCTTTACTGGAAGGAACTCTTCAACTTGTTAGTTTCTGTACCAGAGTCCTGAACACTGGAGGCTCACAGACTCTCCACAGCAGAGCCTTCATGTTTCCTCCTCCTCTCCTCCAAAGTTGAATCCTGGCTATCTTCTCCACTCGATGTGGTGGTGCATGCTTTGTGCCCACTTCAGGGCATCTGCTGGATCAGTGAAGTCCTATACCTTACCGTGGTACACAGTCCTCAGGCGGCCAGGGAGACTATACTATGTAGTACCTCTGCCTCTGGCAACACTCTGACCCCATCAAAGCACTTCTTTTTGGCAGGTCGCATAACTTATTGCGGGTGCAGCTTCACCAGCTGGCCATCTTGCAGCAGAGTTGCCTTTACACCTGGAAAGTGCCAATATATAGTCCCAGGATTTGACTTCGCTCCATACCACCATAGTGAGTCTTGGGGTATCCTGGTTGTCTGGTGCCACTCAGTAGACCTTTATATGGAGATAAGCATGTCTTTATCTTGTCCCGAGCTGCTGCCCTAGTCAGTCCTGAAGAAAGAGGGGAGGTGATCCCATTTGCTGCCCTCTGGCACGCTTGACCAACTGAAGGTTCTGAGCTCTGGCCTTATTTCCAGCATTTCCAGTCTGGCTTTGAGCTGCATGTTTTCTTTCAGTGTGTTAGCTGTTTTCACCCCCCTTCTGCCTGCTTTTTTGTTTCCACAGTTTTCATCTTTACAGAGTCCAAATTTGTTTCTAAATGACAACTCTATTTGTTAGAGTATCAAATTTATCCACCAAGCCAGCAATTTTACTTATTAAGTAATTTTCATGCCCAGATTTTGTAGTTTCTCCTCAGCTTGTTCTTCTGGCACAATCTTGACTATACTTGATGCAGACCATGTGGCAGGGCTCCAGTTGTACTTTTACTTTTTGCTCTGTATTGCTACATTCTAACTTTCTTTGGTTCTCTCTGTATGAACTACGGGATCTCTAGTTACCGAGATATTGCTTGCTGAGTCAGTGATTCTCAGAAGGAAGCTATTTAGGCATTTTATTTCGAGTGTAGATGCAGCGCCTAATCCTGAGCAGCCATCTTGCTCGGTTCCACAATGCCTCCAGAACCTAAATAACAAATAAAAAATGCTTTTTAAATTAATAAAGCATTATGACATTACCAATCACTGCTCTGCTTTACTTGTGTAATGAGCACTGTGATTTTGTTTATTTTAAATTATGCTGGTTACTGCATTTTTGTTGCTAATGTATCAGTCTGATAAGAGATAAAGAATTTATATAAGGCTTGGACCATAGTTTACTTGTATATTGTAATGTAGTACTCTCATGCTTACATTCTGTGCTGATCAAGAATAGTGCAAATAGATAAAACTTGATTGACAGGATCAGGAGCAATAGGGTTGGGTGGCATGTGTAGGAGTAAGTTTATAATGTATTCAGCATCTTACCATTGTGCTACAAGCATGCAGTTTGAACTGTTTAACTTAGAAGCACTGTATATGCGGCAGTATCATAAAAATGAAGTACAGTATCTCTCTCTTTAACTTCTTAAACTTGTGTTTGCAGTTCTTGAGAATTCATCCAACAACCTGGATGCTCAACATCTACAAGTGCTCCTTGAGCTGCTTCAGGCTACAGAAGAGCCTTTTATTCGAGAACGAGTTTTAGTAACTCTGGGTAATAGTGCAGCCTTCTCTGTAAATCAGGTGTGTATTGACTCTATTTGGGAGAGGGTTCTCTTCCTTCCCTATATTTATCACTTGTTTCATGAAATATTGTGGTGTTTTTTTATTCCTTCTGTAAAGAGCCTTTCTCCATTTGGCTATACTTTGAGAACAGCCTATCCCAATTGTCATCAAATGTGGTATGGATGTTCCTTGCTAATTATTCTTGAAGCTGTATGCATGTTTTCTTGGTCATGTAATTATGTACAAGTTCTGGCTTGTGATTGGCTGTTAAATTTCCAACTCTGTTTTGGGCTATAATGACCTATCCAGTTATAATAATTTGGTATGGATTTATCTTTAGTACATCTCCTCCATAGAGCCACATATATTGATCGGTAAGCTGTCTACATCAGGACTACTCGAATCGTGTGACTAGCTGAGGCTGCCCACATATACATAAAAACAAGATTTTGATGGCAGATAAGGACCACTTGGCCCACCTAGTCTGCCCATTTCCCTACTTATTAGATAAGCTGCAGGTCCTAGTTAACCAACAGCCTACTTCTTCCTACCCCCCACCAAAATTGCCTTAAGTCTGTCCCATGCATTCTTGAATTTCCCCACTGTTTTTGACCCCCACGACCTCCTCTGGAAGGCCATTCCATGTGTCTTCAGCCCTCTCTGAAAAATACTTCCTCATATTTGCCCTGAGCTATTCCCCCTCTATCTTCAGATTGTGTTCCCTTGTTCTTTCGTGTTCTTTTTCTGAAAGATGCTACCTCTTGGACTTTGTTGATTCCTTGAGGTACTTGAAAGTTTCTATCATGTCCCCCTCCCTCCTTTCCTCAAGGGTATACATATTAAGCTCCTTTAGTTTCTCTTATTGTAGCTTCTGAGACCCTGCACCGCTTGGTTGCCCTCCTCTGGACTGCCTCCATCCACAATGTCGAGCATGCATTGATGCCTGTATAAGGTGTATTGTCCTGTTCTTCAGTTTTCTTTTCTACCACAATCAACTACCTCATCAGATTGAAGAGATGCTTCGTTAATTTGGCATGCTGAAGTTTTCTGCTTTAGTTTTTCATTTTTGATAACATTTTTATGATGTTGCTGGGGCCCCTGAAGAAATAACTGCTCTTTGCCTCTGTGGTGCAGCATAAAGATTTTCCGTGATGGTGATTACAAACTTTGTGTTCACTGCTTGGGTCTTTCAGCCAAGCCATGAGCAGGGCAGAAGGAAATTCTTAGTCTTTTCTGCCCTAAATGGAAAATGCTAAAAGTGCAGCTTCTGACTCTAATGCTTGGTCCCCTTAACGTTTAAGGAGCGAGCATGTAACATCATTGGAAGTCCCTGAGTGCCCTAAACTTGCTAGCCTCTGAGATGCAGATGAACATCCCAGATGTACCATGACATAATAGTAGTGTTTTATTTCCATCAAGTTTATTACTGCTTAACTTCCACCATTACTTAAACAATTTTAAAATGCATTAGATCACTAACACTGTACAATAAAGTACTATTCATTGTTATAACAAATTTTATTAAATGGGTGTCATGGAAAATGAGTGGTGTGTTCAAATGACTTCATATGATCGATGTTTATATTTTAATAAACAAAATGTTGAATTTAAACATATAAATACAGCTGATAAATGTGTGAAAATAGTAAAATATAAACAAAACAAATATGAACTACAGACCTTTAGGAATTGAACAGTATGAAGACTTATAAACTATGCAGTGTTCATACAAAAAAGGATTCACGACTGGTCGTCGACAAAATTTTGTCGAACGACAGAGGCAATAAACCGCAGGTCAACTGCATTTTGTAGTTGTCCGTCAGTTCTTAGAAATACAAGTGTTTTCTTTGGGGTCTTCACCCCCACATGGGGGACTGTGCCCTACACCCTCGCCACTTAAGATTCTCAACTCCAGGTCGGAGCTGATTTGAGGGGGGTGCAGGACTTGGACAGACAGTGCTACAGGTTCCAGTGGGTTCCCTACAGTAATGTGTCGCTGTTGTCGCTGTAGGGACCCCACTGTCAAGTGTCACTGTCGGGTGTGCATACCAAAAAAAATATATGGTACCTGAGGAGGGAGGGAAGAGTTTTTTTTCACTCCCCATTAGCGTAGATGCTATTTACTAGTATTTTATCATTTAAAACTTTATACAGGGAATTCCAGTTAAGATTCAACTCTTTTGGCCCTGCTGAGATGGTGGCAAAATAAAGTTTAAATTATCAGTTACACAGTTGTTCATTGAGAGGTAAATACATAAATTTGGCAAAAATAAACTTGTACGTGGACATTTAGTTGTTGGTTAGTTACAAATTGGTTGTAACTAGTGAAACTATATTGTATGTTAATACTGCCTCAGAGACCACTCTTAAGGTGTGAGAACCACAGACCGAAGGTGAGCAGTTTTGATACCCTAAGAATGTGAGACCACTCTTAGAACTGTATGAATGGACTTGGTGATGTATTGATGTATTATTGATCAAGCTCGATCAATAATATCTACATGTTTTAAAATCCTTTCAAGAACGAGCCTGTTCTCAGGACAGCTGTCGTGAGTCAATCTTCACAGAATAAGAGTGTCTCACGACAGAAAAAAGGAGCACTCCAATTGGTCGAAGCTGCCTGATCAAAAACAGGGTTTTAAATAATTGATTAGCAGTTTTTTCTTCGATGATACTAACTGTAATGGAAAGTATTTATATAGATTTTCTGGAAGTGCTGTGTTTGTTAAACACAGTGAGGCAAGAGCTATGCATTTTCACAAAGATTTAGCACTTTTATGAGCAAAACGCTAATCAATTTTAGAGTTAAATAAAACCCTGAAAAGATAAGGTAGGAGTCTACAGGATTTAAACAGGATATGGGGTAACATTAACAGCAACCTGTCTAGAGTCCGTAACCAAGGGTTAGGAGATGTGGAAAGTGCTGCTACTACAGTAGGAAAAGCAGAGAAAGATAAGGGTAAAGGAAGGTGGAAAACTTAAGACAAACGGGAACTACTTGTTGAGAAGGGTAAAGGGCATAACAAGCAAAAGAAAGGGAAAACTAGAAACACCCTATCAGGGTTAAGGCTACAAAATTATTTCCAGGTAACACAGGTAGGGTAGGAATTGGGAATGCTGGGAGTGATGCAGTGCTGTGACAGTGAAGTAGCAGTTTTCAGAGAGTCCTTCTGGAGACTGTAGTGTTGCCTGTTCTGCATGCACCTCTCTGGATTGAGGGAGGAGGTTGCTAGTAATCAGGCAGAGTTGGTTAGTATTCGGGGACCCCTTTCCCACCCAGGGGCTACAAAGTCTGCCACAGTTATCTCAGAGGGTGCCAGGAGGAGGAATGTCTGGACTGTGGTGGGTTCTAGAAGGGGCTGGGGAGGTCAGAGGCACATTCTTGAACTGGTACCACTACATAATTTCCTGCATCACTCTGATGGGGCAGGACTGCCGGAGAGGCACCCATGGTAATGACCAGGGGATGTGGGGTCCTCCGTAGTGGAAACCCCAAGGAGTGTGGTACAGGATCATAGAGGAGGAAACAACTTCTGCTGGGGACTTGATTGTGAAGGGGGTATAGATTTGGGAATAGAAAAGGTGGACGGTTAGGTGTCTACGCAGCCACAGCCCAGAGGGATGGGAAGCGGATCTTGAGGATTGCTAGAGCAGCAGGATGGGAGGGAGAGCTGGATGTCATTGTCCACCTGGGGACTAATGACTTGACTAGAGATGTAGTAGTTAGTAGTAGTAGTAGTAAGAATTGTATTTATACAGTATCACAACTGCTAGGACAATTTATGCCCTATTTACAAGGTTGTACGTGCAACAAGCATTTTATACAAGTTTCCACAAATTACAATAAGATCAGGAACAGATGGAGCTAGAATAGTACAGGGGAGTTTAGGAAGCTGGGGGATCTTAGGTAGGATTTCAGTGGCTTTCGCTGAGGTGCTGCCTGTCTACCACGGGAGGAGAGGGATCACCAGAAACTTCAGCTCATGGTAAAGGAATGGTGCAGAGAGGAATGGTTCAGCTACATTGGGGACTGAGGACCCACTTGGAGGGATAAGGGCCTATACAGGGTGATGGTCTGCATCCATCTGGGAGGGAACTGTAGTCCTCAGTGGATGGTTTAAATGTTACTTTTATGAACATTTAAAGTAGCCGAGAGGGGTGGGGGATGGAATCTGGGAATCAGAAACTATCCCCCAGCACACACAGATTAATGTAGAGAGTAGGGGAGAACCCAAAGGGAGAGGAATCCTCAATGTGCAGATTAATAAAGGAAGAAGGGTGGTAGATACAAAGGGCTGGGAACAGGAGCATAAAAGAGAGGGGATAGAGGGATGGCAAAAAGGAAAAATAGGAGGTAACAAACTCTTGAAGCCATGTGCACGAATACTGAAAGTCTAGGAAATAAGATTCCGAACCTCAAAGTCATCATGGCACAGGCTGACCTGGATACTGTGTCCATTATTGAGTCATGGTGCACTGAAAACCATGACTGGGACATGGACATACAGGCTATATTCTGTTCAGGAAGGACAGGGTTGGAAGGAAAAGGGGTGGTGTGTGGTGCTTTATGTGAGGGGAAGCATAAAAGCAATGAAGATACAGGGAATGGGGGGCGGAGGTACTGTAGGTCACTCTGGAGATGGGGAACGGAGCCACTGTTCGCACTGGCGTGATCTACAAACCCCAAACACAGAGGAGGAGGTAGATAAGGTACTGGTGGAAACCATTGGCAAGATGGCAGCAAAGGGGAGGTGCTGCTGGTGGGGGACTACAGTCTGCTGAATGTAGATTGGAGCCTCCCAGCTGCGTGCTTCAGCTAGAAGTGGGGATATCCTGAACTCCCTGCAGGGAGCATTCCTCTGCCAATTAGTCAGTGAACCCACTCATGGTGGGGCAGTACTGGGCCTGGTACACCTTAACAGGAACAGTGTTGTAGATGTCTGAGTGGGAGGCACCTGGGGACCAGTGATCATCGTGGTAGTGTGGTTCATTATAAGGATGGCTGCAGAATTGAACCACACAAGGGTGAGGGTCCTGAGCTTCAGGAAGGTATCCCAAAGATTCCATAAAGATTCCAGAAAATTGACACTGTGTGGAAGAAGGGTTATTTGCTCCTCCCTTCTCCTCCAACAGACAGCTTACATGGCTTATACAGCACAGTACCAGAAAGCCCTATGGAATTCTGTGCTTGCTTTAACTGATAAAATTCCAGATGATGTGGCACACGATATGGCAGATATTTCCAGGACGGCTTTGGATGCCACAAAGTACCAGTTTCACATGGCTGTGGATGCAAATGATACTGCATCCAGAATGTTTGCCCTGTCAGTTTCTTTTAAAAGGTTTGCTTGGCTCAAAGCAACCGGTCTTACACCAGACACTCAGTTAAAGGCTGTGGATTTCCCTGCTAAAATAAATCCCATTTTGGTGACAAACCGAGACGTATATGAAAAGGTGGAGGGAGTACAAACCACCTAAAGGAGTAACTCTCTAGAGAGAGAGAGCCTCAACTCTTTTTAGAACCACAGGAAAGGGAGGTAGGGGTAGGGGTACTACCCCAGATCATATGCCCATACTCTGCCTGTAGAGTATACACAGGTCGGAGGGTACTGCAGGGGCAGGAGGTCTTCTAGGCAAGCCAGCCCAGCTCCAGCTCCTAGACGCCAATCTGGACTGAACCCTTGACTGCACAGAACAGGCTGCCACCCTTCTCCAGTAGGGGCAGGCTGGCATACTACTTCAACTCTGAGGAAACATTACCACAGACAGTTGGGCCCTGGAGGTAGTGAGTCAGGGTCTTTGTCTACATTTCAAACAGTTTCCAAACTCAGGGCCTCAGGGTTTTCTGTCCTTCGACCCCTGCAGAGACTATTCTACTGGAGTTAGAGGTAAAAAGCTCCTGCAAGCCATGGTAATAGAGCCACTCTATCTTACCCAAAGGGAAAGGCATGTACTCAAAATACTTTTTGACCAAAAGAAAAATGGAGCTTAGCAGCCAATCCTGGATCTCCGATACCTAAACAAACACCTGGTAAAGCCCAGGTTCAAAATGGTAACACTGGCCATAGTTATTCCTTTTTAAGGAAAGGAAACTGGCTGACATCTCTGGATCTGAAAGACACTTACTTTCACATTCCAATCAGACCTTGCCACAGAAAGGACCTAAGGTTCTCTCTGCTCTCAGATCATTACCAGTTCTCAAGCACTCCTCTTTGGGCTCACTTCTGCCCCAAGGGTACTCACAAAGTGTCTGTTAGTGGTGGCAGCTACCTCAGAAGGCAGGGAATCAGTGTATTCCCTTACCTGGATGACAGGCTAGTCGTAGGGGACTCATATCAGCAGGTAAATGATTTCATCAGGGTGACTCAAAGTACTCTGGAGTCACTGGGTTTCATTATCAGTCTTCAAAAATCTCAAATGGAACCAGTTCAGTCACTGGAATTCATCAGAGCAGAACTGGATACCATCCAGGGAAAAGCTTACCTTCCAACGGACAGAGTGACAAATCAACTGATCTTGGCAGGGTCCTTAGTCTTGGATCAGCCCAGAACTGCGAGACAGTTTCTAGCATTACTAGTACACATGGCCTCAACCAATGAAGTAGTGTCGGGCTCCAGGTTTCAGATGAGGGATATTCAATATCACCTCAGATCTTATTAGTCCCAAGGAGGAACCCCATTTCAAAGCTATTACGGTTTCAAAAACTCTGTTACTGGCCCTGCAATGGTGGAAAGAAAGGGATGACCTCAGACAGTCATCCTTTTCAGCAGCAACACCACACAGTGGTTCTAATAACAGATGCCTCCCCTAGGGTGGGGGCACACAGGCGACCTCAAATCAAGTGGAGTTTGGTCACCTCAGGAATCCAAGCTGCACATCCACTTTTAGAATTGAGAGCAGTCTTCCTTTCCTAAAGGCTTTTGCTCCTCAGTTGGGTCAGTCAGTCCAGGTCAGGACAGACAACATAACCACCATGTGGTATATCAGCAAACAGGAGGTGCAAGATCCTCAAGGCTGTGCACAGAGGCCATGAAAATGTGGTCACTAGCATATTACTTGAGGTGCATCTGTCCGCATTCACCTCCCAGGGAAAGACAATACACTGGCAGATTCACTCAGCAGAATCAGTTGGGATCATCATGAATGGGTTTTGAACAGGCAAGTGTTGCATACAGTTTTCAGACGTTGGGCACCCCAGAAATTGATCTGTTTGCCTCAAAAACCCACCAGCTCCTCTTTATGCTGCAGGCTCCCTCCTGGGCACAATGCTCATGGAGGCGTTAACCTTAATTGGACGGGAAATTCCTTTATGCTTTTCCTCCATTTCCACTGGTGTCGAGAGTCTTTATCAAGCTGAGGAGTCAGCCTGCAGCCATGATACTGGCTGCCTCAGACTGGGCCAGGCGGCCATGGTACTCTGTATTGCTCACCCTGTCCACCAAGCAACCCATTCATCTACCCTAGAGACACAATCTCCTAACAGCTGCTCAGGGTCAGATAGTATTTCTGAACCTCGAGAGCCTTCACCTGAAGGCCTGGTTCTTCAGGAGTTAGAATTTTCTGAAGTTAACTTGTCAGAAGTACTTAAAGTACTGAAAGTTTTTAGGAAAACTTCCACAAGAAAGACTTGTGCTTCAAAATGGAAAAGATTGTCCATCTGGGGCATGCCTAAGCAAATTAATCCCCTTAAGGCAGGTTTATCTACATTACTTGATTATCTGGTACACTTGCAGGTTCTAGGCCTCAGGCCTGCAACCCTTAGCTTCCACTTAGCAGCAGTATCTGCTTATTTGTCTGCAGGTGCTCCGAGAACAATAGCTTCACACCCTATTTTTAGGATTTTTTCAAAGGATTGGCTCATATGTTCTCTCTATTAGGGAACCAGTCCCTCCTTGGCATCTGAATTTGTGCATAGCCAAACTCATTTGAGCCAATGGCTACAGCTGACCTGAAATACTGTATGTCACATGGAAAACTGTTTTCCTGGTGGCAGTCACTTCAGCAAGATAAGTGGGTGAGGTCCAAGCTCTTTGCACTAATCCTAATTACATTATCTCCATAAGGACAAGGTGGTCTTTAGGACTAACATGAAGTTCCTACCAAAGGCAGTATCTGAGTTTTACTTGAACCACTCCATTACCTTCCTGTATTTTTCATAGCCTAGTCCAGTTCAGGTGAATTGAAGCTTCATAGCTTGGATGTAAAAGGTCTCTCAGTTATTACATTACTCATACTAAGAACCTGAGGGATTCCACCTCAGCTGTTCATCACCTATGGTAAAGTGGGAAAGGACGGGCCTGCCTCTAAGAAGTCAGTAGCACATTGGATAGTATCTTGTATCCAGTTCTGCTACAGTAAGGCTAAGAAACGGCCATCACAAGGCCTCAGGACACATTCCACTGGTGGAACTGCTGCCTCAAGTTAGAAATCTGTAAAGCAGCTACCTGGAGTACAGTCCACACCTTCACAAGCACTACTGATTGGACATCCAGTCCAGGACTGATGCTAGGTTTGGCAGTACGGCAGAATCTTTCCCCAGCTAAGTTCTGTACCCACCTCCCAAGGCATTGCTTGGCAGTCTGCAGATTGTCTAATACTACTAGGAGATTCCTGGGGCTTGAAGAAAAATTACTTGTCATAGTAATATTGTTTCTTCAAAGGGATCTTCTTGTAGGATTAGACCTCCCTTCCTTAATTCTCCTTACATAATCTGAATAGGGTCAGCAATACTTTTATTGGAGTTTCTAATGTTGCCTTTAATCATTGGCTTAACTTTATATGTTTTAATGCACACAAGTATGGCTAGGATACCTAGCTGTCCTTTTTGTGTTCTCCTTTTCCTGTTTGGAACCCGTCCTCTTTATTTAAAGAAAAATTCTCATTATCTGAACTGGCCCACCCTTGAAAGCTTTAGCCCTGATTAAGCTTTTGGCACATTAAAGACATTTTTTAGCATGATTACAGAATTTAACTTTTGGAAAGTCCGTGCTCCCAAAACATGGAGGTGCATGGCTCCATTTCAGCTGTGGTTGTTGGTGCCACACTCTAGCCCCAATATTAGGGTTAGCGGTGGCACGTGAACTTCAGCTGAAATGGAGCCACGACCTTCCGCCATGTTTGGGAAGCGTGGATTTCAAAAATTAAAATTTTGCTTATTTTTATTTATTGATTGAGTTTTGGTAACCGGGTAAGTCCACTGAGACAATTACAGTTCCTTTTTCAGGGTCAACCCGGAGAATATAACCATAGGGTTACAGCACAAATTAAATACGTAACAATGTATATATACCTGAGGAACAATAATAGCAATGGGAGAAAGACATGCATCACAACAAGGTTGAAATAAAATACTAGTATGATAAAAACTTTACAACAGGTAACGAGAAACAATATATACACATTAGCAAAAATTAGCAAAACGTGGTACATGACTGAACCAAGTGATAGTTCAGTGCTCCAGAAGAGTGTCATAAGGGAGACGAGGAAAGCGAGGGAAAGTATGAGAAGACAGTGGAGTGGATAAGATGGGGACCGAGAAGAGTAGACAAGCTGATGAGCAGCAGTGGAGCAGAAAAGGGATTAACGGAAGCAGGAGCAGGTCACAGAGCCAGAGAGAAAGAGAGAGAGAGAGTAAGTAGTTCTTCTTGGAACTGTGGAAGGGTAGAACAGGACAAGACAGAATGGGGCAGAGAGTTCCAGTCTAGATACTGCTGTAAAAAGGACTTGCAAGCAACTACAAGACGTAAATTAGGCTTAATGAGAAAGGGGAGGGAGGCCAATATCAGGGCACGTGAAGCTTGTCTAAGTCAATTGCTTCTCTGAGGCACAAGGGTACATTCATGGACAAGCTTATGTAAGAAACTTAGGTGGAGAACTTTAATTTAGACTCTAGGACAGCAAACCCAACGAGGAGAGTACATTGCAGTGATGGTGGTGGGCAGAGACACCTAAGGCAAACCTTCCCACCCTGTGGTATGCCTGAGAAAGGAGAGACAGGTTGGTAGCATTGGTAGAGAGCAATAGCGGAGCACAATGAGTAAGGAGTGGTAGAAGAGATGAGGAAGCAATTTTCTTGTAAGAGGTAGACGTGAGGAAGGGGGCGATCCAATAAAGGAGACCTTTATTAGGATGGAGACATGGGCATTAGGGAGAGAGAAGTATGAAGGGTAATGCTCAGATACTTGACGTACTGACAGATTAGAGCATCCCATTGAGGGAGATACTAAGGGGGACAGGGCGGAAGCAGATTGTAGGTGGGAGAACAGCAAACTTTTGTTTTTTTTTCTTGTTAAGGACTAGTTCCATACATCTCAATCATTTTCAAGGTCAGAAAAGTCAGAAGCCAGATCACTTAATCCTGTTAATATTAGAGGAGGAGGTAGATAATTGCATCATCTGCATAAAGGTGCACGAGGCCCCACCACAGTTGTTGGGTAAATCATTAATAAATAGGGAGAACAACAAAGGGCCCAAGATAAACGCCTGCAGTACCCCATACGTTATGGGATGAAGGTCAGAAGAGAGCCAGACCATTTGACCCTTTGGGAACAACAGGAGAGATAGCTTTGGACCCACTGGAGGGCACTGGTATCAAGACCAAGAACCCAAAACTGCTGAAGCAGTAGATCGTGGTTCACCAGGTCAACGCTTTTGTGAGGACAACAGAAATTGCACCAGTGGCAGAGTTTTGGTCCATGGTCTGATAAATGTTTGAGGTTACCTTTATTAATGCTTTGTAAGTAATCATGCTTAAAAAATGTGTTTAATGTGCCAAAAGCTTAATCGGAAACTAGAGCTTTCAGAGGTGGAACAGTTCAGATAATGAGAATTTTTTTAATTTTGAATAGTGTTTTTCATCTGCAAAAATTGAATCTGGCAGTTAGATGGAACACAGCCCACCCAGAGGCAGCAGTTTGAATGTTGCAGTCTTAAGTTCCATAATTTGCATACATTCAACCTCAGTGCACCGGGGCAGTCAGAGATTCTGAGCTGAATGCAGATTGTCTAATCCTACTAGGAGATTCCTTGAAAAAACAATATTACTATGGTAAGTAATTTTTCATCTAGATGACTTCCTAGCAAAATCACACAAGTCACATAAAACCTTACTCTAGAGTTTAATGAATTTGAACTCTTAGGACTTTCTGATGAAAGCATTGGGTTTTCTAAAATCTGTCGAGTGTTTTAAAAGGAGGAAATCTTTTTTTGTGAACTATTTTATCTCCCACTATCTCTGAACTCTTTTGGGCATCCCTCTCACACCTCCCACCCTCTACCACCCTGTCTGAAGCTCTCCCTCCTGAAATCAGGGATAGACACTTCCCTTCCTACCTGTTCCAACGACCTGGAAATGCAAGCATTGCCAGACCAGGGCAGGTTGGAGGATCGGGAGAAACGGAGGATTGAGCCCGACATTGGGCATGTGATGGTGGCAGCCCTGGAGAGCACCATCACCTATCTGGGAAGTGGGGAATTTCTTGGATTTTTCTTCCTGGAGTGCGACATGCAGTGACACCCTCGCATGGCTGCCCTGCTGGCATCTGCTGCACTCTGTTCCCTTCGTTAGCTGGTGTACCTGCAGTACCATTGGGGTCATCAGGACACCGAGCAACCCTGTATCCCTCCCAGGAGAGGAGAGCTTTCCTCTGGATGCTCCATCCTCTCCCTCCCTCCCACCAACCCCCAGGCCACCCGAGTCCATCAGTGAACCTGGAGCACCGGTGTGCATCCAGCGCCAACCCTCAGCACCACTAGGCCGGCTAAAAGGAGGAAGTCTTGAGACTAGATAGTAGTAAAAGTGATGTTATGAGGTGGGCAAAAATTTCCATAAATCTGATTGGCTGATAGCTCACTTCAGTCATGTCCTTATCAGGTCAGTAACTGTCCAACTGGCACTCACTTATGCCAGGGGAAACCCCATAACTATGGGTATCACTGTGCCATCCAACCTCACTTTTGCAATCTCTGGTTAAAAACTGACCGCGATCTCAAGCCCAACGAAACCGAAGTCGGTCCTCGTGGTTGGTTCACTCAGCTGTCGGCTCTAAATGTAAAAGCTGTCACATGTCCTCTTCGATGAAAACAATGAACTAGACACCATACCAAAACCAATCACATTGGGAAAGCGACCTCAGTACTGGCCGCGATCTCCAAAGCTCACCGAAAACCGAAGTAACTCTTCAGCAGTCAGCCATGGTCAGTAAATGTTTGAAATGGAACTATCATCTGTCCCTTTTAAAGCAGGCAGCAAAGGAAAAGTCTGAAAATGGAACAGAAAGCCACGCGCTGTGTGCGCACACACACAAAAAATAAAATCTCAAGCGGGGAGGGGTAACTCTTCAGCAGCCGGCTCAGTCAGTGGTTGGTTTTCTCAAACCAGCCGCTTGCTGTGGCAGTGGAGGGATTAACATTATGTGGAGAGGGAGAACAGTGGTGGATTAACAGTGTATGGATGAGGAACAACCTGACCAATATCTGTGTGGGTGGGGGCGCCATGCACTGGCCATCACATAGTACAGAAAGTACATAAATAGGGGACTATTTTACTACTTCACCTCAGAATTTAAAAATATTTTGACATTTTTTAAATATAGTTACTTGAGGGCCCATTTATAAGCACAGTAAGACACTTCGAGGTGTGGGTTATGGTCTGATAAAACACTTCCCATGTGCTGAAGGCACTCTGTGCAAGCACCTCGTGCCTCATAATGTACCTGGAGGTGCTGTTATCAGGCCATAAACCACCCTCGCCGCTCTTATTGCTTGCATATTAGGGTTTAGGATTTGACTTTTAAATTATTGTTATGGCTGCTGTATCCTTGTGTAACTGTTGTAAGGTCAGTGATTTTACATTTGCCAGTTCCATTGACAAAATCTTAACATCCATTTTTCCTGTTTTCTCCCAAAAAGCGAATGGCAAATCAGCGTGTTTTGTACCAACAGTTTGGCTCAAAATGTTTGTATCTGCATGAAAAACTGGGCAAAGTGGGTTGTGTATGTGATAAAGTGGTGCAAAAGTTTTTGGTTTTTTTTTCATGAAAATTTACTCCAAAGTGCTGGTTTAAAAGTGACATATTCCATTTTTAACAGTATTTTGCATTGAAAACGTATGTTGATTGTATATATTTATTTTTATTGTTATTTCTCTTTGTAATGATCCTTTTCGATTGACAAAATAAGCTTGTCACTGGGGACCCTGCAGATCTTCTTGTTGGGCAGGTGCACTGTCCTCATGGTGGAGAAATTGCCGTTAGTCGAAGGAGAAGTTGAAAAATTGCCCTCTCAGTCCAGGTCACTGCTGAAAGCCCATGAGGGTAAGTCTCGGGCCACTTGTCTGTCACCGTCTCGATCATGGTTTCAAATACCATGGTCAGGCTGTAGCTGCTCACTGCTAATAAGCGTGCAGCCCATTTCCAGTGCATCGCTGGCTGGCACTGTCCTGCTGTTGCTTTCTTCAGCAGCTCTGCCAGCTGATGCAATCAATGCAAGTCGGTTGTTTTGGCTACTGTCTCTTGAGTTATTTCAGCAACTTTTGCCATCCCAGCTGTCAGCTGTTACTCTGTCATTGGTTTAGCCATTCTCATCACTGACATCAGCTGTGGGAACCTCTGGGACTGTGGCCCTTCCTCTGCCTCAGCAGCCTACTCCCCCTGTGATCCCCAGTACTCTTCCTCAGCCTTTTCTTACAAAACCTGAGGACAGAGAGGTTAAATATAATCTAGATCTCCTGGATGTGGAGGAAGAGCAACATGTTTATAGGTTTGACTCTAGTTCCACTGATTACTGTAGTGAAGATACCATGGTCTGTACACCCAAGTCTCCCCAAAGATGTCTCATTTCAGGCTTTGCTACATCTCAGGACAAGCATGACTTTGCTCCTGAGGAAGAGGCCTGCTGTAAGAGTAATCTGCATAAATTCATGGTGATCCCTGCATCTCCTTTTGTGAATATTTCTCCCATTTACCCTGCTTTGAAGAATGCTACCATGGCTGCCGGAGGCATAGCCTGGCTGGAGAGCATGATGGATGCATGTTAGTTGGGCTTCCTCAAGCACCTGCATAAATGGTGAAAATAAGCTTCATATTATTGGAAAACAGCATAGAACTAAAGCAGAATGCAATGGCATCACAAAACAACAACAACAAAAAAACACCCTGCAATTTTAAGGTCCGAAAGAGTGCATTGGCACCGGCAGAGGACTGTGCCAGAGCATAACTACTAACCACGGAGATATCCCAAGGAAGGGGCAGTCACGAGCCTGTTATAGCAGCCTCTACCATCATTAACTGCCAATCTCAGAAAAAGAGCCAGTTTTAAAATCTTACTGCCCAGGTGGCACATATCCAAGCAGTTGTCACTGGCTATCGAAGACCTTGGTGGCTCTAAAATTGAGGAGGCTCAACATCGGATTAGCGATCTTGAAGATACTGTTATGAACATCACAAGGATAATAAAATTCTAAAAGAATAAAGGCAAAATTATCCACTTGAGCAGAGGACCAAAAACCGAGCCTGAAGATCAAATATTCACGATAGTCAGGTTGCTAGAAGGCTTGTAAGGGAAGGAGGGTGGCAAAATAGTTTAGAGATGGCTGGTTGAAAAACTGGGTCTGAAACCAGCAGCTGAGAACTGTGAAATCCAGCGTGCACAGAGAACCAGACCAGAACCCAAACCTGAACCAGGAGAAAGCCCGAGGCACTACCTGATCAAGTATCTAAGATTCCTGATAAAGAGAAGGTACTACGAGCAGCTAGAACCTAGGGTCCAGTCACCGTGGAGGGTGGCGGGTATCTATTTTCCAAGATTACAGTAAGGATCTCAAGTCCTGGTGGCAAAAGTTTGCATATATCAAAACTAACCTACATCACCATGGCTGGGACTTTGCCTTATTACACCCAACAAAACTTTGTATTACCAAACCAGGTTGCCCACCCGCATTTTTGAAAAAAAAAAACAGGACACTGAACAATATATTAAAGGGATCTGTCATCTACAGGATTTCCAATATCTGAAAGCCCATAGAAAGCTAATTTGAGTGAGCCATTGTGTTTATCTGTGAGTATTTGCAGTCCAGAGTTATTCATATGTAAATCGCCTGTAATTAAGGGCTGGGGCAGCCATCTGTTTTAGGCTCCTGACAGGAAATGATGTCACCGAGGGCTTGGCCTCCTTTGACTGTAGGTTAAATAGGAAATCATCTGTTTTGATAAGTGTGTTTTAAGGTGTTGTTACAACACTTTCTACATTTATAATAATTGCTTTGTATGTGCATTGGAACTAGTCAGTTATCGCTTTTACATTTCAAACTGTTAGTAAAAATAATCCATCTTCACGATTGCTTTAACCTCTAGGCTATACTACCAGCTGACCATCAAAACGTTTTAGATAAGGCAGCCTTCCCCATCATAAGCTCAGAGAACAAAGAAATGCTGAATGCACCAATACAGGCGATGATGTAAAGAAGGCCATTATGCATCTCAAGGGGGCCCCTGTTCCTGATGGACTTTTTCAAATATTCCCTGACCAAATTACAAGAACCACTGAACATGATTGAAGAATGTCTGATCATCAGATTACTACCCTCTCCATGCGGTCCGCTGCCATAGTAGTGCTTCCCAATCTGGGAAAGACCCCAACTGTGTTCCTTCTACAGACTAGTCTCACTTTTGACATCTGACTACAAAATAGTGGCACATGTCCTTGCAAGTCAGTTGGAGAGAGTGCTTCCCACAATCATACGCTAAGACCAAGCATAATTTGTCAAGGTTAGACAAGGAAGCCCAGTGTTAGAAAGATGCTAAATGTAGTTTGACGATGGGCAGGGAGGAGGTTTGGGAAAGGGCTGCAGTCCTAAACCTTGATGCTGAAAAGCCTTTGACCGTGTGGAATGGGGATATATGTTCGAAACACTGAGAAACTTTTGGAATAGGAGATAATATGCTTCGCTGGATCAAGGCCTTCTATAACCAACCAACAGCCCAAGTTATGGTTAACGGCATGCTTTCCAAACCATTTCACCTAACAAGAGATACATGACAGGGTTGCTCCTTTCCCATTCCTGTATGTGATGGCACTGGAACCCTTGGCAGCTGCTTTGAGAAAGGATGTAAGATTGGAGGACTTACAGGCAGGGGTTTACCTTACAAGGTTGTCTTGTTTGCAGATGACCTGCTAGTCTACTTAAAAGTTTTCAAACAGGGTTTGCATGTTCTGCAGCACATCGTAGCAGAATACAGCAAATTGCAAGTCCTCACCTGGCCTCTTGGGCACTTCAGTATGTGGCAGGAGCCACTGGAATAGCCCCCGCAGCAAAATTCTAGTCCTCAACCGCCCCTTGGGCACATTAGTATGTGGCAGGAACCACGGGACTAGCCACCTGCCCGTCCGCAGCGAAATTCCTATGCTCACCAGGCCCATTGGGTGCTTCAGTCTGCAGCAGGAGCCACTGGAATAGCCCCTGCCTGCAGTGAAATTCCAGTCCTCACCCGGCCCTTGGGCGCTTTGGTGTGAGGCAGGAGCCGTTGAAATAGCCCCCGCCTGCCCGCGGTGAAATTCCAGTCCTCACCCTGCCCCTTGGGCACTTCTTTATGTTTCAGAAGCTGCTGGAATAGTCCCCCGCCCGCAGTGAAATTCCAGTCCTTACCCGGCCCCTTGGGCGCTTCGGTATATGGCAGGAGCCACTGGAATAGTCCCCACCCACATCGACATTCCAGTCCTCACCCGGCCCTTGGGCGCCTAGTATAGGGCAGAAGCCGCTGGAATAGCCCTCTGCCTGTCCACAGTGAATTTCCAGGTATGCACCAGAATGGACTTGGCGTCCAGCATCAACTCTTTTGAATCTGGTGCCTTTTCTTAGGATTGTGCCACAATGGCTTTAGCATCTCGTTGTATTTCAGGCCAGTTTAATTTGTACATTCTTTAGGGAATTCTTTAATAATGATTAACTTCAAGTGTTCTGATAAGTGTTGAATTTCTTGGGGCGCAACTTTTGAAATCCTTAAAGAAATGTTTAACTAAGTGCTCCGACAAGTCTGTGAATTTCCTTTGAGCTCAGTTTGCTCAGTTGCTACTTAGAATATAGGCTCACTATGAGCTCACTTGTTAAGCAGCAGCAAAGTTTTTCAGGAGCTTACCTGCCTGTAAACTTAAGGAACTGACTCCTGCTGTGCTTGAATGAATTGTAACTTGTATCTTAGTGCAGTTTTATTTTTTACACTGTCTATTGGTAGTGAACTGCATGTAATATAAGGAAATTGGTGAATTTTGGTTCCTCTGAGCTTTTCAAGTTGCTGCATCTCCTACTAGCTTGCCTCAGCAGGGTTAAATTTTAATTTTGCTTTAATTGCTTTTTTTTTTCTTTCTTAGTACCTGCCTATGTGTACCTTGCCTCCCTGCTGTAACTCTATCTCTTCTCTCTCTCTCACTATTTGCTTTCCCTCCCTTTTGTTTCCTTCAGCCCTCCTCTGCTGTTATCTTTAATTTTTGCCCCTTCTTTCCCTCTTTTGTCTCCTTCAGCCCTCCCTCTGCTATTATCTTTAACTTCTGTCCCCTTCTCTCCTCAATCCTCACCCAGCCCTTGGGTGCTTCAGTATCGCAGGAGCTGCTGGAATAGCCCCGCCTGCCCACAGCAAAATTCCAGGTATGCACCAGAATGGACTTGGCACACAGCATCAACTCTTTTTGAATTTGCGCTTTTCTTAGGACTGCGTCCACAACGGCTTTAGCATCTCGTTGTATTTCAGACCAATTTAATTTATGCATTCGTTAGGAATTATTTAATAATGATTAACTTTAAGTGCTCTGACGAGTCTGCTAATTTCCTTTGAGCTCAGTTTTCTCAGTTGTTACTTAGAATATAGGCTCCCACGAGCTCACTTATTAAGCAACAGCAAAGTTTTTTAGACGTGTTAAGCAACAGCAAAGTTTTTTCAGGGGCTCACCTGCCTGTAAACTTAAAGAACAGACTTCTACTGTGCTTGACTTCCCCGCTTATCAAGCCCGGGCCAGCTCCCCACCTACCCCACACCACGCCCACCTTTGGCTGTCCTTTGTTTTATAGCCAAAATTGGGTCATATGATCAAGTCCCAAGTTTCCCATTTGCTTGTTATATACTGGCTGCATTAGAGGGCGATCTTTGAAATGGGCTTCCTTGCTGGCTATGCTTACTGAGTCTGACTTTATGGCTTAGGTGCTTCGCAGTAACAACATTCTGACTAGTGATACTGCTGAATGTTTTTGATTTTACCCTCTTTTTTTGTCCCTCGTCTTCCGGCTCATGAATCCGCCCTAGTCACGGCACCCCACAGCTTCCCACCGCTTAATTAGCCCTTTTTGGTCTCCTGGTCACTCCTGGCTTACTCCGCCAGGAGGTGGGCATCGGTGCCGCCACCGGAATCGGCACCGTGGATTGTTGCTAGTTGGGGAGATCGTGGCCAAGTGGCTAATCAGCCGAAGTAGGGCGTCATAGAGACATCCGACGAGGAGGTGTTTTGTTCTCTTTATTGGCTGGGGCAAAGACGCGCATGACGCCAGCATCTGTCTAGCCCCAGCCCCTCTCCTCTCGACCATGTGTCGGTGCACAGAGCAATGCACCCAGCTTCCACTAGGCACCACCGCACCGAACACAAAGACCCCCACTCTCGGAGAAGGAGAGCAGTCCATAGGGCCTCCATCCATTTCCCCGGCCGCCCTCTGATGACCCAAGCTCGCTCCGAAATCGGTTGCTGGCGCCGTAAGCGAACCCCAACCACTGTGCCGATGGGCCGCCCAATACTGTGGAACGTTAATTAAGCTCCTCGTCTTTTGAGAATTTCAATTTGGGACTCTATCTCCTGGCAAGGCTCATGAGTAATCTGATCTAAGTTATTCGAAAACCAATTAAATGTAAGCTTTCTGAATTCCATGCTCCTCCTTGCACATTGTTCAGTCTCTGTGCAATTTAAAAGTGACATCAGTGGTTCTCACGTTCTGCTTTTAAATCTTCCAACTCTCAATAGCTGGAACTCCTAAGTTTTTCTTTTAGACTGCAGTCCCCAGTGTTCAATTTAATCTTAATACCCCAATGGGTGTTACTCAGACTTTATACCCATGGTTATATTTGCTTTCTGATGGCTACCTATACCCTTGGGCTCCGCTAGATAGGGAATTGCCCTTGCTGTGCTAATTATACTATCCTTTTCATTTATAGACAGTCTTATTAGCGCATTGTCCAATCTTCCAACCCACTAAACCCACAACCCTTCACTTCAACGCTTTTCAACCTGATTTAGCTCCACCCTCTTGCATCACTATTTTTATGAGCAAAAATGATGCTTCCTTTCTTGGGTTTTGTGCAAGGTCCTCTCTGTTCTCTATACACAGCATTGGTCTCAGATCTATTTGCTCATACCCACTAAAGTTCTCCTTAGCTTTTCACCTTCTCCTACTCCGAGCGGGCGATGTTGAACTATATCCTGGTCCACCTGGTCCCACAGTCAGGCCTGCCTCATCACCCTATCTACCACACCAAATTTAAAAGGCATCAAAATTGCACACATAAATATTCAAAGTCTCTGACCTAAAATGGCGAGATTCAGTCCTGGTCTGATAAACAAAGCCCGGACATCCTTGGAGTATCCAAAACCTGGTTAAAACCCAATATATATACCAACATGAGGTAGCACTACAAGGGTATTCCTATTTCAAGAAAGATTGTGTGGGTAAAAAGAAGGTGGCATTTTACTTTATGTTAGATCTAATCTTCACACAGCGGTTATCCCCGCCAGCCGATAAACAGTCCTCAGCTGAATCTCTTTATCTCAGTAACACTTCAGAATGTTAAGAAACTTTTATTTGTTGACTGTATTTATCTCCCCCAAAAAGATGCTACCAATGAGCTTCCTCCCTCATGACATCCCTAGTATCTCCCCATATGATACTGTGATCTGGAGACTTTAACAATGACTGGTTATCACGCACAAAAACAAGGCACAAGCAGTCGCCTCTGATGCTAACTTTACCCAACTTATCAACAAGCCCACCCCATTTAACTCCAAGACAGGGACCTCAACGTTATTAGATTGGATTGTATCAAACTGCCCTCACAGGATCAAGTCAACCACGGTACTACCTGACTGTATCAGTGACCACTCTCCTGTCTGTTGCATTTGGTGCAACAATTTAGAAGTCCCACCACCCGTAATCCGTGAATCCAGAAATATGACACAGTTTAATTTAGATGAGTTGTTAACCTCAATTACTAATACTGATTGGAGCCCTATTGTAAACCTCCCACCATAGACCTTGCCCTAGAATACTTCATTGTTACCTTTAAGGACGTTATGAATAGTCTTGC
The DNA here is from genome assembly GCA_016271365.2 of Neoceratodus forsteri. Lineage (NCBI taxonomy): Eukaryota > Metazoa > Chordata > Ceratodontiformes > Ceratodontidae > Neoceratodus > Neoceratodus forsteri. The sequence goes on along the minus strand of CM028131.1, from coordinate 698,177,042 downwards.
ACCATTAACTAAGTGCATATCCAAGGGCATCAAAGCACCATGGCTTTCCAGTGAAATCAGGTCCCTTATGAAGCTGCGTGATGCTGCCTGGAAAGTCTATAAATTCAGTCACCTGTTCTGACTGATTATCATATCATCAACTGAGAAATCAATGCAAAAATAGGACCTAGGGGCTAAACGGCTATTACCGTTCTCTCCAAACTGATAACCCAAGTAAACCAAGGCTTTCTAAAGTCAAGTTAATGCTTTGATCAAAGGCAAAACTACTCAATGTCCCAGCTCCATATTGTCTGGGGCGAGCTGTTACAAGACTCACCCTCTGCTGCAGAAGGAATTAACCAGTTCTTCACCGACCTCGATAGGTATACTCTCAGCTATGCCCACCCGAGTTCTCATCCCTGCCCAGTCCCTGCAGCCCTTGGCTTCCGCCCTGCTTTCCACCTAAAACTCACTACTCAAAACAAAGTTCGTAGTTATTACTAAAACTCAAGGTAGAGAGCTTTCCAGTTATGATACTTTAGAACCTAAGTTCCTCAGGCTAGGGGCAGCGGCACTTGCTGCACCTGTTTGTATTCTTCTGAATAGGTCCTTTTATTCTAGAACTGTGTCTAGCCAATAGAAACAAGGGTGTTGTAGTCCCTCTCACAAGGGTGACTCTCTGGCCATTGAAAACTTTAGACCGATCTCAATTTTATGTTCCCTGAAGAGAGGATCTTGTATAACCAATTGCAGTCCTACTTAGACACTCATCAGCTTCTCATGGACTGCCAGCACAGCTTCAGAAAGGCCCATAGCACTACCACTGCCCTGGTCAAGGTTTCAGTCGACATTCTTAAAGCTAGTGACATGGGCCTAGTTACTGATGCAGTGTTCAGTAGATCTGACAAGGCCTTGACCTCGCCAACCATAGCCTTCTGCTTGGTAGTTGCACCAAACAGGCCTCGATTGCCTGGGCTAACATGGTTTAAGGCTATCTTACTGCTAGAATGCAAAGGGCAAAATGGTCCGGATCTCTCTCCTCCCTCAGGCCTATTTCAAATGGCGTACCTCAAGGACAATACTTGGTTCATTGCTATTCTCACTGTTTATTAATGAGCTTCCAAATGTTTGTAGTGGTGCTTCTGTACAACTCTGTGTCCACGATGCAATAGTATACTGCTCACCCGAAAACCTGGGTTGGCTTAACCAAAGTCTTAACTCGGATTTCAGTGTGCTCAGACTCGGTTCTCAGCTAATCATCTAATTCTGAATACAAAAACTAAAGCTATGATATTCCACAATCCCTCCCTAAAGTATCTAACTCTATCTCTCTGTATCCTCTCCAAACCGAAGTGCAATCAGGTGACATTGTTGAAGTAGTAAAACTTTTAAATATCTCGGGTTGCATCTTGACACCTCCTTCTCATTAGAGTCTCATGTAACCCAGCTAAACAAAACCATAAACCAGAAGCTAGGTCTCTTATACCATCTTTGTCCCTTCTTATCAACCACAGCCTGTCAAAAATTGCTTCTACAGCCCTCCTCCCTATGTTATTCTATGGTGCTCCACTACTGTTATCTGCTCAGCCTCTTCCCTGCCCGCTGAGACAACTGTACTTAGGATTGGGCATTTTACCTTGGGGCTGACTCTAGAAGATACCACTGTGACATCCTGGCTTCCCAAACCTTGCCAGATTACGACTCTAGGCTGCAGCATCTTACACTATGCTTTGTGTTCAAGCTGGTGAATCTCTTTAACCCCCTTCCTAAGGGGTATCGATATCGCAAAACAAGTGCTCGCCCACTGAGATCTACTTCCTTCCATTGTTAGCTACTCATAAACCGCCTCTGTCCCGCAGGTAAGCATTCATTTGCCTATTTCTGCCACCGCAGCCTGAACTCCCTCCCATCTGCTGTACTCTCCTGCCCTACCCTGTCACTTTTCAGAAAATAAGTTACCTCTCTCCTCCTTAAACCCCCAATTACTCTTGCTTTCGCTTAATCCCTATCACACTGCACTACTTTTTGCTAAGAGTATGATTTTCCTGAAGTTATTTATAATGTTTATGTCTGTAAATATGTTCATCTCGGTCTTGGAAGCTTGTACATTTCAGGATTTTAATCTGTATATGTACTCCATTTTTGTTTCTGACTGCACTTATTATGGTTGTATTTAGCTGTAGAAGTCTCTGTATTGCCATGTTATTCTGTTTTACCCTGGCACTTTGTTATACCAGTTGTACATTGTTTGTATGTGTCCCCGGGTTGTCACTGAAAAAAGAACTGCATGGTTTCTGGGCCTACTCAGTTACCAAAATTCAAATAAATAAAATAAATTGACTAAAAGTGAACTTCTATTCATGGGTAAGACAGATTCTAAATTGCTAGCAAACCTCACAATACAACCAAGGATAGTTGCATCACTTAAAATACGTTGGTGTCCACATTTCAATAAAAGTAGCCCAACTTTACAGAGAAAAATTTCCCTGCGTTTGGATATTTGGTGAGGGGTTGTGAATGTTGGGAGGGGTTACCTTTAAGTCTCATAGGAAGGGTTAATACCATTAAAATGAACACCCTCCCCAAATATATGTATCTGTGTCAAAATTTACCCATTAGGGTACCAGAATCTTTCTTTAAACAACTGGATAGCATACTACATACATCGGAGGGATGGGGTGGGGAGTCTGCTAGAATCAATAGAAGTATAGTACAAATGTCTTTGAAGTCAGGAGAACTGGAACTCCCCTGTTTCAAATATTATTTTAGTCATCATAGCTATCCTACTACAGACACCTGTCGAGGATGCATACCTTCCTCGAGGCATCTGGAGAAGGAATGTTTGACTGGTGGGCAACCACGGGACCTCCTGTCCCCATGCCTCAGTCACCATAGACCCCTGCCATATCTAACCTGTTTACCCTACAACTGGCTAGAATTTGGAAAGGAGCACACCAGTGTATAGAGCTTGGGAAGGAATGTCCCTCAATGCCTCACTACATGCCTGCTTCACTGAACAAAAAGTGTAATGTATTTACACATCAAACACTGTTACACTGGAGGAAGCGGGAATTAGATGTGTTGGAGGCCTTTATTATGGAGGCTACCTCAAAGCCTTTTCAGAACTTAAACAACAGTTCAGTTTGGGAGGGACATTTTTTTTTTGCCTACTTGCAGATTATAATCGCATCTCTCATGAGTCTCCTAGACTATCACCAATAGAGGAGGCTGTGTGTAAACCACATCCCAGTACATCTGCCTTTACCTGTCTGTATAAATTTTTCTTGGGTGCTATATACACCCCAGTACTTATAGCAAAAGTGGACTGGGAAACAAGATCTAGGCATATCTATTGATGTTAAATCATGGAAAGCTGCTATACACCATGCCCTTGAGTGCTCCAGATCAAACAAACTTCGTAGAACGCAGCTCTGTCTTCTTACAGGGCCTATCTCTCCCTTAAAACTACATAAATTCAACAGTGGCAGACCCTTAACATGTCCCAAGTGCCGTGTGGGTGGGAGACATTTTCATGTGGCCCTATTGAACCCTAAAGTGGCATCCTTCTGTCATAATGTCCACGACCAAATGCAAGATGTTCTAAAACTGCCCTGCCAAAATCACCTCTTGAACTTATGCTGGTAGCTGAACCCAGAACTTTTGGGAGCCCTAGAACTCAAAGGTCATGGAACATTGCATTTGATTAATGCAAGGAAAACTTGTCGACACTGGGTTAGTGGTAACCCTTCTAGTACTGTTCATTGGTTAAATAACTTATTCTTATGTATGAAAATTGAAAGATATCAGTTAACAGTTAATGCGCAAGAATGTTTATTTGAAAATACCTGGAACCCTATATTGGAAGTTATTGAATAAGATATAATCAATACCTGATATCACTCTCAGCTGTTGGGCCATGGTTTAGCATCAGGCATTTCCTAGAGCATCACCTTTAAATAATATTGCCTTCTGTTGGATTTGTATGCAGAAAAGTGATCCAATATAGTTTTGGTTGCACCAAAACTCTGTATTACATGTCCTATTGTATTATACAATGTTTGTTTCTCTTGCAAGCTGAGGCTTTCTTTCAATAAAATATGTTTACAAAAAAATATGGCTTCCTGGCACAGACACAGTTCATTACTGGCTGTCTCTTACAAAGAAGATCAACTAAATCCTGCACCCTCTACCCCATGACTTTTGTATCGCCTTGTCTGAAGCTGCCTCTTTGTCAATATGGCTGCTCAGGATCAGTCCCTGTCCCGTCATATGAGCTCTTGCCCCTAACAAAGAAAACAGAAAATTGGACAGCATGGGCAAATGGACTTTTGCATCTGCCTCCTGGGCCTTCTTATTGCCCGTTATGAGACTTACATGGTTAAGTATCAGAATAGACTGTGAAAGTTTTATCTATTATGTTGGGTACATTGTCTAACAGCACTGCAAAGCCTGAAGTCAAGCTGAGTTTTGCACACAATTAAGCATTTACTGCTTCTACATATGACACCGCTGATGCTTCCACTCATGCAGCTCCATCAGGCATATGCCTTTCATTGTTCCCTCTTGTGGGTTTTGCTACTGATGGTAAACAGGTGGTCTTTAACTCACCCTTTCATGACCTAAATTATTTGACTACAATTTGAACTTTCTTTGAAGTAGTTACAGGCTTACAAATGACTCCTCTCCTTGAAGTCTGTTGCTTCCCAGAACTCACATGGGTGTGGGAGCAGAACTTTCAGAGGCTCCCACTCCTCCTGTGTATGGGTCCTGGTTGGTCTGCCACTGGGGTCTGTGCCCTAAGTCTCAGTCCTTAGGTGCCCAGTTTAAGACCCCTTTTGTCTGAATACTGGCGGTGCTGAATCACCACCTACAGCTAATGATTTCCACCCACCCTGCCTTCCCAGATTCAGGTAGATAACAGGATCTTCTGTTTTGGACAAAATAGCAGGAAATCATGGTAGACAGGTGAGTTCTGGATTATTATTATGGAGGCCATGCACTGGAATTAATAGCATCCCTTCCTGTGCATTCTGTTAGCTTTGTCACTATCCTCTAGTGCACTTATTGATCCTGTTGACCAAAGTCCATACTCGGACAAGAGAACAATTCAGCTTATACCACTGACTGAACTGAACCAGGGTTTCTGTTCATGAGCTTTCCTAGTCCCAAAGAAAACTGGTGATCTGTGCCCTGTCTTAGACCTCAGAGGCCTGAACAGACACATTGGCCCAGAATTCAAAGGGTTGCGCATGGCGCAACAGTGTAGTGCCGTGCACAACCCACTGATGCACCCCGGCACGATGTTCAATGGGAAAAGTGCACGCGATAATCCCGATGCGCTAGAGCGCATCAGTAATGTATGCAGGCACGGGTGGGGGCGTGCCCATGCATAACCTGCACAGCCCGATATATGCAGCCGGGATGTGCAGAGCCCTTCATCGCGCCAACCCCTACTTACTGCAAAAGTTAAGCCAAAAAAAAAAGGAGCAAATGATGGCCACCCACAGGTGAGCTGCCGCATTGCAGGTGCAACATGACAGCTGCCACCTGTGGGGCTACCTGAGTTCTTGCCGCACCTGGCGGCGCCTCATGCCCCATCATGGGCATCTGTGTAAATAAACCCCCTCCAAAATCCCTGGTGGTCCAGTGGACCAGTGCTGCCCGATCTGCAGCATCTGGTTAAATAACCCCCGTCCTATATCCCTGGTGGTCCAGTGGACCGCTATGTTCCCGATCGCGGGCATTTGTCTACAAAAAATCCTCATCTGATATCCCTGGTGGTCAGTGGACGCTATGTGCCAATCGCGGGCATCGGTATACTTCCCCCCGTCAATATCCCTGGTGGTCCAGTGGACGATCAGCGGCATCTTTAAATCACCCTCCCGCCAATATCCTGGTGGTCCAGTGGATCGCACTCTGCCCAATCATGGGCATCTGTAAACATAAAACAACCTATTACCCTGGTGGTCTAGTGTACCCTCCCCACCCGCCCACTGAGCCCCACCGCCCGCTCCCCGGTCAGCCGGCGGGCAGCAGCACCTCACCCGCCTGCCGCCCGCCCACTGACAGCGCGGTAGCTGCACCATTGGTTCACAGCGTGAGCCAATGGGCATGTAGCGCCCGTATCATACATTAGTCCAGATATGTGAATGAATCATCACATATCTGAATGTATAGTATGGTATGGTTGCACGCCCATTGGCTCACGCCAGAACCAACGGGCATGCAGCCTCCAGAGCTGTCAGTTGGCGGGCGGGGCGCAGGCGAGTGGGTGCTCACCGCTGACCGGGGAGCGGGCGGGGCTCAGTGGGGAGGGGGTTTTCAGACCACCAGGGTAATAGGTCATTTTTTATGTTTTACAGATGCCCGCGATCGGGCAGAGTGCGGACCACTGGACCACCAGGGATATTGGGGGGGTGATTTAAACAGATGCCTGCGATCGGGCAGTGATCAGTCCACTGGACCACCAGGGATATTGGATGGGGGTTATTATACTGATGCCCGCTGATCGGCATACAGTGTTCACTGGACCACCAGAGATATTAGACGAGGATTTTGTTTAGACAAATGCCCGCGATCGGGCTGCAGGGGCGTCGGTCCTCGACGGCTGCTGCTCTGGCAGGGCGCCAGGCGCAAGTCGTCGGAATCGGTGCACCTGCATGTTATGGATGCAAATGGGGCCATAATGACATGCAATGGCCCCATGTGCACCTTGTGCATAAATTATGGCCCCATTTGCATGTCCCCTTTTGAATATCGAGGTGCTGTGAATGGTGCAGTGGCACTTAGCGCTGGCGCATCTCCATACTCACTTCTGGCCACTAACACTGGTGCAGTGGGGGTGGCCAGGTGCGATATTCAAAGCTGCTGAGCCATAGCGCAGCTCCGTTGAATATCGCCGAGGTCACACCCTGTGCAAACTGTTGAGCTGTGCCCAGGCTTGCGCCACAGCCTGGTGCAGTTTGAATATCTGGCCATTGTGTACAAAATGTTTTGCATGGTCTCTCTGTAGTTCTTCCTTCCTTTCTTTGCTGTTGCAGAAGAATTGGCATTGTGCTCTGGACATACAGGATTAATATCTGCATTTCAGGATTTGGCTCAGCCCAGCAGTAACTACGCTACTTTTGAAAGGCTGCATTGTCAGTTTCATATCTTGCCCTTTAGCTTATCCTTTGTGCTGGGGTCTTCACCAAGTGCTTTACTGTGGTGGCAGCCTTGTGCCAGTAAACCCAGTATGTATTCTCTTGCCTGGACGACTGGCTCCTGTGTGCTTTCCAAGAAAGTGGCTATACAGAATTTTACTGGACTCATCGATTGTTCCACCAACTTTACTGGTCTGCTCAAAGCATCCAAGTCAGTTTTGACCCCTTGCCAACACCTGCAGTTTATCAGTCTTGTCTTAGATATGACTCTAGCACAGGCGCTCTTTGGGAATCCGACATTGACACTCTGATTGTCTTCAGCACATGGGTCTCTGCAAGATCCATGCTTTGGCACCTATTCATCATGGTGGCTATCACTGTGACTGTCCTCTAGCCCGCTTCACCTGCACATTCCACAGTGGATGCTTGTAGCTCGGTGGGCCCAGATTTCCAGTCTCTGGATCACCTTATTCTGGTCAGAGACCTTTTATGCAGGGCTCTTTGCTGGTAGAAAGATGGCTTCCATTTACTCCCAGGATCCCCATTGCTCTGTCCATCCCTGTAGGAGATCCTTACCACAGAAGCCTCCAGGATGGGTTGGGGCACATCTGGTGCACTTAAGACTCAGCGTAATGTGGTCCCTTCTGGACTGCATACTCCACATTAGCATTCTGGAGATGAGGGCTGTTCTGCTTGACCTGTGGATCTTACCTCGCATTCAAGGCAGTACTTTAATGGTAATGATGGACAATCTTCATGTTATGCACTACCTTAACATGCAGGAAGGTATTTACTCCTGCCCTCTTTGCAAAGAAACTGTGCAGGTGTGGAATGGGCCTGGCTGACTGATGAATATCATTACCTTGCATCTGCCTGTCACTCTAAATATTCTGATGGACTCTCTCAGTAGGTCAGTTGCTTTGTCCCACAAATGGAATCCTGTATGAAGTGGTTATGAACCTCATTGCCTGTTGGGATGTCCAGAGTTGGCACTTCTTAGTCCCCACATAACACAAAACTGCTTGCTTTCTCCAAGGCCTGGAATTTTTATGAGAGATGCAGTGTCCATTTCCCAAAAGGGGAAATCTTCCTTCTGTCCCTCTGACTAAGCAGGGTACGGGTCAAGCTTCAGGAGGAAGGGGTTACGATGATACTGATAGGCCCCTTCTGGCCCAGACACATTTGTTTCCCTACTCTGCCAGATTGTGGTGGATCTTCCTGTCCCACTCCTTTATGAGCAGGACTGGTGTCACAGGACCAATGCAGACCTTCAATCCCTGCAACTTCACACCTGACTCTTGAAGATGTAGAACTGCCCCACTTTGGGGTTTCCCAGACTGTTTCAGATGTTTTAATGGTGGCTTATAAACCCTCATTACCACAGTTATTCCTGAAATGAAACTTTCAGTATTTGGTATACCTCTTGCTCCCTGGACCCTTTTTTCATGTCTGGTTCAGCACATCTTGGATTACCTTCCGTCCCTATTGGACTCTGACCTCCAGTACTGTTCTGTGAAGGTAACACCTTTCAGCCATTTCAGACGTTCATACCCTCTGAGGGGCAAGATTGTAGCCCAGTTGAGATGTGCCTGAGGTTTCTCAAAGATCTCGTGCACCTGTATCCCTTTTATCATAGGTTGTTTCTGGTGGGACTCTAACCTGAATCTGAGTCTCTTACACAGGCTCCTTTCAGACCTGCAGTTAGTTGTGAGCTGCGTATCCTTTCCTGGAAAATGCTTTGGTGGTTGTTACCTCATCTTGCAGAGTTTGAGGACTGCAGGCTTTGATTGTGGATCCTCCATATCTTGTTTTTCCCCAGGATCTGGTTTTGCTGTGCAGCCATCCTCAGTTCCTTCCTAAGGTTGTTTTGAGTCTCATTATATCAGATTATCCAAGTTTTGTATTTTGTCCCATCTCCTCAGAATGCAGAAGATTGTACTGCATTCTGTTGATGTCTGTAGAGTCCCACACTTTAATTTGGACCGCATGAAGGACTGCAGAAAGTCCTCACAACTTTTGTTTTGTTCCCACAGGATAATGGGCCTCAGTTTTCTTTATGAAATGTAACTTTATTCAGTCAGTTTGTATTCAGCACAGTGCATGGAAACACAGAAATTGACAGCAACATCGCTGATGGAGCCTCTAAGAGAACTCCCATTATAATTTACACCAACATACAACAGTTTAGTTTTAGTTATAAGTTTAAATGAAGTCCATGGTGTCCAGTTTTGTAAACGTAAATGTCCAGCCAAGTCCTTTGTTTTCACTCAGCCTGGAGTGGATCGGACTTCCTCTGAATAATAATCGTGCAGTGATCATAATCCCTTAGTTGGGGTAGGTCCCCAGTGTCCTGAATACATTGAATTTGAGACCTTAAACTGCAGGAAAAAGAAAATTGTCAATCCAGTGAGAAGCACCTTCACAGAGGATACGTTTAACCTCCTAAGACGTGTCAGTCTAGTTATTTTCTTTCAAAATACCCTCATCCACTTCTTCGGGTCCTCTGCGTCCTCTATCAGCTGCCTAAACTTGTGCCAGGAGCCTCAGATACAGTATCTAGGAACTTTTGTCTTGCCAGGTGAAGATCTGCTGTGATTATTTCCATCCACTCTGTTTCCTCAACTTTGTCATACCAATCCCCATTGTGGGGGAATATGGGTCAACCATTTTATAGTTATATATTGTCACTACAGCCAACCTGAGACTCTGTCCCAGTTTCTGATTATTTTGGAGACTTTGGAGTGTGTGAATCCTAACACTAAATCTTGGAAGTTGATGGGATCTGGGTCCCTAGAATAGTTTGTATAGCCTGGCAGTTTTGTTCCAGTATTGAGCCAGGATTGGGCAGGCCCAAATATGTGGTGGTGCGTCCCATTCCCCCACACAGCCTCAAGCAGGCATCTGTAAAGATGGCCCCATAGTGTTTCGTAACCACTGGGAGTCTGAAAGCCTAATCAAAGTTTCCAATTGCATTCCATCCATTTTTGGGGGGCGGTCTGTAACATTCCAACATAGAATTTGATGGCAGATAAGGACCATTTGGTCCATCCAATCTGCCCATTTCTCCCACGTACACTATTACATCAGACCATGTTCAATCTACAGCTCTTTCTCCCCTCCCTTCCTTTCTACTATGATTCCTTTTGATTTTCCCATGCATTCTTGAACCCCACCACTGTTTTGCCCCCACCACCAATGCTGGAAGGCCGTTCCAGGAATCCACCACTCTTTCTGTGAAGAAGTACTTCATCATGTCTCTCGTTAGTCTACCCTCCTCTAACTTCATAGCATGTCCCTTGATCTTGAGCACCTTTTCTTGTAAAAACACTCCCATCCTGTACCTTATTTACCCTCGCTGAGGTATTTAAAGGTCTTATTATATCCCCTCCCTCCTCTGTTCCACCACACTGTACATATTGAGGTCCTTTAGTCTCTCCTCATAGGGTTTTGATGCAGACCATGCACCATTTTAGTTGTTCTCCTCTGGACTGCCTCCACTCTGTCTATGTCCTTCTGAAGATATGTTCTCCAGAACTGGACACAATACTCAAGTGGGATCTTACCAGCAATCTATACAGAGACAACACCATCTCCTCTTTCTGCTGGTGATACCCTCCCTATGCACCCCAGCATCCCACTTGCCCTCCCTACTGCCTGGCCACCTTATGTCATCTGATATGATTACTTCCAGATCTCTTTCCTGCTCGGTGCTCATCAGTACCACTCCACCCCATGGTTTTGTGCACTAAGTACATTATTTTGCACTGTTTCACATTGAAACTCAACTGCCATACCCTTGACCACTCCTCTGGTTTTCTCAGGTTTCTGCTCATCCTTCCACCCCCACCCTCACCCCACGAGTGTCCACCCTATTGCAGATTTTAGTGTTCTCTGCAAAGAGGCAGATCTTCCTTTTTAGCTCCTCTGCAATGTCACTTATAAAGACATTAAAGAGGACTGGTCCCAGCACTGATCCCGAGGCACCCCACTGGTCACCCTCCTTTCCATGGCATGAACTCCATTTTCCACTACCTCCGTTGCCTATCCCTAACCAATTTCTTATCAATTTACCACCCTTGGACGACTCCTAAGCTACCCAGCTTGCTTACTAGTGTCCTGTGTGGAACGGTGTTGAACACCTTACTGAAAAATAGGCCACATCCACTGCTGCACGTTGATCTAGTTCCTTGGTTACCCAAAGATATCTATCAGATTAGTTTGACATGACCTCCCCTGTGAAACCATGCTGACTTGGATCTTGTAACTCACTGATTCAAGATATTCCACAATCATTTCCTTCAGCAGTAATTGCATTCCATTAACTTTCCACCACTGCTGTCAGGCTGACTGGCCTATAATTGCCAGCCTCCTCCTGCTTCACTTTTGTGTAGTGGGACTACGTCTGCCCTTCTCCAGTCCTCCGGAACCACTCTTGTTTCAGTGAGCTGTTAAATAGAATTGTCAGAGGTGCAGCCAATATTTCGTGAGCTCCTCAATACCCCATCTGGCCCCATGGCTTTGTCTACCTTTAGATTAGCAAGTCCCTTCAGGACTCTTTCCTCTAAAAAAAAGGACTAGTGTCCACCTCCTTCCCTACTTTTTTGTGGCCCTCCCTCCTCCTTCCTCTGTGAACAATGAACAAAAATATTTGTTCAGGATGTCTGCCTTTTCCCAGTCCCGCTCTGCACAGTACCCCCCTTTCACTTTTTATTTATTTTATTTCTTTATTCATTTGTTAAACAGGTTGGTGCACTGATCTGAAGATCTTTTTCAGGCACGGCCTGGGCCAGTAGTGGCACATACAGTGGTAAAACAGTCAGTACAAACAGCAGTAATCTTACAAGGATCATAAAGGCAGTCAGTACAAGTCAGCAGATGAACAGCGGTGAGGGAAAATAAATACAGGTAAGCAGCACAATCCCACCCCTGGTCTTCCTCTTTTACTTTACATATCTAAAAATGTCTTTATCCCTTTTGTTACCTCCTGGGCTATTCTCTCTTCAGTTTGCAAGCCACTCTCTAAACTGCACTCCAATGTTTCTCCAACATGGGTTCCCGGTCTTCCATTCCCATGGAAGTCATATATGCTGCAGACATGAGGGAGAGTCCTCACCCAGTACCTTATAGAGTTCCGCTATAAATATGAAAATTGAACCCCAACACTACAGATCAATAAAAAACATTTCAAGGTCACTTTGTGGTCTTGTCACTTTGGCTGTAATCTTTGGTTGTCTTAGATAATGTTTCACCTGCAAATACCTATACTGTACTCCCTGTTGGAATTAAAATCCTCCGCCTCTGGTTCCTCCCCTGATCTGATGGTCAGGCTCCAGCAGGACTTTGACAATGTCCAGCACTGATTCCATTCAAATCAGCTGTCCTCAGTGCCAAAAATCTGTATGACCTTTAGCACTAGGCAGAAGCTCTCAAGGCTTACTGACCTCCTCTCCTTCCACACTTTGGATGGGACCACAACCAATGATGTTCTTTCCTTTAAGTACCGTGGGGTCTGGCTTGATTCTCCCAATGACTTTTCGGATATGTGGATGCCATCCACAAAAACTGCACCCCAAACTAGGTGTATTATACAAGAACTGTGGTTGCATCCCCTTCTGGCTTGTAGAGCTATTGTCCAGCAAATGATTCTTCCCATTTTTGACTACGGAGGCATTGTCTACAGCATTGCTCATAAGTCCACCCTGTCCAGACTAGATTCTTCTTCCACTCCTTCTGTCACTTTGCTTTGAACTACTCATGCCGCATTCACCATTGCATCCTTAATACCTCCGCTCTCTTTTCTCTAATGAAGCAAGGTACATCTCTCATTATTCCTCCTATATTGCTAAATTCTGACTGGGCTGTCTCCCCTCTTATCTCACCTCGCCCCCCAACCCCCAACACTACAGCCTTCAGAACTCTGGTTTCTGCTCCTTATATTCCCAACTAAGACAACCTCAGATGGCCAGGCTGCTTTCTCCTAACGCTTCTCCAAATTATGGAATTCTCCCTTTCCATCCACTGTGCCTCTTCCCTATGCTCTGTCTCTTCTCTTCTCCTCAAGTTATCTTCTTACCCTGCAGCTGCCCCTGAGCCCCGTGCCTCTCTTCCTATCTTTCTGCACTCTCTTCCCTCTTTCCACTCCCTCCTCCTCTCCTTGTCTTGTCTTTTATCCTCTCTACTCTAACTCCTTGCTCTTTATCCTGTTGCCAGCCCCATTTCCCCATCTCCAAACAGACTATTATTACTGGTTAGCTTAACTGCATCCTTCTGACTGTCTTCAAGATACATCATACTATATCTAGCTATGCCAGTGTAATTTAATTTTAATTGCCTCAATTTTGCTTGTTTTTGTTGTTGGTGATGGTTAGTATGTTGTTTTTTTTGTTTTTTTTACCTGTTTTATGTATTTCAGTTCTGATTGTTTTCCTGTTCTCCCTACCCCTTCCCCAGGATGCATCTGGAAATGAGTTGTTACCAGCTCAGTATGTCTTTCCGTGAAACTTTTAAAATTAAATAAATATATACTGTATAAATGTATGTTGCAGGGTGGGAAAGGAAGTCAAGTCTTTGTGAAGAGGCACTGAGTGAAACTTGAATGTCCCTTACGCTCCCAATGAGCAAATTCTTGGTCTAAATTGAGGGGAATAAAATTCTCATGGTGTTGTATAAGGGTTATTGGGCCAAATTAATATTAGCCTTGTTTAGGCATCTGTTAGTTTCTGCAGTTTGACCGATATGTAGGCGTATGCCTGGTCCATGGATTGTTAGGTAGTCACCACATAGCAGGTGTAATAACTGCAGTCAGTAGTGTCCACAGGTGGCGTATCCCTCCACTAAAGGGAGGTAGTCCTGATGATCTCAACCCTAACGTCTCCTTCACTCGGCACCTGCCATTGCCATTGCTCTTCCCATTACCTTACTTCTAAATCTCCTTCTCCTCTGCTACTGTTCCTGATGTCTGAAACAGGCTTTTATCATCTCTACTCACAAAGTGGTGATCCCACTTCTCCAGGTAACTTCTGTCCAATTTCATTCCTTCCTTCCTACCTTGGCTAAATTTAAGGAATGTACTGTTCTATCTCAATTTACCTCCTTTCTTGACAACTTCTCCTTTTCACTCAGGTGTTGGAAAATCCACTCCACTTCTACCTCCCTCCTTGGCTCACTGATTTCATACTTATAGGTATGGATATAGAACTGATAACTTCTGCCATTTTGTTCATCTTGCTAAGGCTTTTGACACTTTGGCGCATCCCTCCTACTTGGCAAACTTAAAGCTGCGTGCCTTTCTGACTTTTCAGTCAGTTGGTTTTGTTCCTACCTTAAAGGCAGGTATCAAGCTGTCTGGATAGGAAAATCCATTTCATCTTCACTTCCCATTAGCTCAGGTGTCCCTCAAGGGCCTGTCCTGGGTCCTGTTCTCTTCAATATTCCTAAATGATGTACCCTCTGTCTGTTCATCTGTGTCTATTCATATGTATGTTGATGACACAGTTCTTTCTGCATCTGGCTCCTCTCCCTGTGACCTTACCTCCCAACTTCAGTTGGATTTTGTAACAGTCAGCTCTGGTTCAGGGATAACCAGCTATCTCTTAATGCCAAGCAAACAGTCTAAATAACTTTCAGTACCGTCAGAGGCTTGCCAAACTTACTTCTCCTCCACTATTTAATACCCTTGATGGTGCTAGTATTGAAGATGTCTCCTCCTTCAAGTACCTCAGGGTCTGCCTTGACTGGCATCTTGATTTCTCTGTGCACATTGATGCAGTTCACCAAGCTTCAACCTAAGCTTGGTGCTTTATACAGGAATAAAGCGAGTTTCTAGGGACATGGATATGTTGTTCATCCACACTTATTGGCAGGCTCCTTGCCGCTTTAAATCTTGCGGAAGGTCTTCAAGCTGGCTCCTCCCACCCACCGGGTGGTAAAACTCGGCTCCGCCCCATGGCGCCAGATCTTCCTTACCGCTTGGAATCAGGTTCCCTCCTTAGCAGCTCTGCGTATAAGACTGGTTCCTAATTCTTCGAAGTTGAAATGAAAAGTTTTTGCTAAAAGACTTGGGTCTTCTTTTCCTCGCGCTCACGATGGACCAAATCGACTCGGTTCCGGAGGTGCCCTTGCGGGCAGAAGATGTCTAGGGAGCGGATCCGCACTCCACGTAAATCTACTGCTTGGGCCTTGAGCACGACCTGCAGGCCTGCGACTTGTGCTTCGTCCTTTTCGACTCGTCCTTGAACCGTGCTGCCCGATTACAACTGGGCGCCCCAGGAAGAGAATTCCACCGGTGAAATCTAAAGAGGCCCGGCTGGCGGTGTCCGGTGGCGGGCTCGGCCGGATCAGCTCGAGCAGATGATCGCCCTCGGAAGAAGGGCGGTAGCGGGCGCTTCTACCTCCGGCTGCGGCGATTGTCCCGCTCTCTCGGTGCCTCGTGCTGGCTTCTTTCAGGAGCTTTGTCTGACCCTCTCGACAAAAGGTGAGGTTCCAACTTCTTCTGGACCCTTTTCAGGTCCAAAGAGCAAGAGTAAGTCTCACCATCGACGCTCTTGGGAGCGGAAGATCCCTCCCTTCTTGTCGACAGTCGACTTGGTCGACCCCTCAGCTCGGCCACTGGTCTCACGGTGTCCCGTCAGGCCAGTTGACCAAGACTCCTGCCGGCGCGTCGAGATTTTTCTCGATCCGTTAGGACGGGTTGTCGGCGGAGAAGCTGAGAATCCCTCTCCCGGTTCCCCTAGTGGGAGTTGAGGATCCGTCGGCTCGACTGTGCCTCCGGTTCCGGAGCCGGTGGGATCGTCCGAGCCGAGGAGTGCCGATTCCGACACTTCTCCTCGCTTCCTCGGCTTAGTCGAGACCTCGGTCTCGGTCTCGGACATCCTCGCGGTCCAGCCGATCCCGCCGGCCATAGGCGGTCCCGTCTCGGCACCGCGCGAAAGTAGCGCCGCCTACTCTTCCTCTTCCTCCTCCTCCTCCTCGGACGAGGGAGGCTTCAGCGCAAGTTGCGTCGGAGGTATGAAGGAGCTCATGTGGCAACAGTCCTTTTGACCCGGGAATAAGCCGGCCAGTCGCCTTCCCGCCATTAAGTGGCTGTCACCGGAGCGTCGAAACAACCCCTCGTTGTGCCGAGAGCCTGTTCCCAGGCGGTTGTTCGCCAGTTCCAGCTGCCCCACCGATTCTGGTGGAAACTCCGCCCACAGCCGTTAGTTGGGGCTCCGACCAAAATTCTCGGTCGGCTATGGGTTTGCCCCATAGGCTGTCTGTCGCCTCACTCCCGATAAACCTCGGCAGGTGGAGGGTGGCTCAGGCTCGAGGCAGCTCTTTGAGGACTCTTCCGGGTCCAGGATGATTCCTCCCTTTCTCCAAGCGCATGGACTTGGAGTCCTCGGAGGACAGTCAGTGGACGATAGCCCTTCATCCTTCTTAGGATTGCTTCGGCTCATCTCGAGTCCACCGGATGAAGCTCGAACCCGCTTCTAAACGGGCCAGGTATCCCTCACGGAGATTCTGGACCGAGGGATTCTCCCACGGAGGCCTTTCCGGTGGCCGAGGCCTATAGTGGGTCCGCCCTTGGAGCTTTGGCAGCGCCTGCTTCCTGCCCTGCGCCTTCAGCCAGAATGGCCATGAAGTATCGCGGTCCCTACCGTTCCCTGTCCGTTTTTTGAACACCCTCTGCTGAGGGGTTGGTTACCGACAGCGTTTCCGCGTGCCGGAACGCCAGGGATGTGGACAAACCTCCCAACAAGGAATTTAAGAAATTGGATTATGCGGGTGAAAAGTCTATACTCGGCCCTCTCTCGGCCTTCGCCTGCCAGTTCGGCCGTCCTCATGGCACATTTTCTCATGCCCTGTTGGGCTCCCTGGATGAGGTCGTCCCTCATCTTCCCGCGGATCTGCAGACTACGGTCAGGCAGGTGCGGGACCAGGGCAGGGCAGTGGCCAAACAGCAGCTCCAGACTGCTTTAGACATCGGGACTCATGTGCCAGGTCGGTGGCGGCCGCAGTGGCCATGCGTCGTCGGGCTTGGCTGAGGATATCCACCTTTACCTCGGATACCCAGCACAAGTTGGTGGATGTTCCTTTTGGGACTGACCTCTTCGCCCTGGGGTGGAAGGTCACCTGCAGAGGATCGAGAAGTCCAATGCTACCTTGGACTCGGTCTCTTCGTCCAGAAGGACAAAGGCCAGCAAGCCACAGCCTAAGCCCTTCGCTCTTCTGCGCCTCATGCCAGCGCGCCTGCCCAGCAACGCCAGGGCCAGCAGGCTCACCTGGCATCCCAAACCAAGTCGCCGGCTTCCTCCAACAGGAAGCAAGGAGGAAAAGGCCCAGGAGGTTCCTCGGCCGGTCCCTCCTCCAAGCCTGCCCAGTGACGGGCTGAGAGGTGTCGCCCCATCCCGTCCACCTTCCCTGGTTCCCCTGTGGAGACGGCTCCGACACTTCCTTTCCGCCTGGTCCGCTGTTACCACAGACAGGTGGGTACTGGGGTGGTGGGAAAAGGCCTGCCTCTAGAATTCGAGCAGACCCCGCCCTTTCAGAGCGTCGCACCTCGGGGGCCTCGGGTCCGCAGCCTCACTGGCGGCTCGTCTAGCCGACATCGCTGTCCTCCTCCAAAAGGAGGTGATAAGGAGGTGGAGGACCCCCAGACCTGGGGTTCGTGTCCAGGTATTTCCTGGTTCGAAGCGGACGGGAGCTGGCGCCCCATTCTCGACCTGCACGACCTGAACAAGTTCCTAGGTTCTGGAACCTTCAGAATGGTCACTCTGGCACAGATAATACCATCTCTGGAACACGGCGTGGGTTCTGCTCTCTGGACCTACAGGACGCTTCTTTCATGTCCCTATCCATCCGTCACATCGAGATTCCTTCGCTTCGAGCGGAGGATCCCTATTCGAAGTTCCAAGCCATGCCCTTCGGCTTATCTCCAGCTCCCAGGGTCTTCACCAAATGCATGGCAGTGGTGACGGCATTCCTGCGGTGCCGAGGGTCCGGTGTACCCTTACCTGGATGATTGGCTGATAGCAGCCCCTCCAGACAGGAGGTGGAGCGGTCCAGAGATCTGGCCCTCCAGGTTTGCTCTCTAGTCGGCCTTCTCATCAATGAGGCCAAGTCGGAACTCGAGCCAAAGCAGGTGATCCTGTTCATCGGGCAGAGCTCGACTCTCTTCGAGCCAGAGCATGGCTCCCGGCGGACAGGGCCGAGGTTCTTACTTCCTTGCCCAATCATTTCTGGTTGGGCAACGCGCCTGCCCGGACTTCCTGCACCTCCTGGTCTCATGGCGGCCTGTACCAGCGTGGTCCGTTGGGCACGCTGGCACATGCGCCCCTTCAGTGGGATTGGCCAGCCAGTGGTCACAACGCTGCAATCCATTGAACCAGCTAGTGATAGTGACCCAGGAGATGTGGAACGCCTCCAGTGGTGGACAGTTCCATCTCATCTGCAGGAGGGCATCCCGTTTGTCCGCCCGAGCCGACGGTCTCTATCACCGATGCCTCTCTGATGGGTTGGGGTGCCCATCTGGGGAACACCGAGTGCACGGCCTCTGGTCCCGTGGGGAGTCCTGATGCCACATCAACCTGCTGGAGCTCCGGCGGTCCGCCTAGCTCTCACAGCCTTTGCTCCGTTTCTCCGGGTCAAGTGGTCCGAGTCCAGACGGACAATACCACGACCATGTACTACCTGAACCGCCCAGGCGGGACGCGCTCCATGCTTCTATGCAAGGAAGCTCTCCGCATTTGGTCACTGCAGCAGCCTGGAGAGGATCTCCTAGCTATTCATGTGGCAGGAGCCTCCAACACCCTGGCCGATGCCCTGAGCCGGATAGGGGCTGCATCTCACGAGTGGTCTCTCCTGCCGGAGGTAGTACAAGATCTGTTCTCCCACTGTGGCACACCTCAGGTGGACCTGTTTGCCTCCAGGGAGAACGCGGTGAGGCTGTTTCATGCCCGCCCCCTCAGCAGGGCTCGCTGCAGGGGATGCCTTCTGAGGCTGTGGACCCCTGTGCCTCTTCTACACCTTTCCCCATTTCCCTTGTGATTCACAAGGTGCTTCTCAAGGCAAGGAGGGACAAGGCGAGGTGATTCTGATAGCCCCAGACTGGCCGCCACTTCTGGTACCCAGATCTCCTCAGCCTCAGCTCCAGGCTCCCGAGGCAGCTTCCAGCTCGCTCGGACCTGCTCTCAGTCAATCAGGGAAGGTGTTCCATCCGGACCTTCAATCCCTGCACCTGACGCCTGGTTCCTGAGCGGCCAGAGTTCCAGGCCTTGGGTCTTTCCGGCGAGGTCCTCAATGTGATTCAGGGCGTCCCGTGAAGAGTCGACCAGAAAATGCTACTCCTTCAAATGGAAGAGATTCTCCATTTGGTGTCAGGGCAAGGGCTTGGACCCTTCCTCCTGTTCTGTGACAAGCATTTTGGACTATTTATGGTCCCTTTCTAGTCAAGGGCTTAGGTCGGCGACCTAAAGGTGCACCTGGCAGCCATCTCTGCTTACCGGGCGCGGGCGGGAGCAGTCGGTGGCGCAGGAAAAGGTGGTCGGGCGCTTTCAAAGGCCTTGATCACATTTCCCTCTGGTGCGAGAACCTCCACCTCCGTGGATCTACCGCTAGTACTGGCAAAGCTCATGGGCATTCCATTCGAACCAATGCGCAGGTGTGAACTCTCTCACCTGTCGTGGAAGACCCGCCTTCTTGGTGGCTATCACGTCAGCCAGAAGGATGGGAGAGCTCCAGGCGCTTTCCATCGAGTCTCTTACCTGGTCTCTCCACAGGGACAAGGTTGTCCTGTGCCCCCACCGAAATTCCTTCCGAAGGTGGTGTCGGAGTTTCACCTTAACCAGGTGCTTGACTCTGCCGGTGTTCTACCCCAATCACCACCGGAGGTCGAATATAGGCTCCATACTCTGACCCTAGAAGGGCGCTATTATAAGGAGCGACAGCTGAAATTCGGGAGAGGTTCGCCAGCTGTTTGTCACCTACGCTGAAGCCGCATCTGGCAGACCTGCAGCCAAGCGGACAATAGGCAGGTGGGTCACCTCCTGCATAGATCGCTGCTATGAGTTGGCGGGCATGGAGCCTCCCAGAGGGATAAGAGCTCATTCTACCGCTCATACTGCTGCATCGGTGGCTGCTTCCAGGGACGTCCCTATCCAGGAAATCTGCAGGGCTGCTACCTGGAAGTCAGCACACACCTTTATTACCCATTACCACATCGACCTTGAGTCACGCGGGATGCTGGTTTGGGGCCTCGGTTCTCCAGTCCTTATTTCCCAAGTAAGTATTAAGGGGTGTGTGCCTTTGCCTCCCTCCTCCCGGAGAACTGCTAGAGTCTGCCAATAAGTGTGGATGAACAACATATCCATGTCCCTAGAAATACAGGTTACTCACCTGTAACAGGAGTTCTAGGAATGATATATGTTGTTCATCCACACGACCCACCCGACCTCCCCCGGCTCGACAAGACAACCTGAGCTTCCAGCGGCCAGATCTATGGCCATGGGGCGGAGAGAGAGTTTTACCACCCGGTGGGTGGGAGGAGCCAGCTTGAAGACCTTCCGCAAGATTTAAAGCGGCAAGGAGCCTGCCAATAAGTGTGGATGAACAACATATACCATTCCTAGAACTTCTGTTACAGGTGAGCAACCTGTATATACAGCTCCCTGCCTGCCCAAAAATTGTCATAAAATGGTCTTTCCTATTTTTTGACTACAGTGATTTAGTCTCCTGTAGTGCCCCTAAATCCTCCCTTGCCAGACTGGATCCTCTTTTTCATTCTGTGTGCCGCTTTGCTTTAGATTGCCCTTCCTACTCACCTCTGCTGTCTTTACTCAGCTCTTTCCCTCCCTTTCTTGATGCTAGGCATCTTTCCCATTGTGTCTCTTTATCCAAATTCTGGTTCAGAACTCTTCCTTCTTATCTCAAATCCTTCTGTCCCCTCCTCCTGCTTCTGCCTACCCTCTCCGCAACAATAATTTCCATTCTCTCTTTTCCATCTAGAAAATCTATCGCTATAATCTGCCTTTTCTTACCACTTCTCCAAAACTTTGGTCCTCCTTCCCTTCCTATTCTTTGTGCGGCTTCTCCTTCCTCCCTCCCAAAAGTCTTTCTTTCTGACTTTTGTCATCCTACTGCAACTGCTTGTGACCCTTCCTCTTTTCTCCATTCTCTAGTCTTGCCTCTTCTTACTGTTATGCTGTTTTCCCTTCTGTATATATTAGAGTGTTATTTTCTAGATGCCTTTATTTACTATTCTGCCTTTAATATGTGTTATTCTGCTTAAAAACTATATTATTGTATTTTACTTGTTATTTTTTATTGTTAGCTATCTCCTACTCCTCTCGCCCAGGACACATCTGAAATGATCTGTTTTCAGCTCAGTATATACTTCCTGGTTAAACCTTTAAATAAATAAATATCTGCTTCTATCTGATCTCGTCCAGATGATAGCCTTTGTTTTGCCGGGTGCACAGGTATGCTGCCTGTGCAGCTCGATAGTACTTACAAAAACAGGGTATTCCCAACCTCTCCTGTCTTTAGGGAGTTCCAGCATTTTCTTGGTTATGTGGAGTGTTCACCTGACCAGATGTGTTTAGTTCTCATATCCAGGATCCCACTGGACCAAGTGCTAGGCAGCTGAGGACATGCTGCTGCGCTTGTCCTCTTCAGGTGGTGCTATGCACGCCATATTGATGAGAAATATATCAAATCTTATTTCTCATTTCTCTCTTGAACTGACTTGCATTATGGAGGCTTGGCTTGGTGACAGTGCTGGCTGATATTGAGTCAGCTGTCCCAGCAGAGTTCTTAGTTGTGCACAGCCTGAGAAAGGATCGCGGGGGGCATCTGTTTTAGAATTGAATTGAACTTGGTGATGCACCCAGTAGCGGATATCGCTCATTGCTTGAATGTGTAGCTCTGCATGGGGAACAGCTGCAGGTTGCAGAACCCTACTTGTATACTGGCCTCCAGGGTGCAATGGGGATTTTCTGCAGGAATCGTAGACTTCGTTGTCGACAGAGTGTTTGAGTCACCCAGATAGCTTATTCTAGGTAACTTTAGTGCTTGGGTTGACAAACTCTCACAGCTTGATCAAGATTTCCTTCAGCATATGGAGTCCCTGAGCCTTGCTCAAGTTATAACTTCTGCAACCCACCAACATGGCTATGTCCTAGACCTTGTATTCACTCTGGGCATGGGGTTGTGAATCCCAAGATTTATTTAGTCAGTTGGTCAGATCACTGCACCATCAAGTTCTCTTTCAGGGCCTCCTCTTGTAGTCCACCCCTTATGGAGCTGGTCCAGTAACCCCTGCAGAGGCTTTAGTCGGAGGAAATATTGGCAGTGCCGGATACTTCAGGTATGCTGGTGGCATGCGCTGGGACTGAACAAAGCTATGGTAGCTTATAATAGGGTCGTCTGGCAGCTCGATCATATGATGCCTGTTTATTTACACCCATTGGTTTTGCACCTTGCTTCGCCGTGGTTTGATGTGGGAGTTAAGGAGTTGAAGGCAAAGGGTTGGAAACTGGACTGTTGTTGAGGAGGTCCATGGTCCATAAGGACAAACTGGCTTTGATTGCTTATCATGGTGAATATCAAAGGTGATCATCACCTGTAAAAGGCAGCTTTCTGTTTAGGGAGATTGCTGCCTGGAGGAATCGACCAGCTCAGCTCTTTGACTGTGGACAGGCTTCTCCATCTTACCAGTTTGGAACATTCAGAGCCTTTTCACTCATGAAATGTGAGGAGTTTATATGGTACTTCTCGGATTGGGTGTCCTCTGTTTGTGCCTGGATCTGCCAAATGGACTGTTACAGCCTCAGCAGAGTGCAGCCCATGTGTTGCAGATGCATTCAGCAGTCATTGGATGAGTTTAAACTGGTTACAGTGGATGAGGTCAGAGGGTGATTTCTGAGTTGTTGCTGACATTTTGTGAACTGGACCCATGTCTGACATGGTTACTAGCTGGGTCCGTGTTCACTGAGATTATTTGGCATTCTCTGTCGAGGGGCGGTTCCTGGCTACACTGAAAAATGAACTGGTGAGGCCCTTTGAAAAAACAACATTGGCCCTGGATATCTTAGCAAATTACTGACCTGCCATTTTTGGGCAAGGTTATGGAGACGGTGGTTACGCTGCAGCTTGAGGCACACATCACAACCTTTGACATCTATGAGCCTCTCCAATCTGGTTTTACTTCAAAGCATAGCACAGAGACTGCACTGGTCAGGCTGCATAATGACCTGCTCTAGGTGAAAGATAGAGGGATCAGTCAGTTCTTGTTCTTCTTGATCGCTTCACAACATTTGACATGATTAACCATGGGTGGCAATTGGACAGGTTCAGGAGTACATGGGGTTCACTGGCAGTTTCATCTATTGGTTTGAGACCTACCTCAGTGGCGGGAAACAGAGAGTGGTGGTGGGAGGTTTCTCTTCATCCCTTTGTCACTGTCCTGTGGCATACACCGGGTTCGGTCCTTTTGCTTATGCTGTTCATGGTGTATCTGCTACCCTTCGGAGGATCATTAGACAGTAACCCTCGGAGAATCATGAGACAGTATAGACTTAGGTTTCACAGCTATGCAGATGATACCCAGCTCTGTTGGTCATTTGGGCCAGGGACACCGAGCTCTGTCGATGTGCTATGTAGGTGGTTGACCAAGATCCAGGACTGGATGTCATCAAGCTGGTTGAGACTTAACCTGGACAAGACTGAAGTACTGGTTGTTCAGCTGAGTCGAGAGAGGGTGTGGTGCTGCTGGGCAGGGGACTAGGCTTTGGCTTGGTTCCACTGGTCTGGTGGTTGCTCTAAAGTGACAAACTCAGCATCATTCTAGATGATGGGCTGATATTTGAGGCTTAGGTATCAGCAGTAGTCCAGAGTGGTTTCTACCTTCATAGGAACATCAGCTGGATAGAAACCCCTGCCGAGTCAGTTCGCCATATGTACAACGGTGCACGTTAAAACCGTGCAACACAGACAGTGCAGGCAGGAATAGCGACAGGGTGTGAAACAGCTAAATGGGCTATGCGCAGTTGTGCATCCTGTCTATGTTCCCTTGCAGAGGATAAGTCCTCTGCTGGGAGGAAGGTTTGCCGAGCAACTGCTGTGGCTCAATAGGATGAACTACAGGCAGCAATGGAGCGTGCATCTGTTGACTGGGTATCGAATCCAGGTCCCAGACACATGTACGAATTATGTACAACCCTCCACCCAGGAGTTGATTATTTTAGTTCAGTAGGGATCGGGGGTGCACTCCATTACGGGTGGTGCGGGGGAGCCCCTCAAAACACAGAGCTATGCCACTGGCAATAAATATACCACGCTGTACTGACAGCACGGCAGATGTGCGGCATAATGTCTTGCAACATTATGACCCTGTGCCGATAGAAACATACAGTTTGATGGCAGATAATGCCCACTTGGCCAATCTAGTCTGTCCATTTTACCTACCCACTGCATATACTTCAGACCCTAATTGATCTGCGGCACCCTCTCTTCACTATTGCTAGGGTTCCCTTATGTCTATCCCATGCATTTTTTATTCCCCATCACCTCTGCTGGGAGACTGTTCCATGTGTCCACCACCTCCTCATGAAGAAGTACTCCTTATGTTAACCCTGAGTCTACCCCTCTAGTCCCTTGTTCTTGAACCTCTTCTTTTCTGAAAAATGCTACATTCTTGTACCTTTATTTATATTCTTGAGGTATTTGAAAGTCTCTGTCATATTCCTCTATCTCGCCTCACTTCCAGTGAATACATATTGAGGTCCTTTAGTTTCTGCTCATATGACTTTTGATGCAACCCTTGCACCATTTTGGTTGCTCTTCTCTGAACTGCCTCTACTCTGCCTATGTCATTGTCCACTTGGGGGCAAATGACCTGGCAAGTGGTTAGGTTAGGTAGTGCAGGAGCAGCTCAGGAGCTAGAGGGGTCTTAGACAGGTGACACACACTGTAACCTTTTCAGAGGTGTTGCCATTCGAGGGCAAGGGGAGAACAGGGTACTCTGCACCAAGAGATTCAATGCGTGGCTGAAGGACTGGTGCGGAGCAGAGGATTTGGCGTTATTGGGGACTGGGGTTCCACCTGGAGGGCTGCCAGTCTATACAGGAGCGATGGCCTGCATCTATCGGGGCGGAGATCCTCAGTGAGAGGTTTAAATGTTTCATCAGCAAGCATTTAAACTAGCCAAGGGAGGTAGCAGAAGTAAGCAGGGAGAAGCAAACAGGCGCCCCAATGAAGTAGTCAGCAGAGAGGGCCCTAAGGTTAAGAAATCACCAAAGATACCTAAAACCAAATAGGTACAATGGCTGAGATAAGGCAGAAGGGAGTAAGGACAAGAGGGATATGGAGGAAAGACATGGGATAGGATGGAGGTATTGGGAAAGGAGGCAGTAAAATTGAAGTCCATGTGTACAAATGCCCGCAGCCTGGGACACAAGATTCCAGACCTAGCGGCCCTGATGGCTGAGGTGGACCTGGACATTGTCGACTGTTACGAGACTTGGTTCATGGGGAACCATGACTGGATATAGCCATACCAGGTTACACTCTTTTAAGAAAGGACAGGTGGGTAAGTAAGTAAGTAAAACTTTATTTTAAATGCTTTTCCAAAGATCAAAGCACTTTACAAATAACAATAAGTAAAAACAAATACAATATTAACAATATAAAATCATACACCATAAGCTTCCCAAATAAAAAGTTTTTAAATCCGCTTTAAAATCCTCGACGGTCAGGCAGAAGGGGAGGAGGGCTATCTACATCAGGGAAGGAATTAAGGCAACTGAGATACAGGGAATGCCGGAGAGGCGGAGGCACTGTGGATCACCCTAGAGATGGGAAATGGCACAGTCATTCACACTGGCATGATCTACAGACATGGGAAAGAGCTGAACAGGGTACTTATTGAAGTCGTCTACAGAGTGGCAGCAAAGGGAGGTGCTGCTGTTGGGAGACTTCAGTCTGCTGTATGTAGATGGGAGCAACCAGGCTGTAGCCACAGCCAGGAGCAGAGACATTCTGGACACCCTGCAGGGAATGTGCCTCAGACAGCTAGCGGTAGAGCTGACCCAAGAGGGAGTAACTCTGGACCTGGTACTCACCAACGGGACAGAATTACAGATGTAAAAGTGGGAGCCACCTGGGATCAAGCGATCACGGTACGGTATGGTTCAGTGTGAGAACAGTGGAAGAATCAAACCACAAGAAAGCAAGAGTCCTGGATTTCAGGTGTGCCAGTTTTGCTAAGATGGGGAATGTCTTAGGAAATCACTGGCAGGGAAGGAGAAAAAGGAGAGTGGAGGAACAATGGAGACTCTCAATGGAGCCATTATGGAGGCAACAAGCCATTGCATTAGGCAAGAAGTAAGCAAGAGAGAGAAAACATTATGGTTCTCAAAGGAAGCGGTAGAGAAGGGCAAAAAGGGGTATTCAGGAGATACAAGGAACACAGAGGGAAGAAGACAGGAAACTGTATCTGGAAAAGCAGAGGGAGGCAGGAAAGCAGTCAGGAGCGTAAAGGCACAAACAGAAGAAACAAAATCTGGTCAGATCCACCACGGCTGCATAATGAAGTTAGTGAAGTTATGTGGAATTGTTAAGGAGGTATGGAGAATCAACACAATGATTTGTAAGTAGTAAGATTTGCTTTAGTTTCTGTTCTAAGGAAGGCATGCACATTATTTGGAAAATATATGGATGTGTACATTTTAATGGAAGGAATAGGAAGCAATATACATTTTTACAAAGAACCCCAGAGCAAATGCCATTAATGTATGTGTTATCCTGGATGTTATTGGCGGACAGCCAAATTTTAAAGAAAACACAATTCCACATACCCCAGTAGTGCAAAACATCATGGGAAACATATGCAAATCCCCATGATAGTACAGAAGGTAGCAGTACTTGAAAAACTAATGGCTGGCATATGTTCAGCCTTGGGATTATTTACACAGGTTTTTGGTTTTGTTTTGTTTTTGTTAGAGAAACAGGGTTTTGTCCATGAGGCGATGTAAGTTATATTTAAGCAATGTGTTGATGTCAGGAAGTCAGGTGTAATGATGGACTGTTAGCAGAGAAAATGTGATAGTAACTTTCAGAGGGGGTCGCTTTGATAAGGGCAAGTTAGTTATGTGTGATAATGGGAATATTATGAAAGTATGAGGTCTATGCAGAAGTGGAGTACAAATATGCACAGTTTCATAAGTATGTGCTCAGAGTGCAGGCAAATGTGATATGCAGGTTTGTTTTAGAAATAGGTAAAAATATCGATATATGCAATAGATAGAAAGATTATTATATAGACATATAAATAGAGAGGGAGACAGACACAGACAGACAGGCAGAATAGGAATGGCAGTGAAGTATTGAAGTGATGCCAACCCCACCCCACTCGCAGAGACATGGACAGGCATTGGGTGTGCCTTTGGGTCATTGCCCATAACACTCATCCCTATTTTGCATTAACATCATAAAAAGTAAATTCATACTTAACTGTATATATAACTGTTTGCTAACTAAAAAAAAAAAAAAGAATAAACTTGATATCAGACAATATTCCAATCTTGTCCCTCTCCCCAGTGAGTTAACATAACCCTTAGTGTCTCACTCATAATAGACATACAATACCAGTCTAAGAATTTTATAGTCCTCCATTATTCAAAAACATTCATTGAAGACTCTAAACCCCAACACTCATCCTGATGTAATAGGATTTCATCTCACCATAACATAGGGGAGTCCTAAATAACACAGTATTATCATAGCTACATTAAATCAAACATTCCACCTCTCTGCCTTCCCTCCTTGATTTCTACCCAAATAGGCAGCAGGAGAGACCATCTCCAATCTTTAAGGAAATAAGTAAATAATACTTCTGGAAATAACTTACATCCTTATACCTAATGTGAACATTCCATGCCAGGGTCCGACCCTCAAATAAAATCATACCATCCCCAAAATGTTGCCCATTTCATAGCCAAAATATTCTTACATTCATTGGTTTTCAAATTCCTCAAATCTGTTGTTACCATGTGGACTAAGACAGATTCTGAAATTTCCTGCTGCTGTAAACCAACCGACATCTACTTAACCATAATCAGTTCAGTAGATGCAAGTGCACTATCCGTAATGTACTCAGTCAGTCTATTGTAATATTCAAGGAAAAATACCATAATATAGTGCTTCTAATGAGGGGGAATCGAATCCAACATTTCCATCTACTGTTCAGCACTTCCCAGAATGTAACTGCATATGGACACTGAAAATATAAATGGTTCATTGTTTCTAATTTAGTTACACAGTCCACCGTAGGGCAATATCGTTTTGCAAGCCTTTTTGTTTTTGGTTACTTTTAACATTGACTCTGTCATGAATTCCTAACCGTGCAGTATCCCACATATGAGGTGGAATTCTATCATTTATAATATATTCAGAGATCTGGTTTTGTTGTTAAACAGAAAATGCAGAAAAAGGGCTGTCATGAAAACTTTGTCTCAGCACCTCCTCATACAATTCTTTCCTAGATATTCATATAACTTGATTATAACCTAACTTCCATGCTTTGATTTTATCAAAACCTCCTCCCAAGATTTTACCAACCTAGGCGTTGTTTATTTTATGGAAGAACACTGCTCCTTTCCATTCTTTTAGTACTCCTTCCAAAACAAAAGTCCCCAGCTAGTCCATAACTTTACTTCGTTCTTTATCAGGGGAACCAAATTATGGTATAAAAACGTGTAAAAAAAATAAATAAATAAAACCGGTTAAACATACTCACCCACCCCGTCCCTTATACTTAAATATAAGATATTCCTCTTAATGGGTTTATCCTGCTACCCCAAACACTCCTAAAAACTCAATAATTTGGTCTCCAGTTGCTTCGGCAAGGAAAGACCACACTAATATACAAAAAATCGGAAGTAAATTTTTTTATAATATACCTTCTTTGTTTCGCCACCTTCCATCTGGACCAAGCTGCAACCTTAGCTATTGCTATATTCAAGGCACATTCCCAATTAAACATAGCCGTATCTCCTCTTCCTAATATATTCCTAAAATTTTGCACGGTTCCTGTGCCACAGGAAACCCTCAGAAATAGTCCTTCACACTGGGAAGCCTTTTAGGCTCAAAATCTTTGTCTTCTGCAAATTTAATGTGGCCCTGTAACACCCCTATTGTGGAGATCAACTCACAGACAAGTTGAAAGAAGTCTCATCCTGTAAAGCAAACATATGTCATCCGTATGCCAAAACCTTGCAACTTACTCCGTTCTAGTCCTACCCCTTAATCAACAGAGAACATTGCAATATCTGTAATGGGGATCTAAAACAAAACATATAATGGGGCTTAAAGGGCACCCCTGTACCCTCTTCACACCATTTGTGGAGCACCTCTACATCCATTTTCATAAGGTACCACATTGGCCAGAGCATAGCATAACTTAACCCACCCAGTAAACTCCGTGGGAATACCAGAAGCTTCCAGACAAGACCACAGGAAACAATGTGATACTGCATCAAATGCCTTGGCCTGATCTAAACTTACAAGATATCCATCTACCACCCTGCTTCTCTTTAGCTGGACCACACTGCTCCAAAATTTCTCTTAATAGTAATAAAACATCAAATACGCCTCCTGGGACCGCACAAAACTGCATTGGACTAATAAGAATATCCATGACCTCAGATAATCTGTAACCTAATAACTTTGCAACGATTTTAAAATCTGTATTTAAAAAGTCAAAGGCCTCCAATTCAAATATCAGCTCGATTACCAGACTTGAACAAAAACACTAACAACCCTTCATACATTTGTGTGGGTAAATTATCGTCTTCCAAGAAATAATTACTTAATTGTAAAAAACAGCTGGTATCATAGACCATAAAATCTTATATAGTTCACTGGATAAACCATCAGAACCAGGTGAAATGTCTGTGTGTAGGGATGAAATAACTGTCTAATTCTTGTTGAGAAAATGGTTTTACAAGTGAGACACAGTATGAGCCTGATAACTGAGGAAGCTTAGCCATACTCAAAATTTGAAACATTTGGCTCACTGACTCTAGAGGTGACCCAAATACTTCGCTAACATGCTCTTGTACTGCATTCATAATACCCAAATTATCCCCATGTTCCTTCCCTTTAAGTCCATCAGAGACATAAAACTGCACTGCTCCTGTCTCTTTTGGCTAGCCAAAAGGGATTAACATGCTCAGATTTCCCTTGTGTACCAAACCGTTGTTCTTTCTGTAGGGAAATAAGTCGAGAATATTGGTATTCCCCACCCTCTTGTCTTATTTGTGTGACATGTGTACTTAAATCAATACCTTCCATAGCTTGTTGTGTTAATAATGCTCCCAATTCTGTCCTTAATGCCATATATAATTCCTGTCTACTATAAACACGATATACACTACTTGAAAAAATCCAGTTAAGCATCTTTTAAAATCTACCCACCATAGACCTATATTCTCATATAGGAACAGAGTAGTCACTTTATCCTGCACTATAGTTTGCAACTCCAGCAGTATCGTCTCATCCTGTAATAGAGAAGTATTCAATCTCTAGATTCCTGGTCCTGCTACACGTTTAAGGGAGACTCAGATCGAATACCTGTTAAACAATGGTCTAGACGTTTCTATAGGCGCTACAGCTGTAGATGAAATTTAAGGATTTTTAACAAACAGAAAATCAATCCTGGATGACAGTACCCTTTGAAAAAAGTTGGCCTTGCAGTCAGTGACTTACTATAATGAGCATCTCTTAGATCAGCCTGAGAAACCAAACATTTTAAAAAGATTGATCACAGTATTGCTTCTCAGGATTATGTTTGTCCAAAAATTAATATTAAAATCACCCCAAAATCACATGTCGATTAGTGTAGAGATAGGGTTGCACTTTCTGTAATAATTCAATTCTGAGCACTTTCATTTGTGGGTTACCGAAGTTGCAAACCTTGTAATTCTGTATCTAATAAACATGCCCTTCCTGGTTCAGTATCTACAAGTTTATGGACACATACATCCATAGTGAAAAAACAAAACCTAACCCACTACAAGAGACCGTGCCTGGAGACCAAAAAGAAACTCCCCAACCCCAGTCTCGTGTGGCTTGTACAGTATCCCCATCCAAATGCAACCTAGTATCCTGTAAAAAGTATATAGCATACATCATGGCTTGCAGAATACCAAATGTCGAAGATATCGTTTCCCCATCTTAATGCTATTTACATTTAGACTCGCTATTTTAATACCATTCCTTCAAGGAGGGGTTTATGGGTTTCCCACTGGATCTGGTTATTCATTTCTGATAAACTGGTAATCAGGCTGCTCTAGCAGTCAGCATCTCTTCCCTTGCACTTCTCGGGGTATTTGAGCAGCACCACCACCCTACTTTTCTATAGGTTGGTCTCTTTTTCTATCTGATCCCCAAGACGTGAGGGGAACAAACCTATTGGAGAGAGGTACCAGAGAAGGGAAAGAGTGAGGTCTAGGCCAGTGTCTCCACTCTTTTACTTACTACTGTAAACTGCCCTTCTTTTGAAAGGGCTTAGAGGGGTCCAAAATCTCCAGGGAGTCTCCATCTCTGAATCTTCAAGATGTATGCTACAAGGTGAGCCCCAGATAATATCCTCTGAGTCCATAATGGGGCCTTGTGGTGTGACAAAGGGGTATCCTTGCCCTCCAGGCCCACATCCGGAAGCAAAGAGACTCCTTTGTCCACAGTCAAATGTGGAACAACTTGCTGTGTAGGTGGTGGAAGGAACTCTCTCGGAATGTCTGGGTCTATTAATTGTTCCCCACCTGCCCTCTACCCCGTGTCTACCCCTCAAACCAGACATCGCCTCAGCCCCAGGATGTTCAAAAGGGAGCCTTAGCTTTGTTCAGAAATATTCTTGGTCAAAAGCTTCATCTTCTATCATGGGTCGCCAAGGACAACCCACATAAGAATGTTCAGTATCCCCACATAAGTTATAAACAGAAGGAGCATCACGGTTTGTAGCTACATGGCCCAGAACCCCACAATTATAACATATTTCACTTTGTCACAATCAGTATTTAAATGTGTAAGAGGACCACATTTATAGCAGCTTTTGGTTGTCCTGCATAAATATAATCCCTATCTCTTCCCAAAAGAAAGAGCTAGGTACATGTTGAATCACTGTTTCATTATGGTAAGTTGTACCTAAATGTCCAACTTCCAGTCCAGAATCCATTATCGTCTATTATAGGTTTCGATAATCAAATAATGTACATCTTTGCTCCAACCAATATGTTATATTGGCTACATTAACTCCTCATTTGAAACGTACTGTGATAGTCTTAATAGTTGGGTCCAGAAATCTCTCCATATTTCTAAATCCTTCACCTCATAATATAACTTACAAAATATGTCAAGTAACTGCATAGTGCAGAAACTAATGTCATAGTTATGGTCACCTGATGAGTGGATGAACGATATACATCAGAAGGTGAAAATCCCAAATTATCGATTTAATAAAGTTTTGCCCACCCAAATCCTATCAGGGACCACTGAGCCTTACCCTGTAGTGCAATCGGACTAAAAATGTTTTTGTTCTATTGCAGGTTGTTTAAACAATCCTGCATAAATTTTCTTTCCAGAGGGTTTAGTTTGTCCCTACCCTGACCCCTTTTCTGAAAGTGATTGAGTCTGAGCAGCTTGAACTAAAGTAATATCGGGACCCGCTCGTTGCATAAATTCATTTTGGTTTCTTTAGAACTCACCTGTGAGTTTCCCTTGTTATGGTCCAGGGCATTCAGCGAACGCCAAGCGGCATCTGTCAGTTTCATTTCCAGTGGCCTCTCCTGCTCTGGTACATGCACGGTAGAGGAATTACAAGCCTTTGAAATTTCTTGAGCAAAGAGTTCCACAGGATTATTTAATACTGTTCCTTGTTGCGGTTCAGAGTCAACTGTAACACCTGGTAATGGAATAGCTGGATCCGGAATCCAGCTATCATTCTGTCATATCCAGCCAGCATTTTGCAGAACCTCTCCAGCTGTCCACATATCCACATCTACCCCAGCATCATCCGATATAGTGTCCTGCTGTATATTTGACTGCATTATGTGATTTTCAGTACTCTCAGGTGATGCCTCCAATGCACTGGTAGGAAATCTCTTATTTCCTGACGATAAGGGAGTAGCCAAGGATCTTTTCCTTTTTTACCTCTTCCAACCTCTGTTGACATATACCATAATCTCCTTCAGCCACAGAGATTAATTCCAATAATTGTAGTTTTTCCTTCAAACTTATCTTGCAATAGCTTTTCTTCAGTGCACTCCACATCAGGAGCACCTGACACCTGGCTCTGTTCCCCTAACTCCGGGCCAATATCTTGAGGACACAGCATGAGATTAGAGGAGGCCGATTAAGGGGTAATATGAGGAAGTTCTTCTTCACAGAAAGGGTGGTGGATGTATGGAGCAGCCTACCTCAGGAAGTGGTGGATATGAATACAATGCAGGGCTTCAGACAGGCATGGGATAGGCATAAGGGAACAATACAGATGAGTATGAATAGATAGGTCATTGACAGAGCAAAGGCCGATGGCACATTTATAAGGTAGAAAAAGAAATCGGCAGACTGGATGGGCCTTGTGGTCCTTATCTGGTGTCAGCTTCTATGTTGGTCTGCAGGCAACTCAATGCCAATACTAGTATTGGGGCAACTCCACCAAGCGCCGGAGCTCCAGGGTCAGAACCTCTTTCCTCCACAGCCTCCATCGAAATGGGGTCCTCCATCCTTCTACAGGGCAACATCGCCCTTAGAAAGAGTAGTTTTTTTTTTATTGAAATTACATACACACAAAGGTAAAATCATAACAAAGGACATAAACAAATTAAACTTATCTTTCTTCTCTTTCAATCTATAAACACATAAAAATCATCTTACTTATATTTTACAAAGATTTGAAAACCTTTTCCACCATCGGTAGACCTTGTCACCTGGATAATGCAATAAATCAGAATGATACACAGAGTTCATTGCCTGTGCTACCAAATAACTATACACTGAATAAGGCATCATTCTCTGAGAAAGTACCCACTGACATCGAACTTGCCATAAATAAAATCGTAAACAACATAAAAAAACATATATGTTTCCAGATGCAAATCAGCCTTCTCCCTAGGAAGGAAACCCAACACCAAAGTGTCATAATTTAAAGCCAATAACCAGTCCATCTGCCATTTAGTTTTAGAAAAGACCAGAGAGTTTAGAATAAGAACAATCAAACAAAAAATGATTCATAGTCTCCTCTAAATTAATACATGTTGTACATGGACAATTCCTTTCTGCTAGGTTTTTATGCTTGGCATTCCCCTAACATTCAGCCTACCATATACAGTAAGCCATAATACTTTCCACATTGTAGCAGGCACTCGCTTGTTAGTTAGCTACTTCAAAACTTGTATATTAAAAGCAGGAGGACAGTCTTTAAAACTCGGCTCAGCAGGATATAACTGAGACAATAACAGATTATAGAATTAAAACAACTTGAAGTCTTGCTGTATTCTGACAAGTGCAGTTAGCCCCAACCTTTAAACTGCCCCGAGAACAAGGTTAAACTTTCTGTGCAAGAGCATAGAATGCTGAGCTCGAGCTCGGTTGATGTCTCTGTCTGTTTCCCTTTGAAATCTAACAAATCAGATTCTTTACTCCGCCTCACTGAACAGTCGCTCTGGAATTTCTCCTGCAGCTCGGTTCGAAAGTCAGTTGAAGTGTCGGTTTTTGTCGATTTCTAACGAAAATTATTCCATAGTTGGTTCAGTCTCTGTCTGTGGTACCGTGAGTACTAGATAGGTTTTGTACTGTGTTTTCTGTGTGGAACTTGTGAAAGTGTGGATCGGTTGACTGAACCGATCATTTATTTAATTCTTGTGTTAACTTTAGTGTGTAGTTACCGGTCCTTATCGGTTCTAAAAAAGCGTGTTTTGAGATGTTTTTTCCAAGACCCGTGACACGGTTAGGAACCAATAAAGAGTCTAGCCTGGCGGTTACAAAAAAAGTAAAGTTTGGTTAGGTTGGCCATGTCTGAGAAAACCAAGAAAAAAACAGGCCCACTGGGTTTCAACACTGCAGTGAGTGTGGGGAGGACTTTGCTAAGGCCGATCCCCACACCACCTGTGTTTATGTCTGGGTTTGAACACCTCGATTCAGACTGCCAAATTTGCAAAAATTTTCCCAAATCTACCCTTGAAAGAGATTAGGTAGACTGAGGGAAAGGAGGCGAGAAGTCCCCTGACCCGGATGGCCAGCCCGGTTCTGTTCTGACCGAACCAGAAGGACTGCCCTCTGACCAGGCGATACTTCTCGGCAAAGGAAGCCGATCCCGAGGGGTCGGTTCCTACTATAAGATAACGCAAAGAAAAATCGTCCAGTTCGGATCCAGAACTCCACGTTTCGACCACGAAGGAACAGCCAGAGCAATTCGGATTGTGGAATCGCGTCGCCTGGTTCCGACCGATCCAGCACCTTTGGCAGGGGCTCGGTTCAGTCGGTTCCCCAGTTCATGACTATACCCTTGAAGAATTTTATGAACCGGAGTTTGAGGAGGAAGGGAGTTTGAAGATGATGATGGTGAAAGTCTAGATGTGCCTGTGGAACCAGACATCTCCCAGACAGACCTTCAGGTGTATCCCTCCTAGGCTTTCTGAGTCCCCTTCCCACTTTATGTTCTACAGAAAGGTGGCTGAGACCCTCCAGCTTCCTATGGAAGAGGCAATGGAGGATTAGGAGGAGCCTGATTTTGTAGAAATGATGGACATCCCAGAGTCCAGAGACTGTCTATTCCCTCCACAAATCTTTTGGGAAACAGACACAAAAAATCTGAAGTTTCCCAATTCTATACCTCCTATGGACAGAAGAATGGACAAGAGGTATACACTCTCAGGCTCAGATATGGAGTTTTTATATCACCAATGCAGCCATGTTGGGGTTGTGCAGGCTGCTGCCTGTGATAAGGCAAGCATTCCCTTTGCTTCACCCCCAGACAAAGTCTCCAGGAAGACTGATGCCATGGCAAAAAGCTGTACATGGCATCTTCCTTGGGACTCAGACAATGATTATATGGCCTGTATAGCCAGGTACCAGAAGTCCAGGTGGGACACTGTACTGGCACTGGCTATACAGGCCTCCCCAGCTAGCCAAGGAGCTGGAGGTGGCTGCAGATGGGATTGAGGCATCTAAAGTTCAGTTTCATGCTGCTGTGGACTCCAGTGATGTGTCATCAAGAGTCATGGCTACATCTGTGGCTCTTCTGAGAATGGCTTGGCTCAGATGTACTAGCCTCTCACTAGATACTCAGGCTAAGGCCATGGATTTTCCTGTAGTGGGTAATTCTCTGTTTGGAGAGCAGACAGAGAATTACATGAAAAAATGGATGAGTACAGTACCACCTACAGGAGTGCTCAGGCCAAGGAGGAGGCAGGCAACTCCTCAAAGGCAGCAGTCTAGGGGCAGGGGCAGGCCTTTTCATAGGCCTTTTACCAACACAGGCCTCTTCTCCCTTTTCATAGAGGGGTTCTTCAGAGGAGAGGCAGAAGGGGTATGAGCAGGGCTGCATCCTCCTCAGCCTAAAGCCCTGCCAAGCAGACACCCTGATGGGCCTGCCTGGGTCGACTCTCCTATTCCAGTAGGGGCAGGCTGGCTTACTTTGTCCAGGACTGGATGTCTATTACATCAGACAAGTAGGTCCTGGAAGTAGTAAACCAGGGACTGGTTCTCAGTTTCAGAAAATTTCCAAAGATGAGAGCCAGGTCTTTTCCACCTGCAAATCTCTCGGAAACCCTTGCCCTAGAGGCAGAGGTTTCGTCTCTGCTGGCCTAAGAGCCATAGAGAGTACCTACCCTACACTGGGACAAAGGACTGTACTCCAGGTACTTCCTTACCCCAAAAGACAGGAAGTGGCGACCCATCCTAGACCTAAGATACCTAAACAAACATCTTTTGAAACCAAAGTTCCAAGATGGTAACTCTGGAAATAATCCTTCCCTGTCTAAGGCCAGGGAATTGCTAGCCTCCTGGACCTCAAAGATGCCTACTTTCACATTCCCATCAGGTGCTCCCACAGAAAGTACCTCAGGTTCGAGTTGCCCTCAGGCCACCATCAGTTTAGAGCTATGCCCTTTGGCCTAACCTCAGCCCCAAGGGTTTTCACAAAATGTCTGGCAGTAGTAGTTGCCTTTCTAAGAAGGCAAAAGATTTCCATTTTCCATATTTGGATGATTGGCTAATAGTGGGCCAGTCTCCAGACCAAGTCAAGTCTCGGCTGCAAGTGACCCAGCAAGTGCTTACTTCTCTAAGTTTCTTCTCAACCTTCCCAAGTCAGTTCTCGAGCCAGTCCAGCTTCTTACCTTTATAGGGGCAGAACTGGACACAGTCAGAGCAAGAGCCTTTCTTCCCTGAAAGGGCAAGGGTTCTTATAGAACTAGCCTCTTCCTTCAGCCTTCAGGTATCTCAACCAACAAGGCATTTCCTCCAGCTCTTGGGCCACATGGCAGCTTCAACAGCAGTGGTCCAAGGGGCAGGATTCCAGATGAGGGATATTCAGTTCCATCTGAGGGCTTTTGGTCTCAGAAGAAGGATTCCCTTACCAAACTGATCCCAGTGACTCTGACCTTGATCCAAGCCCTCCAGTGGTGGCAGGATCAGGACAGTTTAAGACAAGGGGTCCCATTTGCCACTCAGTCTCATTCAGTGGTCCTTACCACGGATGCTTCTCTTCTGGGCTGGGAGCCCATCTGGTAGCCCTCACTGCCTAGGGACTATGGTCCCCAAGAATCCCTTCTCCATATCAATCTTCTAGAGCTCAGGGCAGTTTTTCTGGCCCTGAAAGCTTTCTCTCAGTCAGTGCAGAACAAGGTGGTTCAGGTCAGAACAGACAACACCACCACCATGTGGTACATCAACAAGCAGGAGGCACTCGGTCCACAGCCTTGTGCACGGAAGCCATAAAATTGTGGTCCCTGGCTTATTCCTGCAAACCTCTCTGATAGCAGTTCATCTTCCAGGGAAGGACAGTGTGCTAGCGGATACACTGAGCAGGACC
This sequence comes from Neoceratodus forsteri, assembly GCA_016271365.2. Classification (NCBI taxonomy): domain Eukaryota; kingdom Metazoa; phylum Chordata; order Ceratodontiformes; family Ceratodontidae; genus Neoceratodus; species Neoceratodus forsteri. The sequence continues at coordinate 698,138,858 of CM028131.1, read as the reverse complement.
TCTCAGGGCCATGAATGGTCCCTGGACCCTCAGGTGTTGAGTGATTTTTCAAGGTGGGGCACTCCAGAGGTAGATCTCTGTGCAGCCCCAGACAATCACCAACTTCCTCTCTTTTGTTTCAGACCCCAGTCTTGGGCTCAGTCCCCTGGATGCTCTGACTCTGAATTGGGAAGGAAGTTTCTGTATGCCTTCCTCCCTTCCCACTCCTGTTCAAAGTTTTAGTCAAGATAAGGTCTCAACCTTGCAAAGTGATTCTGATTGCTCCAGATTGGGCCAGACAGCCTTGGTACACCCTGTTGTTGTCCATAGCAGTCCATCTTCCCCTGTCTCTCCCCAGGAATTACATCTGTTAACATCCTCTAGGGAGGATTTGGTACCCCAATCTTCAGTCTCTCAATCTCAAGGCATGGCTCTTGAAGAGTTAGACTTTGCAGACTTGCATCTTTCCCAGGGCTGGATATTCTCAAAGCTGCTCAAGCCCTCCACCAGAATGACTTATAACTCCAAATGGAAGAGATTCAGCATTTGGTGTTCCAAGAAGCATATTTCCCCAGATGCTGCTGAATTGCCCTACGGTTCTGGATTATATGGTCCATTAATGGCCTGGGCCTCAGACCAGCTACTCTCAAGGTACACTTATCAGCTGTTTCTGCTTTTCTGTCAGTGGGAAGTCTTCCTCACTATCATCTCATCCTGTGTTCTGTAAATTTTTCAAAGGATTGCTTCACACAATCCTCCTTTAGAGACCCTGCCCCTGCCTGGGATTTGAATGTTTGCATTGCTCAGCTTATGCAACCTCCTTTTGAGCCTATGTCCTCAGCAGAGCTTAAGTACTTGACTTGGAAAACTGTGTTCTTGGTAGCCATTACCTCTGCCAGGCGTATCAGTGAATTGCAAGCCCTGTCAGTGGAAGCTGATTTTATCTTCTTTCACAAGGATAAAGTGATCCTTAGAACCAATAGAAGGTTCTTGCCCAAAGTGGTTTCAGACTTCCATTGAATCAGTCTGTGTCTCTTCCTATTTTCTTCACTGATCATTCTTCCTCAGGAGAGAGGAGGTTACACAGTTTAGATGTTAAAAGAGCCCATAGCTACTACATGGGCGTACCAAGGGTCCTGGTTTGACTCCTCCAGTTGTTCCTCACTTATGGAGAAGTGGGAAAGGGCAAACCTGCCACTAAGAGATGTATTGCCAGGTGGATTGTGTCTTGTATACAATTCTGCTATGGAAAACTGGAAAGATTCCACCCTCAGGCCTGAGGGCTCACTCTACAAGAGGTACAGCTACTTCCCTGGCTGCTGCCAGGGATATCCTCTCTTAGACATTTGTCAAGCATCCACCTGGAAAACAGTCCATACCTTTGCAAGCATTACTCTCTGGATATCCAGGCTAGGAGTGATGCTGGTTTACACATCAGTCTTCAGAGCCTATTCCCAAAGTAGATCTTCCTGGACATAAGTCTCCACCACTCATTCACACTAGTGGGATTAGCGCCGGAGGCACTAGGACCATCGGGAGCAAACTTTTTGCTGGAGGGTCGTGAGCGAGCTCGCGGTCCCGCGAGCAGCGGCTTCAGCGGCAACGACTATCCCGATGGCGACCTCCAACCGCCTCAGTTCCTTTTTCCTCGCCGAGTGCGCTTCAGTGATGGCGTCGCTCGCCTGTCGGGAGTCAAACTTCAAACTAGCGCATAGTTTTCAGTTTATTTTTTTGTAACATTATCACGATAGTAGTATCGCTTAATTTATTCTGTTTTCGTTAAATATTTCTAATATTTTAAATTTAACTTACTTGAAGAAGTCTCGCCTACTGGACGGAGTGCGACCATAAGCAGGTCAGGTGACGGTAGGGAGACTTCAGTAGAAAGCTATTCAGTCAGCCGGGCTGGGTCCGGTCAGCCTCCTTCTCCTCAGCGGGGTTCCGACAACGGTCAGTCGATGCCCGGGGATGGCGGTCCCCTGTCGGCATAAAAATAAACGGTCGTATTCGGCACCATTGGCCTCAAGCTCTTCTTGGCCCACAGGTCAAAAAGAGAAGCATCACTCAGTCGCCCCTCTGGTATGTCTGTCGTCGGCGGTCGGTTATAGATTGCTAGTTGCCGTTCTCCTTCTTGAGTGCGCCAACTGCGGTGATCGTCGTCTTTGACATCGGAGCCCCTCCGCCTATAGGTAGGGCTCCAGATGAGCAAGTTTCATCAGTGGGCGCTCTTATGGGCGATGGGCTCGGAGGTTGGTTCTCCTGCCTGGCTCGGTTGCCACGGGCCCCGGGCTCCTCCGGCGTCGGGTAGGCGGTTGGACCTTCCTAGTCACGCTGGCGCCTTCTTGGTGCGGTGACTCAGCAACAGAGTGTTTCCCCCCTCACATGGCTGCGGCGCTTGCGGGGCCACACCGATGCCTTATCTCCTGTTTTTCCTTCTCTAGCTTTCCAGGTGCCTGGGGCATTTCCGGCACCTTCGCGAAGTCTGTCGGCAGCCGGCGCCATTTTGATGCCGCTGGGCCTTCCGCGGCACCGTCCAGCGGCGCCAGCGTGGTCTTCTTGGCGCTGTCCATGCGATGCCGTTAGGTCAGCGGCACCGTCGGCGATGCGCATGGTTCGTGCGCCGCTTGATCTGGCGGCGCCCGCTTGGTCTGCAGCGCCGCTTGGTTAGGCGGTGCCACGTGGTTTGGCGGTGCCGCCGGCGGCGCTGCTTACGAGTGCCCGCGTGCCTCTTCGGCGCCGTGCCCTTCTGCGGTGCCGTTTCCAACCTGTTTTGCCTTCTCGGCGCGGGGCCCTCGGGGACTCTCCTTGTTTCTCTGCCTGTTTCCTCTCTCCTAATTTTCCTCCTTTCCTGTCCAAACAGTCCTTCCTGGACCATCAGGAGATGATGTTGAGCCTGACCCAGACCTCGGTTGGGTGATGAAGTGGAGGAAACAGGATCTTTCTTTGCTACAGAGCCTGTGGTGAGGACCTGTCCTTTAAGTCTCTGTTGAAGAACCTGAGATCCTCTTTTCTCTCCAGACTACAGACATCGATCCTGGGAAGATATTAAGACTTCAATACCTTCATGCCTCGGAGATCCTCTGGTTTGACTCCTCAGATCCAGCCTTCCTTGAGACGCTGTCTCAAATGGTATGGAATAATCCTGCTCTTATTCCCTCAGTGGCTAAATCCATTGATAAAGTATTCAGCTCCCAAGGATCGTCCCATTTTGGCATCCCAAGCCTTTGCCGGATCCTATTGTAGTCCTGGCAGAGAATGATAAGATCGTTCTTCCTCAAACTACTACAGCTCGACCTATTAACAAAGAGTCTCGTAAGATTGATACATTAGGTAAGAGTCTTTGCTGCCTCCACTCTAAGTATGCGTATTGCCAGTTATCAAGGCTGTTTTTCTCAGTATGAGTATATCCTGTGGCACTCTTTGAAAAGAATGGTTGAAGCTCTTCCGGTTCGGACTCAAGTCAGAGCTTCTTCTCACCGTTACTAGAGTGTGGGTCCAATAACCAACAGGTCAAAGCCGCTTCGACACTGCTTCTCGCTCAGCAGCCGCAGGTATTTGTACTCGGCGCCATTCCTGCTACGTCTCTTCACAGCTTCACGAATGATGCTCAGCAGCAGGTAATGGCGCTGCCCTTGGCGGCTCCTTTCTTTTCGGCCCTCAGGTGGAACAAGCCTTAGAGGCCACTCAGAGACTAGGTCGGCCATTGAGTTGGCCAGACCCTCCGCCTGCTCCCTCTCGGGGCATGTGAACAGAGCGTCAGTTTCATAGTCGTCAGTCCTTTCGAGGCAGAGACAGGGAAGCTTCCATAAAGCCAACCTGCCCAACCTCAAAAGAAGCAGCAAGCGCGGGGCCTAAAGCCCCCAGCGCCACTCATAATTGTCTGGCCCAAGTTCCATCCACATTGCCAGGTGGAACTTTCTCCTCCAGTGGAGGATGCGTCTGATGTACTTCTACAACCAGTGGAAGTCCATAACCGGACAAATGGGTCCTTGCGGATAATTCGCGAGGATTATTCTCTCAATTTTTGGACCTCCCCGAATTGTCCTCCCAGGCGACAACCCAGGTTGTCGGCCTCTCAGTCAGACCTCCTCACCGCCGAGATCCAAGGCCTTCTAAGCAACAGGGCAATAGAACTAGTGCCCCGCATCTCAAGCACAGGGTTCTCCCATTACTTCCTGGTTCCAAAGAAATCTGGGGAATCGCTCCCATTCTAGACCTCAGAAAGTTAAACAAATTTCTCCCAGGAGAAATTCAAAATAATTCCTAGGTACCCTGTTACCCCTGCTGCATCAACACGACTGGCTGGCCTCCTTGGATATGCAGGGCGGCTTCCAGCATATCCCCATCCACCGACCCACATAAGTTCCTCAGGTTTGTAGCTCTGGGTCGGCATTATCAGTTCAGAGTCCTGCCTTTTGGGCTATCCTCGGCGCCTGAGTTTTACAAAGTGTTGTGCAGTTCTGCATGGCGCATCTCAGGAAGATAGGACTCCGGTGTTTCCCTACCTGGACGATTGGCTTCCAGAGCCCTTCCAGCCAAGGGACTTTGGAAGCCGTGCAAGCGACTTCTACGTCTTCTTACGTCCATAGGAATTCTGCTGAATTTGAAAAAATCACAACTGCAGCCCTCCCAGAGGCTCCTTTTCATAGGGGCGCTCCTAGACACCTCTTCATGAAGGCTTTCCTTCCAGAGGACAGAGAGCTCGACATCCTTCGGATGGCCCGTTACATCGAGGAGAACCAGTCGGTTACAGCTCTATCGATGCAGCGCATGTTGGGTCTCATGGCTTCCTCGGTGTTCACTGTACCCCTGGCCCAGTTGCACATAAGAACCACCCAATGGATGCTCTCACTCAGTGGTCTCTGACCTCTCACTCCCAGTCTTATCCCATCAAGGTGGCCGGCCCTTGAAGGTCTCTCACCTGGTGGACTCAAGAGAGCAATCTCCTGGAAGGGTTCCCCTTTGCTCCCCGGATCATCAGATCTCCATCACCACAGGCGCGTCGCTAATGGGATGGGGAGCTCACTGTCGCTCCTTCACACTTAAGGTGTATGGACTCAGTTGAAACTCATCTCCACATAAATGTCCTGGAGATAGAGGCGGTCCTCTGCGATCCGAGCTCTGAAGGATATCCTTTGTCACAAGAACATTCTCCTTCAAGCGGACAACAAAGCTGTGATGTATTACATCAACAAGCAAGCGGTGCTCATTCTTACCCTTTGCAGGGAAGCAATGAGGGTGTGGGAGTGGTGCTTGGAGCACAAGTCTCTGATTCAGGCGGTTTATCTGCCAGGTATACAAAAGCGATCTAGCAGACCACCTCAGCAGAGCGGAGGCAGACCCTCACAGTGGTCTCTCGATCCAGCCGTAGCTCGGTCACTATTAGAAGAGTGGGGACTCCAGACCTGGACCTTTTTGCATCCCACTCAGCATCAAAACTGCCTCTCTTCTGCTCCAGAAATCCAGGGCCTGGCATTTTCTGTCAGGATGCGTTCAGGCTGCGGTGGACAAAGCTTTCTTCGCCTTTCCACGCTTCCTCTAATCAGAGAGTTCTCCTCAAGTTCGAGTCTCAGGGGACCAAAATGATTCTCATTGCTCCTCCTGGCCACAGCAACTATAGTTTCCTCTGCTCAACAGTATGTTGGCAGCCTCTCGAGACCACTTCCTTGCAAATCAATCTTTTGACTCAGGGTTCGTTGGTCCATCCAACCTGAAATCACTTCACCTTCATGCTTGGCTCCTGAAGAGGTAGAAGTGAATCGGTTCAACATCTCTCGTGAGTCTCGGACATCCTTCTGGCTGCATGGAAGCCAGCCACCGAAAAACTCGCTTCCAAATGGAAGCAGCTTTCTCTCTGGTGTGCAAAGTCCTCTTGGAATCCTTTTCCTGTCCTCTGACAAAGTTCTGGAGTATCTTTTGGACCTATCAAACTCAGGTCTCCAGTACTCCACAGTTAAAGTTCACCTTAGTGCCATCTCAGCGTTCCATGAGCGGTTTCTTCCTTGACTCTGGCTCAGCTTCCTATAGTGAAGAGATTTCTTAAGGATTCTTCATACCAGGCCCTGTTAAGTGTCCAGTTGCAGCCTGGGACATTAACCTGGTGCTGGACATGCTCACTGGAAGCCTTTCGAGCCCCTAGCTACCTGTAAGCTAAAATTTCTTACCTGGAAGACTGCCTTCCTGGTGGCCATTACCTCAGCCCGAGGGTCTCGGAGAATTCATGCCTTGGTGACGGACCCTCCATTATACTGTATTCCATAAAGACAAGGTAGTTCTCCGTACTCATCCTAAATTTCTTCCCAAGGTTGTGTCAGAATTCCATCTAAACCAACCTCTGGTACTTCCCTCTTACTTAAGCTAATTTCTAAAATGAAGGAATGATCTCTTCATTCCTTGGATGTTAAGAGAGCCTTGCGGTTCTATTTAGATAGAACCAAGATTTTTATAAGACTCAGCAACTGTTTGTTTCTTTCAGCGACACCCGGCTGGGTCAACCTGTAGCTATCAGATGCATTCATCATGGTTAGTGGCATGCCTTCGACATTGCTACTCCATGGCTCAAGTTAAATTGGAGGGTAGAGTGTACGCTCACTCTACTAGAGCGGTCAGCGACATCTTTGGCGGAGATTTGCAATGTTCCAGTTGCAGATATCTGCAGCGCCGCCACCTGGAGCTCAGTGCATACATTCGTTAAGCATTATGCACTGGATGTTCATGCCAGGCGACATTCCGCATTCGGCAGAACTATCCTTAATGGCTTCTATCTTAGGCAGCGTGAGCTCTGGCTCTCCTGCCGCCCTTTTGGGGGTTATCAACTGGTACTCTCCCACTAGTGTGAATGAGTGGTGGAGACTTATGTCCAGGAAGATAGGAAAATTGCGTACCTACCGTAATTCTTGATCTTCTTGAGCGAGTCTCCACCACTCATTCTCCTCCCCTCCATCCCCGAGCTCACGCTGTGTTGGTCTTCACTCCCTCAAATCTTTAGGCCGTGAGGACTTCTTTGCTGACCCTTCTTACACGGGTCATACGGACTATCTTATGTCCGCTTTTTAAGGTTGGATTTACTCTTTACGTTAGTTCGCTGCACCTCATGGTAAAAAAGGTACTGAGGCGGTTAGAGGTCGTCGTCGGGATAGTCGTTGCCGCTCGAGCCGCTGCTCTCGCGGCGCCGGCTCGCGGGCGCCGTCTCTCACACACCCTCCAGCAAAAGTTTGCTCCCGATGGTCCTAGTGCCTCCGGCTAATCCCACTAGTGTGAATGAGTGGTGGAGACTCATCCAAGAAGATCAAAATTCACGGTAGAGTGCGTAATTTTCCTGTTCTATCCCTCCTCCATGGAGGTGCTGCTAAGTAGTCTGCAATTGTCAGAATACAGCAAGACTTCAAGTTGTTTGAAGAAAAATTACTCACCTCTGTAATTATGTTTCTTCTATTGGAGTCTTGCTGTATTCTGACCTCCTCCTGCCTCCCTCTCAGAACCTGGTTTTGGGAAGTGGGTGGGCAGGCGCAGTGTTGCACCTCAGGGTGCACCTTTACACCCTCTTCTTTTATTTGGGTGTTGTTTTATTACTATACTTGTTTGGTTTGGTTTTGAGTTTTGGGTTTCCTGACTTGAGTCTTCCTTTAGGGATCCAAAACTTTTGTTATCAGTTGGCTATTAAAATTTTACAATTTCCACATAGAATAGCTATTAGGGTTTTGCTCGTAAGAATCTGCAGTTAGATTTCAAGGAAACAGACAGAGACATCAACGAGCTCAAGTTCAGTATTCTATGCTCTGCATAGAAAGTTAACCCTTTGTTCTCCGGGCAGTTTAAAGGCTGGGGCTAACTGCACTTGTCAGAATACAGCAAGACTCCAATTGAAGAAACATAATTACTAAGGTGAGTATTTTTTCTTCTGTAGGTAGTCCGATCTAGGCTATTGATGTTATAGTAAATAGATAATTCAGTTTTCAGTTGTTTCTCTAGTTTTGAAAATGTACTTTTAAGTTCTTTAAGATTTTCCGGTTGGTCACTTACTGTTGCGGTTCAAACCCTCCTGAGATTCTACCAAAACACAGTTGGCCCAACTCCTGAAATCTGGATTGGATGTAGGCACCCATGTACTGATGGCAGCGTGTGACACTGTTGACACCTCTGGGCGTGGCGGCGACAGGGTCTGCCTCGCAGCCATTCATGGCTTAGGGTGTCTTGCTTTGCCACTGATGTTCAAGCCAAAATTTTGGATGCCCTTTTAGGCAATCCATCTTGTTTGGGGAGATGCCGGGACATTATCCCCCACCTCCAAGAGTGAGCAAGGTCTAAAGGTGGTACATTCCTTCTGCCGATCCCAGCCTCAGGTCTTCCCAGTGTCAGTCCTCTAGCCAGCCACCAGGGTCAACAGTCGAAAGGACCCTTCCAGCATAAAACCAAACACCCCAACAGCTGAGCGACTGCTCCTAGGGCCCCTAGACCACCTACAGCCACTCTGCCCACCCCAGGATGGATGGCGAACAGTGACCTCAGATCAATGGGTGCTGCAGCTTATCGAATGGGTCATACCCTCAATTTCTGGAGCCCCCTCTGGAAAATCTCTTGCTCTCCCTTACCCTCAGGCCCATCTCTTTCATCAGGGAAAAGATTCAGGCACTCTTGTGCAAAAAGGCCATACAGCCCGTTCCTCCAGTGCAAGAGAAAGAGGTTCTTTTCCACTTCTTCCTCATACTCAAGAAAATAGGGACCTCAGGCGATCCTGGACCTCAGCCACCTGAACCTCTACATAGAATACAGGCACGTCAAATGGTGACTCTCCAAGGGCTGTTGCCCTTCTTCAGCAGGGGATTGACTCTGTTCCCTGGACATGCAGGATGCCTATCTTCATATCCAGATTTTCCCGGCCCACCACCACCTCCTCCATTTCTGCTTCCATGAGGACCACTTTCACTTCCGGGCCCTTCCTTTGGCCTTTCCTCAGTACCTCAGGTCTTTACCAAGTACCTGGTGGTGGTGGCCGCAGCCCTGAGGAGATAGGGCTTCTGTGTGTTCCCTTACCTGGATGACTGGCTGTTGACAGCCCCTTCCAGGGACCTTTTGCTTCAGACCCTAGAATGTACCTTTCGGTTTTCCAGGCCCTAGGGATCACAGTCAATCTGCCACAGTCTTGTCTGTCTTCGTGCTAATGCCTCCAGTATGTTGGGGTGGTCCTGGACTTGTCCCAGGCCAAAGCCTTCTGCCAGTGTACAGAACGGAATGCTTGGTTAGTGCAGGTCCGGCTAGTATCCTGCAGCTGTCAGGTACCAGCCAGAGCGTTCCTCGGCCTGTTGGGGCACATGGTGGTGGCTATAGCCATGGTTCCCATGGCCCATCTGCACATGAGGGTCCCTTAATGGACCCTCGAGTTCAGTGGGATCAGCGTACCAACGACCTGGATCAGCTGGTAGCGGTCTCTAACCTGGTGAGGAGGACCTTAGAGTGGTGGCAGAACCCTACCAATCTCCTGCAGTGGGAACCCTTTCAAGCTCTGCCTCCTCCGCAGATCCTTACTATGGATGCCTCGGGTCTGGGCTGGGGTGCTCACTTGGCCGACTGTCAGACTCGGCGACCTGATCCAAGCCAGAATAGTTTCTCCACATCAATATACTGGAGATGCGGGCACTTCTTTATGCTCTGCAGGCCTTCCAGACCCACATTCTTTCCGATCAGCTGCTGGTGCAGATGGACAGCGCATTGTAGTATACTACATCAGCGGCGGGAGGCACTCATTCCTGTCCCCTTTGTCAGGAGGCAATGAGAGTCTGGTACTGGGCCATCAAGCATGGCCTGGAACTCTCCATGTTCCAGGTGACCAAAGCAGCCCTGGCCAACAGTCTAAGCCAGTCCAGGTCGAGGACTCATGAGTGGAAAATCCTGTCCTCAGTGGTCGAAGATCTCTTCGACAGGTGGGGCTGTCAAGTTGGACCTTTTGTGTCTCCACTCAGCATAAAACTGCAGCTTTTCTGCTAACTTGATCCAGGACCTGGGTTTTCTGGCGTGATCGTTGTCCCTCTCCTGGAAAGGGAGGTATGTGTATGCCTTCCCTCCTTCCCAGCTCCTGCAGAGGTACTTTTCAAGTTTCAGTAGGAGGGTCAGAGATGATCCTCATAGTTCCCTACTGGCCGTGTCAGATATGGTTCCCCCTCTGCCAAATCTGGCAGTGGAACCTCCAGTACCCTTGCCCCTGTGTACCAGCTTGTTTTCCAAGGAACAAGGCACCCTGGTCTATCCAAACCTCAAGTCTCCACATCTACATGCGTGGCTTCTGCAGACTTAGCTATCGCCTGCTGAGGTTTCTTCCAGGGTCACTGATAGGACATCCTGGTAGCTGCTAGAAAACCTTTCACTAGAACCACCTATGCCATAGTGGAAGCTTCTCCCTATGGGCGCTGCTTGCCACCTGGATCCCTTCACCTGTCCAGCAGATCCGATCTTGGAGTACCTGCTCTCCTTTTGGACTCAGGCCTGGGGTGCTCCTTTCTTAAGGTGCATCTTTCCATCATCTCTGCATACCATGCATCTATTGTCTTCAGGGCAAACTGTTGCCCAGCTGAAATATCCGCACATTCTTGAGGTATCCTGCATTTGAAACCTCCCATTTGGGACCCCATCCCTCCATGGGAGCTTCTTTTTGTGTTGGAAAAGCTCACTCTGCCTCCCACTGAGTGGCCACAAGTTGTGAGCTATGCTCTGTCGAGGAAAGCACTATTTTTAGTTGCTGTTACTTATGCTGAGAGGATTTCTGAGCTTTAGGTTCTGATGTGTAAAGAGCCTTACTTAGTTTTTCACAAAGACAGGGTGACTTTGTGTACTAATCCTAGGTTTTCTGCTTAAGGTGGTATCTAAGTTTACATTAAACTAGTCTATCCACCTGCCCATTTATTCTGTGAGTGTTATAATCAGGGGAGGCCTCTACATCGTTGGACGTTCATAGTGTGCTTCGTTATTACACAAATCGCACACATATTGTTAGAAAGACTGACCAGTTGTTTGTTTTGTTTGCCCCTAAGAGAGAGGAACCTATTTTGAAACTGTGTTTGTTGAAATGGCTGGCTAATTGCATTGTTTACTGTCACGTAAGTACAGCAAGCCCTTGCCTGGGGTGGTGAAAGGCCACCCACGGAGGTATAGCTGCCTCTACCTCGTGTTTCAGAAATGTATCCGCTGTGGACATCTGTGCGGCAACCACTTGGAGTTCTGTTCACACCTTTGTTCACCACTACAGTCTGAAATTGCCTCTAGCGCAGGGCTAATTTCAACCTCACCTTTCTTCAGGGCCTTCTTTCATGAGCCTTCTGCTGTTGACTTCTGCCTTCTCCGGCTGACTTTTCGGTCAGTTCTGGTACTGCTTGGGACTCAGTCCTACCAGTGATGGCCTGCTGCAAGAGCCCCTCGAGTAGATCGTGCAGTTATGTAGAACTTACCATAACTGTAGATCTTGAGGAAGAGCTCTTGCAGCAGGCTCTCCCTCCTCCTCCTTACCCTAATAGTTTCTTCTCCTTTGCACTTATTCTGCTTTTCTCGGCTCTGAGGAACCACCTCAGTTCCCTATTACTTACTGTGCAGAGGGTCTCTGATGGGAGAACTGAGGTAGCTCTGGGGACCGCCCGTTTATAGGATAGGCGGACATCAGCATGCTGACGGCAGGCGGGCCCCCATGATAGACTGCTAGCTAGAAGTTTACTTTGTGGTCCTGGCACCTGGCAGCTTCAGTCTTACTGGTGTTGACTGCTGCAAGAGCTCCTCTCAAGATCTACTGTTATCGTAAGTTCTCATGTAACTGTACTGTACTTTCCTGGTCCATCCCTCAGCCCACTCTTATGGAGAGCACCATATGTGCCCTTCTCCAGTCCTGGGACATGCTTCTGGACTCCAGAGAGGTGTTAAAAGATGTGCCAGGGGACCGCCACAACCTCCACCAGTTCTCTAAGGACCCTCAGGTACATGCAATCTAGCCCTGGTGATTTGTCCACTCGAAGGTCCTTAGGCCCCTGAGTATCCTGTCTGCTTGAATTTCTCTGTCTGTGACTTCCCTTCCCTGTCCTGCTCCACTGTGGTATTGGTCCATCCTTCTCCCAGGTGAAGACTGAACAAAAGTACCCATTAAGCACCTCTGCCCAGCCCTCCTCCTTCTTTAGCCTTACAATCGCATTCTTTATGTTCCACTTCTCTCTTGTAAGCCTGAAAAGGCCTTCTCACCTGCTTTTAACCACCGGGTAGCTGCATTCTCCTCGGATCCCTTTGCCTCGCCACGCCTTCTCGCCTCTCTGACTTAGCAGTATTAGTTCTACCCTATCATCTTCTGAGTATGCTTGTATTTTCTAAAAGGCTGCCCTTTGTCCCCCCTACTTTTGCCACCTCCTTGCTGAACCGGCTGGGTTTTTTTTTGCATAGCTTTCTTACTTTTACGAACATATGAAATTTGCCAGCAGATAAAGGCCTAGAGGTCTATCAAGTCTGCTTCGAATGTGCAGCTTGCACTTATTCTGCAGCTGCCCCTCCTTCCACCCTTCCCTCCATTGACCCTCCCATGTCCTGTCCCATCCCTTTTGAAGCAGTCCACTGCTCTACTGGCTACTTCTGCAGGTAACAAATTCCACCCAGCTACCACCTCTCTGTAAAAAGTGTCTCCTCATCTCCCTCCTGAACCTTCCTCCTCCAGTCTCATATCATGGCCCTGGTGTCCCTCCCTCCCTCCCTTACTTTGAACAGCCCCCTGTACCTGTCTTGTTTATTCCTTTCATGTACTTAAAGGTTTCAGTCACATCCCCTGTCCCTCCTCTCCTCCAGCAAGTGCCGTTCAACTCCCTCAGCCTCTTCTCGTATGACAAGTCCCCTGCCCCTTTATCATCTTTGTCGCCTGCAGTGCTCCCCCTCCAGTAACTAATATCCCTCTTCAGATACAGGCGCCAGTACTGCATGCAGTACTCAGGTGCAGTCTAACTAATGACCTATACAGTGGCAGAATCAACTCCTCCCTCTTGAGGATATATCTCTTGCAATGCAACCCTGCATTCTGTTGGCTTTGCAGCTGCCTTCTTACTTTGTGCAGAGTTGTTCATTGACCCTGTCATGAGGCACCCCCAGATCCTTCTCCTCCTCTGTCTGGGCTAGCTGCACTCCCCAGCTAGTAACTCCTCCTTGGGTTCTTCACCCCAAAATGCAGTGCCTTGCACTTTTGGCATTAAACCCCAGTTGCCAGGTGTCTGACCAGGTTTCCAGCTTTGCCAGATCATCCTGCAACCCCTGTCATCCCCTAGGTCGTCACTACCACTCCCATCTTGGTATCATCAGCAAACAGACTGATCTTGCTCTTGATGTCCAATGATATGTCTGCAATGAATGTCCCAAACAACACTGGTCCCAACACTGAGCCCTGTGGACACCGCTCGTCACTACCCTTGGGTGTGAGAGCTCCCCACCCACCACCACCCTCTGTTGCTTTCCTGAAGCCAGTTCCCTACCCATCTCACTAGCTTTACACCCACCCCGTGCCTTCTAACTTACTTCCCAGCACTCCATACCACTGAGTCAAATGCCTTACTGAAGTCCAGATACAGGACATCCACTGCATGGCCCCTGTCCAGTTGCCTAGTTACTCAGTCATAGAACTCCACCAGGTTGGTTTGGCAGGATCTGCCACATATGAAGCCATGCTGTCTGCTGTCCTGTAGTCCTTTTGCCTCTGGGAGGGCCACCAGCCTCTCATTCAGGATAGTCTCCATCAGCTTACCCACGATGGATGTGAGGCTCACTGGTCTGTAGTTCCCTAGTTCATCCTTGGGGCCACTCTTGTGAAAGGTCACCATATGAGCTATCCTCCAGTCCTGAGGTACACACCCTGAGTGTAGTGAGGCATTAAATAGGTCTGCCAAGGTCCCTAAAGATCTGTCAGCTCCTTCAGTACCCTGGGTGGATGCCATCTGGGCCTGGCGCCTTGTCCACCCTAGTGCCTTCAAACCCTCCTGAACTCTGCCCTCCATGATTTCCCCATCTGTCACCCCTGGTTCTGCCGTTCCTCCCTTGTGTACCACCCACCTCTTCTCCTTAGTAAATACAGAGCAGAATTAATCATTTAGTGCTTCTGCCTTATCGCACCCTGCTTCCACCCAGTCCCCTCCTTCCTAATCCTTACTATGTGGTCCTTACAGCTCCTTTCTCCTGATGTACCTAAAGAAGTCCAGCTCACCCTTCTTAATGCCTTGTGCCAGCCTGAGCTCTGTAGATGCCTTGGCTCCCTTACCGCCCATGTCACCTCCTTCGATTCTGTCAGGTACTCCTCCCTGTCCTCCCCTCCCTGTTTTCTTGTACCTCCTAAAGGCAGCTGTTTTCCTCCTTACCTTTTCCATGACCTCCTTGCTCAACCAGCTCAGTTTCTTAGCCCTAGCCTTCTTGCTCTGGGCCTTGTAGCAGGTGTTGGTTGCCTCCACTATCCCCAGCTTTATGAGCTCCCATCTCTGGTTAGTGCCATACTAGGTTGAATTCTGGCCAGGTGCCCTTTACCACTTCCCTATCCTCCCAAAGTCAGCCCTCCTGAAGTCCAGCACTCTTGTGCCAGATTCCACTCCTTCCTTGCCCATATCAGTGTGAGCCATACTGAGTGGTGGTCACTCCTGACAGTGGTTCTTCCACCGTAAGTTCTCCACAAACTCCCATTTGCCAGCACAAGGTCAAGGTATTCCCTAACCTGGTTGGTTCACTGACCATTTGCAGCAGGAAGCTGTTCTGGAAAGCATCCAGCAGTACCTGCTCCCTTCTATTCCTGGTTGTTGGGGTATTCCAGTCCACTCCTGGCATGTTGAAGTCTGCCACAATCAACACACTACCCTTCTCGCAGGTCCTCCTGATCTGTCCCGCTAGTCCCTGTCTAACTCCTCTGTCTGAGAGGGCAGCCTGACACCACTTTCATTCTGAGAATCCTATTCTTGGAATCCTGGATTTGCATCCAAAGTGACTCCGTACTATCCTCCTTCCTTCTTCCCTTACACACTTCAGTCCTTCCTTCACATATAGTGCCACCCCTTCCCAATCACCCTGTCCCTACGAAATAACCTGGACCCTGGTACAGACAGGTCCCAGTCATTGTATTGGGTGGCCCATGTTTCTGTGATGGCTGCTGTGTCCACCTCTTCCTCTGCCATGAGCACCTGTAACTCTGCAGTTTTTCCTCCCAAGGCTCCTAGCATTAAGGGTAACCACCTTCCACCCCACATCCTGCCCTCCTTTACTAGCATCACCAATAGTACTTGCCATTTGTACTTTGTCACTGTTATAGAGTAAGCTCATTTGGTTTCCCAACCTGTGGTCTGTGCATGTCTCTTGCCCACTTGCCACCCCCGCTCGTAGTTTAAATTCCCAACTTCCTCTGTGTACTCCTCCATCCTCTGTTTCAACACTTTCTTTCCCTCCTCACTCAAGTGTAGTCTGTCCTCCCAGGTCCCTCCCACCCCCAACAGCCCATACCCTTTAACATGACACCAGGTTCTTAGCCATCCGTTAAATTCCTCTATTCTCAGCTTTCTTGTTGTGCTTTCCTTGGGCACTGGAAGTATCTCTGAAAAGTTACTGATGTTCCTGCCCCTCACATAATTGTCCTAGTTCCTCAAACCTCCTCGGCTATATCTACTGTCTTGTCAGCCAGGTCATTCGTCCCAAGATGTATAATTAAATGAGGCTTGTCCGTACCCTTATAGCATATTTCAGAACAGATTGTCCCACCCTTTCTGCTGTCATTCCTGGCATGGCCTCCACCAAATGTGACTATCCTCTCCCCCTTACTACCCCATCTGACTCCTCTTAGTATTGAGTCCCCAGCACTAGATTCTACCCTCTTACTCCTGCTGCTTCCGTTCATCTCCATCTCTTATTCCCGGCTCTTCTTCCTCCTGCACATTATTTCCCCTTTTGCCCCTGTTGCAGTTCTCCCAGCAGAACTTCCCCGTTCAGTTTGGTCCAGGCATTTATCAATTACATCACCTCCCTCTTCCTTTTCCCTCTAGCAGTGCAAAACTATTTTCTGAAGACCCTTCACAAATGCCTCTCCTCTCTCTTCATAGTAACTTGTTCCCTCCTTTCCACTCCATGACTGTTGCCACTTCTTCTCCTCCTCACAAGTCCCTGTCTCCTCCTTCCATTTGTCTTTGTCTCCTGACCTGGTTTCCCGGCAGTCATTCTTCCTGGCCTGGGCCCTTTGTCTCCGCTTCCATTCTTCTGACCCTCTCCTCACCACTGTTGGCTCAATTCCCCCCTATTCTCTCCTCCCTCCTCCCTCCAGTATTGGGCTAAACCCACCTCAGTCTGTCTTGCCTGTCTTAGTTCCTCCTGCAGACCCTCACTCTCCTTTCTAAGTTTCTATGTGGTTTGCACACTAAACATCCCCTCACCCTCAGGCAATATTTAGAAGATTGGTGCACCACAGTTATTGCAGCCTACCACCTACCCATTGCTCTTATTTGCCCACCAGCATTACCCTTCAGATGAAGGATACCAAACACTCCCCAAGTCTCCCTCTCCCCTCCTATCAGTGCAAAACATTCTTCTCCTTTTCCTAATTTCCCTCACCCCTTTGTCGACACGTCTAGATAGATTGTGCAATTGCTTTTACATTCCTATCCTTCCTGTCCACATCCAAAACAGACTTTACGTAACTATTGCACGACATTCTTCAGACTCCTACTCCTCCTTTCCACAGTGCAAATAACAATACAGAGAAGTAACAATAAGCTCCTTGATTTGCAGTTACTTCCTTCCACTGAAATAGCAGTCACCTCTTCACTCGCTGCTGTTCCTTTCCTGGATGTCTGCTTCTGCTATGACAGGTGCATGTCTTTGCCCGTTTGGGGATGTGATGTCAGAACCCTGGTATAAAGGAAATCATGGACCTGGGGTGGGTGGGGTGAGGGGCAGGAGGTGGGACAAGTCTGTGCCTTCCAGAAACAATCAGGTAGGCACATTCACTGTGGTGGCCTCCATCAAGCCTTTCTTTATCCTGTCTCATTTCAGTTCTACATCCATTCTCACTCTGATCAGCAAGGTGTCCTATCAGAAAATCTCCCATCCTATGAAAGTTAGCCCTCAAAAGTCCAAGATCCTCGTCTTGGTCCTGGCCATCCCTCTGCTTATGTTCTGGGTGAAACCACACCATCGGTGATCACTTCCTGCTAACCCAGAGTATCCACCTTCACATCCTTAAATAGGCATTAAACAAAGGCTGACAGGAAGCTACATAAAACTAGTCAACAAAACAAAATGGAAGAAAGCCGATTTGGTTTTCAAGGGAAGTGCAAGGTGCAACAGGGAAAAAAAGACATTTATAAGGTAAAAGTCTATAAAGGGATGAGGACATGGAAACATAGAAATTGTCGGCAGATAAGGACCGCCAAGCCCATCTAGTCTGCCCTAAAGCCCTACACTAACAGGTCAATGGCTTCTGCCCCTTCTTCCCACCCTAAGGTCCCCTATGCCTATCCCAGGCATGCTTAAAATCCTCTACTGTGCTTGCTCCCACCACCTCCTGTGGTAGTCTGTTCCATGTGTCCACAACCCTCTCTGTGAAGAAAACCTTCCTCACATTTCCCCTTAACCTGCCACCCTCAATTTCATATCATGCCCGTTGTTCTTGTACAAATCTTATATTGGAAGAGTCTTCCCTGTGCACCTTGTTTGTACCCTAAGGTACTTGAATGTTTCTGTCATGTCCCCCGATCCCTCCTCTCCTCCAGTGAGCACATACTGAGGTCCCTGAGTCTCTCCTCATATGTTTTATGTTTGCAAGCCCTGCACCATCTTAGTCATGGATCCATAGGATCAAATTGAGGAAGCAAGTAGAAAAATCAGGGTGGCCAAGAGCAAGCAGAAGAAAATATTGCTGAGACATCTCGGGAGATACCAAGAATTTCTTCAGATGTATCAGTGATAGGAAAAAGAACAAAGGAGGAATAGTCAGACTTAAATCATAGGGAGGGAGATGGTAGAAGGGACATTGAAAACTAGGAAGCACTGAACAAATACTTCTGCTCAGTATTTACAAAGCGAAGCAGAGGAAGATGGACCCACCTTGATAGCTGGAACCATACAGGCCGAGGGTGTTGACTTTATCCCATTTACCATAGAAAGGGTTATGAAAGAACTAGCAAAGCTAAACACAGACAAGGCCATGGGTCCAGATGGGATTCATCCAAGGATACTAAGAGAGCTAAGAGAGGTGCTAGCAGCACCTCTGATGGATCTCTTAATAAGTTTCTACAAGAAGGGAAGTTCGGAGGATTGGAGGAGGGCTACGGTGGTCCCTGTTCACAGGGGAAACAATGAACAGTCTGAAACTACAGGCTGGTCAGTCTGACCTCTGTGGTGGGTAAGCTAATGGAATCCCTGCTGAAAGAGAGGATGGTGGAGTTCTTGAAGGCCAGTGGGCAACAGGACCACAGGTAGCATGGATTCACGATAGGCAGATCCTGTCAGATCAGCCTGATACAGTTTTTGACTGGGTCACAAGGACAGTGGACCGGAGGAGGTAGTAGATGCAGTCTACCTAGACTTCAGTAAGGCCTTGACTCTGTACCCCAAGAAGGCTGCTAAAGAAGCTAAGGCAGGTGGGAGTGGGGGATAGTATCATGGCTAAAAACTAGTTGGAAGGCAGAACCCAGAAGGTTGTAGTAAACTGGCTGTAGCTAGTGAGAGGAAATGACTAGTGGGTTTCCCAGGGGTTGGGTCATGGGGCCTCTGCTCTTCCAACATATTCATTAAGCGATATCACAGAGGAGCTGTGGGTAGGGTGTCTCTATTTGCTGACTACAGTAAGCTTTGTAATAGGTCAGAAACAGTGGAGGGGTAAATTAAATGAGGGGTGATCTCCACAAACTTGAGAAATGGTCTTCTGTATGGTATCGGAAATTTTTTTCTATTTAGAATGCTTTTTGTCCAGCCATTGCCGAGCTCAGCCCTGGTCACAGCTCCCGCCTCCAGCTCCCACCGCCTCCTGCTCCCACTTGAGTTGCTTGTTCCCCCATGCCCCTGGCTTACCCCCCAGGGTGGGGTCGTGGCACTTGCGGTGTCGTGAGCGTCGGGGTCGGGGTATTTGGGGAGCTGGCCTTGGAGCACATCAGAGGCAGCAAGGAGGTGTCATAGAGGCACTTGGCTGGGTATTTTTCTGTCCCTGATAGGACATTTTTTCCTCGGGGCAGGGACATGCAGTGACATCCCACGTCCGCCCCACCCCTGGACATCCAGGCGCGGCTGCAGCGGAGCCCCAGCCTCCACCAGGGGTCTGTAGTGCACTGGGCGTTCGTTCCCCTCCCTCTGGAGAAGGAGAGCAGTCCAGGGACGCTCCATCCATCTCCCCAGCTGGGCCCGCCACCCATGTCCGCTCTCGAACCCGGTCGATGGTGTCTCTGCTGAAATCCAACCGCTGTGCCAATGGGCCAGCTATATGGCAACAGAAATTTAATGCCAAGAAGTGTAAGGTCATGCACCTCAGAATGCAAACACCGGAGCCGAATACTACTTGGGAGGGAAAAACTTACCGCTTGAGCCAAGAGCATGATTTAAGGGTCATCATTTTGGAAGACTTGAAGGTTGGTAACAGTGTGAGAAGGCAGCACTAAAAGCAAGCCATATGCTGGGATGCATAGGTAGGGGCATCACTAGCAGAAGGATGGAGTGGTCCTACCTCTGTCATTGGTGAGGCCCCACATTAAGTCGGTGCCCAGTTTCTGGAGACCATACCTGAGGAAGGATATTGACAGGGTGGAGGCAGTCTAGAGGAGGGCAACTAAATTAATAAATGGACTCCAGGAAAAGAGTTATGAGGACAGACTGGGGAGCTCAACATGTACTCTGGAACAGCGGAGGATAGAGGTGATATGATGCAGACCTTTAAGTACCTCAAAGGATTAAACAGAGTCCAGGCAAATGAACTGTTCAAGCTGAATGCATCCACAAAGACGCGAGGTTGTGGCCTGAGGTTGGGGAGGTTTAAGAGCAACAAACACATGTTCTTCTTCACGGAGAAAGTGGTGGTGCCGTGGAATGGGCTACCAGATGAGATGGCGGGATCCAGGACAGTTAGAGATTTCAAGAATCGTGGGATAGGTACTAAGGAATTGTGACAACAAAGACAGGGAGCTCTTTGGTGGGGGGTCTAAAACATAAGCAAACTAGATGAATCACGGTCCCCATCTGCTAACACATTCTATGTATCTGAGCGTATGCACAGTTGCACAGGACCAAATCTAGGCAGCCCTCTCTCTAATGGGCTACATAACATTTTGAGTCAGAAAAGCACTCTGGAAACCCTCCAGCAGCACTAGTCCCTTGTTCAGGAGGTAGCAGGAATTTTCCAGTCCACCCCAAGTAGATTGAAGTCCCCCATTACTACTGCTTCCCCCTGCTGGACATATCTATGAACAGGAACCTCAATATCCTATCCAGTTCCTCTTCCAGAGAAGGTGGCCTGTAGACCACCCCATCCTTAGTTTCTTCCCTTTACGTGAATTGGACCTGCACCCACAAAGCTTCAGGCTTGCTCTCCATGTCTTCCTCTCTAGTGCAGATTATCCCTCCTTCACGTACATTGCCACTCCCCCACTCTCCCAGTCCCTGTATCCTTTCTATACAGTTAATACCCAGTAACTGCTAGATCCCATATGTGGTTTTGTGCGACTGAAGCCTCTGTAATGGCTGCTATGTCCACCTCTCCCACAACCAGCAATGACTGTAATTCTGCCATTTTGTTTCCCAGACCTGATGTTTAGCGATACTACCCTCCACTGCGACTCCAGACCACCCCTTGCTCCTGACCTGCCTCCTTGTACCCTTCCCTTGGCCCATCCCTTCTTCCACAACCTGGAAAGTGGAGGCCATTGGCAAGATGGCAGAAAAGAGGGAGGAGCTGCTGGTGGAGGACTTCAGCTGCCAGATGTAGATTGGAGCTTCCCACCAGCGACTTCAGCTATAAGCAGGCACATTCTGGACTCTTTGCAGGGGGCATTTCTCAGACAACTAATCAGTGAACCCTTTCATGATGGGGCAATATAGGACCTGGTACTCACTAACAGGAACAGTGCTGCAGACGTCAAGGTGGGAGGCCACTTGGGGACCAGTGATTTACCATACACTGTTATTCAGTATAAGGACAGTTGCAGAACCGAACCACACAAGGGCGAGGGTCCTGGACTTCAGGGGGCAGTTTTAAAAGATGGAAGAATGCCTCAGGGATGACCTAGCTGGGAGGAGTGGATGACCTGGGTGTGGTGGAGGAACAGTGGGTGAAGAAAAGGGAGCATATTAAAGGCAACAAACCTCTACGGCAAACAAGTGAGCAAAGCAATAGGAAAGAGACCACTGTGGTTCTCGAAAGAGGGTGAAAAGGTAAAGCTGGGGGTAGGCCGGACCATCGCACAGCGGTTGAATCTCCACACATGGGCGACCGGTTCAGGAACGGACCCGGTTGTCGAGGGCCGGCCGGGGAACAGGATGGAGCATCCTGTGGACTGCTCTCCTTCTCTGGGAGGAGGGTGGGGAGTATGCCTAGTGCTTATCAGACCCCTGGTGGAGGGTGGGGGTACCACAGCAACCAGCATCAGTGTGTTCTGGGAGGTGGGCCGGACATCATTGTATGTCCCTGCCTCCCAGAAAAACCCTGCTGGTCACTCTGGATGCCACCACCCCTGCGCCTGGTCTCCATAGCTCCCTTGCTGCTCTGCCACCGACTAAATACCGGCTCCACAAGTGTCACCACAGGCCCTGACCCTCGCCTGGGGAAGCCAGGGAGGCAATGTCAGTTCGCCGTCACCTTACCCGTCTCACAGACAGGCAGGTCGTGATGCTGTGGCCCGCCCTGGGGATAAGCCAGGGAGTATCAGTGGTAGAAGGCGGTCATTGGGAAAGGCGAGACAGGTGCAGGAGTGGGGCAGATGGGAGAGCGACTGGGAACAAAAAGTATAGTAAATAATAAAAAAACTTAAAAAAAAACTAAAAGGGTAGCATTCAGAAGGTAAAGGAGATGCAGAGGAGGAGGACTGTGAGGTGCATCATGGGAAGCAGGGAAGCTAGGGAAGGCGGTAAGGGCGCAAAAGCACAAACTAAAGAGAGCATAGCCCAGAAAGTAACAAAGGGATAAGACATTTTTAGGTATGTAAGTGAAAAGAGGGAAGACCAAGGGTGCGATTGTAAGGTTAAAAAGTGAATGGAGTGACTGTGCAGAGGGGACAAGGCAGACATCCTGAACAAATACTTTGTTTAGTGTTACAGAGGAAGGAGAAGGAGTGGGTCCACAAAAAGTAACACAGGCTTTGAGGGAGGGAGGTGGACACTAGTCCTTTGGAGGTGTGAGGTTCCTGAAGGGACTTGCTAATTTGAAGGTGGACAAAGCAATGGGGCCAGACGGGTGCATCTAAGGGTATTGAGGGAGCTCAGGGAAATATTGACTGCACCTCTGACAGTTCTTTTAACAGCTCACTGGAAATAGGAGTGGTTCAGAGGACTGGAGGTGGGTGGATGTAGTCCCACTGCACAAAAGTGGTAACAGGGAGGAGGCTGGCAATTATAGGCCAGTCAGCCTGGCATTGGTGGTGGGAAAGTTAATGGAATTACTGCTGAACATACAGAAATTGCCAGAAGATACAGGCCGTGTGGTCTATCTAGTCTGCTCAGTGTGCAGCACTTCAGCCCATTAGACTGCAGCTGCCCTCTGAAGGAAAGGATTGTGGAATATCTTAAATCCAGTGGGTTACAAGACCAGAGGCAGCATGGTTTCACAAAGGGAGGTCATGTCAAACAAATCTGATAGATTTCTTTGACTGGGTGACTAAGAAACCAGATCAGGGTGGAGTAGTGGATGTAACCTACCCAGATTTCAGTAAGGTGTTTGACACCATGCCACATAGGAGACTAATAAGCAAGCTGGGTAGCTTAGAAGTGTGTCCAAGTTGGTAAACTGGATAAGAAATTGGTTTGGGGATAAGCAACAGAGGGTGGTGGTAAACGAGTTCACGCCAAGGAAGGGAGGGTGACCAGCGGGTGCCTCAGGATCAGTAATGGGACCAGTCCTCTTTAATGTTTTATAAGTGGCATTGCAGAAGAGCTGGAAGGAAGGTCTGCCAGTTTGCATATGACTCCAAAATCTGCAGTAGGGTGGACACTCAAAGGGGTTAAATGGATGAGTGGACCTGACAAAACTTGAGGAGTGGTCCAGGTATGGCAGCTGGTTTCAGTGCGAAAGTGTAAAAAATGCACTTAGAGTGCAGAAACCCAGGGGTGGAGTACAGAATGGGTGGAGGGGTGTTGACAACCATCAAGCAAGAAAGAGACCTGGGAGTAATCATACTGGATGACCTAAAGGTGGCCAGGCAGTGCAACAAGGCAGTAGTGAGGGCAAATGGGATGCATGGGTGGGGTATCACCAGCAGAAAGTGGGAGGTGGTGTTGCCTCTGTATAGATCACTAGTAAAACCCCACCTAGAGTACTGTGTCCAACCCTGGAGATTGTATCTTCAGAAGGACAAAAAGTGAAGTGGGTCCAGAGGAGGCAGTCAAAATAGTGCAGGGTCTGCATCAAAAGCTCCCACGAGGAAAGACTAAAGGAACTCAACGTGTACACCCTGGAACAGAGGAAGGAGGAGAAATATGATACTGACCTTTAAATACCTTACGGGATAAAAAGGTACAGGAGGGAGTATTTTTCAGAAGAAAAGGCGCTGAAGAACAAGGGGGTATGTTATGAAGAAAAGTGGTGGATTCCTGGAACAGTCTTCCAGCGGAGGTGGTGGGGTTGAAAACAGTGGTGGGGCTCAAGAATGCATGGGATAAGCACAAGGAAATCAGAGTAGAAAGGAAGGGAGGAGGGAGAAAGCACTGTAGCTTGGGTGTGGTCTTCTGTAATAGTGTAGGTGAGGAGAAATGGGCAGACTGGATAGGCCAAGCGGTCCTTATCTGCCATCAAATTCTCTATGTTTCTACCTCTCCCATTCCTCCCTTCCTCCTGCTGCCCTGCTTGGGGATAAGCCTGTCGGCCTCCTCCACCATGACTAAAGGCACTGTGCACCCTGCTGACTCTTGTACCCTTTCTGCTCAAGTGTAAGCCGTCCAGTGCATACAGATCCTTGTTTTCCATGTCCCCTCCCAACTTAATGCACTTGTACCCTTCCACCACCACTCTCAAGCCATTGCTAAACTGCAATCCTTAATCTTCATTGCCGCACTAGCCCCTCATGACCGGGAGCACCTCTGAGAAGGCTACCGACTTTCCTTCCACCCTGCAGATTCTGCCCACCTCCTTGAACATCTCTTGCACTACCCCCACCTACATCCTGCAAGGTCATGCGACCTAGGTGCACTATTAATGAGATCTATTCACTATGCCCATGACTAAATGCTGCACAACGAAGTCCAGTGGACATCTGGTGGCATTCACTACACGCGCTAGTGCCTTGTGCACCAAATCCCCTGTCTGCCTCGCGCAGCTACGCTCACAGATAGAAAGGGACCTGGGAGTACTCATATCAAATGATCTTAAGGTAGGTAGCAATGGAGGAGGCAGTAAGGAGGGCTGGGGATTCTGGGATGCATAGGGAGTGGCAACACCAGTAGAAGGCAGGTAGTTGTTATCCTCTGTACAGACGTGGGACCCCATCTGAGTACTGCGTGCAGTTCTGGAGAACCCATCTTCGCAAGGATATAGACAGGATGAAGGCAACTAAAATGGTGCAGTCTGCACGGAAGCCATATGAACAGACTAAAAGAGCTTAATACTGTATGTGTACCTAGAGGAAAGGATGGAGATGGAGGACATGATAGAAACTTTCAAGTTTTATTTATTTATTTATTAAGTCTAGGATTACAACACTTTGAACCAAGGCTGTTTTACAAAGGTTCCACGTCAGAGAAATACAAATTATGGGGAACATCAAGACAGATATTACAACAATGTGGACATTGCAAACAGATTACAGATTAATACAATTCAAGGGTAGCATTGTAAGCAAGGCAGCCAGTGGCATTTGTCAGAGAAACAGACGAGAGATAAGAAGTGCCAGAGTCATAGGGAGGGAGGGGAGAAGGAATGTAGGTAGGGTGGGAGAGGGTAAAAGTGCAGCATTGGGTATACCAAGATGTGAGGTAGAATCCAGTGGGGGGGCCACTAGAGCAGGCAGGGAAGTGGAGAAACAAGGTTGTTGGGCTGTCACAGGAGCTGTTGGTAGTGAGATAGTCCTGGAGCCTAGTTTTAAACATACCAATTGTCGGGGCAGAGGAGATGGTGGGGCTGAGGCCATTGAACCAGAATGGTGCTCGATAAGCAAAAGAGCATTGTCGCTGTGAAGTGTGACAGTGGGGGACTTTCAGTAGCAGTAGCGTGGATCTCCAAAGGCACCGTTTGTTGGTTCGGTGTTGTAACAGAGTTGAGACCCCAGAAGGTGCAAGGCCAAGGTAGATTTTTTTCGCCATGGAACAGGTGAGAAACTTTATGCGGTTTGATAGTTGGAGCCAGCCAGTCTGGGTGTACAGGTCACATGTGTGGTGAGATGGACCATAGTCTATTACAGAGATCACAGAGCTCAGGACTGCAACCTTCAAAGCTTCTGGCGTGAGGTGTTGTCTGTGTTTGTAGAGGAGACCAAGCTGTGTATTAGCAGCTCTAGCTATTATCTACGTGAGGTCCGTGAGGAGAGATTAAGGTCAAGCTGTATCCCTCAGTATTTGAAGGACCCCACCTGATCTAGAGTGTTCCCTCTGGGTGGTGGAGATAGCCAAGTGGTGTAGCTTGTGTGGGTTATGACTGAGAGCTGCAGAAGAGCATAGATTTGGTTTTCTTGTCATTGAGGAACAGTTTATGATTAAGAAACCATGTCTCTACAGAACTGAAACCAAGTTGAAGGTTGTGTTGAAGAGTTGCAGGATCTTTGTGAGTGGAGAATGCAACAGCATCTCGACATATAGTATGATCTGCTCAGAGCAGTGGTAAGGGAGGAGTTGAAAAGGCTAAAGGAGGGGGCAGTATGGATCCTGTGGGACACCCGAGAGACAGGCAGGGTGTCAGAAGAGAGCGCCAGCAATTTTTACTCTCTGCACTGGTTTTCTAAGTAGCTTTAAACCAGAGAGAAGAGTCAGGTGATAGCCCGCATTCAGTAGTTGGTCAATTAGTAGTCCATGGTGTACTGTATCAAGGCCTTGAGAAGTATGATAAAACGGCCTCTGTGAGAAGGCCGTTGTCAAGGGATTTGTGCAAAGCTCCAGTGAACTCAAGAAGGGCTGTGGTGGTGCTGTAACCTTTCTGGAAACCTTGTTGTTGTGGACAAGGTATATTGTATTTATCCAAGTGGTCGGTAAGTTGATCAGCCACGATGCTCTTGGGTGCCTTAGACAGAGGGGCAGTATGGCGATAGGGCAATAATTTGAGTGATCTGCCTTTATCCTCGCTTTTATGGACAGGTGTCATGGTGGCTGTTTTCCGTAAGTCTGGGAATTTTCCACAGCTGAGAGAGAGGTTTAGGATTTTTGTTAATGGATGAATACCTCATCGAGGGTGAGCAACAGAAGCTCAAGGTCCAGGGTGTCGCTACTGTTTCTAGATTTAGAGATAGCTGCAGTAATATAGCAGAGCTTCATTCAGCCTTACCTCCCTGAAGTAGAAGAGGGATGGTTAGACTGTGGGGCTGATGTATTTGGGAGTAGGCCATGTTTTCAAAAAAAGTCATGGGGTAGACAGCACTAAGGTCTGAAAAAGCCGTGTTAAAGATGTTTGCGATCACCTTGGAGTCGAGGCTTGAGGATCCATCAACTATTAACATGGCTGGAAGGTTTTTGGCTGCTTCCCATGACATCCTTGATATTGTCCCAGAAAGCATGACCATTTCCCCATGTATTGGTGAGAGCCTTTGTAATAGGTGGATTTGTGAGTCGGATGGCTTTGTGCAGGCATTTCTGCTTGTTTGTAATTTTGATGTCCAGTTGTTTGCCAGTGGCCCTGGCAACTGCCCAGAGGTGGTCCCTTAGTTTCAGCTGTGAGAGAGAGCCGCAGTGAGACATGGGTTAGAGAGAGATTTTGTTTTGCTGTCTTTAGCAGGGGCAAAGAGGTCACAGGCTTTGTTGAAAATTGAGATGAAGTGATAAGAGCCAAGTTAACATCTGTTGCTTCTCGTGAGGTGGGTAGCCAGTCTTGTAGAAGCAGGTATTGTTTGAGATGTGGAAGTTTTCCACGAAGAAGGACTCTGCTAGCTATAATTTTGGGAGGGGCTTGAGGAATTTGTTAGACCATGCACATATGACTGGGGAGTGGTCACTGAGAGAGTCTGGGAGAACGGTCATACAGAAACTTTGTGGGGTGAGTGGTAAGGACCCAATCCAGGAGGGTACTGGTGCCAGTCTTGTAGTTAATTGTAGTAGGAGTTTACTGCTTATGGAGGTTAGCAGCTGAGATGGAGTCTTTATAGGCACTGGCGCCGATGCTAACCAGTTTGTCGAAATTCCCTAGTAGACTAAGTTCAGCTTCAGGAGGATGAGAGTTGATAAAGTTTAGGGACGTTGTTGGCTTACATGTTTAGGGTTCCTGGGTGGGATGTACGGAGACAATAGTCAGGCTTTATGGTTGGGACCCAGGACGATTTTATTGGCAGAATCTGGGCCGAGGCAGAAAGTGATGGAGTTGCTACAGGGTGCCATGACAGGGAGTTTTGATATAGATTGCGCAACCACCGCTTTTTGGATATCCGGTCCAGCCTGTGGACATTGTAGCCCTGTATTGTTACTGCTGAGTCAGGAACTTTAGGCGCAACCAAGTTTCCACCACTGCAAGGATGTCAGGGCTGTGTTGGCATGTGAAGGCTTGGAGTGCATCCAGCTTTGGTAGTAGGCTGCAGATATTAATAGTTACAAGGATAAGGGCACCTGGGGTTTGTGTGTGGCCTGAGCTTCTAGGCCAGGATTGGGATGGACACTGCCTGAGATGAGAAGGAGGAGGAGTAGGAGTTTAAGGAGCAGAGTCGCAGCTCTCTTTGAGAGATAGTTTTGATCGTTGTTTCCGGGAGTAGAGGTTGCAAGGTTCCGGCAGTATCCCATATGGACTGCAAGGTCGTACAGTGTATAGAGGTCACACTTGTTGAGAGTAGTGGTCGGGTAAGTAACCAGGAATATCCAGACGGTGCACCAAGCACAAGTCTCGAGTGGAAGTGGAGGGTTCTCTTGGAGTAGCAGTGGAAACCAGAGTAGAGGGTGGCAGGGTGGGGTGGGGTGGCTAGGACCGGGGAGAGAGAAGGGGGGCAGGGCAAGGAGGAGGAGGAGGAGGAGAGGCGAGGGAAAGGCAGAGAGAACCTGCATGGCTTATGCATAGTACAGTAGGGTGGGAAGCTGAGTTCAACAGGAGGGAGAACTTGGCTAGCAGGAGGCAGATAGAAAGAGATTGAGAAAGAGCGACCTCGGCTGTGCAGCACTACGTGGGATGAGAAGGGAATGGGAGGCATAGCCAGAGCAGAGGAAGCTACAAGTGTTGGCCAATAGGGCAGGAGGCGGGTATGTAAGACGGAGCGGGTTTGAGGTCTATTTCTAAGTAAGGTGGGGGGTGGGTGAAATTTTGTGGCAAAACTAATGTAAAATCAATGGGCGAGCGCCGAGAAGCAAAGCAAAGCAGTGAAGACAGGGACGGCCAATCAGCTGCTGTTTGAGAGGTGTGTTTACAGATGGTGGGAGAGCATCTGAGTTAACCCCTGTAGGTAGACTGGAGCTAGAAGCACAAGTGGTTAGAGGTGAGTGGATGGCAGGCTTATCTAGTTTTTAAGAAGGAGAAAGAGAGGAAAAGGAGGGTCCACTGAGGAGGAGCATTGAGATGATAAACAAACAGTGTGATGTGCCAGATAGGGTAGGAGCTGCTACCAGAGATATAGCCCTCTAGTGGTGAGAGGTTATAATCTGCTAATGGAAAAGTCAACAAAAACCTAATGGTTATCAACAAAGTCTAGGATATGCAAGAACAAGGGCACAATTTGAAGATAGAAGGGATGGCTCAGGGGAACAGTGAGGAAGTATTTTTTCACGGAGAGGGTGGTGGATGCATGGAACAGCCTTCCTGAGGAGGTTGTGGGGTCAAAACAGTAGGGGAATTCAAGAATGCATGGGACCGACATAAGGCAGTTATAGTGGGGGTAGGAGGAAGTAGGGTGCTGGTTAACTAGGATCTGCAGCTTGTCCAATAGGTAGGGAAATGGGCAGACTAGGTGGGCCAAGCAGTCCTTATCTGCCATCAAAGTCTATGTTTCTATGAATACTGGTGCACATCTGTCATGGTTGTGCAGAGCTGTGCGGGCTCTGTGTACGTGAGTACATCCTACCTGTTAGTGAACAGAGCCCAATGTGGGTTTCCTCCTCCCTGTCCCATGTACTGTGCTACTAGAGGTCCCACCCTCCCTGCCGAGCATTCTGCCCTCCCATGGATCCACCCCATCTCACCCATTTCATAGTTACATCCTCAAGATCGCTACCCTGCCCCCCATCATGCACCCTCCTCCCTTCTGTCATTACTGCTGCCCAATCCCAACCACATCCCTCTCTCCTCCCTGCTGACCTCTACACCCACTATTCCTTCCTCACCACCCGAACTTCTCCTCCACTGGCTTATCCCCATCCCTCCTTTATGTTCCTCCCTGGCCTCATGCCCATCTTGTCGCTCTCCCATGCCCACTGCCCCTTCCCTGAGCCCTCCACCTCACCTGATCTCACATCCTCTCCCTTACTTACCCCTGACATCTTCCACCCACCTCCTCCCATCACCACTGTGCCCTACTGCCCCAGTCCAGTGGAAGGAATCTTTTCCTCACCAGCAATTCTGGGGATGCTCACACAGGTCACCCTCCCATTCCTGCTTTGTTGTTCCTTGTCACAGTTATCCACGCCCCTCCCTGGGCCTCCTCTCCTGTTTGGGGTATTGGGAACCTGCCCAGTTTCCTGTCCCCCAACCCCTCTGCCTCTTGCCTTGGTTCCCTCTTAGCCACACCTCTTACCTGTACACCTCTGACCCTGTACACCAAAACACATACCCCTAACCACCACGCTTATCCGTTGGGCACAGTTTACCTGTTCAGTTATCTGACTTAAAGTGCATGGGCACCGCCTTAGTCTTCAAGGTGATCACCACCCCCAATACCACTGAAGCAAGTCCTGCCCTCAACTAGAGTTCTCACATTCTAGTCCTTTGCCTTAATCTGGTTTGAACCCCACCTTCTGCACTAAAGGCAGTAACCTTGCCACTAGGCTATCCAGTAGAGCTGATTTAAGCATGTTGTGATACACCCTTTAACCTGTGTGACCTCCACTGCAACTACTACCCTAGCCCCAGGATTCCCCTGCCCTTTCTGTCATTACTGGGTTTCTTCATCCATCTGTGTATATCCCCAGACATGTTAGCTATACTGTTCTTAGCTGTGGCACTATTCCCATGCCTGGTCCGGGACACAGAACCTATATTTATACGCCCACCCACTATCGCTTGTCTGAAGTCTGCTCTTCATGCCCACATGTTCTCCGGACTCAGCCTGTATTTCCTAGGCACACTCACTTATTCTGCCAGTACCCCTATTCAAAGCCACAACGCCACCATGATCTACCCTTCATGCTTTACACCTGCTTCAGGGCAAACCACTACTATGTTCCAAGAGTTAGGCACCCCAGCAAAAAGAGCTTATAGATTTAAGTATCAATTTGAAGAAGCTAATTCTGCTACTGCTTTTTGTTCTGGAAATGTGGAAGTAAACCAAGGTCCCCTACCCTTCGGCCTCCCCATCTGATTTTTCGGCCGCATCAGGTTTAAAACTGATGTCAATTAATGCATGTAGCCTTCTCAAACAAGCATTTGTCAGTGCCGAATGTTGTCTTGCTGGCATTGGCAGTGCAGGAGTTAGAGAGATGCATAATAGAAATGGCAGTGAAGCATTGAACTGACTCAACCCACCCCCACCCTGCAGAGACTGAAAGTGTTGGGTGTGCCTTTGGGTCATCAGCCATAACGCACGCCATTTTATCTCACCCTACCCTGCAGACAGTGACAAGTGTGGTGTGCTTTGGGGTCTTCGGCCCACGCTCACCCCATTCCATAAGGAAATACACTGAGATGGGTGCAGTATAGGAGAATGGGCTGAACTTTGGGGCCGAAGACTTCAAGGCACATCTCAATGCTTGTCACTGGCTGCAGGGTGAGGGTGGAATGGCGTGAGCATTACAGCCGACTATCCCAAGTCACACCCTGACACCTGTCAGTCTGTACCGGTGGGGCGTTACAGTTGAACCATAGCACTCCAGGCGCTTGTTGGTATTTTCACTCCAAATTTTCAGCATGGCCTTTTGTGACCCCACCTCATTAAGAGTGGCACTATCAGTTCGTTAGCTGAAAGGTGATTTTGCTACAGTGACTGTGTCATTTGGCCACAGGTGCGAAAACACATTTTGGGCAGGATGTGAAACATGACAACTGTACTGTTCATGAGGAGGTGTAAAATGGCAAAATTGGTGAAGTCACAAGCGTGCATAGAAACTGCACAACATATGCCTGTAACCCAGTTATTTTGGGATTTTTAACTAAATTTTCAACATAGGCATTTGGGACCTCCCTCATGAATGGTGGCACTGTAATTTTCTTCGTCTGTCCCGAAGTTGATTTCCACAGCGATCGCACCATTTTGTGCCACAGGTGCAAAAACACATTTCAGGCAGGATGTGAAAAATAACAGCTGCACTGTTCATAAGGAGGTGTGAAAAATGGTAATGTTGAAAATCTGGAGTGAAAATATTAAAATTGTCGAGTTACAAGTGCACGTGGAAACTGCGAAACACACACTCGTAATGCAGTCATTTTTGAATTTTTTCACCAAATTTGCAACATGGGCTTTGGACCCACCTCATGAACAGTGGCACTGTCATTTCATTATCGTCCCAAAGGTGATTCAGCAGTGACCACAAAATCACCTTCGGCCAAGTAACGATATGACAGTGCATGTGTTCATGAGGTGGGGTCCCAAGAACCCCATGTTGAAAATCTGGTACCAGAATTCCCAAATATGGCTGAGATATCCACCTAAGTTGAAATCCCCCATTGCCTGCCATTGTAAAGCTTACGCATTTTGCTCAGTTCCCGGTCGGCCTTTGAAGAGTTCAGACATGTTCACTCTACAGAAGATGACAGTGCCAGCCTCTGGAGGTAAGTATGGGATGAGGGGGTGCGGGAGGTGGATGCACAGAGGGTAGGTGCAGGTTGGGAGTGGGTGCACGGCAGGACGATGAGGGACCTTTTTTTCCCACAGGTCAAAAAGAAACTGGACTTTGGGGACTATTTTCCTTATTTACAGGTAAAAAATGATTTTGGGCACACTGGGATGGACTCCCAGTGTGCCACGAGTTTGGGGAGGAGACATGATGCCAACAGGGATTGGGCAGCCCGTCAGCAAAGAAAGTGTGGGGATATGATGCCAATGGGATTGGGCCCCTGCTAAGGCAAACAAATTGAACTGAGGAGGTGGCGCCATACGAGGGATTGGGCATCCTGATATCGGCTTTGTGGGGATTGTGTGGCGGGCGGCAGGAGTCACCATATTTATTGAAATGTTTCACCATGAAAGGCACATAATGGAGCTCATCTAACACTCCAATGAGGAGCGGCAGATTTCTTTCAACTCCGTGGTTCTCTGTGAAACTGCTGTCATTGCCAGCATGCTCGCTAATTGCTGGCTGAGGGCGCAACCACTAAAGCATCCCCTGCATTCGCCACAACACTGACACACCCATGAATGTGCTAATATCAAGAAGATGTTGCTTGGCGCTGCGTACGCAAGACAACATAAAAATTAGATCAAATAAAGATATGGGCTGTACATACAAACCCGGACATAATAGTTATCACTGAAACTTGGCTAAAAAGTCCCACACGTGCCATCAGATTTCTCCCCTCCTTCAGCATTTTCAAAGTGGACAGATCCACTATTGGGGGTAGTTATTTATGTCAGCAACAAACTTCATGCCACCTAATCTTTATCCCTTTCAAGCCTAAGGAATTTGAGTGTGTGGCATCAAATATCCAACTTCCTCTACAGAGACCTTCAACATTATAGGTTGCTACAGATCCCCTCATTGGGCACCAACTTTAAAAATCTTATTGTATCCAGTAATAACAAACCATTATCCTAGGCGATCTGAACCTAGATTGGCTCATGCCTAAAGCAAACACACTAAAGGGTCTGTGATGAGCTTGGTATTATACAGCTAATTATGGAGCCCACTAGGATCAATACAAGAAATATAGAAAAATAGTTCCATCCTGGATGTCGTATTACAAATCATCCCACAAAATTTCGCTATCAGCCATCTTCCATAATGGCCTGAGTGACCATAGCATTGTTGTTTGTACTTGCATTGAAGAAAAGCTGTCCTCCTGTTCTAAATTCATCACAAAGTGAAGTTTTCACAAATTCAGTGCTGTCAACTATCTAGCTGACCTCAACTGCATAAACTGGCAAAGATTTTACCTTGCCAAATCAGTGGATGAAGCCGTTGACATCCTGAACACTAAGTTAACAGTTAGCCAGTAAACATGCCCTGTTTATAAGGCACAGGGTTAGGAAGGTAACACATCCTTGGTTTCCTTTGATCTGAAAACTGCCTCACCCATTATGACAAACTTTGGCACGAGCAAGACAGACCAAATCTGCTGACTGGCAGGCATTCAGAACTACAAGAAGTGAGTGCATGAAACTCATCAGAAAAACTAAAACCAAATACTATGTTAAAGCACTAGAAGGCGCTAAAGGCAACCCATCCAAAATTTGGCAGATTATCAAATCAATCAAAGGCTGTAAAGTCTCCCTTCATTTACCATAAACATTGCTACAGGCGATGCAGTGATATGGATCTGACAAGTCACTGTCTTGGAGAAATTAATCACACACTTTGTCGCAGCAGGCCTTGTGTTTGATTCCTCACCAGCCACTAAGTTGTCTGGCTCTGCTTTGCACGCAGATTCCTCCCAGATATTGACATCTCATTTACTCCTCTGTCTCCGCCCTGCAACCTTTAAGCAAGTAGAAGACCTCTCAAGTAAACTTGACCCCAGTAAGAGTGCTGGTGCTGACAGCATTGACTATTTCTAAAACTAGGGCGCCACCATCTTACTGCACCAATTTTGCATATTTTCAACCAGTCTCTTGCTACTGCCACGCACCCTCTTGCTGGAAATCAGAATACATTACCCTCTTTAAATCTGGCAATCCATGTGACCTGAATAACTACAGGCCCTTCTCAGTACTTCCTGTCCTGTCCAAACTACTTGAAAAAATTGTAAATAATCAACTAAAAGAGTATCTAGAAAACTCCTATTTATTTAACCCACTGCAGTCCAGTTTCAGACAGAATCACAGTACTGTCTCTGCTCTGGCCAAAGTAACCAGTGACTAGTTTCTTGCACTCGATGCCAAGCAAACCACAGGTCCTGAGTTCCATGACTTAAGCAAGGCGCTGATCACAGCCTTCTCCTCCTTTGCCTTAGAAACCTAGGTGTGGATGGCCCTCTGTAAAATGTTTTGCCAGCTACCTTACAGGAGGACTTCAGCAAATCAAAGCAGATGGTCTCCTATCTAATCCTCTGCCAGTCAGAAGAGGAGTTCCCAGGGTCTATACTTGGACCTCTGCTATTCTCCATATACATTAATTCCCTGGCCACTAATATCCACAGGTCTAAGCTACACTTTTTGTGGATGCTATCGTACTATATACATCCAAATCTACCATGGCTGAGGTGTGCTGAACTCCAATCCGACTTCACTCATTTAGAGCACAACCTCTAATCAGCTCCAAATTACTACTAAATGCCAACAAAACAAAGGTGATGTTCTTCGCCTACTTTTAATTCAGTCACCCTTCGCAATCAGGCGATGCCAATTCCCATCACAACCATCTTAGCAGAACCCTTGGAGGTTGTGGACAATTTCAGGTACCTGGGTATTTGGATTGACAGCAAGCTGACTTTTGGCATCCACATAGAATGTCTTTCCAAAATGTTAAAAGCGAGGTTAGGGTTCTTCTTTAGGACTAGATCACCTTCCCTCTTGATATAAGACGTAGCTTGGTGCAGTCCACCTTCCTTTCTCTGTTAGACTAGGGGGCTATCATTTACAATTGTAGCACAGGTACCAACGCACAAGCTCGACATACTGTTTCACCATGCCTTGCACTTTATCATTAATGCACCTTTCGGACACACTGCTGTGACTTTATCAGATGGTAGGCTGGACATTGCTCACCTCAAGACGGCTGATCCACATAGGTACTTGGTAGCTAAAAATTCTATTGAACAAGCTCTCATCTTACATCTCTTCCCTTATCCATAAATCATACAGCTCTTATGCCTTAAGAAAGTTTGCCTACATTTTGTTGGACGACATCACACGCAGGGTGCTATCAGCTACAGTATGCCATTCCTGCAGTATGGAACAACGTGCAATCAGTGCTCAGACTTTCTGACCTTGTTTCCATGAATGTTTTGAAATTTTGGCCAAAAATATCTCAGGAGGCCTGCCACTGTCAAAAGGGATAGAATTCTCCTCGAAACTTTGCATTTGATTACCTAGCACTTATACCCCTCATCTCCTGTACCCACTTCCAGCTTCAGTATCCTCTTCCTCTGGCTGCTGATTTGGCACTACAGTGTTGATCCTGACATAATTGTTTATGTTTTCCTGCATGATCTTGTTTGTTACATATTATTATTGTCTATGATTGTCCTGCATTTTTTTATGTTCAAGTGTACGCCCAGATTGTCGCCCTGACAAAATTGTCATGTTTCCTGGCTGCTCTTGTTTGCTGTATATTGTTATTGCCTATGAATGCTCTGCATTTTTCCTTTTTTCGCTCAAGTGTAAGTCCAGATTGTTGCTCTGTATCCAACTGCGCCTTTCTTGATTGCATTGTACCTTGTATTATGAATGTATCAATTACTGTATAAAACATTGCACTGCTGTGTATGTATTGCTTGTGTTGTCACTGTCATCAGGACCTCCTTGTGAATGAGCTTGCTCAATGGAATATTTCCTGTAATAAACTTGAACTTCAACCTGCCTTCAGGTCCTGTGGCCCCACTGCCCTCCATTGTAGCCTTGAGAAAGGGTCGAGTAACAGACCAGAAACGCGTTAGGGCACTGTATTTATGGAATAAAACTTTTAAATATATATTTTCATTGTTCAGCGTGATATGTGGTGGTGAGTGCCCAAACCATGGTGTTTTGTACCCTCCCATTGTTACCCTATGAATCCCCACCATCACTGGTGCACCAATGTCATGCCTCAGCTGCTGAGTCTCCATCTTCAGCTGCCTAATATGATGACAAACAAGGCATCCCCCCACACCTCCCAGAGATTTCCAGAAACACCACCGCTTCCACCCCTGCACTCCACCATTCTATCTGCTTCACTCTGCCCCACTGCATTCCTCTTTCCACATATTAGCCTTGTAGCCATTCACTATTACTGAACTTAGCTTCCTTCCTTCCTTCCTTCCTTATGTTTCCTGAACCTCAGTACAAATGTAAGATGACCCTAGATAAGGACCAGCTGCATTCCTCGTCTGTGTTATCTTTGCTGTCAGACAGTAGCTGACTGCCCTCCCTAGTGCTTCCTAATAAGTTCTGTATTTACAGGCTGACCTTAGATGGGGATCAACTGCAACCTCAGCAGTATGTAACCCTTACCAAAATCTCACAATGTGTTATCTGCCCTCCTTTTACACTTAACTTTCTCCATCGGCCAGCTTGGCCTCACGGTTCTCCTTGCAATGCCCTAATGACATCCCGGATGCACTTAGACGCCAGACGCCTGCTCTGTGGCACTCACATTTTGGAGTTGCTCATGCAATGGGTTGCTTGGAATTATGGTTGTTAAATAGGAACTACAGCCTCCCTGTTGGAGGTCTGCAGTCACATGGCCCTCTGGGCCCGCCACTCAGGCCGCCTGGTCCGGTTTTGCACCCGCCTCAACTCTTCCTCTGCTGACATCTTCCTCCTCCTTTCTCCTGCTCCACAAGTCCCTGGCTCAAACAAGCATCATCTCTTTGTTTTTAAAAGTTTTATAGCTTATCATCGTTATCCGACCTCCACAGCACAAGCCCCAAAGTATCTGACTGATCCTGCTCCGCACCCCTCTTCCTGCTTGGTGGCGTGGCTAAACACTAGGAAAAGTGTTATTGGCCACATGTTTGTTTTAAATCCACCCCTCCCCCTAGGGAGTTATTTACCTCAGTTCACCCTGATTGCCAGTACTAATACCAATGAAAGACTTCAGGAGCCCTTCTTCCCACTTCCTTGTAGTTCATGCCAGCAGCTTCACCTCCACAACTAGTCTCCTACCTTCTCCTCAGTATCCTGTATGGAGTCTGGGGCCTTGTTGAAGAATGCCTCAGGACTGCTGGGACGGGTGAGGGACATCAGTGTGCTACACACCTAGGACATTTTTCCCCATCTGTTCCCTCCCTACCATTTCCTGATGTAGGGTCTTTGCCGCTATGCCGCATTCTCAAGGGGAAGGTGGGTGTCATGTGTCACCTACAACGTCCAGTGCCTCCAAAAGAAATCTGTCAGAGGGAGAGCTCTTGTTTCTTTTTCCTGTATACTGTATATCTTTTAGCTTCTGCTGCCAGATTGCTCTATTCAGCTTGGCCTCAGTTCAGTCCTATCACCCATCATTTTTGGACTTACACCTCAAGATCTTCCATGACTTACCCCTTGTGGTGGGCTGAAGGGGTCCCCAAGCCTCACATTGTAGGATCCAGTCAAGGGTTCCCAGTTCATGTGCAGGGCCTGTGAAGAGACCGCTTTATCTTGCTGTAGATGGAGTTTTTCTGATGCATTTTCTCCTGGTTCAGCTTTGAGACGCATGTATCAGGTGAGGTGCACATGCTGAGCGTGCATGCACATCAACAAGCAATGTTTTCCCACTCTCATCGAGCAGCTCCAACTGTGACGCAACCTTTGGAGTTCTTTGTGAAAGTCGTGCTGGGAGCTCCACCACCTCCACCCAGCTGGCCCTGTCAACCCAGGCTTATTCCTGACCCATGGGTTGCTGGCATAGCAAGCAGTAGTGTTGGTGTTGCTGCTACACTATCTGGAAAGCTAAGGAGGAGCTCTGTTAAGGGATGACCACAACCCTGGCTTGCTCAAGTGAGATGCCCATAGCACTCTTACAGTTCCTATGTCTTGGGGCTGGACGTCCAGGATTGTGGTGTAAACCCAGATTTCTGACATTGTAGCACAGCACACTTATTCCAGCCCTACTAGGCTAGATGTGTTGTATATTTTGGGTTTGCTTGACTTCATTTTGCTTGCCACATATTGGTCTTTCTTGTGTCTTTGGGGTTGCCACAGTAATGCCCACCTTCTAAACATGAGGACTAATGAAAGTGCTTTATAGCCTGCAGTTTGCATTCCATATGGTCCTAAAGGCCTGAGTTTATTATTTCTGCGTATTCTTGGACAATACTAACCTCAGGAACTAGGAGCACGAGTCTACTGCTGCAGTCCTTCCTCAGTAGCAACAAAGGGCGCTGTTTCTCTGCTTTGTGTCTGTTTGTCTGCTTTGTTTTTATAGACAAATTCAGAAGAGTTATTATTGTTTCCTTTTAGCCAGATAAGTGAAGAAAGTAGGGTTTATCATAACCAGCGGAGAGGCCAGTCCAGATTCCATACTTTGTGAATCAGTAGATGTCATAAACCAGAGTACAGATATAAAATAAAAGGCTCACGAGGATTAGGCAAGTTGTACTGCAATAAGCTGAAACCTCGGAGACTGATGGTTTCACTTTAAAGCACAAGAAATGATGACTACCGCTACCTTGATAAAATGTCTACCAGGAAACACTGGTTGCATCAAACCGTAGTAGTTAAGTTACATCACAATAAAATCACAAAAATAATGAAAAATAGTTGTCGAGCTCTTCTTTATTCGCATATCTGGATTGATTGATGCTGCAAAAGACTCCTCTGACAATAAAATGCATATATCGAATAGAATGATGGCATCCAGAGATCAAACCCCTTCCCTCTAATTTGTTTACTTTTTAGTAACATGACTTGTCCTTGATGTCATTCTTTTGACTAATTAAATTTCTAGAAGTTGTCTTATCCTTCAGGTACCTTGGAGTCACACTTGATCCCTCCTTGATTTTTCTGCCCGTATCACAGCTACTTGCAAGGTTGTTCGTACTAACTGCGTTTAGCTTATAGAGCCAGACATAGTCTCATCCCTGAAGCCCGCTTGCCATTGTTAGAGGTGTCTTTCTCCTTGTCTAAACTATAGTGCCCCTTGTCTTTATGTGGTCCCCCAAAGGCAGTGTTTTCCAGATGGGATGTGCAACATGGTTCTCACTTTGTTGTGTCCACCAACAGACTCACACACCACTGTGAATTATATGTGCTGATATTGGATGGTTGTTTCTGTTAGGCAGTTGCTGCCTCTTTGATTCTTTTTAGACAGATTTATTCAGAAAATGACTCACCCTAATTGCCAGTTTATTTTAAGCACTGCACAAAGAGCTTCTCTGAGGTCAAATGATGAGCTACTACTCATTGTACCAAAGGTCTCCTCCACTGTGACGGGTGACCAGGCCTTTTCCGCTTGTGCCTTGGGCCTGAGACTCCTTCCTGTATCCAGTCTGCACTGCCACTACCCAGTACCTCTTTAAAGCTGTGTGTACACGGTCACATTTGCACTAGAGTAATCCATGTGCTTTGCTTGCTGTAGTGCAAATGTGACATGTAGACACGCATTTCCAGTCGGTAAGCCGCTTGCTAAGATACTCCCAGATTCTCTAGTAAGCTGGGGACACCGAGAGTGAGCGGCTTATAGCAGTGTAACTGGCAGAGTGGACTGCCTACGCTGCAGCGATCCAGCAGATGTCTGGCTCTCCCATGTTGCATGGCCCCTCACCAGCACAGATTGTAGTGGTGAACAGAGGGGCATGTAGACATCTAAACCGCAGGTGGCAAGTGGTCTGGACCACGCTGCTGTGGTTTGTAGTTCCATTGCCACTGCCATGTAGACACGGCTTAAGAGGGTGCTGAGAAGCCACCTGTTGACCTCAACAGCTTGTACTTGTACTTGTATGCGATGGCTTTACTCTTTTCTATTTCTCTCTGTCCCAGGCCACCTCTTACATTAGTGGTATGTTGTTCTGACACATTTGTTGGCCTATGCCTTGACTACAGGCACTCTATTCCTGCTTGCCCTGTTGTAAATTGTTCTTTTTTTACCAATGCCTGTTACTTTGTTTAGTTCTTTGTAAACATTCTGGTTGTTCCTGAAAATACAGTAAGCAGTTTTCTGTCTAGTGTGTTTGCCGTGTCAAAAATAAATAAATACATGTTTATAAATGCATGACCTACCCTCCAACACACCCACACACACACTGAGCTTCAGGCAGCAGTGTACACAGAGCCAGAATTGTAGTATCCAGACTAAACAATGGTTGTAGTTTTTTTAGCTTCATTTTAATATGTTGGCTCAACAAACAGAAAACAGTAAATAGATTCTGTGTGTGCTTCTTTAGTTATCAGGGTTTTTGCATCTTGGTCTAGTTGAGATCTGTGAGGAGGTTATATGTGTATCCCACTCAGCTGTGTGTCTTATTATCAGGACCTTATTCGCAGTATGGATGGCATTTCAGTGATTGGAAGCATTCTTTCTGATCCTTCACCAGAGGTCAAAGTCAAAGCGTTAAATGCTCTCAACAACCTGAGTATGAATGTCCCAAATCAGGAGCAGATTGCAGTAAGTTTGCTTATAACTTATTAATGTGTTTTATTCTGAATATTTGTCATTTTTTGTAGAGTTTTAATATGATAGTTGCATGAAACAAAGTAGGATGCACAGCATACACCAGAGACAGTCTGAGGGGTTTGGGGCGTGGAGGACGTCGGCAGTTGCGCCTTGACGTCCTGGGTGCACGTCATGCCCAAGAACAGTGGAAAGTCCAGCTCCCTGAGTGCCAGGAGATGGAGCACCTGGTGCAGGCCTCAGAACTCTCGCAGCACTCTGTCCTGATGGGTGCCCGACAAAACAAGAAGGATCTGGGGTGCAGGCTCCCACCTCGAGACCGCCTGGGGGTATAGCCAGCTCCATGAAGGATCGCCCACAGGCTCCAGGTAAGGCGGAGAGCATGGGCAGACACATCATAGGCGACTCCCAATGGAGCGACCTAGGGAGCATGGGGGGAGGAGTATAAGACACAAGATCATATTTGATTTTTGTCACCTTTAGAGGATTGGTTCAAGCATTTATTATAGTGACATGGTAGTACTGCTATAGTTAAGGTTGAGTAGGCACTTTAATGTTAAATTAAATTTCTAGCTATAAGAATGTATTAGTAATGTCATACAGATAGCAGCATGTCAGCCTTGAGTGTTGACTTGGAGACAGAACTTTAAAATGTTAAACGTCAAACGCTGCAGTGTGGTCAACCTCCCCCAAAAAAAACATACACACATTGCAATGGCAGACTCAATTTCCACTGTGAAGATCAATTGCCCTGGAATCCTCTTCAAGTTCCTGTGGCTAATGTTCCTAGTTTTGACTACTGCTGTATTATTTTGTAAAGTTTTGAGTTTATTCAGTACTCTGAAAAAGAATTGTGGTAGCTGTGTTAGTCCAGTCAACAATGTAGAGAAACAAAAATATGTTGCAGGTGATACCTTTCATTGACTAACAAAATTATTTGAGACTAGCTTTCAGAGATAATACTCTCTTCTTCAGGTCAGATCAGAGAAAACAGACCACCAAACCTGACACAGAAACTGGTGCGATGCAAACTTCCCACAGAGCTCCAGCTAAGCGACAATGGTATAAAACCATGCAAAGCACCTGCTGCAAACTATGTTCACATCTCTCTCCTGAGACTTGTGTCATTCATAATGGAAAACATTTAAAATCCCAAACTTGTATTCCTGTTTTTCTAGTAACGTGGTATATATGATACAATGTAGAAAATGCGAGGATGGCTACTATATTGGTGAAACTGACAAAAGCTTAAAATAAGAATGAATCACCACAGATTCAGTCACCCACAAAGATGAAAATGCACCAGTAGGGTAACATTTCTTAAGATCAGGCCATTCCATCAGTAATTTTACTGTCAAAATGTTAAAAGGTTAACTTCAAAACAGTCAGGAACGGCAAACATTTGAACTAAAAATTATAGAGTCTTTAACACTAAAAAAAGGAGTTAATAAAGATGTTGTTTTTAAGCACATTGCCAGTGATAATGCCTCAAACAATGTTTCAGAGTTTCTCCTTTCATATTTGAACCATTACATCAGCACCCTCCACTGGACTAAAATGCAACTATCACTCACTTTGATCCTAAGGTTGGCTCTTTAGCAGATACCTTCTAATGACAATGGTATTTTTCCTGCCTACAAATGTGAATTGATGGTCCAGACTAAAATGCAACTTCCTTTGATCTTATAAATTGAGCTACTAACAGACATAACTCCAATAACAATTAGATTCTTCCTGCCTGTATGTTAGGAATGTGAATTGACTGAAATGCTTTGATGTGTAAACTGCTAGTCTATATCTTGAATCCACATCCAACCTCTATATCTCATACTATTCAGCTCTGTTTTCACTGATCTGATCTGAAAACAGAGATGCAGTGAAGTTTTAATTCTGGCAAAGTGAACGTGAAGTGATCCACTTGAATTCCCATATCATTACGTGAAATTTCCATTAAAAAGTCAAAATTGCCTTTACTTTGCATTGTTCACTCTGAGTTCACTTAGAGTTCGAGTTTGACAATGAACAGGCCACTGATCTCATGCCTGACTGTCTCTGCAGGTCTGCAGGTCACATGATTCAGAGAGACAGGTAAATAGGCAGGAAGTCAGTGTTTTACTTTCTACAAAGTCTTTTCAGTGACCCAGTAGTGCGATGGTTGAGGCGCTGGACACCACACCTCGCGCCACATCAGTGACCCGTGTTTGGGAACGAGCGGGCCGCCGGGGTCGGTAGGAGCAGAGAAGGATCGAACGCCCCAAGGACTGCTCTCCTTCTCTGGGAGGGGGTACCAGCAGTTGGAGAATGCCTGGCCCCTAGCAGAGGCTGTCTGGCAGCACACCAATGCTGCAGATTTGGGCGGGATGGAGTAGACGCCTGGAGGAGCGCCGCGCTAGCCATTGCACGCCCATCCTCGAGGGAGAAAACGGAAAACAAGGGACTCTGCCACTCTAAAGGATGACGCTTGTCCCCGCAGTGCTGCCCCAGGAAGACACCTTCCTGAAGCTGGATCCAGTCTGGTGGGTTGAGGCTCTTCCCACCCCTGCCACGAAGGGTAAGTCATGGGGCATAAGGAGGAAGGTGGTCTCATACCTGGGGCGGCACTGGGGATGTCAGATGCACACCGGGCAGAGTCCCTGGAGAGAAAAAGTACTAACAAAAACAAAACAAAGTCTTCCTCAGAACCCGCAGCTGTTGAATGGCTTGACTAACGGATGCAGTCTCACCACTCACTGCCTGTGTGGCATGTTCAAATGGCCTCCAGATTTATATTACTGAGTCCATGAGTCTCCATTGTTCAGTTGTCATAGACATTGAGGCCCTGAGCTGTCACAGCTAGTGTGCATAACTAGGTACTCGGAGATGGCTTTGTACTGCTCATACAGCCGCCTGCCATGTAAAGGGTCAAGTTCCATCTAGTGACAACTTCAAGCTTGAGGAGGTGCTGAGGGAGGCTGTTTTGAATCTGCAGCTGCCTAAGTTGGTCACCAACCTTCCAGAGCGTGCAAAGTGGGCACTGATGCAGCGTGCAACAATCAGCACTTGCTTTATTTCAGGTTACTGCAGAAACTCCTGTACCACAAGATTTAAACAGTGGGCCATGCAGGAACCCTCACAAAGCCACCATTGCTGGTACATTTAACAACATTTGATCCATTATCACTAGCTGTGAAACCAGCTTTAGGGACGGGGTGCAGCCACTCATCAGTTTCTGTCAGTAGTAAGTTCAATACAAGCCGCCTGTGTTAATTCTGCTACACCACGCATTGCGAAAGCGTGACGCGGCTGTCTAATGCCATGAGGGTTGCTATCACCACGTCTGACTTATTACACTGCTTTCCCATCCCATGATCACAGACAACCCCAGGTAGCTGTGCCCAATGTGCAGTAATACACAGATAGAACTGTCGCCGCTTTGCCACTTGTCCACATATCCATGCATAAGTAAGCAAGCAAGCAAAATTTATTTATGAAACACTATTCCAGTAGATCATAGCGTTTTAGAAGAATCATAGATCAGAAAGACATTCAATTTAGTAAGTCAAACATTAAAACTTATATAAACAGCAGGACTAGCTATCACAAAGTGTCAATTCAAATAAATAAGTTATCAAGGCACACTTAAAGGCCTCAGTGGATGGGCACTCCTAACCTGGCGAGGTAGAGAACGAAAGAGGGCTAGGACAGAGGAGAACTTGGCAGATATCGCAGTCTCTGTCCATGTAGGGCTTTATAGGTTAGTAATCCAACCTTGAAGGTGATCCTCCACCATACTGGCGGCTTGTGCAGTCCTCGGAGCACCAGTGTGACATGACAAGATCTTGATAAGCCAGTCAGCAGCCTAGCAGCGATTCTGCACCAACTGCAGGTGGTGAAGGTCCACCCCAGTAGTCCTAGGTATAGGGCATTGCAGTAATCAAGGCACATGGTCACAAAGGTGTGGACCAGTGTAGGAAGGTCATCAGGTTGGACCAGGTGCTTTATCCCGCGATATTCCTCAGATGGTAAATGACTTCTTGACAATGACCAACACCTGAAACTTAAGCATCCTCTTGCTATCAGTCGAATCGCCCAGATTCCGCACTCCAGTCAGAGGTCACCAGCTGGTTGCCACCCAGCCATAATCCAGATGGCTACCCAGTCGGTAACCTCTCTGCTCGACGACCTGGGTACATAAACCAACACCTCAGTCTTATCCGATTCAGTCTCAA
Source organism: Neoceratodus forsteri (assembly GCA_016271365.2). Taxonomy (NCBI): domain Eukaryota; kingdom Metazoa; phylum Chordata; order Ceratodontiformes; family Ceratodontidae; genus Neoceratodus; species Neoceratodus forsteri. The sequence goes on along the minus strand of CM028131.1, from coordinate 698,093,874 downwards.
CCAGTTGGCATGCATCCAGTCCTGAATCTCAGAGAGGCAGTTGTTAAAGACCGAGACAACATTGCTTTGTTCAGGCACAAAAGACGGTACAATTAAGTATCATCTATGAGCAGTGAAACTCAGTATGTACCGCCTAATTGAAGTGAATGTAAGGTGATGCAGAATGTTGAAGGGCATGTCTTAAAACTCTGTCACCGCCCAGTATAACTCTGGGACAGCACGGTGGAAAAGTAGGTCCTGGACGGGATCTTCCATTTAGACAGATGCGTGCCTAAGGGTGCCAGAATCCCACATTCTCCACAAAGGAGAATGGCAAGCGTCAATTGCCAGCACTTCAGCTACTGCAGCATTGAGTTCACAAGCAACCGATGATTTGGTGGGTATTTACTGTTCTGGGCAAAAAGGCTGTGCAACGGGCTGCTATTGTTTGGTGTTTTGCATGTATGCTACAAATGTCTCTTCTCTACAACTGACATGGATGGGTACCTTTGATGTGTGATGGTGGATGCACAGGTGACAAGCCAATAAATGCAGTTAGTTTACCTGTTTTAAGCACAGGGGTTGATTTACTAGAATTACTACATGGAACACTGCTATTCTGACCACTACTTGAACATTCAAAATCCTCCTCCTCCTCCTCCTCATGCCTGTAGTATTCCTCCAGTGTTACTTCATCACTTTTACCAATATGGCTACTTACACTGAAGGAAGGGGATACCATGCTCACTAAGGTGGCTGAGGGTGAACGCCCCATTACGGCATTAGCCCCTCTGGTGCCGAGTCCACAGTGCCATGTGCCTGCTCTTGAGATGAGTATGCTGGCCCCAGTGCCCAGATGGCTACCCTTTTACCACACTTCACACATGCTTGCAAAGCTGACAGACTGCCATAGTTTCATCGCTACTATCTTGTATGAAAAATCCCAAACTAGGGATTTTATGCCCTACTCTTTATATGTCACTTCTGGGGTTGCATATGGAATGGCAGTTTTGGTGTCGATTCAGTGGGGGTGTACTGCATGAATTCTGGTGTTGTGCACTCTTGAACTTTGACTGCACATCACAGACACAGCTATCAGAACTTTGAGGAGGGGATTGGACGATCAGACTGTTTACAAACAGCCACCTTCACTTTCTTTGTTCGGGTTCCAAGTGGGTCGCTAGCATCAGCATCAGCATCATCATCATCACAATCATCATCCACAAATTCACTTTGGATGCTGTCTTCCTGTGGAGATATTCCAATCACAGCCTCAGTACTAACATCCACACTTTTTGTCAGCATCTGAATGTTTGGATCGCTTAACCTCAAGATCACTGGAAACATGAGACTGTGAGTCATTAGCATGATCAGAATCACGCTCAGCTACTGTGGGAGTGGGACATCAACTACACTCAAGTCTGCAGATTCAACACAATTTTTCCCATCTGATATGTTTGCCTGGGTTGAACTTGTAGCAGTACTCATGCTGTTATCAACCATGCCATCACTAATATTACTACCAGCATGGACAACAGCATCTCCAACCAGCATTGAAGCGACTGATTTTGCTGTGAAAACAGAGACGGAGAAATCCCTTTACTTGCAGCAACTGCTACCTTTTCCTTCAGCTGCATACTACCACAGCCACGACCACTACTCTTAACACTGCTAGACTTGCTACTAGCCCTGATGAACCTGCCTCATCATCACAACTTCCACTGCTAATAGTCTTATTATGCAGCCACAGCCAGAAACAGCTTTGCATGAATGTCTCTTCATAGGCATTTTAAAGATTACACAAACATTTAACAGCAACTTATTATTTCGGCTGTTTTGGGGATGGGAAGCAAAACGCAAAAGATGCAGCTGCACAGGCACAAGCAACACAAGACTGAACCAATCTTCCAAAAGTCACAAAATAATACCTTGTTTTGTGGGTGGGGTGGGGGTACAGCTTTAGCTACACAGACAGATGCAGGGAAAAAATTCCAATCAGGCTGAGAAATTCAGAGTACTGCTACAGTATTGCAGTGCCACAGTAAAATGCATATCAATTTACACAACACGACACACATTAAAGGTCAGCGACACAAACTTGAACTGTTCAGTAAACTACAATACAGTCTTTTAAAGCGACTGAAAAATGCCCAGCAAACAGAAAAAAAAATGTAAAAATTAAGTAAAAGTTGTACTGTGTGTGCGGAAGACACAAATAATAAAAACTAGCCAACAAATGTTGGAAAAGCTGACTTTCTCACTAATCTCCTTCTACACCACAGATCCACCCTGAAGCACACTTCTACAGTGTCTGTCAGTACAGAGACTGAATGTAGTAAATTAACATTAAATATTCACACAAAATCAATAAATGCTTCGATGTGGCAAAATGTGTTTTTAAAGGTTTTTCGATGGTTTGAATCTCAGAGCCTCAGAGCAAACTGTCTCCAGCTTCCACTAGACACACTACACTGAACTGAGGCTGTGCAAAGCAATATAGAGCCCATTTGACCCTAAATCCCATGAATCACTGCAAATTTGCCTTAAAGAGCAAAAAACAAGGCAAGTAGCACGAAGTCCATAGAGGATAATGGGAACTTAGGATACAAAGTTTTTGCTTCACTTGTGGAAAATTACGTGAAATTCAGGTTCTCATCAAATACTATGCCTAGCAAATTTTAGCCACTTTGCCCACCTCTGCTGAAGAAGAGAGTATGATGAGTATGATCTCTTGGAAGCTAGTCTCAAAATAATTTTGTTAGTCCAATAAAAGTATTACCTGCAACATATGTGTTGGGTTTTTTCTCTCTCAATACTCTGCAGTAGTTTAGCTTAGTTTTATAAAATGTTTATATATATTTTTTTACCTATTGCATTGCAATTCCTGAAACTGGGAGAACCACATGTCACTGGTTCCTTGTTCAGATTGCTGGTCTGATTCATTTCATTTTCATTTTTATTATTTATACTTGTAAATCCGAATGAGCAAAACTGCTCGCTTTCATGGGAGACAAGTTTATTTTAACAGTTTTATTTATTTATTTTTGCCAGAAAACCTCTAAAACATAAAGGATAATGGATGAGCAACAGTGAACAACAACATTGTGTTTACTTCAAGAGGTTGTCACTACAACCAAGTAAACCTCAACAGTGAAGCCGAGAGGTTTTGGTTGGCAGACAACCTCAGGAAGTGAACTCAACTGTGTTGTTTACTATTGCCGATCCATTATCTTTATAATGTATGGGCAACAAGAGGTGCCGGAAGATGGTAAAAGCTGAGGGGCTGAGAATCAAAAGGGCACTTATGGAGGTAACAAAGGGCACTTTTTCTACACTAGTTTTTGCCATACAGAAATAAAAGTGGAGTAATACCGCCCCTTCACTTCCCCCGGTTCAGCACCTATGATGGGCAACAGTTCAACACCAACAAAGCATTTCTTCAACAAAAAAATAAAAATGAGAATTGTGTGGCTGTTTTAAACACACACCCCTACTGAGAAAGCCACACCCGCTATTACTTTGAAACTCATCGCCTGCTTGCTCCTCTCTCTGTCTCTCTCTCTGCTTCAGAAACCACCCTCCCAAGTTAAAAACAAAACAAAAAAACAAAAGGGATGTTCTTTGCTACAGATTTTTTTTTTAAAATGCAATTTTTGAACACCAAAATCGTGATCCCTAGGCGGCAGCAGCATGCGTCGTGTTCTATGTTGTTAGACTCCTGTCTAGGCTGGCACCCTGTCCTCGATCGGCTCTATACAGCTGGCTGTCTGATTGATAACATAGTCAGAATTGGAGCTCTGAAGTTCCTTTTCAATATGTTAAACCATTTCACTCTAGCTTAACCCCTGAGATCTTCTGAACAATCACAAGCCCACTCCCATGGGCGGATTCTCTGCATCACAGTAAAATCCCTCTGTGGACGGGGTGGGGGATGGGGTCAGATACACCCTTTCTGCATGTGAGGGGATACAATACAGTCTCAAGTCTGTGTTCCTGCAGTAGAACTCTTTTACGCCACTGCACCATGAGCAAGAAAAGCCACAGGCGTGTTAGGCTTTGGGGGGGGCCCTATACACCTATTACTGTCTTTTCCCCAGAAATGCAGCGCTTCAGTTCAAGCCCTCACAGGCTCTTCTTGAGACCCTTCAGATTTCTCCTCCTTTCGTCACAAAGTCCCTAATGGTACTTCACTTTGGTAATGTTTTGGCCCTGAAGCGAGCACACAGGTGTAGTATAGTCTGAGCAGCTCTTACCCAGACATCACACACAAACGACATAGGCAGAATTATTTTAAAATAAGCCAATGGCTTTACTAATTAATTAATAATTACAGTAAATAACATAAAAGACAAAAACAATTTAGACATTAACATTCTCCTCTTGAAATTCCTAGAAGTCCCACATAAAGGATGAACTTTCCTTTGCGATATCTATGCCCAAACTTGAATTCTCATCTTCTAAATGTCAAACTCTCCAAGTCCCACCAAGCTTTTAAAAAGGGTCTTCGATCCTCTTTAGGGACTCTGACATTTACTCCTGCTCTGACATTCTTAAGCCTCCCAACTAGTTGCTATACCTGCTCCACTAAATGGCATTTACTCTAATATCTGCATTTGTAGCACCTGCCTGAGTACTGCCTTCTCAATATTATATCAAAATGTTATTTGACCCACTGAATAGACTGTCTTGTGGACCCACTGCTGCATAAATCAGTTTGTGACTCGGATACTGTACTCCTGTCAGTACTGGCTGCATGCCACTCTCCCTGGTTGTTGCCTGAAAATAGTTAACATTCTTGTCTAGTGTACTTATATATTTTTCTGTTCTTCCATTTTAACTGTCTTTGTTCCAGTTGTAAACATTGCTTTATTGTTAAAATTTTTCTTAATTCCTGTTGTGATATGCCCATTGTATTTCCTGTCTATACAATGTTCCATTGTTTGTAACTTCTCCGTGTCATGCTTGAAAATAGGCAACATTCCTGTCTAGTGCACTTACCGGTAAAAAAAAAAACCTAAATAAATAAATGTTGTTAGTACTGTCGATGTGCGTGAGTCAAGATGGTACACCAACTACTTGACGCCACATCGATTGATCAACAACACTAGGAACCGATCGAATTCAGCACATGATAATGCTCTTCTGTATGCCTTCTCTCCCTTCCCGCTCCATCAATGAGTTCTGATCAAGCTCCAGATGGACGGGGCCACAATGATCCTCATAGCCCCTGTCTGGCCTCATCAGATCTGGTTCCTATTGCTGCAGTGACTTGCAGTGGAACCTCTAGTATCCCTACTCCTGTGCACGAGCTTGCTCTCCCAGGAGCAGGGCACTCTGATACATCTGGACCTCATATCTCTCCATCTCCGCTAGTGGCTCCTGAGGACGAAGCTATCACCAGACTTAGGGTGTCTACTAGAGTGGCAGATGCCCTGGTGGCAGCCAGGAAGCCCTCAGCAGGGCCACTTACTCTATGAAATGGAAGCATTTTGCTCTTTGGGCTGCATTACACCCTTTAGGTCCCTTCACCCTCTAGTGGATCAGAAACTGGAGTACCTTCTGGCCCTTTCAGACTTGGGTTTGCGTTACTCCTCTAGTAGGGTACACCTTTCTACCATCTCTGCATACCATGTATGTACAGATGATCGTTCAGTGGCTCAACTTGATGTGTCTTGCACATTCTTGTGGAGCATTCTGCAATTGAAGCCTCCTATCCGTGATCCAGTCTCATCTTGGGACCTCAATTCTGTGTTGCAAAAGCTTAAGCTGCCTCCTTTGAACCGGCCGTGTTCTATAGCTGCACTTTCTGTCATGGAAAGCATTATTGTACTTCTGCTCAAAGGATTTCTAAGCTTCAGGCCCTAATGATTCTGGTCCTGCTGATGCATCCTGCCTGCTTGGGTTCTGCTCTATATATAATATATTTACTCTCTGTTTCAGGCGATGCTTTGACTGTGGCTCTGCTTTTGGGGCTCTGAGCTGTATAGAATTGTATAATGCACTGTTCATAGCCTTGGTGACTCTATGTATATATTTTGTTCCTATTCTAACTGTGTTTACTGACTGCTTGTGTTATGTTCATCTGGTTCTACCTGGTTCTGTGTAATGCCTAACTTGTATCATGTTGTCCTGTGTATGAACTTGTATTTCATTGTACTCTCCTGAGTCGTACCTGAAAATAGGCAAATGTCTTGTCTAAGCGTGTTACCTAGTCAACAAAAGCTAAATAAATAAATAATGTGTAAGGAACCTTACTTGATTTTTCACAAAGACAGGGTGTCTTTGCATACCAATCCTAAGTTTTTTCCTAAGATGGTGTCATAGTTTACTTTGAATCTATCCACCCACCTGCCTGTTTATTATCTGGAACATTCCAGTCAAGGGAGGCATTGCTCCATGCCTTGGATGTACATAGAATTTTGAGATACTATACACACCAGGCCAAAGACTCTAGGAAGTCTGATCAGTTATTTGTTTCATTTACCCCAGGAAAGAAGGTGGCAGGTATGCAAACAGTGTTTGTCTAAATGGTTAGCTAATTGCATTGTCTTTTGTTACCATAAGTACGGCAAGGAACTTCCAGGAGGGGTTAAGGGCCATTCCACTAGGAGTATGGCCACTTCAGGAGCTTGTTTCAGAAATGTTTGGCCTGCTGACATTTGCACTGCTACTACCTGGAGCTATGTCCACACCTTCACCAAATATTACAGTCTGGACATAGCCTCCAGGCGTCAAGCCAACTTCAGCCAGCTGTTCTTCAAGGCCTCCTTTCATAGGCCCATTTTTACCTCCCACCTAGTTTGTCCATCAGTAGTTGACAGAACTGCTTGGGACTCTGTCCTACTGGTGATGCTCTGCAAGAGATACCCTCGAAGTAAGATTGTATGGTTATGTAAGAACTTACCATAACAGAAGATCTTGAGGAGGATCTCTTTGCAGCAGACCTGCTTCCCTCACTGCTTCCCCTTAACTCTGTCTCTCTGTCTCTCTCTCTCTCTCTCCCCCTCTCCCTCCCTCCTCCATAGGAGTGAGCCTTCTGCATTTCATTTTCTACACTTTTGAGATACCTCAGAATCCTCCTCAGTTCCCCCTTATGGCATCCTGCTTTTGGTGTCCAGCAAGAGAACTGAAGAGGGGTATGGGGGCCGCCCACCTTTATAGGATTTGCTGACATCGGTGGCTGATGTAGGAGGTGGGTGGCCCCTCTGTGACTGCTAGCTAGAAAGTTTCTGTGTGGTCCCAGTGCCTGGCTGCTATAGTCATACTGGTGATGGCCTGCTGCAAGAGATCCTCTCAAAGATCTACTGTTATGGTAAGTTCTTACGAATTGTACTTTCAGTGCCACAAAATGCAAAGCCATGCTCATTGGTGCAGGAATCCACAGGACACAGTACTGCATCAATGGAGTAAAGGTGGAAAACTCCAGAGAGGAAAGAGACTTGAGGGTAAAATTAGTAATAGCCTAAAATTCTCCCTCAATGTGACAAAGCATATGGGAAGACAAACAGGATGCTGGGTTGCATCAGGTGTGGTTTCACTAGTTGTAGGAGAGAGGTGATCCTGCCACTGTACTGGTCGCTGGTTAGACCGCACTTGGAGCATTTTATAAAGTTCTGGAGCCCACATCTGAAGAAGGACCAGGGTAAGCCAGAAACAGTCCAGAAAAGGGCAACAAAATGATTCCAAGCTAGTGGGGTAGGACATATGAGGAAAGACTGGGGATCTCAGCATGTACTCTTTTGGGCTGTCCTGAGGGAAAGGGGTATATGCTACAAACATACAAACACATTTGGGTAAAGTACGGTGGACTACACTAAACTGTTCAAAATGAAGGGCAGTTCAGCCACTAGGAGGGCAATAATCTCAGGCTGGGATGGGAGGTTTAAAAGGACATCAAGAAGCATTTTTCAATGGGTGGTGGGCAAATGGAACAGCCTGCCCAGTAATGTTGATATTGCAGATATCATAAGTGATTTCCAGTCACAGTGGGACAGCTTCAGGGAACATCAGCAAGGAGGGATAATCACTTAAGGAGGGTTACTGGAGGGAGATGAAAAGAGTTGATCTTCTTTGAGGACATCTTCCTCCGTGAAAACACATATTGAACTGTGAGCTGTCGACGTCAGGACTGCTTGGAAACTTTTGCCCCGCTGACATTCCTCTGTGTGAGTTGGCTACACCTATCTAACTTGAGCAGCCCCATACCTCCTCAGTTTTTTTCTCTCACCTTTTACCACTTATTGGACTGAAGAAATGCCTTTGTCGATTTGTGTCACTGAAGTTATCTAGTTTATGTTCTTTGATTATAGATGTTTTATGTTTTATGCTGTTGCGGCACCATCAGAGAAGTAAGTATTTTTTCATCTCGTCAGTACGATATTCAGATCTTTCATGACAATGCTTATGAATTATGTTCACTTTTGCTTGCAAGTCATGTTCTGTCTGCAAGATTTCAACTGGCATGAGGAGACACCATTGAAAGTCACTGGAGAGCATTCAGCAGAAACAGAGAATGCCAAGCATGCAGCTTCTACATCAACAGTGGAGTCCTAGAAACATAGAAAATGTCAGCAGAAGAGGACCAAGGATCCATCTAGTCTGCCCGTGTTACATCTACCCCCAGCTAGATTTGCTCTATTAAATTATCTGTCTGTGAGCATCCCATACGTGTTTAAAATCCGTCACTGTGGTAGTTTCCACTACTTCAGGGGCAGGTCATTCCAGGCATCCACCACCTCTCCTTGAAGAACTTTCTGATGTTTATCCTGCATTAACCCCTATCTGTCTAAAGTTATGTCCCCTAGTTCTACTGTTTTCTTTGTAGTGGAATAGTTCCTGAGTTTGCACCTTGTTTATGCCTTTGACATATTTGAAGGTTTGGATCATATCTCTGTCTCTGTCTCTGTCTCTTCCGTGGTCCAGGGAATGCATGTTAAGCTCCCTGAGCCTATGCTCATATGTCACGTGGTGCAGTCCTTGTAATAATTTAGTTGCCCTCCTTTGGACTATCTCCATTCTTTCAATGTCTTTCCCAGGTGAGATCTACAGAACTAAACATAATATTCCAGATCGGATGGACCAGTGTCTTGTAAAGTGAGCAGAATGACATCCCTGTTTAGACTAGTAATTCCCCTCTCGATAGCAGCCAGCATGCTGTTTGCTTTTAGGGCTGCCTTATCACACTGCGTGCTCATCTTTAGGTCATTTGTAGTTATGACTCGTAGGTTTCTTTCCTGGTTCGATTCCAACAGCTTTTGGTTACCCAAGAAGTATTCCTTTCTGGGGTTGTTTTTGCCCATGCATAACTTTGCACTTTCTGGCATAAAATTTTAACTGCCAGTCCTTTGACCATTTTTGTAATGTTTTTAGGTCTGCTCCATCTGGTTTAGACCCTCTGGCATGTCCACCCAGTTACATATTTTGGTGTCACCTGTGAAACAGATACACCTTGCTGTCCAGTCTATCTGTGATGGCTGCTAGAACAGAGCTCAGATTTTTCTGCGGCACATTGGAGCAAAGTTCTGTGGCAAGGTTCACATTTGCAACAGAACTTCTGCGGCACTCAACACCCAATTTCTATGCGGCAATTCTACGTGACACATTTTACCCTTGATTTTTTTTTTTGCATATCTGACACAATGCGTTAAGTAACACAGTCATTTTATGGGCATTTGTCACCAAATTTTCAACATAGCCAGTTTAAGATCTTCTGCTCATGATCAGTATCACTGTGATTTTCTTAATCTGTCCTTAATATTGATTTCGCACACCGACCGCGCTTATTGTGCGCCATATGTGCAAAACACATTTCGGATGAGATGAGAAAATTACAGTAGTACTGTTCATAAGGAGGTGGTAAAATGGCAATACTGAAAATCTGGAGGAAAATATTAAAATGCTGGTTACGAGGCAGCAGAACTGCATAACGACACTGTAAAACAGTCATTTTATGGACGCTTGTCACCAAATTTTCAACATAGCCAGTTTAAGATCTCTGCTCATGAACAGTATCACTGTGATTTTCTTAATCTGTCTCGAACATTGATTTTGCACACCGACCGCGCCATTGTGCGCCACATGTGCTAAAACACATTTCGGGTGAGATGTGAAAAATGACAGTTGTACTGTTCATAAGGAGGTGTGGAAAATGACAAGATCAGAATCTGGGTGAAAATATTAAAAATGCTTGAAGTTACGAGCGCGAGGAACCGGGCAGAACGCACGCCATAAAACAGTCATTTTGGGATGCATCAAATTTTCAACATAGGGTTTTTGAGCCTACCTATGATATCAGACACTGTCATTTTAATCATTCGAAAGGTGGTTCCGCAGTGACTGTGGAACCACCTTCGGACCGATTAACGAAATAACAGTGTCACAGTTCATGAGGTGGGGCCCTAAAACCCCATGTTGAAAATTTGGTGAAAAAATTCTAGAAATGGCTGAGATATGGACTAAAGTTGAAAACCCCATTTATGCCATTATACAGCTTACCGGGCATTTCTTCAGTTCGCGGTCGGCTTTGAAGAGTGCAGACGTGTTCCCGGTCCACTGAAGATCGTTGCGCTGGGCCCGGAGGTAAGTATGGGTTGAGGTGGGGGTGTGGGAGGTGGGTACGCAGAGGTTGGGTGCGGGTTGGGGGGGCCAAAAGAATCAACAAGGGAAGGTTTTTTTTATTTCATTTTTTTTTGTTTTAGATAAACGAGGGACTTTTCCACGCTGGGGTGGGCTTCAGCGTGGCAGCAGGCAGTTTGGGGACAGTGAAGCCGACAGGGATTGGGCACCCCGTGAGTAACGGAAGCTTTTGCCACGCTGGGGTGGGCTCCCATCATGGCACCAGGCAGCTTGGGGGAGAGAAGCTGATGGTGGATTGGGCACCCCGCTGGCAACGGAGCTTTTGCCACGCTGGGGTGGGCTCCCAGCGTGGCACCAGGCAGAGTTTGGGGAGACAGTGAAGCCGACGGGGATTGGGCACCTGTCGGCAACGGAAGCTTTTGCCGCGCTTGGGTGGGCTCCCAGCATGGCAGCAGGCAGCTTGGGGAGACAGTGAAGCCGACGGGGATTGGGCACTTTTGTCGGCAACGGAGCTTTGCCGCGCTGGGGTGGGCTCCCAGCGTGGCACCAGGCAGCTTGGGGACAGTGAAGCCAGCGGGGATTGGGCACTTCGCCGGCAAAGGACGTTGTTCTCAGCTGGCTGGACTCGCTGGTGACAGCAAATTCCGCGGTTTGCTGCACCTGTGGAATCGCTGAAAACTCGGGACCCGGCTATGAATGTTACAGAGTAAGAGTCCCAGTACTGAACCCTGGGTACCTCATTTGTTATCCTTTTCTCTGTAGACAAAGCTCTGTTCACTTGAACTCTTTGTGTTCGCCCTGTAGCCAGTTTCGACCCATTGGTACTATCTTTGGTCCACCCTGTGTGATCCTGCTTTTTCACCAGCCTTCTGTGAGGTACAGAGTTGAAGGCTTTGCTGAAATCGCATAGATCACATCCACAGCTCCACTCTTATCCACAACCTTTGTAACCCAATTGAAAATATCAGTCAGGTTAGTTTGATAAGATCTACTGGTTGTGAAACCCGTGATATTTGGGTTCAACTGACCGCTTGCCTCGTAGTAGTGCCTAATTCTCTGCTTTAGCAAGGACCCATTAATTTTCCACTATTGATGTGAAGTTTACTGGGCGGTAGTTTCCTGGGACCTCCTGCTTCCAGATTTGTTGAGGGGATTACTGTTGCCTTTTCCAATCTGCTGGGACCTTGCCACTGGCCAGTGATAATGTGAACAGCTCAGCCAGTGGTGTAGTTAGTTCCTCCCTTAGTTCCTTGAGGATACAGGGTTGCATATTGTCTGGCCCCATAGCTTTGTATGCTTTCAAATTGATCACACACTCAGCACTTCCTCAGCTGAAAAGTGGCATGCATCATTTTCTGTGTGATGTAGGAGTCTGTCTGATAACTGTGGCTCATTATCGTCCTGCTCATCTGTAAATACTTAGCAGAAGTACCTGTTAAGGACCTCCTCTTTCTCTCCATCATCTTCTATTATGTTCTCGTCCTCTGTTCGTAGTGTTAGTATTCCTCCTTTGTCTTCTTTTTTCTTTGATGTACCTGAAGAAGGTCTTTTTCTTCGCCTTAATACCTTCTGCAGTTTTTCTTTCTGTATCAGATTTGGCTTGCTTAATGATTTTGGCTGCTCCTTTTGTTTGTCCTTGTATGAATCCCAGTCTTCTTCCTTCTTGTTGTTTTGAATTTGCGGTATGCTCCTTCTTCTGACGTGGGATGTCTGCTACATCTTCGAGAACCATAGTGAATTTCTTCTCTTTTTTGCCTTGCTGACTTTTCTGGTGCATTGTTCAGTGATCTTCAGTGATAGCATCTTTTATGAAACCCCATAAGTCCTCGACCCCCACCTTTAGTTCTTGTTGCCAGAATCTCTGCTACTCTAGCTCTCATGTCTTTGAAGTCAGCTCTCCTGAAGTCCAGCACCCTTGTGGTTGAGTGACTGGTCTCCAGGTCTGTGGTCATGTGGAAGTTGACCATGATGGTCAGTGTTTCCTAAATGGCACCTCACCGTGACATTACTAATGTCAGTGCAGGAGGACAAGGTCCAGAATGGCACTGTCCCTTGTAGGTGTGTTTATAAGCTGGGTTGGTCCAGCTTCCTGTAGAGTCAATAGGAAGTTCCTGCTTCTTCGGATGCTGCAGATAGCATGCCCCAGTCTGTATCCAGGAGACTGAAATCCCTACAAGTACTGTGTCACCCTTATCTGTCATTTGTGTATGTCCTCGAACAATTGTTTGTCTCCATGTTCATCCTAGGATGGGGCCTATATAGACACCAAATCTGATAGATCCTCCTTCTGTTGTGAGGCATCTGTAATTCTGTCGCTTTGATGTTATCTCGAACATATTTATTTATTTAAATTTTGGTAACTGGGTGAGCTCACTGAGACCGTGACAGCCTCTTTTTCAGGGCGTCCCCAGGATTAGTTACATGTACCTAGAGGGAAAATAAAAGTTCAACATATGCAGTTAAGAATTATACCAAGTTGACAAGTACATGACAAAGTGTGTTAGCAGATACAAGATATTGCCACAAGCACAAGGTTCGAATTCATGTGTCAGTATTTTAGGTACCGAGCAGTACTCAAACATGGGGGACTGTACCAGGCATGAAGTTGTGTAGACAACACCCCTAGATTCTGAGTACATATATTAGCACTCACCCCATTTTCCTTCCTGTCCCTTTGTGGAGGTTATAGGCTGGTATAGCTGTATCCCACTCATGCGTATCCCTAAACCATGTTTTTCTGTCACAGCTACCAAGTCTAATTCCTCCTATGCCATGGTAGCTGTGAACTCGAAGTTTGTTTGTAAGGCTTTGCTTTTGTTAGCATCACCTTCCAAAACTGCTTCCTCTGTTTAGCATGATTGGGATGCTTTACCTCAGGTAGTATTGGATTGGTGGACTCAGGTGGCATGTAGTGCAATATCCTTTGTGGGGTCCCCGCAGTGTTCCATGGATCTGGCTCTTTTGGAACCTGTCACTCTCCTCGCTGTTCAGTGGCAATTACCTTGCTGAGAAGCACCATTTATCAAAGAATGAGACCAAAAGACATCTTCAGTGGTGTGTCAGTCCTATGCCTCCTCCTTAAGGTCCTGATTTCCTTTCAAGCCATGCGAGGTAAGTCTAAAGTCACTTTGCCAACCTGCATTGCCAGCCCAGCCATTGTTGACACACTCAAGCACTGATCCTGTAGCTGCGCTGTAGCTTACTGCTTGCTCGTCATGAGGCCTTGGCCAGCCAATGCTGATGTTGTTGGTGCAGCTGACTGAGAGCGTTTGCACTGGTGCTGCAGTTTTGTCAGTGTTCTCGGAGCTGACCCAGAGTATTTCCAGCATTGTTGTTGATGGAATTGCCGTCAGCTCAGCCCCTGACATTGCACACTTCAAGTAATATCTAGGCTTAGTGGACCTCCTGTTCATGTTCCTGCACCACAGCTGCCTGTGCCCCAGAATGCGCTCTCCTGTGATTCCTCTGCAGCCTCCTACTCTGATGAGGGGAAGAGGATGAGTGTAATTCAGACCTGCTGGATAAGAAGGACAGAGATGAAGATAAAGAGGCTCCCATATATCATGAGTTGGATTCTAGTTCCACTGTCTCCTCTGGTAGTGAGGACACTGTAGTTTATACCCCCAGGTCTCCTGAGGATTCCTGTTTTCAGGCTGTAATGCACAGATGCAGGAAGCATTTCAGTTTTCTGCTGTGGAAGAGGACTCTACTAAGAAGAATCTATATGAAATATTGGACATCCTTCCTGCCTTTTTGTAGTCATTACTCCTGTCTTTCCTGCTTTAGAGGATGCTACCATGAGAGCTTGGCATAGGACCAGCACTCTGCTAGTGGTCCCTAGGAAAGTGGATAAATAATATCCTGCTCCCACTGTGAAGTCGTATCACACCATCCAGCTGAAATGTATTTACTTATTGAATTTTGGCAACTGCGGCCCACTGAGATCCGAGGCACCTTTTTCGGGACAACCCAAGATTAATTACAGACAGATATACAGACAGTACAAGTACAGTGCATACAATCAGTTACAAGGATTGGATTAATTGCCATTAGTATACAGGCAATACACATAAAAGGCATACAGTTTTTACAGGGGCTTGAAATAACATAATACATATAGTACATAGTGCAACACAGATAAATTACCACATGATATGGTAGTACAATGTGTGCAGATCACAACAGCAAATAGAGGAAAATTCTCTTAGAACAACTTGAAGGAAGTACTCATGATATGGCAATCAGTCAGCGGTAACATATACAGTGACAATGCTCCAGTTGAAGGGGCTTGGACCATTTTAAACCCCAAGGAGGAGGAGGAGTTCTTTAGTTCTGCTGGTAGGGAAGTCCAGTGAGATTGGGCAGAGTAGGCAAAGGACCCTTTTAACCATGTTAGCACTTACTCTGGGTACCTCATGCAGGTTAAAGTTTAATGACTGGAGTGAACATCTGTCAGATTTAGGAACTAATACACTATTTAGACTCTGGGAGTGTAAATTTTGATCAGTTTAAACATCGGGCGAATGGTGGTACAGCATCCTCCCTTCCAGGGAAGGCCAATTTAAGGAGGAGAGAACCTCACAGTGATGTTTCCTGGGAGGGCCCTGTATCAAAGCGACACATTTTGTCATATAGAACCCTGAGCCTGTTAGTCTCAGAGTTCCTGAGGCACTGAAGCACAGAGGCACCAAATAGCAGCAAAGGAACAAGGTGCTGTTTGCTATGGCAAGCCTGAAATCCAGGGTTAGAAAATCACCCAAGCAGTATAGTAGTCCAGTTTTCTGGTGCAGTGATTTTGTGATATGATACACCTGTGGTCTGAAAGTGATTTCTGGTTGAAATAGACCCCAAAATAGTTTATCCACCACTTCAGTTAGTGAGCCAGAGAAAGTGGCTAGGGTAGGCAGGTATTGACGGTCAGTTCCAAAGTGTTTTGAGCCAAAAGGACAGCCTTGGTCTTTTCCTCATTACCAATTTGTTATCAGAGAACCACTTATGTAGTATACGGAAATCTACAGGACCTGGGCATACAGTAGATCATGTTGACCTCAGCAGAACATCTGTATGGAACTGCATCATCTGCATAAAACTGTAGGTTCCTCCTCCACAATTTTCAGGCATGTCATTGACAAATGTAGAACAAAGTAGGGGACCCAGAATAAACTCTTGAGGGACACAGTCTGTGCTAGACCTCTGATTGGAGGGATTCCTTCCATTTAACCTGAGACCTGTTAGATAGTGAGAGAACCAGCGGTGTGAGAGGCATTCGAGGCCCAGACATTTTAATTTATCAAGGAGCGGGCAATGACTGACCAGATCAATGCCTTTTGTGAGGTCATTAAAGACAGCCCCAGTCAGCATCCCATTGTCCATGGCATTTGAGCCTCAGTAGTCAGTCTAATCAGGGCAGTGTCGATACTGCTGATGCTTTTAAAGCCATGTTGCCTGTCCAGTGTAGGAGGTACTGCTCTAGATAGTCCTGCAATTGATTTTAAACCAGTCTGTCCTGTACCTTGCCAGTGGGGCGGAGAGAGATGGAATGGTAATGTCCACTGATTTTCCATGGCCTTCTTTTGGTACTGGTACCACAGCAGCCACTTTCCATTTGTCGGATATTTTCCTTCCAGAAAGAATCTACTGAGGAGCATGGTTACTGGGAGAGCAGTCATCAGGGTTGCTGTTTTGATGAGCCTGGATTCAGTTTGTCAAAACCAGCAGAGTTGCTTTTCATGGATTTAGCCAGGTTCAGACTTGCCCCACTGGAGCCCCACCCTCGCTCCCTTCAGGATCAGAATGAAACTTGAAATCAACCATCCAGTTTTCATCTCTGGCTAGTTTCATTCTGATCCTTGGGGTGGCCTTAGTGCAGGCAGGTTTGAACTTGGCTAAATCTGTGAAAAAGCAGTTGAAAGCATTGTCAATGGTCTGAGGTTCACTAATACACTGATCATTAGCCACTGTATCTCCTTTGGTCCATTGGAGGACCCAGTGCACCCTTCAGCAAAGAGTTAATCTGTGACAATAATTTTTGGGGTCATTCAGATAGTTTCCTTGTAGCCCCGATATAATCTCTTTTGCTGTTATTGCACAGATTTCTCAGCTCCCTGCATATCTCCCAGTCAGCTTTAAGTCCTGTTCTTTTAAAGAACCCCAGGTCTTGTCTCTCACTGTAATTTGTTTTGGGTTTTTTCAGCTCAGTGACAACAATTTATAGCATTTACCTTTTACTCTGAGCATTCTGAAAGGGCATGCTTATTGGCTGCTGAGAGAAAGTCGGATAAAGTTCCAGTCACTTTCAGAGTGGGTAGCCAGGAAAGATCCCTCATCAAAGTCTAAGAAATCTTGCTAGAAAGGTTCTGAGCTGTAATTTAGAGGAGTTATTCTTCCAGATACAGAAGTTTGGGGTGGTCACTGATAGAAAAACACCTGCAGCCCAAATTCTATACGGTTTTGTGATGCTACTCAATCAAGCAGGGAGTCGTTACCAGATTTGGTGTTACGTCTAGTTATCTTGGTCGGCCTGCCGCTTAGTGGTTGGATTTCGCTTGCGACACGATGACCCGGTTTGGGAACGGACCTGGGAGTCGAGGGTCAGCCAGGGGAGAAGGATCAAGCATCCTGGAGACTGCTCTCCTTCTCCGGGGTAAAGAGTGTCCAACGCTTTACAGGACCCCTAGCAGAGGCTGGGGTCCACTGCTGTTGGCACTGTCACCTTAGGTGCTGGGGTGGATGCTGGACGTCATTGCATGTCCCCGCCCCAGGGATCCAACAAGCATCGAAAAAGCTGGCCCCTGTGCACGATCTGCTGCTCGGCCACCATCTCCACTGTCTTTGACGCCTGCAGGAGGGGTCCCGGCCCCGTGGCCCTCACTCCAGGGGTAAGCCAGGCTTCTGCCTCCACAGTGTCCTGCTGGGGGGCCTCCGGAAGCCTCGCCCAGGTGTAAGCCTGGGCATGGGGGACGACAGGTAGGGCAGGTCTGACCACCAAATGGAGGATTGGGGAACGGACAAAAAAAAAAGGCTGGTTATCTGACTGATAATTTGAATAAGGCTAGCATCACGTAGCCAAGTTTTAAGCCCAGTTTCTGTATCCGGAGACCAATTTAGGTTAAGATCTCCTAGGATAATCAGTTCACCAGGAAATTGATCTGCTAGTATCTCTATTATTGCTTCAAGGCCAAAAGGCCACTCGGATCAGTTATATACTCAGCCCACATAGAGTGATTTTGTGTCACCAAGTAATATTTTGATAAAAAGAGCCTCACATTCTGAGGTCTGTAGGTTAGGACTTCAGCCTGGTAGACATTAAAGGAGGACTTGACATAGATTAGCCCTTATTCCAGTTTTGTCTCTTCTAAAAGCAGTATAACCTCAGAGCACCACTTCATGGGCTATCACATGAGCCTTACGCCAAGTCTCTGAGACTGCTGTTACGGCCAGGTCTGTAGATATCCACCAATCTTTCCATTTCCTGAATTTTAGGCTTTAGACGATTCCACATTTAGGTGGACTAGCGTTAGGGCACAAATATTAGCCCAACCAGTATCAGTGGAGGAGCATATCCTGTAATTAATGGGCATAAGGCCAGGATTTGGCTTAATATCTTCAGATAAAATAAGTTTGATGGCTGATGGAAGCCTGAGAGTAAACAGAGACACGCCGCCTGACAGTCTTAGGGCAGGAGAACATTTTGTAGCAGTTTCCTCTTCTGTACATACCATGGAGTATCAGAAGAAAGGATCAGACTCATCTGTAGCAGGGGACCGTACCAGGAGGGGTTGCATATCTACTCTTCATTCAAGGTAGGGGTATCATTAATCAGGAGCATATGATCCATCCCAAATATTGGCATGATGTAGGATGTGGCAGCTGCCAAACCTTTCAGTGCCATGATTAATGTCAGAGCCATCACAGTCAAGACACAGGGAACAAGAGCAAGCTCGGACGTGCTTAGTGCCTTTAAAATTAGATAGTTCATCCTATCTTTAAAACGCATGCGATATCACATTTGAGATAGACTCTCAGCAGTTGTTAAATCATGGTACTAGAGTGAGAGGCCACTGTGAATTAGAGGAGTCCAGTCACAAGTGTACTTTGCAAAATTAGAATCATCATATCCCCAATAAACTTAATATCACAGATTAGGTCTCTAGTTACTTTGTTTAAAAGTTATGAGACACTTTGTAACTCTGATTCACTCCTGTTCAAAAAGGTAGTTTCAGTGAAGAGCTACTGATGATGTCATAACCAGAACTCACAGCCTAGTTCTCCTGTCTGCAACCTTATAGGACTTAGTTCTCCAAAGTTTAGGAAAATGTAGTAGTAATCATAAAAAAAAAAACACACGGACACAGGGTTTGGTGCATTGCATGCCTTTTCAGAATGTTCAGATACATGATACTGTACTTTAGAATGTGGTAGGAGGTGGTTTGGGAATGCAGCACTGGACAAAGCTATAGAATGTCAAGGTGGTCAGTTTAGAATGTTGGAGGAGAAGAGGTCCCTGAATGTGGCAGGGATGTGCAATCTCAAAATGTGGTGGGGGCACTCAATCTTGGAATAAAACAGGGGCACATATCTAGGAATTTGGGGAATGACAGTTTTAGAATCTAATGGGGATGCACACTGTCAGAATATGATGGGACATGCCATTTTATTCTGAAATTGCTTAACACTGCCACATTCCAGATTTGTACTCACCCACAACATTCCAAAATCATACCTCCTATCCCTACCACTTTCTGACATTGTCGTCCCTGCCACATTCTAAAATTGTTCATTTCTGCCACATTCCAAAGAGCACTTCCCATACATTCAAAATTGCATGTCCCTACCACATTCCAAAGTTGTGTCAATACCACATTTTGAAATTGTGTCACCACCACATTCCAAAATTGTGTCACTGCCACATTCCAAAATTGCATGTCTCCACCACATTCTGACATTGTGTTCGCCACATTCTAAAATTGTGTATCCCTGCTGCATTCTGAAATTGTTTTACCACTACATTTCAAAATCAGGCATCCCGACTACTTTCAAAAAGGCTCATCCCCACCACATTCAAAATTACACATTACTGTGACATTCTGAAATTGCATTTCCTGGCCACATTCCAAACCTGGGTGCCCCATCATATTCTAAACTTTTGTATCCTAGCCACATTCTGAAATTGCACCTTTCCATCACATTCTGAAAATGAGTATCACTGCCACATTCCACAATTGCATGTTCAAGTCACATTCTAAAATTTTGTGTACCCATCGTATTTTGGAAATACATTTCCTGCCACATTCCAAAATTACGATCCCACCAAATTCCAAAATGTGCATCCATGACACAGCCTGAAAGTGCTTGTAATCACCACATTCTGATTCCATGTCCATGCCACATTGTAAAATTGCTTGTTGTCACCACAATCTGAAATTAAGCATCCCCACCACATTTCTAAAAGTTTGCATCACTATTTCATGCTAAAACTATGCTTCTGTGACACATTACAAGATTGCACTTCGCTGCCACATTCTACAGCTATGTGTCTCCCACATTTCAAAATTGCATATCTCTGCTATATTTAAAAATTAATGACATTGCCACATTGTAAATTTCACTGTCCCTGCCACATTCCAAAACAATGTGTTCAGCTAATTTCTGAGATTACGCCAGTGCTACATTACCCAGTTGACATATGGTGGCATCTTGAAATCTCATGCTTACAGTATTCTAAAAATTGTACACACAACCTTGGCATTCTAAGGTCATGTTTGCCACTGCATCCCCACCCTGTCATTTTCTGTAGTACGTTTATCTCCACATTACGGAAGTGCATGCCCTGTATCCACTCAGCATCAGCATTCCTTTTTGAAATGTTTACTACGCTGCAGTTTTATGTAACAAAGGAGAAATAAGTCCTATAAGGTAGCATGTAGGGTGGACTGGGCTGTGAGTTCTGGTTATAACATCATCAGTTGCTCTTCACTGAAACTGGATTTTTGAACAGACATGCAACATTTATAGTATACTGGTTAAAATATAATTTCACACAAGAAGTACGAAAACATGTCTTGTCCAGGATCTGACACATGCCATGCTTATAAAGTGGTGTGGAGAAATGGCTATGTTGAAAATTAGGATCAGAATATTAACAAGCATTTGTCAGTGCCAAATGTTTGCTTGCTGGTATTAGCATTGGTAATGCAGGAGTTAGAGAGATGCATAATAGAAATAGCAGTGAAGTAGTGAAGTAACAGCAACCCCACCCCACCACCCAGAGACTGACAGGTGTTGAGGTGTGCCTTTGGTCATTGGCCATAACGCTTATGCTATTCCACTCACCCCACCCCTGCAGACACCGACAGGTGTTGCAGTGTGCCTTGAGGTCTTCGTTCTCACGCTACCCCATTCCATAAGGAAATAAGCTGAGATAGGTGCAGTATAGGAGAATGGGGTGAGCGTTGGGGCCGAAGACCCCAAGGCACACCTCGATGCCTGTCAGTGGCTGAAGGGTGGAGGTGGGGTGGAAATGGTGAGCATTACGCCAACGACCCAAGTCACACCCCCCGACGCCTGTCAGTCTGCACAGGTGGGTGTTACGACTGGAAACCGTAACGCACCAGGCATTTGTTATATTTTTGCTCCAAAGTTTCAACATGGACATTTTGGGACCCTCCTCATGAACAATGGCAGTATCATTTTGTTACTCAGTCCCAAAAGGTGATTTCATGTGGCGAGTGTGCCATTTGGTGCCACAGGTCGAAAACACATTTGGTCAGGATGTAAAAATGACAGCTGTACTGTTCTATAAGAGTGTGTGAAAAATGTCAATGTTGGAAATTTGGAGTGAGCATATTAAAATTGATGAAGTTACAAGCGTGCATGAGAAACTGTGCAATGGACGCCTCATAACGCAGTCATTTTTTGGATTTTTTCACCAGATTTGCAACAAGGACTTTTGGGACCCCACCTCATGAACAGTGGCACTGTCATTTTGTTAATTGTCCTGAAAGATAATTCCACATAGCAACTGCAGAATCACCTTTGAGACCAAGAAACAAAATTTTATTTATTTTATTTAGTTTTGTTAACTGGTAGGTGCACTAGCCAGAAAGTGACTATTTTCAGGCACCACCCGGAGGTACAATTACAATACAAGTAGAACGGTGCAGTTTATACAGTACAAGTACAGGTACATAGATACAAGCATACAATTGTTTATAAGTAAGCAGAGGGTACTGGAGGAAGGACAGATTTTGGATTAGATTTGGGAAACTGATGGGGTGTGGGCAGGGAAGGGTGAGTGCACAGCTCAAGGTAGTTGGAAGGTGGCGGGGCTGGAACCAAGGTAAGAGAACTCTGCCAACTGTTTTGGCCAAGAATCTTAGGAGAGTGTAGGGTGGGACAAGCGAAAGGATTATGGCTTTGAGGCAGGAGGCAAGAGTCTATAACCGCTCATGGAACCGATTCCCGATATGAGAGGCTCAGGGAAGTGCCAGGGTAGGCTGGCCGGTGATGGGTAGGAAGGAAAGTGTATAGACTACAGGGGCTGGAGACAGGGAAGGGTAGGGTTACATAGGGAGTTGTGCTGAGAATGGCAGGAGCAGGCGTGAGTACGGGTGATGCGGAAAAACATGGAACAGCAATCGACTCACGGGAACCTTGGGTCGGAATGAAAGGCAGGGGCCCGGCTGGAGGAGCCCAAGCTGGGCAGGGTTGGCATTCTGGATGAGCGAGGGTTCCAGAGCTAGACAGGTTTGTTCACGAGCACGGTGACCCGCGAGGAGGTCAATATATGGTTGAAGGCTGAAAACCGGTGTCAAGGAAGGGATCAGGAAGCGGAAGATACGGCATTAGTGGTAGAATGCTGCAGTCGGCGTCGGGCTTATGGAACCAAAGTCGGCAGAGAAAGTAGAGACCCGGTCACCAGGGAGAGATACCGCATACGGCTTTAGCGAGGTAAAAGGTAGCGACCCAGTACTATGAACTGATAGTCGTAAGAAATACAGCGGGTAGTCGGTAAAAGGGGGGAGAAGATGAGGAGAGACCAGTACCAGTTTTCAATAAATACATACGACAAAAGATTAGTGCAGAACAGCAGGATGTTTCCAATACATACGGCAAAAGATTAGCGCAAACAGCAGGATGGGAAAGCAGGTACCACAATCATAAGTAATTGGCAATTGTTACACACAACGATTGTAACAATAAAGTGACTGAAGACATTTGTAATACATAACACAGTAAAATGACAGTGCTAGTAGCTCACGAGCAGGGTCCCAAGAACCCCATGTTGAAAATTTGGGACCAAAACTCCAAACATTGGCTGAGATATCAACCTAAGTTGAAAATCCCCATTGACTGCCATTATAGGGCTTACTGTCATTTCTTCAGTTCCGGTTGGTCTTTGGAGAGTGCAGATGTGTTCTGGTCCACAGAAGATAGCGCTTCTGACCTCCAGAGGTAAGTATGGGTGGGGAGTGCAGGGAGGGGTGCGACAGGATGATGTGGGTTGGGGGAGGGGCCAGTTAAACGATGAGGGACATTTTTTTTAGATTTTAAAAATAAATAAAAAGACACTGTGAGACTGTTTCTCTTTACAGGTGAAATATTAACAAAGCGGGTTTTGGCACACTGGAGTGGGCTCCCAGTGTGCCAGAGTACTGGAGGTAGGATCAATACTGACCTGGGATTGGGCACCCCAAGGTCGACTGAGAACGTGGTGAGACATCTGACACTGGGAGTGGGCATCCCAGTGTCAGAAACATCCAATAGTGAGCGGCACACTGGGATGGGCCCCAGTGTGCCACATTAATGGATATGCTGACACGGGACTGAGCACCCCGATGTCAGCAGGGGATGGAGAACAGGTGTGAGGCTAGCAGCAGTGGAGAGCATCCTTAAAATGGCAGAAAAAGGGAGATATTGTTGATGGGGGACCTGAATATGCCAGATGTTAACTGGAGTACTTTGCTGCAGGCACATCCAAGAGCAGAGTCATTCTTGATGCCCACAGGGCATACCTCAGACAGCTAGTCTTGGAACCCACTGAGGGAGCAATCTTAGACCTGGTACTCTCAAATGGGGAAGGAGAAAGGGTCTCAGATTTAGAAGTGGGTAGCCATCTGGGAAAAAGTGGCCACCAAACAGTGTGGTCAATGCAACACAGCCATAGAGTCAAGCCATACAAAAACAAGAGTATTGGACTTTAGGAAGGCCGACTTGGAAAATGAGAGAGTGCCTCAGAAAAGCACTAGCAAACGGGCAAGGGGGTGGAGGAACAATGGGGAATAATCAAACAGCCATCGCAGAGGCAACAAGCCTTTATGTGAAGCAAATCAACAAAACAAATGAAGGAAAACCACTATGGTTCTCAAAGGAGGTGGCAGGGATGGTTAAGGAGAAACGATAGCATTCAGGAAATATAAGGAAGCACAGAAGGAGCAGGACAGAGAACTTTATCAGTTAAAGCAGAAGGAAGCAGGAAGGCAGTCAGAATAGCAAAGGCCCAAACTGAAGAAAAGATAGCCAGCCTGTTAAGAAGGGGATAACACCTTTATAGGTACATTAAAGAGCCGAAGAAACACCAAGGGAGGAATACAGAGGCTTAATAAAGGGAGGGAATGTGGGCAGAGGTGACAGTGAAAAGCAGGATACTGAACGAATATTTCTGCTCAGTATTCACAACAGAAGAGGAGGGGAGGTACCTAAACCAAACAAGAGAGAAATTTGAATGGGGGTTGATACCAGTCCATTCACAGAAGAAAGGGTTTTGAAAGAACTCTTGAAACTGAGGGTGGGCAAAAGCAATGGGGCCAGATGGGATTCACCCAAGAATTCTAAAAGAACTAAGGGTAGAACTAGCAACACCGCTGACTACTCTTTTAACAAATCATGGGAGGATGGGGTGGTACCCGAGGACTGGAGGAGGGCAATGTGATTCCACTTCACAAAAGTGGGAGCAGGGCAGAGGCAGGAAACTACAGACCAGTTAGTTTGACTTCAGTGGTAGGGAAATGATGGAATCACTTCTGAAGGAAAGAATTGTTGAGTACCTAGAGGCCAGTGGGGCACAGGACCCAAGGCAGCATGGTTTCATAGCAGGAAGGTCATGTCAGATGAATCTAATAGATTTCTTTGACTGGGTGACCAAAGTAGTAGACCAGGAGGGTCTGTGGATATGGCCTACCTAGATTTTAGCAAGGCATTTGACACAGTCTCACATAAAGATTAATATACAAGTTAGCCTGCCTTGGAGTGGTCCCAAGGTGGTAGCCTGATAAAAAACTGTCTGGACAACAGGACGCAAAGAGTAATGGTAAATGGAGTCCATAGTGAAGAAAGGAAGGTAACTAGCGGGTACTGCAGGTTCAGTACTGGGACCGGTCCTTTAATGTCTTTATAAGGACATTGAGAGCACCTGAAGGAAAGGTATGTCTCTTGCAGATGACACAAAGATCTGCAACAGGGTTGATACACAAGGTGAGGTGGAAAGAATGAAAAGGGACTTGACAAGGTTGGAGGAATGGTCAAATATGTAGCAGCTCAGATTCAGTGCAAAGAAGTGCAAGGTAATGCATCTGGGAAACAAAACCCAGGGAAGAGTACACAATGGGGGTGAGTTAATAACAAACAAAAATCGAAAGAGATCTAGGAGTAATTATATCAGATGACCTAAACGTGGGCAAGCAATGTGAGAAGTCAGTAAGGAGGCTGGGGGGATACTGGGATGCATAGGGAGAGGCATAAACAGTAGAAAATAGGAAGTTGTTACCCTCTGTATAGACAGTTAGTGAGACCTCATCCGGAGTAGTGCGTGCAATTCTGGAGACCTCATCTCCAAGAAGACATAGACAGAGTGGAGGCTGTTCAGAGGAGGGAACCAAAATGGTGCAGGGTCTGCACCAGAAGACATATGAGGAGAGGCTAAAGCAGCTTAATATGTATACCCTTGAGGAAAGGAGGGAGAGGGGACATGATAGAAACTTTCAAGTATCTCAAGGAATTAACAAAGTACAAGAGGGTAGTATTTTCAGAAGAAGAAGAGATGCAAGAACAAGGGGCACAATTTGAAGATAGTGGGAGGATGGCCTCAAAGGTAATGTTAGAAAGTATTTTTCATAGGGAGGGTTGTGGATGTACGAACTGCCTCCTGAGGAGGTTGTGGAGTCAGGAACAGTGGAGAATCTAAGAATGCATGGGACAGGCATAAGGCAATTCTAGTGGGGGTAGGAAGAAGTAAGCTGTTGATGAACTAGAATCTGCAGCTTATCCATCAGGTAGGAAATGGGCAGACTAGGTGGGCCAAGCAGTCCTTATCTGCCATCAAATTCTATGTTTCTGTGTTTCTATGTTAGGGAGCTCACATTTAAATTTATTGTTCTGCTGTGTGCCTGGTTGGGTCAGAGGGGACTGCGCTGCAATGACCTAACTCACCCCTGATTGCAGCAGCAGATTTCTTTCAAGTGGTGCTCACTCTGGAAACTGCCAACAGCAGCAGCTCAGCATTAATTGGTGATAGAGGACGCGCCCATTAAAGCATGTGCTGCATTGGCCACAATACTGCCATACTTCTGCAATGCTCTACTATCTCAATATGTTTATTGTGCACTCAGCACACAAGCAAACATAAAATGACCATTAAATCAATGCTTCAAGCCAGGTTTACATAATTCCACTACCATTGATCATGAGGGAGATTCCCAAAAGGCCATATTGAAAATTTGGGGTCAAATATATAAAATTACAAAGTTATGAATCAAAGTAAAAATCATTATACCGCGCTTGCATTAGTTTTTCTCATATTGCAGTCGCTGGTTCCAGCAACAAGATGTGCCTTTGATTGGAGAGTGAATCTATGCCATGGGAGGTGTTCAGGTGAGTGAAGGTGTGTGTGGAGAGTGGTGGGGTGTGGGGTGGTGAATGCTGAATGGGAGGTCGGGTAGGTGTGGGGTGAGATCAATGAGGGACCGCTTTCTTGATTTTCAGATGATATTCCAACTATGGGGATTGGGCTCCCCAGTGTCATGGTAGTGTTTGGCGCACGTGGTGAGCACCCCACTGCCGCCACTTATACAGTGGGAATGGAGGGGATGACCTAGACAGGAGGATGTTCAAAAGAAAGAATACCAGGTGTGGGCACCGGTCCACTCATATAAAAGTTTTAATAGTATGTACAGTGGCAGCCATACAAACGTTGACCAGGTACTGAGGTAATAGCTAAATTCTGGTTTAATTTGCTACCCTTCTATTTGGCGGACAGTCTTTGGCCAGCCCCGGACACCTTATGCACTGAGGCTCAGAAATTAAAGATCCTTTCTTATAGCTTACCAACTCGCCATCTGGCAAACCACCTGCTCCCATCGGCTCCCCAACCTATGCAATAAGCTTGCCCCTCCTTAGAAACACACCTCTTACCTCGCTTGCCGGTCACAATTATGCCTCCTGCCATCCCCCGCCACTGTTGCAGGTGATCTAGCCCCACATCACTGCCCTTACCGGTTCCAGCCCACACTGGTACACTTATTTTATTATCTCTGTGTCTCCCAGTGTCTCTAGTCACATGTCTTGGAAGTGTTATCTAGTTTGTCATTTTACTCTGTTAACTGACTTAACCGCTGTTGCTGAGGTCCTTTTGTGTTTTTATCTCTAAGACCTGTAACCTGTTGTCAGTTTCTGCTGATTTCTGGTTGTGCCACAGCTTGTAATACCATGGTCTTATGTTCCGCATTGTTTGTACTCCCACACCCCCTCCCCCGGCTGCACCTGGAAACGAGCCTCGCTCAGAGTGCCTATCCCGTCAACAAATGTTTAAATAAATAAATATATAAAATGCCGGGTACACTAAGGCAGAATCACATTACAGCCAGTGCAGATTATAACTTGAGTGCCTCAGCATACCTGCAGCATTACCTCAATATTGATCAACTTTTGTATGACTCACACTGTAATTGTTGGAGGGGGAGGAAGAAGCATTACTGGGAGGGGCACCTCGCTTCTACATAACAAATAAGCAGATAGGTAGATAGACCAGGGGGTCGCGAACATTGTTGGAACTGAAGCCGGCAGCACGCGCGCAGCTGCGGCTTCAGTATTCAAGAAAGTCTCGCTGTTGTCACACAGAGAATGTGGGTGAACGACTTCTTCCTCACTGAGCTGGGCACCCTGGATTTTGGGGTGTCCAGAAAAGGTATTTTCAGGGCAAGTTTCAAAGCAAACACTAGAATCCAGCTAAACAGGTTCCTGTTTAGCTAGGTTCGGTGTTTGTTTTGGAAAATACTGTATACCATTTTAATGTATTTTCAATGTTTGTGAGTTTGAAAAAAAGAAAAAGAAAATGGCAGGCTTCGTGATTGGTATTTTTCAATACGGTCAGTGTTTTTTTCCACACGACCAGTATTTTTCCCACATGGCAAATGAATCATGAAAATAAGCAGTCATGATAGGTTTGTTTTTACCATTCACATTTGTCTGTTAACTCAAAAATCCATATAACTCCGAAACCCTGTAATATTTTTCAGGAACCTTCAAAGGCACACCCTTGGCACAGGCCCTTCAACCCTGAAAATGTCCTGAAAAATTCCATACCCTATAGGTTGTAGGTGAAAGAAAAAAAATACACAATGTTAAGTATAGTTTTTGTTTTTTTCATTTTTGGCACTGTGTATCTCGGAAACTGAACAAGATGCCATCAACGAAAGTTTCATGTCTTGAGACTCTGAAAGCATGACACATGCAAAATTTGGTGCTATTTCATAAAATGACACAGAAGTTATTAAGGTGCAAAATTGGGGTTTACCGTTAAACAGCCTACTCAACCCTAACTATAGGGCACTACATGCTATATAATGTTGCCTAATAGGGCTGACTGCATTAGTCTAACCTTCTTTAGCCAACAGTTTTTACTTCTGCAAAGGCATTTTTCCTTATTGGGTCAGATGTGTCTTAGTACTTGTTATTGTTAAATGGCAGTTTTTCTGCATGAAGAGAGGCATTAAGATAGCTGTGATAGTCTATAATTTTGGATAATCGGACACTGTTTCATACCCTGAAACTAATACTGCTTGAGCTACTTAGTATGACACCATAAGCTCTCTGGTAGGTCAAGGTAATGAAGGAGATACAATGTTCTGGTATGCATAATATACAAAATTAGCTCTTGAGCTGCTAAGTCAGAGGCGTAATTGTGTCTTTCATGTTTTTAAGTAAAGTGGTAATTCTCTCAGTGTGTCATCACAGTATACTGGATGCATTTGCTTCCTGTGGTTAAGGAGCCATGCTTCCATACAATAT
This sequence comes from Neoceratodus forsteri, assembly GCA_016271365.2. NCBI lineage: Eukaryota > Metazoa > Chordata > Ceratodontiformes > Ceratodontidae > Neoceratodus > Neoceratodus forsteri. The sequence goes on along the minus strand of CM028131.1, from coordinate 698,065,038 downwards.
TTGCTTTGTACCCGGTATGTTCAATATATGGTACTGTTATACTACTGAATTACTTGAAAAAATAAAAATAAAGTTTAAAAATTAAAACATTTATTCAGAAAAATCCTGATCATTTTGTAACCTACGCTACTTCTTCAGACTGAATGGCAGTTATGTCTTCACCAGTCTTTTGTATTTAAACAAACTTAAAGAGAACATAAACAGTGTTGTTTACATTTTTTAAATAATTGTAAATTCGGACATATATGGACTATTTGACATGGAAACATAGATGATGATGGCAGAAACAGACCAATGGTCCATTTAGTCTGCCCATATTACCATATGGTACCCCAGGATTTATTGTCTCTCTGGGGTTTCACTTGCACTATTCCTCCTTTTGTTAATTGTGTTTCTGCCCCCACTCCTCCTGAGTAGCTAATATCCCCTTGACTCTATTCCAGCCGTGTTTGAAGCCATTTATGGTTTTAGCACCAACCCCTCTGCAGACCATGCCGGTGCTAAATCACTTTTTCTAGGGACATGAATATGGTGTTCTATCCACACGCCTGGCAGTGTCCTTCCCTCTAAGACTTGCTGGAACGCCTTCAAGCTGGCTCCTCCCACCCATCCGGTGGTAACTCCATCAGCACCACCCCGTGACATTCGATCTTCCTTTCCTCTTGAAGAAGAAGGTTCCTCCTTACTGCTCTCACGCTGTAGAGGCCTTTGCCTATTTCTTCAGAGCTATTAATAAAAACTTGTCTTCTGGCTTGTTCCTTCTCACCATCGATATGGACGATGCAAAGTCCAGAGTTCTGGAAATGCAGTTGTGGGCAGAAAATGTCCCAAACAGATCTGCACACCTCATGCGTGATACTGCCTGGGCCATGAGCACGATACTCAGGCTTGCAACCTTGGCTGCACTTTTCATCCCTCCACCTTGGAGGATCACTTAGTCCATCTACTCCTTGGACATCCAGATGATTGGGACCTGCATGTAAAATTCAAGGATGCCCATCGGTGGTCTCTGTGGCCCATGAGGTCCCTTGAACAACTGGGTGCACTCGGGGAGGCCGTGGCTCAGGCCACAGTGCAGGTCTCTTTGCTTTGGCCTTTTGCTGCTCTCCTTGGGCACCTCCTTTACTGCGTGGTTTAAGGAACTGTGCCAGGCCTTTCCCACCTAGGAACTGTTCCAGGCCCTTCCCACCTATGAGCAGGGTCCATAGGGCATAAAATCTAAAATATCTAAAAAGGAGAAAAAGAGACCCAAGAAATTTTCCTCCTCAGTCATGGAATCGGAAGAGCCTCGGCCTCCGATTCCCACGCTCACTGGAGCTTCCAACCACAGTCGGTCGTCCTTTCTGGCCACTGACCCACTGTCCTCCCCGCTAGGCCAGTTGATCAAGATTACGGCCCATGCTTCCAAGATTCTTCTAACCTGTCGACCTCGTTGTCTGCCCAGGAGGTCGATACCTCCTCTATAGGGACTCCGGTCTTGACCTTTCCCAGGAGTGACGGATCAGGCTACTGGTCCGGCCTCTCAAACTGGAGCATCCAGACCTAGAGAGGCCTCGCCTTCACCAGCCTCCTCTGAGACCTGCCAGGTCAAGGTCCTGCTCTTGGAGCCATGACTTGGGCAACCCGAGACGATCTTGGCACTCTGGCATGCAGCACCACTACTATTCCTCTTCCTCTTGGCCAAGGAGAGGCACCAGCTAAGTTGCATCGGTGCTATGAGGAGCTCATGTGGCAGCTGCTTTGGTTGACCAGGGTGAAGCTGGCCACCCCAGCACTTCCTGGCTTCCAGTACTGGAGATGCAGCAGACCCTGCCTTGTCAGGACCCAATTTGAACTGTCATGGCGTGGCCTCTCTAGCCTCTACACCGATCCAGGTGGAGATGCCACCTAAGCAGCTGCCGTCCGCGCTGCAACCAAAGACGCCATTTGAGCAAGGGTTTACCTCCATTGGCTTTTGGTGACCATCACCCCGGACTGCTCTTGCAGGGTTAGTGGGGGCTTGGGCGTCAACCGCTCTTCCACGATTCTTCAGATTTGGAGGGATCCTCCTTACACTCCTCACAGCAGAATGTGGAGTTAGGGGACCTCTCGATGGATCGGGGCCCACCTCCTTCATGGGCCTTCTCCATCTCATTTCAGAAGCAACAGATCTCCAGTTGGAGACCAACCAGAAGCAGAAATGGTACCCACTGACCGAGATCCTTGAGTGGGGCGACGCTCTTCTGGAAGCCTTCGGTTCAGGATGCTAGCCTCGGTCCTGCCCTGGAACTGTGGCAGCACCTGGCCTCCTGGGTGTACAGGGATATGAGCTTAGTATTATTGAGTAGCTCAATATGAGTCACTCAACAGTATCACTCGTCATTTACAGCGACTGTCAGAAAAGAGCGAGTAGTAGTTATAGTGAGTAAAGCACTGAACTAGACTTGCTACACTCACTAAAAGACTATATCAAGAGTTGTTTGGCCAAGCCCTGCCGAGCTGGCCATTTGGTGTAGTGACATGAGTCACTGCCCCCGAAGCCTGTGGTGCCAGGTTCGATCTTGGTACGGGAATAACTTTTGTCTTTCTCAGGCTTTCTATTTGTTTTCTATGTCCACTCCCCTGAGTTGGTAATCATAATTTGGAAGGGGTGCCCCTGCATAAAAAACTCCTTGCTTTGCCATTATTGTTATAGTTAGCAACCATTGCTGTTGGAGACGGTCGGTGGTATGCTTTTCAGCCTTTGACGTTGGGTGGTTTTGTTTTCGCCTGTATATGATCGGCGAGTATAATACTTGCTGTTGCCACATAAAACCGCCTCTTGCTCTTCACCATCAGCGATGATCCACAAGCATGCAGTGCCTACCAACCTCCGTTGGATTCATGGAACACCCTCGGCTGAGGGACTTGTGGCTGACTCTGTGTTTCATTGCACCAGCAACATGGGGACATTGACAACCCCCAATAAGGAGTCCAAGAAACTGGACCATATGGCCAAGAAGGTGTATGCCACCTCCTCCCTTGACCTTTGGCAGGCTGAAATGGGTCCTCCAGTGGCCCATTTTTCACACGCCTTATGGTTTCCCTGCACAGAGTGATTTCCCACTTCCTGCAGACCTGCAGAGTAGTGTTAGACAGGTCAGGGACCAAGGTTGAGCATTGCAAACAGCAGTTCCAGACTACCATGGACCTGACAGTTCTTGAGTCCAGCCTGTGGCAGCAGCAGTTGCCATGTGCGCGGGGCTTGGCTGCATATCTCCACTTCTACGGCTGACACACGGCACAAGCTGGCAAACGCTGCCTTCCTGGTACTGACTTTTTCAGGCCCAGTGTGGAAGAGCACTTCACCAGAATCGAGAAGTCCAACACCACCTTGGACTCTGTGACTTCTGCCCAAAAGGACCAAAGGGCTCTAAGCCTCAAACGAAGAAGCAATTTCGTCCCACCTCTGCCCCAGCGCCAAACCTTCCCAGTCCGTGGCTGGTTAGCAGCAGGCTTGGCATCCCAGCCAAAATCAGTGGCCTCGGTTGTCAGGAAGCCAGGAGGTAGAGGTTCCAGTGGCCCTCCTCCTCCTCCACTTCCAAGCCTGCCCAGTGACGAGATGGGGGGTCCTCTCCTATGCCCATCCTGTCTTGCCTGGGTTCTCCTGTAGGGGCCAGCTCCACCACTTCCTTTCCACCTGGTCTGCTGTTTCCACAGACAGGTGGGTTCTCAAAGTGGTTGGTCAGGGTCTGCCTCTAGAGTTCAAGGCGTTACCTGCCGTGCCGAGCCCGTACCCCGGGAGGGCATAGTGTCCGTTGACATCCTGTTGGCCCTTTGGGACAACACTGCCCAGCTCCTCTACAAGGAGGTCATGGCTTCTGTCTTGGACCCTCCGAACACCCAGGGTTTGTCTTCAGGTACTTCCTGGTGCCAAAATGGACAGGAGCTGGCACCTGGCCTGCACGACCTGAACAAGTTCATCAGGTCACGCACCTTCAGGATGGTCACTCTCTCAGATCATACCACCTCTCAAGCAGAACATGTGGTTTTGCTCCCTGGATCTTCAGGATGCTTTCACATCCCAACTGCCTGTCCCACCACCGTTTCCTCCAGTTCCAGGTGAAGAGGATCCTCTATGACTTCCAGGCCATGCCATTTGACCTGTCTCGTTCCCCAGGTCTTCACCAAGTGCATTGCAGTGGAGGCAACTCTACCTGAAGTGCCTAGTGGTCCGGATTTACCCCTACCTGGATGACTGGCTGAGTGTGGATCCCTCCAGGCAGGAGGTGGAGCAGTCCAGGGACCTGGCTCTTCAGACCTGCGTCTCCCTTGACCTCCTGGTCAATGAGGCCAGGTCAGAATTTGTGCCTTGCAGGTGATCAGCTTCATTGGGGTGGAGCTCACTCTTGCTGAGCTAGGACTTGACTCCTGACGGACAGGGCAGAGGCTTCCTCCTCCTTTGCCTGATCATTTCGGGTCGGGCAGTTGTGCCCTGCCTGGGACTTCTTGTGCCTACTGGGATACATGGCATCATGCATGAGCTGGTCCTGCTGGGCTCACTGAGAATGTGCTCTCTGCAGTGGGAGCTAGCCTGCAAATGGTCTCAGCTAAGGTCACTGTGACCTAGCTGATGTGGGAAGCCCTTCAGTGGGGGTTAGTCCCAGAACATCTGCAGGAAGGTATCCCATTTGTCCGCCAAGAGCGGACTTCATCTCACGACTGATGCCTCTCTGTGAGCTGGGGATTCCCCTGGGGAACACAGAGTCATTGGGCACTGGACCCCTGAGGAGTCCCAGTGCCACATCAACCTGCTGGAGCTTTGGGCAGTTCAGCTGGCGCCGACTGCTTTACTCCACACATTCGTAGTCAGGTGGTCCAGATCTAGATGGACAACACCACGACCATGTACTACCTCAATAAGTAGGGTGGGATGCACACCCTTCCTCTGTGCAGGGAAGCTCTCTGCATGTGGACCCTCAGTGCAGCTTGGAGGCCAATCTCCTGGTCATCCATGTGGCCGTGTCTCCAACCAGCTGGCAGATGCTGTCAGCCGTGAGGGCGGGCATCTCACAGTGATCTCTCCACCCAGAGGTAGCACACAGCCTGTTGTCCCAGTGGGGCACTGCTTTGGTGGAACTGTTTGCCTCAGGGAGAAATCAAAGCTGAGGCTCTACTGCGCCCACCCCCGCAGCAGAGAAGGCTTCAGGGGGATTCCTTCTCGAGACCCTGGACCCAGGCCTCCTCTGCCCTCCCTCCATTTCTCTTGATCCACAAGGTGTTGCTCTAGGCGCAGGAGGACAAGGCACGGTGATCCTGCTGGCTCGACTGGCTACGCCAGTTCTGGTACCCCAGTCTCCTCAGCCTCAGCAGCAGGCTCCCAAGGCATCTTCCTCGCCACCCAGACCTGCTCTCCATCAGTCAAGGGAAGGTACTCCATCGGGACCTTCAGTCCTTGCACCTGACTGCCTGGTTCCTGAATGGCTAGAGTTCCAGGCTTTGGGTCTCTCAAACATGTCTTTACTGTGGTTGAGGCATCCCAGAAGGAGTCAACCTGAAAATGCTATGCCATCAAATAGAAGAGGTTCTCCATTTGGTGCCAGGGCAAGGCTCATCCCTTATCTTGTCCCGTGGCTAGCATTCTCGATTACCTTTGTCCGGCCTCTGTTGGGCCTTCCGGACGACCCTTAAGGCACACCCGGCAGCCATCTCTGCCTACCTGGCATGGGGCAGTCATCAGTTGGTGGTACAGGAGAAGGTGGCCTGGCACTTTTCAGAAGCTTTGACCACATTGCCCCTCTGCTGCGTGAACCACCTCCATCTTGGGATTTGTTGCTGGTTTTGGCAAAGCTCACAGGCAAGCCATTTGAACTGATGCACAGGTGTGAGATGTCACACCTCTCTATAGGAGGCAGTATAGCGCAGTGGGTTAAGGCTCTGAGCTGCAGATCTGGAGACCTGAGTTTGAATCCCACAGCCGCCCTGCGTGCATACTGTGTGATCCTGAGCAAGTCACTTAATTTCCTTATGTTCTCAGGTTGCATCTGGAAACAAGCTTTGGCTTAGTGTGCTACGCCTGGTTAAAACAATTCTTCCCTTCCTTCATAGAAGCCCGCCTTCCTGGTGGTGGTTGTGTCAGCCAGAGGGATCAGTAATTCCAGGCACTCTCAGTATAGTCTCCTTACCTGGTTTTTCATAGGGACAGGATTGTCCTTCGCCTCAACCCAAAGTTCCTCCCAAAGGTTGTGTCTGATTTTTATCTTAACTAGATAATTTATCTCCTGGTACACTTCACCAATCACATCTCAGAAGCTGAGCACAGGCTGCACACATTGGATCTGTGGTGAACGCTGCTCTATTATAAGGAGCACAGCCAGCTGTTTGTCACCTATGCTGAAGCTGCACCTGGCAGACCGCAGCTAAGCAGACAATTGGCAGGTGGATTGTATCCTGCATCGACCTTTGCTGTAGGTTGGCAGGTAGGGAGCCTCGTAGGGCAAAGGGCCATACCACTGCCTGGTGGCTGCTTCCAGGGATGTCCCTATCCAGAAAATCGGCAGGGCTGCTACCTGGAGGTCAGCACACACTTTCATTTCCCAGTACCACATTGACCTTGAGTGATGCCGGGATGCTGGTTTTGGGGCCTCAGTTCTCCCATCTCTATTTCCCAAGTAGAGGGTATGTGCCTTACCCCTCCTCCTGGAGAACTGCTAGGAGTTTGCCAGATGTGGGATAGAACACCATATCCACGTCCCCAGAAAAACAGGTTACTCACCTGTAACAGTAGATCTTCCACAGGGTAATCTCTTGCAGCAGATAATACACTTGGGTAGTCACCAGAGGGTGCACGGCAACTGTCTTCTAGAAGTCTTTCACCAGGGGCCGCCCACCAATGATATCATCATCCTGCTCCTATATAAGAGTGGGCGGTCCTGACATCCTCAGTTCCTTTTTGCCGGCTTCAGCTCACATGCAGTTACTCTTCTTAGTGCCTGCAGTTTTTCATCCAAACTTGAATCTTGGAATGGTGTTTCATTTCACCGTTCTCACCATCATCAACGCAGGATTCTTTTCTACCAGCTTCTTCACTTAACGAGGATTCCTTCCTCATCGACTATTACTACTATAAGATGACTTTCCATCAACTTCCCATTGATGGTGCTTGAACTAACAATCATTTATTTTTCAGCAAAATGACAGGGCTTCCACCTCGCCGATGGTCATTATAAACATGACCTCCTTGTCGGACGGGCTTCCCCTTCGTTGACTGTCACTGCTCCAAGTGACTCACCGTTGAGCTTCTCAGTCATTGTGCACCTCATTGACGGGCTTCCATCCTCGCCAATGGTCATTATAAACATGACCTCCTTGTCGACGGGCTTCTCCCTTCGCCGACTGTCACTGCCCAAGTGACTCACCGCTGGCTTCTCAGTCAGTGGTGCACCTCATTGACAGGGCTTCCATCTCATCAATGGTCATCATAAACATGACCTCCTCGCTAGACTTCCCCTCGCGACTGTCACTACTCAAGTGACTCACAGTCGACTTCTCCATTGACAGTGCACCTCATTGGCCGGGCTTCCACCCTCATCAGTGGTCATCATAAACATGACCTCCTCGTGTGAGGCTTCACCCTCGACTGTCACTATGCCAAGTAACTCACTGTCGACTTCTCCATCGACGGTGCACTCTCATCAATGGGGCTTCCAACTTCCCTCAGTGGTCATTATAAACATGACTTCTTGTCGACGAGGTTTCTCCTCATCGACCGTCACTGCTCCACGTGACTCTCCATCGACAGGGCTTCCACCCTCGTCAATGGTCATCATAAACATGACTTCTTCAAATCGAGGCTTCACCCTCGTTGACTGTCACTATTCAAATGACTCACCGTCAGTTTCTCCATCCATGATGCATCTCATTGACTGGGCTTCACCCTCCAGTGGTCATCACAAAACATGATTCTCTCATCGACGCAGGCTTCTCCTCGTCAACTGTCACTGTTCCAAGTGACTCACCATTGTCTTCTTTATCGATGGTACTTGAACCAATAATTATTTATCAGCACGACCTGGAGGTAATACTCCCTCATTCTTCTCTTGTTGGCAGCCCTGCTACCGGTGTACACACCGTCGATGGCGCATCTCATGACCGGGGCTCCACTTTCATTGATGGTCACTGGCCCAGAGACTCACCCCGATTTTATTGACAGTGCTTGCATAATAATTCTGCTTTCTTGTTGCCCACTACTGCCTGGGCATTCATCAAAGGTGCACCATACTTAGGCATGCCCTATTGATGGGGTTGCGTCCCTCATCAATCCACTACCATTCATGGTGCACCACATAATGGCTTCATTCTCAACAACTGTCTACCCTTTGTCGATGTTACCTTGAACACATTATAGGCTTTCTCATCATCGATCGCACGCCAACTGCGGGCTTGACGGGACAGACTGCCTTTTTTGTTTCTCCTCAGTCTCACTTTCAGTCCGGGACATGGGATTTTGTCTTCAGCCACCATGTTTCACATATGCAAGGTTTTCAGCCTCTGGAGCCCGTGAACAGCATTTGTCCTCATGCTCCCACCTCCTACTCGCAGTTTTTTTCATGCTGACGGAACCTTCCCCGCTGACTTTCCTTACTCCTAAAAAAAAAAAAGCTTGTGGAGGAGTCAGAGGCTTTCTTCCCCGGAAGGCGGTTTTATCCCTTTTCTGTGCCTTTACGCAGACACCCTTTCTCAAAACATGAGGATGCTGTCAGTCACCCTACGGACTCCATTCCTGATGATCCTTCCTCACCTGGATGTCCCTTTAATACAGTTTTGACTCATGTAAGACCGGGTTGTCACCAGTCTCTGCTATGGCTAGAGAAACAGACTGCTTATACCACTTTCCGGTGGACTACCCCTTCTCATTCCAGGGGCCCAGACTCCACTTTTGTGGCTATCAGTGCAGCTCATGATCAAAAGCCTGGTAACACATGAGCTCACTGCTTCAGTAGAGTCATATCTCAAAGGCACATCAAACAAGCACTCTGCCTTTGTGACTTTACTGTATATGAGCCACGTGGAAAATAATTTTATTTATAATTCTATCTCCAGATGCTGCTCTGGATATCATAAGGCTCACACTACGGACCCTGAGTGTCCAACTCTGTCCCATATATACAATGTGAATACACAGTTTTTATGACTCAAAATCCTTCTGGCTTAGAAACCCAGACCATTCTGGAAAAACTCCAAACTTCAGGTACAACTTTATAAAATACATAATATGTCTTATTTATCATGGCCTCTGGCCCTCCTATTCGATCTTTCCTCCGAGACATAGGGAACTATGAGTACCTTACAGTATTGCCCTGTGTATGTCCTTAATTTCAGATCACGTCCAATGATTCTACCTCTACCTTTATGGCTGTTACGCACTCCACCCTCCTGGGTGCCCACACCAGACGGAACACAATTTATGCCCCATGGTTTCCCACAGCCTTTTTCATCCAAATCTTGATTGCTGGTGGCCTCTGCCCAACCTTCCCGGCCTGGCACACGAAGTTTCAACAATGAATGGGCTCTTTGACATCGCTCAAAGAAGGGGGCATCCTGAGCTTATCTCCGCCTCCTCCCTCCCCCTTTCAGTATTTCCACAGAATCATACACTCATTTCAGAGAGGAACTTTTCCTTAATCCTGCAGTCTGTGGTCACCAAGGTTCCCCAGATGCCCTACATACCACATTTTGTTACCCTACCTTGATCTTTTGTCCAACCTAAAGGTCTTTACCACATGTCTAGTATCTTGTGAAAACAGCACTATGCTAGGCTAGACTCTTCATGTCTAAGGATGTAAGTTTGTCATGGATGAGGTTTTAATAACTCATTGGTTGTTCATGAAATCATTAGTAAACTTTGTGGCACTGTCATCATTACTTCGTTTTGATGACAATAGTGAAAGTTATGGAAGTCCTGAATAAAGACCAAACGCATGGAATCCATGATGTGTATGACTGCCATGACAAATTTACATCCCTATTCATGTCCCTTACCTACATAAATAGCACATTCTTGCAACCTCCAGGGGTTTCCGCTGTCCTCCTGCCCGCTGACCCCATCTATTTCAGCACTTTGGAGTCCTGGCTTACTGGCCCCAGTCAAGTCAGGACCCGGCCTAGCAGCCACAGAACATAGAAGCAATGCTGGATACAGTCAAGGGCAACCCATCCAGTAGACCCTATTTACGACTAGAGACAGCTGAACAGGTACCCTCTGGACCCATGCTTTGGTCGCCTCCACCTTCCCATTGCCCTCCACTGGTAGACCTATCGCTTTCCACTTCATTTAAGGCATACCCTTTAATCCCCACCCATACGCCCAACGCCATGAGGACCTGGACCTCGCCCTCCACATAATCCTACTGGAGATAAGTGGCGGTAATTGCCCTTCGGGCTTTCTCCTTCCCACCTTGGAACCGGTCCTACTCTGGACGGTCAACTCCTCTGTGGTGTATTTCCTACAGAATCGGAGGGAACCAAGGTCCCTCAGCTGCTACACAGAGCCTATGAGGGTCTGACACATAGACTACAACCAGAACGGCCTTTGGCAGCCTTCCATCTCCGCTGTCACAATATCTTATTTGATACCCTTTTCTTACAGCATACCCTGCTGAATTTACAGCTTAACCCTGCTACAGTGTTTCTTCATAGCCCTCATCAGACCACAACTGCTGTGGTTCCCCTACTGTAACTACCAGTAGTGTCACAACTTCCTTACAGGTCTGACATACTGATTCAGAGTTGAGGCACTCTCCTCACCCCAACCTGAACACTCTACACCTCTCAGATGGCTAATATTATCTTGACTTCACGTAAAACATCTACATCAGGGAAACATATAAGACTAAATAGAAATGCTTTTCCATATGGGCTGCTTCCATCTCTAAATCCATTTTAATCTCCTTTAACCAAGGCATTGATTACTTGACTGCACTTGCCAAGAAGGACCTTAGCTATTTCTTAATTAATGTTCATCTGGCCTCTATTTCGCCTTCATGAACCTTTTGAAGGTGAACTACTGTACCAACATCATCTTACCATGATGTTCCTGAAGCATGCTACATATCAGACCTCCCATCAAGCGGCCGCTCCTCCTTGAGATCTGAATTCCTGTGAAGAAGCTCACACTCCGCCTTTTCGAGCCAGGCTACCGCCGCTTCTCCGCCTTGTCCTGGAAGACAGCACAGTATTTAGGTGGCTGTCACTCAGCTCACCGTATTTCTGAGCTCATGCCCTGCTGTATTGAGAGCCTTACCTAATCTTCCACAAGGATAGAGTGATTCTCCACACCAATCCTCTAAATTTTTGTGACCTTCACCTCCACGGAGAAGGTTACCCTGTTGCTAAACAAACCTCTCCAATGGGTTACCTCATTGTTATAACTTTTCCGCTATATAACAAGCCATTACCAGGACCTGTCCAAGCCTATTCTACTAGAGCCATGGCCAATACAGCGACCTGCTCCAAAGGGGCTTCAGTCACAGACATCTGCAATTCAGCCACATGGTCCACAATACATAATTTCACAAAGCACTATTATTTAGACATTGCTTCTCACCGTGGGATGGCGTTTTTTGGCTGCGTGTCCTACAAGACCTTCTATCATAACGTTTCTACCCTTCATAGGTTTACTGCTTGGGACTCGTCCCAAGAGTATTACTTGTTGCAAGAGATTACCCTGTGGAAGATAATATAGTTACAAGATCTACCGTGAATAGCAGATCTTTGAGGGTATTTTGCAGCAGGTATGATCCTCCCTCCATCCCCTTACTTCTGTAAGAGAACGATTTTTGGATCCAGATGCATATGGGAAGGGACACCTGTGGAATCTCGGTCTCCGCTAGCAAGTTGAATCCAGTGGGGAACTGAGGATGCCAGGGACCCCACTCTATATAGGAGCAGGCCGATGATATCATCGGTGGGCTGGCCCCTGGTGAAAGGCTGCTAGAAGAGAGCTGCCATGCACCTCTGGTGACTACCCAAGTGTATTACCTGCTGCAAAGATACCCCTCAAAGATCTACTGTTATGGTAAGATCTTACGTAACTGTACTTTCTAGGAGTGGTATATGGTGTTCATCCACACAGACCCACCCAACCTCCCCTGGCAAGTGGTACACCGATTTTGCTTCCAGTGGGTAAGATCTGATGTCACAGGGTGGTGCCTAGGGAGTTACCACCCAGGTGGGTGGGAAGAGCCAGCTTGAAGACATTCCAGCGAGTCCTAAGGGAAAGGACACTGCCAGACGGTGGATAGACACCATATACCACTCCTAGAACTATTGTTACAGGTGAGTAACCTGTTTTCTATAAAATAATACTGGCATCCTTTTAAATCTTCCCCATTTAACTTCCACTTATGACCCTTAGTCCTGTTTTCTCTGTAACTGGTAAATAGCTCCTCGTAGTCCACTTTGTTAATTCTTTTCAGGAACTTGAAGGCCTCGATCATAGCTCCCTTTCTTTTCTGGTTTCGATGAATCGTTTAGTGCCTTTAGTTAATTCTCATAGAATCTACCCTTCTGGCTCTGAATCATCGTGGTCATCCTACATTGTACCTTCTCTAGCTTTTCCCTGCCCGCTTTAGGTAGGGACTCCAGAACTGGGCACTGTACTCCAGTTGTTGCCTCACTAGTGACTTATACAGTGGTAACAGTACCTACTGCCTTCTACTGTTGATCCCTATAGTGATGCACCTTGGCTTCCGGTTAGCCTTGCTGAAGACCTGGCTACACTGGCTGGTTTGTTTAAGGGAGTCACTAATGATGATATCTAGAACCCTTTCTTCTGATGTGTCCAGCTTAACTCCCTCCCTCATCAGTACTCTGCTCTGAGGTTTTTGTTCCCCGAGTGCATAGCTTTTCACTTTGCCATTGAAGTTCAGCTGCCGGACTTTGGACTAATTTTCTAGCCTTCATAGAAACATAGACTTTGACGGCAGATAAGGACCACTTGGCCCACCCAGTCTGCCCATTTCCTACCTATTGGATAAGCTGCAGATTCTAGTTAACCAACAGCCTACTTCCTGCAACTCCCCACTATAATTGCCTTATGGCTGTCCCATGCATGTTTGAATTCCCCACTGTTTTAGACCCCACAACCTCTCCAGGAAGGTGGTTCCATCGTCCACCACTTTCTCAGTGAAAAGAATTTCCTCACATTACCCTGAGCCGTCCCCTCTAACTTTAAATCGTGACCCTTGTTTTACATCTCTTTTCTGAAAGATGCTACCCTCCTGGACTTTGTTGATTCCTTGAGGTACTTAAAAGTTTCTATCATGTCCCCCTGTCCTCCTTTCATCAAGGGTATACATATTAAGCTCTCTCAGTCTCTCTTCATATGGTTTCTGATGTAGACCCTGCACCATTTTAGTTGCCCTCCTCTGACTGCTTCCATCCTGTCTATGTCCTTCATGAGATGAGGTCTCCAAAACTGCACGTAGTACTCCAGATGGGGTCTCACCAACTGTCTGTACAGAGGATAACCACTTCCCTTTTCTACTTGTGATGCCCCTCCCTATGCATCCCAGTATCCCCTGGCTCTCCTTACTGACTTCTCACATTGCTTACCCACCTTTAGGTCATCTGATATGACTACACCCAGATCCCTTTCCATTATTGTTGTCGCTAAATTCTCCCTGCTATTGTGTACTCTTCTCCTGGATTTTTATTTCCAAGGTATTACTTAAAACTTCTTTGCATTGAATCTAAGTTGCCATATGTCTGACCATTCCTCCAACCTTGCCAAGTCCCTTCTCATCCTTTCTACCCCACCTTGTGTATCAACTCTGTTACAGATCTTTGTGTCATCCAGAAAGAGGCATGCCTTTTCTTCCAGACCCTCCGCAATGTCACCTATAAAGACGTTAAAGAGAATTGAATCCAGTACTGAGCCCTAAGGTACCCACTAGTAACCCCCTTTCTCTTCAGAATGTGTTCCATTCACTATTACCTTCTGTGTCCTGTTGTGCAGCCAGTTTGCTACCAGGCTACCACCCTGGGACCCACTCCAGGCTGGCTAACTTGATTATTAATCTTTTGTGCGGGACTGTGTCAAATGCCTTGCTAAAGTCTAAGTAGGCCACATCCACAGCCACTCCCTGGTCTATTACTTTGGTCACCCAGTCAAAGAAATCAATTAGATTCATCTGTCATGACCTTCCTGCTGTGAATCCATGCTGCTTTGGGTCCCTGTGCCCGCTGGCCTCTAGGTACTCAACAATTATTTCTTTCAGAAGTGATTCCATCATTTTCCCCACCACTGAGGTCAAACTAACAGGTCTGTAGTTTCCTCGTCTGCCTTGCTCCCACTTTTGTGAGAGGGAATCACATCTGCCTTCTCCAGTCCTCAGGTACCACCCATCTTCCATGATTTGTTAAAAGTGTGTAGTGGTGTCACTGGTCCCCTTTTAGGATTCTAGGGTGAATCCCGTCCGCCCCATTGCTTTGTCCACCTCGAGTTTTGGGAGTTCTTTCAGTACTCTCTTCTCTAAATGGACTGGTGTCAACCCCACTATCCAGAGTGCTTCTACTGTTTGGTTTAGGTAACTCTCCTCTTCTTCTTTTGTGAATACTGAGCAAAAGTATTCATTCAGTATCTCCGCCTTTTCACTGTCTCCTCTGCCCACCTCCCTCTCCTTTATTAATCTTCACTTTATCCCTCCTTAACCTTTCTATGCTCCCTAATGTACCTATAAAGGTTTATCCCCTTCTTAACTGAGTTGGCTATCTTTTCTCGGGTTTGGGCCTTTGCTTTTCTGACTGCCTTCCCACTTTCTTTCTGCTTTAATTGATAGTTCCCTGTCGTGCTCCATCTGTGATTCCTTATACTTTTGAATGCAGCCTTTTCTTCTTAACCTTCCTGACACTCTTTTGAGAGCCATAGTGGTTTTTATTCCTCCACTTTGTTTTCTTTATTTGTTTCACAGGTCTCTCTGCAACCCCTTATACCCTCCACATTGTCAACCCTACCATAGCATTTAAAGTCATCTGCAAATAGACACAACTTGCCCTGGATTCCTCTCCCATGTCACTGATGAACATATTAAAGAAGACTGGGTCCAGAACAGATCCTCTTGTATTCCACTAATGACCTCTCTTTCCTTACTCTGACCCCATTCATCACAATTAACTGCTCCTCTCTCCCATCCTCCTGTCCAGCCAATTTTCTAGTCACCTTACTATTTCCTTAGCTGTTCCCAGATCCCCATCTTCTTTAGCAGCCTTCAATGTGGCACCATGTCAAATACCTTGCTGAAGTCTAAGTAGAGTTAATCTACAGCATGACCCTTACCAAATACCTTAGTTAACTCAAAGAATAATATTAGGTTGCTCTGATTAGACTTTCCTGTCACAAATCTGTGCTGCTTACTATCTTGAAGTCTGTTTTCTTCTGATATTCCACTAGATCTTCTTTGATACATAGATACATAGACAGTGTCGTGAGATAAGTGCCTATGGCCCACCTAGTCTGCCCATTTGAGTTTGTAACTTCAGTTTATGTTTTCCTAGAACTCTGTTGCCCTTACCCCTGACTTCCAGAATTCCTTTGTCTATCCATGCATTCTTAAATCCGTGATTGTTTCAGCCCCCACCACTTCCTCTGGCAGGGTGTTCCACTTGTCCACCCCTCGCTCTGTGAAGAAATTCTTCCTCACATTTCCGTGAATCGTCCTCCCTCCAACTTTATTCCATGCCCTCTAGTCCTGGAACATCTTTTTCGCTTAGAAATAGTGTATTCTTGCACCCTGTTCCTCCCTGTAAGATACTTGTATGTCTCTATCATGTCCCTCTCTCTCCCTCTCCTCCAAGGAGTACATATTCAGTTCCTTCAGTATTGTTTCCATCAGTTTCCCTACCACAGAGGAGTAAGGCTGGTGGATCTGTAGTTTCTGGCTGCTCCTTGTCCTCTCTCTTGAGCAGTGTAGACTGTCTGCCATCCTCCAGTCCCTGGAAATACCCCTTACCTCCTATGGAGCTACTGAATACCCCTGCCAGAGGCTCATTAACACCGATGTCAGTTCCTTAGCACCCTCTGATGCATCCCATCAAGCCCCAGAGCCTTGTTTATCTTTAGCCCTGCTAGCCCTTTTTGACTCTTTAACCAGTAAATTTCTGCAGTTTCATTTTAGGGCCCCTCTATCAGCTGCTTTTATGCCACTTTCTGACAAGGGCCCCTATTTTATAGCGAATACTGAGCAGAAGTAGTCATTTAGCACTGTTGCTTTCTGCCCATCCTCTTCTATTACCCTGACCCTCTCCATTAGCCTGACAGTTCTCAGTGCCATCATTCTTTTTCTCTTATATATCTAAAGAACAGTTATCCCCTCCCTTGACTACCACTGCAATACACAGCTCTGTGTCTGCCTTTTGGGATCATTACTGCCCTCTTGGCTTCTCTACTTTCTCCTGGTACCTGTCCCATTCTTCAGCCACTTGCTTTTCTTTCTACCTTATAAATGCCCTTTTTAGCCCTCACTGACTCCTGACCCTTTCAGAGAACCAGACTGGTCTATGTCATAGAGGCATAGATCACAAAGCATAGGCAGATCAGGAGAAGGTATAAAATTGCAAGTAGTGTTTATTATTATCAATGACAACAGAATAAAAAAACTAAATTGTACAGGATAGCTCTTCCTAAAGGCAGTTCAAAACAAAAATCCTTTATGTGAGTCTGTCTCAATTTAAATATCAATCTATCTGTCCCTCTAAACAAACACTGCTCTCTTTACATAAGATGTATTTTCCTGGCATTTTAAACTCTGCATCCTGCTGTTGTAAATTACTGTACATCTCCTGCCTGTCACAAAATGTCTCAAAACTTTTTCACATTCCTTCCTGTGAGCAGCCTGAAGAGTACATCAAGTCTTATCAGGTGCAGCAAAATAGAACATTCTGTCCCATAGATGGTCTCCTGTTTTCAGTTCTGTAAACAGGCTTGTGGAGGTCAAAATACATCACAGACTCAACCCCTGTGCTCCAGACTGCCATCCCAATAGAATTACAGTATATACATTTGAAAATCAAGGGATTCTAGTTTCACATAAAGATTAATATTTTACAACCACAGAGAATGAAGTGGAGGAACAGAGAATAGAAACAGCAAGTGAAGAAGGCAGTAACAGTGGGAATTGTGGGACCAGCAGAGTGGCTTTTTCTTGGTGCCACAAGAAAAATGAATTGCACAGTCAGACAGGAAAGAGATAGACAAGAGGCAGAAAAGGAGAGGGCAAAATAGGTCCTTGCTTTTAACTGTCTCTGCATAACAAATGGTACAGGGTCTTACCCAACCCAGTCATGCACATCTCTCGTTAAAGATGGAACCTGTTTTTTCTTCCTTAAAAACAGGTTTCCAAACCTTCTTTTTATTTCTCTTTAACATTGCCGTATAACAGTTACAGTTCTTTGCATATGCAGTATCCATTTTCCCATCACACATTTTTATAGCAAACATTTCAGTTAAGCACATGCATTTTTTCAACCTTTAAATTCTCAATTCTTGAACCATGTCTTGACAGAAAATCAGCATTGACATTCTGTTTTCCATTTCCAGATTTGTGCAGCATTTCAATTTAAATGGCTGTAGTGTCAGGTACCACCTTGTGATGCTGAGATTTTTATCCTTCATTTGATTAAGCTAACAGGATTGTGATCTGCTATAAGTACAAAGTCAGATCCTAGCAGGGACTCCGGGTATTAAGTAAGCCAAAAACTGATTAGCAGTTTAGCACATGAAAATGCTGATCAACTGTGAAAACGATAGCGCTTTGGCACAGATTGATTAGAAAATTAAAAATGCTTAGTTTTTAATCTGTTTTGAATGTGTAAAAACATTTAAAATGTTTTGCAATATAGTGCTATGCAATTCAAAAATCAGTAGCATAGCCCTCTAATACTTCTAGCGTTTTGCTATACTATACCAGCTATTTAATACCCTGGACTCCATTGCCCATTTCTAGCAAGGTATTCTTTTCAGTTGTGTAGTACCTTTTCTCTCTGTCATGTAGTTTTCTACTAATATACAAAATGAGATGTTCCTTCCCATCTGTATTCTGACTCAGAACTGCACCTAGGCTACCTCTGATGCATCTGTTTGTAACAGAAATGTTTCTCACAGTCTGGACTTCCTAAAACAGGGGCTGAACATAGTGCAGCCATGATGGCCTGAAACACCTTTCTCACACTCTGGGGACCATTTCATTTTATTCGTGTACTGTTTTTCATGAGTTCCGTGAGGACAGTAACTAACCGGGCAACGTTGTGAACAAATCTCTGGTAGTAAACAGCCAGACCCCAAAATGACCTGACTTTTGCTTTTGTTTTAGGGAGAAGACTGTAAACTACAGCTTCCATCTTGGAAATCTCTGGCTTTACTTCTTCATTTCCAAAAATATAACCCAAATACTGTATCTGTTCCTGCATGCCTAATGTGACTTGGTAGGATTGATGGTCAGACCTACATTTTTAACTGCTCGTGGGTGTTCCAAGTGACTTTTCCAGTCTGGACTGTACACCACATCATCATCCAAATAAGAAGCACAATAACCAGTGTGAGGGGCTAGAATTACATCCATATACTGCATGAATGTAGTGGTG
Organism: Neoceratodus forsteri; assembly: GCA_016271365.2. Classification (NCBI taxonomy): domain Eukaryota; kingdom Metazoa; phylum Chordata; order Ceratodontiformes; family Ceratodontidae; genus Neoceratodus; species Neoceratodus forsteri. The sequence goes on along the minus strand of CM028131.1, from coordinate 698,046,441 downwards.
CACCATGTAAACCAAACGGCATGGCGTGAACTGACAGAATCCACTTGGAGGAAAATGCAGTTTTGTATCTGGATTCTTTAGCTAGGGAATTTGCCAGTAACCCTTGGTGAGATTGAGGTACTAATGTACTTGGCACTTCAGTCTGTCCCCAAATCACTTGTTCTGGGCCTAGGGTAGCTGTCAATATGGATACTTGATTACGCTTCCTAAAATCAAGCCAAAATTTACATTCCTTCTTTTTTATTTACAGTCACCATTGGTGATGACCAAGCACTTCTTGATTCTTCAATTATACCTAGTTCTTTCCTTTTTGTATTTCCTTAACCAACTCTGATCTTAAGCTCTGGCAATCTGTATGTCTTTTGTCTGATAGGGTCAGTATTCCTTGTCACTATTATTTTTATTTTATTTTTATTTAAAGTTTGATGACAGTAGGCCCGCTGAGACACACAAGTCCATTTTTCAGGGGCGACCTGGGATAAACACATTCCAAGCATGGTGAACAAAGACAGTATTGTATAGAGGCATTTATACAGGAAATAAATATACAGCATACATACAGGATGTCAGGAGCAGGCCATGCTTACAATTGGAAATTGCATAAATAATGATACAGGATCAGGCAGTAAGTTCACAGATATTATGAAATCATGTTGAATGTCAGGAACAGACAACATTTACTGGTAGTATCTGGGAGGTCATTGATTACAGAGACAGTGATACATGGCCAGGTAGTAAGTACAGAGATGTGATCAAGCCTTGTAGAAACTAACACTCTATACAATATAGAATTGTATTTATAGTGAGCACAACAAATTTGTACTATATAAGAGTCTATATACAGAGAACACTGCACATGATACAGATAACTACATAGAGAACATCCAAGGATGCTGGGATTAGGAAGCAGGGGAGTGGGGAGAGAGAAGGTGCAGAGGAGAGCAGAACTATTCAGGGGAGTGTTAGTTGCAGTTACTGCTGCATACAGGAGGTGGGAAGAAAATCTCCTCAAGGTGTTTTTCAAGAGGGAAGAGTCTTACACAAAAGTAGGGTGTGAGGGAGGTTATTCCATCTTTGGGGTGTGGCGAATGAGAAGGATCACACAATTGTTAAGCAAGGCCTAGGTAGATTTAGAAGTGGGAGGTGAGAGGATCTGAGGTTTCTGTGGATGGTTTTATGGTTAGTAGGTTCCACAGAGTAGAGGCTAAGGAGATGGACAAGTTTGAAAGTGGTACAAAGCACAGAAAAGTCTTGTTTGGCCTCAAAAGATGGTCATCCAAGGGTGTTAAGTACACTACAGTGGTGGGCGTGAGCTGGGGCCTTGGCAGAAAGTGAGCAGTTCTGTGGTACGCTGCCTTGAGTTTCGCCAATAGCGGTTTCTTGGCAGAGTGGAATTTTGGGGCACCGAGAACAGGCCAGGGAGAAGGGTAGCTGTGGTAATAGTCCACCGGCTTGTGCATTAGGTAAGGAGAAGTTCGGTATAGAAGGCCAATCTTTGGTTGGTTACCTTAATCACATTAGCTATGTGACTATCAAAAGACAGGTTGCTCAATGAGTGTCAGACCTAGATATTTAAAGGAGTTGATCCCTTCAATCCTTACCCCAGAGGAGGAAGTGACCACTGGTGGAGGTTGCTGGTCCATGTTGAAGGAGGTGTGCTGGAACAATAGGAACTTAGTTTTCTTGGTGTTCAGCACTAACAGGTTCTCTCAGAACCAGATTTCTAAGAGCTGGAAGTCTTTTCAAGATCGGCGTTGATGCAGGAGTAACGCTGGAGGAGCTGTATAGAATGGCATAGCCAGCGTGAGTTGTATTGATGCCCCCACCTGCAGTTCATTGGAAGGTCATTTATAAAGATTGAGAATAGTAGAGGCCCCAGAATTTAACCTGGGGACCCCGTCAGTGATAAGAGACAAGGATGATAAGGTTCCAGCCCACTTAACGATTGAAACCTATTGGATAAGTAGTTTGAGACCCAGGAGACCGAGTTGTCATCAAGGCCGAGGAATGGAGTTTAGTGATTAGAAGTGGGTGACTAACAAGATCAAAGGCCTTCATGAGATCAGCGAGACAGCCCCAGTGGCTTTACCTTGATCCATAGCCTGGAATATGTCTGCTGTAACATGTAGGAAAGCTGAGTCCGTCTCATGCAATTTCCTAAATCCATGTTGGTAGACTGTGAGGGCATTGGTTTGCTCCAAATAGGAGTATAGCTGTTATACAAGACTCTTTCTTGAATTTTAGCGATAGGACATAGAATAGAAATTGGTCTGTAATTTTCTACTAGGTTGGTAGGCCGCTTTTGTGGACTGGGACAGCAACCGCAGTTTTCCACTTGTCTGGGATCGACTGAGTGAGGAAGGATCTGTTTATAAGCAGGGTGGGCGAGTGCAGGTGCCCCTAATTTTAGAAACTTTGGGTGAGAGAGTCTAATCCAGATGAGCTGTCAGGGTTAAGAGACATTGGAAGTTTAAGGACCTCTTTGCATGAGATGAGTTTAATATTGAATTGTAGGTGAGGGGCATCAAGGTGAGGCTTGTGTGCAACTCTGGACAAAAGCAGGGAGATTGGCCTTGTAGGGATCAAGGTCAGTGAAGAACATGTTCATACCGGTGGCTGTCTCCGAAGGTGTGTTTAGTTCAGAACCTTTTACACTCATGCTCAACCTTTTGCTCAGCCTGACACTATGGTAAAAGCAGTTTGAAATGTCTTTACCAAGTTAAGAATTTCTGCTGTTTGTTCTGTGGATGAGGAAACATTGACCTTTACAGCATCAGCAGTTACAGTTTGTTCCAGTCTGTCATAAGCTATATTAATAGCTTCTTTATCAGTTTCTGGTAAAACTAGCAAAGCAGCCTTTGGTATTTTTTCAACCCATTTCTTCAGGAGGTTAGCATGATATATCTTGGTAAGATTTTTTTCTGTCGGTCTCACTCTCATAGCTAACTGTGCCAGTATGTCTTAAGTATTCTGTAAGGCCCTTGCTACTTCATTAACAGTTTATTTTCTGTAGTGGGTAACAGTAGCAAGACCTTTTCACCTGGCTCAAAAATGTTTATTTTACCCCATGGTCATAATACACCTTCTGCTGTTTTGGGGCTTCTTCCTGATTACTATGGGCAGTTTCAACATATTTTGCCAGTGTCTTTCTCAGTGCAGACATATAAGATGTAACATATTATTTCTGAGCAGGGTTATCTTCCCATATGTCTTTTATTACATCTACTGGCCCTCTAGGTTGTCTACCACACACCATTTCAGGGGTGAAAACCTGTTGATACTTGCAGCACTTCTTTGTAAGCAAAAGCAGGTAAGGTAAGTATTGGTCCCAGTCTTTCCCATCTCCTTTACAAACTTTTTAACATGTGTTATAGGGTTTGATTAAAGCGTCAACAAGACCGTCTCTCTGAGGGTGATAAGGAGAGGTTCTTATGGCAGTGATACCTAGTAGTCAGTACAGCTCCTTCAGCAATGCAGCACCAAGCTTACTACCCTGATCAATAATTATTTTTTTAAGCTATGCCCAGCCTGTTGAACAACATTTTGGCAAGCTATGTTGCTATTTTGGGGCTGTGACAGAATGCACTGGAATTGTCTTTGAGTATTGATTAGCATAGTCACATACTATCAAAATAAACTGAATACCCTTTTTCCTTTTAAGGGGCCAACCACATACATTACAGTTTTCTCAAAAGGCACATCTATCAAGGATAGGGCACCTTGTCTTTTAGTTACTCGGGCTACTTTCTGACATTCAGCACAAGAACCGTAATAGGTAGTAACATCTTCATGAATCCCAGGCCAGTAAAGTCTGTACAACAGTCCTGGCGAGGTGTGATCCCTCCCACGTGACCAGTCATAAGACTATCACGTGCTCGGACCTCCTCTTACCTCCTTTCGCCAAGCACTATGGTAAATTCAGAAAGGTAAGGCTCTTCCTCAGTCATGGTAATATGCCGTAATCTCCGCTATCCTCAAACCCCAAAAGACCCCACTAAACCAGAGTAATAACACATGATTTCTTTTTAAATACAGACTATTAATTGTTTACTTCTCTTCTGGCTAAGTTCCTAGGCGTATTCTCCTACTTTAATATATAGAAATCAAACAAGCTTTATTATGCAGGGGCAGACACAAGAAAACATAAATCAGACCCTGTCGCTGCTCCAGTGTGCATCCAGGATGCTGCAGCCAGTTTTGCTGCTGAGCTTGGATGCAGAAAAGCGCTTGACAGGGTCTTTTGAAATTTTATACTACACTCTGTGCAGATTTGGACTTATGCCATACTTTATTCAGTAATAATGACCCTGTAGCAGTCCTAATATATGTAGTGAGGACTAATGGCTCCATGTCACCACAGTTTCCACCAACCAGAGGTAGTCGGCAGGGATGCCCCTATCCTCACTTCTGTTTGCTCTTATGGTTGAACCTTTGGTATAAGCACTTTGCAACAATCCAAATATTAAAAGCATTATGCATAAAGGTAAACTGCATAAACTAGCGTCTTATGCTGATGGCCTCTTAATATACTTGAGACCCCACATCATCCCTGCCACATTTGTGGACCACCTTAGGTGAATGTGTAATCTTCCCGTTATCAACTAAACATAGGTAAGACTGTGGCCCTTCATTTAAATTATAACCCACCCTCCTTACTGTGAAACACACATCATTTTAGATGACAGCAAATTGCTGTACAGTATCTTAGTATACATATCCCAGTGGACATTAACAAGTTTTTCAGCTAAATTATAAGCCCTTAATGACTGCCATTCAAACAGATTAGATGGATGGTACTATCCTTATTCTTCAGTAGCAGAATTGAGACCATTAAACAAATGTTCTTCCCTAGTCTGCTTTTACCTTTTCGGACCTTCCAATATGTATGGACCAATCCTATTTTCAAACTTTGGACAAAAAGATATTTAGGTTCATTTGTGCAGGTCAAAAGCCAAGAACAACCTATGGGAAGTTGCAGCTTTTTAAAAAGGGGTTAGCAATACCTAATCTGTATTGTTACTACTAAGCAGCTCTACTAAGACATGTGTGTGCTTGGCTTGATCCAAATTATACTGTCCATTGGAAGGACCTAGATCTTAATGACCTAAGCAAACTGCTTACATGAATCCTTTTTCCACTCTATCACTTAATCTCCTGGAAACATCAGAAAACATCACCATTGCAGTACTGTTCCAGTGGTATAAAATTTGGCAAGCCAAGCAATACCATACGGCGCTAACTCTGATGAGAGCCCTAGAGCATGATGTAGCTTCCGCCCTCCCAGATGGATGTCAGGTTTGCCTACTGGGACTAGCAAGGACTAACACACTTCTACCAGTTTTGGAAGGTAGGCTACTACTGTCCTTTGCACAACTGAAGCAGACATTTCAGCCGCGTAACTCGGATCACTTTTGCTTTTGTTACTCCTTTGCTGGCATCAACAGATCCTCCCCATCCCATATTAATATTACTTCAGAACTCTAAATTAGTAGGAATGCCACAATATTTCATCTCACAAGAGTACAAGGCTCTACCTTCCTCCACCAGACTTATACCGAGCCAAACAGAGATGGTCTGCTGAACAGAACATTCAGTTTACTGAAAAGTAGTGGAAAGTATCTACCTCACATAATATAAAGTTTCTCTTCCCTTCAGTGAAATGAATTCACTTGAAATATACAGTTAGATATTTCCGAACCCCCAGTTTGGTGGCCAAGTTCGGCCGAGGGCAGTCAGGGGCCTGTTGAGGGAATGTGGAGAAACAGCTGCAAAACATTCACGATATTTTGGCTGTGCCCATTTTTCAAAACTTTGGAATAGTGTAAAACAAGAATTGATACCCATCTGTATGGGTTTATACACTTTGAGCCCAGACTTAGCACTATTTCTCTACTATCCTGTTAGACAGTTTAATAAACAGCAAAATGTTTGTATTAATATAACTACAGGCTAAAAGCCACCACAAAATCATCAATGCAGCCCCTACCCTACAGTAGAACAATGAACTGTCCTAATGAAGCAAATTTGTACTTTGGAGAACATAACACATAAACTCAGACAACAAATATGGCAGGTGGGATTATGTACTGTACATTATGAGCACTACACCAGACTTTATTCCTTAATCTAGAGGAGAAGGCATGTTGGTGTTTACAGTATGGGAATAAATATTACAAAAAGGTGGGGTAACACTGAAGGTAACCAGTCAGGGAACAGAGATGCATTCAGAACAGCACTCATCTTTAAGTCCACTGTTAGATTACACTTGTTGGATAGTTGACCTAGGTCTTGAGTTGAGAAATGAGAGACATGACTTGTGTTGGAGGCGCTATATAGTAGACACCTGTATCTTTTTAATATTTGTACATCATGTGATGTATAGTGAACTGTCCTCCTTATTGTTTGTAGTAAAGAAGTAGGAAACAAACCTTAGAAATGTACCACAAGTCTTACAAAACAGGTGTTAAGGTCTGGTTCCTTGGCGCAGTGGTGGCGATACCTCAGAAAATGCTGGTGACCCAAGTTTGGGAATGAGCTCAGATCATCGGGGTCAGCCAGGGGAGAGGGACTGAACATCCCACAGGACATTCTCTCTCTCTCTCTCTCTGGGAGGGTTGGTTTCCATCCTTTGCCATAATACTGCCACCTGGGTGACCCCAGGTGGCAGTGTGGTCAAGGCTGAAGGGAGGCGCGACTCTGCAGGCAATCAAATATCATTGCACTCAGCAAGAGTGAACATCCCTTGACGCTACTGCACAATGAAGTCCCTAGGGGAGGACAAAAATGAAAATTGACCCGGTCTCCATAGATGAAAGACCTTGATACACCAGGGCTGTGTTTTACCAGCTAATTGCGCACCTCCTGACATGCATAGTGTGCTCGGGATAAATCCTCCACATGACCCTGCCCAGGAGGGGCAATCCAGAGACACAGCATGGAGGAGGCGGCACATCAGCAAGACTGGAGTGCTCCAGAATAGCACATGAGGATCTGGGTTGAGTCGGGGCTTGAGAAGAGAAAGGGGCATAAACAAAAAATAAAAAACAGGTATGAGTATTGAGGGTATTTTGTAGACTTGGTGGTTGTATTGAAGTACAGTACTTAAATATTTTTCTGTTGAGTGTTTGTTGTGTTCATTTTTCAGGTTTATCTTTCCCAAATACAGGACATCGTTAATACAGCACCCTTGAATTCTGAACTCCAGCTTGTTGGCTAAGATTATTGACCAATATGTCCGTTACCAATAATTATCAACATATAATGATCAACTCAGTTCCCCAGTTTCTTCACATACTGGTAGAAGGACGGGAGACAACACAGGTAATCTTGTATTTTTGTGAACTTAATGTCAGCTTGGGAGTCAGCAGAATCAGTCTGAAGCAATCTACTATACTGAAATAAACAGTGAGTAAATAAATGTATTTTTGTACACAACATGCAAATTGGGACCAGCTGCACAGTTGGGTGTGGGCTCTTAGTGCTATCCCTCTTTAAGCAATAAAATACTGCAGTTTATCTCATCTACCACTGCTATGGATAAAGGAGTTGAAAAAGGTATAAGATCACTAGACAGGGTCAAAGTAATTATATGTGCATCCTAACCCTGAAGGAATGATTCATGCAGCTACTTGTGAGAAGTCAAAACAAAAGCGTCCTGGTGTCGGTGTCCCCATCATAAAGCACCTCACTTTGGTCTTAGTGCTGGAAGGGCTGGGACCCTGTGCAGTAAATCTTTCAGGGCCTACTGCACATGCATGTGGTGCTATCTCCAGCTTGCACCCACAGTGTTACATGTGCCATCAGCCCCATCTGCCTCAGTTTTGTTTTCCTGCCATCAAGAGCAGATGTCAGGAGTGAACTTCACTTTTGACTGAGTAGATCTCTCAGTGTTTTTCCTCATTATTAGTGTGTTTTACTGCTTATTTATTTTTATTAATGTCATATTTCCAACTGGGGCTCGGTCACTTAATGGAGTCCCACAAGGATCAGTCCTTGGCCGACTCTTTCAATATACTGATGTCCACTATGCAGGTGCAGGTTGACAGTAATGCATGGGCGCAAAATATGCAGATGACTACAAGATAGGAAGTATAATAAATAACATGCAAGATGCCCAAAACTTTCAGGATAACTTAAATTACAGTACTGGGCTGTAGAAAACAAAATGTTTTTTAATGAAACAAAATGCAAGGTTATGCACCTTGGGTCGAAACCCTAGATTTAACTATAAATTAAACAACACTGACCTAACTGAGGTAGAGACAGGCGAATATTTGGGGATAACAATTAATAATAAATTAAAATTGATTCTATACAAACATGACGGTCAAAAATAATTGGTTGTATTTTTAGAACTATAAAGAGCAGGGAACCAGAAGTTATAATACCTCTATGTACCAGCCTGGTGAGGCCTCACTTGGTTACTGCTCTCCCTTTTTGTTCCAACTACAATAAAAGAAATTAAATGATAGAAATACAACGCAGAGTTACTAAACGATATACAATCTGCAACATTTTGAATATGGCGAGAGATTAAGCATACTGGGTCTGTATTCTTTAGACTACAGGAGACAACGAGGAGAACTGTGTCTTGCCTGTAATGCCCTACAAAATGAGTATCTCATGGAAACCATAGGTTTAGTTATACATGGCCCTACCAAACCTAGATCTCATAATTTAAAATTAATAGACGAGGTAAATCGTACCTCTAAAAGGCAAAATTTTTACACACGGAATCATTCCTTTATGGAACGGATTGCCTAAAAATATAGTCGTAATGTTACCACAACCAAGAGGCTTCATCTGACGAAGACAATAAAACTCAACACCACAAATGATGAAAATGGGGAGCCAATTCTGTCAACATTGTTTCATTTACTCAGTCCCTCCTTAAGGATGGTATCAAAGTCTGCCTCACTAGTATCAAATTTCCAACACAACCATCTCTGGACAGTCATAACTTAGGGCACTATCCTCGTGGGACAGGTTCCAGACATGTTTTAAATCTCTTGTTTTGAAGGGGTTCTCTGTACAAAGGTAGTTTCTCATGATACTAGGATGTGCAGGCTTGACACTCTCTCTCCCTCTCTCTGTCTCTGCAGTCACCCCCGCAGGGTCCAACCTGTGTGGGACTTGGTCTGTTTTCCTTTGGAACCAGACATCTGTAGTCCCTCTGTGTCGATTTCAGCAGTAGAGCTCTAATGGAGCAGTGCCTTCTCACATTCCATCCCTTCATTCGTTGTTCTGATAAGGCTGTCAGGGGCAGCTTTGGGTTTGGCACCAGTGCTGTCCTTGTTTTAGATGCCTTCCTGAGCATCTGCATCGGGTCACACATTGGTACTGAGTCAGGGCTTTTTCCCTCAGTCGGCACTAAGCCAGACCTCATAGATAAGAGGCAAATGATTATGAGTTTCCTTCTGTTCAGGACACAGAATTACTCTTTCAGTCACTGTTTTAAAAAATATGCAGAATTTTGCATTTAAATAGTTGCTGTAGACCTACCTTCCTGTGGTGCTTCTGGGTCCACTGGTAGGGTTTTGAGTTCAGCATGCTTAGTTGCAACCCATGTGTTGTTGCCTTCTGTGCCTCAATGCAAGCTTAGGCTCAGAGCCTTTCAGGCTTTTAATTTACAAGTATTCGCTTACTATGGGAATTATATATGCGCTGTCCTTATTTTTACCTTCGCTAAGTAGCAAGTACTTGTCCACCATGCTGCCTTTTTGTGATGAGGCATAGCCATGTACCCTCAGACATGTAGGAGGGCAATACTAGAACTTTTATTTGTTTTGTCCTATTTTTAGGTAATTGAGTTCATATAGCTTGTACAGGCTAGCACTCATGCTAAGGTCCACATTTAAGTTCTCTGCTGATTGGCCATGCAGCACTGGATAAGTAGCATATAAGGGTGCCATATTTAGTTTTGCTATGCTCTGCCATTTTTGTGGATTGCAGCATGAGGAGATGTGTTGAGTTTTCTTATTTGGGCTGTAAGTGCAGTCATCACTAGGTCACTTGCCCTATGAGCTCATTTAGTACCCAACACAGAGCTGTCTTCTATGTAGCAAGCTCTTTGTTTTCATGTGTTTCATGAAACTAAAGTGGTGTTCACCTTTTTCCTTCTGCCTGTAATTCTCAGTAAAACTGTTACTGCACACTTCTCTCCGGGTAGGTTATTGAGTTGTTCCCTACTGAGACGCCTCGGTGAACCCTTGTGAAGTGATGTTGCAGAGTTTTCCTGCTATACCTAGGGTTTTCACCCTCCTCTCATTTCTCATAGGTATGGCTTGTTTCTTGACCGAGAGGTGTTTTATGGAGCTTGACTTGAAGATAGGAAAATTACTTAGCATATCTTCCAGAGTATCTTCCATAGAGAATGCTAACCTGTCTCTCTGACCCTATGGTATTCTTCTGCTTCACTTTGATGTGTATTGTTTCTATCACATTTACAGCAAATGTCAGAAACAGAAGGGACATACTCAGCCCCAGGAAGTAAACACAACCTGATTGAACCACGGTTCATTCCGCTGCCCTTTATTTATTTATTTATTTTGATAAAGGTCACCCACTCTGTTTTTATTCACAAGGATGCCTTAGCAGTCATGGCAACAGTTTTGCTATAAAGATTGTGCTGTTCTGGAGCCAGGCAACTCACAAACAAGAAACAAACTTGTCTAGAGTGTCAGCTGTATGTAACACTTTCCAGAGGAGTATGTTTCTTTGTATTTTCTGCTGAAGTGTTTATGTACAGTTCATTCTAATCAGTTAAACATATCAGAATTGGGTCTTTAGCGACATCTCATTCAGAAACATGTCTTCCCCTATTTGGGTAATCGAACATTTACACTCTTTTATATAGGATTTGTTACAAAAAGCTTTTTTTGGCCAAGATTCACTTGGCCAAATGCGTACTAGAGGCACCAATTAGAGAGACAAAGATGGAGCGGATCTGGGCGTGGTCATTACCAACGACTTAAAGGGAAGGAAAACAATGCTAAAAAGCAGTGCAGAAGGCAAGTGGTGTCTTCGGATGCATAGGAAGGAGTATTACGAGCAGAAAGCAGGGAAGTTATCATGCCCTCTACAGATCTTTGGTGAGGCCACACCTTGAGTACTGTGTCCAGTTCTGGAAGCCTCACCTAAAAAGGACATTGACCATCTGGAAACAGTACAGAGAAGGGCCACAAAGATGGTGTAGGGCTGCATCATGAACCATCTGAGGCAAGACTCAGAGTTGAATTTATTCTCTGGAACAGAGAGAAGAAATGGGGGACATGATAGAAAACCTCTACCAGGAAAACAAGGCGGTGTGTACAAGAGGGTGCAACTTGCCTCTGGTGGGAGGCAAGTTTAAAAGCATATAGAAACATAGAAGTTATGCAGAAAGAGACCGCTAGTTCCATTTAATCTGCCCCATTCTGTGGCCTATTTTAGTTCTCCTATAAGATCCCTTAGTTGCCCTTGGTGTAAGTGCCTTTGTGTCTATCCCATGCATTCTTGAATCCTACCACAGTACTGGCCCCTGCAGCCTCTCAGTGGCAGGCTATTCAGGCATCCACCACTCTTTCTGTGAAGGAAAAACTTCCTGGAGTTGGAGAACCTCCTCCTTGCAGCCTGAGATCGTGCCCCTGGTCCTGCTGCCCTTTGAAGTGAAATAGTTCCTGAGTCTGTACCCTTGTTTATGCCTTTAATGTACTTGCAAGTCTTGATCATGTCCCTCTCTCACTTCTCTGTTCCAGGGAGTACATATTCAGCTCCCTCAGTTTCTCCCCATAGGACATGTTCTGCAGCCCCTGAATCATTTTTGTCACCCTCCTCTGCATAAGGCCTGACCAGTGATCTGTACAGAGGCAGAACCACCTCTCCTCCTGCTCACAATACCCTCCTGATGCAACACAGCATTCCATTGGCTTTTACTGCTGCCTTCTGCACTGCTTTCCAACTTTCAAGTCATCTGAGATTGTGATTCCAGATCCTGTTCCTGGTTTGAGGCAGCCAAACGCTTACCTCTTAGGAAATACTCTTTTGGATTTCTGTTTCCTGTGTGCATGACCTTGCACTTTTGGCATTAAATCTCAGTTGCCATGCTCCAGACCATTCTTCAAGTTTTTAAGATCCGCTTCCATTTTGCCCACTCCTTCTGAAGAGTCAACCCTATTACATAACTTGGTGTCCAGTCCTTCTGCAATGTCTGATATAAAAACATTGAAGAGCAGAGGCCCCAGGACTGGGCCCTGGGGTAAACCACTGGTCACCCTACCTTCATTTGATAGTGTTCCATTTACCTGTACCCTCTGTGATCTGCCCTGTAACCAGTTTTGTATCCATCTGATCACCTCTGGACCAACTCCTGTGTGGTCAGGTTTCTTTGATAGCCTCCTGTGTGGAACCGGAGTCAAAGGCCTTACTGAAGTCTAGGTAGACCACATCCACTGCCTCCCTTTGTCCACTGTTCTCGTGGTGTAGTCAAAAAACACTATTAGATTTGTTTGGCATGATCTCCCTACTGTGAAATCATGTTGCTTTGGGTCCTGTTGGCTCCTTTCTTCTAGAAATGCTAAGATCCTCTGTTTGATCAGTGACTCCATCAGTTTACCTACCACAGATGTGAGGCACACTGGTCTGTAATTACTAGCCTCTTCCCTACTGCCTGATTTGTGAAGTGGAACCACTGTTGCCTTTTTCCAGTCTTTGGGCACCACTCTGCTCGTTAAGGATTTGGTGAATAGAGATGGCAATAGGGCTGCTAATTCTGCCCCAGTTCATTTAGGATTCTGTGGTGTATCTTGTCCGCCCCATTGCTTTGTCCACTTTGTTTATTTAGTGCCTCTCATACCTCAGTCTCTGTAAAGGGCTAGTGTCTCACCTCTGTTTTGGAGATGCCTTTTCCCAGGGCAGGCCAACACCTGGGTCCTCCTTAGTAAACAATCAATCAAAATCTTTATTTATCCAGGCTAACATCATTGAGCAGAGTTCTTTTGGCAAGATGGACCTGGTTAGGATAGACTGATACAATGTACATAAATGACCAGACAAGGTATAACGTGGTTTACAATTTACAAAGCAACATACAATGAACATGGATAGGCATAAAGCTTACATTATTTACAAATATAACATATGTACAAAATGATGTTGCGGTGATATCAGCTAAGTAACAGGTGGACAAAGTTTGAGTTCAGAAGGTGAAATGGTTGGGTAGTGACTCTGTGGGCCTTGGGGTACAGGGACAGTCAGTAATTGTAGATGAATTAAGAGAAGTGGATAAATAGTAGTAGAATGCAGTAAGCGGTAGAGGGATGGATAATTGGATAATAGAGCAGGTTAGAAGACAGACTATATGGAGATGCTATGGGAGTTGATTCCTACTAGTGGCGCGGATAGCACTTGCATGGTTCCTTCAGGAGATGCGAGTAGAGGGTCTTGAATGAAGCAATGCTGATAACTGAGCTCAGTTTTAAAGTTTTCTGCAGATTGTTCCACATTGTTGGCAGCGTAAAGCTAATGGATGCTCTGCCCAGGCGAGTGGACTTTGGGAGTTTTCAGTAAGATATAGGAGTAACTTCTCAGGGCATAGGTGCGTAATAGGTTTAGCGGGAGGCAATCCAAAATATATTGTGGACGTTTTTGAAATAGCTCTGTAGGTCCATAAGGCGGGGTTTTTTCTCACCTAAAGTGGAGGAAGGTCCATCCTACAGCTGCGATAGTGAACAATGGTGCGAGAGAGAAGAGAAGATCGGTGATAAATCTCAAAGCTCTGTGGTAGAGCGTATCCTGTTTTGAGAGGTGAGAGGTAGGACATTGACTATATAGGAAGTCCTCATAGTCTATTAGTGAAAGAATGTTGCTTGTACCAGCCTGGGTTTGGCTTCACTTGAAGGTAGCTAATCCTAAGAGTAGAGTCCGAGTCTCTGGCGTAGTCTTTTAACAAGTCCTCTAAGTGCTCGTTGAAGGAGAGTTTTATGATCTAGCCAAACTCCCAGGTACTTGAACTTTGTAACTAATTCTAGGTTTCCCCTAGGATTGTAGAAATCTGTGGTACAGATACTGAACTGGCCGGGTTTGCCGTATATAAAAGGAGAGAAAGCATCGCTTTGGTTTTTAGCATTAAGTAATAGCTTTTGTGAAGAAGCTGGTTTTGGCAATAGGTTGAATTTGGTTTGAAGGTCGCTACATGTGGCTTCTGGGAATGGATTGCTCAGATACAGCAACCGTGTCGTCCTGTAATAGGTGGATCGTTAGCCTTGGCTATACTGTCATCAATGTTATTGATGTAAATGGCAAACAGTATGGGACCAAGAATAGATCCCTGTGGCACTCCCTTAAATAGGGGTTTGATAGGAGAGTTCATCTTGGCCTTGACTTGCTGTAGACGGTCAGTAAGATAATTAGTGAACCACCAAGGGAGAGTGAGTCTAGACCTAAAGATTGAAGAGATGAAAGGAGCAGGCTATGGGCAACAATGTCAAAGACTTACTTAAGTCCAAGAATCACGCAGAATAAAGTTTTTTGTCCAGTTCTTTCTGCCAGTCAGTCACTTTGCAAGGGCTGTGATCATGCTGCTTAGCTCTGAACGATTGGGCAGAATTTAGAAGATTTGTTGATTCTAAGTATGATCTCAGTTGTGTACTTACAATTTTTTCCAATAGTTTTGACAGAACAGGAGAAGGGGAAATTGGCCTATAATTATTGAGATCACAGGGATTCCTGATTTAAACAGAGGTATCACATGCGCTGTTTTCCAGATGGATGGGAGGATTCCTTGGGTCAATGATAGGTTGAATAGGTGTGTAATAGGTGCAGCTGGTATGCGTCATGCAATCTTTAGAAAGTATGGGTCCATGGAGTCCGCACCAGCGCTTTTCTTAATGTCCAGCTGACATAGGAGAACTTCGACCTGTTTCAAGGTGGCAGGTTGCAGAGAAATGTAGTATCCGTGACTCGGGTCTTCAGTATGAGTATCCAGCTGGGAGCATAGTAGGTTCGGAGGAGAATTATCAAGGCTAACCCCACAGTTGTGAAATGGTCGTAAAGGAGTCCAGGATTTCCTGTCGGTAATGATGTTATTGCCAGATATGATCTTAGGTGGACGAGAGTTACCTGGTGTGTGACCAGAGAGGTCCTTGACGGTGTTTCAGAATTTGGCTGGGTGCTTAGTGGCGGAGTCGAGTTCAGTACGATAATAGGCAGCTTTGTATCTTTTGTCATCCTGGTACAGAGGTTTCTAGCTCTCCTAAATGCATGCCAGTCCGATGGGGTCTTAGATCTTCATGCTTTTTTCCAAAGTTTATCCTCTCTCTAACAGAGCATATTTTAGTTCAGACGAAAATCATCAGCATGTTTTGTTCTTTACATAGACTTTTACTAAGGAAGCATTTATTTAAGGCCCCTAAGATTATATGATTGAGGATGTCATAAGTAGACTGTACTGAGCTTGCCGGGTAAAAATCCTGCCCTCGCATGGAATATTTTAGGGCATCCATATAGGCACCTGGGTCAAAATTCTGCTTTGATCTTTTAACAGAGAATTTCGAGGAAGATAGAGGTTTGTGGACTGATCTTACACCAGCAATGAAGCAGTGATCACTGGCATCACTGAAAAGGTGCCTGCATGAGAGAACAGGTGTGGTTTGGTCACTAGTATAACATCCAGCAATGAGTTATTACTGGGATTTTTTATTCAGGCGTGTAGGTTCGTTGATAATTTGCGTTAACCCATGAGCATCACAAAATGATGAGAGAGGTTTGGAAGCCTTGGTTAGCCAATCTAAGTTAAAGTCCACTTATATGATAGTTTCCTGGGATCCATTCCCAAAGTGGCACCCAGATATGATAGGAGTCGAAGGCCAGCAGAAGGGGTCTGTAGCACCCTATAACACACATTAAAGTGTTCTGCAAGATCACTACCTTAAGAGATAGACACTCCAATTCATTTGCAGCGGCTACCAAGTCAAGGCAGGAGACTGTATATTTGTCCTTGATGTATATGGCCACCCTCCGCCTCTCAATTGCCTATCAGTTCTAAATAATAAATAGTCAGGGCTATTGACTTCCTTGTCTGTTGTGGCTGGTTTAAGCCAAGTTTCTGAGACCACTGAGACATCTGGAGAGGTGTGACAGATACAGACCTGGATCGTGGTGATCTTTTTAGCAGACTACATCGTTGACGTGGAGGAAGCTTATACCTTTGATCTTCGCTAACTCCAAGAGGAGATGTAATGGCAACTTGAGGCCAGGATTAAGCTCTATGTTGCGAAGCATATAAGTAATAGTAGCAGAAGCTTTCTGAGGGCAGTGCAGGATAGTTTACAAGTCCTGGACCTTGCGTCTTCGTGGCTAGTCAATGTGGGTTAGATGGTCCCTTTTCTAACATTCAGTCACCCTAGTGCAGCAAAAAGTAATGCCCTGACTGAAAATTGCAAGGGATGTACAGTTCTGCTGAGAGTAGGTGGCGAGTGCTCTGTAGTTCAATTCGTGTCCCACCATAGGTTGAATGTCGAATGTTTGTGTCCGCAGGGAGTTGGTGGCATATACATAATTGTCATTGTACACCTTCCAGTGTGGCATAGCATTCAGTTCCTCTTCCATGGTTGCATGAGGAAGCATATATCGTCCAGCTGGTGAGTTGAGAATAAGGAATAGGGTGAGCTGCCACATCCTTGTCCTCATGATTGGACTCAGGTGGTGAAATAGACACAGGGTGTCTCAAGGGTAGGGAAAAGGAAGAAATCACCTAGACAAGGAGTTTAGTAAAGTAAGTAGTTGACAGAGGTGGTGATTGTAATAGATGAAGATCCACCGAATATGGCTAATAGGTGGAAAAATTGATAGGAGGGTGGACAGAAGAATTCAAAATGAGGGCCAGAAGTTAAAGTTTCCAGATGAGGCTGAACAGTTTGGCTGGAGGATGCCTGAGGTAGGGAGAGGGAGGAATAACCAATTAATGAGTGATGTAGTGAAATGGGTGTGGAATAAGGAAAGGGCGGAAAGTAGTCTATATAATAACGGACAGGGAAGGGTGGGCGGATGTAAAGTTGTGACTTTTACCATACCTTAGGCAGCCGAGAGTCCGGAGTTGTGGTCTCGAACATGCTAAGAGAGTGCCGACCGCCGTGGCCCGAGTCCCCTCGGCTCAAGAGCAGGGAACCCCTGGAGGGATTTCCTTGGCTGGGAGAAAGAGAAAACTCTGAATTTAAGTGCTGCTGCAGACAAAGGCCTACAATCACAGCAGTGATTCCAAATTTGCAGTACAAAAGGATGTGTATTGGATTAGCCCAAACCTTTCTGAAGCCAAGACACTTTCCAGAGGGGCTGTTACACTTAACACTGAGCAGAAGTATTTGTTGAGGATTTCGCTTTCTCTGGGTTATTTTTGGTATAACTCTAGAAAGTACTTTTCACTGAGAGAGTGATAGACCCATGGAACAGCCTACTACCAGAAGTGGTGGCATCAAAGACAGTAAGGAATTCAAACTCGCTTGGGACAGGAAGTGTGAGCATCTTTGCAAAAAAATATAATTGGGTGGTAGCCACCTTGGGGAGAGTAGATGAACCACACGGTCCCCATCTGTCGACACTTTTTATGTTCTTATGTTCTTCACTGTGGCAGTGGCAAGTTTGGTTCTCATGTGTTATGTATGCGCAGTTTCATCCTTTGGTGTCCCTTTTAGGAGTAGCTGTTGAAAATACCCTTCTCTTGTGGTAACTTATCTACAGGAGAGCACACAGACAAAAGCAATGGACTTTGCTCTTGAAGGAAATTCCTATTCGATAACAAAACAGGGGCTTACATGAAAAAGGTGGATGAGAACAAAATCACCTACAAGAGCAGTACTGAGAAAGAAAAGGCCTCCACTTCCTGTAGGCCTTATGGAGGAGATAGGGGTAGAGAATATTACCCTTGCATTTATGTTCCCTATGAGTACCCACCACCGAGAGGTTACTATAGGGACAAGGGCAGAAGGGAGGGCACTAGGCATGCAGTTGCAACTTCAGCCCCAAGCTCCAGCAGAAAAAAAACCCTGACTACTTTGCTCAGGTCGCCCATCCATTGCTAGCAGGGGTAGAGAGTGACTCACTACTTCCAGGAATGGTCAAACATCACCACAGACAAGTGGGTCCTAGAAATAGTGGGCCAAGGTTTGTCCTGCAGTTCAGAAAATTTCTGAAACTGCAGAACACAAAAGATTTTCAGTATCACAGCAATAGAAAAAAAAATCCTGTTGGGGCTGAAGCAAACAAATTCCTGCAAACAAAGGCAGTGGAGAAAGTACCTGCTACACAATGGGGCAAGGATTTTTCTCCAGATACTACCTGACCCACAAGAAAAATGGGGAGTGGTGACCCATTTTAGATCTGAGATACCTGAACAAACACTTAAAGAATGAAAATTCAAAATGGTGACACTAAGGCCGGCCCGCCAGCGCAGGGAATTTGGATTTCGATTGCAGCATGGCAGCACCCGGGTTCGAGACGGACCCAGGAGCTGGAGGGCTGGCTGAGGGGGAGGAGGCTTGAGCGTCCACGGACAGCTCACCATCTCTTGGGCGAGGGGACTTGAGCCCTGTTTGTCTGACCTTGGGTGAGACCAAGGAACAAGGTCGATGCCGCAAATAGGGTTGACATGTTGGACGCTGGCGCCCAGCGCCTTGACGCCGGGCATACAGCACATTCAAGAACACCGCAAAACACATGCAGTTCTCCCAGTAGACGGAGCACCAAGGCCCCAATCCCAATGCCCCTACCGACCCTGGCGACACATCCCAACGAAAGACAGACATGTCGGGTGGAAGGGCCCCCACCCTGTACCCACCTGGGGGTACAGCCACGGCTCCATGGGGATGGACAGCATCAGAGGTTCCGTAGGTGAGCGGGGACTGACCAGGCCGATGGGTGTCTCCCGAGGAGGGAAGTGCTTTGGGAGGAGGAGGGGAAAATAAAATGGTGACACTAGGCTCAGTGATACCATCTCTGCAAATGGAAACTGGCTGAGGTCACTGGATCTGAAAGACACTTACTTTCACATTCCTGTCAGGCCCAGTCACAAAAAGTACCTCAGATTCAGACAGGAAACTGCCAATACTAGTTCACAGCCCTTCCCTTCATCCTAACCTCAGCACCAAGAGTTTTCACAAGTGCCTAGCTGCTTGAGGTAGCACATCTGAAAAGGCAAAGTGTGCTGGTTTTCCAACCTGGATTACTGACTGGTGTCAGGAAAACACAAGTGGAAGCAAAGTCCTATGTACAGCTAACACAGAACACACTACAGGATTTGGGCTTCCTCATAAGCCTTTAAAAGTCACAGATGGACCTACCTCAGGTTCTGGACTTTATTGATGCAGAATTAGATACCCTGCAAAAGAAGGCCTTCCTTCCTCAATCAAGGATAGCAAATCTGATTTCAACTGCAGAACCCTTCAGGGCAGGTCAGCCAAGACCTGCAGGAGATTTTCTGCAGTTACTGGGACACATGGTCTCATCCTCTGCAGTGTACCAGGGCCCAGGTTCCAAGTGAGAGGCATTCAGTATCACTCAAGGGACCACTTGTCTTGGAGGAGGGACCTCTTCCAAGCTGGTGCCTGTTACAAGAACCTTGCTAAGGGTACTGGAGTGGTGGAAGGAAGAAGACCGCATCAGAGAAGGAAGTCATGTCCTCCAGAAATCCCGCCACCTGGAAGACCTTACTGTAAGTGGTGCCTGGAGCACACAGGAGACTCAACAGCACATCAACTTCCTGCAGCTCATGGCTGGCATTTTCCGCTCAGATCCTGAATCAGTCTGTCCAAATCAAGACAGACAACACCACACTAATGTATTACATAAACAAACAGGGAGGTACAAGATCTTCAAAGCTGTGCACAGAAGCCATGAAGATCTGGAACCTAGCCTACTCCAAAGAAATGCAGCTATCCATGGGACACCTGCCGGAAGGACAATGTAGTAGTCGACTCCCTAAGCAGGATCAGCCAGGGAACCACAAGTGGACCTTGAAACAACAGATGCTGGCATCAGTGTTTAAACAGTGGGATACACCAGATATAGATCTGTTTGCTTCCTGGAGAACAACCAGCTCCACAGTTTTGTTCGAGACCTGCAGTGGTGGTCTCAGTTCCAGAGGATGCTCTTGTCCTCAACTGTTCATGGAAGTTTCTGTATGCCTTTCTCTATTCCCACTGTTACTAAGAGTACTCATAAAACTGAGAAGGGAGTTGCAGCAATCACTTTCATAGCACCAGACTGGGCCAGGCAGACCTAGTATTCCATGCTCGTGTCCCTCAAAAAAGCCTTCTGTCAGTCTGCCACTGAGGTACAGTCTGCTCCCAGATATGAGAGCTCTACATCTCAGAACATGGTTCTTAAGGAGCTAGTTTTCTGGACTCAATCTTTCAGAAGAAGTAATGAAAGTGTTGAAGGTTTCTAGAAACTGGCAACAGTGAAAATGTATGCTTCAGAAGGGAAAATATTTTCTTTCTGGTGTTCTCTTAGATTAATCCGTCCAGCAGGTCTGTCTGCACTCCTGGACTACCTTGTCTTCCTCCAGACACTGGGCCTCAGGCTATCAAATTACCAAGAAATGGTCTCCACTCACAGTTGGTTGTTTCCTTAGCTTATGAAATCAGTGGACAAAGTTCTGAACTGTGTTGCCAATAAGTGAAAGTTTGTTTGCTTTTAAATAAATATGACAACCACAGACAGACTACTGGTAAAGCAACACATGATCCATACACCACAGTCCAGGTGCCCCGGCACTTCACTTAGTGGAGCTTCTTCAGGGAGTGGGTACCTGGGTCTAGTGACGCCCCTTATATACTGACATCACTGTAACATCAGCTGTTCTACTACAAACTGGGAAGGAGTGGCTGGTGCCCAGATTACAGTGACCAGCAAATATTACAGTTCCCACATCTATGCATTCTTTGTGGCTTTATGGGAATCCAAATGTGAGTATGCTTCTTTTTGTGTGGTTAAGTCGAGCGTCTTACAAGTCTGTCCTTTGTTGGGGCCCCTGCTGAAAGTTATTCTGGGTTTGTCCCTGAGACTCTCAGAAAGTATCAGGTCTCCTAAAAGAATTGGCCAGTACTGGGTTATTGCTTTTCCAATCATACCTGCCAGGGATTATACTCTTGTTATAAAGCAAACAGTGAGATTTCTTTCAACCTTACATTTCTTTTGGCTGTAAGAGAGTGAGCCTGTTGAAGGATTTGCATGGTATATATTAGTTTGTCTGTGTACAGAAACTTATGTTAGTTAGTCACAACTTGTGTTCTTGTTTAAGTCCCACCAGAGCCACTGACGTCCACTGTCTTCTCAATACTAGGATGAAAAATTGGTTTTGATTGGCAGCCAACATAATCCGTGTCACTGTGATATCACAGAGATGTCAGTATATAAAGGACTTCATTAGACACCTAGGTACCTGCCCCGATGAAGTTGTGACCGGGTTGGCTAAGATTCTGTCCCATTTGTTATGTAGAGAGAGTTAAAAGCAAGGATCTTCCTGGACATAAAGTCTCCACCACTCATTCACACTAATGGGATGTATGCTGGAGGTGCTAGGACCCAGCGGGAGCAAACTTTTTCAGGAGGGCGGCACCAGAGATGGAGCCGCTGAGGAGCTGCACCACTCAGCCCAGCTCGTGGTAAAGACTGTCTCAGCGTCGCTCATTGGGAGTCAAACTTCAAACTAGCAGCATAGTTTTCAGTTTATTGTTTCGTAATTTATCTTCAAAATAAGTATCGATTATATTTAATTTTATTTATTCAGAAAAAGTCTTCTGCCCTCCATTGACAGGGTCAGGTGACGGTAGGGAGACTTCGTATAGCTGTTCAGTCAGTGAGTACTGGGTCGGTTAGCTGCCTCTCCAGAGGGTTCTGACAACAGTCGGTCCGATGCTCAGGAGATGGTTGGTCAACCTGAAAGCATAAAGGAAATGTTCCCATTCTCTGCACTATTTGGCCTCGAGCTCTTCTTTGGCCCATGAGTCGAAAAAGAAAGCATCACTCAAGGTCGCCTTTCTGATATGTCTGCGCCCGACGGTCGGTCGTTATGGGCCAGGCGCCGGGTCTCCTCCTCTGTCAGAGGCACTGGTTTCTGTCTCCGGTGGCTGACCTCCTGGACTTGGAGCCCGTCCACACCTCTTGGAGGGGCCTGTGATGAGCAGTTTCATCAGTGGGCCGTTCTTATGGAGCAGTGGGCTCAGAGGTTGGTACAGCTGCCTGATCCGGTCACTCCGAGGCCTGGCCATTCGAGGCCGGGTAGGGCGATTGGACCTTCCTAGTCGCCTTGCGCCTCGCCAGGTGTATCATCGACCCCGCTCCAGGTGTTTTTCCCCATCACATGGCTGCAGCGCAGTGGGCCACACCGATGCCCTTATCTCCTGCCAGTTTTCCTTCTTCTTCTTGAATCACAGTTTCAGAACCTTGGGAACCTCTCCAGTACCGTCGAATTGAGGACATTCTTGGCTCCATCAGCGCCACCGAGGAATCTCTCGGCACCATCTTTGGTGCGGGAGCTGGTTGGAACCATCCTTGATGCGCGGGGTCTGTCAGTGCCGTTCATGGAACCGGGGCTCTGTCAGCGCTGACTGTGGCGCGGGGCTCTGTCAGCGCCGCTTCAGTGCAGGCGGGTCTTTTGGCGCCGCGGGCTCTGTCGGCGCCGTGTACTGGGCTGTTTCCAATGGCACTGACTCTCTTGTCTTCGGCGCTGTATTCCTCATCGCGCGGGGCTGGGTGCAAACCGTCCAGCCTTCAGGGATTCTCGACTCGATTCCTTCTTCTTTTCTTCTTCTTTCCTACTGATTTTCACTCCTTTCCTGTCCGTACAGTCCCTCCTGGACTGTCAGGAGATGATTGACCCAGATCTTCGGCTGGGTGATAATGTTGAAGGAGCAGGGATCAATCCTGCTGCAGAGCCTGTGGTCGAGGACCTTTCATTTAAGTCTCTGCTAAAAATGTTAATTCTACTCTTTCTCCAGACTACAGAAATCGAACCTGGAAACTTTTAAGACTCCAATACCCACATGTCCTGGAGAGCCCTATGGATTTAACTCCTCCAGTACAATCATTCTTGAGACCCTCTCTCTCAGATGGTATGGAACAATCCCACTCTCATCCCTTCAGTGGCTAAGTCCATAGATAGGAAGTATGCTCCTCCCAAGGATCGACCCATTTGGCATCACAAGCTTTTGCTGATCCCATTGTAGTCTTGAAGAGAATGATAAGGCCATTCTTTCTCAGGCATCTACAGCCCGCCTATAAATAAAGAATCTCACAAGATAGACACCTTAGGTAAGAGTGTCTTTGCTGCCTGCACCCTGGTTATGCGTATTGCCAGCTACCAGGGCTATTTTTCCCAGTATGTGTATGTACTTTGGCATTCGCTCAAACAGATGGTAGAAGCTATGCCTCAATCGGAGACTAATTCAGAGCTACTTCAGACCATAACCAGGGTATCGAGTTCAACAACCAGCAGGTTAAAGCAGCAATGGGCGTTTCGATACTGCTTCGGCGGCAGCAGCAGGCATTTGTACCCATCGCCACTCGGCTCTACGTACCTCGGGCTTCACGAATGATGCCCAGCAGCAGGTCATGGCTTTACCCTTCGACGGTATGTGTCTGTTGGGCCTCAAGTAGAGCAACCTCTGGAGGCCACACAGAAGACTAGGTCTGCCACTAAGACGTCTCGACCGCACCCGCCTCACGGGGAGGGGGTGTCAACAAGCCGCCAATTTCACAACCATCAGTCCTTTCGGGTAAAGGCAGAGGAGGTTTTAACAAAAACGCAATCCTCAACCAAGAAAAGAAAATGCAGCAGAAGGCACAGGGCCCCAAAGCGCCCAGTGCCACCTTCTGATTTCTGGCCCAGGTCCCACCTCAACTGTCCGAGGGGACTCTTCCTCAGCGGTGGGAGGATGTCTGACTCAGTTCTACAACCAGTGGAAATCCATAACATCAAACAAATGGGTCCTCCAGATAATCTCGAGGGATACTCGCTCAGTCTTTCAGAAACCCTCCGCATCATCCCCAAATGACAGCTCACACTGTCAGCGATACAGTCAGACCTTCTTGCTTCCGAGGTACAAGGCCTTCTGAACAACAGGGCAGTAGAAGTAGTTCCGCTGGACCAACGAAACACAGGTTTCTACTCCCATTACTTCCTGGTCCTGAAGAAACTGGGGCATGCCCCATTCTGGACCTCAGAAAACTAAACAAATTTCTTGTCAAGAGAAGTTCAAGATGATATCGCTAGGGACCCTGTTACCCTTGCTTCATCAACATGATTGGCTAGCCTCCCTGGACATGCAGGATGCCTACCAACACATTTCATTACACCCAAAGCACCACAAGTACCTAAGGTTTGTGGCGCTGGGTCAACATTATCAGTTCAGAATCCTGCCCTTGGCTATGCCCGCACCGCAAGTTTTTACAATGTGTTGTGCAATTTCGCGCACATCTCAGGAAAATCAGAATACAAGTGTTTCCATATCTGGACGACTGGCTCCTAGCAAGTCCCTCCAGACAAGAGACTCTGGATGCCGTAGCCACGGCTTCAGACTTCCTCACATCCATGGGAGTCCTGCTAAATCACAGTTGCAGCTGTCCCAGAAACTCCTCTTTATAGAAACTCTTCTGGAACGATATCTTACAGATGGCCTGATACATCAGAGAAAACAGCTCAGTTCAAGCTATCTCGATACAACGGATGCTGGGTCTCATGGCATCCTCTGCATTCACTGTAATCCTGGCACGCCTCTACATGAGAACCTCTCAGTGGATACTCAGTGGTCACCAACCACTCACCCTCAGTCCTTTCTCATCAAGGTGACAGAACCTCTGAAGAGGTCACTCACCTGGTGGTCACAGGAGGACAACCTTCTGGAAGGATATCCCTCCGCTCCTCTGGATCATCAGATCTCTATTACCACGGATGCATCCCTAATGGGTGGGAGCTCACTGTCAAAATCTCCACGCCAGATCGTGGACTCAGGATGAATCCCAACTTCACATAAACGTCCTGGAAATGAGAGCTGTCCTTTATGCAGTCCGAACCTTGAAGGTCATACTCTGTCACAAAAACATTCTCCTTCAAATGTTCAACAAAGCAGTGATGTATTACATCAACAAGCAGTACGGTGCACACTCTTAACCATTATACAGGGAAGCTATGAGAGTGTGGGAATGGTGTCTGGAGCACAAGGCTCTAATCACGTGGTTTATCTGCCAGGAGTACAAAGCAGGCTGGCAGACCGTCTCAGCAGGACAGAGACAGATCCTCACAAGTGGTCTCTCGACTTAACCGTCGTTCAGTCACTCTTCAAAGAGTGGGAACTCCAGACCTGGACCTTTTGCATCCCCACTTAACAAAACTGCCTCTATTCTGCTCCAGAAATCCAGGACCTGGCCTTTTCTGTCAGGATGCGTTCAGGCTGCAGTAGACAAAGCGCTTTCTTTACTCCCTTCCTCCTCTTCCCCTAATTCAGAGGTGCTTCTCAAATTCGATTCTCGGGACAAAGAATTCTCATTGCTCCTTCTGGCCTCTACAGATTTGGTTCCCACTGCTCTGTCAGAAACCCTCCAAAGGCGCTTCCCTTCAGGACCGAACCTTCTGACCCAAGATCCCTGGTCCATCCCAGTCTGAGGTCGCATCACCTTCATGCTTGGCTCCTGAAGAGATAGAGGTGAATAGGTTCAATTTCTCTCGTGAGTTTCGGATATTCTTTAGCTGCTAGAGTTAGCCGCCAGAAAACTCCTACACAGCCAAATGGAAGCGTTTTTCTCTGGTGTGCAAAATCCTCTTCAACCCTTTTCCCTGCCCTCCAAATAAAGTCTTGGAGTACCTTTTAGACCTCTCAAATTCAAGTCTTCAGTACTGTACAGTCAAAGTTCACCTTTGTGCTATTTCAGCTTATCATGAGCGGTACTTTCCTTGTCACTGGCTCAGTTACCTGTAGTTAAGAAGTTTCTTTAGGTATTCTGCATACTAGGCCTCCTATCAGATGTCCAGTCACAGCTTGGGACATTAACCTTGTGCTAGACATACTCACCGAAAGCCCTTGAACTTCTAGCTACCTGCGAGTTGAAATTCCTCACTTGGAAAACAGCCTTCTGGTGGTCATCACCTTGGCCTGCAGAGTTTCTGAAATACATGCATTGGTCACAGGCCCCCACCCCCTGTACACTGTATTTCACAAGGACAAAGTAGTTCTTAGAACTCATCCTAAGTTTCTCCCTAAGGTTGTCTCAGAATCCCATCTAAGCCAACCTTTAGTCCTGCTACCTATTTGCGAACTTCCAGAATGAAGGGAACATGCATAGAAACATAGAAGTTGATGGCAGATAAGGACCGCAAGGCCCATCCAGTCTGCCCATTTCTTTTTCTACCTTATGAATGTGCCATAGGCATTTGCTCTGTTGATGGCCTATCTATTCATACTCATCTGTATTGCTCCCTTATGCCTATCCCATGCCTGTTTGAAGCTGCACTGTATTCATATCCACCAATTCCTGAGGTATGCCATTCCATGCATCTACCACCCTTTCTGTGAAAATAACTTTCTCACATTACCTCTTAAGCGGCCTCCCTCTAATCTCATGCTGTTCCTCTTGTCCTGCTATTTTTCTTATATTGAAACATGTTAGACTCTTTCACCTTGTTAGTGCCCTTAAGGTGTTTGAATGTTTCAATCATATCACCTCTCTCCTCCTTTGCTCTAGGGTATACATATTGAGTTCAGTTAATCTGTCCTCATATGTTTTCTGATGCAGTCCCTGCACCATTTTGGTTGCCCTTCTCTGGACTGCCTCAGTTTGGTTAATGTCATTGTGAAGGTGTGGCCTCAGTACTGCACGCAGTACTCCAGATGGAGCCTAACCAGTGTCTTGTAAAGAGGATTATTACTCCTCTTCCGACTTGTGATAACCTTACTAATACACCCCAACATCTCTCTAGCCTTACCTACTGCTTTAGAGGTCTGCTTGGATGATTTCAGGTCATCAGTGATGATGACGCCCAGGTCTCTTTCTTCCCTTGTAACTGCCAGCAACTCCCTCTCAGCCTATAGGTGGCTTCAGGGTTTCTCTCCCTATGTGCATGATCTTGCACTTCTTTGTTAAACCTCAGTTGCCACTCTTCCGACCATTTTGCTAGTTTATCCAGATCTCCTCTCATTCTGCCCATACCATCTGGATCATCTACCCTGTTGCAGATCTTGGTGTCATCTGCAAACAGACAAACCTTACCCTCCAGTCCATCTGCAATGTCACTGATGAAGATATTGAAGAGGGCTGGTCCCAAGACTGATCCATGAGGTACCCCACTTGTGACTTGCATCTCTTCTGACTGTATACCATTTACCACCACTCTCTGTTTTCTGCCCGTCAACCAGTTTGCCACCCAGTTGACCAATGTCTGACCCATCCCGAGCCTACCCAGCTTATTAATCAATCTTCTATGTGGAACAGTATTGAAAGCTTTGCTGAAGTCAAGGTAGGCAACATCAACTGCTCCTCCTTGGTCCACCACTCTGGTTACCCAGTCAAAGAAATCTATGAGATTAGTTTGACAGGAGGACCATCCTTTGTAAACCCATGCTGTCTTGGATCCTGTGCTCCTATGGATTCCAGGTGTTGCACTATCCTTTCCTTAAGGAGTGTCTCCATAATCTTGCCCACTACTGAGGTAAGACTGACTGGTCTGTAGTTCCTGCCTCCTCCCTGCTACCACTCTTGTGGAGGCGGGATCACATGAGCCCTTCTCCAGTCTTCTGGGACCTGTCCTGTGCTCAGAGACTCACTAAACAGTTCTGATAATGGCTCTGCTAGTTCCACCCTTAGCTCCTTCAGTACCCTGGGATGTATGCCATCAGGTCCCATTGCCTTGTCCACCCTCAGCTTATCGAGCTCTTGTAGGACCCTTTCTTTTGTGAAGGGACTAGTGCACATCTCCCTGCCCCCTATGTCCATGGTGCAGAGCTGTGGCCCTGCCCTATCTTCTCTTCAGTAAATACTGAGCAGAAGTATCTAGGATAGATGCTTTACATGGTCCTCCTCCTCCACCGCCCCTTATCCCTTTGATCTTAGCAATACCCCTATGGACATTCTCCTTTCACTAATATATCTATAGAAAGTCTTGTCACCTTCTTTACTGTTCGGCTAGTGCTTCCTCAGTTTGGGCCTTTGTCTGCCTTACTGCAGTCCCTGCTTCCCTTAGGGAAGTTGGTATGCCTTCCTATCTTCATCCTGCTGCATTCCCTTATATTTCCTGAAGGCCAGCTTTTGGCTGTGACCTTTTCTGCTACTGTGTTTGAGAACCAAAGTAGTTTCCTTCTTTTGCACTTCCTTTCTCACTAACACACTGGGATGTTGCTTAACATTGCATCTGTAATGCTTGCCCACTTGCCTGTACCCCTCACCTGTATTTCTTTTACCAGGGCTAGCTTAACTCTGTTGGCCATCTTATCAAAGTCATCTCCTCTGAAGTCCCATATTTTTGCCTTGGAATTGGATGATTTTGTTCTAGTGGCCAAATTGAACCATACCATGTGATGTTCACTGGCCCCAGGTGATCTTCTACCTGGAGATATGTGATCCTTTCCTGTTAGTCAGTACTAGATCTAGGATAGCCCTATTTCTAATGGGTTGTTTGAGGCCCTCCTGCTGCAGGAATCCACCATTTGTCTAGTTCTGGCAGATGTCCCTGCTGGTATTGACCAATCTGTATCTGGCATGTTGAAGTCTCCCATTATCAGAACCTCCCTTTAGCAGTCATGTTTTGATATCTCTAACAGTAATGTGTCTATGTTCTCCCCTAGTCTGGAGGCCTGTACACAACCCCAGTTTGTATGGCTGTCCCATTTCCTGTTTCCAAGATGACCCACAATTCTTCTGGCTCCTTATTTGTTTTCTGAATTTCTGTAGCTTTGATATTTTCATTGACATAAGGGCACTCCACCCTCCCTTTTGCACCTCGGTGTCTTCTGAACAGTACATAGCCAGGTACTGAAGTCTCCCAAGTGTGGTTACTGGTAAACCTTGTCTCGCTAATGCTACTATGTCCAGTTTAGCCTCTGTCATTATTGCCTGCAGGTCTGGGATCTTGTTTCCCAGATTGCGAGCATCTGTGTACATGATTTTCCATTGGTCAGATTTTGGTGTGTTAGCTGTTGGGTGAGGTCCGGCATTTCCCTGTGCTTCATATGGGGAGCGGACCTTTTTCTTACCTGGTGATGCAAATGAACTACAAACAGGCTGAACTCCTCTTTGACCACTAGCTGAGGGAGGGTGTTCTTCCCTTCAGTGTTTCGGTGCTGCACCTCTCTTCCCATTTGCTAGTTTAAATATTCTGCAAAGACATCAAACGTCTGCCCCAATGCACTGACTCCCTCCTTAGTCAGATGCAGTCCATCAAATTTAAAGAACTTTCACTACCAAAACTGTTGCCAGTTCCCTAAAAATTTGTATCCTTTTCCTGGCACAGCCCTTGAGCCACATGTTTAGCTCCCTATCTTCCCTTCTGACCTTCCGTCCATCTGTCCCCTCTCCCAGACTGGCAGGATCTCAGAGAAGGAGATGCAAATGAAATGGATGATAGTTTGTCACCCAGCCTGGTCAGGTGTTCCTTGGTCTCCACAACTGACCGACTGGCAAGATCGTTAGTCCCTATGTGTACCAGGACAACAATGTTTTCTCCTGCTTCCTGAACACTTTTAGCAATGTGGTCATTGTCTCTCCACACTGATGTACCTGGGAGACATCTGACCATTACCCGGCTGGAGATACGTATCAACTCCCCAAATCATGGAGTATCCTATGATCAAGTTTTTGGATTTCCTTTCTGCTTTTTTGTTTTGGTTCCTGTTTTGGTGCATTTTGTTGTGCTAGCTCCTGTGTTGCAGTGTCCTGCTCTGCAGTGTTCTCTTCCTTTGTTTGATTTCGGAGATAGAGGCAGATACCTGTTTGTAGTTTTTGTATGGTTTGTGGAGGTGATATGTTGGAACACGCAGGTGATGGGGCCGATTTGCCCTCCTAACCACCTGCCAACCTCCCAGACTAACAACCCTCTGCAGTCGAGGTGCTTCTGTTGGATGTTGGGGAAATGGGGGTTCTTATAATATATTTCCTCTTGAATATGCAATTTGAGGCGCACAATCTGTGCCATGCTGCCTGGAGCTGAGCCCTTAGATCTCAATGGCCCAGCATGTACAACAGTGTCCTAAATCCTGTAAAACTACACTTCTGAAAAGTGTTCCACAGTACCTGCAGTTAATGGTATCCATTCCAGATAAATTGATGGGTTTATCACCTGGTCAGAGTAATTAGAAGGAAGAAAATGAAAGCAAAATTTGATTTTGTGTTTTGTTTGTTTGTTTTTGTATAACTTGTTAGAAAAGTTAAATTACTAGTGCCCCTGTAAATGAGGTCACTGTGTGGATACCCCTCTGAACCGCCCCTTCCTGCTGCTACAGGAAATGTCACGACTGTGCTACCCTATAAAAGGAGTGTGGGTGTGGGGTGGTTGGGGATAGTGGTGGTGGCTGGGCCCTTCCCTGCTGAAAAGGACAACCACGGATGAAAGAAACAAGGAGGTAGAGTAGAAACAATCAAGCTTGTAATGACAGATAAAACTGTGAAACCTGTAAAGCACCACCTGTAATAATTTCACAGAAGATATATCCAGTAAGAAACACTTTGCTACAGAGAAAAGTAAAGCAGTAACAGAAGATATACCTTGCAAAAGACAATTTGAAGCAGAAGATTACAGCAGTAATCTGTAAGCACCCACCTGTAGGCACACCCCTGTAATAATGCAGCAGAATGTATACCCAGCAACAACAATTTGAATCAGAAAAAATAAAGCAGTAAAATGTTAGCAACAAACAGTAACAATCCTTGTGGTACAAAATAATAACACACAGTAAACCTGCCTAGCCAAAAGAAGCCTTAATCCTTATTGTTGCTCTGGTAAGGTTCTTTACTCTGTCCTTTCAAGCAACCTAGAATTCCTTGGATGTTAAAAGCGCTGTGATTCTGTCTGGATAGAACAAAAGAAATTCACAGGCTCAACAACTGTTTGTTTCCTTCAGTGAGACCCAGCTGGGTTAACCTGTTGCTATTAGATGCATTTCAGCATGGCTGGTAGCATGCCTTTGCCAGTGCTATTCTATGGTACAGGATAAGCTGGAAGACAGAGTGTGCACTCACTCTAGTAGAGCAGTCCATGGCGTCTCTGGCGGAAATCCATAGCGTCCCCATTGCAGACATTTGCAATGCGGCTACCTGGAGCTCACTTCATACTTTCATTAAGCACTATGCCTTGGATGTCCATGCCAGACAGCATCTTTCGCTTGGCAGGACTATCCTAACAGACTTCTGTCCTAAATATGTGAGTTCTTAGTTTTTCTGCCGCCCATCTCGGAGTATTATTAGCTCAGTACTCTCCCATTAGTGTGAATGAGTGGTGGAGACTTTATGTCCAGGAAGATATGGAAATTACATACCTACTGTAATTCTTGATCTTCTTGGGCGAAGTCTCCACTCATTCATCCTCCCACCATCCTCGAGCTCACCTCTCTGTTTTTGGTCTTCATTCCCTCAATAGCTGGGCTGTGAAGATTTCATTGTTGATCCTTCTTATATGGGTTGTTTGGACGGTCTTATGTCTGATTTTGTTAGGTTAGTCCCTCTAGGTTAATTACGCTGCACTTCCTTGGAAAAAGGTACTGAGGTGGTTGGAGGGTTGATGCGAGATAGTCTTTACCACATGAGCGAGGCTGCAATGCCTCTCCTCACGGCTCCATCTCTGGCACCGCCCTCTTGGAAAAAGTTTGCTGCCACTGGGTCCTAGAGCCTCGAGCGTAGATCCCATTAGTGTGAATCTGTGGTGGAGACTTTGTCCAAGAAGATCAAGAATTACGATAGGTATGTAATTCCATATCTAGTTCATCCTCTCCTATTCTGTCACTTGTCTGATTACTAATCACATTTTCTCGTGGCACCTACTGTAGGAACTGGCCACTGAGATGGTCCCAATTTTCTCCCTTTTTCTCCCTTCTTTCTCTTGCTGTCTCTAGTCTTTCTTTCTCCCTTGCTTATTTGTGGTTAAAATATATGTGAAACTGGGATCCCTTGGTTTGCAAATGTATCTAATTATATTGTTGAAATTATTGCAGAAAGCTATTTGGGTTTCTTAAAAAATAACAGTCTATAATACAGGGGTTGACCTTGAAATGTATTTTTATCTCCATATGCTTGTTTACAGAATTTTCAAGAGGAGATCAGCTCTGTGACAGAATGTTGTATTTTGTTGCACCTGTTAAGACTAGATGTACTCTCCAGGCTGGTCACAGGAAGGAAAGTGACAGCGCTTTTGAGACATTTTCTGGAAAACAGGAACTGTAACATACAAAAGCAGGATGCAGAATTTAAACTGACAAAAAAAGTTTTGTTTGTTTAGATATATATATATATATATATATATAGAGAGAGAGAGAGATTTAGAATTGAGAGAGTCTTGGAGGATTTTTGTTTGTGCTGCCTTTTGAAGAGCTATCTTGTACAGTTTTGTTTTATTATTTTATTGATGATAATAAATGCTACTTGTGAATTTTATAACTTCTCCTGGTCTGCTAAGCTTCCTGACCTATGCTTCTTTGACATTTGGTGTGAAAAGTGGGATTTCTGTGCATACTCTATGCTAGGAGTCTTGTACGTGGAGTACTTGACCTGGTACCAGGGAAACATAGAAGAAAGGTATGGATACTGCAACAGCAAGCCCAGGGTGATTACCAGAAGAATGGCAGCCAACTAGAAGCTGAAACAAAGTCCAAACTGAGACTGAACAGCTGGCACCAGCGATGAACGAAGAAGACAGTGTACAGACAGGGACAGAACCTGAAAGCATGTCTGCCTTCTACAAATGGTAGGCTACACAATAAATAGAGACTTACTTACTGCCTCTGTGCCCTTTAAGCTCCTGATTGTCCTCTTCTGAGACAAGAAGATCATATATTTTCAGTAGACCCTTACTTGCTCAGAGGCAGACCTCCAGCAGCTGGGGGGCGGAGAGCTACTCTTGCCCTTCTAGAATGGTGAGTCTTTGGTGGTTCTGTGATCACTCACTTCCTGCTCCCAAATAGGAAGTTCCTGTTGTCAGTCAAATCCTGTGCCTATAAAAGTAAAACTAACTTTGGGTGGGAGAGTGGAGGAATATAGTCCCAGTAGAAAGTCCAGTCACACAGCACTCCTTCCCACTGGTGTTCTCTGCCGAGCCTCTGGCAGAATCTAGCTAGGGCAGTGTTTAAATCTAGCTTCCTTCTAGCTAAGCCATTCCCCTACTTAGTAGATCTTGTTACATGTAATTAAATTGCACAGATAACATTCCCTTCAGCTACCTGAGATTTACACGTGATAACTGCTCAGTTATCTGAGATTACTGCTCTGATAACCATTCACTTCAGCTAACTCAGACAAACACACTAACTTTTTTTGTTTGTGTTTTTACCCTAAATTGAAGGCCCCAGTAGCAGAGTTCTACTTCTTTAGTCCCAGTAGAGAAGTCCAGTTACACAGCACTCCTTCTTCCTGGTGTTCTCTGCCGAGCCTCTGGCAGAATCTATCTAGGGCAGTGTTTAAATCTAGCTTCCTTCTAGCTAAGCCACCCCCTACTTAATAGATCTTTTGCATGTAATTAAATTGCACAGATAACAATCCCTTCAGCCACCTGAGATTTACACCTAGATAACTGCTCAGTTATCTGAGATGACTGCTCAGATAACCATTCACGTCAGCTAACTCAGACAAACACACTAACTTTTATTACTCTTGTAATGTGAGACAGGATTTGAATACTGTTACTGTACTTGAACAGCACATTATCTGATTGATCGAGTGTCCGTAGTTGTTACATCATGTCTCCCAGCCAGATGCAAGGTGCACAGTGGCAGCTTGAATAAGTGAGAAGGGAGAGAGGTGATGGAAAATGTACGTAGGATGCAAGAACAGAGAAATCCTGCTCCCTTCTTTAACAGGGTCTGTTATCCTGAATCATTACTTAGGATCCTCTGTGGTATACATCCTGTAGTGTTCTCAGAGGGGAGGTAGATGGTGTGATGCTTGGCCAGCTGGTTATGATTATTGCATGATATTTGTAATATAAAATATGGTATATGATTGTCCTACATAAGACAGCCTGTGCTTCCATGGGTGCCCCCCTCGGTTTCAGTGAAGCTACAGGATATATTACACTGACCAGGAGATCTCTGTAATGTAATTACCTTCCTTGAGAAATTGCATTTTATGGCCCTTTTATGACCTCGCTCTTTGGAAGCTGGAAACTAAATATACATTTTATTACAGGACAGGATGTCATTTAGCTGATACCTGTTGTCTATATCGCACCTAGGTGATGGACTGCAGGGTTGTAAACCTCAAAGGAACCGTTGATGAAAGACTCATAACTTGGGAAATTAGTTTTGCTGATGTCACCTTATTTAATATACCTCCTGATAGGACATCATGTTTGTATTTTTTATTCTAAAAGGAGGAGCTAGATGACTTATAGAAGGGTGTGGAGACACAGTTTAAACTGATACTTGTGTCTGAAATGAAGGTCATATCATTTTGGGACTCCAGAGAGACACAGTTCTCTAATTTAACTTCACTTACAGAGGTAATACATTAGATAGAAAAGATCCAAATGTATTTTGGTAGGAGTTTGTTCTGTAGTTTTCCTTGTTCTTCTTTTATGCGATTGTGATGCTCTTTGATATTTGTTCTGTATTTTTATCTTACTGTTTTATCCATTTTAGTAAACATATTCTTTAAGATTCTGCCTGGGTCTCCTCCGTCATTTTTTGCATGTGAGTGCCTGTATTTTTAAGTCTGAGAGCTGTTCTGAACGGCAGGGTTCCCCACTGTCTGAAAATATAGAGTGGTGGCAGTGATGATCGAGTCCAAAGTGCATTATTTTTCTGGACCTCCTATATGCACTGTACATGTGCATAAGTGGATTTTAAGTAAAATATAGTGGACTGGTATCAGAACAGGGGTAGTAGTGCAATAAAGGATGAGAATAAAATACAGTTTGGAGGATTTTATAACAAACAATCAGTAATGGATAAAAATATAGGTTGGTGGCAAAAAATATAGGGTGGTGGTAAAAAATATAGTGGTGGTAAACAATATAGTGTGGTGGCCCACAGCGCAAAAAATAATGAATGGGAACACTGCTGAAGGGCTTGATGGTGTTACTAAACTGAAAAGGTAAGAATATACCTAAGTTCTCTTAAAGAGTTTTAAGGGTTCATTTTGGAAGCCTGGCTTGGTGCCCTATGAAAGATTGTACCGCAGGTCCCGAAGAGGGTACATATCTGAGCCTGTACATTGGTATGCTAGCATAAGGTTCACAGTTTGAATCCCCCAGAACTTGAGACTAAGTGATTCGGACCCAAAAGCAGACAGGAGGGTTACCCTGTCTGTTACCTGTTACACTATTGCACTCTGAGGTTGGCACTGTGGGAGCAGAGGGCCTGACCTGCAGAGTGTGTTTGTGACAGATTTGGCTGGCAGCGGTGCAATAAATTTGAAACACAAGCTTTAACTGTTCAGTGTGTCAGCAATACTGTACAGCTCACTTGCAAAATAAGGCAGTGATTTATTTTTGAAAAGGAAACAGAACTATATCATTTCATTTACTGTCAAGTTCCTTTCCTGCAGTTTTATTTTTTTTTCTAAAGTGCAAGTTGGACTAGCCGTAGTTAAGGAAGAAGATGGCTTCCAACTACAGTGAGCACACTGCAGACTACCTGAAGCAGTTGTGCAAGGAGAGGTGAGTCCTGCATGAGGGAGAGCCACCAAGCAGAACCTTGTGCATGCCCTGATGGCAGAAGATGCTCAGAGCATCAAGTCACAGACTGTGACTGTAACGGACCAGACCTTGGGCATGGAGGGGCGGTGGCCAGTGAAGTGTCAAGATCCAGTGAGGAGGACAGCAGGGCCAGTGCAAGGCAAGGCCACAGCAGCAGGAGAAGGTCACCAGCATTCTGGAGCCAGAAGCAATCAGGACTGCAGATTGGGTTGCACAGAATGGAGCTGGAGTTCAGAGGGAGACTGAGAGAGAATGGCGAAGCGGAGCGAGAGAAGCAGAGCTGCAGAGAAGAAGAGTGAGCAAGAATAGTGAGATGTGGAGTGAGAGAATCGAGCCACAGAGGAGAAGAGGGAGCGAGAACAGTGAGCAGCTGAATGCTGAACAGCGAGAGGCCGGACCGTGAGGAGCATGAGCCAGAGGCGATATGAACTGGAGAATTCGACTCCAATCAACAGCACCAGAACAGGTAAGTGGCTTGGGTTTAACTGGAACTACAGGACTGGTTACAAATTAAATTCAAACTGACAGCTGAATTTAAAGAGGGGAGGATATAGATGCCTTTTTCAAATTCCTTTGAAAAGTTTGTGTTCAGGCAAAAATTCTTAGAGGGTCCTGAGCTTCCGCTATCCCCTTCTTACCAGGAAAGCTCGGGATGCATTGGGTCAGATGGACAATGAGGACAGTAATGATTACAGCAGACTTAAAGCTGCACTTTTACAAAGGTTGATTTAACTACAAAAGAACAGAGCTAAATTTTGTAAGCTCAGAGAAGCCCTGAAATGAGCTACGAGGGCTAGCCATGAAACAACGTCAGTGTTTAAAACGTTGGTGGGAGGAATTGAAGCAAACTCTGTAGATAAAATTGAAAATGCTATATTGTTAGAACAGTTTTTGGGCATGCCCAGAGCTGAAAACCTGGCTAGAGGACCAAGATCCCAAAACAGTGCAAGAGGCTGCTGAACTCTCGGACCGCTATGCCAAGAGCAGACCTCCTCTGAGAGCGAATGGGAGGGCGTGGCAGCACAGAAATGGAAAAGCACGCTTTAGGTCAGCTAAATCTCACTGCCTCCACTGAAACCAGTTAGCCTCAGGTTTCAAAGAAAAGATTTCTCTGAGAAAAGAAACGAATGTTGGGTTTGTAAAGAAGCGGGCATTTGCCAGACAGTGTCCCAAAGGATGAGCAATACGCCAAATGGGGCTAGAAAAGAAGTGGGTTGTTTGTGTGTCCCTGGAAGCATGCCTGTTAACATGGAGAACAGACTCACTCAGTCACTGTGAATGGTGTAGAGACACAAGGGTTAAGAGACACGAGGGCATCCCTGAAGTTGGTAAAGGGGATCTGGTAGAGCCTGGTCAGCTTATACCCAATAAATTTGTAACTGTACAAGGCTTCACTGGGGAGGAGAAAACGTTACCACTCACTAGTGTTCTACTAGACTGGGGTGAAACAGGGAACTGTGCAACAGGTGGCTGTAGCCAAAGCTTTAGCAGTTGGCGTCATCCTTGGCAACAGGCTCAAACAGGATGGTATGTGCAGTTACCCACAGCCAAGCGGGAAGGAAATTGTAGTTCCTGGACCCCATAGAGGCCACTGTGGAAACTACTGGTAGGATGGTTTCCCAGCTTGTGTCTCCTGATATGGTGACTAATGAAAGGGGTAGAAATTTCCCCAGTGGCAGTTAACCAAACAGCTACGGAGGGTTACTCCAAAGAAGGAGAGGTGACCCATTGTCAGATGGTTAGGGTGACAGTGATCTGGAGTGCCCTGACACTAGAGCTAGGGACCCTAGTTTAGATACTGACGGGATCTGTCCCATGCCTTGGGATTGTGTAAGGAGTTTCCAGCTGCTCAGAAAAGTGACCCTAGTCTAGAAGCTGAGGGCTTGAGCAGACTCTGATGGAGCACAGGGATGTGACAGTAAACATAAGGTTTATTGGGAAAATGGACTGATGTATACGCAGGATGCTTAGACAGAGGAGGGGTGATAGGCAGGCAGCTTGTCATCCCCAGGGTACCATGAGCAGTTGCTCAAGATTGCATCGATATTCCCTTGTCTGGTCATCTTTGAATCATCACGCTTTCTACGTAGGTTGTTGCCAGATTTCTATTGTCCCAACTTCACCCAGCAGGTGAAGGAGTATTGCAGGTGTTGTCACCAGTGCCAAGAAATACAGAAGGCGGTAAGAAAACCCAAGCCACCCTAATTCCATTGCCCATAGTGGAGGAGCCATTCCAAAGAGTGGGAATGGATATTGTGGGGCCTTTAAGTACCCCAGCTCCTCCAGGAAGAGGTTCATCCTGACTGTAGTGGATTATGCCACCCGGTATCAAGAGGCAGTCACCCTATCCTCACTGAGGACAGACAGAGTGGCAGATGCCTTACTTGGGATTTTCTCCAGTGTTGGGTTTCTGCAGGAGGTTATCACCGATCAAGGAGGTTCCTTCATGTTGGACCTGATGAAATGTTTGTGGGGAAGTGTGGGGTGGTGCAGAGGGCACAACACCTTATCACTCTCAAGCCA
Organism: Neoceratodus forsteri; assembly: GCA_016271365.2. Lineage (NCBI taxonomy): Eukaryota > Metazoa > Chordata > Ceratodontiformes > Ceratodontidae > Neoceratodus > Neoceratodus forsteri. Next base: position 698,008,061 of record CM028131.1, on the reverse strand, counting down.
ATGGCTGGAAAGATTTAATGATACCCTGAAGTCAGTGCTCCAAGCATTTACTGAACAGCATGGGAGGGACTGGGAGAAATACCTTCCCACCTGTTGTTTGCATTCAGAGGTGCCCCAAGAGTGAGCAAGTTTTCCCCCTTGAGCTCTTATATGGGCCGCCGAGTACATAGGCCTAGACTTGATCCGGGAGACTGGGAGGAAAGCACGCCACCCAGGGCAATTCTACTGTAGATTGCGTCCTAGGTTTAGGAAAGGCTGAAGGAGTTTATGGGCACAGCCCAGAGTGCTGGCAGGTGCCCAACAGAAACAAAAGTGTGGTACTACTGCAGAGCCAGAGTTCACTTGTACACGATGGGTCAGGAAGTCATGGTTCTTATTCGGTCTGGAAGGACAAGCTGCAGGCTGAGTGGGCAGGACTGTACAAAGTAGTTAAAAGGTAAATGACGTGAACTATATCATAGAGGTTACCTGACAGAAGACATACTGAAAAATGTACCATGTCAACATGATGAAGCCATATGCTAATAGGGCTGCAATGGTGTTTGCAGTATGTAGTCCAGGAGGGATGGATGAAGGAACCCCTTCTGGACTTGCTGGAAGAAAGCAAGTGGGAGTTCTCTGTGGAGGCACTAATTGTCTCACCAGCTGCCCCGGACAAGATTCAGGACTAAGGGAGGCTTTAGCAGACTTTGCCCCACAGTTTAGCACCAGACCTGGACTAACCCCCTTAGTGACACACGATATGGAGACAAGGACACAAACGCCCGGTGGACAGCATATCAGGTGTCAGAGGCTGTCCAAAAGGACATTAGAAGGGTGGAGGAAATGCTGGATTTAGGGGTAATCCAGAGATCCCACAGCCTGGGCCTCACCGTAGTCATTGTGCCCAAGCCAGATGGCTCTACTCATTTCTGTGTGGACTATCTTGGACTGAATGCAGTCTCAAAGTCAGATGCCCACCCGATGCCCTGGACAGATGAACTCCTGGACAAGTTGGGAGGCGACATACCTATGACTATTGACCTGACAAAGGGTGTATTGGCAGGTAGAGTTAACTGACAGAGCTAGGAGAGGTCGGCCTTCATCACTGATAGGCTTATTTTAATTTAAAGTAATGCCTTTTGAATGAAGAACACCCAGCCACTTTCCAAAGGTTGGTGAACCAGGTGTTAAATGGTGCTGAGGAGTACGACATGGCATACCTGGATGACATTGCCGCCTTTAGTGCCAGCTGGAGGAACACCTGTCCCACCTAGGGAAGTGCTGGGCAGGATACAGAGGGCCGGGCTCACTGTCAAAGCTAAGAAGTGCCAGGTGGCCATGGCTAAAGTGGCATACCTGGCATGTTGTTGGCCGGGACAGCTCCGTCCTAACCTAGTGAAAATAGAGGTGACCAAGGCATGGCCCAGACCAGAAACACAGAAGCTGGTCAGGAGTTTCTAGGGATAGCAGGGTACTATAGGAAATGTGTCCTCAGTTACAGTGCCCTGGCTGCTCTCCTATCTAACCTGGTAAAGAAAAAGATGCCTAAGAACATTATCTGGGAACCAGCCTGTGAAAAAGCTTTACCAGACTGAAGGAGGCACTGTGCAGTGCTCCTGTATTGACAAGTCCTGACTATAGCAGACACTTTATAGTTCAGACTGATGCCTCAGACGTGGGTATTGGGACAGTACTGAGTCAGACATCCAACCAAGGAAAGATCACCCGCGGTGTACCTGAGTAAAAGTTACTTCCCAGGGGCAGGCTTACTCTACTGTGGAAAAGAGTCTTGCACAGTGTGGGCCCTAATGAAGTTAGAGCCATACTTATATGGGCAGTATTTTGAGGTACAAACTGACCAAAACCCCTGGTTTGGCTGACACAAATGGGAAAAACTAATGGTAGACTATTACGATGGAGTCTTGCCTTGCAAGGGTATGACATGACGATCTTACATAGGGCTGGAGCGACCAGTCAGAACACAGATGGCTTGTTGCGTCTATATGAGGAATTGACTTTGGAGTTCATCCCATGCAGGGATAGAGTCCCAAATTCAGTCTAGGTGGGAGGAGTGAGACACTTGGCCAGCTGGTTATGATTGTTGTATGATATTTGTAATATAAAAATGTAGTATGTGATTGTCTCACATAAGACAGCCTGTGCTTCCATGGGTGCCCCCAGGTTTCAGTGAAGCTACAGTTTTACCCTCTTCCAGCCTACTCCTGTGCGAGCCACATTTGAGGATTTTATTTGCAGCGCTGGACCTTTGTCTCCAACCTGTGAGTACAAAGCACTGTGTAAGTGCTGTATCTACTGGACTTGACCTTTACCCCGACCTGTGGGTACAGTGCCCCATGAGAATGCTCTATCTACAGGGTTCGACCTTTACCCCAACCTGCATTCTACTTTAACTTTTATCTTTTTACTAAATATTTCCATAATGTTTGCGCTTATGCTCAGCGTAATAATGACGTTTGCACTAAGAATAATGATCTGCATCATGCAGTCACTTTGTATTCACCCCCTAAGTCAGAATCATGAGAGTAATAAAACAGTGAGGGAAAAAATAACATAGTACAACAAACACACCTGCTTCTATTGATGCCTTTTTGTTTTGTTTTTTGTTTTGTTTTGTTTTGTTTTGTAGCTGAGCTGTCATCAGCTGAAAATCAGGACAATATGCTTACATCTTTTGGGCAATAATGGTATTAATATCATCAAGATCTACAAGAAATGCCAGAATTATGCTTTCTGACACAAAGCAAAACAGAAAAGTTATAAAACAAAAACAAAGGATGTTCATCCAGTACAGATCTTTCTAGGACGGGTCTGTCGTGTCATAGAGACCAGCGTTTAGCGCCAAGGACATTAGTGGTTCCAAAACCTCAAATGGTTACATCACCACAGCACACCTGGCACATTCACTTTTCAGACAGGGAAACCAGTACGTAATCTAAGCCAGACACTGCAGCTGCCACATTGTAAATTTCACTAAAATAAATAAACAAAAATAGCAAAATTAACAATTTATTCACAAGAACCCAAATACAAAGTTGAGCAGACACACATGATACATTTATTTCTTACCACAATGATTTTATTTCTTGACTTCTTTAAACACAAGATCCCTTTGGAAGAAACAGCATTACTTGGTGAGTAGTTTTCTTCCTCTCTGACTCCCTGCACCAGGAGAACTGACTTCTTCCAGTGCTGGCTTTTGGGACACCCCAGTCGCTATCCTGTAGGTTAATGTCTCCCATGTAGTTTTTGCAATGAATTTTGTCTTTCTTTAAGGTAGATAGCCATAGTACCCTAGTGCCTGCTTGCAAGGTTCTGCCCAAGCATGAGGTCATTCATAACTGCCTTTCACAAAGCAGCTACCTGATGATGCACACTGCACCAGACCTGAAGCTTGCTTCATTAGCGGCCCTGTGGACCAGTTACCAAGTAGCTGCATAGTGGTGCGCAGTGTACCAGACATGTGGCCTGAAAACACCCCTCCTCACACATTTTGTGTTTTGCTTGTCTGACACATGCATATGGATTTGTTTTTCTGTGTTTTTATTTTGCACATAACATGTCCATTTTGTATCAGGGTGCTACCATTCCACTGACAACCACAAACTGTAAGCTGCACCTTGTTAACATGACCTAAAATGTGTTCTGGGAGGTCAATCCCCAAAACACATTTTTGGATCAGATTTACAAGGTACCAGTTATGTGGCCATGAAGTGGTGTGGCAACTTGCCCACCCTGAACATTTGGGGGAAAATGGTAACATTATAAGCAAAGAAAAATAAAAGGAAAATCTCCTAAGTCCAGAAATGTGCCTCTACTGTATCTTTTTTTTTTAACTTACTTTCTTTCAGTCTTCCATGACTTTAATCCCATCAACGCCTTGCCACCTTGTAGACATGGTCCCTTCTGAGTGCAGAGCCCCTGGATTGCCCCCTGGGTGGAGTCTCCCGGTGCAACTCCGTCGTGCTCATTAACAGATGCGCCGCACCCCAAGGTCCGCTATGGGCAGGATACATCACTGCTCATTGGAGGCATTTTTTCTTTGTAGCGGGGGCATGTCGATGTGGACACTGTGACATGACCACGCCATGCATCCGACACCCCCTTCAAAGTAATGCTCGTAGGTGCTGTGGTCGTGGTGCATCCTGTGGTCACCTAGGAGTACCAGACCAGAGTCACACACTACCCTCCCAGCCCTCAGGGGTGGAGAGCATGCTATGGCAGCTCAATCCACCCCTGCCTCAACCCGGCTATCGAGCGTCGAGTCTCGCTATTGTATCTTTAACAGAGCAGGTGTCCGGGAGTGGGGGAATCAGTAAGGTTAGGCATGTGCCTCCACTGTGTCTTTAATAGATCTGGCAGCCGGGAGGAAGGGAGGACTGGTTACGGGTTGGGCACACACCCTGGCCATTCCATAAAAGCTGGGTTAGGCAGGAAGGGATGAATTAAGACTGTTGACGTGAGCCATTTTGCTGAATAGTAATAGAATGAAACGGCCCACATCAACATTCATCAATTCCATCTCTACTTTTAAAGGACTAGTTAATGAATATTTATGTCTAAAACTATTTGTCAGTGCTTTGATACTGACTGTATTGATCTTGTTTGTACCTATATGTGTGACCAACTGTGTTTTATGGTAGTATGTTAAACTTGTCACTAAGAAACGGGCATTTATGCCCATAGGCCTAGAAGTATAAAAATAAAAATGAAATGATGCATTGTTCAAGTCAAAATGGAGCTGCTGTTGATGTGAAAAACGTTATGAATAAAATGTTGAAAAATCATTCTGCACATGCGTGACAATGGGATTTTCTTATTGCAGTAATTTAAAAACTAAACATTTTAACTAAAACCACCTAATAGCTTTACTAACTCACTTTAGAATAATATTTATCTCCTATTGTACACCATGTGAACAGTTTTATTTGGCAAAACATCAGATGGTCTATGCTGCAGATGCAAGGATTCACCTGGGTCCCTAATTCACATGTTTTGGAGCTGCCATAAACTAATTCCATTGTGGTCAGAGCTGAGAGGAGATATGCACAGCCACTTGACTTAAGGTGGGCATTTAATCTGGAAACATGTCTGCTAGGTGTTGTTTCACAGATGACCTATGACCTATGGAGATAAAATCCATTCCATGTTCTTAATATCTGTGATAGAAATGTTGTTCCAAAACCATTGGCTTATCGACCAGCCCATCCTATTTAATGAATGGCATGCAATGATTCTTAATAGCCTTCATCCTGAAAAATGTCATACAGTCTTAATAATAACTTAGCAGGATTTGAGAAAGGTGGAAGCCCTTAGTGGTGTACTTAAAATAGGTTAACAAACTGATACTACATAACCATTTCAGTGATTGTATGGATGTTCTAGAGTCACGAAGAGGAAAATGCATCCTCAGCATAAGCTCGTTATTCTATTTACTGGAATACTTACGTATAAAGGTAGATTTTCCTTCTGATATGATAAGATGTATGTACTGTATTTAATTTTCTCACTTTACTAGAATGTTAAAGATTATTGAAACCACTTAGCTGTTTATTGCATTTACCTGTACCTGCTTTTCAGTATTTAAAATGTAATAAAGTTATTATGGAAAAAAAATCTATAGCTGTAAAGTGAGCCTTTGGTTGAGTGCACATTAATTACCGTGTTGTATGTAATTCGATTAACATTGGAGCTGACAGAAAAAGAAATGATGGCAAGTCTGAAAGAATTTCCTTTTTTTTTTTTTTTTTGTAGATTCAGGTTTTAAAAGTGCTTGTGAATCTGTCTGCTAACTTGACTTTGACAGACGATCTGCTCAGTGTTCAGGTAAGCTCTTCTTCTAACAGAAGCTTTGGGTAACTCTAAAACATAAATTTGTTTGTAATATATGATGTAATATATATTGTATATCTAAATTTATTTGAATATATATTGGAAAGAGTGACATCCAAATCTAGTAATACTGCTGATCTGACGTCAGAAAGTGATGCTACCATTCATCTGTCGTCAGATCAGTGGTATTATGGAAAAATTGTTCAGGTGGCGGCTGTCTATGTTTAAAAAAATTCTGCCTGGGCCAGGCTGGTAGCACAGGGTAGAGATACTGCCTGTTACACTGGCAGCCTGAGTTCGAGAATGGATTCTGGTTGCTCAGGGGCTGGCTCGGGAGAGAACTGAGTGTCTCTTAGACAGCTGTTCTCCTCTGGAAGGGGATAAGCATGTCCTGTTGGTGGCTGCCTCCTGCAGGAATCTGGGTGGCAGCACAGCAGGACTACATGGGAAGTGATCCCACACCCAGATGCCAGGGGTGTTTCTCAAGAGAGGTGGCGATCACATTGTGTCATTGCATGCATGTGGTCCCAGGGAGAAAATGGAGGAAAACCTCTGACACGGCTGGATGATGACATGTCCTCTACAGGCTCCTCACTAGCAATTGGGAACCTGACGACCAAGTCCCGTAGCAAGGACACCAGAGTGAAGGGTATGATCCAGGGATGTCGGGTGACACGGCTAGAGGGACCAGTCCATATGTGGGCATATTTCTGGAAAAAGGAGAAAACAGTGGATTGAAAAAAAGTCTGCCCCATTTTGGATGTAATAGTCAACTATTCACGGGTTCGGTGATTTGGGGGAGGGGCGATTTTAATAGTACAATGGACCCCGAACTGGATCACTTGGAGGGTGGGTAGGGGCAGGGGATCGCTATGGCGGTGACAACTAGGACTCCATGATCTGTACCTTTATAGATAGCTTGAGATCCGCCATCCCAAGGGATGGAGAGTTTACTTTTATTCTCACTCCCATACGTCATGGTCACGAATAGACTACATATATATATATCTATCTATCTATATATATATATATATATCTATATATATATATATATATATATATAGATATATATATTTCCTGTAGTTGGTACGCCAGACTAATACCTGTCAAACACAGCCCTATAAAGATTTCAGGCCACACTATGGTGATACTCTCCTTGGGGATGGTGGAGGAGCAAGAGGGTCCACCGCCTTGGAACTTCCCAAATTACCTTCTGGGTAATAATGAATTTCAGGAGTATCTCAAGGATCAGTGGAACTTTGTATCGGAGGGTAATAAAGATACAGCTTCTCCTGCTGGAGTCTTCTGGGATGCCAGCAAAGCCTTCATCAGAGGCTCTATCATTAGCTTAGTAGCCAAATATAAAAAGGCTCAGAACGATAGGAGGGTGGGGGATGGAACAAAGTCTTAAAGATTTGGAGCGGAGGGTCGTATCAGGGAGACGGGATATCTCTAAGCATTTGACTGCAGCACAGGAGGCGTTGAATGGATTTTATTGGGAGAGGCATATAAATCCTGGCTATTCACCAAGAATTAATTCCTTGAATGGGGTAACAGACCAGGCCCCCTGTTGGTTAACTTAGTTAGGGGAGGAGGGAGCATCATTCATACCTGGGATAAAAACCCTCAGGGACATGGGGATAAAAAAATTTAGGAAATGTTCCAGCAGTTCTACCACAGTTTATACCATGCAGAGTGTATGGGAAAATTGGACAAGGCTCTGTCCTTTCTTGATGGGGTCACCCTCCCAGATTATCAGAGGCACAGCAGGAACAACTTGGCACAGAGATCACTAGGGAGGAGATTCGCCTTGCAGTTCGAGGTTTGCAAAATAGCAAGGCTAGTGGGCTGGATGGATTCTCTGTAGAATATTATTGGACCGTATTCTTTCTGGGTTGGTCCACTCGGACCAGACTGGTTTTGTTCGAGTGCCTCTCCATCACAATGTGCGTAGATTACTAAATGTGGTACTGTATGGGGAGCTTCTCAGCGTCCTGGGATCATGATGATCTCTATGGGCAACGAGAAGGCATTCAATTGTATGGAATGGGACTGTATGTTTGAAGTGCTAAACTGATTTAGCCTGGGGACGGATTTGTGGGACTGATCTGGACGATGTATACAGTGCCTTCAGAAAGTATTAGCCCCTCCTTGGATTTTGTCACATTTGTGATGTTGCAAACTCAAATTAAAATACATTTATATGGGATTTTGTAACGTATCTACACAAATTACTCTATAATGTCAAAGTGGAATGAAACTTCTGGAATCTTTTGTACATGTAATTTAAAATAAAAACCTGAAATGTCTTGATTTGATAAGTATTCACCCCTTTGCTATGGCACTCAAATTGAGCTCAGGTGCATCCAATTTCCTTGTGAGATCACTCTAAAACTTGATTGGAGTCCACCTGTGGTCAGTTCAATGGTTGACATGATTTCAGAGGAAATACACCTGTCTATATAAGGTCCCACTGTTGACAGTGCATGTCAGAGCACAAACTCTACCATGAAGACCAAGGAGCTGTCCTGAGAACTCTGTGATAGAATTGTGAGGAGGCATAGATCTGGGAGGGTATAAAAACATTTCTAGGGTGTTGAAAGTTCCCAGGAGCACAGTCAAGTCCATCATTAGGAAATGGAAAGATTACGGAACCACCCAGACTCTTCCTAGAGCAGGCTGTCCTCCCAAACTGAGCAACGGGCAACAAGGACCTTGGTCAGGAAGTGACCAAGAACCCAATGACCACCCTGACAGAACTACTGAGTTCCATGGCTGAGATGGAGAACCTGTCCAGAGGACAACAATCTCTGCAGCATTTCACAGATGTAGTCTCTATGGGAGAGTGGCTAGACGGAAGCCACTCCTGAGAAAAAGCCACATAATAGCATGCCTGGAGTTTGCAGAGCCGCGTGGCAGACTCTGAGACCATGTGGCAAAAGATTCTCTGGTCTGATTAAACAAAAATTGAACTCTTTGGCCTGAATGCAAGCACTATGCCTGGCGCAAACGAACACAACTCATCACCCATGTAACACCATCGCTACCATGAAGCATGGTGGTGGCCGATCATGTTATGGGATGCTTTTTCAATGACTTGAGGACTGGGACACTTGTCAGGATAGAGGAACAATGAATGGAGCCAAATACAGGCACATCCTTGAGGAGAACCTGCATCAGTCTGCAATAGACCTTGGACTGGGGTGAAATTTACATTCCAACAGGACAACGGCCCCAAGCATACAGCCAAAGCAACACTGGAGTGGCTTCAGAACAAGAAGGTGAATGTCTTGAGTGGCCCAGCCAAAGCCCAGACTTGAATCCCATTGAGAATCTGTGGAAAGACTTAAAGATGCGGTTCTGACGCTCCCCATCCAACTTGACAGAGCTTGAGCAAATCTGCAAGGAAGAATGGGCGAAAATCCCCAAATCTAGATGTGCAAAGCTGATACAGACATACCCAAGAAGACTCAAAGCTGTAATTGCTGCCAAAGGCACTTCTACAAAGTATTGACTGGGGTGAATACTTAAGTAAACAAGATATTTCAGTTTTTAATGTTTCATAAATTTTGTTACACAATATAAATATTTTGCCCTTTAAATTGTTGAGTATGCTGTGTGACTCAAGGGAGGGGATCATTTCAGTGCTTTAAAAAATTCTGGTAGTAACACAACAAATGTGACAAAATCCAAGGAGGGTGAATACTTTCTGAAGGCACTGTAGGTCTCCTGTGGCATCCGTGTTTGTGAATTGATCACTCTTGGATAAATTCTGCTTGCTCAGGAGGATGAAGCAGGGTGCCCCTCTCTCCATTACTGTATGCACTGGCTGTTGAGCCATTGGCAGTTAGCATTTGAGATAATCCAGGCATAAAGGGGTCCTGGGAAAATCGGCCCGACACAAAAGTAACATTGTATGCAGATGACATGGTGCTGTTTGTCACAGTTCTGCAGGAATCCTTGCCACTGCTCCTTGACACAATTACCCAGTTCACAGAGTTTCAGGGTACAAAATCAACCTGGTAAAATCTGAGCTGTTGACATTGGGAGAGAATAGGTACTTTGAAGGGCATAGCATGGGGCCTGAAGGAGGTAACAGTTTCATTTAACTATTTGGGAATTGATGTGGGTAAGGTTCTGGGAACCTCTACCACCTTAACTATACTCCTCTCATTAAAACCATTGAAGAGGAGCTGCATACAGTAGATGGAGGGCCTTGCCCATCTCATGGTTAGGGCATATCACTTTTATAAAATGAACTCTCTGTCTATAATTTTTTTAAACTTTATTTGTATCATTTTATCATTTTCATGACATCATGTAGTACATATAGTGAACAGACCATCTTGTACAACTCCGTCTGGGGGAAAACACCCCTTAATCAAAGAATAAAATATAAAATTGCATTCACTATATAGAGTTACATCAAAGGGGATGTCTACATGCCTAATACTTAACAATCCAACATTTGCTGTTGTGAGTCCATGAGCAACATGGCTAATGCAAAAAAAAGATTGTCCAGCAATGTCCAGCCTAAAAGGAAACGTGTCCCAAAGGGTCTAATGTTGCCATGTGTACACCTTAATATAAGAAGAGTACTACTAAATACATTTCTACAGCAGACTTAGAATACAGCTTGATGTAAGAGATGTATACCCCAACATTTATACCATCAAAACAATATCAGTTCTTAGGTGAGGGTATTAAATTACCCACTTCCCATACCCTAAGCAAGTCCCAGATTTCCAAATATAAAAATTAAGCAACCTTTAATATTTTTAAGAGTCATAATATACTCAACTTGGTTATATTTTAAGTAAAATTACCATCTTTTAATCCCTCCACTTTAGAGGCCAACTAATAATCAAAATAATAGGCCCAAAAGGACAACATGAGTTCTGAGGCCAAAGAGCTTGTAAAGAAAAGTACAGGTCCTACTTTAAAGTCCAGTTATTTCAAGTGTCCCAGAAACCTCAACATCTTCATCTTCCTCTGATCGATCTCTAGTAGCTGCTACGAGCCAGGTGGCCACACTCCTTGTGATCCAGAATAAGTATACCTTCCCTGGTAGGTGATCTGGAGCCTTGCAGGCTAAATTATTATATGGGGTACTCCCACTTCCCATAGCGATCATCGCACACCATCAAATCTCTTCCTTCTCTGGCTAGTAGAGTAGCTGATGTCCAGGAAGATATAAACTTGGCAGTCATCTTGCATCAGCGGGCTGGCTCGATGGGCACATCTCAAGATCGCGGTCGAGTCCCAACTCCGAGGTCACTATCATCAACGTTCGAGGTTCTTCGAATTCTGTGGTCTGCCCTTGGTGTAATATGGTATACCTTCTGAATATCCCATATAACTTCTCAGCGCTTCTGAAACTAACTTTCAGAGAGTCATTCATGGATAAACATGATCGGATGGTCTCCCTCACTGCCTTCGGGAGACCAATATCTGAATCTCCCAGATCGAGCCTGGTTCTCCAGGGTCTCTAGCCTAGCCGGAGATGCTGATTTTCTTTAACCATGAGGGCGGTTGCGGTAGAGTTAGTGTCCGATTGCTTACGAATATCCTTTACTTCTCCTTCAAACCATCCACTGCATTTTCTAGTACTAGGACTGCTGTTGAAGTCTTCTACTTTTGGTTTAAGGTAGAAACAGATGCCATGAGGCATTGGAGTTTATAGCCTAAGGACACCATGGTTTCTGTGGGCAGGGCTCTACTTCAGCCTGTGGTGTCATTCCAGATCGCAAGGCACCACAAGCTCCCTTACTTTTATCAATCCCTCAGTGGTTTTATCCTTTCTGGGATTACCCATTTCCCTGAAGTCTGGGTCACTCTTTCTGGTAATTATGTAGAAAAACTTGTCCAGAGCTCAGAAATAGATGATTTTAATTGATTTTTGATGGATTAGGTCAGAGCTGTAAAATCTGCTGCTGTTCAGCTCAGGCTTCACAGTGCACCCGCTTATAATTTTGTATGTTGTGCAAATGCTGCATGTCGGCCTCACCAGAGTTGACATTAAGCAGCTGGAGAGGGTGGGCTTTTCTGATTTTATTTGGCAGGGCAAGCATCCCCTCTCAGCCTCCAGTGGTTGAAGGCAGATGTTAATGGGGGAATAAACTTCCAGGTCTTAAAAACTACTATTTGGCTGTCCAGTATCGTTATCTGCAAGATTGGGTCAGTAGGCCAGAGGAGACAGCATGGCTTGATTTGGAAGAAGCGGGACTGCCGGGGAGGCTGTCAGCCTACTTGGCTAAACAGGGCATAGAGCCTATCTTGGACCTTGACTGGCCTAACCCCATGGTTGTGTCGGTTTTGGAGTGTTGGGGGCAGTTATATCATCTTGCAGGTGTTCAGGAGGAGGAAACCCTACTGCTCCCAGTGAATGCAAACCCTTTTCATTCCTAGTTTAGGGACACAGGGTTTCAGGAGTGGGAGGTGAGGGAATTAAGTGTATGAGGGATCTCCATAATAGAGAGGGTATATGTACATTTGATGAGTTGCAGAGATGTACTGGTATTCTGCAAGTGCACCTTTTTCGCTTCTTGCAGGTCAGGGGCATTTGTTGAGGGGCTTGGGTAGGGGTCGGGCTGTTACCTAACTGTTGGCACAGATAGAACACCTCATTGTATGTGCTCGGAAAGACCTGAAAGGCGTAACAAGGAAAGCTGCTCATTATGGAGACACATTTTCCTGATCTGACCCAAAAACTAAGCTGTTATGGGAGAGGACATGAGAGTACCAATTCAGGAGGGTATCTGGTCGGCAATGTTAAGTTTGCATGGGGTATTCTTATATGTAATAAATATAAAGAATCCTTTTATAAATTTGTGCACAGACTTTACTGTCCTCCCTAATTGTACATAAATTTATTCCTGCTGTGTCTCTGATGTGTGGGAGGTGCAGAACAGATCTGGGCTCCTGTTTCCACTATTTTGGTCCTGCCCTGTCCTGCAAACTGTTTGGGCACATATAGCGCAGAAAGTGGGCATCTTAATGAGGCGGCAGATCCCACTGGATCCCCTCCTGCTCCTCTTTGGAGTGGAAGACTTGAACATGAGGACTGGGAGGTCCTGCCGAGGTGGGCCCAGGTGTTACTGATATTAGCGCACCATTGTATGTTAAACATCTGGGTTTCTGGAAGTATGCCCGCGGTGCAGCACTAGTAACCTGGCCATACAGACACTTTCCATTAAGCGCCTGTCTTAAATGGTTGCAGGCAAGGAGGAAAAGTTCTTTTCTGCATGGGATTCCTTTTTGTCCTCCTTATCTCCAGTGAAAGCCCAATATTTCACGAGTACTACACCCAGGCCCAGATGTGGATGTTAGTAGCTGAGGTTATCCTGTTTGTCTCTGTTTGGGTGTTTTCTTACAGAGGTGCTCTTGCACCCTGACCGTGTGAAACCGTTGTGCAATAAAACAATTTCAAACTGGTAGTTTAGCTACGCCTTACTGTAATGTTAATTTCATTTTGTTGATCAAGCTAGTTTATTAGTGATGAACTGGACCCACATGTGTATATAGTTGAATTAATTAATTTTTGTTTTATTACGTGTTTGTGTTGTGATCTGTTTTTCTGTCTGTATTTGTATATTTGTGTGAAAACTTCAATAAAAGATTGTGCAAAAAAAAAAATAATAATCTGCCATTGTGCCTCCAACTTCCTTTCTCCAGTTAAGGACCTAGTTATTCTCCTGAAATTCAAAATAAAATTCCTCTATCCCCACTACCCAGGATAGAATATCCCTCCCACCAGAAATCAATTGGACGATGACTCACTTGCTGTTCAAATGTTAGAAGCAAAGACACAGTCAAGTATCTGCATACTGAAATGAAGAATGGGGAATTACTAAGGTCATGACTGTTACTAAAATTGAATTCTGGAGGGTGGGATGTTCTTAGCTAGGTGGTAGAAGCAGGTGAATTAGTACTTTGAATATCTGGCAGAAACACTTGTCCCATGAGGCCACTCCCGTGGCAGCGTAGTGCACAGCCATGCAGACAACCTGAGTTCAGGAGGCGGACTCTGGTTGCTGCATTGGGAGAGCAGGCCAGGCTGCAGGCAGCTGCTGGAGGCACACAGTTCTGCAGCAAGCCAGCGCCCTGTAGGGCAGGATAACAGTACAGCTATGGGGTTAGCTGTTTAGCAGGATATAGTGCACTGATGAAGCTCGACATGAGTGAAGGCACCAGGGCACCTTACCTGTATCTGTATGTGAGTTGATTTTATTTGGTTTGCATGTCTTTGCACTAAGTTTTGCCACAGTAAATTATATATGTTTACATAGAATCTTAATCTGCTTGGCTGTTTGTGCAGGGTACTCACCTTTCCTTGTCATATGAGTGTGCTATACCCTGCTGAACTGCGGACGATAACCTGCCTCAGCCAAGGGAGGGTTCTGTCGCATAGCAACCTCTGTGGGCAAGCCAGGGAGCTTACTTCTTCTGCAGGGTAGACTACATCCTGAGGCTCTAGGGCACATTGCACATCAAAGGAGAGAGAGACAAGGGGTAAAAGAGGGGCCGTCTGTGTGATAACACTTGCCTGAACGGGTATATCTCTGAATAACGGTATACCCCTGGTCAGTGTAGTAGGGAGGAGGTAAAAGTGTAAGTAGAAGAATAAAAAACTTGGTCCGTGATGAGAGCAAGGCTGTGGAGACCCCAAAACTTTCAAAACAAATACAGGGAGCTGGACATGGACAGCAGCAGTGGAATCTGAAGTGAGGAAGAGAAAGTGGGTTAATTGGTGACACAGTGGTTTCTGACTTATTGATAGGGCCAGATTAACCATAGATAGAGGGGCAGTTGCCCTGGGCCCCGAGCTTGAGGGTCACCTGCATTTGCCCGCCACACGCAGTCCCAAACACCTCACTGTTTGCTGCCACGGTCACGGATGCTCAGCAGCTGCAACACACACCATGCATCCTGTAGCCAATCACAGGGTTCCTCGGTCCGTTGATGATGTTTACATGGTTTGCACCTCCACCCACCTGGACCTGAACTTTCTGTCCCCTCAGGTCCATGCATCACATCATGTAGAGCACTTCATAAAGTCCCAGATGACGGAAAATTGCTGCCAGAGCCCAGAAACAACCCATTCCTTCTCGGGCCGTCAGCCCCAACCCCAGTTCCTGCCATCGAATCTGTGGATTCATTAAACCACACTGCCACTGTCTGCCATCAGCATTTGCTGGTCTGTTTAAAAAAAAAACCTGAGCCAGTCGGATTAGAGGAAGAAGAACAAATCTGATTTGATGGTCCGACCAATAAATAAAATTCAGTCACCCAACTGTCGGAGGAGGCTGCAAGGCGAGAGAGCGCAAGCGAGCGAATCCACCAGACCATCATCAGTCAGACAGACCACCACAGTGCCTTGCCTTCTTGACTTTGAGGTAAAAAAAAATGAGTTTGGGGCACTGAAACTGGGCATGGAGAGTGTAGTGGTGTCAGCAGTCTGAGTGCCTTTCCACCTCTTTTATGTGCCACACAAGATGTGGGGAGGGACAGCTAGGTCCTTGCTTCTCAGACTTGACTTTATTTGACTGTGGGGTTTAAAGGGTACAGTTGGCAAGGCTGCATATTTTAGCCCGCCTTACAATAAAAGAGTTTGATCCTGCAAAAGTTATAGGTCCTTGAACTTTTGCAGGGGGATCAAACTTTTTTTTTTTTTTAAAGGTGGGGCTAAAATATGCAGGATTGCTTACCACACACTCGCAGGGCAGGCTACATAGAAACATAGACTTTGACGGCAGATAAGGACCACTTGGCCCACCTTCCATACTCTACAGGATAAGCTGCAGATCCTATTTAACCAACAGCCTATTTCTTCCCACCCCCCACAAAATTGCCTTATGTCTGTCCCATGCTTCTTGAATTCTCCCACAGTTTTAGACCCCACAACCTCCTCAGGAAGGCGCTCCATGTTCACCACCCTCTCTGTGAAAAATACTTCCTCACATTGCCCTGAGCCGTCCCCCATCTTCAAATTGTGTCCCCTTGTTCTTGCACAACTCTTTTGTGAAAGATGCTACCCTCTTGGACTTTGTTGATTCCACTGAGGTACTTAAAAGTTTCTATCATTCCCCCCGCCTCCTTTCCTAAGGGGTATACATATTAAGCTCCTTTAGTCTCTCCTCGTATGGCTTCTCTTGCAGACCCTGCACCATTTTAGTTGCCCTTCTCTGGACTGCCTCCATCCTGTCTATGTCCTTGCGTAGATGGGGTCTCCAGAACTGGATGCAGTACTCAGATGGGGTCTCACCAACTGTCTGTACAGAGGATAACAACTTCCTGTTTTCTACTGGTGATGCCTCTCCTTATACTTCCCAGTATCCCCAGCCCTCCCTACTGCCTTCTCACATTGCTTATGCACTTGAGGTCATCTGATATGATTACCCCAGGTCCCTTTCCATTTTGTTATTCTTACTATCTCCCTCCATTGTGTAATCTTCCCTGGGTTTTGTTTCCAGGTGCATTATTTTGCACTTCTTTGCATTGAATCCAAGCTGCCATACTTCTGATCATTCCTCCAACCTTGCCAAGTCCCTTCTCATCCTTTCCACGCCTCCTTGTGTATCAACCCAATTGCAGATCTTTGTGTCATATGCAAAGAGGCATACTTTTCCTTCAGTCCCTCTGCAATGTCACTTACAAAGACATTAAAAGGACTGAACCCAGTACTGAACCCTACGGTACCCCACTTGTAACCCCTCTTTCTTCAGTGGACTCCATTTACAAATACCTTCTGTGTCCTGTTGTCCAGCCAATGTTTGCCAGGCTACCAACCTGAGACCCACTCCCAGGCTGGTTAATTTAACTATTAATCTTTTGTGTGGGACTGTGTCAAATGCCTTGCTAAAGTCTAGGTTGGTCATGTCCACAGCCCTCCCTGGTCTACTACTTTGTTCACCCAGTCAAAGAAATCAATTAGATTTGTCTGACATGACCTTCCTTCTGTGAACCCATGCTGCCTTGGGTCCTGTGCCCACTGGTCTCTAGGTACTCAACAGTTCTTTCCTTCAAGTGATTCCATCACTTTCCCTACCACAGAGGTCAAACTGCCTCTGTCTTGCTCCCACTTTTGTGAAGGGGAATCACATCCGCCTTCCTCCAGTCCTCAGGTACCACACCATCCTCCCATGATTTGTTAAAAGGATAGTCAGTGGTGTCACTAGTTCTCTCCTTAATTCTTTTAGAATTCTGGAGTGAATTCCATCAGGCCCCATTGCTTTGTCCACCTTCAGTTTTAGGAGTTCTTTCAGAACCCTTTCTTCTGTGAAAGGACTGGGATGAACCCCTATTGAGAGTGCTTCTATTAATTGGATTAGGCACCTCCCTCCTCCTTTTTGTGAATACTGAGCAGGTATTCGTTCAGTATCCCTGCTTTTTCACTGTCCCTCTCTGCCCACCCACCGTCCATTCTATTCAGCCTCGCTATCTCCCTTTGTCTTTTCGCTTCCGATGTATCTATAAAAGGTTTTATCTCCCTTCTTAACCAAGTTGGCTATCTTTTCCTCAGTTTGGGCCTTTGCTATTCTGACTACCCTCCTGCTTCCTTCTGCCTTAACTGGTACAGTTCTCTGTCCTGCTCCTTCTGTGTTTCCTTATACTTCCTAAATGCTATCTTTTCTCCCTAACCTTCACCGCCACCTCTTTGAGAACCATAGTGGCTTTTCTTTCGTTTTGATTTGTTTATTTGCTTCACACAAAGGCTTGTTACCTCTGTGATGGCAGTTTTGTTGTTCCCCATTGTTGCTCGACCCTCCTTCTAGCCTATTTGCTAGTGCTTTTCTAAGGCACTCTCCCATCTTGCTAAAGTCAGCCCTCCTGAAGTCCAGAACCCTCACTTTTGTATGGCTTGACTCTGTAGCTGAGTTTATCATGAACCGCACTGTTTGGTGGTCACTTGTTCCCAAATGGCTACCCACTCTAGATCTGAGATCCTCTCACCATCCGCATTTGAGAGTATGAGGTCTAAGATTGCCCTCACGAGTGGGTTCCAAAACTAGCTGTTTAAGGCATGCCACCTGAAGGGCATCGAGAATGGCCCTGCTTTTAGGTGTAGCTGCTGCCAAGGTGCTCCAGTTAACATCTGGCATATTCAGGTCCCCATAAACAGTATCTCTCCTTTCTCTGCCATCCTAAGGATACCTTCTATCATATCCTTGTCTCATTCCTCCCCTGACATGGGGTCTGTATACAACCCCTGTGCGGATTGTGGTGCCATTTGCAGTCTCTAAGGTGACCCACAGTGCCTCCTCTCTTCCCTGTTTACTCTTTTGTTCAGTTGCTTTTATACCTTCCCTTACATAGAGAGCTACTCCTCCCCTCTTCTCCCTCCCTGTCTCTCCTGTAGGTTGTGTACCTGGTATGTTAACATCCCAGTCATGGTTCTCTGTGTACCATGTTTCTGTGACTGCTACGATATCCAGGCATCCCTCTTCCATCAAGGCGACCGGTTCAGGGGCTTGTTATGAACTATGGGCAGTGGTACTCATTACCCTCCATTTCTGATGGCCTTACCCTTCAAACACCATGAAGTCTTGCTATATTATAACAATAGCAGTCAGCCACTGCAGCTGAACTGCCCGGAGAGGAAGGAGTTAACTCCAGAGGATCTGAGTTCTACAGCGAGGGCGCTTGTGCCAAAGTTTAGCTGGCCAGTTTCAAATGAAACTGTCAGATTCTTTACTCCGCCTCCACTGAACAGTCGCTCCGGAGATCAGCTCCTTCAGCTCAGTTCATTCTCGTTCAAGCGAGTATTTTCGGTTCATTTGAACCGCAAAAGTATTTATTTTACCGCATTTCAGTTAAAAGCTCTATCTGGTAAACCGTGAGTACAAATTTAAAGTCTTTGTGGAAATTCAATTATCGGTTCGGTTTGAACCAATCGGTTTGCTGATTTTAACGTTTTGAAGTGTTTGGTTGGGCTTTTAGAGTGCAGTTCCGGTTCTTATCGGTTCTAAAAACCTGGTTTTTAAATAGGTTTTTCAAATACCGTGACACGTGTTAGGGAACCGATAAGGGTGTCTTGCCTGGCACTGCCATCAAAAGGCAAGTTTTTGATAGGCTGGCATTATGTCTGAGAACCCAAAAGAAAACCGGGCCCACTGGGTTTCAACACTGTGATGTTCGTGGGAAGCTTTTTGCCAAGGCTGGGACCCACACACCACTTGTGTCTATTGTCTAGGGCTGACCACCTCCTGTCAGACTGCCAGGTGTGTAAAAATTTCCCTGCAGCCACCCTGGAAAAGAGATTGGGCGGCTCAGGGAACGAGGCCAAAAGTCCGTGACCCGATGGCCAGCCCGGTCCAGCACCCACTGGACCAGAGGGAGTGCCCTCTGACCAGGGCTAGACTTCCTCGGGTAAAAGAAAGGCTGGTTCAGATGAACCAGTCCCAGTTAAAAGACAAAGAAATCAGTAGGTTTGGAGTCCAAAATTGTCTCCAACTGCTGCAGAGATAGCTAAAGCCATTCAGATTGTCCAGTCACTGTCTCAGGGACCTGTCGAACCACCAACAGTTGGTAAAGGTTGGTTCATTCAGTTCCAGTGGTTCAGGAGTATGATGTTGAGGAATTTTATGAACCACAGGAGGGAGGAGGAATTTGATCAATATATGTGTGGCTGGGAGGGTCTGGGCGTGCCCATTGAACTGGACATTTCTCCAGACAGACCTTTAGAATCTCCTCCTATTCTGTCTGAGTCCCTTCTCATTTTATGTTTTACAAAAGGTTGCAGAAACCCTCCAGCTTCCTTTAGAGGAGGCTGTGGATGAGCAAGAGGAGCCTGATTATGTAGAAATGATGGATATACCAGAGTCTAGGAGGTTGTCTATTCCTTTGCTAAGTCATTTAGAAGCAAACAACAAAGATTTTAAAATCCTCATTCTGTCCCTCCTGTAGATAAAAAGTGGACAGAAGGTATACTTTGTCGAGCTCTGATACAGACTTCCTCACTGAACAGTGTAGTCATGTAGGTGTGGTACAAGCTGCAGCCTGTGACAGGTAATATTCCCTGGCCTCACATCCTCCTGATAAGGATTCCAGGAAGATTGATGCCATGGAAAAAACAGTATATGGCAGCTTCTTTGGGACTCAGGCAGGCAAATTATATGGCTTATGTAGTTAGATATCAGAAATCTAGATGGGACACATTATTGTAGTTAGCTGGCAGTTCCATGGCCAGCTGGCTAGTGAGTTGAACAGGTGGCTGCTGATGGCATTGAAGCCTCTAAAGTTCAATTTCATACTGCTGTTGATGTTAATGATGTCTCCTCTATGGTCATGGCCACTTCTGTAGCTTTCCGTGGTTGGCATGGCTCAGATGCACTAATCTGTCCCAGGATACTCAGTCAAAGGCTATGGATTTTCCTGTAGTGGGAAATTCTCTGTTTGGGGAACAAACAGAAAACTATATGAAAAAGATGGATGAATACAGAACTACCTACAAAAGTGCCCAGGCTAAGGAGAGGCATGCCACTCACAAAGGCACGCCTCCCAGAGGTAGGGGCAGGCCTTTCCACAGGCCTTTTACCAATTTCAAGCCTCCTCTGCTTTTGCGCAGGGGGTTTCTTCAGAGGCAGGGGTAGAGCGGGGCACAAGTAAACCGTCCCCCTCCTCTCAGCCTAAGGCTGCTGCCAAGCAGGCACCCTGATGGGGCCAGGGCCGATCTCCTGTACCAGTGGGGGCAGGTTGGCTTATTTCAGCTAGAACTGGCTGTCCTTAACTTCGGACAGATGGGTTCTGGAGGTAATAAGCCAGGGTCTGGTTCTCAGCTTCAAACAGTTTCCAAAGATGAGAGCCAGACATTTTCCACCTGCAAATCCTTCAGAAGCCCTTGCTTTGGAAGCAGAGGTTTCTTCTCTTCTGGCCTGCAAAGCAGTGGAAAGGGTCCCTCCTTGCCATCAGGGCAAGGGCTATTCAAGATACTTTCTTACCCCAAAAGACAGGAGAATGGCGTCCATTCTAGATTTAAGGTACCTGAACAAGCATCTTTTGAAACCAAAGTTCAAAATGTTGACTCTGGCAATGATATTGCCTTCTCTAAGGCCAGGGGACTCGCTAGCTTCCCTAGACCTCAAGGATGCCTATTTTCATGTTCTGATCAGGCCTTCTCACCGAAAGTACCTCAGGTTCGAACTGCCCTCAGGCCACTACCAGTTCAGGCAATGCCTTCGCCTTACCTCTACGTCAAGGGTATTCACAAAATGTCTAGCTGTGTAGTGGCTCACTTAAGAAGGCAAGGGTTGCTGTGTTTCCTACCTGGACGACTGGCTCATTGTGGGTCAGTCTCCAGATCAGGTGAAATCCCACTTGCAAGTCACCCAGCAGCTTCTCACTTCCTGGGATTCCTGCTAAATTTACCAAAGTCAGTTCTGGAACCAGTTCAGGTCCTAACTTTCACAGGTGCAGAATTGAACACAAAGTTAGCCAGGGCATTTCTTCCCTCGGAAAGGGTAGAACAGACTCATTGCCCTGGCATCCTCCTTTACCCTGCGGTCTCTCGACCAGCAAGGCATTTTCTGCAACTCCTGGGGCACATGGCTGCTTCCACAGCTGTAGTGCAAGGAGCAAGATTCCAGATGAGGACATTCAGTTCCATTTGAGGGCCTATTGGTCTCAAAGGAAGGACCCCCTTCCAAATTGGTCCCAGTGACTCAAACTCTGATCCTGGCCTCCACTGGTGGCAGGACCGAAGCAATCTAAAACAAGGGTTCCTTCATTCCCATTTCACACCCTCACCCTCACCACGGATGCCTCCCTGTTGGGTGGGGAGCTCACTTGGCGATCTGTCCACTCAGGAGTGTGGTCTCCCAGGAACTCTCTGCTCCACATCAGTCTTTTGGAACTCAGAGCTGTCTTTTTAGCTCTTCAGGTATTTTCAGTTTCTGTCCAGAACAAAGTGGTTCAAGTCAGGACAGACAACACCACCACGATGTGGTACATCAACAAGCAAGGCACTTGGTCATCAGCCTTGTGCACGAAGCAATGAAGTTGTGGTCTCTGGCCTACTCCTGAACACCTCCTGATAGCAGTTCACCTCCCAGGGAAGGACAAATGTCCTGGCGGTTGCCCTCAGCAGAATTTCTTAGGGCCATCACGAATGGGCTCTGAATCCACAGGTGCTGGGGTCTGTCTTTGCCAGATGGGGCACCCCTCAGATAGATCTTTTCGCAGCCCCAGACAACCACCAACTTCCTCTATTTTGTTGCAGGCCTCAGTGCTGGGCTCAGTCCCCTGGATGCCTTTCTGTTGGACTGGAAAGGAAGTTCCTGTATGCCTTTCCCCTTTCCTCTTCTTTTCAGGGTACTAGTGAAAATCAGATCTCAACCCTGCAAAGTGATTCTGATTGCCCCAGATTGGGCCAGACAGCCCTGGTACCCTCTGCTTCTGTCCTTGACAGTCCACCTGCCCTGAGCCTGCCCAGAGTCCACGACTTGCTGGCCTGTGCACAGGGGAGAATGTGTATCCAGACCTCAAATCCCTCCATCTCAAGGCCTGGCTCTTGAGGAGTTAGAATTGCTGATTTACACCTTTCTCAAGGTGTCCTGGATATTTTAAAGGCTTCAAGGAAGCCTTCCACTAGACCACTTACAATTCTAAGTGGAAGAGGTTTTCCATCTAGTGCTCTGAGGGCAGATTATTCCAGAATCCGTTGATCTTCCCATTTTATTGGACTATTTGGTCCATTTAAATTCCTAGGCCTTAGGCCAGCTACCTTGAAGGTTCATCTGGCAGCTGTCTCTGCTTTTGTGTCAGCAGGAAGCCTGCCTCCCTTTCTTCTCACCCTGTGTTTTCCAAGTTTTTAAAGGGTTACTTCATACTAACCCCCTTTTAGGAACCAGCTCCTGCCTGGGACCTGAATGTTTGCATTGCTCAGTTAATGCAACCTCCTTTGAGCCTCTGTCCTCAGCAGAGCTCAAGTATCTAACTTGGAAAACTGTTTTCCTAGTGGCTACTACTTCTGCCAGACGCATAGTGAATTACAGGCCCTGTCAGAGGAAGAAGATTTTATTTCTTTCCACAGAGATAAGGTAGTCCTCAGGACTAATAAAGTTTTGCCTAAGGTGGTTTCAGATTTCCACCTGAACCAATCCATCTCTCTCCCGTATTTTCACTGAGCATTCTTCCTCAGGTGAGAGGAGACTGCACAGCTTGGACGTCAAAAGAGCCTTAAGCTACTATTTGGAACGCACTAAGGGTCACAGGTTCAATCCCTCCAACTCTTCCTTACTTATGGCGAGGTTGGCAAGGGGAAACCTGCCACTAAGAGGACAGTTGCAAGGTGGATTGTCTCTTGTATCCAATTTTGTTACCAAAAACTAGGTAGAGAACCCCTCAGGACTGAGGCCCACTCCACCAGGGGTACAGCTGCGTCTCTAGCGGCTGCTAGAGACATTCCATTCTGGAAATTTGTCAAGCTGCTACCTGGAAGACAGTTCACACTTTTACCAAGCATTATTCCTGGATGTCCAGTCCAGGAGAGATGCTCTGGTTTGGTACAGCTGTGCTTCAGAGCCTATTTCCTAAGTAGGTCCTGACCCTCCTCCATGGAGGTACTGCTGTGTAATCTGTTGTTGTTATAATATAGCAAGACTTCATGGTGTTTGAAGAAAAATTACTCACCTTAGTAATTGCTTTTCTTCTCATGGAGTCTTGCTATATTATAACCACTCTCCTCCTGCCCTCTCAGAACTTCTACTTGGGTAGGGTGGCAAATTAGCTAAGCACTGTGTCATGCCATTGTAGTTTTTTCCTTTACCTCTTTCTTTTAGGTTAGGAACTAGTTTGTTCATTTAGGTAATATATTGGCTCCCTTCCTGGACTTGAGTCTTTGGGGAGGGGGGGTCCTAATGGTGCTTGTCAAGGGGAAAACTAATAATAATAATAATACCATTATTCATTGTTATTATGGTTATTAGTGTTTCTATTGTTTATATTGTTGTTATTACTACTAGTAGGTAGCCATTTGGCTAGTGTAGAGCTTTCCACACAGACTTGTTGCTTAGTGTTAGCTTAGTAAAAGATCTGACAGTTTCATTTGAAACTGGCCAGATAAACTTTATGCACGCGCGCTGTAGAACTCAGAGCCTCTGGAGTTAACTCCTTTTCTCCGAGGCAGTTCAGCTGCAGTGGCTGACTGCTATTGTTATAATATAGCAAGACTCCATGAGAAGAAAAGCAATTACTAAGGTGAGTAATGTTTTTTTGCCCCATCCCTGTCCTTATTGTGTTTGTCATTTTCTCCATTTCCCCTGCCCTTCTCCCTACTATCTATTCAACAGTGGGATGTTGGTGTGGAAGAGTCAGTAATGAATGGCTGTGTTTGAGTGCTGACACTCAGTGGGAACGATACTCCAGCCATCTAACTTCAAACAATAACCTTCTGTTTCCACCTCAAAGAGGCATTCAGAGTAGCCGAAACCCCTCCAAATGCATTTTAAGGCATTGAAACTGCCTGAACCCCAGGCCTGTTGGTTAAGACACAGGGACCCCACAATCCAAAATTGCAGGGCACCACAACTTGTTAATCTAGCCCTGCTTATTAAGGACTAAAAAGTGACACTCATATATCACAAAAATGTTTAATGATTGTCACTCTCAAGGCTATAATTCTACCTCAGGACTCTGGTAACATTGTTAGAACCAGTCAAGCTTTGCTGTCACCAGAATCCCTCAGAGGATTTATAACCTTGTAACTGATCATTTGTCATCTGTTATTCTATGTTTACAATCTGCTGATAATTTGATTTCCCCAGTTGTTGTCATTCCATTATATTGAATTCTGTCTCACTGCTGGGTTTTAGGTGTCTTTTTTTATCATAGATATTCTGACTGTACTGCATTATATTGGTTTCTGTCTCATTGCTGAGTTTGTTAGGTGTGTTTTTTTGTATTTTTTTATCACAGATGTTCTGTCTGTATTGTATTATATTGGTTTCTGTCCCAAGCTGAGTTTGTTAGGTGTCTTTTTACCACAGATGTTCTGACTGTACTGTTATGTCGCAACAGATAAAATATCTACTAATATATTTAGTGGTTCCAACTCTGTTTTCATCTCAGACACCCCTAGTTATTGTTATCATTACTGTTTTTGCAGATTTTTTCACTTTTCGTTTCGTTTCCTCAGCTGCAGTTTTTTTTCTTGAGAGCCCTGATCCAACTGAGATCCTAATTTCAAAATTGATATGAACATAACCTGATGTGACTTCCTGAGCTTGTTAGCGGCCTCAGGATGGCGATCTAATTATGCATCATTTGTGGCTTTTGATTGATTATTACATGCTGTAGCATGAGAACCAAACTCTCTTACATCCATTCACTGTTTTAGAAACAATTCTGATATAATGACCCTTGTATTTACTGTTTACCAAGAAGTGGAATAAAATCAGAATATTTTATTATTGATATAAAATACTGTGCAGGCTACTTAATATAAAAGGTATCCAAAAGTGCATGCATGGATAAAAGGAACAACTGGAAAATACAGATTTTCTTTGAGGATTTCTCCCTCCATTGAGCCACATCATAGAACTGTAAGCCGTCAGCATCAGGACCACCTGAAAGTTTTTGCAGGACGGGTTACCCAATCATCACGCCTTTGTCGGCATCTATATAACGTGGTGTCCCAAGTATTCCTCAGTTCTTTCTCGTGCCATCAGCCACTCATCAGTCCACCGCTGCCGAAGAACGCTGTCGAACCTTTGCAAGTATTCATTTACGTTGCTACTTCTTTAAGTTTATTTAAAATTTACTTTTACACTACTGCAGAAAGTCATGGAATCGCTGTTCCATCATTGCCATTGGAATGATGTTAGTAAGATGACCACTCTGTTTGTAACCATTTCCTCGGTACAATCCACAATGTTAAAGCCAGCTCAGTTTGCCAGAGCTTTAATCAACCAGCTAGGAGACATTGCAGAAAAGCTTCAGAAATGTTTCTACTTCTACAAGAAATGGAGAAACAGGTTGCAGCAAAGGTGGCTTCACCATCTTTCACTGCTGCTGTTCCCAGTTCCCAGTCAACCTCTCAATCTCCGAGGTCGAGGTGGCCATCATCAATCATCAAGGAAAAAAGTAAGTCTGGCGAATAAATGGAAACACAAGTATTCCGAGAAAGGATTAGTGCAGAACGGAAAAGGATGCCTATCCAGACTATTCCTGTTCACCTATTAAACAGGGTATGTCTGCAGATAAAGACAGGTTCCAGACTACAGCATGGGGCCAGCCACCACCAGGCTATCTCTCAGACATCAAGTTCAGGGTCCGCATCAGCTTATCCTCCCCACCTGGTGAGTTGCAGCCTCTTCCGCTGTCGGGCACTGTCTCATCGCTGCTCAGCCGCTGCCGATCCTTTGGGCCCGTCCGATGCACAGGCATTATATCGATGTCAAAGCTGTTTCAGCACATGCTGTCACCGCTGTCAGTGCCTCTGGACTGTCAGAAACTTTACCGTCAGTGTTCAGTTTCCTGTCACTGTGCCAGGCTCGAACATGCTACAGTCAACGGGATTCCATCATCAGATCCTCCTCACTTGTCTCCCCATCCCATCGACCCTCAGCCAATTACGGTCAATGTCAGCCATAAACTGGAATATAATCCAGACACATGGAGGAGGAGGATATGGATGAGGAAGAAAAGGTTATAGTCTTTCCTTCACTGGCAGGTGTCAGCAGCTTACAGGGTGAGCTGTGTGTAGAGCGAGCCAGTCAGGCTCTTGGAGTACATTGTCAGCACGTGTTCACATTTACAGTATTTGGACTTGTCATTGACTTTGGTGACTGCCCGAACCTACTAGAAGTGGGAGGCTTGATCTGCTAGGCGTCACAGTGACTGTTCAGCGCAACTTTTAACCCCTCACTGCATTCCACTTCACTTCGGTAGTTGTCAGCAGCGACAGGGGTGAGCTGTGTGTCATCACTGAGCCAGTCAGGCTCTTAGAGTACATTATCAGCAGATGTTCACATTTATTTGGACTTGTCATTGACTTTGGTGACTGCCCCAAGCCTCTAAAAGTGGAAGGGCTTGATCTGGTAGGTGGTGCCCTTTATTACTGCGCCTTCCTAGCGGTCCTCCGCTGTAGTCTTTTGCTGAAAGGCCACAGCTTAAGGGTGTTGTCATACTGTGTACATCAGTGTGGGGCTGCACTCTGCAGGACACTGCACCCACAGTAAGACATTGCAGATCTTACTTCAAGAGGGCTCTTGCAGTAGGTACTAACAGATAGGACTAAGACACCAGGCACTAGGACCACACGGAAAACTTTTAGCTAGCTGTGTCTGGTGGGGACCGCCCACCCGATGTCACGTGACCGACATCAGCATGGCGCTATATAGTGAGCGGTCCCCATGCCCTCCCTCCAGTTCTTTCGTCAACCTACGCACGCCAGACCTCGCAAAGAATGTTGCTTCTGTCAACGCCATCTTGGATGAGTATTCTACTCATTTTTCTCTACTTTAATTTCCTTTTTACGTATCGTGCATGTTGTCTCCGACGCCTTCCGATTCACATAAAAATTAGTGCAACTCCTGCAGGATTCAGCTCCTTCACATGGACGGCCATTCCTTCTGTGTCTTCTGTCTGGGCCCAGACCACAAGGCTAAGCACTGTGAGACCTGCCAAAGCTTTAACCAGGCCACACGGAAGCACTGTCAGTGAACCTTGGAAGCCCATTTACTAAAATTAAAAATGGCATCCATGGAGAAGGAGCTGAAGAACTCAGAGCTCGTCCTCTTCACCTGAGGGACATCACAAAAAGAAGAAGGACAAGGAGAGACATCGGGACCTGAGACCAGTCTCATGTAGCCGTGGCCCCGCCGGGAGCAGCGGGACGCAGGAAACTTTCCCTCCCTGGTGGTACCCCTCCTCCCAAGGCCATATTTCTGGCTACGGAGCAGCTGTTGGGGCCCCCACCAGAATCGGTCTCGGTTCCGACGGGAGTCCTGGGTAAAAGAGACTTCCATCACTCTAGGCCCCTAAAGATCAAGAGGCACAGCAGGAGCAGTGGGGCCGTAAGTCGACTGTCTGCTCCTCCAATGATTGCATGGCACTGGTTGATAACTCGCACTTGGCCCTCTGACGCTTGCTGAGCTCCGGTTCCTCCAGCAGGCCCCAACAACAGGCCTGATGTTGAGGAACTGGACCAGTTGATGCTTGAACTGCAGCTGACACCGGAGGGTCCACCCTTCCGTTTCTCCCTGTGCGCCTCTTGAGGTAGTTCCTCCGACTTCCCCCATCTGCAGGACCTGGAGGAGGAGGACATTTGCCATCAGGTACTGTTCCATTACCAAAGCCTAACTGCCCGACTCCCTGCAAGGCCGAGAGACTTGATGAAGGCCACTGGCTCCTCAGGGTCCTTGGGTCTCTAGGCCACCGCTGGGGCCTGACATTTGGGCCCTTTGCACCCTCTGTCACACCTCCTGGATCTCCCATTGAGTTCCCACTGGGCCCTTCAGCGCCCCCATCAGGGGCCTACACCAGGTCCTATGGCGCCTGTCAGGGCTGATGCTGGGTCCCTCAGGTGCTCTGCCAAGCTACCCAACACCGGGCTACCCAGCGCCTCAATACCCTCTGGGGTATCCGGCCGGGGTTCCCAATGCCAGGGTTTCCTCTGTACCCATTGTCAGGCCTTCCCATGCCTGGATTCCCATCACATTATTATCAGGTACCGGGCTATCCAATGTTGGGATATGGGTATCCGCCCCACTGCCTCCTTCTCAGCCACAGGTGGATCTGCAGGCGATGCTTCATTCCTGGTGGGATGAGGCAGTCTCGACTCACGTCAGAGCTCGAGAAGCATCAGCCTCGGTTAACCTAACGCCTGCCTCCAGAGAGCTGATGCACAGGCTTTCCCCATTGGTGGGTTCTAGACCTTCGACGCCGGGTAGATCTGTGGAGCCCTTGCCTGAGCCACAATGGCCCACAGAATTCTTAAGATCCGTGGACCTCTCAAAGCCTGTCAACATTGCTTTACCCAGACTCAGTACCCTAACGACTGCCCAACGCCAGACTCTGAGAGAGATTCAGCACATTCAGATTCAGACTACGAGTCACCGACTGGATGACCCTAAACCAAAGGAGTCTCCCAAATCACCCCCGATGACCCTTCCTTATAGAACTCCTCAGGAAGATTCAGGTGGCTTATGACTGGTGCACAGAGGATCAAGACCCTCAATGCCAGAAACTCGCCGAGCATCTGGAACTTTCAGATATGTCGCCAATTCATTCTGGCATCCAAAATATGGAAACAACCTGCTTCTCTAGCCCCAGTGGCCCGGAGGCGGATAAATTATACCAGACACCAGAAGGAAGGATCACCTTAGTGTCCACCCTAAGGCCGAGTCAGTGGTAATAAGCTCTGCACACGACTGATCGTCAAACTCTAAACACCTCAGTACCTCTCCCCAATAAGGAATCCAAGGTACTGGATCAGTTTGAGAAGAAGGTATACTCTTCTTCCATTCTGGCCATCAGAGCACTAAATTACATAGCTCACATGGTGGTCTTCCAGAAATCCATCCTGGGGCAGTTAGAGTCCAAGTTGGACAAACTCCCCGACTCAGAACTCAAGGAAGAAATGTTGGGCATGTTGAGGTCAGCAAGATCTGCTAGTCGTCACACACTAAGAGCCACTTATGATGCAGGAATGCCTCAGCAAGGTATGGCAATGGCAATGGCTGTCAGCCTTTGGAGACACTAATTGCTGAGGATCTCTGGTCTGGCACCTGAAGTGCAATCAGCAATCCAGGACGCCTGCTCCAGGGTCCTGTTCCGTTTGGAGGAGATGTCAAAGACATTATTACAGATTTGCAGGACAAATGCAAGGCTTTGTGCTCTGTCCAGTTCATTTACAAACCCCTCATAAGTAGAAACAGCCCTTTCATCAGCAGCAACATCGACAGCAAAGGCAGTAGCAGAACCAACATCAGAACAAACGTCAGACCCCTCTCGCAGGCACAGCTCCCCGTGAAATCTCATAGAGCCTCGAGAACCACTCCTCCACCCTCCCACTGCCTCCTGACTGCTCAGACCCTCCCTCCCTAGACCGATCCCTAGGGGAACTGGTAGGAGGCAGGTTTGCAAACCACATTCTGGGATGGGAAGCTATTACAGCAGATCGTGGATACTTCAGCTGGTGGCCAAATGACACACAGTAGAGTTTACAGAGAGACCCCCAGACCATCCCCAGGTCCCTCTTATTACCCTCCCAGTCACGTCCAGCTGGCAAAGAGGAAATAGACTCTCTGCTGCTAGAAGCAGCAATAGAACAGATTCCTCTGGGTCAGAGAAGAAAGGATACTACTTGCACTTCTTCTTGGTCCCCAAGAAGACAGGCGACCTCAGAACCTATACTGGATCTCAGCAGCCTGAACCTCTTTGTAGAATACAAAGGTTCAGAATGCTATCCCTACTGGGCCTCATTCCCTTGCTGCACGGGGTCAATGGCTCTGTGCACTGGATATGCAGGATGCCTACCTACTTATTCACATTTTTCCACCTCACCACAGATTTCTCAGATTCTGTTTTCTGGGAGAGCATTTCCAGTTCAAAGTTCTACCCTTTGGCCTGTTGTTAGCACCCAGGAGTTCACGAGTGCCTAAGCGGTGGTGGCAGTAGCTTTACGCAGGCAGGGTATCCATGTATTCCTTACCTTGACGATTGGCTTCTTTCAGCCCCGTTGAAGGACAGCCTAGTCAGATCCTATATATTACCCTGGACCTCTTCCAGCAGGTGGGCATTTTGGTCAGCATGCCAAATCTCACCTTATCCCTTCCCAACACCTCCAGTTTATTGGGGCACTGTCGGACACAGTCCAAGGGAGAGCCTCTTCCCGCCAGACAGAGTGGAGACTCTCCATCGACAAGCACATCTGGTGGCTTCCCAGAGGTGAACCTCCACAAGATCGATTCACCTGCTGGGGCTTATGGCAGCTGCTATCACCCGTTACATCTGGCCACCTCATATGAGGGTCACGCAGTGGACTCTCAAGAGTACAGTGGGATCAGAGGTCCGATGACCTGGATCACATGATCCTGGTTTTCAACCCGATGGTTTGGGACCTCATGGTGGCAGAACCCAGACAGCCTTCAACAGAGTGTCCCTGTGCAGTCCGATTCTCCCACCCAGTCCCTGATGATGGACGCCTGACTGGGATGGGGAGCCATTTGGGTACTTGAGGCCCTTGGTCTCCCAATGAACTTTCACTTCACATCAACGTACTGGAGATGAGAGCTGTGCTGAATGCCTTACAGACCTTCCAGCACCTCCTTCAACTGGGACTGCTCATGATTCAGACAGACAACATGTGAGTCGTCTGGTACATAAACAAACAAGGTGCTTGCTCATATCCACTCTGTCATGCAGAGATGAGAATATGGTACTGGGCAGTATGACACAGTCTCCACCTCAGGGCAGTGCATGTCCCAGGCATCCAAAACGTCCTGGCGGATGCACTCAAGCCAGAGCCCATGAGTGGGAGCTGAGACAGTCTGTGGTAGATGACATTGTCCAGTGATGGGGCCAACCAGACCTCGATCTGTTTGCATCCCCATCTAGCGCAAAACTACCAACTTATGTTCGCTCGCTCCAGGGCGTGGTGTTTCTGGCAAGACTCACTGTCTCCATGCTGGATGGGGAGGTTCATGCACGCCTTCCCTCCACTTCCATTACTACAGAGGGTACTGCTGAAAATTCAGGCAGAGGGAGCACATATGATTCTAATTGCTCCCTACTGGCTGCGGCAGATCTGGTTCTCTTTGCTTCAACAGCTGTCAGTGGAACCTCCAGTTCCTCTGCCCATCTGCCAAGATCTTCTGACCCAGGAACAGGGCACCCTGGTCCATCCAGGCCTGCAGTTCCTTCACCTACCTACATGGCACCTACTGACATAGCCGCCGCTTTTGGAGTATCCTCGAGAGTGGCACAGATCCTAGTGGAGGCCAGAAAGCTGTCCACCAGATCCACATATGCAATAAAATGGAAGAGATTTTCCATTTGGGCCACGTCCAAAGAGTGGGACCCCTTCTTATGTCTGGTTCCAGGGTCTTAGAGTATCTATTGCACCTCTCTGACCTTGGCGTGAGTTACGACTTTAAGAGGTCCACTTATCTGCCTACAGTACCATGTCCCAGTGGGTGGCAAAACCTTGGCTCAGTTGGAAGTATCCAGGACATTCTTAAGAGGGATTCTTCATTTGAAACCCTCAGTCAGGAGCCCTGCTGCTCCCTGGGACTTGAACTTTGTTTTGGAAAAACTCACACTGTCTCCATTTGAACCAGCTGCGGTTGTGATATGCATTACCTGTCGTGAAAAGTTTTAGTTGCTATTACTTTGGCTCAAAGGATTTCTGAGCTTCAGGCCCTGATGTGTAAGGAGCCTTATTTGATTTTTCACAGAGACAGGGCTGCTCTGCATACAAATCCTAAGTTTTTGCCTAAAGTAGTTTCAGAGTCCACGTTGAATCAGACCATTCAGCTGCCAGTGTACTACCCTGAACATTCCTATTGGGGTGAAGCAATTCTGCACACTGTTGATGTACACAGAATTCTTCATTACTACACAAACAGGACAAAACAAGTTCAGAAAACTGACATTATTTGTTTCCTTTTCACCCAAAGAGAGGCACTGTGATTTCAAAACAGTGTTTGTCCACATGATTGGCAAAATGCATTACCTTTTGTTATCAGAAGTATAACAAACCACTTCTGGGGTAAGTTAAAGGCATTCAACCAGAGGTATGGCTGCCTCCACTGCTTGTTTCAGGAGCGTCTCTGCCACAGATATATGTGCGGCTGCCACTTGGAGTTCTGTCCACACTTTCACTAGACACTACAGTTTGGACATTGCTTCTAGGCGCAGGGCAGACTTTAGCCTAGCTGTTCTTCAGGGACTCTTGTCCTAAGATCCCTGTTTTCCTGCAGGTGTGTTCCTACCTCCCATGTCTCAGAGTTGTGTGATTTTGACTGCTTGGGACTCAGTTCTGTCTGTTAGTACCTCTGCAAGAGCCCTCTTGAAGTAAGATGGTACAGTTACGTAAGAACTTACTGTAACAGTAGATCTTCGAGAGAGGCTCTTGCAGTAGGTACTGGTTTCTCTCCAACCTTCCCTGAGTTTCTTCTACTACTTCTCCTTCCATAGCTTTATAGCTCCAGGAGCCCACTTCTACCTCCTATCACACTTTTCTAGGTCTCCGGCGGGAGGACTGGAGGGTGGTCATGGGGACCGCTCACTATATAAGCGCCAATCTGATGTTAGTCATGTGACGTCCGTTGAGCGGTCCTCCACCAGACACTGCTAGCTAAAGTTTTCCATGTGGTCTAGCTCCTGGCAGCTTATTCCTGCCTGTTAGTACCTACTGCAAGAGCCTCTCAAGATCTACTGTTACAGTAAGTTCTTACGTGACTGTACTTTTCTACATGTACTGATTAACATTATGTGTATGTCAGTATGTTATTTACTGGTTTTATATGTAACTGTCCAATTCATTTGTTGTTCAGTCTGTTAGATCAAGTGTGTATGGACTCACTCATTGTAGTCTACTAAGCTCATGCTGTGTTTTCTAGTTAAGGTGTCTAATATTCATTCTACAGCTCTACTATAGGAACTGTATCTTCTGTTCATTTGCATTGCATAGGATGTTCCAGTTCACAGCTGTGTTGCTTATTCCTGCAGTTACTATTGTTTGGGGAGTGATGCGTGATCCATGATATTTGCTCCTGATTAATTGTTTATTATAATATGGCTATAAAAATCCAATGTCGATTGGCTGAGGAGCTCGGAACCCAGTGCTGATATCCCATGACGATAGCACTGGAAGAAGGTCCTGTAGCCTCTTCACAATAAAATCAATAGTACCAGCCATTCCTGATTGCCATCACAAGTGTGGTTGTCACCTTTACTTACTAAAACCTTCAACTAGGCCTTAAAATAAAACTGTATTAAATTTCAAAACATAAGAATTAAATATTATTTGTCCTCATAATACTCTTGTTACTACACATAACTTAAAAATTAAGTACTACAGTACTTAGAATTGTAAATTATGGTGTTTCTTTGCTGACCATGAAAAATCCCCCTCCTATCCTCACCTGCTTACTGGGAAATCTGTGTTGTTTAAGCTGTTACAAGTAAAACAAAGCCCTGGTTCCATCTGAGGCCTTCTGTTGTGTGCTAGTGGAAGTTAACATTCTACCAGCAGAACTAAGCAGATGTTTGAATTCTTGCATTCTTTCTGTAGCAAACATTCCATCTCTTGAATGTTGGCAAGACAGAAAATAAACAAGACAGAGAAAGAGAGAGAGATATTATAAAGAACCAGAAAGATAAGTGAGGAATGGGTAAAAGGGGTGGGTTGGGGAAACTAGAGGCTTAAGAGCTATTTAAAATACATGAATTTTGCTGTAAATAATATTTAAACCTGAGATGGCATGTCATAAAAATGTTTGTTCTAGGGACATGGATATGTTGTTCATCCACACTTATTGGCAGGTTCCTTGCCGCTTTAAATCTTGCGGAAGGTCTTCAGCTGGCTCCTCCACCCACCGGGTGGTAAAACTCTCAGCTCCATACCGGCGCCAGATCTTCTTACGCTTGAAGCTGAGGTTCCCTCCTTAACGCGTTGCGTTTAAGACTGGTTCCTAATTCTTGAAAAGTTCGAAATTAAAAAGTTTTGCTAAAAGACTTGGTCTTCTTCTCCTCGCGGCTCGATGGACGTCGACTCGGTTTCTGGTGCCCTTGCGGACAGAAGATGTCTAGAGACGGATCGCCTCCGCGTCGTCTACTGCCTGGGCCTTGAGCACGACCCGCGGGCCTACGACTTGTGCTCTTCTTTTGGCCCCTGCGTCCTTGAGCCGTGCCCGATTACAACTGGGGCATCCCGAGAAAAGAATTCACCAGTGAAATCTAAAGAGGCCCGATTGGCGGTGTCTGGCGCGGCTCGTGGGATCAGCTAGAGCAGATGATCGCCCTCGAAGAGGAGGCAGCACGGGCCTCTTACCTCGCTGCGGCATTTGTCCCGCCTCTCTCGGTGCCTTGGCTTCTTTTAAGGAGCTTTGTCTGACCCTCTCGACCAAAGGTGAGGGTCCAACTTCTTCAGGACCTTTTTCCAGGTCCAAAAGAGCAAAGTAAGTCTCTCCGTCGCGCTCTTGGGAGGCGGAAGATCCCCCTCCTTGTTGACAGTCGACTTCCAGTCGACCCTTCGCTCGGCCACTGGCTTTACGGTGTCCCGTCAGGCCAGTTGACCGAGACTCCTGTCAGCAGTCGAGATTTTTCTCGACCCGTTAGAGCTGAGTTTGTCGGCTGGAAGCTGAGAATCCCCTCTCCCGGTTCCCCGGTGGGAGTTGAGGGATCCCGTCGGCTCGTCCGTGCCTCCGGTTCCAGAGCCTTCAGTGGGATCATCTGAGCCAGGAGTGCGATTTCCGACACTTCTCCTCGCCTTCCTCGGCCTGGTCGAGACTCTCGATCTTGGACATCCTCGCGGTCCAACCGATCCCGCCGTCCTGGCGGTCTCGGTTCGGCACCGCGGAGAACAGTCCGCGCTCTTCTCTTCCTCGGACGAGGGAGGCTTGGCGCAGAGTTGCGTCGAGTGCGAGGAACTTATGTGGCAACAGCTCCTTTTGACTGGGAATAAGCCGACTCAGTCGTCTTCCCGGCCATTAAGTAGCTGTCACGGGCAACGAAACAACCCCTCGTTGTGAGTCGGGGAGCCTGTTCTCAGGCGGTTGTTGACCAATTCCATGCCCACCGATTCTGGTGGAACCTCCGCCTCCCAGCCATTAGTTGGGGCTCCGACCAAAAATTCTCGGTCGGCTTTGGGTTTGCCCCATAGGCTGTCAGTCACCCTCACTCCCAGATAAACCTCGGCGGGTGGAGGGTGGCTCAGGGCTGAGCAGCTCTTTGAGACTCTTCTGAGTCTGATGATGGTTCCTCCCTCTTCTCCAAGCGCATGGACTTGGAGTCCTCGGAAGGACAGTCAATGGACGATAGCTCTTCGTCCTTCTTAGGGTTGCTTGACTCATCTCGGGTCCACGGGATGAAGCTCAAACCCGTTTCAATGGGCCAGGTATCCTGTCACGAGATTCTGGACCGAGGATTCTCCTACAGAGGCCTTTCCGGTGGCGAAGCCATAGTGAGTCCGGCCATGGAACTTTGGCAGCGTCCTGCTTCCTGCCCTGCGCCTTGGCCAGGTTGGCCAGGAAGTATCACGGTCCGGTTCCCTGTCCGTTTTGAACACCCCTCGGCCGAGGGTTGGTTACCGACAGCGTTCCGGCGTGCAAGAGCACGCCGAGGGATGTGAACAAACCTCCCGACAAGGAATCCAGAAATTGGATTATGCCGGGCGAAAAGTCTATGCTACGTCCTCTCTCG
Organism: Neoceratodus forsteri; assembly: GCA_016271365.2. NCBI lineage: Eukaryota > Metazoa > Chordata > Ceratodontiformes > Ceratodontidae > Neoceratodus > Neoceratodus forsteri. The sequence continues at coordinate 697,971,863 of CM028131.1, read as the reverse complement.
GCCGTCAGGCCAGTTCGGCCCGTCCTCATGACACATTTTTCTCACGCCCTGTTGGGCTCCCTGGATGGGTTGTCCCTCATCTTCCGCGAATCTGCAGACTACCGTCAGGCGAGTGCGGGACCAGGGCAGGGCAGTGGCTAAACAGCAGCTCCAGACTGCTTTGAACGCCGAGGGACTCATGTCCAGGTCTGTGGCGGCCGCAGTGGCCATGCGTCGTCGGGCTTGGCTGAGGATATCCACCTTTGCCTGGATACCCAGCACAAGTTGGCGGATGTTCCTTTTTGGGGACTGACCTCTTGACCCTGGGGTGGAAGGTCACCTGCAGAGGATCGAGAAGTCCAATGCTACCTTGGACTCGGTCTCTTCCGCTCAGAAGGACAAGGCGCCAAGCCACAGCCTAAGCCCTTTCGTCCTTCTGCGCCCGTACGCCCGGCCCAACAACGTCAGGGCCAGCAGGCTCGACCTTGGTATCCCAAGCCCAAGCCGTCGGCTTCCTCCAACAGGAAGCAGGGAGGTAAAGCCCAGGAGGTCCCTCGGCCGGTCCCTCCTCCAAGCCTGCCCAGTGCGGGCTGAGGGGTGTCGCCCCATCCCTGTCACCTCACTCCTGGTTCCTCTGTGGGGGGCGGCTCAGACACTTCCTTTCCGCCTGGTCCGCTGATACCGGACAGATGGGTATGGGGTGGTGGGAAAAGGCCTACCTCTGGAATTCGAGCAGGCTCCGCCCTTCAGAGCCGTCGCACCTCGGGGGCCTCAGGGTCCGCAGCCTCACTGGCGGCTCGCCCAGCCAGCATCGCTCTCCTCCCAAAAGGAGGTGATCACGGAGGTGGAGGACCCCCTTCAGACCGGGTTTGCATCCAGGTATTTCCTGGTTCCGAAGCGGACGGGGCTGGCCAATTCTCAACCTCACGACCTGAACAAGTTCCTAAGGTCTCGAACCTTCAGGATGGTCACTCTGGCGCAGATAATACCATCTCTGGAACACGGGTGTGGTTCTGCTCTCTGGACCTACAGGGCCAGCGTTCTTTCCGTCCCTATCTGTCCGTCACCCGGAGATTCCTCCGCTTTCGGCGGAGGGATCCTCTTCAGTTCGAGCCATGCCCTTGACTTATCTCCAGCTCCCAGGGTCTTCACCAAATGCATGGCAGTGGTGACAGCATTCCCTCTGGCGCCGAGGGGTCTGGTGTACCCTTACCTGGACGATTGGCTGATAGCAGCCTCCTCCAGATGGGAGGTGGAGCGGTCCAGAGATCTGGCCTCCAGGTTTGCTCTCGAGTTGGCCTTCTCATCAACGAGGCCAAGTCGGAACTCGAAGCCAAGCAGGTGATCCTGTTCATCGGGGCAGAGCTCGACTCTCTTGAGCAAAGCACGGCTCGGCGGACAGGGCCGAGTTCTTACCTCCTTTGCCCGATCATTTCTGGTTGGGCAATCGCGCTATCCGGGACTTCCTCGCCTTCTGGGTCTCATGGTGGCCTGTACCAGCGTGGTCCGTTGGGCCGCTGGCACATGCGCCCCCTTCAGTGGGGACTGGCCAGCCAGTGGTCCTGGCTGCGATCCTTTGGACCAGCTAGTGATAGTGACCCAGGAGATGTGGAGCAGCTCTCCAGTGGTGGACCGTTCCATTCCATCAGCAGGGGGCATCCGTTTGTCCGCCCCAAGCCGTGGTTCTCTGTTGACCGATGCCTCTCTGATGGGTTGGGGTGCCCATCTGGGGAACACCAGTGCTGCGGCCTCTGGTCCCGTGGGGAGTCCCGATGCCACATCAACCTGCTGGAGCTCGGCGGTCCGCCTAGCTCTCACCGCCTTTGCTCCGTTTCTCCGGGGTCAAGTGGTCTGAGTCCAGGCGGACAATACCGACCATGTACTACCTGAACCGCCAGGGCGGGACGCCGCTCCATGCTTCTATGCAAGGAAGCTCTCTGCATTTGGTCACTCGAGCGCAGCCTGGAGGCGGATCTCCTAGCCATTCATGTGGCAGGGCCTCCAACACCCTGGCCGATGCCTGGGCGGATGGGGCTGCATCTCACAGTGGTCTCTCCTCCGGAGGTAGTACAAGATCTGTTCTCCCACTGGGGCACACCTCAGGTGGACCTGTTTGCCTCAGGGAGGCTGAGCTGAGGCTGTTTCATGCCCCCCTCAGCAGGGGCTCGCTGCAGGGGATGCCTTCTCGAGGCTTGGACCCGGGCCTCTTCGCCTTTCCCCATTTCCTTGATTCAAGGTGCTTCTCAAAGCAAGGAGAGACAAGGCGCGGTGATCCTGATAGCCAGACTAGCCCCGCCAGTTCTGGTACCCAGATCTCCTCAGCCTCAGCTCCAGGCTCCGAGGCAGCTTCCAGCCGCCCGGACCTGCTCTCAGTCAATCAGGGAAGGTGTTCCATCCGGACCTTCAATCCCTGCACCTGATGGCCTGGTTCCTGGCTAGAGTTCCAGGCCTTGGGTCTTTCGACGAGGTCCTCAATGTTGTTGAGGCGTCCCGTAAAGTCGACCAGAAAATGCTACGCCTTCAAATGGAAGAGATTCTCCATTTGGTGTCAGGGCAAGGTCTTGGACCCTTCCTCCTGTTCTGTGGCAAGCATTTTGGACTATTTATGGTCCCTTTCTAGTCAAGGGCTTAGGTCGATGACCCTAAAGGTGCACCTGGCAGCCATCTCTGCTTACCGGGCGCAGGCGAGGAGCAGTTGGTGGCGCAGGAAAAGGTGGTCGGGCGCTTTTTCAAGGTCTTGATCACATTTCCCCTCGGTGCGAGAACCTCCACCTCCGTGGGATTTACTGCTGGTACTGGCAAAGCTCATGGGCAAGCCATTCGAACCAATGCACAGGTGTGATCTCTCTCACCTGTAGTGGAGAACCGCCTTCTTGGTGGCTATCCACGTCAGCCAGAAGGATGGGAGAGCTCCAGGCGCTGCATCGAGTCTCCTTACCTGGTCTTCAAGGTTGTCCTGTACCCCACCCAAAATTCCTTCCGAAGGTGGTGTGGGAGTTTCACCTTAACCAGGTGCTGACTCTGCCAATGTTCTACCCCAATCACACCTCGGAGGCCGAATATAGGCTCATACTCTGGACCCTAGAAGGGCGCTCGCTTATTATAAGGCGCACTGCTGAAAGTCGGGGAGAGGTTCGCCAGCTGTTTGTCACCTCACGCTGAAGCCGCATCTGGCAGACCTGCAACCAAAGCGGACGATAGGCAGGTGGGTCACCTCCTGCATAGATCGCTGCTATAAGTTGGCGGGCATGGAGCCTCCCAGAGGGATAAGAGCTCATTCTACCGTCATACTGCTGCATCGGTGGCTGCTTCCAGGGCGTCCCTGTCCAGGAAATCTGCAGGGCTGCTACCTGGAAGTCAGCACACCTTATTACCCATTACCACATCGACCTTGAGTCACGCCGGGATGCTGGTTTTGGGGCCTCGGTTCTCAGTCTTTATTCCCTAAGTAGGGGTGTGGCTTGCCTCCCTCCTGCAGGAGAACTACTAGGAGTCTGCCAATAAGTGTGGATGAACAACATATCCATGTCCTAGAAATACAGGTTACTCACCGTAACAGGAGTTCTAGGAATGGTATGATGTTCATCCACACGACTCACCCGACTTCGCTCGACAAGACAACCCTGAGCTTCCAGCGGGCCAGATTCACGCCATGGGGCGGAGATGAGAGTTTACCACCCGGTGGGTGGAGGAGCCAGCTTGAAGACCTTCCGGCAAGATTTAAAGCGGCAAGTTACCTGCCAATAAGTGTGGATGAACAACATATACCATTCCTAGAACTCCTGTTGCAGGTGGGTAACCTGTATTTTCTTGATTTGGTGCATTTCTTCACCACCCAAAAAAAAACCCATCTTGGACCCATTTTATAATCACAGTAAGACATTTCAAGGTGTACATTGTGGTGGGGTAGCAGCACTTCTCGGGTGGTTGAAGTGAGGCACTCAGTGCCTCATGCCTCATGATACACCCGAGGTGTGCCACTATCCAACCACAATGCATACCCTGTTATGTCTTTTGTTTAATTGTTTTATGGCTGCAGTAGGCGGAGCTTGCAGATGTTTTGCATGTACAAAAGGAGTGATGTCATGTTTTCTGTCTGTGGAACTGACTGAAAATGTAAATAATCTCCTCTGCCTTATCCTCCTCCAAGAAATGTTTTCCGCCCTCAAATAAATCGCTTTCATGTTAGTCAATGGTTGCAGGGTACTATTTTCTTTCTTAAATGGGCAGTACAAGAACTGGAACCTGAGTAGTGGAGGCAGCATTTGTTTTTGAGTGTAAGATCCACCCCACCTCCACCTGAGAAGCTCCTAAAGATCCACCCCACCTTTTTGATTCATTTGGGAGGAGCATGAGGTGGATCTATCATGTTGGAACAACTGATTATCAGAGCTGCCTGGGGAAGTAATTACAGGAAAACTCCATGTTAAAATCAGAAAAGATATGTTTTGTCTTTTTTTTCTTTGTTCTAACCTCTTCCCAGTGTGTTTTTTTTTCCTCTGGCGGTGAGAGTTTTTTTTCAAACTTTCCTTGGCTGTTTTATTGCCCTGGAGGTTGCCATTCTGGTTTGTTTTTGGCCTCTTGTCCCAGACAGTCTTCCTAGAGTACCTTTGATATGATATCTAATCACCCAGTAGGAGGCCAGTGTCTTGTTACAAGGTCTGTCACAGCTCAGTCACAGAGTGAATACTGCTTACAGAGGAGACACACTGCTAGATTTTGGGTGAGTTTAATCAATAATTTTTAGATGCAGTATTGGTACCTTGTCCAGCTGTGTTCTGGGTGTGTGTGTGTGTGTGTGTGTGTGTGTGTGTTTGAATGTATGTCACTTGTTACAGTGGTTGTGTCTGCACTCATCTGGCTATTCCTCTCAATCTCTTTCAGTTTTGCACCAGTTCTAAGTAACAAAAATCACCGTATAGGTTGTTAGGGTATACCATAAAATTAAATATGCAGAATTATCTGTTTGTAATACAAGTTAGTGTTTGCCTTTCAAAATGCTACTTGACACCCTCCCCCTTTGCATAATACCTGAGTGCTAGCTAACTGGGGTTTCTGTAAGACAACAGCTACTAAATAGCTCTAATTCACTATTTTTGTTTTCTGTGTGTGTCAGGTCTAGCTGGCAGGAGTGTTTCAATTTTAAAACTTTTAATTTTATCAAACTATACACAACCATAAAAGCACAGAAACTGCCCAGATCATCAGTGCTATAATTAATAAAGACTCTAGCTGTTTTCTTACAGAAACCCCACTCAGATTTCAAGTAGTTGCTAAACTGTAAATGTAGGTATCAACATTCTATTAGCAGTTAGAACCTGTTTGGTGGGATTTGCTTGGAGATGGTTCTTTAGCTGCAGGGCTTGGAGGGAACACAGGGCTGATACACTCTCTCTTGTCAGGTGTCTGCCCAAGACCGCCCTCCCCACCCTCCTCCCAGAAGTCTGCAAATTTATAGGGAAGACCTGCCCTGCAATTGGAGAAAAGGCTGCTGGTGCAGCTCATGTAGTTCTAGCCACTGGGGTTGGATTTAAGGCCGGGAGAGGAGCTTAGGAGTTGTTCATTTTCCTTACATGTTTAATATGTTGTACTGCACCTAGTAACAGAGTTACTGGTGTACAGTGAGACTGTCTCTAGGATTAGTGGGTGACCTGATTAGGCAGTAGGGTATCTTGGAATAGGGGAACCTGGTGGCTCACCCAAGGAAAACTGTTTGAAGGGATGGAACCACACATCATTAGGGCGGCATCTTTGGGAGGTGGTGGGGTGCACAGGGTGTGGAGCAGCCATGATACTGGACTGGGCTTGGAAGTTTGGTGGTTGCCCAGTGTGCTACCAGCTGGCACAGCTTAGGGAGGAGGTTGCAGGGATGAGGAGAAAGCTGGGGAAGGGGGTGGTATGGTTGGGGAAGGGGCTGGAAATCTCCACAGGGTTGCACCAAGCACTGGGGCGGGGTATAGGAAAGGAGTGCAGGAGAATACTCAGAGTCACTTAGGACCCTGGCAGAGGGGCCCAAAAGGACACTACCAAGGAAGCAGGCAGGTAACTGGGGACCCTCACAAAGGGGACGGAGGGACAACATTCTCAGGAAGTAGGCGGATAGCCAGTGCTGGACAGAAGGAAGCAAGGCAGGGAGGTGGATCAGACCTTATACTTAGTAACCGCTCAATTCTTCTTCTGCTCAAGGATGGGGGATGTAGCCACGACAGAGGTGGTTAGAGGCGGAAGGGTGTGGGAGTGGGGGCAGGAGGCAGGGCCAGATGCTAGGAAGAACAGAGGGACCTGGAATGCAGGAGAATGGGGGAGTAGTAGATCGGAGCAGGGAAGAGAGAGGAAGCAAGGAGAAGGACCAGTTGGGAGGAAAGGTAAAGAAGGACCAGAAGTACAAGGATGATTTAGTAAAGAGAGCTGAGGGGTTAGGGCCAGGGAGCACGATGAGCAAGGAGGAACTAAATGGAGACAGGAAGGAAGGAGGATGAGCCAGGCTAGTTTAGCAGATGGGGGAAGGACCAGTTGCGAGCAGTGAGGAATTAACAAGGTACAGAAGGATACTCAGGAGGAGGAGGCATAGGATTGGAGGGGTGGGAGTGGCCATGGTAAATAAGGAGCGGGTGGCATGTGGCACCCAGATAGAGGAGGAACAAGGAGCCAGCTGGGTGGGGGCGGTAGAAAGGATGAGGGACATGGAAGGGAAATGGAGGAAAGGAGTGGTCAGAGTGCTCCTGCTGGGATTCTATGATCAGGGGTATCAAATGGGATAGGGAGGGAGAAGCCTGGCCAGTTAGAACAAGATGCTTCCCTGGACTAACGGGTGCACAGGAGCTAAGCCACGAGGTATATCAGCTGAGGACTGTGGGGTTCCCCAGACATACTGGTCCACCTGGGCACAAATGACATTGAGGGAAATAGCGAGCTAGAGATACAGGCAAGATTCAGGGAGCTCGCCAGGGTCTGTCATGACATAGGATGCACAGTTTCCTTCTCAGAAATCCTGCCAGTGCCAAGGGCTAGTGGGGAACACAAAAGAAAATTAGGGAGATAAACCAGTGGCTCAGGGGTGGTGTGAGGCCAGGGGTATGGGTTGATGGGGATTGGGGGAGACCTGGGAGGATAAGGAGCTGTATGCTGAGAGATAGACTACATCTCAATTTAGAGGAGGAATCCTTAAGTTGAAAATGGAGAGTTCATTGGTGAAAAGTGGGGTTTAAACTTGTGAAGGGGTGGGATGGGAGAAAAGGCAGTCAAGGGGATGCCGATAAGGAGGACTCTGTCTCCACCCCTGGGGACCAGGAGGATTGCAGGAAAGACCAGCTGGCAAAGTGCAGACCAGGAGAAACAGAATCCGAGGAACATGAGCAGGGGAAATGAAACTATAGGGAAAGGGTGGAAGGTAGTCCTGCTAAATGCCAGGAGCTTGGGCAATAAAATGCCTGAGCTCCAGGCGATGTTAACTGAGGAGCAGTGGATGTGGCAGCGGTCACTGAGACTTGGGCCACTGCAAGACATGACTGGGACCTGAACCTGGAGGTTACACTATGTTCAGGAAGGACAGGGGAGGGAAGGGGAGGAGGTAGCAATGATAGTAAAACTGCATTGGCATAGGGAGTTGAGGAGGCGGAGGGAACCGTGGAGCGATTTGGGTCACCTTGATAACAAGGGGGCAAGAGAGTAAAAATAGGAGTGGTGTATAGACCCCTGCCCTGGCGGAGGAGCTGGAGGACAGTCTGGTGGCAGATGTTGGGAGACACTGCAGACTGGGCAGAGGAAGGTGGTGGTGTTGGGGACTTAAACATGCCAGGAACAGACTGGGAGACTATGACATCCTCTGTGACCAGGGAACAGAGGTTGTTGGATGTCTTTCAAGGCACGTTCCTAACTCAGCAGGTGAGGGAACCGACCAGGAGGCACCGGTACTGGATGTGGTCCTGGCAGACAGTGACCAGATTGGGGCCTGGAGGTAAGGGACCCATTGGTGGGAGTGACCATGCCACGGTCTGGTTCTGCCTGGACCTAGGAGAGTGAAGGCTGCACAAAGGCGGAGTAACCCGACTTCAGGGGTGGATTTTAAGGAAATGGGAAGGATCCTTAAGGAGCATTTGGATGGGATTGGGTCAGACATGGACGCTGATAGTAGGTGGGAAATCATCAGGAGAGGGGTGCAGGATGCTACCAGCACCTGTGCAAGAGTAAGGCAAATGCGGTGGGGCCCAAAACCCTGTTGGTGGACCAGGGAGGTCCAGGAGGTGGTCTGGGGAAAGAAAGCAGCCTATAAGAAATTCAAGTGCTCAAGGAGTGAAAGGGATCGAGGGAGTATGAGCTGTTGGCTAGAAGGGCCACTAGAGTGGTGAGGGCGGCTAAGGCAAGGAAGGAGCAGAACCTGGCCAGGAAATTAGGGAGAGGAAAAAGGGTTCTTTAGATACATTGGGGAAAGACGAAGGGTGAAGGGCAGATTAGCAGGATTAAATCAGGGAGAGATGGGCACAAGACCCAGAGGAGCAGGCTGAGGTACTAAATGAGTACTTCACCTCAGTTTTCACCAGGGAAATGGGATGCTGCATCATACATGGGAGGAGACAGAGATAATGAGGAGGGACCCTTACCAATCAGCAGGTCTGGGAGGGGCATCACTGGCAGGTGGGGAGGCTAAGCAGGAGAAGAGGTACTGAAGTGGAAATCACAGCAGAGAGGTGAGGAAGCCCTCAGCTCCTTAAGACGGAGAAAGCACCGGGGCGGATAAATTACATCCTAGAGTGCTGAAGGAACTTGCAGATGTCCTGGCGAAACCCTGGCAGAGCTTTCACCATCTCTCTGAGGACAGGGTGGGTGCCCCAAGACTGGAAGGTGGCGCATGTAGTGCCTATCCACAGCGGGGATCAAGGGAGGTGGCAGGAACTACAGGCCTGTCAGCCTGACATCAGTGGTGGGCAAGGTGATGGAGGGCATTGTCAAGGAGTGGCTAGGGGGCCCTGGATAAGTCAGGGTGCCTGGACGATGACAGCATGGATTCATCGGGAAATCGTGTCAGACAAACCTGGTGGAGTTCTATGACTGGGTGACAAGTGCCTTGGACCTGGGTAGACCAGTGGATGTCCTCTTTCTGGACTTCAGCAAGGCATTTGACTCTGTTCCTCACGGGGCCTGTTGGATAAACTAGGAGAAATGGGGGTGGGAAACCAGATGATCCGATGGATAGGCAATTGGCTCCAGGACCGGACAGAGGGTCGTAGTTGTGGGATAATCTCTTCCCAAGGAGGGTCATTAGTGGGGTCCCACAGGGATCAGTCCTTGGGCCCTTCTGTTCAGCGCCTCGTATCTGACATAAGGACAGGAATCAGGAGTGAGATGAGTCTCTTTGCAGATGACTCGAAACTGGGGCAGTGGTGGATGGGGAGGGAGGGAGGTGGCCCTGCAGGGGACCTGGAGGCTCTGGAAGATGGTCTAGAAAGTGGAAGCTGAGGTTTAATGCAGGGAAATGCAAGGTACTCCATCTGGGGCCAGAAACCCAGGCCAAGTGTACACCCTGGGGAATACTACAAGTCTCAATGGCTGAGAGGGACCTGGGGGTGGTGGTGGATGTCAAGATGAACAACTCTGAGACTTGTAGGAGGGCAGCAGCCAAGGCCAACAGGATGCTGGGATACATCGCTAGGGATCACCTCAGAAGGAGGAAGTGATACTCCCCTGTATAACTCTTGGTGAGGCCGCACCTGGAGTACTGCGTGCAGTTTTGGAGGCCACACTTAAAGAGGACATTAACCTCCTGGAGAGGGTCCAGAGGAGGGAACCAAAATGATTTGGGGCTTGGGGACAGGACCTATGAGGAGGAGGCTCGAAGAGCTAAATATGTACACTTTGGAAGAGAGAGGGACCGGGGGACATGATAGAGGTCTTCAGGTACGTGAAGAGGGTAAATGGGGAGGAACAGTGAGGTGCTTGAAGGAAGGAGGAAGGGCCACTAGAGGGCATGGGTGGAAACTGGAGGGAAGATTCAGGGAGAAAGGAGGTGCTACTTCACTGAGAGGGTGGTAGAGCCATGGAATGCACTACCTAGGGGCTGGTGGAGGCAGAGACAGTGGAGGGTTCAAGAGGGTGGGACAGGTACAGGGAAGGTTCAGGAAGCAAAATCCAATGCAGCAAGAATATCCGGAACTGGGAGAGAGAAGCCAGAGAAGGCGAGGGGACAGCAAGGTCAGCACCCAGGGTGGGGGCTGACCAACGAGCAGACACGAAAAGACCATTAGGCCTATTCTGCTGGCATTTTAGTATGTTAGTATGTTAGTTAGTGCTGATTTTGCTCTGTGACAAGATTTTTTTTTTTTTTCGAATGAAGTGTGTGGTATGAAGCTGCAGCCTAGAAACTGCAAAATACTTTGAAGTCAGTTTTTCTCCTGTGTGTGGTAAGGGCATGAAAGCAATAGGATGACAGTGACTATTTCCAGCTACACATTTGATTCCATATTACAATGATTCACTGCACTACATTTAGTGTATCACACTTTTCAAATAAAAAACAAATATTCTCCAAACTAAATAAGTCATGCATACATATTTTTATACTTTATTAAAAGATACTTCACATTTGTAACAAAAAACAAACAAAAACATGCAGACTAAAATAACACAAATGTAGTTTCACATTTTTACTATGAGAGAAGCAAGAAGATGAACCAGCATGGTTAACAAATACATTGATTGACACCTGTGAATGAGTGGGGAGGAGATTTTTCTAAAATTCCTGGTCGTTTTATAAACCCTGGAAACTGCCATTCAGGTTTTTTGATTGCATCTTGTCCTAGGCAATCTTCCCAGAGTGCAGTTTGCTCTGTTGTTTAATAGTTCCAGTGGAGGCCAGTGTCTTGTTACATTTTCTTTTGTTTCAAATTAACCACAGACTTCATGGCAGGGAGACACTTTGAGTCTTAGGGTATGTACAGCATAATTAATAATGCATGATCTTTCCATTCATGTTATTGCTAGACATACTGCAGCAAGCTTAGCTTGAGGAAGGGGTGGACATGATCAGGACCCCTTAGCAATTGAGATGCATATGCACCAAATAAGTCCAGATGGGCTAACTGCCTGCTGAACAAGGAAGGTTGCAGGAACCCAGGGAATGATTACGCTGGAGCTGATGGTCATCAAAATGGAAAGGGATTTTGGGGTAATCATATTGGATGACCTAAAGGTGGCTAAACAATGTACCAAAGCTGTGAGGAGAGCGGTGGAATGCTGTGGTGTATAGGAGAGGTATTACCAACAGAAGGATGGAGGTGGTGATGCCTGTGTGAATCACTGGTGAGGCCTTATTTGGAATATGGTGTCCAGTTCTGTAAGCCGCATTTCTGTCATGCAACTTTAAATCACAAATGGGTTAAATAGTTCCAGTTTAGATTTCTGTCCCTTTCCCTACTTCTCCCACTGGTTATGCATAATCATTCCATTCATGTTATTGCTAGACATACTGCAGCTAGCTTGGCCTGAGGAAGGGTGAACACGGTCAGGACCCCCTTAGCAGTTGAGATGCATATGCAGCAAATAAGTCCAGAAAATGGAAAGGGATTTTGGGGTAATCATATTGGATCAATGATCACTCGTGAGGCTTTATTTGGAATATGGTGTCTAGTTCTGAAGCATTTCTGTCATGCAGTTTTAAATCACAAATGGGTTAAATGGTTCTATGTTAGATTTCTATCCTTTCCCTACTTCTCCCACTGGTTAGCCTTTATGGAACGAACCAGAACATATCTTGGCTAGCATGATGAATGCACCTACACAAGCTGCTTCTCAGTCTACAGCACTGTCTTTTAAAATGTTAGCTTCTTGTTGAAAATATGGCATAATGTTTCCATCCATGTTATTGCTAGACATGCTGTAGTTAGCTTGTTGATGCATATACAGCAAATAAGTCCAGATGTGCTAACTTACCCTATAACTGTTAAGTGTCACAGTTTGCATTTTTTCTTGAAATGGTTACTTTTGCATTTATGTTTATTTTAAAATATTTAATATTCTGACCATGTGGTTATGTTATGGACCATAACTGATCTCAACCTAACCCCTCCCCGTGCTCCAACTTGCATAGAAGATGGTGCTTGTAGACAAATCTAATCATTTTGCTGCTGTGTTCTGGTGTGTGTGTTTCTTTGTACTTTTGATTCAATTGCTTGTGTCTTGCATGGAAAGCGGTGCTTGTAGACAATCTAATCATTTCACATCTGTGTTCTGGTGTGTGTGTGTGTGTTCCTCTGAGGCTGTTCTTGCAGCCTAGGAAAGTACTTCCCCAGACATAGCAGCAGTACATTGCATAGCAGATATAAAATGTCAATAAACAGGTCATGCAACAGATGTGCTGAGCAGTTACTGAAACAAGAAATGTACAGCTGTCATTTTACATCCTGTTCAAAATGTGTTTTGCACCTGTGATGCCAAATGGCACAGTCGCTGTGCAAAATCTCCTTTCAGCTAATGAACTGATAGTGTCACTGTTCATGCGGTGGGGTCTAAAAAGCCCATGCTGAAAACTTGGAATGAAAATATTAAAAAGCCAGGGCATTAGGGTTTCTGACCATAACACCCTGCACTGTAGGGGACTGACAGGCATCAGGGGTGTGACTTGGGATTGTCAAAGTAATGCTCATGCCATTCCACCCCATCCCACCTGCAGCCAGTGACAGGTATCGAGGTTTGTCTTTTATTCTTCAGCCCCAAAGTTCACTCCATTCTCATAACTCATTACCTCCAATAGCTTTATATGAAGTCTAAACTATCCATTGTTTACCTGACACAAAATGGCCACCCAGGAGGTAATGAGTTATACTTACCATTCAAGCGCATTTCCTTATGGAATGGGGTGAGTGTAAAAGTTGAAAACCCAAAGGCACCTCTACACTTGTCTGTGTCTGCAGGATGGGGTGAGGTGAAATGGTGTGAGCATTATGGGCATGCCCAAAGGCACACCCAATGCCTATCCATGTTCAGGGTTGGGGTGGGGTTACGTCACTTCAGTACTTCACTGGCATTCCTATTCTGCCTGTCTGTCTGTGTCTGTCTCTCTGTCTCTCTCTGTCTGTATGTCTATGTAATTATCTATCTTTCTGTTAATTGCATGTATTGCTATTTTATCTATTTCTAAAACAAACTTGCATATCACATTTGCCTGCACTCTGAGCACATACTTATGAAACTGTGCATATTTGTACTCTACTTCTCGTAGACCTCATGCTTTTCTAATATTCCCATTATCAGAAGCATAACTACCTTGCCCTTATCAAAGCGACCCTCTCTGAAAGTTAATATCACATTTTTCTAACAGTCCATCATCATTACACAGACTTCCTGACATCAAAACATTGCTTAAATATAACACATCACCTCATGGACAAAAACCCTGTTTCTCTTAAAAAAAAACAAAAAAAACTGTGTAAATAATCCCAAGGCTGAACATATGCCAGCCATTACTTTTCATGTACTGTCACCTTCTGTACCATCATGGGGATCTGCTTATATTTCCCTTGATGCTTTGCATTATTGGGATATGTGCAGTTGTGTTTTCTTTAAAATTTGGCTATCTGGACAATATCAGCCGGGATAACACATACATCAGTGGCATTTGCTCTGGGGTTCTTTTGTAAGCTTCCTATTCCTTCCATTAAAATGTACACCTCCATATATTTTCCTAATAATGTATGCCTTCCTTAGAACAGAAACTAAAACAAATCTTAATACTTACAGATCATTGTATTTGTTTCCCCATACCTCCTAACAATTCCTCACAACTTCACTAACTTCATTATGCAGCCGTGGTGGATCTGACAAGATTTTGTTTTCTGTTTGTTGGGGCGGTCTTCACTCCTGTTAAAAAAAAAAAAAAACAGAATCACAGAAAATAACCATATGGATGCCTCTGCCACAACATGATTTGTCTGTATAGGGACACTAAATAGGACTGTCAATGTTAATGTGTTCAATTCTGCAAAGTGAAAAAGAGATAAAAGCAGGAGTATAAAAAATATTGTTAAGCTCAAAGTAATAAAATCTGCTATAAAAGGTCAGTGTAAGCAATATGGAGGGATGCATTAAAGCTCTTGAAGGTACTATTATCTCTAATTTATGACTAAATTAATTATAATCAAGTTATAACTTCTGGTTTGTTTCTTATGTTTATTGCTTAATCATTTAAGTCTTGTTGGATTTTTATAGCCATATTATATAATGCATGATAAGGCACTCCGATGTGTCGTCATCCCTGAATAACGTCACACCTAGGGTGGGTGGAAGTTACTCGACCTGTGGTCCGCAGATCGACACACACCCTGTCATGCCTTATTGCTTCAATAATGCACTGCGGTATAGTTTTCTATCTGCCTTTCTGCCTCCCTATTGCCATCCTTTCTGAGTCTGATAAACATCTTATCTTATGTCATTTACCTTTCCTTTCATTGTTCTCACTAATCTCTCATTGTTTCTTCTACCTCCTTTTTATACTCACTATGCTGTTAATATCACTTGTTTTCTCTTCCCTATCTGCCTTTCTTCTCCCCTCCACAACCTACTGTAATTTCCTTTTCTCTCACTGTTTACCTTTCCTCCTCACCTCTCCCCTCCTCCTCAATTCCATCTCTTATCCGCCCCCTGGCGTCCCATGCTCTAGTGTCTTCCTGCTCCTGGGCTTTATTTAGAAACTCCTTGGCGCCTTCTGTCCCATCTCACTTCCTATCCTTCCTCTGTTTCTTCCTCCTTCTCCTCTTCTAAGTAGTATAATTGTGTATTTAAAACTCATTGTCAGCTTACACTTTTGACAGCAGGTGACATTAAGATTAATCCTGGTGTCAGTACAACTTTACCTTTGCAACTTCCCAAAGGGTTGAGGGTGGCTCATCTGAACATCTGTAGCCTTCTCTGAAAAATTGGCCAGCTGTCACCTGTCTTGCTTAATCTTCAACTGGATGTTCTAGTTATATCTGAAACCTGGCTCTCCTCTGAGGTCCTGAATTCAGCTGTAACTATACCTGGCCCACCCTAGTCAGGCAGGATTGCTCTAAAAGGGCAGTGGTGTTGTTTACATATTGACTAGGTTCCAGTATACAACTGTTCTCACTGTCTCCTCTCCCACTTCACATGAGCTATTCCTCCTTAAACTCTCCTTCCCTTCCCTTCTCTATTCCCATTTCCGTTGCTGGTGTTTACTGTTGCCCTTTGTATCCTCTGCTTCAGTTACTGAGCTTCTTTCCTCCATCTGTTCTTCCTCCTTGAGTGGTGAGTTACTTATCCTTGGTGACTTTAACTTAAATTGGATTGCCTCTAATGCCTATAAATTTTCTCAAAATGTTAAGTCACTACAGCTGACCCAATTCATTTCTGAACCCACCCATTTAAATTTCCAGTCCTTAAACCACTCTTTGACTTGGTCTCGCTTATCATCCACACCATGTTTTAGATGCAGGTATTCTTTCTGATGCTCAGCGATCATCATATGGTTTTCTGTATGTAATAGCTACACTGCCCTAAGGCTCGACCTAAATTAATTTACCTCAGGTCTTTTAAGTCACTTGATTTGACCTCTCTCCTTGCAGATCTTTGGTCAATTGGTTGGTCTCCCATCTCTACAGCCTGTAAGATAAGCGCCGCCCTACTTTACTTTCAGTGTAAATTCTTAGCTATGTGGGATAGTCATGCACCCTAAGTAGAACCATAGCATGAGGTTCCACCTTCCTGGATGATGGCTGAGGTGCCCATATCCTCTGTTCAGACCTTGCCTGGCGTAATTTTAAACCCACTGGCTCCCAGTTTTCATTGGCACACTACAGAAGCCTTGGTAATGCTTGTACCAAAGCCGTCAGACTTACGAAGTCTTGAGTATTTTGGTTCCACGCTCCAAAACAACATAAATGACCCCTCAATTTTGGAAGGTTTTCCATTCCCTTTCTCCCTCAGAGCCATTCTCCCCTCCCTCTAAAGATTGGTGACTCCCTTATCTCTACTCTTCTGCTGTTGAACTCTTAATTCCTGCTTTACTACCTGTGCCCTTTCTCTTATCCCTTCCTCTACCACCCCTCATTCCCTCTCCCGCCTTGTTCTCCTTCTCTCCTATCACTTCTGCTGTTTCCCTAAAGGCTCTGCTTTCCCTAAATCCACTAAAGGTAGGTAGTCATGATGGCCTCGATCCAAGCTTTTCCTTCTTCTTCACCTGCCATTGCTGTTCCAATTGCCTTCCTTCTAAATCTCTCGTTCTCCTCTGCTACTGTTCCTGATGTCTGGAAACAGGCTGTTGTCTACCCATTCACAAGGTGGTGATCCCACTTCTCCTGGTAACTTCCATCCAATTCTCTCCTTCCTACCTTGGCTAAATTCGGAACACATTGTTCTGTCTCAGCTTACATCCTTTTCAACAATTTCTCCTTTTCACCCCTTCAATCTGGTTTAGGAAATTCCACTCTACTGCTACTTCCCTCCTTCAGCTCACTGATTCCATACTTATAGGTATGGATAATGGACTGATGACTTCTGCCATTTTGTTGATCTTGCTAAAGCTTTTGACACTGTGGCATCCCTCCTACTGGACAAACTTAAAGCTGTGGGCCTTTCTGACTCTTT
Source organism: Neoceratodus forsteri (assembly GCA_016271365.2). Lineage (NCBI taxonomy): Eukaryota > Metazoa > Chordata > Ceratodontiformes > Ceratodontidae > Neoceratodus > Neoceratodus forsteri. The sequence continues at coordinate 697,955,291 of CM028131.1, read as the reverse complement.
AGTCAGCTGGTTTTGTTCCACCTTAAAGATAGGTCTAAAGCTCTCTGGATAGGTAAATCCATTTCACCTTCCCTTCTCATTAGCTTAGGTGTCCCCAAGGGTCTGTCCTGGATCCTGTTCTCTTTTTAATATTCTTAAATGATCTACCCTCTGTCTGTTCCTCTCGTCCCATTCATATGTAAGCTGATGACACAGTACTTTTGCCTCTGGCTCCTCACCCCATGACCTTATCTCCCATCTACAGTTGGATTTTGACAACATTCATCACTGATTTAAGGTTAACCAACTGTTTCTTAATGACAAAAAAACAGTTCCAATTACAGTACTTTTGGTACCCGTCAGAGCTTGCCAAACTTATTTCTCCTCCACTATTTAATACCCTTGATGGTGCTAAAATTGAAGATGTCTTCTCTTTAAGTACCTCAGGGTCTACCTAATGGCATCTTGATTTCCCTATGCACATTGATGCAGTTCACCATAAGCTTGGTGCTTTGTACAGGAACAAAGCAGGTATACCACTGCTGACCGCTGAGAATTGTACTAAAATTATCCTTCAATATTTGACTGTGTTGACTTAGTCTACAGTAGTGCCCTAAAACCTCCTTGCCAGACTGGACCCCTTTTTCATTCTTTCTGCTGCTTTGTTTTAGGGTGCCCCTCTAGGTACTCACCACTGCTGTCTTTATTCAGCTCTTTCTCGCCCTCTCTTGATCGAGGCACCTGTCCCATTGTGTCTCTTTTTGTCCAAATTCTGGTTTGGCACCCTTTCCTCTCTCAAAACCCTTCTCTCTCCTCCTCTTATTTCCTCCTACCCTCTTCACAAGAATACTTTCCATTCTCTTAATATCCCTCCTAGAAAATCTGTTGTTGGCAATCTGCTTTTCCTTACCAGTTTCCTAAACTTTGGTCATCCTTTCTATTCATTCTGCCTCTTCTCCTTCCTCCCTAAAGTCTCTTCTTTCTGACTGTTGTCATCCTACCTGCAACTACCTTTGACCCTTCCTCTTTTCTCTTTTCTTTGTCTTGCTCTCTTCTTGCTGTTCCATTATTTTCTTTCTATATGTATTGAATGTTTTTTTTTATTTTCTGATTTCCTTCATTTACTGTTTTGCCTTTAATATTTATATTTCTGCTTTTATTACTATTTTATTGTATTTTACCTTGTATTATATTATATTGTCAGCTATCCCTCCCCTCTCCCTCAGGACACGTCTGGAAGCGAGCTGTTGTAAGCTTAGTATCTACCTCATGGTTAAACTTTTCAAATAAATAAATAAATAGACATGGATGAATCAAACTCCGCTCTGTACTGTTGCTCAGAGGTGTGTGAAAAACACACCTACAGTATATCTACCCTGAAGAGTACCTCTTTTCAGTCCTTCCTTAAACAGGTTCAGGCTAAACTGGGATTCCGAGCTGAAGAGGAGGGCGTTTCAAAGAAAAATCTCTATGAGTTCTTGGAGATTTCAGACACTCCCAGTGCGATTATTCCTGCTGTGTATTCTGCACTTGAGGATGCTTCTTTGGCAGCCTAGACAGGGCTGTTCAACTGCTTGTAGGGTCCCAGGAAGGCGGATAAACAATATCCAGCCCCTACTGCAAAGCAGTATTATTCTTCATGGCCTGAAACAGATTCTGTGATAATGGCTTGACCGATCATGACAGATCCAAGACTCCAAAGCACATGAGTTCTCTTCCTCTAGACAAGGAGTCAAGGAAGCTGAATGTGATAGGGAAGAAAACTTTGCTTCTGCTTCCAGTGGGCCTATGGATTGCTAATTGTCAGGCATATATGAATTGCCTTTGGAGGCAATGGCCACTCTGACTGAAAAATTGCCAGAGGGCCAGGACAGAATATTGGCTTAGCAAACTATAGCCAAAGTCAAGCTGGCAAACACTTGCTCAGATCAGCCAATGATTTATCTGATGCTGCAGCCAGGACTGCTGCCCTGGAATTGGCCTCCATCACCATTCTTAGCTTAGGATGGCTGTTTTCTTCTGATGTGCAACAGTCTGTGATGAATAGCTTCTTTCAGGAAAGCAGTTGTTTGGCAATGATGCTGAAAATACTTTAAGGATTGCATTTCTAGAGTGACTTTAGATCTCTTCATGCTTTAAACCCCAAACCCAGGGCTGGGGTTATGGTGCTTTCACAGGCCCTATGCCCATCCAGGTGTGCTTATTCCAGGGGCACCAGTCAGGGTTCCCAGGACTTCCAGCCTTCAGTTTCCAGGCCTACAAATTTGCCCCCTAGTTGCCCATGCCACCTGCACATATTCACAAAAATGGAAAGCGTTTACTGTGTAGTGTACCGGCATGCCTTAAAGATCCCTTTATGTGTCCATCTGGAGATTGATCGTTTCTGATAACAGGACCGTCCTATGGAATTGGCTCCAAAGATTTTGAGGAGACCCCCTCGTTGGAAGGCTTTTAGTGGGGCCTGAAGACACGTTGTTAGGGAGGCAGTTGGAACTTAGTGGTTCCTCCCAGTTTAGTTCTGACCACTGTATTGTACTTTTTTATGTATGTGTTTTAAATATGTTATCACTGATTTTTATTGCTATTTTCTGCAGCGTGTACTGCACCCTGAGCCTCGGGATAGAGCACTTTATAAATAAACTTTACTTACTTAACTACTAGTTCCTAAATTGCTGGACTTACCTATTGTCCCTTAAGGACTCAGGACTTGGGTATTCCTCTGTAAAGGTCCACATGACCACTGTGCTTTTCATGCCTGACAGAGGGCAAGACTGTGTCACCAAAGGGAGGGAGTGGTGTTGATGGGGACCTTAATATGCCACGTACAAACTGGGGAACCATGTCCTCTAAGGTGGCCAAGGAGCAGAGGCTGCTGGGCGGCTTCCAGGATGTGTTCTTAACACAGCACATGATGGAGCCCACAAGGGAGGGGCATGTCCTGGACGTGGTTCTGGTGGATGGGGATCTGATAAGGGACCTGGTTGTAGAGGATCCCCTGACTGGGAGCAACCACAATACTGTCTGGTTTCAAATAAGCATGGGGAGGGGAGAGATCTAGGACACTGGCAGTGGACTTCAGGGGAAGACTTTATGGGCATGGGAAATATTCTCAAGGATCATTTGAAGGGGATTACAACAATGACAAATGTGGAAAAGAGATGGGAGGTCATAAAGCAGGGACTTCATGAGGCAGTCAGGACCTGCGCTAAGGTGAAGCGTAAGGAGCAAGTCACATAAACCATGCTGGTGGTCCAGTGAGGGTCAGGTAGCGGTCAGAGAAAAGAGGCTGCCTACAAAAATATAAAACAACGAGAGGGATAGGGAAAAGGAAATGTACCATCTTACATCTAGAAAAGTCCCGGATGGTGCGGGGGCAAAGTCAGTAAAGAGCAGTGGCTGGCACAGGGGCTCGGGAGGAAAAGGGTTCTTCTGGTACATTGGGGAGTGGAAAACTAAGGGCCATCTTGGCAGGTTGAGATCAGAAGGAGGCGAGTGGAAGAGGTGAGGGACCAAGCAGAGGTATTAAATGAGTACTCCGCCTCTGTGTTCATTAGGGAGGGGTGGGATATCTACAAAGCAAGGCACGATGGGGATAAAGCGATAGTGAGTGGAATCAGGAGCAGCAGAAATGGAGCAAGAGGGAGGAGAGGTACCCAGGGTGTCACATCAGGATAAGGATAAAAAGGCCAGTAGGTGGAGGGACAGATGATGCTATATCCACCGAAAGGGTGTGGTTAGCCCTAAGGGCCTAAAGAAAGATAAATCTCTGGGCCGATGGCAGAAATAATGAGAGTACTATGGGAATTGGTGGACATACTGGCTGCACCTCTGGCAGAGCTCTTCAACAGGTTGCTTGAGACAGGAGGGTACCTAGGGATTGGTGAGAGGCACATGGGTGCCAATCCATAAAGGGGGTCAAGGGAATAACCAGGTAACTATAGACCCATCAGTTTGACCTCGGTGGTGGGAAAATTAATGGAGAGTATACTAAAGGAACGATTGGGGTGTACTTGGAGGAGGTGGAGGTCTGGATAGTCGGCAACGAGGTTTTGCCAGGTAGATCGTGGTCAAACCAATCTTGTGGAGTTCTACTGAATGGGTAACATTAGAACTGGACAGGGGAAAGCCTGTGGATGTATTATTCTTGGTCTTCAGCAAGGCGTTCGACTCTGTCCCCACAGTGGTCTGGTGGAGAAACTGACAGGGTTGGTAGTAAGCCCTTTGATGGTCAGATGGATTGAAAACTGGCTAGCTGGATGCACTCAGAGAGTAGTGGTGGAGAGGAGCTCTCGAACCCTAGAGAGGTCGGTAGTGGGGTTCTGCAGGGCTCGGTCCTGGGTCCAATCCAGTTTAATGCATACATTTGGACATCAGGGAGGGTATAGGGTGTGAAATGAGTCTCTTTACTGACGACTCCAAGATGGGAGCAGTAGTTGAGGGGAAGAGGGAGGTTGGCCTTGCAATGGGCCCTGGACACCATGGAAAGGTGGGCTCACACATGGAAATTAAATTTCAATATCACCAAGTGCAAGGTGTTACATCTTGGGCAGGAAACCCTAAACACAGGTACATCCTGGGAGGGGCGTGGAGGCCTCAACAGGGGAAAAAGACCTAAGGGTCATGGTGGATGCATGTATGAATACCTCTGAGCAGTGCAGGAGAGCGGCTAGCAAAGCAAATAGGATGTTGGGATGCATTGTAGGGGGATCACCTCTAGGAGCAGGGAAGTGATTCTGCCGCTGTACAATGGATTGGTTGAGCCACACCTTGAGTACTGTGTACAGTACTGGAGACCACACTTGAAGAGGACATACAGCTCCTGGAGAAGGTACAGAGGAGGCAACTAAGATGATACGAGGACTAGGGATTTGACGTCTGAGGACAGACTTGAGGGAGCTCTGCCTGTTTCGTTGGATGAGGAGGAGAGGCGGAGGGGGACATGATTGAGGTCTTCAAGTACCTCAAGGGAATAAATAGGGTAAACACAGGGGATCTTTAGATTAAAGCAGGAGGTATCACCAGAGGCATGGTTTGAAGTTGGAAGGTGGAAGGGTGAGGGGGATATGAGGAGGAGGTTTTCACTGAGAGGGTGGTGGATCCTTGGAATGTGCTGCCTGGCAAGCTGGTTCAGAGATCCACAGTGGAGGGCTTCAAGAGAGGGTGGGACAGACACAGAAAGTGGATGTATCAGATGATGGCCTGGCCAGGGGGGTGGGGATGGATGATAGGGTTTCTGGAACGTGGGGGAGGGGTGTCAGTACCCTCAGAACCTCAGTACTAGGGATCTGAGGTTCGAGCAGACTCATAGACCGTAAGGTCTAATCTGCTGGCAATTAGTATGTTGCTGCACTGGAGATTTCCCTATAGATTCCTAAGGGTATCCTCCTTCTGCACCCTCCGATCCGAGATCTGTTTCTGGTGTGGGACTTTCATGTGGTCCTGTGAGCACTCAGTGTGCCTGTAGCTACTTTGTGAGCTGCGGTTCCTCTCTTGGAAGATGTTGTTTCTGGTGGTGAAGACTTCTGCTAGACACATCTCTGAGTTACAGGTTATGGATGCAGATCCTTTGTTTATTATTTTCACAAGGATAGGGTTACCTTGCATACCAGTCCTCATTTTCTTCCAAAGGTTGTGTATGAAACAACATTAAATGAGACTATAGACCTTCCGGTTTACTTTTGTCTCCCACAGATAGAGGGAGCATCGTTTAGTATGCTGGACATCCATAGGATGTTGTATTGGTACCTGGATCATACCAAGGATTGTAGAAAATCTCAACAATTTATTGATTTGCCCCAGAATGGTGGGCTGACCAATTACTAAACAGGGCTTGTCCAAGCAGTTGGCCAGTCGTATTATATTTTGTTACCAGACATGCAATAAGCAGCTTCTTGGTCCTGTCCTTGCTCATTCCACCCATGGAGTGGCTACCTTAGTGGCTTGCTTTCAGAATGTGTCACTGCTGACAAATGTGGTGCTGCCACTTGGAATACTGTTCATACATTCTACGAAACACTACAACATCGTCTGTCATAGATGTGCGGATTCAGCCTCAGTGTTCTGTAAGGCCTCCTTACTCAGGATCATTAGGTCCTGTCTTCCTCCCTCAGTGCTTGGTAGTCATTCCATGATGCGGCTCAGAGGAGGAGATACCCTTAGAAGAAGACAGAGTAGTTACCTACCATAACAGTATAGCTTGAGATAATTTCTTCCTTTGAGCCATAGCTCTCCTTCCCCCCTTCTTGGGTGGGGTGATAGACCATACTGCCAGCTCTTACAAGTTGTTTTCCTCTGTCGCCATGGCGTCCATACTCAGGTTTCCATATCCTCTCCTATGTGTGCCTGGTGTGGTCCTGGTAGCTTCAGTCCTTGCTGGTCTGATATTCCTCCACGCTCGTCTCCAGCAGGGAACTGAGGCATGCTGGGATGCTCACATTATAGAGGCACTGATGAGGCGATTGACGTAGGTGGCCCCAGCCTGCAAAATTCCTAGGTGGTTGACACAGACAGCTTATAGTTCCATGATGTGGCACAATGTAGGAGATTTTCATGAAGATCTACTGTTACAGTAGATAACTATTCTGTTTAAATATTGGGAGCGATAAAAGTAAAGCATGATAAAACACAGTACAACAAAATGAACTAGTAACTAGTTACTTAAAATATTTAAAATGTTTTCAAAAGCAATATTAACTTTAAATAGGTAACTCTAACCAACATGGTAGCACAGCAGTACCACTGCCTCTGCCTACACCAGTGAGATTTGGGAATGGCATCCGGTCTCTCTGAGGCTGGCTGGGGAGGAAGAACTGAGTGTCCCAAGGACAGCTTTCCTCCCTTAGTGAGGGGAAAGACTGTGTCCTGCTCATAGACCGCCATCTGGTGGGGGTAGGTATAACACAGCCGGAACATGTAACTGGGAAAGCACCACTACTGGATGTCAGGTATTTCATGTCATGATTTACGGTCCTGTGGCAAACTTCCCTACTCCACCATTTGGGATCAGCCTCAAATTCACACCTTGCTTGGTGAAGTGCTGGAATCGTCGATTCCTTCAAATACTTGGGGCATGGATGGAGCCCAAACTCTTTTTCAAACTCCATACTGAGGAACTTTCAAAAAAACTTAGAAGCTTGGAATTCTCTTCAGAATCAGGCATCTATTAACATCTGAGGAAAAATCAGGTTGGTACAAACAACGTTCTTGCCCTCATCGACTACGTAGACTTTCTATATGGAAGTAGCTCTAGCGCAGCCCTCGCCAAACTCTACACCCTGTACCATTGAGTGCTTAGGTTTATCACTGATGCCCCTACTCATCACACCACTGTACCCTTTACAAAAGTATAGGCTGGGGATCACTTAGCCTCAGATGACACAAAAACTCTGTACTCTGGATCTTCAGGGCCATATCCAACAAGCTGCCCCAATATATTTGAGGACTGCCTACTCTTTTGCATTCCTGGTAACTACCTGTTGAGAAGCTTAACTCAGTCACCCTATATATCCCCCAAGTAAGGGCGCGACTTTGTGTGCGTGCAATTAGCATGCCTCACGGTCCTCTGGAACACTGCTCAAAATATTTTGCAGCTTGCTACACCCGTATCAGTAGCTGCTTTTAAAAACTCATTCAACGGTCCTTCCTGGAGCCCTGTAACTGTTTCGGCATTGAACTTCTGGCTCTTCTACGCATCTGCTTGTCCCCCTCCTGTCTGCTTTCTAAAGGTTATGAGCAAGAGGGTGGAGGGTTACTAGGCTCTGCAAGTCACTCCGGCTTTGGTGGCCAGCATCCCTTCCTACCATCCTGTTCTCTACCATCTTCCTTTGCCTTACTGATGACCTTCTACCCTCCTGCCTGATGCATCCTGCTCAGTAGGGCATAATATATACACATTATATATATAATGCGTACTGCTTCTCTACTGCTGTACATATTTCTTGTATTTGTTGTACTCACCAGTGCATTATATCCCATGCTTGTATACCATGTACATACTTGTTACCCTGTAATGACCCGTGTTCTATTGTAAAAATTGCCTTACATTCTCGGTATCAAATGTCTTTATGTGCTATAACCCAGGTCCATCTTGCAAATTAGTTTTTCTCAACTGTGTTTCGCCTGGTAAAATAAAGATTTGATTGATTGACTGATTGATTGATAGATCTATGAATGCGCATCGTTGTATGCCTGCATCCTGGGAGAAAGGAGAAAAAGCCCTGTTTCACACAGGGTTGTTACCTGCACCCTGCAAGACCTTGTACAACTGATACGCAGACCACCCACCTTCATTCTGGATAAGGGGTGGTAACCGTAAGTCCCATGAGAAAATCAGTGACGGGTCTGGGGCTGCTGGGTGCGTGCAAATCAGTGGTCAAAGGAGCAGAAATACTAGCTGAAAAAAATGTTAAAAGGTTTTGTATATACCCATAGAACTCATGCAAGCCGCACTGACTGGACTGTGGTCAATCCCCTTTACACTGATTTCTTATTGTTATCTCACAACTATCTCAAGGCGTGATAGAGTCCAATGGCCTTTAGTTTACTGGACATTCTTAATGAAGGTTTACGTGTCAGCCTTAAAGATTCCCTGACACCATGGGAAAGCATTGAAAATGTAAGTTTTGGGCACAATTTCTGTTTTGTTTCATCTATTTTATATTTTCTGTAATTCGTGTTCCTTTTTCTTCATTACTGAGGACAGTTGCATGAAAACATGCATGATCACTATTCTCGAGACTTTGTATACTCTGTTTGCTTGCCTAGACCTAGCATCATAATCCCCTGTTTATGACACCATAATTATCGCTGCAGTAACTGCTTGTGATTTCATAAACAAGAATTGTGATGTCAGGTGTGAACAAACAGCTGGAGCAGATAGGGAAGAGATCCATTTTCATGCAAATGCCCTTAGCAATAAAGAAATAAAGGCGAAATTACAGAAAAAAAAAAAAAATAAGCTACATTGTGTATACTTATTACATTTTTTCAAAGTTCTCCACCTGTGTCAGGGGCTTTTAAGGGAAGTAAACATCACAATAGTATTAACAAAGGAACCTCAGCCTACTGTATAATGTTGTTGTAACATGCTGCATCCCTTCCTTGTAGGGACATATTTGCATTTGTAATATATGTAAAACTATCTCATCTCTAGTGTTGTACCAGTTTCTTCCTATTTTTGTGTAATTGTTATGGTTGTGACTTGTTTCTGCAACTCAGTACTCTGTATAGTGATGTTCAGAAATTCTGTTGTTAGTATTTTAACCTGCCTGTCCTAATCAGGACCTCCGTGTAAATTACTTTTGCTGAAATGAGCTTCTTCCTGGTAAAACAAATCAGTACAGTGCAATGGAAATATGGTATCTGGTGCCATTGAGGCATGATTGGCACAGTTCACTCCTCTGTGTGGCAGAGAATTTGTCAAATTCCATTGCCGTCTAGCTTTCTAATGTTAAAGCAGGCTTTTAATATGTGCACAATTCCAGAGCCAACAAATGCGCCTTTTGGGATGATGTCTCCCTCTGGTTACAGGGGGTAGTTTTCTCTTTATAGTTAATGCTGATTCTCTCTTGTATGATACCAGTTCTTATCCGGCCTACATATTTTGATATCTTCTGCATTCTTAGATGATGTTTTCTTTAAGAACTAAATTATTTGAGCTTGCCCAGTGGCATGGAGAGCTGAGTCACTGCATCCTTGACTTCCACCCAGGAAAGCAACACGGGTTCAGAGGTGGAACAGGGTCGTTTGGTGGTCAGCTGGGGAGGGAGGGCCGAGTATCCCAAAGACAGCCTCTTCCCCTGGGAATGGGGACACCAATTCCTGCTACTTGCTTGACACCCAGCAGAGGCTCGGACGGCAGCACAAGCAGGACCAGCAGACATGGGCAGGGTGTGATGACACAACCCGCATCTCGTCAGGATACACATGCACCAATTCGTCATGTGGCAGGCGCACTGGGAGAAAAGGGAGAAAACAGTCCTCCTTACCATCCCTGCAGGCCCAACATGACCCTACATGGAAGGCCACCCTCAAACATGGCTCCGTGTAAGTAGCGGTTAACCCATAAGTCCATGAGATAGGTCAGTGATGGGGCTGGGGTGATGCTGCCAGGACCAGGGGACACCAGGAGATAAATAGGAATTTAAAAAATTAATTATCTTTGGGGTAATAAATATCACCCATAGTATAATATCTATTTTATCTCGAATGCAGCCTTCTTCAGTCTATAGATGTGTCATCTTCTCCATTGGGTAAATCTTGTTCACCATACTCCACCATTCATCCCTGATTAGAGATAATTTGTACTTACTTTCTACATATGCATGTCTGTGCTACAGTGTCCAGGATAGAAAATCTCTATTTATGTACTTCTGATGGTTTTGTAGAAGGGCTTCCAGCAAAAATTCTTGAGTTAATTGCTGAAAGGGCCAGTGCACACATTAAGGATTAGTTTTCAAGTTTCAAATAACGTTTAATACCTCCCAAAGGGCTGTTCAATCAATTCTCAGTTGAATACTTCCCAAGAGGGTTCATTTTCTCGGCAAGTTTAATACCTCTCAAAGGAGCTGGTCAGTCAGTTTTCTAAATTTAAAAATAAAGTTTTACCAAGTGATTAGCGCGGGGTTTTTAGACCTGAGATTCTAGCTCAAGGTGTAGAAATAGTCAACCAGTATTGTCTCAGAGACAGATAGTTGCCAAAAGGCAGCACATATTCTGTCTCATAACCAAGCCTCTTTTTTTGTGTAGATTCACTGTTCTAAAGCCACACTGTTGTAAAATTAAAACTTGAAATAAAATGTAACTTTTAAAATGCAGAATGTTAGTCAGGAGCAGAGTCCAGAAGGGAGGATTCAGTGTCCATATGGAGGCTCTCCTCTCAGGAGGGGGTAACGTGCATTGCCTGTTGAGCATTTCCTTGTGGTGGTGCACCTCGCAGTATGTGGAAACATGCCACTGTGTGCTGCTGCCCAAAGAGGCTATGGCATGTGCACATTTGAAGAGGGCGGAGGGAAAAGCAGCCCCTAGCCCAGAAGTAAAATGGCATTTTTATTCCATTCCCATGGTAACCCTCCACGGTCTGGTCATGCTGTCCTCATGGTATATCCACAAGCCTGCAAGGTAATCTTCCCAGGCTTTGTAGGGTTGGCTGCCCAGCAGGGTAAAGCCGAAGCCTGGGATATTGGGCGTATTGTGGGAGTCTGGAGGCTTGGTTCTGACAGCGAGGCGCAAGTCTGGGGAGCAGCACTGAGTTGAGTTGGAACTGAAATCAGCCCGTAGGATGGGGTAAAGAGCATTTATAATATCATTACAAAATGACAGCATGCATGACAAGATTCAAACCTTTTCTCCTGCTTTGTAGTCATTGAAGAGATCCATTGTGCTCCTGTCACTGAGTCACACCTGAAACAAGCCGTGGCTCAGTGTGCCTTTACCAGTTAACAGTTTTCAATAAAAAAAAAAAAATTGTGCTATGCTGCCGCACTCCAAGCGATGCCAGTTGATACAGTTTATTAGCTTTGTTTTGGAATATGAAGCGGAAAATTCATGAGCCTTGGGACAATGGCATGCTTGTGAGGCACATTTGTTTCTGAATTTGTATTCATTGCTGAGGTGCGGGTTCAGCCAGTACACAGCTGTTGACCCTGACACTAAAATCCCAAGTACATGTCATCTAGGTGTGTTACTGGAGGTCCAGAAGTACCAGATGTCATCAGCACATGCAAATGGTTGCTCCAGCAAACTTTAAAACCCTTTTGTGGGGGGCCTGCCTAATAAGAATTTGTAGACCCAAGACATCACCAGAATGCATGAGTCATTCATTTTTTTCACCCATTATTTGTGCCCTTACTACTAGCAGGCCCTCTTCATTCCCTGTCCTCCCAGCCCCTGCTCCCACCTTCCATAGGGGTTACCTGGCCTCCTGGAGAGTCCCTCAGTAGATCCCCCCCAGCGACAGAGCCAGTGGGAGGGGTTCCATCCCCACCCCTACAGAGCACAATCAAGAATCCCAGGGCCCTGCCTAGTTGATGGTGCAACATTGCATGAGCTGGGCATTTATGCAGCTCAGTCAGGAATTTTCCTCTGATGTTTCCTCCCCAGGACCACCCATTGTGCAGGGATGCATCATGCATGCTCACAGAGGCATGCGTGTCTGCATCTGAGGCGATTCCTGCTGAGCTGCCACCTGAATCTGGACAGATGGCAGACTGGTAGCAGGACCCATTAATCACCCCCATCGCCATCCCATCGGTTGGATTTCTGCCTGTGGCGCCCGACGACTTGGGTTCGGGAATGGACTCGGGTGTCAGAGGGTCGTCCAGGGGAGAAGGCTTGGCGTCCAGTGACAGCTCGCCTTCTCCAGGTAGAGAGGGGCACAGGCTCGGCGCTTGTTGGCCCCTGGTGGAGCAGATGCACGCAATATGGCAAGCCTCATGGGAAGGGCGTGATGGATGTCAGCTTTGTGCCGTGATGTCATATGGCATGTCACGCCCCCAGAAAAGTGGGAAAATGGCTCCAGCTCCACGGATGACAGCCACTCCACCCACCATGCCAGTCCCCAAGCGCACCTCCTCCGCCTGCTGGGTACACACCTCTCCTGGGGCACTGTATCCCAAGTTATCCCTCCCCTTCCAGTAGGGCTCATGCGGGACCCCATGGGGTGAAGGGTGCACAGGACCGTGGCGGTGCAGGAGGCAGCGGAGGTGAGACAGCAGGCAGTTGGAGATAGCGAGCCTGAAGGAGAGTCAGGGCTGGAACCGTGGACGCAAAACAGAAAAGTCACCCTCCTGAGGGAGGAGGCTTCTCGTGAGACACTCCATCCTCTCTCCTCTGACTGACCCCCAAGTGACTGATTCTGCTCCCAAACTGGAGTCGCCAGTGCAGTGAGCTATAGTGCTGCCACTGCACTGCTATGCTGAATGTGAGTAATACAGTCTGATAATGTCCTTGAAGAGTCAATTTTCAATCAACAAACATGTCTTAAAGCCTGAACTTTACAAGTGCTGATGCAAGTTTTATTTAGTGACCAAAGAGATAAAAGACACAGCTAGTGTCACCTAACCCTGCACCGAGTCACAAGAAAGTTGTCTGCATTGAAACACGTCAGGTGACGTGCCACTAGCATTGTCTGTTTACCTCTGTGGTCACTAAAAAAACTTGCATTAGCACTTCAAAGTTTAAAGCTTTAAGCATCAATTTCTGGGTGGTAAATGCCTAACTTTCTTCCTGCTTTTTATCTGGTTATTTAATCTCAGCCCTTGGCTCCCGTGTGACTTTTGCTTTGAGTTCAGTATCTTAAAGTTTGCTAGAGCAAACAAATTGCATGTGCAAACTGAAAATATGGCCCCAAAGGTTCTGTCGGTCTAGAACACTGGATTTGTTTGTATTACTAAGAGCTGTGCCCTGATTACAGGACTGTGACTAGATAATCACTTGGATATTGCTGAGACAGAAGAAATGCAGGTTGCTGAATTATTTTTTATTTATTTATTGGCTATACTGATTGAAGTGCAGGCTGCTTCCTTTTGAACTGAATAATTTATTGACTCCATACACCATTGTGCAGTATCTTTAACACTGTAAATTCATTCTGGTGCCTGAGTGTTCTCTATAATGTAGTTTTGTGTTTTAGAAAACTATGAAAAGCAAGTTATTAATTCTTAATTAGATTGTGAGAGTAACAGAATTATGTGCATTATGATGATTGAGATCCTCAGGTGTTCTGTGATAAGGAAGATCGCTGGACAGGATTTATGGGTAATTGTCCGGAAATGGGAAGCTCCACCCCACCTCCCATGCATACTAAGGTCAATGTGCACTTTTTCCCGTACATGCTAATTAATCAATAATGTCTGTTGTAAAGTGCTTTTGCTGAGATCAGCCTGCCCACACAGTGCATGCTATTGGACTGCTCAGGTGTTTTGCAAAGATTATCCACAACATTAGGGAAACAGAATTTGTTTCCCCAGTTCCTTTACCTTGGATATCAGGCTAAAATGCAATATCTCATTTTGGGCTCCTGCTTAAATCCATATTTACAGCTGGGTGGACTCCAGTTCTGTGAGCTTATGTGACATCCTTAGGGTTACACAACGTGTATGTAAGTGGTTCTCTTCTTGGATTTGAACCTGCATCTCCTAGTTACCAATTTTATGCTGGAATTATTCATTTCATTCATTAATTTTATTTATTATACTGGCGAGCAAGATGAGCTAAAAGCCAGTTTTCAAATGACCAGTTGTTGGAAACCAGAAATGCAGTACATGGGTGGTACAACACAGGAACAATCAAGGTATCACAATTACGGACAGGTAATACATTTCACAAGTAGTAGCAGACAAATTAGGTACAATTACAGTGCATATTGTCCATACGATGCTGACAGAGGCTGGTGTTGAAGGAGGGAATGCTAACAGCTGAGGTGATTGGGGTGGCAGGAGGTTTAGACAGGTATACCGGATGAATCTTTCGATTACTGGTGCAGAGGTTGGTGTAGCTGCAGATTCCTATGTAGACAGACCTCAACTTTCAGAATTTGGTTGTTACCGGAAGATTGGTGGATGGCCCCTCGGTGGGCCTATTCCTGATTTTGGACATTGTGGGCCCTCCAAGCCTCATAGCTTAGCCTAGGAATGCCGATTTACAATTCCAAGGTGTCATTTTCTACATTTATTGCCTGCCAAGTTGGATGGAACAGCTTAGAAAATCCAAAATAACCACAAAAATCCAATATGGCCACCATAGTGCTAGTAAATACTTGATTCACTAATAATTTCCAAATTCCTAGCTTCCAAGATACCGATTATCAATGATTCATGAACTTTTATATATTAAACATTTATTCATGAACATTTATGACATCTATATATTGCTTTGAGGCTCCCTGTTAGACACAGGACCAAATGCACACATTAATACTACATAAAACAATTGAATTCACGAGGTAATTTACTGATAAAATAGTTTGAAATACGTACACTAATGCTTAAAATCTAAATGTTGTATGTGCTGATTTGTTGTTTAAATTAAGTCATTTTATGAATTATTTGACCCAACACTATGAATATTTTGGGTCAGCAGTACACCTTGGCTGTAATGTCCAGTTTTGAAGTCAGTATATGGAGTCCACTCTGGATCTGAACTGTCACATTCACTCCGAAGCTTGAAGATTCATCCGCATAAGTTTGTTCATTGGCTGCCGATGTGTCGTTTCAGTGTCATCATCTCCTGTACAATCAGTCATTGGTGCTGTGGTGAAGGTTTTGTTTGGTCTTCTGCATGTGTCTTTGAGGTGTTGATTCACCTTCGTCATCTGCCTCATCTCCGTCAGCTACACATCGTCGGCCGGCTAACCTTCGCCCTTTCTTCTATGATGTAGAGGCGTCAGGTAACTGAAACCCAGTGAACCACACAGGTTTCAGTGTTTCATCCTCTCGTTCCATCCTGACAAAAAGGGTCAACTTTCGGGTTTACGGCTCTCTGCAGTGGCGCCAATAGTAGGCTACTGAGGTTTGCTCTTTTATGTGCTGACATAGGTTCACTGGGTCTGGTAGAATCGTTTACGTAGTCTTCACTTTCAGGTTATTGTATTGCCTTACTTGTGTGTCTACCAGATCCTCTCCTCCTGTACCATTGTACGCAGTGTTGAATGAAGATCTTGATGTTTTGTTCAGTGTATTGTGAAGCATATGTGCTTTCCCAAGCCCTGAAAGGAGATTTGTTCTTTCTTGACCCTGTGCGAATGTTGAAAGACTAATTTCTTTGATACCTTGTAGAAGTAACTCACTGCATCGCATCCAGAGACAGTGTTGTATGCTGTGGCAAGTTGAGACTTGCAGCATGTCCAGTGTGATCATATAGATCCTATGTTTACAAATCGTCAGGGTTGATTTGGAGCATCCATGGTGAATCTGGAAGGGTCTTTGCAAAGCGTAAACCATCAAGATGAGGATGTCTGTATCTTGGCTCGGACAACAACTGGGCCTTTCACAAGAGCACAATGCAGCACTATCTTCATTCCTGCTTCCTCATGGTTGCAGAAAACAGGAATTCTTCTGAATTTGGGAATATAGTATCGTGCTTCTGCTATTGCTGACAGTAAGAGGTATCGTAGATCTTACTGAGAGGGTTCCTTCAGTAGATCATCACTTATTGAACTGGCGCCACCTTGGTGTCGGCCACACGGCAAACTTTTCTAGCAATCCCTGATGAGGGACCCATACAGCGACATCATGTGACTGGCGTCAGCATGACTGTATATAGTGGGGTCCCACTGAGTTCTTTCCAGCCGTCGCCTCATGTCAGTCGCATTGCAGACTTCCATATAGCAATCATTGTGAAAGTGTTTTCGTCGGATTTTCCTTCACTAAAATTCTCTCTTATTTTCATTGATGTCTTCACCTAAGAAGTGCTTCGTCCTGTGGCGTGCAGATCCGCCTGGGGCGGTCATCTCAAGTCGTCCTCTGATTAGGCCCAGACCACCTGTCTCCTCCTGCCGGAGTGCCAGACATTCAACCAGGCCACGAAGAAAAGGAGACAGCAGGCTTGGAAGCCCATCTCTTGAAAGCCGCTTGGCTTCTCAAGAGAAGAAGATGGACCGTTTGAGGGAGTCCTCTACGATAAATCTTCTCCATCAAAGAAGCGCAAGGAGAAGTCTAGGGCATGGGAGCGCTCGAGGGCTGCGTGGCCCTCGACAAGCAAGGCCCAGCCGCCACCCAGAAAATCGGACGGTAAGTCTGGTAAGACCGCAGCGGGTCAGTCGATCTTCGCTCCTCCGATGACCGTGCCAGCCGATAAGTCAACCCCCAGCTCCTCCAGGGACCACGTGGCAGACAGTAAGCGGCTCCCCAACCTGTAGGGACCGCCCAGCACCCATCGATAAGTCGGCCAGGGCTCCTCCCATGCCCACCAACGCCACCTGCTAAGGCGCCCATCCCTGACAGCCGCACAGATGTGGTTCCCTGTCAGGGCCTAATCGCGCCTCTCTCAACACCCAGCAGAACCAGAGGAGAGGCCCCTCTCCCCTCTCCCGTCGCCCGTGCCCTCCACCTCAGCGCAGATACCTCGGTGAAAGCGGAGAACCCTCAACGTAGTCAATTCCACGGGTCAACTCCACGCTCTCCTCTTAGAGTCAGAGAAGGAGGCTCCTCCTCGGCTGGCAGGCCTTACTGTGGAGCCCCTCTTCCACCTCCGGGCAGGATCCTTGCAGTGCCAACTCCGGCCAACATCCCGCCAGAGGACCCGGCGAACCTTGTTATTCGCCAGATGTCCCGACAACAGTTGCTCAGCGGGACCCAGAGATCGGCCTAACCGTTGGCTCTGACACCAGATGTCCGGCGACCATTCCTCAGCCAGGACCTATCGATCGGCCTCAGCCATTGGCCCAGCCAGATCGGTCCTGCCATCGAGACCTTCGCCGGTTCCGCGCTGGCCCCTCCGATGCCAGACCCTTTTCTGGCGCTGGATCGGGTGGTGCGGTTCCAACGGTCCTCTGACATGGTCTGTCCTGACGCCAGACCCCAGCCTATATATACTACGGTGGGAATGACGTGGTACCCCCGTCACCAGACCTGATGACGGGATTACTCAAGACCCCAAACTGTCCTCACTATGCGGCTGGCCCCGAACTGGAGTCACTGTGGACAGTTTTACCCTGGGTTCATTCCTGCTTTCACTACCAGGATTCCAGGGCTATCATTACCCACTCCCACGGTAATGCCACCTCCTCCGCCACCTCCCCGCCCCAACCTCCTCCACCACCCCTCTGGTTGCACTGGATTTCAAGATCTTGATTCAGTCTTGGTGGCAGGGGCTCGGTCAAAGTTGGTGTCGGACCTGGAGACAAGACTCCCTCTCTCTCACGGTCTCCCAGGTCCCCTTCCCCAAGCAGTTCTTCTGTGATTATGGTGCATGTCTCGGAGAAGACTTGTCAGGATGTTTCACTTCGGATATTCATCACTGTCCTATTGAGGGGCTGACAGTTCTCCGGAGGGGTCTTGGAGGAGCCTGAGGCCAGTCAGGCAAGGTTTCCTCAAAATCCCCACCAGAGGACCCTGCCTCCTGAGGTCCATGAAGGATTTCTTTGACTGGGAGTCGGAGGATCAGGACCCCATGAGACAGAGACTCTGAGCATCTGGACTTAGAGTCTCTGTCTCCGGTTCCCATTCCTCCATGGATTGGACCTCATCAGGACCTCACCTCTACCATCTGGCCGATGCCTCATTTCCTCCAGCTGTCCCCAAGAGGCGGACAGACTTTATCGAGCACCAAAGGATGCCCGTTCTTGAAAACACATCCCAAAGGCTGACTCCGTTGTCATTTCTGCGCTCATGAGACGCTCCATGCACCCAGGCACATGAGGCACCTCTCCTCTGGACAAAGAGTCGAGGCACATGGACCATTTTGGGAGGAAGATCTATTCAGCCACATGCGCCTTCGGTCCCTTAATTATGTGGCCCATATAGTGTCTCAATAAAAGCTACTTTGGCCAGGTTAGAAGCTCAGGTCCAGGCCATGGATCCCTCAACCTTAAAGGAGGAATTTGTCTAGGATCTTTTTCTCCAAGTTCTCTTTGAGGCATGTTTTACGGGCCACATATGACTCGGTTGATTCTGTGGCGCGCACCTCAGCAACTGCCATTACCCTTAGGCGCACTCCTGGCTTCACCTTTCTGGACTTGCTAATGAGGTCCAGTCGGACATTCAAGATAGCTCCTTCAGGGACTCGGTATACTCTTTGGTGGGGACACCAAGGACATTATCACTGACTTGCAGGCCAGAGGTTTTGCCCTCAGGTCAGTTAGGTCCGTGTACCGATCGAGCAACCAACAACAGCAGCCCTTTTGGAAAAGGACCTGGAGGCAGAGAAAGCAAGTCCCGGCACGCCGCCAGAGAAGCGTAAGGCCACGGGCACAGCCACCCTCCTGCCTCCAAGAATCAGAGATGAGCAGGGGTCCTCCTCTGAACTTCCAGCCACTTCCTGACTTCCCATCCCGCTGCCTCCTCAGTCTCCCGGCGAGAGCAGTGGGGCGGAGGGTTCACCCGCTATGAGCAAGAGTGGAGGCGATCACCTCCTGACGAATGGGTCCTGCAGCTAGTGTCCATCGGGACACAATAGAGTTTCTGGACTTTCCTCTGAAACTCCACCAAAAAGATCCTCCTATTCAAGGGATCAGGCTCTTCGTCGAGAAGGGTGAACAACCTCTTGCTCAAGGAAGCAATAGAGCATATCCCCTCCGGCAAAGGGAAAAGGGTTTCTCCCACTTTTCCTGGTTCCACAAAAGATGGGGATTTCAGACCCATGCTTGACTTAAGCAACTTAAACCAGTTTGTCGAGTACAAAAAATTTCGGATGTTGACTCTCCAGAGCCTTCTTCCATTCCCTCTAGAGAACCATTGGTTGTCGCTCTGGACATGCAGGATGCTTACCTGCATATCCCCATCTTCCCCAGCCACGCCCGGTTCCTGCGGTTTCAGTTCTGGGGAACACTTCCAGTTCAGCGCTCCCCTTTGGCCTGACCTTGGCACTCCGAGTGTTTACCAAGTGCCTGGCAGTGGTTGGTGGCCTTCTTCGCCGTGGAGGACATTGTGGTTTTCCTTACCTGGATGACTGACTGATTTCAGCCCCATCCAGGGACTCTGTACTAGAGGCTCTCTCTTTACTTTGGCCCTATTCCACAGGCTAGAGATTACTGTCAGTATCCCCAAGTCCTCTATGTCCCCTGCCCAGAGACTTCAGTTCATTGAGGCAGTTTTGGATACAATCCATTGCAGAGTCTTCCTTCCTACAGACAGGGTGGAGACACTGATATGTCAGGCTTCCAAAGTGGCTTCTTCCAGGAACATCCAGCCCTGGAGATCCTGCCGCCTTCTCGACCTGATGGCGGCCTCCATCACCACTGCTCCCCTGAGAGGCTCCACATGAGAGTCACTCCAGTGGTCCTTGCGCATGCAGTGGGATCAACTCCTGGATAACCTAGACCATCCGGAGCTGGTCTTTTCCAGCGGTTCAGAAAGAACTGCGTGGTGGATGGATCCTGCAATCTTTCGTTGGGTCTTCCTTCAGGAACCCAGTTCCTCAGCATCCCTGACCACGGATGTTTTGAACATGGGATGGGGAGCACATCTGGGAGCACCTAGCCCAAGGACTGTGGTCCAGCTTGGAGACTTTATTACATATCGACATTCTGGAGATGAAGGCCGTCCTACTCGCACCTTCGGCCAGACCCTCCTTCCCAAGGGATCGCTGCTGGTCCAAATGGACAACATGTCGGTAGTTTGGTACCTCAACAAACAAGGAGGAACCCGCTGGTATCCCTTATGCATGGAGGCGATGCAGGTGTGGAACTGGGTGGTCCAGCACCATCTGGCCCTCGTGGCTGTGCATGTGCCAGGCATTCTAAATGTCTGGCGGACAGTCTCAGCAGATCTCGAACCCTAGCTCACGAGTGGGAATTACATCAGGATGTGGCAGAATCTATCTTCCTGTGTTGGGGTGTCCGAGCGACCTTTTCACCTCCCAATTCAGCATAAAACTTACCAGCTTCTGCTCGCTCATTCCAGGGCATGGTGCTTTCTGGCACAGCACGCTGTCTCTGTCTTGGACAGGGAAATTTTTGTATACCTTCCCTCCATTTCCCATTCACCAGAGGGTCCTCATCAGACTTCAAGCAGAGAGGGCAAGATGATTCTAATCGCTCCTCTCTGGCCAAGACAGATCTGGTTCCCGCTGCTGCAACAGCTTTCAGGGAACCACCAGTTCCACTTCCAGTGACTCATGACCTCCTGACTCAGGATCAAGGTCGACTGCTACATCCGGGGCTCAGGACTCTGCATTTTCATGCATGGCTCCTGCAGACATAGCAATCTCTCACTTTGGAGTCTCCTCCTGGGGCTCAGGTCCTCATCTAGGCCAGAAAACCCTCTATTCGCTCCACTTATACCATGAAGTGGAAACGGTTTTCATCTGGGCTACCACCAAGAGTTGGAACCCTTTCTCATGTTCTGCCCCTCAAGTCATAGAATACCTCCTTCACCTGTCAGACTCCGGTCTTTCATATTCGTCATTGAAGGTCCACCTTTCAGCTCTTTCGGCATACCACGAGCTAGTGAATTGCAAACCCATGGCTCAGTTGGAAGTCTCAAAACCTTTCTGTAAGGGATTCTCCATCTGAAAACCCACCATCCGCAGCCCAACACCTCCTTGGGATTTGAACTTCGTTTTGGAAAAGCTCATCCTTCCTCCTTTTGAGCCTGCTGTGAGCTGTGATTTACTTCCTTTCCTGGAAGGCATCGTTTCTGGTTGCCATCACGTCATCCCAAAGGATTTGGAGCTTCACGCTCTGGTTCAGTAGAGCCCTATCTGATTTTCCAAAGGGACCAGGCGGTCCTCAGAACGAATCAGTTTCTTCCCAAGGTGGTGTCAGAAGCTACTGAACCAATCAGTAGAGCTTCCTGTATACTATCCATCCCCTGTAACAGAGGTGAGGCACTTCTCCATGCCATGGACGTACATCGATTCTTCGGTGTTATACTCACGGACTAAAGAATTCGTAGCTGTGATTAGCTTTTTTGTTTCTTTTGCCCCAGATTGAAGGGCAAACCGGTTTCTAAGCAGGGCCTTTCCAAATGGTTAGGCAGTTGCATTAGGTATGGTTACCAGAGTATGAAAAACCTCTGCCGGTTCCATCAGAGGTCATTCTGCTAGCGGCATGGCTAGCTTCTGCTGCCTTTTGCGAAATGTCTCTGCGACTGATATCTGTGCCGCAGCTACTTGGAGTTCTGTCCATACCTTTACCAAACACTACAGTCTGGACATTGCTTCTAGACAGAGGGCTGGTTTCAGCCTAGCTGTGTTACAGGGACTTCTGTCCTAGACTGGTTCCATTCTGGTTTTGTTTTCTGTTGAAGTTATTTTCCTCCTCCTAGTTTCTCTCGGTCTCTCTTTGGAAGGGACTGCTTGGGACTCTGTCCTATAAGTGATGACCTACTGAAGGAACCCTCTCGAAGTAAGATAGTACAGTTACGTAGGAACTTACTGTAACAGTAGATCTTGGAGAGGTTCCTTCAATGTAGTCATTTCCTCCCTCCTTTCCCTCATTTTGTGTTTTACAGGGTCTCCAAATCCTGTTCGCTCCTGCTTCTCTTCCTGGCTCTGGCGGAGGCTGGAGGACAGGCGTGGGGCTGCCCATTATGTCACAGTCACGCTGGCGTCAGTCACGTGACGTCGGGTGGTCCCCATCAGGAATTGCTAGAAAAGTCTGCCATGTAGCCCGACGCCAGGTGGCGCCAGTCCTATAAGGTGACCTTCTGAAGGAACCCTCTCGAACATCTGCTGCTGTTAGTGAGTTTCCTCGTAACTCTACTTTTCTTCTGACACCCTCTTGTCTAACATACTCATTGAAGCGCTGTATGAGATCTGTTTTGTTGTTGTTGTTGTGAAGGTACTGCTGATACATCTTTCCTCAGTATCTCTTGAATCTGATCCGTGTGAAGTTGCATTCCTCCTGTTCCTACTGCTCGCTTCAGCTCGCTCTTGCTGTTTCACCGAGAACCCTGATCATCCTTATAATTATCAAAACAACAATGTCTTCTGCTGGGTTTGCTGTAGATGGAGTTGTGAATGCGACAAAAGTGCTTTCCAAAGGCTGTCCCATGTACGCTGTGCAGGAACTGCTCTGACCATTGCCATGGCATCGTATATGTACACCTGAGTGTAACGGAAGAGGGGAAGAACTTCAAGCTTCTGCTTCATCGATGAGATAATTTCTTAAGACATGTTTGATATTAGGTTTGTAGAGGTTTCCATCCGAGTTGCTATTGCAGAGGATATGTTGTGAGCAGATGAGAAAATGCACCTTTCTTGTTGGGGCACTTTGCAACAATGATACGAGAGACTGACGGTCTTCTTTCAAGACTGATTCCACTTTGGGTTTCCTTTCTTCTTGTCCATTCCTGTGGAAATTCACTGCATTTTAATGGGCTCGAAAAACTAACTTTCCTTGATGGGCGGTCATTTATAAATGCACTCAGCATAACTTCCTGTAGCCCTTGCTTTTAAAAGGCCCTCTACTATTGCGGCGGCATTTCAATGCCTGTTGCGATGTGTCATGCTACACCTTGACATGAATCTGAATATGCATGAAGTTTCTTCACTAGCTCTTTCACTTGCCCATCATGTTTCTGCATGGAACCATATGTCAACTCTTTGTGTGTGGCCTATGTTTTCAGAGGCATCTTCTCCTTTAGCGACAAAAGAATTTTAGTAAGCTTGTGGGAATTCAAAGCGAAGTCACTAGCAGCTTCCTCAGACATGCTGTAACCGCCTCTCATGGGTCCACTCCTCACCTTGACCTCTCTGTTGATTGAGACCTCAGTCACTTGGTCACCAGGTATTGTGGAGAATAGCTCACCAGACAGACTAGCCCCAATGCCATAATTTTTTTAATTTCTTTTTATTAAAGGAGACATAGATTTACAGACTTTGGCATGTCATTATCTCATTTGCATAATTTCATACATTGCAGTATTCATTAATAAACCATAAATGATGTTTTTGTATTCAATATCCCATTCCAGTCTATCGTGCCTTTCTGCCTTCAAGCATCACGTAAGCCCTATTTCCATATTTTCCCAAAGACAGGCGGCTAATCGCTTTCCCACCTCTACCAACATTTATGATTTATATGGATGCCACCCTTCCCCAGACATCCTCCTTTTGTACTCTTCCCTAGGGAAGAAGTTCCCTAACTTATTATAGGAGCTACTCATCATGAGGTTACTAATCAGGGTACAAGGTCTGAGTCTTTTGAGGATGTATGGAGCACCCATTTACACCATTTTATCTCAAAGGGGAAGATTGTTGTGTAATTTGGCCATCAGGTGTTCCAGGTGGTATATTTCTGATATTATTTGGCTCCATTCTTCAATGGACAGTATTAGTCAGTGCCAAAATATATAGTAGGAGCAAAGTTAGTTGCCATCCTGGTCTATGATGGGGATAAATGGATAGGATCACCATTTCTTCTGTCAATTCAGTATTCCCCAGTGCCATATTCCTGCAGTTCATTAGATGTGTTCTCATTGATGGTTTTCAGGTTGATGAGGTCTACATGATGGCATGTCAAATACCAAGAGTAGTTTGATGGTTGAATGCAAACAGTAAAGGTAGAATATCTCAGTGAGCCTGCAGATGCAAGTTCAGATTCTTGTCTCTCTAAGTGTTAACCTGGGTGAGAAGAGAGCTGGTGTCACCAATATGGCCTGTCACCCGTTGTCCCATGGTGCCAGAGGTTCCAGCATTAAGTGACTGCATTTCAGGGAAAGATTAGTCCAAGAGGACAAGATTGGGATTTTGCGATACAGATCTTCTCATATTGATGAGCTTTTCTCGTAGTCCGCTGGTTAGTGATCCGTGATTCTTGGATCCCATGAATTGTAGGAGAACCTTGAGGGACTGTTTATGTAACCTCATCGATCTAGAATAGTGGCATCCTTCAAGGCCTGGTCAACAGATCCATCCGCTGTTATCCGCCTGAACCCACCAGTCACGAAGTCCCATAACACCGTATCGGCTATAGAGGATCTTCTGCCTCACCATCAGTTTGTGAAATCCTCTCAGCAAATTAACCACTTTTGTAAATTTTTCCCTTCCACATTATGTGTGCAATCTTGTAGAAAACTGCATGATCGCTATGGCTGAAGATGTGGTCAGTTTGTAGGTCATCTGTTAGATCCATGAGAAAGTCAAGGTAATATTTACAAACTGCATCATCTGGTTCACGTGGTATAATGGGCAGGAATACAGTTTTGGATTTGAAGGCAGCGATTGATGTTGCTTTTTATTGAAAGCTGTCTATGGTCTAGGACTGGAAGAGATTCCTCTTCTCTGGAAGAGTCTATGCTAGCTGCCAGAGCCAAATACAATCTTTGCTCAAGCGAAGATTAAGTTCAGTCCTTCTTTCATCCTCATCGTGGGATGTGAAGATCGGTGGGGTTTCTCTTTCTTATTTTATAATCCCCACAGTCAGTAGGTTCTGAGCTCTCAAAGGTTTCCTGGACTTCTCTTGTTGAGCAGCTTGGAATGTTCTGTTCTTGTACTGGCAAATTGCAGATGACAGCAGGACGTGCAATCCGAGTACGTAAATTGTTGAGTTAGTATCATGTGTTGTTGAGACTCCTATTAATGTCTGTTGCTTACCGTCTGAGTTATCAATTGTGACATGAGTTGACTGTCCAGGCGGAACCGTGTGCAGTACTTTTTCCTCAGATTTACTATCATGGGCCAATTTCTTGTTTTGTCTTCTGTTGTAAGAAATACCACCCGAGCGATGTAGAAGATGACTGCTTCTTTACTTCGGTGAGACGATGAACAATCATGGCTACAACTATCGACTTTGGAGAATGTTCTCTGGTAATGAGGTTGCCAGTTACTAGCAATGGACCATATCTTGGTAGCTTGAATTTCTGTTGGGATGGTCGCATAACCTAGACCATTAATCTTCTTAGAAGGCTTATAGAGAGAGCTGTTGCATTGAAGATTTCGGAATGGGTTCATAATTATCAAGCTCAGAAAGCAAGTCTTATTATGCCATAGGAAACTCGCGGTGACTCAATTTGTCTATCTTTTAATTTCCAATTGATCATCTTTACAGATGCTTTGGTGATGTCACTGTCTTTGAGGCCAGCTCCTCTCAAGGTTCCCAAAGAATAATCAAGTGGGGTTACTTTTGTCGAGTGAAGAATGAGAGGATTCCCATGTATCCCTTTACCCACAGTAAAACTATCTCAGCTCCGAATTCATTGTTAAGATTCTTAACTGAAATGTGTGCTTTATTGCAGTGTCTTGTTAGCATCCATGGAACTCGTAGAGGTTATGGAAGATCCTCCAGTAACTTTGGGAGTAAATAGCAACATTTCTGCTTAACAACGTTTCTTCTCATTATTTGAAGAAACTCTGTTTCAGCACTCTTTGTATGAATGCTTTCCAATCTGCCTGGTGTTTCTCTCTCGTTTGCCGACATAGACAAAAGTGTTGTAACAACTTTGATGGTATTTGATGTCTGCAGCAAAGACGTCAACGTTGGTGGTAGCGATCTTTAAACATGTGGCTGCACCAGACAAAAGAGCATCATCGGAATTTTCATTGTGTAACATGTTTTCATGCAATGTAATCTTTCCATCTTCAAGTTCAACTCTTTTTTCTTCCATTTCCTCTCTTTCCTTTTGTTATGTAGATGAAAGCAAGTCTGATCCTTCTTAAATTCCAACAATTTCTACATCGAAAGTTACATGGACCACTACTGCTACTGGACGCCTGTGGGTCGGGTATGCTGGAGAATTCAGTTTCAGAAGATTGATCCAAGAAAGCTGTTTCGTTGAGCTGCTGTTTAATTTTCTTTCACTGGTGAAATTTTGGCGACACCTTGTATGAACAGGTAGGCCTGTTTCTCAGGGCGGGGAGTTGGTGACGGATTTTATTCCATACGAGGCTGGAAGTTTCTGGTGTACCCGGAAGTTGGTTTTGTGACTGACTATTTCTCTGCAAAAGCTTGCGTATTCAGCTCATTCTCTTCTAATATTTGTTGCAGTTCCATGTCTCTAATTTGGTTCTCACAAAGAACACAGCTAAACCAATCGGATGGATTGATCAATCCAACAGATACAGCTAGAGGGCTATCTATGTTTCTGAAACAGAAACTAAAACTAGAAGTACAAACTAAATAGGCATGCAACGTACATGAACACGCCACGCAATCCTGTGAACAAAGTGGCAAATTGACCCAGTGGCGAGGGTTGAGGCACTGGCGCCTCGACCCACGCCCGGCGACCGGGTTCTGGAATGGACTCTGGGCACGGGGTCAGCAGAGAGGATTGAGCATCAGAGGACTACTCTCTCTCCAGGGGTGGGATACGAGAACACATCGCTCAGCAGCGCCCCCAAGGAGTCTGGGGCACTGTCTGAGCATGCACTGACGGGACAAGAAAACCAGGCAAATGGCGCCTGAATCAAGCGGCTTGATGGCCGCCTGCAGTTTTGCTGCAGCACCCACCTTGATCCATGCTCATGAGGTTATGAGAGGCATCCTGTGGCCCCACTGCAGAGAAGCCGTGAGTCTGGGTGTCCACTTGGGGCGGGGCGGCAGCTGGATGCCCCGAGGGGAGCAGCTCAAGCGGCCCAAAGTGGGATAAATAAATACTAAAAAAAAAAAAAAAATGGTAAATTCTCACAGAGTGGATGCAGTTTGGGGTCAGCGCACAAACAAGCAGATTGATGCGTTATGCATTGTTTATTTAAATTTATGCTCTATTGTATTAATTTAATATGTATTTATATTAAACGGAATAATAATAAACTCCCGTTCATGAATCATTGATCATTGGTATCTTGAAGCTAGGGATTTGGAAATTATTAGCGGATCAAGTATTTATTAGCGATATAGTGGCCATTTTGGATTTTCTAAGTTGTTCCATGCAACTTGGCATGGCAATAAATGAGAAAATTACACCTTAGAATTGTAAATCAGGCATTCATAGGCTGAGCTATGGGGCCCAGAGGGCCACATTGTCCAAAATCAGAAATAGGCACTTCCAGGGGCCATCCACAAATTTTCGGAGTAACAAGCAAATTCTGAAAGGTAAGTCCATCTACACAGGAATCTGTAGATACCAACCTCTGCATCATAAATCGAAAGGTTAGGCTGGTACACCTGTCTAGTTGTAGAGGCCTATAGCCCTGAAGAACAGTGCTGTTTGACCAGCAGACATTCCTATGGGGGAGTAGGAAGGTAAATTTGGAATGGGAGTGTGCCCCAGATTGCTGGTGGAGCAAGTAAACAGTTTGGTGATATGGGAGGGAATTTTATCTGGTACCATACTTGTGTAGAAATACTGCTGACTGGGCCAAGTGATCCACCAAGGAGAGGGTGGCATGATTTGGTAAGGGTGGTGTGGTAAGCGTGTAGGGTAGGCCAGTCAGAAAGAGTACTGTTATTAATCATTTATTTATGCTAGAAATGTAAAGTCATCCACAGAACATCAAATTTAGTTAGCTGTCTGATTTCATTAGTCTGTAGAGTAGCCACCTGAAGCAATTGACAGATAACAGCTCTTTAAACTTGTATATTTGTGTTAATTATATATACAACCAAGTATGTATTTAATGTTGTGAAGCCTTGTATCTCTCCTCCTTGCATTGTAACCCTCATCACACCTGGAAACAAAACTACAGTCAATTGGAAGCACTCTTGACTAGAAACATAAACTGCAAAATGGACTGCTGGTATAACAATTTACTTTGCTGAAGACAAAGTGCAGACAGGAACAGAACCTCAGCACTTCGCTTCTACACAAGGCTTTGTCATTTTCTTTATTTCATGTAACATTTCATTTTAACTGTATTTTATTTTAGTAAATATGTTGCCGTGGTGGAAATTCCTCCACAAGAAAGTTTTTATACCACAGTTGAAAGGTTGCAGAAGTTGTATAACAGTATGTAATGGGTTCGAAAAATGCAGGAACCTTACTGGCCAAGACCTTGGAACTTCATGATGATATCCCAGCACAATAGCACAGGAAGAAGTTCGAGTCCCTCTTCACCCCACTTCAGCCTCTGGAATATCACTCCCTATTGCTACTGATCAAGTGGACGCTCGCTCCTGCTCACGCTACTTCAATTGCGTTACAACCCACTCCTAAAAGAAACTGCAGGAAACAAAAACAAAAAATCTTTTTCCCATGCTGTCAGCTGCTGCCCTCTAACCCGGTCATTGACTATAACAGTGATCTCTTCTCCTGATGCCACCAAGGCGCTCTGATTCCCAAAATGCTATCCACAGCAGCACCTCAGCAACCTGATAACGCCTTCTGTCAGTGTCTGACAGTGGTTCCTCAAACACCTCAGTGTGGGACACCTATCACTTTTAAAAACTTTGTTTTAAAATGACTGGTCCTGAACTCACTTCCTAACAGACAGCAAGAAGCATATAGAAAGCAGAGCTGCTATATGCAGCGTGCTCACCACCTTTGTAGCTAAAAGCAGCAATTCAAAAATCAAATGGGACAATTTTTATTTTTTATATTGATTCTTATTTTATCTGTAGTAGTCGTTTGAATTATGATTGCTTTTATATAGAATATATGTCATCACACTTTTTACCCATTTAATAATCACAATAAACACTCCAGGGCATCGTTGTGCTAAGATAACGGCACTTCTCGGAGGCCCACCGAGGCATGCCATTGTCCCAGCACAATGCACACCTTGTCGTGTCTTATTGCTTAAATAATAACCTTGTGCCATTTGGCATTCTGCAGACACTGCACTGCCGACCTCCCCCAAACCAAAAATTCCTTCTTTCTGTAATTTATATTAAAAAATGTTATTTGCTTGTTAAAAGTCACTACTTTTAATCACTCCTATCTTCTTTCAGCTCAGTCAGATAGAAGCAGAAAATTACTGGGAAAAAACAGAAAACAATGTGTGTGGGAGAAGTCACTCATGGCATTTTTTCAGTCTATTTTAAGGAACGTTTTACTATAAACAATGATGGATGAAAAACATGCACAGACAAGGTATGTGTTTCTATCTTTGAGCATAGCCTAAGATTGGAGGGAGGAAGATATAGAGGCAATGTGAGGGGGTGATTCTTCATGGAGAGGATGGCGGAGCCCTGGAACAAACTGCCAGAGGAGGTGGGGGCGTGAAGCGGTGGAGAGTTCAAGAGGGCAAGGGAAAGATATGTGGGGTTGATAAGTGGGGGAAGGGAGGCCCGTGGAAAAGGAGATGAGTAGAGGGGAGGAAGGGATAGACTGATGGGATGTTGTCCTTTTCTGCTGTCGGATTTCTATAATTCTATGACATTAGAGACCTCTCAAGCTATGCTCTTGAGATCTGTGATATCATTAGAACCTCTCGATAGAAGCATGAACTCTGTTGTGCAAGGTTCCCATCCATTATTCTACATTTCTGTGTATGCAAGTGTGTATAACTGCTGCTACCCCAGGGCACTCTTGTAAAGAGGATCTTCCAAGAATCAGTCTTCTCCATAAAATCCCACATTTCGGTCTTGGAGACTAAGGTGACAGGACCCCTCAGGAACAGAACTGTGAGGCCAGTGGCTTCAGTGCCTAGCACCAAAACATGACGTAATTCACATGGCGCAAACTATAAAGCAGCACCAGACCCCTCCACCTCAGTTCCTTTTTCCCATTGTTGAAACACAGTGCCTTCATTGTCGCGTACCAGAACCCAGTTTGCATACCGATAGCATTCTAATTTAGACTGTTACCAGTATCTTTTTGTTTCTGCATCAGTTTGTCATTCTGAATGTCAAGTTTTTCATAGCCCTACCTCATTTGATGGCGTTTGAAAACCGTTATGTCAGGTAGGACACCTGAAGGGCAAGTTGCTCTGGCAGCGAAGCAGTGTCTGACCACCACTCTCTCTCTGGGCGTAGTGTTCTAGTACAGGGCAGTTTCTGACTGAGACTTTAGGCAGTCCTCTCATAGTTGCAACAACAAAGAAACAATCCAGGACCCACCCATGCTCAGCGCCTGGCTCCAGGAACCATTCATAGTCTACCTTGTGCTCCCCAAAAGTCTAAAGAATAGAGATGATGCATGTCCAGGCTGGGTTTTCACCACACTGCCCTAAGGCAGTCATCTTGGGTGTGAAATCCCAGTATCCCTCCCTCCCTCGATGCCTGCAGGAAATGGTATCACTCCATGCTTCTTCACAACCTGGGACCAGCTCTTCTGTCTTTTCATCCTCTCTGCCTTCCAGGGTTTCTTTGCATGAGCAGTTTGGTCAGTGGTCAGCGGTCATGAAGCAGTGGATTCTCTGCACCCTATCAGCTCCACTTGTGGTTCCATCGGCAGTGCCAAGTACTTCCTTGGGGTCAGTATCATCTCAGTTGACAGCACCATTGTTGGTGCTGACTCTGCTGTTGGTGCCAGCTCCACCTGTACTGACTCCTCGTTCAGCTCCAGGGCTTTCTTTGCTGCTTTGTGAGGAGTTCCTTCAGATCCGCTGCCCCTTCTCCTTCAGAGGGAGGAGGAGGAGCATGAATACAATCTGAACCTTATTGAGACTGAGGATTTTGAAGGATTCCCAATCTCAGAGGAGGTTCCATCTGCTCAGACAGGGCTTCTCATGAGAACTATGGACAATAGAAGGTAAAGGCCAGCATGACTGTCTGCCATTTCTCAGCAGTTGTAACTAGTAGTTCAGTAGTTCTGAGATATTAAAAACCAAGGCTGGAAATTTATTAAGGGTAATGTTAGCTATATCCTGCTCATCCTAGGTGCACATTTCTCCTTCAGTTAGCGCCCCACTGCTCCACTGACTCTTTCTGTTTTGGATCTTACGTAACTAAAAAGCTGTTTGTAGATTTCCTTGGAGTTGTTTGCTCTTTTTTTAATCTTATGTTCAAACCCCAGGAAATCTTACTGTATTTTGACCTATGCAGTATGGTCTCACCATAAGACTGCCCTGGAGCCGAAATGGTTACTAGAACCTATGTTAATCATGGAATGTTAGGCTCAAGATTGGTTTTCAAGCCATTGTCCCTAGAATACATCCTGTAGCCATCAGATTCTTTACTCCATTTGCCTTGTACAGATGCCTCAGAGAGCCCTCCTTAATCTTTCTTGAAATTTTCTTTTCTTTTTTTTTGAAGTCAGTTTTAGTTCTGTTTTTTTTAAAGCACTGTCCTTTAGTTTACAGATAGATTAGTCTAGATTTAGTGTTATGCTGGTAAGTTTTCAGTTTCTTGTTGGTTGGTTTAACCGAGGAAACCAAACATTTACATTTTAAAAGGTAAATTTCTTTTTAAAACTTTCCCTTGGCCAGTTGTTTGAATTTTGGTCAAACCGACTGCAACAACAACAAAAACGCTTTGCTTATCTGCGTGGGTTTCTGACTCATAGAAAATCCACTTTTAGGTTTTCTTCTGGTCATGTCACTACCAAGAAAAGAACCAGCCCAATGGATTTTCAGCATTGTACAGAGTGTGGGGACCATTTGCTAAAGCAGATCCTCACTTGATTTGTGTTTTTAACTCCAGGAATCCACTAATATTATTACTCTTGCAGTTCTTCTTTAAGTCAGCACTGCCCTGGAGCCAAATGGAATGCTATGCTAATGATGGAATCTTTAGCTCAT
Organism: Neoceratodus forsteri; assembly: GCA_016271365.2. Lineage (NCBI taxonomy): Eukaryota > Metazoa > Chordata > Ceratodontiformes > Ceratodontidae > Neoceratodus > Neoceratodus forsteri. The sequence continues at coordinate 697,923,155 of CM028131.1, read as the reverse complement.
GCATCAATTTCAGAACTGCCAGTGTAACCGCCTACATTCTAACCTCAGGTTTCTTCTCTCCACTGCAAAGTTCAGATGTCCTGGAGATCTTCTCTCAATCAAGAGCGATTCCTGAAGTGCATTGAACAAAAAAGTTGAGTATTTTGTTTAATTCTTTCAATACTGCCTAGTGTAATTTTTAGTGTTTTTTACCTCATAGTTTTAATTTTTAGACTTGTTTACTGGTTCCTCGCTGTTTCTGTGAACCGAGGGTAACCGATCCTTTTCTCTTGAATCAGAACCTGTTTTTAAGGGTTCGATCACTTTTCTTTATTTTTATTACATTTTACCACATTTGAACCGTAGTTTATCGGTTTCCTCAGTGGCTTCGGTTCCAGATCCAATCGGAACCATTGGGTTTTGAACTTTATCGGTTTCTGAAATGACCACAAATCTTTAAGAATGGACCGCAAATACTAAAGTTTTTCCTATTTTTGTCAGTTCCAGGTTCCTGTTTTCTTACAATGTCAGATAAATCTAAAAGAAAACAGGACCTCCTAGGTTTAAAATTGCCTGAAGTGTTCAGAGGTGTTTGCCAAGCAGACAAACATGACTTACATTTGCTCTGCATTGGTCAACAACATTTTTATGAAAATTGTGAAATTTATAAGTCTCTCCTTGAGAAAACAGTGGAAAAACGTGGGAGAGGCTTAAAAGAAAGTTGGAAGAAGGGTCCATGGGCCTAATCAGTCCACCCTCTAAATCTGTGGCTATTCCTTCCAGAGCCTCTAATCTACCCCGATACAGGTGAGAGCTTGGCAAGAGAGGCAATGAACTGGCTGACTCCCAGTGCCTGCCAAAAATTAAAAAAACAAAGCATACTGAAACCCGGCTGAAACGCCTCAAGGGGTCCCCTCAGGTGCCTGTACCTGCTCCTTCACCTGCTGACTTAACTCAGGCTTTAGCCTTATTACAAGTGCTGCAGGGCTTAGACCTAAATGATGCATATTTCTATATTCCCATAGGAGTCACTGAAAATAACTGAGATTCAGGAGGCAGTATGGCGCAGTGGTTTAAGGCTCTGAGCTGCAAATCTGGTGACATCCAGCAGACCAGACCTGGGTTTGAATCCCACAGCTTCCACTTACATACTGTGTGACCCTGAGCAAGTCCTTAACTTCCTGTGCTCCCAGGTTGCACATGTAAAAAGCTTTCAGCTTAGTGTGCTACTCTTGGTTAAACAACTAAAAAAAAGACTCCCCTAAGGCCACTATCAGTTCTCAGCACTGACCTTCAGCCTCCCTCTGCACCAAGGGTTTTCCAAGTGCATGGCAATAGTGGTCACACACCTAAGAAGGCTAGGTGTCACAGTTCTTCCCTATTTGGACGATTGGCTAATCATGCAAAATCTCACCAGCAGGTGACAGAACACCTTAAGGTAATCCAGGATCTGTTGCACTTCCAGGGATTCCTTCTCAGCTTCAAAAAGTCAGTCCTGACCCCTGTGCATTTTCTACAGTTCATAGATGCAGAACAAAACACTATACTGGGAAGGGTTTCCTCCTCAGGAGAGGGCAGAAAGCATTCAGCTTTGGCAGGCTCATTTGTCCTGGGCAGGCCTAAGCCAGCAAGACAGTTTCTACAGCTGTTAGGGCACATGGCTTCAGCAACAAGCACAGTCATAGGTGCCAGGTTTCAGATGAGAGATGTTCAGTTCCCTTAAGAGCACACTGGTGCCAAAGGCGGGACTCCCTATCAAAGCCAGTACCAGTAACAAAGGTGTCACTACAGGCACTCCAATGGTGGATGGAGCTGGAAAACTTGAGAGAAGGGTCCCATTCCTGCAGGAGCCCCTTCACTGGTTCTCACAACAGATGCTTCCCTGTTAGGGTGGGGTGCTCATTTGGGGAACACACCATTCTGGTACCTGGGAGAGTGCCGACTCACTCCTGCACATAAACCTGCTGGAGTTAAGGGCTGTTTACCTGGCCTTTCAGGCTTTCTTGCATCTGATACAGGAAAGGTGGTACAAGTTAGAACAGACAATACCACAACAAAGTACTACATCAACAAGCAAGGAGGTCAACTCCACTCTGAACAGAGGCAATGAAGATATGGAGCATTGCTTACTCCTAAACACCTCCCTACAGTAGATCCATCTGCCTGGCAAGGACAGCACCCTGGCAGTTGCCTTGAGCAGGATAAACCAGGCCCATCACAAATGGGCACTGAACAAGCAAGTGGCTAATGCTTTATTCAGGAGGCAAGGAACCCCAGAAATAGATCTTTTGCATCCCACCAAAATCACCACTTACCTCAGTATTGTTGAAGGGCCCTAAAGGGACAGTTCCCTGGATGCCTTGATTCTGGATTGGACAGGAGGCATCTTTATGCCTTTCCCTTAACCCTGATACTCAGGGTGTGCATCAAGCTCAGGTCCCAGTCAGCTTCAATGATTCTGGTAGCCCCAGACTGGGCCAGACAGCCTTGGTACTCTGTCTTGCTCTTTATGTCGGTGACCAAACCGAGTCACCTTCCACAAGGTACAACCTACTGACCTCCTTTCCAGGGAGGGTCATGTACCCCAGTCTCAGGTCTCTCAAGCTCAAGGCATGGTTCTTGAGGACTTAGAATACGCAGACTGGCAATTTTCTGAAAGGGTATTGGAGGTCCTCAGAGATTACAGGAAACCTTCTGAAGAAAACCTATGCCTCGAAATGGAAAAGATTCTCTATATGGTGTAGAGATAAGGGTATTGTCCCAGCTCAGCTGGCATCCCAACCCTGTTGGACTGTTTGACTCACCTACATTCCCAGGGGTTGCAGCACTCAACCCTAAAGGTGCATCTGGCTTCAGTGTCAGCATACGTTTCAGCTGGAAAGGACACCTCCCTAGCATCAGATCCCATCTTCAGGAGGTTCTTTAAGGACTCTCTCATTTGTTTCCCTCACAGGGAACCAGTGCCAGCCTGGGACCTTAACATTTGCATTGCCCAGCTTATTCTTCTGCCCTTTGAGCCTGTGGCCTCTGCAGAGCTTAAATTTATTACCTGGAAGGTAGTCTTTGGTAGCAGTCACTCTGCCAGGAGGATAAGTGAGCTCCAGGCCTCTGTGTGGAAAATGACTGTTTCCTTCCATAGGGATAAGGTAGTGTTGAGAACCAATGGAAGTTCCTCCCCAAGGTGGTCTCTGACTTCCATTTTAACCAGTCTATTACCTTCCTTCTAGTTTTCTTTACTGATCACTGTAGCTCCGTGGAGCGTAGATTGCACAGCCTGGATATAAAAGGGCTTTAAGCTACTACGTGACTCATACCAAGGACCATAGGCAGGGCAGGCAACAGCTGCTCCTCACCTTTGGGAAGGTTGGTAAGGGACGCTCCTCAAAAAGAACATCTGTCGATGGATAGTTCAGTGTATTCAGTTTTGTTACTCAAAAGCAGGTAAGGTACCCCTTCTGGGCCTAGAGCCCTTTCTGCAAGGCACAGCTGCCACTGTTGCAGCTACCCGAGAGGTGCCTTTGGCGGAAATCTGTAAAGCAGCTACCTAGGGGTCAGTCTGCACCTTCACTAACATTATAGCCTGGACATCCAGTCCAGGAGTGATGCTCAGATTTGGCACAGCAGTTCTCCAGAGTCTTTTTCCTAAATAGATTATTTGCCCACCACCGTGAGGGTACTGCTACATAGTCTGCAAGAAGTAATAATAATAGTGGATTCCTGGGGTTAGAAGAAAAATTACTCACCTAGCAGTAATCTTGTTTCTTCCAGCGGGATCCATAATATTATTCCCACCCTGCCCTTCCTACAGAATCAGTAAAAGAAAAATCCTTTCCACAGCTGATTGTATATATACTTGAGTGGTATGCCATCTACTGGCACTTCTTAGTATATTTTTATAGCCTGTGAGTTTTTTCCTTAGGCACCTTGACTTTAAGAAAAAGGTTCTCTTTTCTAGGAAAATGTTCTCTTTTGGTCTTCTGGGTTAATGTTTACTAGTTGCCCAGTGCAGCCCCATTTTTCCTATTGTTATTTTTTATCTGTAGCTTAGTATGGCCTCTTTACAGTCGCCTAAGAAATCAGAGGTTAGAATGTAGGCAGTTACACTGGGCAGTTTTGAAATCGGATGTACGAGCTAAAGATTCCATCATTAGCATAGCATTCCATTTGGCTCCGGGGCAGTGCTGACTTAAAGGAGCACTACAAGAGTAATAATATTAGTGGATCCCATTGGAAGAAACAAGATTACTTCAGGTGAGTAATTTTCTTTCTACCTAGTGTTGGACCACCTGATGGCAGATTGTGAAATCTATAAAAATATCTCTCAGTCGATGCTTGATAGGTGTTTGAACTGACCCAACCGGATAAACCTTCCTGTTCTCAGAAGGAGAAACCCAAGGAACTGGTTGAACAGTCCACTGACCTGGTGATGGTTCCTCAGGTAAAGAGAACCGTAGACACTGCTGCTCAACCAGCAAGTTCTGCCAAGAAGAAAAGAAAGGAGAAACACTTGATTATGAACCAGAACCAACATGTCAGTCGGTTCCAACCACAGAAGAAATAGCTAATGCTATAAGAATTCTTCAGGCGCTGCAAACTGATACCGTGGTTCTGGTTCACAGGCCCGGTTCAGAACCTGGGTTCCTCCTCTGTTCCCGGTTCCCTTGAGCAGTTTGCTGAAGTTTGTGCTGAGGGGAAGAGGAGGATGAAGATGGTGAGGATTTTGGAGAACCCCGTGAACCGGATGTTTCCCCTGACCCTCAATGCCCTGACTCCTGATAGGGAGCTGAGGATTTTCTTCCCACTTTGCCTTTATGAGCAAGTGGCACAAACTCTGGACCCTCTGCCCAGGAGTCCACAGAGGAGGAAGAGGAGCCAGACTACATGGAGATGATGGATGTGCCAACAACAAAAGGCTGTTGTTACCCATCCACAAGTCCTTAAAGATACAAGCTTCCAGGATATTACAGACCCCATGTCCATCCCTCCAGTGGACAAGAGGATGGACAGGGAGTACTGGATGGCCAAGTCTTGAGCAGAGTTCCTCTTTGGACACCCCAGCCATGAAGGGGTGGTGCAGGCTCGCATTTGGCAAAGCAGGTATTCCCCTGGCATCACACCTCACGTGAGAAGGATTACAGAAAGATGGACTCTGCTGCCAAGAAGTCCTGCTTGGGGCCTTTGGCCATTAGACAAGCAACTTTATATGGCTTCTGTGTCCATAGAAACATAGAATTTGATGGCAGATAAGGACCACTTGGCCCACCTAGTCTGCCCATTTTCCTACCCAACGGATAAGCTGCAGATCCTAGTTAACCAACAGTCTACTTCCTCCTACCCCTGCTAGGACTGCCTTATGTCTTTCCATGCATTCTTGAATTCTTCCTGTTCTTGACCCCACAACCTCCTCAGGCAGGCTGTCCATGCATCCACAACCCTCTCCATGAAAAAATACTTTCTCACATTACCTCTGAGCGTTCCCCTCTATCTTCAAATTGTGCCCACTTGTTCTTGCACATTTCTTTTTCTGAAAGATACTACCCTCTTGGACTTTGTTGATTCCTTGAGGTACTTGAAAGTTTCTGTCATGTCCCCTCTCCCTTCTTTACTCAAGGGTATACATATTATGCTCCTTTAGTCTCTCTTCATATGTCTTCTGGTGAAGACCCTGCACCGTTTTGGTTGCCCTCCTCTGGACAGCCTCCACTCTGTCTATGTCTTTTGGAGATGGGGTCTCCAGAACTGTACACAGTACTCTAGATGGGTCTCCCAACTGTCTGTACAGAGGGATAACAACTTCCTGTTTTCTACTGTTGATGCCTCTCCCTATGCATCCCAGTATCCCCCAGCCTTCCTTACTGCCTTCTCACATTGCTTGCCCACCTTTAGGTCGTCTGATATAATTACACCCAGGTCCCTTTCCATTTTATTGTTGTCAGTATCTCACCCCCAATTGTGTACTCTTCCCTGGGTTTTGTTTCCCAGGTGCATTACCTGCACTTCTTTGCATTGAATCTAAGCTGCCATACATTTGACCATTTCTCCAACCTTGCCAAGTCCCTTCTCATCCTTTCCAGTCCATCTTGTGTATCAACCCTGTTGCAGAGCTTTGTGTCATCCACAAAGAGACATACTTTCCTTCCAGTTCCTCTGCAATGTCACTTATAAAGACATTAAAAGGACTGTTCCCAGTACTGAACCCTGCAATACACACGCTAATAACCCTCCTTTCTTCACTGTGGACTCGTTTACTACTAACCTTTGTGTCCTGTTGTCCAGCCAATTTTTTTATCCAGGCTACCATCTTGGAACCCACTTCAAGGCTGGCTAACTTGTTTATTAATCTTTTGTGTGGGACTGTATCAAATGCCTTGCTAAAATCTAGGTGAGGCCACGTCCACAGCCCCTCCCTGGTCTCCTACTCGGTCATCAGTCAAAGAAATCTCTTAGATTTGTCTGACATGACCTTCCCACTGTGAATCCATGCTGCCTTGGGTCCTGTGCCCTGTCATAAACCCACTCATCAGGTCAGGCCTTCTCCACAAAGTGCCAACCTCCGAGCGCAGTCTTGTGAACAGTTTAACAGAACAAAGTAACTCTCTTGTCTGTTTTGTGAGTTCGGATCAACCTTTGGTCTCACGTTTTGGAGGGATTCAAACTGTTAACCTCTTGCTAGCATACCCAATGCACAGGCTCAGATATATCTATCTTCAGGGGCCAGGTATCTTTGCCTATGGGCACCTAACCAGGTATACAAAGATGAACCCTTAAAACTTTAATAAAGACCTCAGATTTAAAATGCTTCTCTTTCTAGTTTGGTATCATCATTCAAGCTTATGTTTAGTATCTGCAATAACCATATACTTTTCTTACAACAAAAAGAAGTCAAAGACAGACCAAGTAAGTTCTAAAAGAATTTTACTAAAATAGTTAAAACTATGTAAAACACAAAATACAGAACTGTTATATCACCAGACATACACATCTTTTAAAGAACAAGGTTTAAGCAGTTGCAAATTCCTACTTACAGTACTTAGATTTGAATCTCTTTCTAACTACCTCTTTACAAGTGCTCCAAAGATGTTTTCTTAGTCAGAGTCTAGGTAAAAGTGTGTCTAAGTAAAATAAGTATTCCTTAACAACTGTATTGGCCAACCTTTTGTGTGAGGTCAACTAGCTCCTCCTCTGTTAGAATATATAAAAAAAAATATATCTTATACAAAACAGGATATCTTTTTTTTTTTTAAATATTGCATTCTGCAACTTCAACATAATTCCTGTCCTTCAAATGACACTTCTTTTGATCTCATAAAAGCTTCCTGCTTCCAGGACATGAAAGCATCTTTATGATTTTCGCACTTCTATGTAATAACCTGGGGTTTCCTCCAACATCATAAAATGGATATGATACAGCAGCTACGGCTGTAGTGAACTCAGACAAACAGGATCCTTGATTAAAGCTCACACGTAACACATTGTCTCTAAAATCTGAGTGTGTGTGAACTCACATGCTGTCAGCATTTTCCATGACTTTCATCTTTCAGCTGAAACCTGGGGGGTTGAGGTCACTCCTAGAGCATCAGATTTTCAGCAGAGACGGTCAATAATACATTTTATAATGTATGTTAGAACGCTGTTAACCTTAGGAAATCATCATTTCCTAAGGTTGTTAACCTATCAATGTGGCGTAGATATGTTGTTAACCTATCGATCTCGTCACATCGACAAATTAACAACAGCAGTGGTCTCTTGCATGTGCGGCGCTTTTTCAGCAGGGGAACCGACTGAAGGAAACCCACAGGGAAGGACTGAAGGGCCACAGGTGACTTTTTAAAAAGCGTAAGCCATTTAATTTTGATAGTGGGACCATACACTATAAAAGTAATGTATGGTCCTCTATCGGCAACCGTCAATTTTAACGCTCAAGGCTGTTATGGCGGCGTAAATCTCTCAGCTTCGCTCTTGAGGTTTACATGGTCGCCTGGCACTCTCCGACTGTTAACTGACGGTTAACGTAAGAGACCATACATTATCCTCTATATATTAAAAAAAAAATGATACAGCACTCAGAACTGGCTGTCTCGTCACATGCCCCACTGGCCTCTAGGTACTCAACAGTTCTTTCCTTCAGAAGTGATTCCATCATTTTCCCTACCACTGAGGTCAAACTAACTGGTCTATAGTTTCTGCCTCTGCCCTGCTCCTACTTTTGTGGAGAGGAATCATTACGCCTCCTCCAGTCCTCAGGTACAATACCACCCCATCCTCCCTTGATTTGTTAAAGAGAGTAGTCAGCAGTGTCACTAGTTCTTCCTTAGTTCTTTTAGAATTCTTGAGTGAATCCCATCAGGTCCCATTGCTTTGTCCACCTTCAATTTTACTAGTTCTTATCCTTTCTTCTGTAAATGGACTGGTATCAACCCCGTCTCCAGAGTGTTTCTCTTGTTTGGTTTAGGTATCTCCTCTCCTCTTCCTTTGTGAATACTGAGCAGAAATATTCATTCAGTATCCCTGCTTTTCACATGTCACCCTCTCGCATTCCTCTCCCTTTATTAAGCCTCCAGTATCCCTCCCTTGGTCTTTCTTTGCTCCCTAATGTCCTATAAAAGTCTTATACTCCTTCTTAACAGAGTTGGCTATCCTTTCCTCGGTTTGGGCCATTGCTATTCTGACTGCCTTCCCTGCCTCTTTCTGCTTTAACTGTTAAAGTTCTCTGTCCTGCTCCTTCTGTGTTTCCTTATATTTCCTGAATACTGTCCTTTTTCCATAACCTTCCTGCCACCTCTTTTGAGAACCACAGCGTTTTTCCTTCGTTTGTGTTTTGTTGATTTCTTCACACAAAGGCTTGTTGCCTCTGTGATGGCTGTTTTGATTACTCCCCATTCTTCTTCCACTCCTCCTTCTTGCCTGTTTGGTAGTGCTTTTCTGAGGCACTGTCTCATTTTCCCAAAGTTAGCCCTCCTAAAGTCCAGTAGTCTTGCTTTTGTATGGCGTGACTCTATGGCTGTGTTTATCGTGAACCACACTGTTTGGTGATCGCATGTTCCCAGATGGCTACCCACTTGTAAATCGAGATTCTTTCTCCATCCCCATTTGAGTACCAGGTCTGAATTGCTCCTTCCGAGTGGGTTCCAGTACTAACTGTCTGAGGCATGCCCCTTGTAGGGACATCAAGCAATGACCCTGCTTTGATGTTCCTGCAGCAAAGGTGCCAGTTAACATCTGGCATATTCAGGTTCCCGTCAACAGTATCTCCCTTTGCTGCCAGTCTAAGGATGCCTTCCATCATTTCCTTGTCCATTCCCTCCCGCTGAGATGGGGTCTGTATACAACCCTCATGCGGATTGTGGTGCCATTTTCTGTCTCCAGGGTGACCCAGAGTGCCTCATCTGATCCCTGTTTACTCTTTAGTTCTGTTGCTTTGATCCCTTCCTTACATAGAAGCTACTCCTCCTCCTCCTCTTTTACCCTCCCTGTCCTTCCTGTTGATTGTGTATCCTGGTATGTTGACATTCCAGGTATGGTTCTCTATGTACCATGTTTCTGTGACTGCCACAATATCCAGGCATTCCTCTTCCATCAAGGTCACTAGTTCAGGAAGTGTGTTACACAGACTACGGGCATTGATACTCATCACCCTCCAGTTTTGATGGCCTTACCCTTTTAGCCCATCCCTGTCCTTACTGCCTTTGCGGTTTGCATTTACCTCTGTCCTGCTCCCTAATGACTTCTCTACCTTGGTGTTTACCTCACTAATTACCTTGTTTTGTGGGGAGGCTGGGATTTTCCTGCTCCTTCTCAGTGCCTCTCCTTGGCTAGTTTATGCCTGCCAATGAAGCATTTAAACCTATCACCTAGGATCCTGGTACCCCCAGACAGATGCAGATCATCGTGACAGTACAGGCCTGCATCCCTCCAGGTGGGTCCCCAGTCCCAATGAAGCCAAAACCCTGAGCTCCACACAGTTTTTCAGCCATTCATTGAATTCCATGGTGTGGAGTACCTTAGCATCACCTGTACCATAGACAGGCAGCACCTCCGAGAAGGTTACCATATGTGCTACTTGTCTAAGGCCTCTCCCAACTTTACAAACTCCTCTTACTGCTCTGATCCCATTTCTAGCCAGGTCATTTATCCCTAGGTGGACAGTGACATCCAGCTCCTCCCTCGTGCAGCTGCTCCCACGATCCTGAGGATTCGCTTCCTGTCCCTCAAGCCGTGGCACCAGGCAGGCACCTTACCTCCCTCTCCCTTCCTCCCCACTTCTACCCCTAATGATTGAGTCCCCACCAGGACTTGTTTCCTTCCCTGTGGGGTCCCATGCCACCCTCCTGTGGGTCTCCTTTGTGGAGGTTCCAGCATCCTTCTTGGTCTCCACTGCAGGTGTCTCCATAGTCCACCAGAACAGCATATGAATTGTGGAGAGGTACAGCTGGAGGATGCATCTCTGTTCCACTACCCTCCTCCTTGAGCCCACCTTGGTCCAGCTGCTCCTCTTTCTTGGCAACCTCTGAGGTAGCAGCAGTAGCCCTAGTGGTCCGTGGGTGGGGGTGAAGTTTCTACAAATCCTAGCCAGGTCAGCCTGGAGGTGGGCAACCTCTCCCTCAGACCAGAGAGGTGCTTGCAAATAGGGCAACATCGCAGCCTCCAGAATGTTCCTGGAACACTGCCACCCACAGCCATTGCACTGCATTACTCCCATCATGTCTTATTTTGTGTCCCTCTCCTGTTGCTCTTTATGCTTACTCTCTCCTCTCATTACAACTCTCACCCTTCCTGTTCTGGGACAGCAACTTTGTATTCTTCAATAGTCTCCTTCTTTCTTGCTTAGAGCCAGACCACCAACAGCTGGGGAGCTACTTTTGTCTTCAGGGTTGACAAACTAATGTTTCTCTATGATCCTTCCTTTCTACTGCCAAACAGGAAGTTCCTGTTGTCAGTCAAATCCAGTGGCTATAAAAGTAGAACTGGCTTAGGATGGAAGGGTGGAGGGTGGGATGGAGGGCAATTAGTAAGAAAAACGGTAGTTTTTTTGGTTAGCTGCTTTCTGCTCTACTGCTGAGATTTCTGTCTTCCAAAAGCTAGCAGCAGGAACTTGTAATTGGAGTCACCTGCTTTTCTACTGCCTAAGCCACACCTCCAATTAACCTCTCTCCTCCTACTGATTTAGCAAAGTAAGTTGATACAGTACCCTTCCCAATACAGAAACACACACTGACTTTCTTTTTAACCTAAATGAGACCCACCCACTTCTAATAAAGTATCTGTTTGCTTAATCACAAAAGGCACTGACTCCTGCTGAGATAAAAGTGTTAAATTAGCAAGAAAAACAGTAGCTTTTTAGTTAGCTGCTTTCTGCTCTACAAGCAAAAATAGTGCTTTCTGTCTTCCAAAAGCTAGCAGCAGGAAGTTGTAATTGAGTCACCTGCTTTTCTGCTGCCTAAGCTACACCCCAGTTAACCTCTCTCCTTCCTACTGATTTACCAAAAGAGTCTCTGGAACATGGTTTTAGAGATAGCCAAAGCATGCCCTGGACCCATGGCATCAGACTTGTCCAAAGCTGCAAAGGGGCATAGAGACTTCTAAGGTCAGTCTTGAATGGCAGTGGATGCCAGTGATATTGCAGCCAGGCAAATGACAGCCTTAGTGTCTCTGAGGAGATTTGCTTGACTGAGGGCCCCTAATTTGTCCCAGGGCAGTTAGACAAAGGCACTGGATTTTTCTTGCAAGCCCACATCTCTCTTTGGTGAGCAAACAGGCTTACATGAAGATGAATGAGTACAAGGTGGCTTATAGAGTGCTGCTGCAAGGAGAAAGCAGCAACACCCAGAAAGTACCAAAGCAAAGGGGATAGGTGTCAAACCCATTATAGACCCTTCTTCCAGGCTCAGGCATTGCCAGCCTACCAGCTTCAAAGAGGTACTTCAGAGGCAGAGGCAGAAGGGTCCCAGCAGCCGTGCTTGCCCCAGCACTCAGCCAAGTGCATAGACAAAGCAGACCCCTGAGGGTCTGCAAGGTCACCTCCCCACTTCCAGTAGGAGGTAGGCTGGCTCCCATCACCACAGACAAGTGGGTCCTGGAGATAGTGAGCCAGGGCTTGCCCTCAGTTTCAAGGTTGTTGCCCCAACTGAGGGCAAGACTTTCAGACCTGCCAGCCTATCAGAAGCAGCTCCGTAGGAGGAGGAAGTAGCAAAACTCATTCAGGACAAAGCAATAGAGCATGTTCCTTGGCCCAAAGGGAAGGGGTCTCTACTCAAGGTACTTCCTCACTCTAAAGAAAATGGGGAGTGGCGACCCATAAAAGCCATTTTAAATCACATTGAGTAAATCAACTTGTCAGTGTTTTAGATAACTATTAACCTGTACTAAAGTATTGGATGTTTGTATGTCTTGTACATTTGTGTTATTGTAAATTTCTTCTGTAACACAGGACATTGTTGTAAATGGGGATAAAACCCCAACAATCTGTATCCTGTATAAAATAAACTTTTATCAATCAGTACTGGATCTCTGACACTTAAACAGGCATTTGACAAAGCCAGAGTTCAAAATGGTCACTCTGGCTACCATTCTTCCTACACTTAGGAAGGAGATTGGCTAGCATCTCTGGACTTAAAAGATGCGTGCTTCCACATTCCCATCAGGCAGTTGCACAGAAGGCACCTCAGGTTCAGGTTGTCATCAGGCCTTTACCAGTTCAGGGCCATGCCTTTCGGCCTGACTTCTGCTCCAAGGGTGTTTCAAGTGCTTAGCAGTAGTGATAGCAAACCTAAGGAGGCAAGGGGTTGCAGTCTTCCCATACCTGGATGACTGGCTAGTGGTAGTCCAGTCCCCTCAGCAAGTAAGGATGCACTGACCATCACTCAGGATACCCTGTAAATACTGGGCTTCCTGGTAAACCAGAAAAGTCAGTGCTAACACCAGTTCGGCTCCTGGAGTTCATAGGAGGCGGAACTAGACACTCTGAGTGGAAGAGCCTTCCTCCTTCAGGGAGGGAGGACAGCCTGGTACAGCTGGCAAACTCCTTCCCACTGCATACCCCTAGACCAGTAAGACATTTTTGTCAGCTGTTAGGCACATGGCTGCATCAACAGCAACAGTGTCAGGTTCAAGATTCCAGATGAGGGACATTCAGTTCCACCTCTGGTCTCAGAAAAGAGATTCCCGTCAAAAAATGTTACCAGTCTGGGATTGTTCTGTACTGAACCTGAGAGGTCTCAATAGGCACATAAAAAAATAAAATTCAGAATGGTAACTGCAAACAGTGATCAAGTCACTACAGCAAGTAGACAGGCTCACATTACTGGATCTGGACGATATCTGTTTCTGAATTCCAGTGATAGATTCACACAGAAAATATCTGAGATTCAGTGTGAGAGCTCAGCAGTTCCAGTACAAGGCAATGCCCTTTGACTCCTATATCCCAAGGGTGTTCACAGAGTGTATGGCTATAGTGGCAGCAGCCTTAAATAATTTGGCATCATAACCTATCCATACTTAGAGGACTGATTAGAATTTGAAAAAACAAACATGGAAGCAGAAACATCACTTCAAGAGTAATGGACAGGGTGCTCAGTCCAGAACTTTTAAAATTAGACATCTTTAAAAGTTCATTCTAGGTTTCTTACAGAACCTGGCAAAGTCATCACTAGAACCAGTGCAAACCTTGAAATTTATCGAACAGAGCTGGACATAGTGCAGGCCAAACCATTTTCTTCCCTGGGAAAGGATGCAGGCACTGGTAGCCTGCAGACAGTTTACAAATAGGAAAACAGGCTTTGCTCAGGAACTCCTCAGATTTCTGGGTTACATGTTGACAACTTCCATAAGTGGATCTGTTTGCCTCCTGGCAGAACAAGAAGCTGCCACTGTTTTTCTGCAGAGTCCCATCTCTGGGTACATGCCCTCAGGATGCTCTGAGCTTCCACTGGGGTAGCAAGTTTTAATGTGCTTTTCCTCCATTACCTTTGCTACAGAGGGTACTCCCAAAGGCAAGGTCAGACAGAGCAACAGTGATTCTGATAACACCAGACTGACCAAGACAACCTTGGTACTCTCTCCTCCTGCAAATGTCCAGGACAAGGTATCCTCTGCCAATATGTATGGATCTGCTAACACAATCCTAGTGTCAAGTGACACATCCCAATCTGGCATCTCTTCACTTGAGTGCCTGGTACCAGAAACCTTAGAATTTTCGATGTTAAATCTGTCAGCTAGAAGTCTTTAAAGTACATAAAACCTTCCACAAGAAAAACATACAAAGCAGACTGGAAAAGATTTTCATTTTGGTGCACAAACAAACAGGAAAACGTCTTGCAGGCAGATATCCCACTAATACTGGACTATTTAATGCACTTAAAATTGCTTGACCTAAGGCCAGCTTCCCTAAAGTGCATATATCTGCAGTTGCAGCATATTAGCACAAGACAAAGAAAAAAACCCTTACTCTCCATGTATACAGTTCAAAGGTTCTTTAAAGGGTTAAACTACATAGCCTCAGTCCCTGCAAGGTACCAAACTCTGGTAACTTTGAGGTTGATGTTTCACCCTTGAGCCAATAGCCACAACAGATTTAAAGTCTGTCACACAGGAAACAATAATATTCATTGAAGAGATCTCTTTCATTGGCCCACTGGTTAGACTGTAAGCCATCAGCGTCAGACGCATGAAAACTTTGCTAGTTGGGGCTGCCTACAGTGACATGCAGCATCAGTATCTGTAACACGTGGGCAGCCCCATGGCTCTGTAGTACTTTCTTCCACCATCGACCGCTTGTCAGACTTGCAGAGAAGCAACGCTGATGTTTTTCAATATTTGTTTTCTAAGTTGAGTTTAATAAGTGGCGCCTTGAACCTTGCAGTTGCCTCTGGCGCCCATCTGACAGGCAGACCTATGCTGCGGCTAGAAACCAATGCACCTGGGCTATCCGTAAAGCTAAGGCGGATTATTACCAAGCCTCCCTCTCTCCTCCTCTTGGGGAACCTAGGTCTTTCTGGGACAATGTCAAGCAGCTGAATGGCCACTCCGGTCCCGTCTCCCACGCTTCTTAACATCAATGGTACTGTCTCCACTGACCCTACCCTCATTGCCACCCACCTCAATGACTCTTTACCGACCTTAGCTCTATACTCCTAGTAATTTCTTCAGTCCCCTGCCCCCTAGCTCCGCCCCTCCCATCACACGCCCTTGTTCCACCTCGTTGTGTAACCTTGCATGAAACTAGACCATATCTCCTCAAGGCCCTGAAAGGTAACGCCATAGGTAATGATTCCTCGACCCCTGCCTCCTCGTCAGGTCCTGGATCAGGTCCTCACCCCTATCACAAGCATCTTTAACAAATCCCTCTGCCTCGGGCAATTCCGGCTGTCTGGAGGGTTGCTCACGGTTACTCCTGTCCTCAAAGGTGGCGACAGGACTCTGCCTTGTAATTACAGACCCATCTCAATCCTCCCCCTCTAAAGCTCTTGAGAAAATTGTTGCCACACAAGTCTCCGACTACCTCTCAAAGTACAGTGTTCTTTGCCCTGAGCAACATGGGTTCAGAGCTGGTCATAGTACCAATCACGGCTCTCCTGGAATTTACCAACTTCCTCCACCTCTTTGGACACTGGTGCCCTGGCTGGAGGGTATTCATTGACCTGTCTCAAGCGTTTGATACCATATCTACTCTTGTTAACTACCCTGGACCACTTAGGCTTTGCCACTGGACCACTCTCCTGGTGCGCCCAGCCATCTCTCAACTCGCTCCCAATGTGTGAAAGTTAATGGCAACCTCTCCAGTTCCTGCCCTATTCGCTCTGGAGTCCCTCAGGGTCTATTCTTGGACCTTTACTCTTCTCCTTTTCCTCAACTCGCTACCTAGTGCCTGCAAGGGCAAGATCCTGCTTATGCTGACGATGCTGTACTCCTTGCCGCTGATAAGCAACCCCACCACGGCTCAAAGCGCTCTCCAACTTGCTTTGATTCCACGAAACCTGGTTCTCTGAGCATCGACTTATCAACATAAAGAAAACAAAACGATGCTCTTCTCCCACTCCCAAAACAAGCACAGCAAATTTCCCTCACTGTTCTTTCCACCTCAAATGCCCATTGAACCTGTGCAGTCCTTTAAATACCTGGAGTTGTCTTTGACCCAGCCCTCTCCTTTCATGACCATATCTCCGCTTGAACACTGCGTGAAACCGGGCTGGGCATTCTCTTCCGGCACAAAAATGTCTCCTGTGGATGCCCTCCGCCTGGCTGTCACCTCTTCTGTGTTATCCTCATCGACTATGGCCTCCCGGTCTATGGATCAGCTGATCAGACAGCCAGCAAGGTTCGCCTTACGCTTAACAAAGCCTGCAGATTTATCACTGGTGCACTCTAGACAAACGATACATGTCAGCTGTATGCCTTGTCCACCCTACTCAACCTGGATGAGCGGCTCTTGTATCAAACCTGCCTGCTCACCTTTAAAGCACTGCATGGCCTATCTCCAACTGGTCTAGCTAGCTCTATTAGCCGTACTGCACCAGCAGTGAACACCGCAGCTCGTCCAAAAGTCCCTGTTCATACCAAGGGCTGGGACCTCCACAAGGCCAGGGCATCCCTAGAGCCCCTACCTGGTATAATTCACTCCCTACCAGTATCTCTGACTCCCACATTAGCAAGCTTTAAACTCAGCCTCAGAAACCACCTGCTCAATTCCCCCAGGTGTTGCTGCTGAAAGTAGAAGTGGGGTGACAAGACTTTTAAAAGTTAAAACGTAAAATTTTTTATAGACTTGACAATGCTCGCTGACAGCACTCACCCCCTTGCCCTGCCTCTGCCTCTTTCTCCCTGAACTTCCACCCTACCTCTAGTCTTTCCTCCCCACCCTCCCCATCTAATCTTACCCTCACGGTCCTCGCCTTAAAGCATATGTATCTTGAACTTGCCTTATTTCTGTATTAACTGTTGTTTATTGCTTTAATGTCTGTTTGTCCTCTATGTGACGAGGTACCTTTGTAAATGAGCCTCTGGCTCAAAGGTTATTAAACTGATGTTTAAATAAATAAAATAAATAAATAAATAATAATCAGCATTGTCCCTGTATGCATTAGTCGAAAGAGCCTCTATGTAGGTTTTGTACCTGTGGATGCAAAATCTGCAAGGACTACACTCACACCAGCTGTGTTTACTGTTTGGGTCTGCCCCACAACATGAAGGCCTGTAAGATCTGCAAAGATTTTTTATTATATTTTATTGTTTTGCAATAAAATAGAGGATAATGGATGGGCAACAGACAACACGCGCTGTAATCGCATTGGCGGTTTCCAGTGACAACAGGTAAACGCAAGGGCGCGGCAAGGAGATTTGGTGTCATGGAAGCCGCCAGATGTAGTTTCAGCGGTTATTGTTGCCATCCAATAGCTTTATAGCTGAGGGTAAAATGCACTATAAAAGCTAATGGTTTTCAAGTCCAGCAGTTTCAAATCTGCCACCCCCACACACACTCCTGAACAAGCCCCGATACACATCCCGGTGAAAACATAACCATTGTTGACAAGCTTCTTTATCTACCTTGTATATTCATGTGCTGTGTCTCTGGTTCTGCATAGTGCAGCTCTCCCAGTTATTCAGCAATGCTACCGCATTACTTGAGGCATTCTGAAGTCCAGAGACGCGATGCGCATAATAACATGGTAAACTGTCTGAATTCAGACAGTAATAAGGGCTTTCATGTATTATAACAACTTCATACAATTTATTCATGCCAGATATCACACTTTACAACCTGACATACATCAGTGCATCAGAAGTATTAATCTAGCAATCTGGATTTCGAATGTGGGGTATTGCAGTAGTTCATTGTCCAAGATGTAGTCCATGAGATGATGCACCCTACATGACTTTGGCTGGTCAGATCAATTGTAAAAGTCACTCTGTAAGTAAAGAACTATACCACACTGATGACAGTGAAGTAGTAAAAGTACAGGGTTTGTGGTTAGTGATCCCTGGTAATCCAATAAAAGCCACCTGACACCAGATGTTGTTTTAAATCAGTTGCAATTTATTAATACCCAAATAAGCGCATAACAGTTTTACCTCTTACATGATTAATTCTAAACAGCTGATGGATTTTTAGTACCACGGCAACAGGTGGTACAGAAAAGTAAAGCAAAATTGCTCCTTTTTCTGGGTGTCAAAGCATCCATAGCAGGCATGGCTATTCCTCTGGACACACTGGACATGACATCCAGGTCCTGTATTTATATCCAAATTGTTTACACCAAAATGCATAGTGGAAATTTCCAAAACTACTACAGCAAATTTTAGCCTAGACACTATGTCATTTAATAAAATCATGATCAAAGGCTCGGAGTACATTGGCCAAGAAATACTTTGGTTATAAGATACATTTGACACTTTGCGAGACAGGGAGTTCTGTTTATCATCACCTTGGATGGTCCAGGGATTTTACATTATTAAAAATAACATGCTTTAGGAGACAAGAACAAAAGGCTTTTACTCTATTTAAAATAAATTGCTTAGAGCCTTTTAGTAGAATGTGGTACAAAGCAAGGATAATTATTTCTTATCAGCTCCCTGTTATACATTTTTAAACACAAGAAATCATGACATGAGGAACTGTGTTAACAAGGCTAAACTGTAGTCAGTTGAACCAGCTGCACCTTATCTTGACTATGACCTTAGGTTACAGGAAGGCAGGTTTTGTATAAAATATTTCTGCTGAGCAAAGCTAATTTTCCTTAAAACATCTGTTCCTAAACACTGTTTATGCTCTTCACCTATTTTTCTACAATTATTTAAAAGTCCTCAACACCTTTTGAACCCGGCACCCACATACATATTGATTCACATGGTGTTGTCATTTAGTTAACGCTAGCCACTTGCACTTTCACTAGCCACTTACTAGCCACTGCAAGCTTTTTACACCTTTTCTATGTTCTCAGCCTTTGTTAGCTAACTATATAAATGTTGTTGTTGGTAAACTTGTATAAAAATTTGGTCCCTGATCACTAAAACCTTGGCCACTGGTCACTTTCAGCAATTCCAAGCAAAATAATACAACAGCCAGTGTTGTTGTGACCCCTTTCCAAACATGTTTTCTGTAACATATTACCAGTATTCAGAATGTAAAAGCTCTTACTTTCCTGAGACATTAGGAGGTAAAATTGAAACTGCAATCACTGATTAACCTCAGATTCAAGCTCAGCATATTAATCATGCAAAATCTCACATGGTGTCCACTGTTACTAGCCAGTGCAATATTGAATCTGCATTAGTAATATCATCAACTGATCTTTATTATATAACAACCATTGATCAAGGTAGAAAAACAGAAATCTTACTGAGTCTACAAAAGACCTGGCTTTTTTTTATTTGTTGTTTTTCATATACACTTTTTTCTTTATCCGTTTCTTCCCTTCCCGGCACATGTGTAAATGTGCATTTGAGAAGCACGCCAGTATCCGTGACCCTTCCACCCCACCGCAGACTTACGTCACACACCTACTACACTCCTGTGCACCGTGGGCCTCCACCCAATGGATGGGGGACTCTGGAGGAGCAGGCGTCCCACCTCTGGAGGAAATCCTGCTCCAACCCTCCCCCCCTCAGCGACCCAAGGTCATTCCCGAACCTGGGTCACAGGTGTAGCCCTTGAGTGTGGCGTCCAGCATCTCAACCCTCCAGCACCACCAGGCTGGCTAAAAGACCCGTTTTTTTGTTTGTTTTTTGAGTTATCTATTTTTCTCCCTAGAGTGCCCCAGATCCACCTCTCCTTGGGCAGCCAAGGTGTGTAGCTCTCTCCATTGCTTCCCTCGACCCCTCGCCTCATGTTGCAGCCAACCCCTGAGGTAGCTCAGCTACCATCTCGCCAAGTGGGTCCCTCTCCTCCCAAGGGGAAGGCATCAGTGGGGTGGCCCAGCACACTACTACTTTTACCAGCCTGGGCGCTGCTGGGAGGTGGACTAGCCCGCAGGAAAGCCTGAGGGTGCTAGTAGACTGGATGCCATCATCCGGCCAATCTGGGCGTTTTTTTCCCATTTTTCTGGCACTTCCGCGTGCGACACTTTCTGCAGTACTCCCAGTCTCCACGGGGAGCTGCTGCAGAAGCCGAAGCTTCAACCTGTAATCCAGCCCAGGAGAGAGTAGTCCTAGGGACACTCAGTCCTCCCTTCCCTGCCGACCCCAGCGACCTGAGTCCATTCCTGAACCCGGTCGCCAAGTGCAGGAGGGGTACAGCACCAGTGCTCAACCTTCTGTGCCACTGGGCTGGCAAAGACCCATTTTAAGGAGATTAAGCCATGTAACTTTCGAGGAGTAGCACTTATAGAGTAACACTAGCTGCTAAGAATTTTAAAAATAAACTTCCCTAGCAGGCAAAAGTTCTGACCAGACAATAAAGAGTTTGTGTGGCGTCTTCCAAGTTGGATAACTCTTGGGCTCTGGATCAGTCGAACTCCCTTGAAATAGCCGCAGCCTTCTTCCCGGCTTCTTCTAGATCAGTGTATTAGAACATATGGCGCTGTATTGGATCTGCAGCCTGGCTGGCATTATGAGAGGTGGGACACCCCTAGACTGCGTAGTCTTGCTCGGACCCCATTAAATTTCTTCCTTCTGGTTCTTGTGGTGTCAGATATGTCCAGAAAAGGTGAACTGTACCTTGAAAATTTAAGGAATCTGCATCCCTTGCTGCCTGTACAATATGGTCTCTTGTAGCAGAACCAGATCTGACCAAGAGGCGGTCAGAGTCAAAATACTGTAGCTTGCAGCAGTCCTGGGGAAATCGGTAATCCTTAATAAAGTTGTCTGCGAGTTGATTCGATTCTAGATTTAAAGGTCAGGTAGCCATCCTTTTAGGAAATTCAAGAGATTCTTCAGCTGGCTTACCATGCGGACGGTGAGGCCCTCTGTGAGTTTTCAAGCACCTTTAATTGGTACCTGAGTTGGGCATTCTCCTGCTTCAGTTGTATTTGTAATTGCCAGTGTTTTAATCGCTGTGGATTCCGTTGCCATAGCTGTTTTGGTGGCTACTTCATTTTGGCGCATTGCTCCACAAATCTGGAGAGGATCAACTCGCCGCATCGATGGCCTGCATGGATTGCTGCAGGGTCTTCCATGGCAGGTCCATTCCTGATGGAGATTTTCTGCCACCTCCATTTGTAGCATCTCTGGAGGTTGAGTTTTGGTCCACTGTAGGGCCTTGTTGGATCGCCCCATCTTCAAAAAGGTATCGAACTGTGCAGGTCTCTGAATTTTGCATTTTGGTGACAAATAGTTGTTTTATTGAGTTTAATCTCAGATATGTGCAGAACTCTCTCCAAGCATGTCTTGTCAATAGGCTTGCTTCACAACTCCCCAAATCTGCCAAAAGATTTAACGTGTCCTGATTCCATATTAGAGTTTGCCATCCTCCTGGGTACCTTGTGTACTACTCAGGAGTTGTTCCAAAGG
The DNA here is from genome assembly GCA_016271365.2 of Neoceratodus forsteri. Taxonomy (NCBI): domain Eukaryota; kingdom Metazoa; phylum Chordata; order Ceratodontiformes; family Ceratodontidae; genus Neoceratodus; species Neoceratodus forsteri. Next base: position 697,901,738 of record CM028131.1, on the reverse strand, counting down.
TGTTGCCCAATGGAGGAGATATCCTTAAAGAAGATAGAGCAGTTATTCACCATAACAGTAGATCTTTGAGAGAATCTCTTCCATTTGGCCATAGCACACCTACCTTCCTCCTCCTTACTGAACTATATGCTGTCAGGATATTGCACTCTAAGTGCCGTATGAGTTTTCAGTCCCATGTCTCTCCATGTGTACCTAGTACTGGTTTGATCTTCTGGTTCCTCACGTAAGTGACCCTCCGAGTTTATCTCCATGGGAACTGAGGAGCCATGGCTGCCCACGCTTTATAGGCACCGGGTTGAATGTCATCATGGGTGGCCACTAGCCAGTGCAAAGGATTCCAATGGTCTCACGCCTAGTGGCTTATTCCAAGGTGTGGCCCAGTGGAAGAGATTCTTTCAAATATATACTGTTAAAGTGAGTAACTCATCTTTCCTGGTGGCCATAACCTCTTCAAGAAGGATCAGTGAACTCCAGGCACTAAGTGTAGAACCTGAATTTTTAGTGTTCCACAAAGAAAAGATAACACAAAGGACAAACATCAAAAGTGGTGTCAGAGTTTCACTTGAACCAATCTGTCGCACTGCCTGTTTACTTAAAAACACACAAATGAAGGTGAAATAGCATTACATTCCTGGATGTTAAAAGGGCCATTAGGTTGTATCATACCTCTCAACTGTACCACATTATGAGGAACGTACCTCATTTTACTTTCACAAAGCTTGCTGTTCCACATTGTGAGGACTTGTCCCACATTCAGTGTTAACATTTTAAAGCAAAAATCTATAGTAAATGATGCAAAAATATATTATTCAATTAATAACAGACTTTCTGAATATAAATGCAAACATTTTAACAGTGTTCTGAGCTTCTTAGGTAAAGATTTGATTAAGTGTTCCACATTTTGCTCATTTGTTCCACGTTTTGAGACTAATGTTCCACATTTGGGGACAAAAGGTTGAGAGGTATGGGTTGTATAGAGTAGGACTGAGGCAATAAGGGGTGGCAACAAGCAACTGTTTGTCATTTAACGGATAAGTGTCACAGGGACACCCTGCAAGCAAACAGACATTATCAAGATGTATTGTATCTACTATCCAGTACGTGTTATGTGACAGCAGGTAAAGTACCACCTGAAGGAATTAGGGAGCAGTTCACAAGAGAAATAGCAGCCTCTACAGCTGCCAGAAGGAACATACCCTGGATGAAATCTGTAGAGATGCAACCTTGGCTTCTGCTTACACATTATTTATTACACACTATAGGTTGGATATCCAGACCAGAGAGGATGCTAGCTTTGGCACCTCAGTGTTGCAGAATCAGTTTCCCAATCCTAAAATCTTCCAATCCAACCCAGGGCACTGCTTGGAGTGTTCAAGAGCTGGACTACCTTTTCTATGCTGTTGTAAAAGTAAGGGATACTCACTGTAGTATCTCCTTTCTTCTAAATAATTAGACCAGTTAGATACAATCTAACCCTTTCCTACTCTCTTTTAGGATTATTATAAATAGGTTAGAATGTTACATGGCCAATTCTGCTTGAGCTTTACAGTGAACCTTTGCCACTGTTTCTACTGATGTTTACTTTTTACTTAAAATTTGTTTCACTTGTTTTAATTTACTATTTTTACTCAATTCTAATTAGTAATGTTTAATACTGTATTGTCATTGTTTTGTAATTAGATCTCAGTTACAGCAGGACTTTTCAGTAAAAGATCTGTTAGGGAAAGGCTGTCAGTGC